>OX463238.1:8822690-10066440 GCA_949820135.1 Sylvilagus floridanus | reverse complement strand
ACTGGTGTAATGGGTTAAGCCACTGCAATGCTGGAATCCCAAATGGGCATGGGTTCAAGTCCCGGCTGCTCCACTTCCAATCCAGCTCCCTGCTAATGCACCTGGGAAAGCAGTGGAAGATGGCCAAAGTACTTGGGCCCCTGTACCCACATGGGAGACCTGGATGAAGCTCCTGGCTCTTGGTTTTGGTCTGCCGAGTACCAACTGTTGTAGTTATGTGGGGGAGTAAACCACTTGATGGAGATCTCTCTCTCTCTGTCTCTCCCTCTCTCTAATTCTGCTTTTCAAATAGATAAAACAAATTTAAGAAAATAATAATTTTCTAATAGCAGATCTTATCCATCCACTTCATTTTTACAATGTTTTAAAGCTGCTGGAGTTTCTAATAAGCAACAGTACAACCAAGAGCTGTTCTAATAACAACAGTACAGCACCACCAGCAAAGCTAATGACAGTAAGATTCTTTGATTAAAACATAAAGCTTGTTATTGGTTGAGTAGGACTTATCTACCAAAATTAATGTAAATGTTTCAACTCTGATACTTTAACGTTAATGGCTGATGGGTTAAGGGTAAAGACTTGATCTAATTATGAGAGCTGACAGGCGGTACTGGTGGGAGGTCCTTAGGTCACTGGGGACTTGCACTTGGAGGGTGGAGCTCAAGAAGGGTGATTATTTGAGTTGAAGTTCTACTTAGCTCTTCTCTCAGCTTCCTGGCTCACCGTGTGATTGTTCCTTTGCAGCAGGCAAGACTAGCCTCCACTAGGCAAGAGACTGTGGGACCACCAGATCTTGAACTGCCACCTCCAAGCTCAAGGTCGAAATAAACATCTTCCTTCCTAAGCAGTTCCTCTGGGCTACTTTCAAGTAATGACAAGTGGACTAACACAATGTTTTGAAAAGAAGTCAAGATAAAAGCACATAGTGTTCAGTCACAATTTTTCACAAGTTTAACCAGTGGAATTTTAACTTTTAGCACAATTATTATATTTTGAAGATAAAAGGCTGTTTGCGAGAAAATCAATCATGACTATCTGCTTATTTCATTAATAAATATTTATCAGACTGGGCAAGAAGGTGTTTTATCCAGTAGCAGATATTTTGACTTATTAAATATGCATTACCAGTAAATTATGCCTTATTTCTGCAGATAATTTACAGCACATTGGGAAAATCTTGGGCTTTAAAATGAGAACACTCAGGCTCTCTGATGTTCCTTTCTCACTTGATAACAGGGATAGTTATTTTATTTTTTTAAAAAGACGTAATGTTACTACACCCTATATTCACAGGCTTAGTTTGCCACTAATCATAATACTCAACAAGTAAAAAGTAGGAAGACCATAATTCTACAAGATTATAGTCAAGGGCTAAAAACGACAAGTTTATATATATATATATATATATATGTATATGTATATATGTATGTATATGTATATATATTTTACATATATATGCATACATACATATATATACATATGATACTTATCTTTTTGAGACTGGCTTATTTCACTAAGCATAATGGTTTCCAGTTGCATCCATTTTGTTGCAAAAGACAGATTTCATTCTTTTTTTTTATGGCTAAGTATTTGTGTTATACATACATTAATATCAACTTCTTGTAATAAGTGTGTTACATTACTTCTCATAAGTGTGACTTGAATTAACTAAATTTCTAACAATACTTTAAAAATGTTTTTAATTGACATAATGATAGTACATATTTATCTGTTTCAATATTTGCAGATATTGTATAATGATCATTCCATGGTAATTGACATATCCATCATCTTAAATAACACTGATCATCAGGGAAACACCAATCAAAACCAAAGAGATATTACCTCATCTAGTCAGAATGGCCATTATCAAAAAGACAAAAGACAATAAGGGTGTGTGGGTGTGGAGAAAAGAGAACTCTTAGACACCTTCGGTGGGAACACAAATCAGCAGAGCCACTGTGGAAGACAGCTTGGAATTTCCTAAGAAAATAGATAAAAAATAAAACTAAAATATGATTCACACATTCCACTGCTGGATATACATATCCAAGGGAAATTAAATCAGCACACCAGGAAATAGCTGCATTCTCGTTTATTGCAGGACTATTCACTCCTAGATAAGGAGTTTTCTTGTGGTGATCTCATTTCTAATCTCATTTGAATACCTAGTTGCAAAATTAAATCTGATTTATGTGCCTTAGTATGGACCTAAAATGCTTGGAAAACTGTAAAGTTGTATGAATAAGTATTTTATTAAAAGTCATTTTTTGTGCTTTATGTGTCTGTATTACAAACTGCTGCTTGAGAGCTTTCTCATCTAAGCTGTCCTCTCGAGTCTTTTCTAAAACATTCCAAGCATCTCATCCCCGGCCATGTTCTATAGTGCTAGAAAGTGTGCAGGGAATACCCATCTGGAAGTGGAGTCACCTCTGTCAGACACGTAAAGTGACACTTTGTCCTTCTTTACCTAACTACAGTCTATTTATAGCCTCAAAAATTCATCATTGATTATAGGAGAGTAATTTTCTCTGGAGTCTTTGCTGACTTCTACAATGACATCTTTTAATCTCCCTAGTTTGATGTCCATAGATTTTTCAACTCTAAGCCTTAATTTTTATTTTTTTTTATTTCTGACTCTTATGATCTCCTTTGCTCTCATTCTAAGTTTGATATTGAAACTCTGATTTGATTACATAAATTGTTTAAGGGTATAGCCAGCCTAAGATGTTTTTGTTAATAGACTTAGATTGCTAGAGCTAACAGAACCACAGCTTCATGGTTAATACACATGCTACTTGGGGCAGAATTTAAATTTAAATAAAGACACTTTGGTTGCCTTAACCATTAAATGGGAACTATGATCATATGTACTTCATCAGAGTGCTGTGAATATTAAAAATGAAAATAGGTATAAAAAGCCTATAAGTGTTCCTGGGATATAATACTCAGCCATCATCATCACCACCATCATCATCATGATCCTCACCTAGGCCATAATTTAAAAGTTCTCAAATGCTCTGGTGACAGCAGAGGAGTGAAGATATGGCCCCAAACAATGGAAACATAGGACGAGAGAGCTGTCTAAAGGGAGGGAACGCCTCTGTGATGCAGGTGGGCTAAATGCTCTCAATTTTTCTATTGAGGACATGTGTTTCCCAATAATCCTGAAGATATGTTAGTGTATGCCCTAGGTTTCCAGCCAAGGTATCAGAACAGAAATGATGCATATCACTTCCAAGACCATGGAAGGTCCCTCACACTCCTCCCCTTCTCTGATAAACTCAGAAGCCATGTTTCTATTATAGTAACCACAGAGAGGGGAACATGGGTAACACATTCTTTACAGGAGAGATGAGTCTGCATCAGACCATGCTGTGAGCAAAAGTAAACATTTACCATGATCAGACTGGGCAATTTCTGTGTTTAGCCTTAAAGCACCTGTCTTTAACTTTTTGTAGTGATTATGAAGCTACTGCTTCTCAACTCTAAACTCATTGTCTTGTAATATGCCTCAAGACACTGATTTAGAACCATCAAATCAGATTTCTCTTTTTCTGTTTTCCTTTCAGTGAGGTTCTGCCAATGCTAGTGAAAGAGGCAAGCATAAGTCAGGAGAAGAGAAACAAGACTTGCTGCTTCTTGCATGCTTCTGCTTCTACTGGTATCATCACTGATCTAGTTTCTCAAACTCCCTGGACAATCACTGTTGCACCATCCCTGCCATCCAACTTGAGTATGGAAGGACTGAGATGGGCATCCCTTTAAGGGGTTCAGGTTCTAGGTCTGCGGGTCCTCTAACTTCTGAGGATCTTACAGCAGCTGAGAGGCTCCCTCTTGGAAGTCTGGACAGGGACACAGTTCAGAGAGACCACTTCACCAGGCTTTCAGATGCTAATAATGTCAGCCTCTCCCTTTGACACTCTTTGTGTGGGTGACTGTTACCTCTCTTGCTATCAAGCTTGGGTTAGTTTTGGACTTTTCATATTTCTCATATCCAATTAAATAATCTTTAACATATTTTTTCCATTATAGTTTCTGGTGTGCTATCTGTTTTACTGACTGAACTTTTACAAAATTCAAATGCACAAATTGATAGCCATGGTCTCTGCTACCATAAAGAAAAATCTAAAATCTAAAATAGGTGACATTTGTTTCATGGGGAAGTAAGGAGAGCAATTTCAGATGTACAAAGCCATCCACTGGCAAGTTATTTACCTGCAATAACCTGAAAGGTAGACAGGGGGGTTTGCTGGCTGCAACACTTGAAACAGCTTATAAACAAAATCTTAGTAATGCATATTGACTATCGGAACATTTGGCAAGATGTTGCAAGAGATTTATGAGCTAAGGGATTGACTGCTAGTATATAAAGACAGATATGAAGAGGAACAGTGAAAACCTAGAAAATTTCAGGGCCTGCGGAAGAAACTCACTGGCTTCTAAACCACAAATGTTGGAGCATTACATAGATGTCATAGCCGAGCACAAAAGATTCAGTGACAACTTGTAGCTGAATGAAGTGACTCAAGGCACATGGGGTGATGGAAAGCCAGCATCCAGGGAGATGTCTCAGCTGGATAAAGTATCTCTAGACTATGAACAGGGCAAGGATGAGGTTCTTTCTCCTCTTTTTCAAGACAGTGTCCACTGGAGACAGAACTGTGAGAAGGGGCAGCGAAGAGCATCCAAGAAAGAACTTTTTCTAGTGCCACAAACTGTCAGGAAGCAAATAGGTCAATATTCTATGAATATTTAAGGGAATTACTGTACTACAATATCTTGCTCCTGGAAAATTAACCTTCAATATTTAAGGCTTAAAACAACTCTTGGTCCCATAGTCTTCCTCAAACAGGAAATACGACGTTAAGGCTATACAGCCCTCAAATAGGTATTTGACATTCGGACAAGGAGAACAGTAGAAAACGTAAGACTTTGCAGAGAGCTGCATATCTGGAGGCTGGAGAGAACTACAGAAAAGTACGACATTCCTGGAACTGGGCCAGAACCTATTCAAGAATCCTTCCTGACCTCAGGTCAGAGAGACTTGGTCATATACTTCTAGTAGGGTATGGCCTGTGATGGCCATGGATATCTGATTTTTTTCTCTTTCTAAGCATTTATTGTGTTTTCTGTATTGCTGTTCTTCCCTTGTATGTTGCAAGCAGGTCACAAAATGAAGTAATTTCTTCATGGGTAATTGCCTATCATCATCACTGATAGAGACGATACAAAATCAGAGATCATGGACTTGAGCTGGCTCCAGGGCCAAAAGAGTTTTGCATTGTCTCTTGAAGAGTAACGACCCTTTTTTATGAATACTTATTGACTATTTGGGGACTGAAAGGAGGACTATGGCAGAGATGGCCAGATGCTAATTTTAGCTCCTTTTCCAAGGTATATAGGAAGACAACATTTACCAGCCTCCCTTGCGAGTCAGCTTGGACCATGAGATTAGACTCTGCCCATGGTTGCCCATGCGTCTGACATTGCTCCATAACGGCCCCTGTGCCATAGCTCACACGATCTCCTCCATGTCTTCAGTGACTTAAGAGGCTGTGTGCTAAGAAGGCACAGTCGAAGCATGAAGAGAGTCTGCTCTGCATCTTTAAATTCTCATCTCAACCTCCAAGGAGAGTTGCCCAACATGTATCAAGCTACCACAGGAGAAACAAAGACTTTATTTTGCTATTTTAAACACTTGAGATTCGGAGAGTAATATGTTACAGTCACTAGAGCATACTCCCTCCCAATATAGCATTAATTTCATTACTGGATTTAATTAAGTTGCTGATTTTATGTATTTCTTTCTACTATAATTATATGAAAAAGAAGAAAATAAGATGGTGTGGTGTGCTGGAATAAGCTTTGTCTTGAGAAGCCCGATTCCTAGTAATCCTTTTATCATTTATTAACTGACACTGGGAAAGTCAATTAATTTCTCTGGGCTATGGTACATATCTGCAAAATGAAGCTAATATTAGGTTACCCAATTAGACAGAAAGCCAGGCCATAGTTTGCTCAATATCTTCTATGATTTTTGCATGATGAGTCTATTAAATCGGGGTTAAGCACTAAAGCCACTTTAATGAAAGCAGAGAAAAAAATTTTGCTTAAAAATTTATATTTAGTGCATGATTCCTGAGAAAATCTACCTGTGTGTACAAATAAGTTTATGGAAAATATGTATTATGAAAAACTATATATCTAAATCAAAATTTTTGTACCAAAAAAATAAACGTTTAATTCCATTTTCCCACAAGCTCTTTGACGTTCCTTCTTATTTTTAACACATGCTTCAGTGGAACTCATTCCAAGTAGTTTTACTGAAAATCAAAACTTACAAAAGTTAAATCGGAGTGAGGTGAGGCGGTACAGGCGATCGTTTCAAAGAATCTATTCCCTAGAGCTTTGAGTGTCCTTCAACACGCACACCTGTCCACATATTCAGCTCCCCCAACAATCTCAGAGGACAGAATTTAAGGCACACTATTATAGCTATCATGCTCTGTCACCTGGAAGCCTGGTCCTTCCAATAGTTTCTCTTTGTGTCCACTTGATAATATTTATTCAAAAAGCTTCATTTCTGTATAAAGGTTTTGTTCTGAATATGTGTGCCTTCTTGATACTCAGATGGTGAAATTCTACTGCTGCAAGGTGGTGTCTCTGGGAGGTGAGCAGTCATGAGTCTGGGATCTGCAGGAATGGGACTCACGGAAGTGACCGGCAGGAGCTGCGAGTTTCTTCCTACCATGTGAGGAGACGGCCAGAAGGCACCACCATCGACTCAGAAAACCCAGCTTTCACAGGACTACAAACACCCCAGCACCTTTACGTCTCAGCCTTCAGAGCCAACGGGAAAAGAATTCTGTGTTTATCAGCTACCACGTACGATACTGTTAAATCAGCCCAAAGACATTCAAACAACAGACATTGTCATGGCAACCGGACAGAAAAACTTAAAAACTCAAATGGTTCATCAACTAATAAAACAGGCTAATAAAAACACTTGTGTTATTATAAAATGGTAAAACAATAATTAAAATCCATCTAATGTCAGCTTATAGTTTGGAAACTGGGATTTTCGTTAAGTCAAAAACAGGAATATTACAACCAAAATCTGAACAAAGATAATTTAAAACTCCTTTTGCTAATGAGATCTCTTCCTAAACCCAAGGAAATAGTGGATAGCTAAAACTAGGCATTCAGTATTAAAGTGGAAAATGAAACATTAAAACCATATATTTGGTTTAGTCTTCAAATTATTTTTGCCATTATTTAATTTGCAATTTATTATGAAAATCTCAAGATTTGAAAAACCATCAGAATTTTTTAGAAAAATACAGGAAAATGTAGAAGGCATCATTCTTATTTTTTAAATTATCTTTGAATAACTCTTTACTTGATTTTCCTCTACTATTTCCATTACACAGTACTGAATCTAACAGTATGGACTTTAATTTCAATATTTCTTTCAGGCAATATAGCAAAATAAATAGAGGGTTCTTAAGTAAAGGCAATATAACATAATAAATAGAGGATTCTTAAGTAATAGAAAGAAAAATGGTTGTTTAAATTCCAGCATTGTATGGCATTAACAGAGGTTTTAATGCTCACTAACCTGAATCCATATGAGCAGTGTAACATAAATGCAAATATCATTGTAACAAAGAGTAATATTAACTGCAAGATCACCCCGTGCCCACTTCCTTAGCATTCCATTCACAGACGCGCCATCGTAAGGTGAAATAACTGTCCACTCACCAGTGTGTTGGTCTGTGAGGCCTCAGCCAGATCCCCTGAGATCTCGGGAGTTCGCGTGTTGTTTGGGACTCTGTGAGGGTTACGGGCTATCGCTTCACACCAGCCCAGCATTGTCTCCTTCCTCTTATCCCTTTTCAATTTCTGAAATTCTGAAAATAATTTACATTCCCTGAAACATGTCTCTCATTTTAGTTGTGCTTTGGAAAATACACACAATTGAAATTCAATCAACAATTCAACATTTTGCTTTAACTGGGGGCAATGGGGAGAAAAAGAAGAATATGCCCATTATTAATAATATCCGAGAGTCTGGGACATTATAAGCAGCTCGCACCTTTGCAAAGGGTCTCATATCTCTCAGACCCCTCTATGTGACACGTCTAGATAATCGTAATTCCTCATGCTAGGTTCTAAGGATTATTTTTCAGGGATCAGTTTATAACAATTAGGTCTGACCCCGGGAGCTAAGAATGTCCTGAGTAATACCTATACACAGTCAGCCATGTGTCACTGAGTGATGAGGATGTGTTCTGAGAAAGGCACTGTGGTAGTTCCATCATTGAGCAGCACAGAGTGGAACTGCACATATGTAGGTGGCATATGTCACCCACTCCATGTGGCCCCTGGATGTTTTCAAGAGCTGGGAGATGTCTGAGCCTGCTGCTGGCCCATTAAGAACACTATTTTATAGTACGCTTTTTAATAAGTAGGAATATATCCTAGAATAACAAAATACAATAAACATATAAACCAGCAGCATAGTTATTATCAAGTACTACATACAGTATTTAACTGTACATGATATACATTTGAACTGCCAGTAGGATATTCTAATTGCTTATACAAACATCACCATAAGCACATGACTGACACATCACACTGACTTCATGAGAGCTATGATGTCATCGGGTGCTAGGAATCTTTCAGCTCCATTACATTCCTAGGGGACCATCATTGAAAATACAATCTGCTGTTGACCAACACCTTGTTATGTGGCACATGACTGTATTTCAGTGACATCTAACACCTTGGCACAGTTTTAAGCTCAACATCAATACAGAAGCAGAATAAATGGAAAACAAAGCAGTGTTAGAGAGGACTTACTCTGGCCATGCCAGGATTATCTCTGTCACAATGTTCTGTCAACTACAAAAGGCAGAATTTGGGTGCAAGTACAGTACATTTAGCATGGTACATCCTTTACCAGCGCAATCCATCCAAAAGTAATCTTTACAATTTCCTAAGTCATGAATAGAATATGACTTTACAGTTTTCAAGAACTTCCCACTTGGGGGAACTATTTGTTTCTGAAAAAGTCATATCAACAGTGACTTTCCTGTTTCCCCCGTAAAGTTTTACAGCCTACTTTTCCACTCCACCACCCTCAGTAATTAGAAATAGTTTATTGCAGGTCTTTAGTTAAATGCATTACACTGTCAATTAAATATCAAAAATAATGTGAAGCAATTATTTTTCACAGCATCCAAAGCAATTAGCAATCTGGTGGTTTATAACATTTCAGGAATTCAAAATAGCACATTTTAGAGCACTAAGAAAAGTAACATAAAGAAAGGTTGCATTAGGCATTGATGAGTTATTGCTCTAAATGACAAAATAGTTGAGTAAAATGGATATGAACAATGTAAACAGGGATGTGATTTAAAAACTTTCCTAAAAATTAAGTCTATGCTACTCAATGGAATGGATTTCTTAATAAGACTGGCAATCTAATAAGAGTGACTCATTCATTTGTGGTTCAGAGAAATGGTGAGGGGAAGTTGAATACAACTGTTGGAATGAGCCACAAATTATTAGTTTCTGTCTTTTTCAAGCACATTGTTTGATATTTTATGGAAAACTCTTATCTAATATAAAAACTGCATATCCAACCAATTTGAACAGGAAGTAAGTATTTCCACATTCCCAGGATACACTATCTTGGATATTCATCAGTTTTATTGCATTTCTTGAACTACACTAAGAGTAAATGAAAATGAGTATCTTTATTCAAAGGCAAGGAGTGAAATAATACTTAATGAACATCACAGTTTACTCAAGTATAAGCAAATGTTCTGAGTCATCCATCATCTAGTTTTTTTTTTAATTAACTCTATAGTGACAAGTCACATTAGTACTTAAAATATTATATCTATAAAGGAATAAAAAGCATAATAACGTGGTCCAAAAAATTGTATCATCATTATCTCTTCTGGCACGTGTTTGTAAAAGCACTTTCCATTCAGATTCTGAGAATGAAATGAAGTAATTTAACTTCATTGGTAGCATGCTTTTGATTTTGTGGTGGGTGTAACTGTGACATTTGTTATACAATCTTCATTAATCCATAAATGGTTACTGAGCCCCTACTATGCTGTATGTAAGGGATTAGACATGGAATGAGGATTACTTTCATTTTTCTATTCAAATTGCATTTGAGTTTAATTTATGATAGATAATTTTAAAACCTGAGAACCACTTGGATCTTTGTAATCTCTCATTTCTGGACTTGTAGAACTACTTGCTCAACACCAAGATGAATTTCTGCTCCTGATTGTACATGTATTCCCTGCTGTTGAATTGGGGAAATCACCTTTGTAAACCACACCACTGAATGGCTGTCAGCAAGTTATCATGACAAAAACTGTGGCTTTTTACTGTACCTGTCGAAATGCGCATCACAACACAATGTCAATGTCATTCTGCTTTTCTATTGCATGTAACAGTTATCAAATAAATGCTAGAATTATTAGCAAGGAAGGCTGAATAATTCAGAAGTTAAATATATACCTTTATGTAAACAATATGTTAAAATTAATCATTGACTATTAACCATGGACCTGCAGAGACTGTTAGGGGGAAACAGAAGAGAAACTTTGTACACAGCGATGGACTGGAAAATGTATAGTGTTAAGTTGGATTATTCAAGTATTTATAAAGAAGGTTAAGCATCTGAAATGATAGAGACAATTCTACCTTCACAGCTTTACTGCAGCTTTTTATTCTATCAATGAACGATACTCAGGGCAGGCATTTGCGAAGGGGGTTAAGACAGTGCTTGGCAGGCCAGCACCCATACTAAAGCGTCTGGGTTCAAGTCCCTGGTCTGCTCCTTATTGCAGTTTCCTGCCACTGTGTACGCTGAGAGGGCTCCTGGTTTTAGCATTAAGCCTGGCTCTGCCCTGGTTATTGTGGGTATTTGGAGAATGAACCAGTGGATGGGTAATCAATCAATCAATCAATCTCTCTGCCTTTCAAATATTAAAAACAAATAATAAATAAAATAATATTGAATAACATTAAGAAAATCTATAATGGTTATATTGTTACATGTCAACAATCACATCACATTATAGGAGAGAAATCTTATTTAATGATTTCCTTGTGGATAAGGGACCGCTACAATTGTGGAAAAAAAAAAAAAAGAAAACCTCCATACTCTCCTTTTCTATTAAAAAACAATGACATTTTGGATGACATTTCAAAGGGACTTTTAAAATTTATTTTTATTTATTTATTTGAGATGGTTATAGACAGAGACAGAGAGTCAGAGAAAGATCTTCCATCTGCTGGGTCATTCCCCATTTGGCTGTAATGGCCAGGGCTGAGCCAATCTGAAGCTAGGAGCCAGAAGCCTCCTCCAAGTCTCCCATGTGGGTACAGGGGCTCAACCCCCTGGTGCCATCTTTCACTGCTTTTCCAGGCCATAAGCAGAGAGCTGGTTCGGAAGAGGGGCAGCCAGGAACAAAGTGGCACCCCAATGGGATGTCGGTGCCACAGGCAGAGGCTTGGCCTGCTATGCCACAGTGCCAGCCCCACATAGGGTTTTTTTTACATCATTAATGCCAAAGCAGAGACTGTGGAAACTGTTCAGGTGAGTGAAGAGAACCAAAGGGTTAAAAATGCTGCCTGCTTAGCATGGCTGAGCAGCCTTCTTCCCGCACAGGTCTGGAATACTCATCATAAGCTTAGTTATAAGAATGGACTGTCAGTCAGAAGGGTAGGAAAATTATATGCACTTACAATTAACCCTAAAGCACTTTAAACAGTGAGTGTCATTAGGAGTATATCCGAATAGGAAAGTGGTCATTAAGCACTCGTGTTAATTGCTATCTAACCATTGAACCAAGCTAATATGAGATACAGTGATGAGCAACTTACATAATGATCACAGGAAATTGAGATTTAACTAAGCTTAATTTTTAATATGCTACTTCAAGCAGATATTTAATTTAATAAATAGAAGCACAGTGCATTCTCTGTGGACTAAATTGACAACAAATTAAAATTAAGAAAAAAAAGTAAGGCAATTGAGAGTACCTTATGGAGAATAACTAACTTTTAATTAAGGAAACATTTACTGAACATTTTCTCTGTGCCCAGTATTGGGCTTGGAACCATTGGTGCCACAGAGATAGAAAAGACCCAGGGCAGAGAGTTAGTAGGTGGACCCAACACATAAACCTTGAGAACAACCACACTAATCGTACGCTGAGCACTATGAAAACTTGGAGAAAAGACATTTCATTTAGCATCATGGAGAGGAAGGTTCATTTTTGGAACTCTCCAAAGAAAATAAAATTACGAGCAATTTGCATGAAAATTGACATTGCTACTATCCCTAAAGCTTCTGCCCATACAAGCTATATTGCACAACTGCAGGAGGCATCATTCACACTGCAATCCATATAAATGGTGTTGTGCTTCAAGGGACACTCTTCCCATAAAACATCAAGCCCATGGCATGCCTGAGGCTATGCAGCCTGGCAGCCCTGACTGGCTGTGTTCCATGTGAAGCCACACACTCACCTTAGGCTACCCCAAGTCTAAGGTAGTTTACCCTTAAAATCAGAACTTTGTTTTGCACAAAAAAGTGGCTGCCTGCTTCTATTCATCAATTCTGTCAACTCTTTCCTTCCTCAGATTTTCCCAGTGCATACCATATTCAGTAAAGTGTGCTTATGGTCTAGCTAAATGCTCCCTCTCTTCACATACACACACCTGAGACCACATCACCCTCCTCAAACTTGAGACTTAGAGCCTTGTCTAAGAACTGAAAGAGATTTTTCTATAAAAATTTCCAGGTTTTCTTTTTTTTCTGTGTATTTGTTCAGCTATCATATCATGAACATATTTAAGTGTTGGGGTTGGCATTGTGGCACGTGGGTGAAGCCATCAGCTGTGACACTGGCATCTCACATGAGTGCTGATCAATCCTGACTGCCCCTTGCCAGTTCAGCTCCTTGATCATGCGCCTGCCACCAATGTGGGAGGCCCAGATGGAGTTCCTGGCCCAGCCCTTGCTGTTGCAGACATTTAGGGAGTGAACCAGAGGGTGGAATCAATCAATCTCTCTCCCTCTCTCTCTCTCTTCCACTCTGAAGCTTTGCCTTTCAAATAAATAATTTTAAAAATATTTGGTGAAAGAATTAAAGAAAGGGGACAATGGGGCTGGCGCCATGGCTCACTTGGTTAATCCTCCCCCTGCGGTGCCAGCATCCCATATGGGTGCCGGGTTCTAGTCTCAGTTGCTCCTCTTTCAGTCCAGCTCTTTGCTGTGACACAGGAGGGTAGTGGGTGTCTTCACCTACATGGGAGACCAGGAAGAAGCACGTGGCTCCTGGCTTCGGATCGGTGCAGCACTGGCCATGGCAGCCATTTTGGGGATGAACCAACGGAAGGAAGACCTTTCTCTCTGTCTATAACTCTACCTGTCGAATAATAATAAAAAAAGGGGACAAAAATAACTATTTAAAAATGTATCAGCTATAGGACACTTCCTCTACTAACCCCCATAGTAACAATGAAGTTTAAGTTCCCTAATGAAACAACTTTTGAATAAGAGAAGGAAGGGACATTTTAGGAATTTCTGATTATTAATGTTTATTCTTTAGAATTGTGTGTGTAGGACCAGGCATTTACTCTATTAGTTAAGATGCCTGTATCCCATATTGGAGTACCTGGTTCAATTCCTGGCTTCGCTCCTCACTTCAGGTTCCTTCAAATGCAGACCCTGGCAGGCAACAGTTATGGTTCAAATAACTGTGTCCCTACCCGCTGAGCACGAGTCTTGGATTTCCAGCATTGGCCAGAGCAGCGGCTAGCCTTGTGGGCATTAGAGGATTGAGCCAATGGAGAGAAAGCATGTTTCTATTCATTCTCATCCATTCCCTCTCCTTCTGCCTCTCCCTCCCCCTCACTTTCTTCCCTCAAAAATAAATAAAAGTGTGTGTCCATGTTATAAGGATTATTCCCTATGACACTATGATGTGTGAACCTACAACTCACCAGCTGCTGCCATGGACCTCTGAGTGTAAGTACCGACGTGTCCACACACAGCAGTGAATTGTTCTTGAAGAACTGGAATTCCAAAGACCATCAGAGATCTGCCGTGGGACATGGATTTTTTGTCTTTAGACTGGATGTCTCTAAACCTCATAACTATATTTGTTAAATTTATGGCTATGTAATGAAGTTGTATCAGGGAGAGGGAAGTGGAAGGAGGTCATTTCTTGACTTCTCTGAGTAGGATTTTGTTTTCTCAAATGGAAGAACAGGGTCAAAGTTGTATTTTAGTTTGTGGAACAATAACTCTCACAGAACCCAATAAATAATTGTTCATAATGCAAAGAATGAGAAGACAAAGTTCTTTTTTCAACTATTAAGCGGCTCATCAGAGTTTTAAAATTTTTGTTGCTTTTTGCTTAGATTATATGAAAGCTATCCTGTATGTAGATTACTTAAAAAAAATTGTTCCTTGTGTGGTATTAGCGTAGATAAAGCACTGCCCGAGATGCCAACATCTCATATGGGCACCAGTTTGTGTCCTGGCTACTGCACTTCTGAGCCAGCTCCCTGCAAATGTCCTGGGAAAATAGTGGAAGATGGCCCAAGTATTTGGGCCACTGCACTCATATGGGAGAGCTGGATGAAGCTCCTGACTCCTGGCTTTGATCTGGCCCAGCCCTGACCCTTGCAGCCATTTGGGGAGTGAACCAGCAGATGGAGGACTTCTCTCTCTCTCTGCCTCTGCCTCCTCTTCTCCGTAACTTCATCTTTCAAATAATACAAATACAATTTTTTTTGACAGGCAGAGTTAGACAGTGAGAGAGACAGACAAAGATCTTCCTTCTGTTGGTTCACCCCCCCAAATGGCCGCCACAGCCGGCGTGCTGTGCCGATCCAAAACCAGAAGACCTCCTGGTCTCTCGTATGGGTGCAGGGCCCAGGCACTTGAGCCATCCTCCACTACCTTCCCAGGCCACAGCAGAGAGCTGGACTGGAAGAGGAGCAACTGGGACAGAATCTGGCGCCCCAACTGAGGCTAGAACCCAGGGTGCTGGCGCCACAGGTGGAGGATTAGCCGAGTGAGCCGCGGCGCCAGCCACATAAATACAATTTTATTTATTTATTATTTATTTTTATTTTTTATTTTTGACAGGCAGAGTGGACAGTGAGAGAGAGAGAGACAGAGAGAAAGGTCTTCCTTTGCCATTGGTTCACCCTCCAATGCCGTGCTGATCCAAAGGCAGGAGCCAGGTGCTTCTCCTGGTCTCCCATGGGGTGCAGGGCCCAAGCACTTGGACCATCCTCCACTGCACTCCCTGGCCACAGCAGAGAGCTGGCCTGGAAGAGGGGCAACTGGGACAGAATCCGGCGCCCCGACCAGGACTGGAACCTGATGTGCCGGCGCCACAAGGCCGAGGATTAGCCTATTGAGTCATGGCGCCGGCCCTAAATGTAATTTTAAATAAAAGATATCCTAAGTGTTTGGTTCCCTGCCACCTACCTGGAAGACTGAGATGAAGCTCCTGGCTCTTTGATTTGGTCTGGCCTAGGATTGGCCATTGTTGCCACCTAAGAAATGAACAAGCATACAGAAGATTCTCTTTCTCTCTCCTCTTCCCTTTACCTCTCCTCTTCTTCTCTCTCCCTCTTTCTCTCTAACTCCAACTTTAAAATAAATAAATAATTTTTTTTTTTAGGATTTTAGTTGTTCATTTGAGAGGTAGAGTTACAGACTGAGAGGAGAGACAGTGAGAAAAGTCTTCCTTCCGCTGGTTCACTCCCCAGATGGCCGCAATGACTGGAGCTGAGCCAATCTGAAGCCAGGAGCCAGGAGCTTCTGGGTCTCCCACGTGTGTGGAGGGGCCCAAGGACTTAGGCCATCTTCCACTGCTTTCCCAGGCCATAGCAGAGAGCTGGATAGGAAGTTCCCATATGGGTTGCTAGCACCACAGGTGGAGGATTAACCCATTGTGCCACAGCACCAGCCCCAATACATAAATCTTTTAAAAAATTATCCCTATTCCTTGAAATTCCTTTTAAAAGCACAACCTTCCTGTGAAGTCAGATAGTTCACTCCAGCCTTGTAGCATGGCACAATGGTGAATAAAGAGAGGACCCAAAAGAATGAACAGGCCCTCATTCTCTCCTCTCTCAGGCAGTGCAGACAGAGAAGCTGGTAGAAAGGCAATTCTGTTAGCATTATAAGCCTTAACACTAGAAATCTGCAGAAATAGGAAGAAAGGGTAGCTTTCTGTTGGACAATTTAGGGGAACTATAACAATAGCGAATCCTCCAATCTTAATTTATTAAGAGAAATCACCCAGTAGAGAGAAATACGCACAAACAGCCACATCCAGAGGTGAGAGAGATAATGTCCTGTAGTGATGCCTAAAAACCTTCCTCTTGGAATTGTCTATTCTGTCTAGATAATCAGGACATGTCCTGTGGACTGTATTTTGGGCATAAAAGAATCAAGTATAGGGATTCCAGTTTAAGCTCTGACCTGTACAAAATTTGCAAATCATCTCTCCCACCCTTCTAAAATGATAAAGTTGAAGAAACTTGTAGGTGATCCTGTGCCTGGCTGGGAGACTGCCTGCCTAGCCCATGCAGGAGGTCAAGAGGGTGTGGCACACCATGCCCCGCCAAGGGAAACCCTGGTGGAGGGCTCAGCACACTGAGACCCACATATGACCTGACAGCGGGCAGGAGGCAGGGGTCCCAGGCACATTTCCCCCACCCCCACTTCCTGTTGAAGGGCCTTGCAATTGTCAACCTGGTAAACACTTCCCGGGTGTGGTCCAGATCCTTAAGATTGCCTGGAAGGCTACATGAGCTAGGTGACCTTCTAGCTGATTGGAGAAGCAAAGAGGCACCAATATCAGCTTTATCCTACAGAATCAGTGTTGCTACCCTGAGCTAGCTACTCCCCTTTGCCTGCCCTATAAAAGCTTGTGCCTAACTGCTAATAAACGGACATGTTCACCGAAACTGTCTTCGGTGCTTCTTGTCAAAGAACGCCGCTGCCCTACCATTCCAACGGTGTGGGCCAAGCAGGATGAGCCCACAGAAACTTCAAATCAATGATTTTTCTTGGGTCCATCAGGAAACAGAAATTGCAGAACAATTCACGACCCCAAAATATGGAGAAAATGGAATACAACAAATCATGGCCAACTTCACAACTCAAAAAGAGAAGTTACTGGAACCCTATCTGGCGTTCACACTTGCATTGTAACTTGGATGCATCATGGCAGGCACAAAGTGGCTTAGCTTGGTACTTAGAACTTCTGTGGGGCTGCTTTGTTAATGGGGGCTTAACACTTTCCTGGGTTTCATCACCAGGCAACTTACCTACTTTACATGGTAAATAGCTAAGAAGGATTCTATGGTAAAACTAGCAGATGGAAGGGAAGAGGGCCCATTATAAAATGCCTACAGACTATTCCTATAACAGAGACCTATTCTCAAGGAAAAGTATCTTAGCAGAATCTTATGATCACACCTAAAGGAAGGGCATTTCTCCCACTCCAGCCTATCTACTATTCCTTTCTCAAATGTGGTGAGGAGGGGATCTATAAAAACATTTGGGAAGGTCACAGCCCAGGGACATAGGTCCACTAAGAGGCCTACATTTAATCATACAGTTTTAGAATACTTCACCTCTACTACATCTTACCATCATATCAACAAGGCTTCAGGATGATGACAGTGAATGACAGCTGAAGACCTGCAGGAAGCACATTACTGAAGGAGGAGCACTTAGGGAAACCAAAGTCAACAGCATAGGCAACCACAAGTGCACTGGAAGAATTTCTACTGTGACAGCAAAGATTAACTACACCAGGATTTCTAGACAGAGTAACAGAAATCAGACAAATGGTGTATTTATCTCCATTTCTATATCCTGTTACATTTGGCTTTTAAACATAGAATTATGAAACATGCCAAGAAGCAAGAAAAACCATAGTCCAAGGACGCATGAAAAAGCATCACAGTGGAACTCAAACACAACATAGACATTGGGGCCAGCACTGTGGTGTGGCTGGTGAGGCTGCCACCTGCAGTGCCAACATTCCATATAGTTGCTGGTTCACATCCCGGCTGCTTCACTTCTGATCTAGCTCTCTGCTATGGCTTGGGAAAGCAGTGGAAGATGGCTCAAGTCCTTGGGCACCTGTACCCACATAGGAGACCTTTAGGATCGGCTCAGCTCTGGCTGTTGTGGCCAACTGGGGAGTGAACCAGCAGATGGAAGACCTGTCTGTCTGTCTGTCTCTCTCTCTCTCTGCCTTTCCTGCTCTGTGTAACTCTGCCTTTCAAATAAATAAATAGATCTTTAAAATGCATAAATACTGGAATTGTCAGGGTATCTAAAATATCTATAATTAATATGTTAAGGGCTGCAATGGGAAAAGTAGATAACATGAGAACAAATAAGTAATGTAGGTAAAGCGATGGGAACTCTAAGAGAGTATAAATTGGAAATGCTAAATGTGAAAACATCACAAAATGAAGACTGCCTTTGAGGGGCTCATCCGGAGGCTGGGCATGCCCAAGGAAACCATTTGTGACCTTGAAGACTGAGCAATGGCAAAGAATATGGAGAGGAAAGTAGAACATCAGAGAATTGTGGGATAATTGTAAAAAGTAAGACACGTGCTTAACCAGAATAGTAGAAGGAGGAGAAAGAAATAAATATTTACAAGATACAGGTCAATTTCCAAAAAAATCAACTGCTTTCCTGTATACACATATACCTATATAACATCAGTGAAGAATTAGCATTCTAAATTTTTGAAAATGTCATTTGTAATGGCATCAAAATTATTTAGGTATAAGTTATATAAAGTATTTTTAGGATTTATATGGAAAGTATAACTCTGATTAAAACATCAAAGCAGATCTAAATAATTACAGAGATGAGAAGATCCAATATTGTTAACTCATTAGCTTTCCCCAACTCTAGTTATAGTTTTAGTGGATTTCCACTTAAAAGTTCAGCAACCTCTTTTGTAGATGTTGACCAACTCATTCTAAAGTTTATGCAGATAGTCAAAATACCAAGACTAGCCAACACAGTCCTGAAGAAAAGCCAGGATGGAGAACATGTTATCTAATTTCAAAGCTTACCATGAGGGTTTCAGTAACTAAGGCAGTGCTTTATTACACATACCACAAATGTATTTAACAGTGGAACGTAAGAGTCCAGAAATAGAATTATAACTATAGTCAAATGACAAAGCAATAAAAGCAGTTAAATAGAGAAAGGACAATCTTTTCAATAAGTGGTACTGGAACAAGTGGACATCCACATGCAAGAAAATGAATTCAGACACAGAGCTTAAGCTTTCACAAAATTAAGCCAAGAGATCATAAGCCTAAATATAAATACAAAACTTCTAGAAGTAAATGTGGGTGACTTTGAAGTTAGCAATTAGGTGCTGGAGTATTAAAATCATGATCCACTAAATAAAAAAAATTGATGTTGGAATTTATTTTAATTATATGTCTGTGAAAGGCACTTCAAAGAATGAAAAGATAAACCATAGACTGGGAGAAAATATTTGTAAAATATTATCACATAAAAGACTAGTATCCAAAACAAAGAACTCCTAAAACTCATAGTTCCATCAAACATGTTTTATATCTTTATCAAACAAATGGTTAAGAATGACATATTATTGTAGTATAATGATCTCTGATTATTAGTAAAAGATTTACTTCTTTATTTCAAAGTCAGAGTTACAGACTAAGAAAGACCTTTCAACCACTGGTTCACTCCCCAAGTGGCCACAACAGCGAGGGCTAGGCCAGGCTGAAGCCAGGTGCTTCCTCCAGGTCTCCCACATGGGCGGCAGAGGTCCAAGCACTTCCCAGGTATAACAGCGTGGAGCTGGATAGGAAGTGGAGCTGGGCCCATGTGGGATGCCAGCATCACAGTCCACAGCCTAACCTTCTATACCACAGTGCCAGCCCTGGTCTGTGACTGCTTTTAAAATTTACTATATATGAGAGAAAACAACTGGTATTGTGCTGCAGTGGGTTAAGCCGCCACCATTGACACTGGCATCCCAGATGAGACTGAGTGTGAATCTTGGCTGCTCCATGTTGTTTCTTTTTCTTCTTTGATTTGTATTAATACACAGGCTTAATGTACCACTAACCCTAATGTTCTACAAGTAAAAACAGAAAGACCACTGTTTCTCAGGAATATAGACAAGGGCTATAAACAATAATTAAATCATAAGATGTCAGTTTCATTTTAAAACTTTTGTATTCTATATTAACTACCATATATCAGATACATGATATTTTTCTTTTTGGAGCTGTCTTATTACACTTAGCACAACTATGTCAAGTTGTATCCATTTTGTTGCAAAAGACAGGGTCTCATTCATTTTTATGGCTGAGTAGTATTCCTCTGTGCACATGTGTGTGTGTGTGCGTGTGTGTGTGTGTGTATGACACATTTTCTTTACCCAGCAATTAGTTAATGGACATCTAGGTTGATTCCATAATTTATCTATTGTGATTTGAGTTGCTATAATCAAGGGGTGCAAATAACTATTTGATATGCTGAATTCATGTCCTTTTGGTAAATTTCCCAGGAGTGTGATGGCTGCATCATATGGTAGATCTATTTTTCAGATTTTTGGGACATCTCCATACTATCTTCCATAATGGTTGTACTTATGTACAACAATGTATATTAGGGCACCTTTTTCTCCATATCCTTGAAAACATTTGTTATTTTTTTGATTTTTGGAAGACAGTCATACTAACTGGGGGGAGGTAAAACCCCACTATGGTTTTTACTTGCATTTCCCTGGTGGCTAATGATTCTGAGCATTTTTTCATTTGTCTGTTGCCCATTTGTATTTCATGCTTTGAAAAGTCCCTGTTCATGTCCTTTGCCCACTTCTTAACTGGACTGTTTGTTATGTTGTTGTTGAGTTTTCTTGAGCACTTTGTAGATTCTAAATATTAATCCTTTATCAAAAGCATAGTTTGCAAATATTTTCTACCATTCTCTCAGATGTCTCTTCATTTTGTTGTGTTTTCTTTGCTGTGCAGTGGCTGCTCCACTTCTGATCCTGTTCCCTGCTAATGTGCCTATAAAAGTAGTGGAAGATGGGCCAAATACTTGAGCCCTTGGCATCCACATAGGAGACCCAGATGGATATTCTGGCTCTTGGCTTCAGCATGGTCCAGTTATGGGTGTTGCAGCCATCTGGAGAGTGAACCAGCAGATGGACGCTTACTTTCTCTCTCTCCCTCTCTCTCTCTCTTCCTCTGTCTGTAATTCTTCCTTTTATATAAAATGAATTTTTAAAATAAACAATAAATTGGCCAATGATCTAAATAGTTCAACAAAGAAGACATACAGATAGAAAATAAAAACATGAAATATTCTCAACATCATATGTCTTTAAAGAACTATAAGTAATGTGCCAGGGAATTCCAATACAATCCCATCAAGGTGGCATGTACCAAGGCATTCTCACTAGTCCAAGTGATCAATTTCAATTCACAATTGATTACACTGATAGGTCTAAGAGTCAAAGGGATCACACAAACAAGACTAGTGTCTGCTAATACTAACTAATAGAATCAAAAAGGGAGAGAATGATCCAACATGGGAAGCGAGATACACAGCAGACTCATAGAATGACAGATGTCCTAAATAGCACTCTGGCCTCAGAATCAGCGCATAAGGCATTAGGATCTGGCTCAAGAGCCCATGACTAGACCCTAGGGAGATTACTGATGCCATAAACAAGAGTGGCAAATTGTTAAATCAACTTCAGGAGTCACTGTGTATTTACGTCTCATGTGGGATCTGTCCTTAATGTGTTGTCCAATGTGAAGTAGTGCTAAACAGTATTTTACACTTTGTGTTTCTGTGTGGGTGCAAACTGATGAAATCTTTACTAAGTATATACTGAATCAATCTTCTGTATATAAAGATAATTGCAAATGATTAAAAAATCTGGGTGTTAAATTGGAAATTGCATAGAAAATTAATCAATTAAAAATATATATATCATGTAGGATCTCTGTCCTTAACGTGCTATACATTGTGAATTAATACTATAACTAGTACTCCAACAGTATTTTTCACTTTGTGTTGCTATGTGAGGGCAAACCGTTGAAATCTGTACTTAATATATACTAAACTGACCTTCTGTATATAAAGAGAATTGAAAATGAATCTTGATGTGAATGGAAGGGGAGAGGGAGTGGGAAATGGGAGGGTTGCGGGTGGGAGGGAAGTTATGGGGGGGGAAGCCATTGTAATCTATAAGCTGTATTTTGGAAATTTATATTCTTTAAATAAAAGCGTTATAAAAAAAGAAAATAAACATGCATTTTAACAAAAAAAATAAAGAACTATAAGTAAAAAAAAATGAGATACTACTAAAAGCCTATTAGAAAGCCTAAAGTCCACCAAACTTAAAACGAAAAATGTTCATGAGAAGATAGAGCGATCAGAGCTCTCATTCATTGCTTGTGGGAATACCAAATGGTATAGCCAGCTTGGAAGACAATTTGTTTATTCCGAAGATGAACACTGACTTACATACAATCCAGCAACTGTGTTCACAGAGATATACCAAACAGATTTTAAAATTTATGTCTCATAAATACCTACACACGAATGGTTAAAACAGCAGCTGTATTTGTAATTAAGAAAAAGTGGAAGCAATAAAGATGTGTTTTACTGGGTGAATAAATACATTGCAGCACATCCATATAATAGCATATTCTTCAGGAATAAAAAGAAATATGCTACCAAACCATAAAAAGACATGGCTAACCAGAAACTGCATATTGCTCTATTTAAATAAGCCAGAGTAAAAATGGCTAGTTTCTGTATGATTCTAATTACATGACATTCAGAAAAAGGCAATGCTATAGCAACAGTAAAATGATCAGCTGTAGGACAGTGAGAGTATTCTGTATGACACTAAAATGCCAGCCACATTAGATTATGCATTTGTTACAAAGTGTAACCCGTAAGGTATGCAAATTAGAACATATCATTTAGGAGGCTGGGATCCCAGGATGAAATATAGACTGGAAAAACACAATTTAAAAATATCAAAAATGTATGGAATAGCATCATTGATGTGGATGGGAAAATGCACTGACCCAAGAACATTTAGAGACATGGAGTCTAGAAAGAGAAGAAAATATATTGTACATAAGCACTGTAGTTTATAAAATTTTTCCCTATGAAAGTGTGAGTTAACAATTCTGATGCTGCTATGAATGTATACCAGAATTGAACAATTAAGTAAATTGTTTGCAAAGGGCCAGGTTTCTCCATGCTAGCATGAGAAGTTTACAGATAAGCAGAAGAGAAGGCAATAGATCAGAGTTGGAAACACAAGTATGAACTCATATTAGTTTGTAGATATAGAAATGGTTATTTATTTATTTATTTTGACAGGCAGAGTGGACAGTGAGAGAGAGACAGAGAGAAAGGTCTTCCTTTGCCATTGGTTCACCCTCCAATGGCCGCCACAGCCAGCGCACCGCGCTGATCCGATGGCAGGAGCCAGGTGCTTATCCTGGTCTCCCATGTGGTGCAAGGCCCAAGCACTTGGACCATCCTCCACTGCACTCCCTGGCCACAGCAGAGAGCTGGCCTGGAAGAGGGGCAACCGGGACAGGATCCGGCGCCCTGACTGGGACTAGAACCCAGTGTGCCGGCGCTGCAAGGTGGAGGATTAGCCTGTTGAGCCTTGGCACTGGCTGGTTATAAATATATTTACATACATGAACAGGTATACACAGATGGATCTTTATGCTCTGTGGGTTGATGTCCAATATTGTTTTATATTAAAAGGGACCAGGATTGCCTGGCTGAATGACTGATTAGAAGACTAGGGCAGTAAAAAGACTCCTAGAGAAATTTGTAATGCCGAAAATAAAGGAAGTGGCACAAAATAAAACAGAAACACAATTCGAAGTATATGTCAAAGGGAAACAGAAGCAATAAAAAACAAACAAAAAAAAGACAAACCAAAAAAACTGGTACAATTTGAACGGTAAGATAGAATGTTATCAGATTATAACCAAAGTACAGGCTAAATACACATGAGTCTATACTAACACGGTGAATGATTGAATAAAGAAATAAAAGAAGACAAATCATTCGTACAGACTTACAAATAATTTATACAGATACTATCCTCAAACATGGTTGGAGGGCAGCATTGTGGCACAGTGGGTTAAGCAACCTCCTATGCTGCCCTCCCATATGAGTGCTGATTCGACTCCCTGCTAATGCATCTGTGACAGCCACAAAAGACAGCTGGGACCCCTGCCACTCACGGGGAAGACCTGGGTGGAATTCCAGCCTCCTGGCTTCAGCCTCAGCCATTGCCGCTATTTGGGGAGTGAATCAGCAGTTGGGAGACTTGTCTTTTTCTGTCTTCCTCTTTCTCTGTGTAATTCTGCCTTTCAAATCAGTAAATAAGTCTTAAAAAGCAAATGTGAGGTTTTTAAAAAAAGTGAATGGGGGAATATAACTTCATGTACCACTGTACATGGTGACTTCTTTCCAAAGAGTTCCACATGAAAAGATGGGAAAGAAGTCTGAATTTACAGGGGCAAATCTGACAAGCTCTACCTGAGCCAGGAGACCGGCCATGATAAGCCATGCTGACCTATGATGTGATGAAAATGATGGTTTATCTCTGGGTCTTCCTGCTCTGGACACATAACTGCAATTTAATCATCAGAAACAGAATAAAACAAAATAAAACACAAAGTACCACACAGACCTCACCTGAAGACAATTCTACAAAAGATCTGCCCAAGAATCCTCAAAACAGTCAGGGCATCAACAAGGAAAGTCTAAGAAACTGCGCCAGCCAAGTGAAGCCTAAGCAACATGACAATTCAATGTAATGTCTCCTGTGTGGGGGGTTGCAAAAACGTCATTATGTTACAATGCGGGAAATCTGAAGACAGGATAAACTTTAGCAAATCATAATGTATCAGTATCAGGTCACTAATTCTAACAAATGTACTCTACTAATGCATATTGTCAATAACACTAAAAACTGGGTGCGGTGTGTATAGGAATTCCTTGTATTATGTTTGTGAATTTTCTGTATATATAAATGCTCTAAAATAAAAATATTATTAAATATGAAATATGGATTCTATTTTATAGGCTTTTGAAAACTGTATTTCAGCATATAGCTGTAAGCAATAACCAACAGAAAAGTGGATATTTCCAAAGGCTAACCATTCAATAGCTCTAACAAAATGTTCCAAATTATATGGCTGAGGTATTTTTTTTTTTACAGAGAAAGGTGGTAGATGAAGTAAGAAATTCTAGTGGATTATCTTTGCCTTCTTGGGACAAATAAATAGCTACAGGAGATTGTCAATAGACTCTGTGTCACTGATTTAGGACGCAAAGGGATTGAATCAGCTCTATTCAAACTTCCCAACAAAATAATCCCCTGTGGACTGAAAATAAGCCAGCCTCCACTCCCGTCTCTCTTAGAAATGAGTGAACTGGGTGAGAAGGTCAAATTCATATTTTCAAGAAGATGCTATTCAAAGGCACAATTTGCTTTGATCATGAGATATGTACTCGTCCTCAAGATCCTATTTGTTAAAGGCATGAAACAACGTACAGGAAGGGTTAAAATGGGTTTAAGTAGCTCTTTATGAACACTCTTGAAGACGTTCTAAAATATATAGCTTTCCAACTTTTCACAGATTGGAACACCTTTTTATCATAACAAGTTTAGCCAGGGCTTGACTTCATATTATTTTTATTATAGATTTATTGAGAAAATGCATCACCACATGGATTTAAGTTCTGATTATAATAACTTTATAATCCATGCCAGGGATTCATGTTCTGCATCTTAACAACCACTAGAATGGCTGGATGTTTGGCATACAAATTTAGAACCAGCTAAACCAGCCACGTGAAGCCTGAAGATTGATTTCCTTTCCAACTATCAGGTTCTTTGAGTCAATTTCAAAGATGATTGTGCTACTCATGACTCATGGATAATTTATGCGAGGCCCATGCCTTTATAGCAGGTAGGTTTTTCTGAATGTTCACTGTCAAATGTTGTATACACCTACCATTGTTCTACTTAATCAGCAACAGCTGTTTTTTCATTATTAATATAAATATGAAATCTAAAGAATTAACACATGAAGAAGGACTGAAACTCCAGGTTTATTTTGCAGACTTACATTTTTTATAGTGTTGTGTGTGAGTATGTTTTCTGAAAAGTGTTGAAAAATCTTTAACATTCCAAAATGTCATGTATAACTTTCCTTCTATTTCCCCCATGCTATGGTACTGTGGACACCTGTTCTCTATCATTCCCATATTATCAGCTGAAATTTCTACTAATTTTTTTTTGATGCTATTACTCTTCTTACATAGCTACATATTTTCTTCTTTACTGTGGCCCCTAGGAAATTCAGAAGTCAATTAATAATACAATTAAATGTTTTCTATGATTTCTAGCATACATTTCCATATACTTAGTGTGAGCATTTTGCAATGATTGAACATCATCAACCATTGATATGCATCTTTTTGGCTAATGTTTAACCTACTGTTAAAATATGTACACAGGAGACTCATAGAATGGCAGATGTCCTAAATAGCACTCTGGCCTCAGAATCAGCCCTTAAGGCATTCAGATCTGGCTCAAGAGCCCATGAGTATATTCTAGGCATGGAAAGCCAAGACACTCTGGAAAAAAAAGAAGACCTAAATGAAAGACCTCTGCGAGTGAGATCCCAGTGGAAAGAACGGGGCCATCAAAGAAGGAGGTATCTTTCTCTGAAGGGAGGAGAGAACCTCCACTTTGACTATGACCCTGTCGGAATAAGATTGAAGTCAGTGAACCCTAAAGGCTTCCATAGCCTTGGCAACTCATGACTATAGCCTAGGGAGATTACTGACGCCATAAACCAGAGTGTCAAATTGTTAAATCAACTTCAGGAGTCACTGTGTACTTACGTCTCATGTGGGATCTGTCCTTAATGTGTTGTCCAATGTGAAGTAATGCTATAACTAGCACTGAAACAGTATTTTACACTTTGTGTTTCTGTGCGGGTGCAAACTGATGAAATCTTTACTTAGTATATACTGAATCAATCTTCTGTATATAGATAATTAAAAATGAAAAAAAAATCTTGGTGTTAAATTGGAAATTGCCTAGAAAATTAATTTTGTAAAAAAATATATTATGTAGGATCTCTGTCCTTAATGTGCTATACATTGTGAATTAATACTATAACTAGTACTCCAACAGTATTTTTCACTTTGTGTTGCTATGTGAGGGCAAACTGTTGAAATCTTTACTTAATATATAGTAAACTGATCTTCTGTATATAAAGAGAATTGAAAATGAATATTGATGTGAAGCAAGGGGACAGGGAGTGGGAAAGGGGAGGGTTGTGGGTAGGGGGGAAGTTATGGGGGGGAAGACATTGTAATCTATAAGCTGTATTTTGGAAATTTATATTCTTTAAATAAAAGCGTTATAAAAAAATATGTCAACAACAGGAGTCACTGTGCACTTACTCCTCATGTAGGATCTCTGTCCTTAATGTGTTGTACAATGTGAATTAATGCTATAACTAGTATTCAAACAGTATTTTACACTTTGTGTTTCTGTGTGGGTTCAAACTGTTGAAATCTTTACTTAATATATACTAAATTGATCATCTGTATATAAAGATAATTGAAAATGAACCTTGATGTGAATGGAATGGGAGAGGGAGCAGGAGATGGGAGGGTTGTGGGTGGGAGGGAAGTTATGGGGGGGGGGAGCCACTGTAATCCATAAACTGTACTTTGGAAATTTATATTTGTTAAATAACAGTTAAAAAAATTTAAAAAAATGTCTAGTTATCCCAAACTTCTTTAGCAAATAACAACAACAACAACAACAATAATAATAATGTATCCAGGGCTAAGCTGCTCATACAGGCGTCCTGTTGAGCCCTGGCCATTCAGCTTCTGATCCAGCTCCCTGCTAATACCACATCGGAGCAGCAGCTAGTGGTTCACCTATTTTCCGTCCACATATAAGACCCACATGAGAGACCCAAATTGAGTTCCTGGTTCCTAGCTACCTTCTGGGGAATGAGCCAAAAGGGATGAGTGTATTTTTAAATGGGTTTCTTACATTCCAAGACCAAGAACAGATAATAGCAATCAATGATGCTTAGCATTAAAATATCAAATACCAATACCAAAATGGGAAGAAAACACAGTGAAAGTAAAAAAGAAAAACCCATATTTTCCATATAAAAGAAAAACAAAACCATTGCCTACATTTAAATATGAGTACTACAAAAGGTTAATGAAAATTAGAATCAAAGAGAGAGGAGGTCATTTTGTGAGGATGTGACAAAACGGTAAAGTCTTTCAAAATACAGACAGAATGTTGGCACCAAACCAGTGAACAAGACGTATTGTGGAAAATCATCCAACAGTTAATACCAACAGTGAAAAACCATAAATACATAAAAAATCATGAGCTCTTAGAGTTCTAATTTCACTATCTAAATCTACCACAAAAGGGAAATGAATATATATAGTCATTGTATCTTATATATGAAGTCTCAATTATAAATGAAAACACAAGTGTATACTTTGGAACTCATCCCATGAGAGCTAAGTTTAGATGTGTGAGTAGTAACTGTTCAAGCAGCCAGTATGCAGATTCATCTGAAGATAGATTTGACATTTAAAATGCATCCTGTTTCATCATGGAGGGTAAAAGTTGAAACAGCGATACAAGAAGAAAAGCGAATTGTGTCTCTGACACATTAAAAGAGAATGGACTTTTCCAGTCTTTACATGAGTCCAAAAACAAGCAAGCAGTGCTCAACCTCAGAGGAAATTTGTTTTTCTAGAAAGATAACTAATCACGTCAAAGAGATAAGATGCTCCATGACGCTGTTCTACTGACACGTTCCTGACCGCACAATTTTATGTAACACTTAATAGAGTATCTACAGCATGCTAAACATGTTAAAATTTAATTCATTATGCACAAAAATTTAACATCTGAAGCTAAGGTATTGCCTAGAAAAGGCAAACCAAAAAAAAAATAAAAACAACAAAAACCAGGAGTGAATGGCTTGTTTTGCAGATTATGTGGGTGAGTTAAATAATTTGGCATCATGATTCCTTTCTCCAGGCATAATCTAGGCTTTTGATGACCTGGAGATTGACACACACTTAACTAGGTTTTGGAACAGCCAGATATAAGTAGCTGGCTATTGTTTAGGGCATCTGTTACAAAGACTCTCTGTGACCTTTGGCAATGGCAAACCCCAATGACAAGAGCAATCCAATGAATTTGCTCAGATGATGAGCAGGCTCAATTTTGCACTTCTAGTAGGTTGCAGAAATGAAGTCCTGACCCGAGAGACTGCAATTTCAGAACGGGTGTAAAATCTGCCTCAGGGCCATTAATCTCTTGCTTTCTTTAACCTCAGGATTCACTATTCAATAAAAACACAAATTACATATTATGTGTCCCTACCGCTGAAAATTCCTTTCAGACAACTCTAGGGAGACAGAAAAATGCTGAAATAAGGAGCCTTTTCCAGCAGTTTACATATCAAAAGACTTTATAAATGCTTTTTCTAAAAAAGTAAACACTAAAGCTATTTTTTAAATAAAGATTTATTTATTTGAAAGTCAGAGTTACAGAGAGACAGAAGCAGAGACAGAGAGACGTCTTCCATCCACTGGTTCACTTCGCAAATGGTTGCAATGGCCAGAGCTAGGCCTGTCTAAAGCCAGGAGCCAGAGCTGCTTCGGCTTCCCCCTGACGGGTACAGGGGCCCAAGCACTTGAGCCATCTTCTACTGCTTTCCCCAGCCATAGCAGGGATCTGGATGGGAAGTGGAGCTGCTAGGACTAGAACTGGCATCCATATGGGATGCTGGAACTGCAGGCAGTGGCTTTACCCCCTATTCCACACTTCCAACACTAACATCATTCAATAATATTGCCTATTTATATTACATGAAATTATGCAGTTACATTTGTGAATCATCTTATGCTTTATGCTAAATTTATATAATACCTTCTCCACATTTCATACTGTAAAAAATGAGAACTTGCTTGCCATTAATATGTTGTCCATGATTCAAATCTGCAGTTCAAATCTTGGTGAACATGGAAGTGATAGAATATTGGTGATTGTAACTAACGTTCCAAAGGAGTAAACTGTCCTGAGATTGTGGAAATATAAAGCCTAAGAAATTTATGTATCTAAGTACTGGCCTTATTCCAGGAATTTGCAACTCAATTTAGTTGCAAAGGCAAAGATTCAACACATAACACTTCACATTGATTAATGGTCAACTTTACAACTAAACAGGATTTCAGTGGGTTCAAGTGAAACAATATAGGGAAAAATAATGATTCATAATGGAAGAATTACTTTCAATTCTCTATGTTGTCTTCTTCTATATATATTATATTTAAAGTGTCTAGTTGATGCAAATGACTATGGCATTAATATATTCTGAAACAATTTACATTTGAAAAGCTTTATCATTCGAAACAATCCTATTTTCCATTACTTGTCTTTGTCCAAATACAATTAGAATATGGACAAAATAGAGCAGAGTTACTGTACTTTTACAGAGTATCCAAATTTTTTGTTTTTCCACGTTGGCATATTATGAAGTGTTTTCCATACTGTCGAAATAATATGTTTAAAATTAATTAATTTATATGAAAAACTATCTGAAGTGCACTTCTTCCCTGATTGCTGTCACATTTACATGATATTAAACGGAAGCAAAATGGGATGAATTAAGTGAAATTGTTAGGCAGGCAGTGCTAGGATTCCTGTTCTGTCTCAGGCGAAGATTAAGGAGGCTTCAACCCACAGAAGACAATAAATGAAACATCATATGTGAGAGTTCAGGTGCTTTTTCCCTTTTGTACTATGGTATGATTCTCATTCACAGTCATCACTGAAAAGTCATCCTAAAATAGCACTGTGGGACAGACGCTGTGGCGTAGCAGGTAAAGCTGCTGCCCACAATGCTGGCATCATTTATGGGTGCCAGTTTAAGTCCTGGCTGCTCCACTTCTGATCCAGCTCACTGCTACGGCCTGGGAAAGCAGTAGAAGATGGTCTCTGTACCTGTATAGGAGACCCATAAGAAGCTCCTGGCTCCTGGCTTCAGATTGGCCTAACTCTGGTTGTTGCAGCCGACTGGGGAGTAAACCAGTGGATGGAATACCTCTCTCTCTCTTTTTCTGTCTCTACCTCTCTGTAACTCTGCCTTTAAAATAAATAAATAAATAAAAACAGGACTGCCTTTTACATGGCCGTGCTGTATTTATTACTACTACTAATCGGGTTATTAGTGAGAGATGTAATTGGGTAAAAGCAAATAGCCTCAGTAGAGTTTAACGGGAAGATGCACAGTCAGCTTGTGTTACGTGTAAAACCATCTAGTCCAATATCAAAACTGTAGCCACGAACTTCTCTCTTGCTCACAGCGCCAAATGCGGCTCATTTATAGGACTCTCCCCTCTAGGGCACTCCATGGTAAACAGGATAGAAAGGTGAAAGGCTGAAAAGAGTGAATTGTTCTGGAAAAAGACACAAAAATAAACAGACTATGTTTAGTTTATTATGTTAAATATATGTGTGTGAGTCCATGAAACAGGCCAAGAAAAAATGATGACAGGATGCGCATTGAGATCTGCATTTACACTTTATGAAAATTATGTGCTTATTTCTTTATATGTAGTTCTTTGCCATGCATCTTCAATTGTTAATATTTGTGCCCAAGGAGTCCTAGTTAATGAGAAATCCAAAAATCACAGGCCACAAGTTTGAGAAAGCTTATTAAAATGACTAATTTCCTGATCTACAATGTTTAAAACAATTGAGTTTTATTAGCTGAGGAAGGATATTTGATACTGTAGTTTGTTATTAATTAATTCATTCAAGAAGCAGCTTAAATTATTTGAAGAAGCTTAGAAGAAAAAAAAAGTTACACGAATAAGGCACTAAAATCAGCCACTGGATAGATATTTTACTGGAAATACTTATGTGACATTTAATTCCAACCCCGAATGGCCTTGTGTATCCCTGCATAGCGGTGCCCAAAGCTTCTACCCCGTAAAGCCAATGTTGTCTGGAGCTGTCTGAGCAAGTGCACTGCCTTGAAGCGAAACAAGAGGAGCAAGCAATCACCACTTGATTAGAATGAAATGCCAAAGAGCACTTGACTTTCCATTTACATCTATAAAAGTGGACCCTTTAAAAGTGCTAAAGCTGCCCTTAATAGAAGATGAAAGAAGACCCTTCGGAGAATTGATTAGAAGCTACAAGCTGTCAGCAAAGAACTACCTGATATGAGAATCATCTGACAATCACCCTTGTCTTTCCTACAATATGCAGGTGGTGTGTTAGGTGACTTCTTTCCCTGTACTTCAGCAAAGATTGTTTTGTAATAATGCTACGTCTTTAATTTAAAAGATAAACACGGGCAGCTACAAGGTATCTGCATTCAAAAGTCCCAGACAAATAATGCATGTTTTACTTTCAAGATATTTTCAGGATATTATGTGTTAGAATACATGTGGTCATAGGTTGTACTATTTCTCTACATTTATTTAAAAATAATAAAATCATGCTGGGAAGATGAGAGTTGCTAGAAATTGGAAAAGTTCTTATGTTAGCAGACAATCTCTCTCGAAGTTGAAGTCCAAGTGAAGTTTCCCGTTAAGCATCCTCTCTGGCTGGCTCACAACTCACTGGCTAGTTTTGCTGGGTCAGGACTGGGGAGAGAGGACTAATGGCGCTGGACCTCCAATAGCTCCTGCACATTGGCTGTTGCCTTGTGTCCAAATCCCTAGGAACCAGCGTCTCTTGCCTCATTTCCTAGCAGCACTGGATGTCTCATGCTCCTTTCAAGAGTGAGACTTGGACAGGGCGATGGGGTCCAAGGATCTCACCCCCGAGGGAGCTGCAGCGCTGTGTGTTATCTGATGGTAAACTCAAAGGAGCTCTCCCTTCCCAGCATCTGCTAGTAGTGGCTTCCTAACAGAATCCAGAACTGTGCGAGAGTTCATACCCAAGTGGTGGGTATGAGAGACATAAGGGCGGGGGGTAGACATCCAAGAATTCCTTGTCCTTCCTCTCTGCTCATGTACTGCCCTGAGGCACAGTAGTTTTCTCTGGCATGTCGGCTTTGTTGAAGGTAACAGATCTTGTTTTCTTGTGAAGCTGAGAGCAGAAACGTAGTGCAGCGTCTCCTATCTGTTTTCTCTCCAGTGTGCTACTCTGAAATTGCACTCCTAATTAAGTATTAACATGCAATCATTGTCAGCCTCCTTTATTTTAGACTGCCTGTGCTAAAACACTAACTGGAAACTTTTAGTATTAATGCATTTAAAAGAATTAAATTCAATTGGCAAGCATCGTCTTCTGTTCCCAGGACATGGGAAGTCTATAATCAAGAACACAGGCCAAGCTGAGTTCTTAGGAAGATCTCATTCTAAGTAAAGAGATAGATATAAGCATTAAAGTAATAGTTGTTAACCAGAGTGATGATAAAATATGTAACATCCAGTGAGGTATAAGCACTAAGCAGCTGCAACTGGTATTATCTTTTTGATTGTTAGATTATTAGAGATGTTGGGCACTAGGTGGAAGAGGGACACACACAAGTCTAAGGTCTGCATTATTTGCCAACTGGAGCACAAGTATTGTAATTTATTAATGGTTAGTGTGGTAACCTAAGCAGGTAGCAGCTGAAGTCAGCTATCCACACAAAATACTGTCAACTTCCAAAGATCAATGAAAAATAACAAAAAATTTAGAATGAAATCCACAAAATTGGAATATTGTACTGTGTGTTCTACCCACATTTGATGCTGTGCGACACATGGCCTACTATCTATTGAAGTGCATGTTTCTATGGCAACAGAAAATCAGATTTAAAACTAAATCAACACTATTTATATAAAACTGTGTAGCTATAGCCATATACTAGATATGAACTGATGTTAAAAATATGGTATTTAATAATCATTACAAGTTATGTTCATTAAGATCCCTGCTATACTCTTGGTATAAATTTTTATCATGAAGATAGTACTTAAGCCTACTTGTCAAAGTCAATGAAAGATGATGTAGTTCAGCCCAGCTCCACGGCTCAATAGGCTAATCCTCCGCCTGCGGCGCCAGCACACCGGGTTCTAGTCCTGGTCGGAGTGCCAGATTCTGTCCCGGTTGCACCTCTTCCAGGCCAGCTCTCTGCTATGGCCCCGGGAGTGCAGTGGAGGATGGCCTAGGTGCTTGGGCCCTGCACCTGCATGGGAGACCAGGAGGAAGCACCTGGCTCCTGGCTTTGGATCAGTGTGGTGCGCCGGCCACAACGGCCATTGGAATGTGGACCAATGGCAAAAGGAAGACCTTTCTCTCTCTCTCTCACTGTCCACTCTGCCTGTCAAAAAATAAATAATAAAAAAAAGAAAGATGATGTAGTTCAGACAAATGGAAGCACTGGATTACTGAAATGTCCAGGAAACTTCTAGACTTCCTATATTTGCCTTTGGGATATTTTGCCCTTTTAGACAAGTTATCTACATGTTCCCTCTAAAATGGATCCAAATTTATAAGAAAAAGTACATTTCACACATACACCCTGAGGATCACATTTCATTCAAAGAGAACTGGTATACTCATTACAAACACTGAAACTGATAAATCCTTATGGAAATTTTGATTTTATGTGTATATAATATCTCAATAATCCTCCATTTTCTTTATTTCAGGTCCACTGTGGGATTAGCTCAATATTATTTCACATAGCTCAACGCAGAGGCTGAAGTTTAGTATACACCTCCTTTAACACAACAGTAATGCCCTTTTTGAAGTTTTTTCTTCAGCTCAACTTTGGTTAAATGTGTTCAGATAGCTCTGTGACACAAGCAAGCAATGCCCTGGGAGGTCCATGAGTCTGTTTTTTTTTGAATATATTAATTCCAGAAAGTCATTGATGTGATAAAGCAACTCAGCAAATACCAGCAATAAAATATATTCGATCTCAATAATCTGGCACAATTTCTTCCAAAATAACCTTCAATTGGTGCTGATTAAAATCACAATATGAAAGGCAATTCATTCTCTTAATTACATCCCACCTCCCCACACGCATTGAGAGCAGCTCAGGAATGCCACAGCATGACCTACCATGCTCAATAGCCAAACGAACGGAAACCGGGCTCAGGGGAAACCACTCCTAGGGTTTGCATACAATGCTGAAATTGTGTTTGTATACTTTACTGCAGGCACTTACATGTGAAAGTAAATTCAGTTGTTCCATGTTTAAATCAAAGTGTATAAAATTTTTACTGGTGTGAACTGTCTAATCAGTATTTTCCCAATTGCAATGACTCTCAAGCAAATAATACTATGAACTATCACACTGTAACCCAGAACATTCAATTAAACATTTAAAATCTAATCAAGAAATAAATGTAGGATTAACCTGTTTCCTAAAATCCCCACTCATATTTTCATGTCTCTAGCAACCAAATGCAATTGATCTACCTCAAGGTATTGCACATATTATGGAATTAATACATGTAAAATAGAACAATTTCGAAGAGCAGAAATATTCTATCACTTAAAACTTCCTTTTTCTTTTAAACTTCCCATATTCCCTTGTTCCTAAACCAGAAGTTGGAGTTCATCTCTTGTTATCGTCTCTAGACTTCTAGTGAGACACCAGATTAGAAAACTTGGGTTCAGAATGTGTTTCAAATACAGTGTCTTCTGTCCACCTCCATCTACCCTGACTTAGTTCAGATTCCTCAGTTCTCAGTGGGATTACTAAACTGTTTCCTGCCTTTTATCAATACTGTGTATGTGAAATGCATGGTATCTCCACACTGATCCACTCCATCAACAATTCCAAGGATTCTGGTGAAACAGGATTGAGGGTAGGGCTGGGATTGCAGATTTGGTAGTAATCATCAGGTAAGAAATACTATAATTGATGGTAGTGTCCAAAAAATAAAGGTGAAAGGAAAAAAAGAGGTTTATCAATACTCGGGAACTTCCAAAAGTTCATGGAAAATACAATTAGTAATTTTATGTTGGTGCTAAAATATTTTGAAATCCACGGACAGTTTTTCTTTTTCCATAATATACCTTTCCCACAACTTTGTAAGACCTTTCACATACACAATTTTAAAACAAATTTTTGCAGGGACCAGCACTGTGGTGTAGAAGGTAAAGCTACCACCTGTAATGCAGGCATCCCTTATGGGTGTGGATTTGTGTCCCAGCTGCTCTTCTGATACAGCTCCCTGCTAATGTGCCTGGGAAAGCAGAAGAAGATGGCCCAAGTTCTTGGTCTAGCAACCCACACGGGAGATCTGGAAGAATCTCTGGGCTCTGGCTTCAATGGCCCAGCCTCAGCCATTGTAGCCATTTGGAGAGTGAACCAGCAGATAGAAGCACTCAATGTCCCCCTCCCTCCCTTCCTCCCTCCCTTCCTCTCTCTCTCTGTTCTTCCTTTCTGTGACTCTGCCTTTCAAATATATAAAAAAACAAATCTTTTTTTTTTAAAGTACCCTCATAACAAAGTGGTGTTTTTTGTTGCTTTACAGAAATCTGATGATGATGTTCTACAATGTTGCATGTGCTTGTGGAATATGTTTTCTCATTAATTTACTAGTTAAATGAGAAAATTAAAAGATAGACTTTCCAAATAATTACAAGAAAAAATACCGGTAAATATAAACATGCTAAGCTAATAAAATCTGATGATTAATCAGTCATAGCAAAGCAAAAGTGTTTTTAAATTTAATTTTGCCAAAACATTCTTTAATTAACACCCTTTTTAGAGGTTTAAGGAAGTAGAAAATAGCCCAAAAATACCTTTTAAAAACGTCACAGGTTTCTGAATAGCTGTTATCCATGCTTAGCGTTACAGAGGCTATATTAAAAATTGTGCTGTATAAATGAAAATGACAGCCTTGTATTTTAAGTTCCTCTGATCTGTCATCACTTGTGATCTCAAGATCAGTTATTTTCATCACTACAGAAAGGTTCTTGATTAAATGTCTAAGTGACCGAGGCACCAGCAATTTAATCCAATATGTTCACCATTATCTTTTTCTTTGTACACGTCCAAGGTTTAGTCCTCTTCTCTCTTTTTTAACAGTGTTTCTCAACCCTTACTGTACATTGGAATCAACAGAAGAGCTTTGAAAAAAAAATTATCATTGCCTCAATCCTATCCCTACCATTTTTATTCAATTAGTTGTGTATGGGTATGGGAATTATTTTATTTCTATTGAGTAGAGAAGGTTGCAAAAAAATGACCTCCACTTTCTCCCATTGCCTAAAAACAATTCATATGCTTTCAATTTTTATCATCATCCCAATCCCTTTCTTTTTTCATCTATACATTAATATATCCAAATACATATTCCATCCCTTAATATCATGACCTAAACTAAAGATTTTGTTTTAGCCATTAGCTTACATGCAAAATGTGGTATGTCTTACTTCCATTGCTACTCCCCACCCCTATCTCCTTGCATATACTCAGGTCCTACAGCATGTTCTTCACAAGACCTTATGTGAAAACTCAATTCAGGGCTGATGCTGTGGGGTAAGCCATGGCCTGCAGTGCTGGTGGATGCTTTGGGCGCCAGTTTGTATCCTGGATACTGCACTTCCAATCCAGCTCCCTGCTGATGAGCCTGGTAGAGCAAGAGAGGATGGTCTAGGTGTTTGGGCCCCTGTGCCCACGGGGGAGATTTGGAGGAGGTTCCTGGCTCCTGACTTAAGCCTGGTCCAGGCCTGGACATTTGGGGGGGGCACTGAACCAGCAGATGGAAGACCTGTGCCTCTCTGTCTCTCTGTGGCTCTGCCTTTCAAATACATAAACTAAATCTTAAAAAAAAAAAAAAAAGAAATCCAGTAATGCCTGCTTAAAACTCTCCAATGACTCGTTACAATCTGAACAAAGACAAATCTCTTCCCCTGGTCTTTCTATGTGCACGTGTGAGCACATATGTACAGGGATGTATGCAAATGTGGGAGGCATGGAAGTGGGGGATGGGTTGTGAAGACCACGAACAGACACTATCAGATGTGGATTCACAAGAAGTTTTCAAGCCACTCGGAGACTCCTTTCCTACATTTCTCCCTCTTCTCTTCCAGGACTCTGTCAGGGAATAAAAGAGCCCTCTTCCCCCCTTTTTCGCCCTCTTTGTTTTTGATCTCCTTTGCTAAGTACCTGTGGGCATTCCACCAGATGCTCTGTAGTCACACGCACTTTCTGGAGACACTATCAGAATACCGACTTCCCTACAACATCAGCTTCTCAGTTCTGGTGAATGGCAAAGGGAAGTAAGCAGTGCAAGCACAGGAGAACGGGGTGTGCATATGTGAAAACAAAGGACTATTTCTCACAGATATGAACCTGCCATCATTCTGATGTTGATCTGTGCCCCAGTAGTGAGCAGACTGGATCTGTGCCCTGTTATTCAATCAAGGAAGTTTTGCCTTTGGGTTACCAGGTTTTAGGGATTTGGAAGATGACTGCTGCCTGTCCAGAAAGGCTTTTGTGGGGTGGGTATTTGTTTAAGATTTATTTGAGAGCGAGAGAGCGAGAGAGCGAGAGAGCGAGAGAGCGAGAGAGCGAGAGAGCGAGAGAGCGAGAGAGCGAGAGAGCGAGAGAGCGAGAGAGCGAGAGAGCGAGAGAGCGAGAGCGAATCTTTCATCTCCTGGTTCACTCCCCAAATGGTTGCAATTGCCAGGGCAGGGTCAGGCTTAAGCCAGGATCCAGGAGCTTCTTCCAGGTCTTTCATGTGGGTGCAGGAGCCCAAGCACTTGAGCCATCTTCAGCTGCTTTCCCCAGGCCATTAGCAGGGAGCTAGACTCAAACGATGCCTTGAGCACTTGCATAACAGAACCAAATGCACCTTTCTTTCCCTTTCCATATTTTGACAAACAAAAGCAAACTACCAAGACTATGATTACCAAAGGTAACTGGTCAACAGATAAATAATGCTTGTTTGCAAATTCCAGAAATGACATTGAGAAAGCCAATTATGGCAGCCAAGTAATCTGGCCTTCCTGGTCACCATGATGGGAGGATTAAATCTGTTTTAACAAAATGCAAAGACATACAAATAACTAAGGGCACCATAAGTATGGGTTCCAGGCAGAGTGGGCTTCATCCTCAGTAATGAAATGTCTTAACACATATTTTGCCTTTTTCAGATCTCAGCCTTTTACTGTTTTGTAGCTGCTTAGGTTTCCTGCTGTGTCCTCATGATAAAGTCAAGCCATCGAGCAAGCTTCCCCAGGAGCTGTGCTGCTGTCCAGCATACCCCATTATCAGACCAGATTCAGCACCTGGCTCTGAATCCCAACTTCCTTTGCAACCTCCTTAAAAACCCCAGACCACCCCAACTGAAGCAGGGTGGTGGTTCTTGAGATGATAACCTGCTACCTTGTCATCTTTCAATAGATTATATTTTGTTTCCCCTTTACCTTCAAAGCTTACCTCAATATTTTGATTCCATACCAGGGACAGGAATCATGTTCTGGAACACTTGGATCCTTGCCATCCATGCATGAGACCTGCACTGAGTTCTCAACTCCTAGCTTTCAGTTGGTCTGGCTCCAGTTACTGTGGGAATATTGGAACCAGCAGATGGAAGATCGATCTCTCTCTCTCTCTCTCTCTCTCATCCTGCCTTTCAAATAAAATGAAAACAAGTAAACTTTAAAAAATCACTTAAAAATCTTTACTAAGTCAGGATCCAAGAGATCCTAACTATCTCTGCAGAATCAATCCCATAAATAAAAAGAATCATCAGGAATTGTTACAAATAACTATATGCCAATAAATTGGAAATTCCACAAGAAATGTATAGATTCCTGAACATAAAATCTACCAAAATTGAGACATACAGACAGAAAATCTATGCATTCCAATAACCAAGATGGACACGGAATCAGTAATAAAGACCCTCTCGGCCGGCGCCGTGGCTCAACAGGCTAATCCTCCGCCTTGCGGCGCCGGCACACCGGGTTCTAGTCCCAGTCGGGGCACCGGATTCTGTCCCGGTTGCCCCTCTTCCAGGCCAGCCCTCTGCTGTGGCCCGGGAGTGCAGTGGAGGATGGCCTAGGTGCTTGGGCCCTGCACCCCATGGGGAGACCAGGAAAAGCACCTGGCTCCTGGCTCCTGCCATCGGACGAGCGCGGTGCGCCGGCCGCAGCGCGCCATCCGCGGCGGCCATTGGAGGGTGACCCAACGGCAAAGGAAGACCTTTCTCTCTCTCTCTCTCTCACTGTCCACTCTGCCTGTAAAAAAAAAAAAAAAAAAAAAAAAAAACCCTCTCAACAAAGAAAAGCCCAGGACTGGATGACTTCACTGATGAATTCTACCAAACTTTTAAAGAAAAAATAACTCCAATTCTTCTCAAGCTTTTCAAAACAACTGAAAGGGAGGGAATCCTCCCAAACTCCTTCTGTGAGGGTGGCATTGCCTCAATTCCTGAAACAAAAACACATAGAACAAAAAAGAGAACTGAAAACCAATATCTCTGATGAACACAGCTGCAAAAATCCTCAACAAAATGCTAACCGAATCCAACAACACACATAAGAAAGATCATTCACCTGGATCAATTAGAATTTCCCTGGTATGCAGGGATGGTTCAACATTCACAAATAAATGTAATATATCACATTAACAAACTGAAGAATAAAAACCGTAAGATTATCTCAATAGATAGAGAATGAATTTGATGAAATGCAACATGCTTTCATGATGAAAACCTTAAGTAAATTGGGTACAGAAGGAATATTTCTCAACACAATCAAGACAACGTATGACAGACCAACATCAAGCATCTTATTGAATGAGGAACAGCTGGTAGCATTCTCAATAAGATCTGGAACCAGAAAAGGATTCAAACTCTCAGCACTGATATTCAATACAGTCCTGGAATTCTTAGCCACAGCCATTAGGAAAAACAAAGAAAAGAAATCAAAGGCATACAAATTAAAAGGAGAAAATGAAACTATCTCTGTTGCAGATGGCATGATTCTATATATAGAGGAACCAAAAGACTTCACTAAGAGGCTTCTGGAAATTTTGTAAGAATTTGGTAGAGTTGTAGAATATAAAATTAACATACAAAAATTAATAGCTTTTTTATATACAAAGTCATGGCTGAGAAAGAACTTCTAAGATCAATCCCATTCACAATAGCTACAAATAAATTAAATACCCTGGAATAAATTTAATCAAAGAGATCAAAGATATCTATGATGAAAATTGCAAAAGTAGAAAATATTACAGAATGAAAAAGGAGAAGATACAAGAATTGAAAAATCTTTGATATTCTTGGATTGGAAGAATTATTATCATCAAAATATCTATTGTACCGAAAGCAATTTATTTATTTAATGGAATCCCAATCAAAATATCGAGGATATTCTTCTCCTATCTTGAGAAAAATGATGCTAAAATTCATGTGAAAACACAAGAGACACTGAATAGCTAAAAAAATCTTAAACAACAAAAACAATGCCAGAGTCTGCCACAATAGCAGACTTCAAGACATACTACAAGGCAATTATGATCAAAACAGCCTGGTATGGCACAAATATAGACATGCAGAGCACTAGAACAGAAATGAAGCTCTCGAAATCAATCCACATATCAACAACCAACTAGTCTTTGACAAAGGAGCTAAAACCAACTCCTAGCAAAGAATAGTCTCTTCAACAAATGGTGCTGGGAAAACTGGATCTGCACATGCAGAAGTATAAAACAAGATTCCTACTTTATACCTTACATCAAAGTCAATTCCAAATGTATCAAGAATCTAAATCTATGACCTGATACCATCAAATTATTACAGGAGAACATTGGGGAAACTCTGCAAGACATGGCATAGGCAAAGATTTCTTGGAAAAGACTCCAGAAGCACAGGAAGTTAAAGTCAAAATAAACAAATGGGATTACGTCAAGCTGAGAAGCTTCTGCACTGCAGAAAACGCTCAGCCAACTGAATGGGAGAGAATATTTGCAAACTATCCAACTGATGAAGGATTAATTATCCAGTATCTATAAAGATCCCAAGAATCTTAACAAAAACCAATCTAGTTTAGAAATGGGCAAAGGGCTTGAACAGACATTTTTCTTTTTTTTTTTTTTTTTGACAGGCAGAGTGGACAGTGAGAGAGAGACAGAGAGAAAGGTCTTCCTTTGCCGTTGATTCACCCTCCAATGGCCGCCGCGGATGGCGCGCTGTGGCCGGCGCACCGCGCTCCTCTGATGGCAGGAGCCAGGAGCTAGGTGCTTTTCCTGGTCTCCCCATGGGGTGCAGGGCCCAAGCACCTGGGCCATCCTCCACTGCACTCCCAGGCCACAGCAGAGGGCTGGCCTGGAAGAGGGGCAACTGGGACAGAATCCGGCGCCCCGACCGGGACTAGAACCCGGTGTGCCGGCGCCGCAAGGCGGAGGATTAGCCTGTTGAGCCACGGCGCCGGCTGAACAGACATTTTTCAAAAAGGAAATTCAATTGGCCAAGACATATGTAAAAATGCTCAGGATCAATAGCCATCTGGAAAATCCAGATCAAAACCACAATGAGGTTTCACCTTCTCCCAGTTAGAATGATTCTCATAAAGGAATCAACAAGCAACAAATGCTGGCGAGGACGTGGGGAATAAGGTACCTTAATACACTGTTGGCAGGAGTGTACACTAGTACAACCATTATCGGAAACAGTATGGAAATTCCTCAGAGATCTGAAAATAGATCTGCCACATGGCCCAGCCATCCCACTCCTGAAGCTTGATTCACAATAGCTAATAGATGGAATGAACCAGGATTCCCATCAGCTGATGACCAGAGATCAAGAAATTGTGGCTTATATGTGTTCTCACACACACACACACACACACACACACACAGAGTATGGAATACTGCTCAGCTGTAAAAAGAATAAAATCCTGTTTTGCCACAAATTGGATGCAGCTAGAAACCATTATACCTCATGAAATAAGCCAGTCCCAAAGAGAATAACGGCTTGTTTTCCCTGATCCGGGGTAACTAATAGAGTAACAGAAAATGAATTGTTTACGAGTGAAACTGACATTCTGAGATTTGATCACTTTTTACAGCCCTTGTCTACTGTTTAAGAATAGTACTTTTTTCTTCTTAGTATTTGTTGAATTCTTTTTTTTTTTTTGACAGGCAGAGTGGACAGTGAGAGAGAGAGACAGAGAGAAAGGTCTTCCTTTGCCATTGGTTCACCCTCCAATGGCTGCCGCGGTCAGCGCGCTGCGGCCGGCACACCGCGCTCATCCGATGGCAGGAGCCAGGTGCTAGGTGCTTTTTCCTGGTCTCCCATGGGTTGCAGGGCCCAAGCACCTGGGCCATCCTCCACTGCACTCCCGGGCCACAGCAGAGGGCTGGCCTGGAAGAGGGGCAACCGGGACAGAATCCGGTGCCCCGACTGGGACTAGAACCCGGTGTGCCGGCGCTGCAAGGCGGAGGATTAGCCTGTTGAGCCACGGCGCCGGCCGAATTCTTTACTTATTGTAGGATTAAAATTACGAGTATAAAATAAGCTGCAATTAGATCATCATAAAAATTGAAAGGAAGGAGGAGAGAGGTTTGGATTGTGGGCAGGATGGGGGGTAAAGTTGGAAGTATCACTACCTTCTAAATCTACATATAAGAAACATGAATTTTGTTAACCTTCACAAATTAAAAAATATACAAAAAAGAGTGACCTATTAACATTCAGAACACGTAAGTCGACATTAGTAGGTTGGGCTCCAGAGCGAGACAGACAGCATTGCCCTTCTGCAGTTCTCCGATCAATAATTAATGACTTGTGGAACCTTAGCTTCTTCCTTTACAAAATTAGCTTAAAAAGATTTCCTTCCTTATATAGACATGGCAAATGTGACATGAGGGGATAATAATTAACCCCACTAGAGAAGAAAGTCTTTGTCCATATATCGCAAAATGTTGTACTGAACACCTAATGTATCAAGTGTTCTGGAGACGTCTCCTTCCAGTAAGTTATTCCACGCCGTGCTGATGACCCGCATGCTCACCATGTAGCTGATGCTCATCTCTACTTGCTGAAGCAGCTGAATGAAAATGTCTCAATTTCTTCATTTTTGAAAATGGTGCAGTATAACTGAACTCCTTTATTCAGACCTCATACCCTTTAAAATATGTACAATCTTTATTTTGGACACCCTATTACTAAAAACCTGGAATGGTAAAATTTCAAAAAACAATAGTTTTCAAATTTTGATATTAAGCATTTTTTTTTTTTGACAGGCAGAGTGGACAGTGAGAGACAGAGACAGAGAGAAATGTCTTCCTTTGCCATTGGTTCAATCCCCAATGGCTGCTGCGGCCGACGTACTGCGCTGATCTGAACCCAGGAGCCAGGTGCTGCTCCTGGTCTCCCATGCGGGTGCAGGGCTCAGGGACCTGGGCCATCCTCCACTGCACTCCCGGGCCACAGCAGAGAGCTGGACTGGAAGAGGAGCAACCGGGACAGAATCTGGCGCCCTGACCGGGACTAGAACCCGGGGTGCTGGCGCCACAGGCGGAGGATTAGCCTATTGAGCCGTGGTGCCAGCCTTAAGCATGCATTTTAATTTGCCTTTAAGCTATTTAGATTACTCTGAACACTTAGAAAATAATTTTAGTAATATAAAATAATTTTATTTATTTTTATTTTACAATTACTTTAGTGGACATACTTATGATAATTGGGTTTCTCACAGTTTGAGTGTAAATACATTTTGTTCTTTTAATTCCTTAAATTATTACTATTACTAAAATCCAAATTAAGTAAAAGCCATTGATAACAACAAAATCATTAGTTATCTTGCTGAAATGAAAGCCAATAAAATAACTTCTTGAATATATAGTGAAATATGAATTTAGGATTTATTGCATTATTTGACCAAAAATTGTCAGTCAAAGCATAAACATGAGTAATAGTGATTAATTTAACTGCGAATTTTTGTCTGTTGTATTTATATAAAGACATAGCTTTATATTTTCTGAAAACAATTTATTATATAAAGTTTTGATTTTTTTCAATGTAAATAGACAGAGAATGCCTTTTTAAAATATATTAGCTTGACTTAAAACCTAAAGATTCAACACATATTTCACTGGTTTCCATGAACTCCCCCCCATCCTATTTATACCTATGTCAGTGAGTCCCCGTCATTTCACACTGAAGCAATAATATGAAGAGAAGCAGTTTAAAAGAAGAGTGAATTGGGAGCAGTGATGCAGAAAAACTTGAGGAGATGGGCAAACCAATGTCCTATGGGCAACAGTGCAGAGCAAACATGGGGGATGTCAATTACTGTGGGTTTACATGCTGTTGGTATTGTCACACCCAAGGGCACAATCTGAACAAGAACACTCCAGTTCACACTAGGATGAACAGGAAATGGGCAGCTGAGATGCAGGGGCTGAGCTGCAGTAACAGTGCAGTTCCAGTTCCAGCTAGTCTGCTTCTGAACCAGCTCTCTGCAACACGTCTGGTAAAGCTGCAGATGATGGTTGGAGGACCTGGGCCCTTGGCACCCTTCCAGCCTCAGCCTGGCCCAGACCCGGCAGTTGTATCCATGGGAGGAGTGAACCAGTAGATGAAAGAATTCTCTCTCTCTCTCTGTGTGTGTGTATGTGTGTGTGTGTGTGTGTGTGTGTTTCACTCTCTGTTGCTTGGCCTTTGAAATAAATAAATATTTAAAATATCTTTATAGAAAGAAGTACAAGGAACAAGAGCATCAAATATACATGTACTTGGCACTCATTCTGTACAAGGCCCTTTGCTACGAACACTGGGAGAGAAATACAGACGGCACGCTTCTTGCCCTCAACGCATTTCATTTCAAAGTAACTGAACACTGAATAAAGGAAAGGGAAATAATAAGTCAAGCAACCGGGTTGGGGACAGGGTGGAGAGAAGATGAGGAGTATGTGGAATACAGGGAAAAATATCCAGGAATCTGTGGACGGATTTAGTAATGGAAACACGCCTGTGAACTTTACTGGGACCCATAACCTCCATAATAACCATCCAAGGCGTGTGGCTGGGTACTGTTTATTAAACCTGACAGCAGCCTGAACTCTACCTCTTGTACATGAGCAGACATGAAAGTCTAATGATTCTTGACTGTCATTCTCTCCTGGGAGAACCATGAAAATGAAGTAACTTGATTGTGAAGTTACCCCAGTGAAAGCGCCTATAAATAAAACAATGGAGTTCTTTGTCACTTCGTGAAGAAAGCTATGTAGACAGTGACCTCAGTACTGTCTGTAGCATCAGCTCCTGTTTACTGATTTATTTCAGTTTTCTACAGGACAAGACACTGGCTGCTTATTTTAATTTGCAGAAACAGAGTAGAGATGAAAGAGGAAATTTTTTGGATGTCTAGCTTGAAAGTGCTTTTAAAAGACTGTACAATGAGGAGAAGTATTTTTCACTAAATAAACACAGAATTGCATCTCTGGAGCTTGGCAAGAATAATTGAGTCAGTGAGTTCACATAACCTCCTTTCACCAAATCAAAGATGAGACCATAATGCAAATCTACAGGTCCCAGGGAAGGTGAGACCTCAGAAACTATCCAATCGGGGCTTCTGCTCTCATGCAGAGAGATGTCCTTTTAGTCAGAGAAACCTACAAGATTATTAAACGGATTATGATCAACAGTGCTCCCTCTGTTTAGATTTCATTATTCTGTAGACATCCTCTAAACAATTGCCTTTTGACTTTCTCTTGGGATTTCTCACAGACCCTGCTGAAGAGTCTTGTTTGCCCAGTATTTCCCCTAAGTTTTCTTTTCCCTCTCACTATGCTAGTCAATGTCCAAATTAAATATTAAAAATAGCTGCAGACATGAAAATTTACATTTCAGAGAAGACCCGATATATACATGTAACTCATCACCTGGGAGCCAGCTGTGCAGAGAACGGGCTCATGGCACTTCTATGCGCGGTGCTGTTTTCTGGTTGTCCTAGATACATGGGAATTGCTCCATTTGCTATTTACAGTTCTTCAGAACTAGAAATAAGCTCATGGCTTAAAAAGAGCCTTGATGAAAGGAGACACACTCAACCTCATATTGTTCATACAAAGCAAGATGTCCAGAGAGGCCTGCAAGCAATGTGAAATGCTGGCAACTGATTTGAATATGGTTCTGTGGTGTCTATTCGACTAGCCTAACAGAATGTACCTCTGACTTCTAGAACTTTCCTACCATTCTATTGTTCTCACATGAGCATTTATGCCTGGTGAAGTCTGGACAGTCGGATCTATTGATTTCCTGCAAATAAGCCATTTTTCCCACTTTTAAGCATGTACCATTTCATGCTTACTTGATCTAATTACCTCTGGAATGCATTTTGTTATTCATACTTGACCATGGATGAGTATAATTCTAGAGGAATTCAGAGTATTTCAAACATTCCAAAGATAAAGCATATTCAAGGCCTTTGCCTAGTTGGTAATGGGTGACTGTCATATGACAGATAATGCAGCCAAAAGGAGAGGAGTCGACTGAGCATGTCAATATTTCCAGATGCAAAGCCTTGCTTTTCACCTGAGATAGGAAAGGAAAGCCGATGGCAATATCAGTTACCTTCTATCTTCTGTCGGGTATGTGTAAGACAGTCCCTTCCATTCTACTTTAAATATAAACTCCACTTATTAAATTTATTATTGGTCCCTATTAAACAATGGGGAATTATATAGAGAACTATTGCACCATTTATATGAGAAGAACATTTCTATCTTGTCATTAAGAGCTCTTAACTGTATGCCTTATTGTCTCTTGACTTGTTGAAAGGTTCCAGTAGGAGACTCAAGTCTTACTTAAAGGGTTGTAAGATCTGCTATGAAACAAATGATTAGACATTGTGCTATGTGGTAACAGAGTATCGAGGGCCAATAATAGATATTTTAGAAGGATACGATGACTCTCACATATTTTCTCTGAGGCTTACAGAACTGGTAGCCAGCCAGATAAAAATACAAGACATACTTTTGATTTGAATTTCAAATAGATAATACTGTTTTTAGTTTAAATAACTCCAAACATTGCAGTGGACATACTTTTAATACTAAAAATGTATTTATTACTTAACCGATACTAATGGTTTTTGGGTGTCTGGTGTTTTCATTTGCTAAATCTGATAACCCCATCACAGATCATTGATGGTAACTATCATTCTCTGTATCCCGCATTAAGGCCTTTGACTGCTTCAGCTTGTATTAAACCTAGGCACGTCCAATAAATCACAAAATAGGAATCTGATGTTCAAAGATTCTGGTCGATAAATGTGTTTGGAATCATGTACTGTGACTACTGACCATCTCATTTGGAAATAGCTCCTCATAAATTCTGTGATAAAGAAGTCCTTGATTTCCTGGGCCTTTTATATACAAATGATAGAAAACTGGTTTCTGAATACAGGGACTGATGGTTGAGTGGCAGACACGTCCACACATGCAGTGCAGTAGCCCAGGGAGGTGCAACCCCACAGCGTGAGCCACTTTTAGTGGTTTCCTGTGAGCCTTCCTAGGGTGTGCTCATCCCCTTCAACCCGGGGACAGAATCCCTGCTGAAATCATTTCTAGAAGAAAAAACAGGAAGCTTTTCATAGAAGAAGTGAACTCAGAAATGATGAAATATACAAATCTCTAGTATCACCTGAATATACATTGCTTCCTTTCTTAAAGCATATTAAAATTTCTGATGATATTGGGGGGGCATTTCATTACTTAATATTCTAAATAAACAAAAAAAATTTTAAAGATTTGTTTATTTATTTGAAAGAGTTACAGAGAGAGGCAGAGAGAGAGAGAGAGAGAGAGAGAGAGAGAGATCGTCCAATCACTGGTTCACTCCCTAAATGGCTGCAACAGCCAGAGACAGGCCTGTCCAAAGCCAGTAGCCAGGAGCTTCTTCCAAGTCTTCCCTATGGATGCAGGGGCTCAAGCACTTGGGTGATCTTCCATTGCTTTCCCAGGGCATAGTAGAGAGCTGGATTGGAAGTGGAGCAGCTGAGTCTCAAACTGGTGTCCATATGGGATGGCGGCACTGCAGGTGGTGGCTTTATCCACTACGCCACAGCACCTACCTCTAAAATTTATAAATAGAAGTGTCCCTAGCCTCTCCCACTTCTGAGAGGTCTTGGTGATAAGGTAATATAATACCACTGTCACTTGTACCTCCATTCTTCTTGTCTTTCTTTTAAAAGATAGATTTACTTATTTTTTTTTAAAGATTTATTTTATTTATTTGAAAGAGAGTTACAGAGACAGAGAGAGAGGTCTTCCATCCGCTGTTTCACTCCCCAGATGGCTGCAATGGCCAGAGCTGTGCTGATCTGAAGCCAGGAGCTTCTTCTGGGTCTCCCATGTGAGTGCAGGGTCCCAGGCACTTGGACCATCTTCTACTGCTTTCCCAGGCCACAGCAGAGAGCTGGATTAGAAGAGGGGCAGCCGGGACTAGAACTGTGCCCATATGGGATGCTGGCGCCTCACCGGGGCTTTTAACCTGCTGCGCCACAGCATGGGCCCCAAAGATAGATTTACTTATTTGAAAGGCAGAGTTACAGAGGGGGAGAGAGAGAGAGACAGAGACACACACACACACACACACACACATACACACACAGAGAGAGAGAGAGAGGTCTAATTTAATAAAGTAACCCAGATACATTGGACAAGGGGCTTAGAGATGCCTTAAAAGAAACCACAAGCTAAAAATAAAACAACAGTGGGGCCAGCGCTGTGGTGCAGTAGATTAAGCCACAGCAACCCATTTGGGAGCCAGTTTGAGTCCTGGCTGCCCAACTTCTAATCCAGCTCCCTGCTAAAGCACCTGGGAAAGCAGCAGAGAATGGCCTAAGTGCTTGGGCCCCTGCACCCACGTGGAAGACCTGAAAGAAGCTCCTAGCTCTTGGCTTTGACCTGGCCCAGACCTGGTCATTGTGGCCATTTGGAGAGCAAACCAGCAGATAGAAACACACACACTCTCCCCCCCACACACTCCCTTCTTCTCCCTCTTTCAAATAAACTCAACCTTTCAAATAAACAAATAGTTTTAAAAACAAAATCAAAGTAGTGCAAGGCACAAATAATAGGAAGAAATACAAACTCTTCTCTAGACACAGTATCCATACCAGATGGTGACGTTTCAGCCAGATCTTAAAAGGAACAAGTTGAGGTGAATGTTTAACCATGAGGTTAAGATGTCAGTTAAAAAGCCATCACATCCTTATTGGAGTCCCTGGGTTTGAGTCCCTATGCCAGCTCCTGAGTCCAGCTTCCTGCTAATCCAGCTGATGCTCAAGTAGCTGAGTTGTGGCTGTCAGTGTAAGAGACGTGAACTGAATTCCTGGCTCCTAGCTTTGGTGCTGTCTTGGGGACATTATAGACATTTGGGGAGTGAACCAATAGATGAGAGTTCTGTCTGCATGTTCCCTGACCTTTCAAATAAATAAACAAAGGAGCCACACATAATCATAAAATTTTCAAGATTACTATTTGAAAGATGTTTCATGTTCTGTCATCAGGAGTGGAGTGGATCTCCCCTTCATATTTCAGTCTTGTGATGTTAGCTATAGGTTGTATGAAATCCTCAGCATAGATAACATTTAAAAGTATAATGTTATTTTTTCAGCTCTATCTTGTTTTTTGAATTTCTATTTTAAGGTATGTTTTATATTCCAAACATATAGTGATCCAGCACCTATCTATAAAATAAGTGTATCAAAATAAAATACATTGGGGAATGTGAGGTAATTATTTAAACCAATAAAATATCCTAGTCAAAAATTTGTAGAAACCCATGGCTTAAACCACTGTGAGACAGCTTGTAAAGTTTGTAAAGAGAATAAATGAGAGAAATTTCAAAAAAATCATCCAAATTCTGCAAAAAAAAAAGTGCAACACAGAGAAGAACATGAGGCTGGGGATTTTCCTATTCATGCAAAAAGAGGATTCAGAAAAACTCGAGTATGGCTGATAAGAGACCATCTTTGGTAGCAGGAGGTCAAGGCCAGGAGCACTCCCAGGCTTCAGGCAGAAGGAACCCTGTCACGACCAGATACACTTGCATTTCCCTAAGCATTTGTCCTCTAGCCCTCCCTCTGTCCTCCCACCTCAAATTCTCAAGACCAGACCTTTTCATCCCGACACCTTCAACCCAGGGCTCCTCCCTGAGTTCTCACCCTCCATTTCCAATTCTCATCCTCGTAGTTAGGTTGATTTCTTTTTTTATTCAACATCTATCTATTAGATGCATTCTATGTTGCCAAAACTTGTGACTGGTTCTGGGGATTTAGAATGAGCAAATAAATGTATCCTCTGCTTTTATGAATTAACATTTTAGAAAGACAAAAAATAAATATACTACCACATAAATAAGAACATTATAGATAGTGGTAATGACTGTGAGAAAAATAAGAGACATAGATATGACTGAGAGTAACAGGTATGACATGGGAGAGGGCTGGTGGTATTTTAGCAGAGATGTGAAAGGCTGGCTTCTCTGGAGACTTTTCCATTGAAACTTAGAATGACATTTAGTCATTCACTCAACCACATTGGGGAGAAGTTATTTCCGGTAAACAGAGTTATCACAGTAAATGTCCTGAACCAGCAAATAATTTTGTTTGCAAAGATGAGAAAGTGGGCAAGGATTCCAGAGCGAGTTTCTCAGCCTGTGTGTGGAGCCCAGCACCGCATCAGCATCACGTGGAACGTGTCAGAGACGCGTACTCTCAGGTCTCCTTCCTGTACTGGAGAATCAGAATTGGCACTGTAACAGGATTCCCAGGTGATGCATGTGCACACTGAGCTAGAGAAGCACCTTCACATAACGTAAGCTTACGGAGAGAGCGGTATGAGTTGGATAATTTTATCTAAGAGCACTAGGAAAGACCACCCAGCTGTCTGACAAACACATCAACATAACCAGACTCAATTTTGAAGGCAACATCGTTCTTCCTTCCTATTTGCTTCCCTTGTAGTGTGCACTTTCCCTACTGAGATCCTACACTTCACAATTCTTTCCTTTTATGGTCCTACTTTCAACTGTATAGACTCCTGTCAAGCCAATCTTATCATGGGCAACAACTCAATCCCTTCTTTTGCTTCCAATTAATTTCCTTTTGTCTAATTAAACTCTCATTTCACAAGAATATTAAAATTTTGTTCATTCTATAAAAATCAGTGTTCTGGATTGATGCTATGCAAGGACTGTAGGAAAGAGCTGTTTTAAACTTTGAAATTGTGAAAATCAGCCTATTTTTCAAAACGCTTAACCGACACACAACAAACTAAAGAAGAAAAACAGCACTCAGAAACACAGGATTAAAGCTAATCTGATTAACTAAATGAGTATATTTAAGGATGTATCTGAGCGAAATTGACATTTTGAGATTGGAATATTGTTCAGAGTCCTTGTCTCTACTGTTGAGGAACAGTGTTGTTCATTCTTACTCTTTGTTGAATTCTTTACTTAGAGGAGGGTTAAATTTATCATTATAAAATACACGGAAAGTGTGTCATTGTAAAAAGAATGTATGGAATACAGGTATGAGGCAGAAAAGGGATAGAGGTTTATCAGACATGGAAACAATCTAGAAAGACTATTACAAAGGCAAGTCTTCCCTGATGTTAGTGCAATTGACAAATGTGCCACCACCTTGAGGAAGAATAATCTCAACACAGACGACTCCATGCTCCCAAAGCAATGCTCTGATTACTCTTTGATTTCTTCTGCAGCTCTGACTTCAGCAAGACAACACACTGATCATTTGCACTTTGAGTATTCTTGTCTGAATGAAAGTAATTTTACACTGATAACTGATAAATTGCAGTGTGGTTTCACATATCTCTTTAATGAGGTTGGAGTTCACTCCTGAGAAATGAACCAACTATTGTTGTGCCAGCCAAATGATTTCCTCAGTCTGTAAGACTGAGGATCAGACAGATGGTTGGAATTCATCAAGACATAAACCCTCTGAAGGTTTCTTGGGATGCCGCCTGAAGCCGTCTTTCAGACCATAACATCCCAACTCTGCTCCCATTGTTCTGTGTGCAGCAAGCAATGATGTGCTGTTCTTATTTAATTTCTGAATTGCACTAGTGCTCTGGATGTAAAAATATTCAACATCATAAGAGCTGGAAGCATGTAAAAGCAAATAGTATCAATTATTATGGTACGGTGTAATAAGCACTATTTGAGTTGAAGGTGGGCACTTAAGCTGAATTTCAATAATGAGAATCAAATGAATAATCAGAAAGTGACATATAGGAAAAGAAAAATATATGGGAAAACAGATCTGGAATGTCAATCCTAGGATCACAGTATTTATCATAAAAATGTAAGTAAATATATATTTATGCATTTATTTACATATTTATATAGCATACATATATATATATGTATGTGTTCACACACATAGCAGCATTTATAGATTCCTTCCCATTTGCCAGATATAGTTTTAAGTACTTTATCAATATCAAATATTGTAATTGTTTAACAATCCTACAAGGTAAATATTCTTTCATCTCAGCTTTAGGGATGAGGAAATTGAACGAAGATTGTTTTTTTCATGACTACACATACTATAGTTCTGGAGCCAGGACTTGAACCAAACTAGTGGCTATCCATAGACCTTATGCTGAACACTCAGACCAAGTGTTCCTGCTAAATTAACTGATGAAATCTTTACTTAGTATATACTGAATCAATCTTCTGTATATAAAGAATTAAAAATGAAAAAAAAAACTTGGTGTTAAATTGGAAATTGCATAGAAAATTAATCAATTTAAAAAATGTATCATATAGGATCTCTGTCCTTAATGTGCTATACATTGTGAATTAATACTATAACTAGTACTCCAACAGTATTTTTCACTTTGTGTTGCTATGTGAGGGCAAACTGTTGAAATCTTTACGTAATATATACTAAACTGATCTTCTGTATATAAAGAGAATTGAAAATGAATCTTGATGTGAATGGAAGGGGAGAGGGAGTGGGAAAGGGGAGGGTTGTGGGTGGGAGGGAAGTTATGGGGGAAAAAGCCATTGTAATCCATAAGCTGTATTTTGGAAATTTATATTCTTTAAATAAAAGCTTTATAAAAAAAAAGAAATGCAATTGGGCCAAAGACTGTGTCCTATTCTCTGATATGGTCCCATCACATGTCACTGATATAGTAAACAAGCTCATGGTACTTGGGGGAAGCAAAGAAGACAATAGATTAAAGATTGAGAAAAGGGATCCTGATTAATTTTCTCAGGACTTATTTCAGGATTCCCTGAGCATCTCCTGAGTACCTGTTTTGCACACTCCTCATTCTTTTTTCTAATATAGTTTTACAAAAGAAGCCACATATCCCCGAGCAGTTAGCTCTGAATACTGTATCATCCTCTTATTTTATGTCCGCCTAACCAATCTTTCTGATAAAGATTTATTTAGCAATAATCATTTATATGCAGATTTAAAATAAGGAAACAAAAAATTTTCTTGATGCCATCTTTATGGCACAGCAGGTTAAGCCACAGCCTGTGAAACCAGCATATTATCACAGATCATTGATTCTTGTCCCAGCGGCCATACTTTGGATCCAGCTCCCTACTCATATGACTGGGAAAGAAGACTGTGGTCCAAATACCTGGGCCCCTGCAACTCATGTGGGAGACCCAGATGGAAATCTTGTCTTCTGGCTTCAGTCTGGACCAGCTCCAGCTGTTGTAGCTATTTGGGGGAGTGAAACAATGTATGGAACACCTCTGTCTCACCCTCTCTGTCACTCTGCCTTTTGTCTTTTTTTTTTTTTATCAGTTTTTTCAGGTAATTTTAATATACTCCACATTCACAGGCTTAATTTGCCACTAAACATAATATTCAACAAGTGAAAAGTAGGAAGACTACAGGTCAATACTGAGTACAGACAAGAGCTAAAAATCACAATCACATCACAGAGTGATCATTTCATTCCTATACATTTTTGTACTCTGTTAACTTCCATATATTAGAAAAACATATGGTGTTTGTCTTTCTGAGATTGACTTATTTCATTAAGCATAAGGGATTCTAGTTGCATCAATTTTGTTGCAAAACAGTATTTCATTCTTTTTTATGGCTGAGTACCATATATATATATATATTACATATTTTAAAAAATATTTATTTTACTGGAAAATCAGATTTACACACACACACACAGAGAGAGAGAGAGAGAGAGAGAGAGAGAGAGAGAGGTATTCCATCCAATGATTCACTCCCCAATTGGCTGCAATGGCTAGAGCTGCGCCAATCTGAATAGGATCCAGGAGCTTCCTCTGGGTCTCCCACACGGTTTCAAGGTCCCAAGGACTTGGGCCATCTTCCACTGCTTTCCCAGGCCATAGCAGAGAGCTGGATTGGAAGTGGAGCAGCCAGGTCTCGAACCGGCGCCCATATGGGATGCCGGCACTTAAGGCCAGGGTGTTAACCTGCTGCGCCAGCCCCTACACATTCTTTATCCCATTATCAATTGATGGACATCCTGGTCGATTCCATATCTTAGCTATTGTGAATTGAGCTTCAATAAACATGGTTGTACAGATAACTCTTTCATATACTGATTTATTTGCTTTGGGTAAATTCCCAGGAATGGGGTGGCTGGTCATATGGTAGATCTATTTTCAGATTTTTAAATTTTTTTTGGACAGGCAGAGTGGAAAGTGTGAGAGAGAGACAAAGAGAAAGGTCCTTCTTTTCTGTTGGTTCACCCCCCAATGGCCACTGCGGCCGGCGAACTGCGCTGATCTGAAGCCAGGAGCCAGATGCTTCTCCTGGTCTCCCATGGGGTGCAGGGTGCAAGCACTTGGGCCATCCTCCACTGTATTCCCGGGTCACAGCAGAGAGCTGGACTGGAATAGGGGCAACCAGGACAGAATCCGGAGCCCCAATCGGGACTAGAAGCCGGTGTGCCGGCACCACAGGAGGATTAGCCTAGTGAGCCACAGCGCTGGTCAAAAGTACAAATGAGGTAATATATGGAAATCTCTTAGAACTATGCCTGGCAAATAGTAAGCATTATTTATATAAGAGTTAGTGTTATGGTCATTTTAAAGAACATGCAGATTCATTCCTTCATTCATATAAAAATACAACTTAGGGACCCACTTGTGGCAGGCATGCCCCTGGACTAAGAAGGCAGAGTGGGGGGGGGGGAGCCTTAGGGAGCCTACAGTCTATGAGGGAGTCGCAGACACTAAGCAAACACGGAGTCAACAGAAGGAATGTTGGATGGTACCGTGTGCCGCGGTGATGAAGCAGTGCCAAGAAAGCAGGAAAGAGCAGCGGGGAATGGGAGAAGTTTCCTATGGGCACGAGGAGACATTTGAGAAATGCAGGAGGTGCAGTGACCTGAAAACACAGAACAAGGAATCTGCCCACTCCCCCTGAGCCCCGCAGTGGCAGTGTAGTGAGAGTGAACACAGAGACTGAAGGGGAAGCGATGTCCCAGGTGACCCAGGCTGCAACTGAGGGGAAAGAGACAAAGGGGACCTGCTGAACAAAGTCAGAGCGGAAACAGGACTGTGACGACAGAGACATTTCAATGCTGCAAAATGCCCCCTCCCGGGTCCTTTAACTGACTCGCAAGACTTGACTCTAAGAAAAACAATGGGGTACTTTGTGAATGTGTTGTCCTACACTTGGACCTGTCTCCCCCCAGATACATTCCCCACCCTTCCCTCTCTCCTTCAGACTAGGTTGCTGACGCTCTGCAGGGTGGGACTGCAGACTCCGGTGTTAGCCAGTCTCCTGTGGGGTTTGCAGTGGGAGTCCCTGGCAGAGAAGGAAGTGTGGGAGGGAGACAAGCAGGGACTATTCTCCCTCCTTTTCTGCGATGCAAGGTGTCCAGGGGTCAGCAGTGCCTCACCCACATTCCAGCCCCTGCCACACTGAATACCCTGTTTCTAGACCCAACCAGCTGACCCTCACCCCTGTCTTTGGACGGCACCGGTTGTGGTCTCTGCTGCTCTGAATCTATGAGCTGCCCTACTGTGTTCATCTTGGTTTATCAGCGATTCCATTACCTGTGGCATCAGCTCTCCTTGACAGAGCCTTCTACTTAAGTACTTAGAGCGTTTTCTATTTTGCTGATTGTAAAGACACAGATGTTTATATTTGTGACATATTATCTACTATCGCATTTGTACTACTCTTATGATCCAAGTGGTATGCAATAAAACAGGCTTGATTTTTATTATGTAATGGTGTATTTGGAGTTTATGGTTTTGAAATTCTGGATACAAGGCAACTTTTCACTGGTCAGATTTCCACCAGATCAACCTGAGTTGTGTTATTTTTCTTCTTTGTAGTTCAATATCAAAGCCAAAATTGTGTGAAATAAATGCACACATATTTACAGCATGGTGTCAGGCAAGCTGAAAATCTATCACTGCTATTCATTTTCATTATCTTTTTCTAACTTTACACTGCTTAGTACAATTAACCTGAATATCAGCATGTAGGGACGCAATATACAAAAGGCAAAGGTCACCAAATCTTGTCAGCTCCCAGTTTTGAAAGCTCTGCTGTGCAAGTTTTAGTAATCATTATTCCTGTGTTATCATGACAGCATACAGACCAGAACTAAATCCTCACCCCGAGATAGTAATTGTCTTGCTGATTGCTTACATTGGTTCCACAGAGATAAATGACTTAACTAGCTGATACAGTGAACACTTTTCACATCTGAACTTGTCAGAGGAAAATCTAGGATAAAAAGCATTAACTAGAGGGAAAAATAACAAGATTCGCAATTACGTTATTTGCACACTGCATTGTCTTTTAAAAGTTCATCTAAATTTCCAGAGGATGTAGGTCTATCACATGATTCACAAATGCACAAATGCATGAACTACTTCAACTCAGAGGAAAGAAAGAAAACAAGAGCTGAAAAAAGCTGCCATCAGGGGCCAGCAGGGGCTTTTCAGCTCCATCCTGTACTGCTTTACTGTTCCCTAAGGGTCTGGATCTCTTTCCCCCTGGCTTGTGAGCTATTGTGAAGTAGTAGAGCATCGATTTATTTTAGCATCTAAAAGCTAATCCAAACAGAGCCGGAGCAGGTTACTCAGAAAGCCCAAAAATAGCAACAAATATACCCATACTGGTACTCACCCTCCTAGCAGTAATTAATAACAGGCACAATGGGTTTATTTTCTTAGTAAATTATTTTGGAACATGATTAGATTGCACTCTGCATTCCACAGTCATCAGATGATGCAATATGGCACTAACTTGTCCATTTTTAATGAGGCACCAAAAGGCATCCGCAGAGTTCATAACTAGGAATGAAAGACTTAGCAATGGGGTGGGGCGGGGGGGCGGGGCGGGGCAGAGAATCAGAAGCAGTCCACTCCTTGAGTTTGTGTTTGCATAAGACCGCCCAGGAAAGCTGATGTTGCAACACTGTACTGAGAAATGGCTGGGACACTGCAAACAAGGGGAGATGCAAGAATCCCACCTGAGTCAGATGTGAGTCTTCCTTATTGGGTGATGTGTGCTGCTTGAATGGGAAGATCGCTCCAGCGCCCTCTTTCCTACATCTTGGACACAGCCCTAACTCTTTACGTAAAAGGCCTAGCGAGCATCTTCTCTGGGCAACAGTTTCTGTAGGGAGCTCTTCTTTCCCACTCTTCCTTTGCTTGTCCCAGATAAATCAATTTTTCCTCTACTCCAGCTTGAGGCTTGTTATCTGGCGACTCCTGAGTGAACGGTCTCCTTGTGTCCACTCACAATTAAAATAAACCAAAGAACAAAAGAAATGGCTTATTGATACTTGCCTCAGTCTGTTTCTGTGGCTGTAACCACGTACCACAGACCATTTATAAAGAAAAGAGGTTTACTTAGTTTTTGGCTCAGGAAGTCCTAGAGCATGGCACCAGTCCCTGCCTGACAACCGCTGGCCATGACATCATGGAGGCCACCACATGGTGAGACAGAGCAAGCCAGCCACAGAAAGCCTGCTTTTACAGCAAAGTCCTTCCCACGACAACCCATTAACTCACCAACCCATTGCTCTGTGAATGGATTAACCCTCGTTGGAAAGCAAACCCTCAGAATGCAAGGACCTCTTAAATGGGTTCAGCTGGTCCCATCTCTTCAGACCTCAAACTGGGGAGCCATTCCAACAATACCAACATATAACAATTTTAATTCTATAAAATTTTTTTAAAAAGTCTTAATGTATACATTGGGTTCACATTGTAACAAAAGTAGTGGCCGGGTATAGTGGCCAAGATGTCTGCCTCCCATACCAGAGTACCTGGGTTTGATCCCTGCTCCGGCCCCTGACTCCAGCTTCCTATGAGTACCCACCTTGAGAGGCAGCAGTGATGGCTCAAGTAGTGGGTCCCTGCCACCCACACGGGATACCTGGACTGCATTCCCAGGTTCTGGTTCTGGCCCCAGCTTAGCCCTGGCTGTTGTGGGCATTTGAGGAGTGAACAAGTGGATGAGAGCTCTCTCCCTCTCTCAAAACGTAAGCAGGTAAGCCAATAAAGGAGAAGGAAAATAAAGCATGAATACCATCTCCGAACCAGTTTTCCATCAGTCTAGAAACACTTCAGATGCATAATCTAAAATATGTAAATATTTAATTTTATGCATTCATGTCTTCACTTATTGCCTAAAACTTTAGGTAGATCTATAATTTTAGAAAATATGAGTGGAGCTGCTATGTTTGGGATAAAAGCAGCAAATCCTTCAAATTTGTCACAGTCTTACCTGATGGCCCACCCAAACTCTGTGCAGCCTGTTTTAAAAGCCACCCAAGGGAACAGGTGTTTGGTGAAACAGTTAATACGCCTCTTGGAAACAGTGGTGATTCTACTTCTTACTTGTTGAACACAATGGTTAGTGGTGTATTAAGTGGATGATTAAAAAGTAAATTAGAGGGCTGGCGCTTTGGCATAGTGGGTAAAGCCACTGCCTGCAGTGCTGGCATCCCATATGGGCACTGGTTCGAGACCCAGCTGCTCCACTTCTGATCCAGCTCTCTGCTGTGGCCTGCGAAAGCAGTAGAAGATGACCCAAGTCCTTGGGCCCCTGCACCCACATGGGAGACCTGGAAGAAGCTCCTGGTTCCTGGCTTTGGATCGGCGCAACTCCAGCCAATGCGGCCATCTGGGGAGAGAACCAGCCGATGGAAGACTTTTCCTCTCCTCTCTTCCCACTGTGTCTGCCTCTCTGTAACTCTGCCTTTCAAATAAATAAATAAATCTTTAAAAAAGTAAATTATAGGCCGGCGCCGCGGCTCACTAGGCTAATCCTCCACCTGCAGCGCTGGTACCCTGGGTTCTAGTCCTGGTTGGGGTGCTAGATTCCGTCAAGGTTGCTTCTCTTCCAGGCCAGCTCTCTGCTGTGACCCGGGAGTGCAGTGGAGGATGGCCCAAGTGCTTGGGCCCTGCACCTGCATGGGAGAACAGGAGGAAGCACTTGGCTCCTGGCTTCGGATCGGTGCAGTGCCAGCCATAGCAGCCATTTGGGGGATGAACCAATGGAAAGAAGACCTTTCTCTCTGTCTCTCTCACTAACTGTCTCTCAAAAAAAAAGTAAATTATAAGTATTTTATTGTAAAATTAAAAGAAAGGAAAGAAAAGGTGATTGAGGGAGAGAAGTATAATTGTCTTCTTAGAACTGCATCTATGAAATACATGAAATCTGTTCTCCTTATATTAAACAAAAAATTTTTAAAAAGAAAATGAGAAAAAAAAAAAAGATGCCACTTGGGACGCCCTGTATCAAAGCGCTTGGACTCAAAACCCTGACTGTGCTTCTAAACGCTGCTTTCGGCTCCTTGGCCGCCGAGAGAGGCTGCAGCGACAGCTCAAGGAGGGGGTCCCTGCCACCCTTGGGGGAGACACAGGCTGAGTTCTGTGCTTCCCATTTCAGCCAGGCGCAGTCCCAGCGTTTGTGAGCATTTGGGAAGTGAACCGTTCATTGGAAGATTGATCTGTCTGCCTGTCTGTGTGTCTCCCTTTGAACTGATGTTTTAAAAATTAATATTTTTAAAAAACTGCTCCTTAGGAAACTCAATGGTTGAGTTGAGGAGGTACAGGCTTCGGCATTTGTCATCAAGTAGTGAATGTCATAAAAAATACAGGCTAAGAAAAAAACTCTATTGGGTGGGTATATTTTTAGAGTTATTAATTGACGTGTCGACTTCCACAAGAAGGAGATGATGATAGAAGGGAAACCTTTTAAAAGGACATTTTGTTATGAAGCAGGAAGGGTGTAACAGCTTATTGTGTTTGAACGCTCGCAGGAAACTGTTAGTTTCATGGATGCTGAGACAAGACATGGCATTCCAGGGTTATGGGCAAATTGCTTTCTATGCACAGAAAGAGGATCAGCCAGAGGGTGAACATCTGTGCTAGCTCCTTGTCCCCATATTTCTGCAGAGTAACACAAAAAGAGCCAGGGAGGCCTGCACACAGGGACTAGCATCGAATAAAGGGAGGCCTGGGCCTAGGGAAGTCGCATCTTTTATGAGGAGCAGTTAATCATGCTTGACCTTTGCCCAGGAGGGAATCTGTTATATTTGTTAGTTGGATGGTAAACAAGCCCCTCTCTGCTTCAGAGAGACAACTGGTTTCTCCCAAGGCTGTTCGCCTCCCAAACACCCTCACGAAGATGGTTTCGAATAAAGGTGGACAGTGCCGCTGCTCACAGATGTACAGAAACACAGGACCCCCCTGGGGAACCACCTCAGAGCACGCTAAACACACAAATAAATGGAGATGTTGGAAAATGATTATTCAGTTTCTGAATATCTTCTTTTTCTGAATAGCTAATTATTATTTCTCAAATTTATGTGAGAAAACATTAAGAAGCTGTATTGAAACTGACACAGTTGAAGCTTAGTGTCTTTTGAATACATGTATGAATTAATCAGTGTTGATTTTTCTTTTAAGTCAAGATGAAGGGACATTCAGTAGGGTCCTTAGAACAGTCACTGAAGCCTCGTTGCTGCAGGAGGTTCCCCCCACACGTCAGGGAACCAGGAAGCACAACATCAAAGAAGTGCTCACAAATAAACAAGCATAATCCTAAGTGCTCACCAAAGAATCAGTGGATACGAAGTTGGTCACCTCCCAAAACTGATCCCTGGTCGAACGACATAGGAACATCCATAATATTCCTCACTGACTGGATTAATGCTAGCTTTTGACAGCTCAATTAAATATTTTACCCATTTCTTCCTTTTCCTTGTGAAATACCAGAAAATGAAGAATGAAGCAATATTTAGTGGTGATTCCAAATCACTTCCACTGAAGTCTCAGGGACAAAGTAATGCAATTTCCCACCAGGGACAGCAAACTCACTTCTGTCATCCTTCAGAACTCAAGTAACTATAAGCAGACACCTTCCTCCAAGGCTGTGTTGGTTTAGCAATTTTCCTTTATGTTCTTATAACACCTGGTTATAGAACCTAGAACTTTATATTGTAGGGATCTGTTACCTCGTCTAATCTCCACATATGACTCGAAGCAAAGAATGGAACCTTCATCACGGCTACACACCCAACATATTGAGCACAAGACTACAACACTTTGTAGGAAGTATCTGTACAACGAATGACTAATGAAGGATAAACATCACTGCCAGCCTTCGTAAGAATGAAGACGACCCATTTCCGTACAGAAGTTACGGTAAAATCGCCTTGCTGGAAGATAAGAGATACACTCACGCACATAGACATAAATTTCTATCTGCATATAAGCATGCAGATACCTACACAAAGGTGTTTCAAAAGGCTCTTTGAAAATGAATAAAAAGATAAGCTTACCCTGGTGTGAAAAGCTTGCAAGCGCCACGCATTTTTCATAACATGCATTTTCTGTGAACTTTCTGAAGGGCTCTCAAGTGAAACATGGGTGCACACGAATGCATTTGGCTAACAAGTTTACAGCATCAAAGTTTTCAGTAGTTTGAATGATTAAGGCATATACTTATGCAATTAAGACAGACTTAGCTGGGATTGTTTAGCTTCCTCATTGCTCTAATTTATCTCTTTCATAATGCCAATTAAATCCTCCTATGAACAGGAATAAATCATTTTAGCTGTTTTTCTCAGATAGATACACTTACTGGGTGCTTGATGAACTGGCTCATTCGGTGATGCCTGGCAGATGACAAGCTCCACATTTTGCTATGGGAAGGCAGCTGTCTAAAGCTCCATATAGCACTGTGCCATCTGAACCAGGAGTAAGGCCAACCACATAGTCTACGGTTAACTGTTCACAGGATTCGCCAGGGCTCTTCCAGGGGCAGGAAGAACGGGCAACCCATGTGAGGGCTGCCAGTCCACAAGCTTAGCAAAGTTTGCTTCTGCTATGAAAAAGGATGTAGTCTTCCGATCAGGTTTCACACGGAAGGCTGTGGCAGCTACCATGTGTCCTTTGTCTTCTGTGTTTACTGATTTATAAGGAGAGGCTTTGTCTACCATACCGCTGAGTGTACCTCACGAGTGCCTGAGCTATCACGTGGACAGAGGTGACAACAGTCAGGGCCCTTGGGCCCCCAGGGCCTACCCATGAGTCTCTTCTTCACCTTCACAGCTCAACTGTGCCGTGAGCACAGCCCACACCATGCTCAACAAGCACACAACTGAGAATGCGAAATGAATTTCACTGAGCAGCACTGAGACACTTCTAAATTATTGTTTCATGAAACAAAAAAATGCTCTAAAATGAATCACAAAATATAACGTGTCGATATTTCTCTGATTAAACTTTCATACTCTTCGATTCTGTCCTCTTGCCTTCTGTTGAACTTATATTAAATATATATCCTGTTGGAAAAGATGGAAAATAGATTCCTGCTACATTCGAGTTTACTAGCATGCAATTAATTGCAATAACAGTAATAGAAATGATGAAACCGAAAAGAATCTACAGGATTCAGTTGGAGTTCGGTTGTGCTGTTTCGCTGTTTGAAAGTCAAGAAGGCTGAAGCCTGGTTCTGGCTCTAACAGGTTGTTTACAGCAGACAATTTGGATTACTTATTTCTTTGTTTCAGTTATCTGATACATAAATGGTCAAAAATAAGGCATCCTATCCTTACAGTTTTTAAGGATTTCTGAATGCTGAAACATATCCACTTCCTTCTCTCCCTTTCTTCCATAGTGTTCATGGTTTTCCTTCGATAGTCTTTTTTTTGATACTTTTAAAAATAAATTCTAGTAACTTCTCGCTCAAAGGTGTACAGTTGCTTTTTGTTAAATCTTTTTTCTTCTCTTTTCTGCCACCTTTAATCTGATTGAACCATAGTTAGTGCATCAATTTTCCTGACATCTATTGCTGTTCGTAGTACTACTCGTATTCTCATAAAAAACACTGTAGTTGGGGCGGGCATGTGGCACAGCAACTAAGATCCCTTTTAGCATGCTCACATCCTACATCACAGTGCCTGAGCTTCATGCCTTAATCCTGGCTCTGGACTGCAGCTTCCTGCTAAGGTACGCCCTGGGAGGTGGCAGACCAAGGCTCAAGCAGCTATGTTCCTGCCACCCACATGCGAGACTCGGATTTAGTTCCTGGATCCCCACTGTTGCAGGTATTTGAGGGAGAGCAACAGATGGGACCTCAGTCTGTTTGCATAGTAGGTAACAACAAAGATTAAAATAAAATAGCAGTAAACATTATAGTTCATTTTTACAAGTGCCTGAACAGAAGAAATGAACACAATGGGAAGTCACCTGTTTTAATTGTGCAATGATGACTCTTTCCCCCCTGCAGCCCTTCTACCTCAGGATTTGGTGGAGAGAGTCATCCATGCTCCTCTTCTGTTTCTGGATAATTCCCTCTGCCCCCAGCACAACTTCTCAGTTTATAAATGCACATTATTGAAGCCCATTCACCATAGTAACTCAATTGTGGCCAATTCACTCCCTGGTTCACCACTCTCCATTGATGAATATCTGAGCTCTTTTCCCATTCTTCATCTCTCCAGCACTCCTGATATATTATTGGTTATTTCAATATCCACATAAATAACTGTTCCAATAGAGTGGCATGTAAATCCTTTGATATCATCTTCTTCAACCGTGGCCAATCTCCACTGAATCACAACATAGACCTTCTCATTTGAGCAACTACACCACATCCTTAATGCCAAGGTCAAACATTTTAGTCATTGACCCATTCTTCACAACTTTCCAGGTCATTACCTGAAGTATCTGACTCCAGAAATTCTTCAGCCTCACTGAATTGCATAATTATTGAATCCACCATCTTTTTCTTTCCCTTGCCTAAACTAACTTAAATTCCACAGCCCACCATTACAATCACTCCTTTCCACTCACCCTTAAATTCCTTGTATTCCCATAATTCTTCATGTCTAGAAAAATTCCAGCTCCAAATTGATGCCTACATATCTGGCTACCTGAAAATGCTGGAAAAAGAATATTTAAACATGCTAATCAGTCTCCATTCAAATTAACATCCATTACTTCATGTGAGCCCAGAAGTCCTACTGCACCTGTAACATTCCCATCCTTCTCTCCATTCTTGTTCCCAGATGATTACTAGTTTTTTTTTTAACTATACTGATGAAATGTAAGTGATCAGTAAAAGACTTCCAAACATCTTCCCCCAACACGTGTCCCCAATAAATTGTATGTATAGCCCAATCATCTAGCTTCCTGCTTTAGTAAGGACAAATTTCTCCCTGATTCTATAGGAGGGCACTTCCAAAAGTCTGGGAAAAATTTGAATTAAAAGATAACTTTATTTGGGTGCAAAATTTTTTGAAAGCCACACATACATGAGATTCTCAAAAATTTCACAGGAAATATATATTACAAAAATGCTGTTTCAAAAAAATATACTTAATTCAGCTTTTTCATGAACTTTTTGAAGTATCCTCACAAAAAACCATTCCCTCTATGGTGTATGTGTGTTAACAGTAGTTCGAATGATTCCATTTTGCTTAACTTATCTAACTGATGACTTTGCAACTAATCGGACTCGTATTTAACTTAGGAGACAGATAACAGTTGCTTGACAATTATCAAGATCGTCCTTGAGAAGGCAGGTTGAGGCTGCAAGGTCATCTGGCTCCCCGTCAGCAGGACCAGAGAAGTGGATTTAGGTCTGCAGGCTCAAGTAAAGACTGCCTCTGACCAGCTCCTTATGCAGTTGTCCTGTCCTTTGTTCTTGTTGCTGATGCCCCCTACCCCTCCCCTTCTACTCCCTTCAAAAGCTCCCCGGTGAACCTGAGAATTGGAGAGGGTGTTGGGGACAAAACCACAATCTCCCAAGGGTGCTGTCCCTGTGAATAAACTTTGCTTTTGTCTCTCAAGTCCTGGCTTTTGAGCAATGAGCAGCCTGGCCTTGATTTCAGCAACACACAAGCACGGGGAGTCGTCCATCTCTGCTTGCTTAGAGCATCATTAAACAATTTTTTTTTGCGTCCTCCCACATTAACACTATTTTCCTGTCTACTTCTATCAGTGTACAAATATGCTTCAATTTCTCCTATGTTGGATAAATGGTGGCTTTCCCCTGGAGGCCATTCTGTTTTCTTTGATCTCTATTTCTCAAAAAGTTGTCCACATGCCCCTTTTTCATACTACTTCCCAATTCCAGTTACACTTTCGTGTCTTCCAGTTAGCTAAGCCTTCTCTTCCCAAGGTCACCAATGACTGAGCATTGTTAAATTTGATTGTTGCTGACCAATTTTCCCTTTACCAATATGACTACACAGAACCAATTACACTCTTTCTCTTTCACTGGGCTTCTGGAATACAGTCCTATCCTTATTTCCCTTCTACTATTTTTAGATTTAAAAAAATATTTAAGGAATACAGACTTCATGCATTTCATATATACAAATTTAGGAAGATAGTGATCCTTCCCACTCTACCTCCCTCCCACCCATACTCCCACCCTTCTTCCTCCTCCCATTCCTGTTTTCTACAAAGATCTATTTTCAGTTAAATTTATTCTCTTAAGATTAACCCTACACTAAGTAGAGAGTTCAAATAGCATGAAGAAAAAAAAAAAAAAACACTGTTCCTCAATAGTCAAGACAAGGTCTGTTCAAATCATCACACTATTAGGCACTCTGTTGGTTACCACAGGTCTCAAAGAGAGGATATGGTCTTTGTCTTTTTGGAACTGACTTACTTCACTATGTATAATAGTTTCCAGTTCCATCCATTCTGTTGCAAATGATAGGATTTCAGTTTGTTACCACAGTGTAGTAATTCCACAGTGTATGTTTTCCCTTCTACTTCTTTCTCTTCTGTTTCAATGTCGTTTGTCAATTTTACTTTCCTTTCTTTTCTAAACATAATATCTCAAGGCACTGTCCTCACATCTCTTCTCTTTGCCTAGACTTAATTCTTGGCTGATTTCAATAACCTTAGCCCTTTGAACATCTAAATGTTGATGACTCCTAAAGTGATGTCCAGGTCTTGGGCCTCTCTCCTGACTTCTAGATTCATGTTCACCACTGAATCTTGACATCTCTGTTGGTAAGTCCAATAAATAATTCAAACATAGCATAGACAAAAACAGATTTCCAAGCTCCCCCAGTACATACACACATGCACACACACACACACACACACACACACTCACACCTGCCTCTCCCACACTTTCCCCCTTGTTAATGAATGGCAATAGAGTGGTTTTTGGGATAATCGAAGCTGCGGTATTTTTGAACACATCGGGCATGCTGCCACGTCAGGCTCTGAGAAGGTCTTTCCTCAATGTTGACATCTCTTCTGACATCAACACTGCTAGCTGCCTCAGGTCCTTTGTCTTTGCTCAGAGACCTACTCTAGTTCCATTCCTATGAATCCACCTCACCTTCTGTTTATTTTTATATTATCTTGATCAAGATATTCCTTGAGCTTCTGACACTAATTTTTGTTTTGTAGTTACTTGCACTAGACTGTAAACTCCATGAGGTTTTGGTCATTGCAGAATCCTATACTCAGAGTAAAGACTGGCACATAGCAGTTTCTCAGTACATATGTGTCGAATGAATGAATTTTAACTACTGCTCTCTTAGAGATTTATTCCGGGACAACTGGCAAGTAGACATCATTATGTTATTCTCCACAGAGTATATTTCCTTACTTAAAATAACTTCTTTTTCAGTATTTCCATATGGTGACCTTTCTAATGTTATAATTGATTTTGCTTCTGTCATCACTATTCTAGGAAATGCAATACCCACATTTAGTTTTTTATCCAAAAAGAGTTCCTAGGAAAGTAAATGACAGAGAGTGCTCTTCAGCCCAGTCTATTACTGATCTAAATTTATTGTATAAATATGTTTTTATATCATTATTTTCATCTATTGTTTATAGAATTAACCAAGGATACTGAAATCAACTTTATTGCTGATGGGTGATCTTGTTAAGTAAACATTCCTCTTAAAATCTTACCTCTCTTTCCATTGATCATTGTAGGAGCTCATGAACAGACAATAAACATTTAATAAAATAAGGTAAATAAATTATCTGGTACACAGATTTCAGAGGTAGTTATTAGTAGTAGTATGCCTAGTGTCGGTCCTGTTTTTGGTGCAATACAGCTTACTTACTTCACGGAAAACTTCTTATTCAGCCTATGTGATGACTGCAGGTGTCTTCATTAATACTTGGTCACCTGTCTCACCCACAGATTTCTTTTTGTTTGCCTGTGGCCCTCATTAGATTTACTGCCCCTGGGGTTAGGGTCAGCCTTCTCTCTCTTTGCAACTGTCTAGACCACCCAAGGCAGCACACTTACTCCACACAGAGAGTTTTAATAAGTTTTCAGCCCTGGGGATATTTTTTTAGAGTTAAAATTGTTATAGAAAAGCACAGACTGATAAATGGGTTGCGAAGGCCTGGGCAGTAAAGATTTACAGCAAGAATGACATTTCTCTTCCCAGGAGAACAATTGCTGTGCTCTATTGCAGATATTCAGAGTTTTCTGCAAAATTTATGGGAACAACCCAGGCATCTGTAATGCCCCCACCTTTATCCGTTCTTATTGAAGTACTCATTTCAGAACTTTCAGAATCAACAGCAGTGCAAACACAGCTCTGCCTCCAGTGTTTGTCGTCTTGTCTCTTTAAAATTAATATCAAATAAACTCCAAGCCTCATGGGCTTATTATGGAATTCTACTACGTCACTCAAGTTGGAAATTCTGCTAGAAAATTGCTGGATGAACAGGAAATGTTGCTCATGGGGAACAAACCCTGCTTCTTAGTACCTCCTCTACCCTGAAATACATCCTCAAAAAGACAAGTAATGCAACCTATGGGGGGGTGGCAGCATGTGTCAGGAGACTGTTAGACAAACTCGACGATATTCTACAATAGAATATCAGAGCACAGAACATCAACACAGATTCCAGTGGCTAAGTCAAGCATACCTTTAGACCCCGGGGGGGGGGGGGGGGTCTCAATTAGCTGTAACAGCTTTAATAGGCTTCCATTATCATTACAGAATGCTAATTTTAAAATTCTAATTAAATATTAAGAAGGCACCGCACATCCTTCCTAGTGATTTGATAGCATAATTGGAGACAGTTGATCACACAGAACAGGAGACTGCTATCACTGGCTCACAGGGAACCTGGAAGCACTGAAGATATCAGACTGTAGACAAAGGGTTTCTCACTTAACTGACTGTTGGCCCTGAGCGTAATGAGAAAATCTTTGAGATACAATTTCCATCATAAAGCAATTTGCATACATTTGCGGAAACCACCTATTGCATCTTTAATACCTTTCCTCCCCTAAACAAAGACTTCAGGTAGGAAAATCCTACCAACAACCTTTTACAATAAACAGATATGTATCTTTACCTCTTCAGATAAATGCTCTTTCCAGTCTCCAAGCATTATGCGTCTTTTTTGTTTGTTAAAAAAAGAGAGAGAGAAAGGTCTTCCTTTTTCCATTGGTTCACCCCCCCTAGTGGAAGCCAGGGCCAGGAGCCAGGTGCTTCCTCCTGGTCTCCCATGGGGTGCAGGGCCCAAGCACTTGGGCCATCCTCCACTGCACTCCTGGGCCATAGCAGAGAGCTGGACCGGAAGGGGGGCAACTGGGACAGAATCCAGCGCCCCGACCGGGACTAGAACCCGTGGTGCCAGCGCCGCAGGTGGAGGATTAGCCTAGTGAGCCACGGTGCCGGCCACATTATGTGTCTTATTTCCTAGCTTTCCTTACAGTTAAGTTGACCAGAACTCCTACTGCCTCCACCATCCCTCCTGCTTCACAGGCCAAGGGCTGTTTCCCTCTTTCTCAGCGCTTGCCTCATTCCCCTCTGCTGAGAAGCGAGTCATCTTCACCCACCCACCCCCTTTAAACTTGCCCTTCTAAATGTACCCACTTCCTTCACTCTCCACATGCCATTGCAAATGACTCTTATCTAAACGAATTCATAATGATTTCACTTCTTAAAAACAGATAGAAAAGTCAGAAAATCAGTTTACTGTCAATTCAGACAATCACATACAAATGTAAATTGACTTGACATCTCTGAAAATGTTGTCTGAAATATTTAACTTTTGGGTGGCTAGAATAATTTTTATGTATTTTTTATAAATCTTCCTTCGTGTATATGTGTTCACATGCATGCACACATGCACACACATGTATACACACATATCACACACTCATTGGCTCTGCTTCTCAAAACTCTAGTGAGCCTTGGAAACTCCAAAGCCACTCACCTCAACATATTCCTCTTTGTGCTTTAGAGATGGCTCGTTGGTGACTCCAGAAAAGTCTGCTTGACTCATTTAAATAAAAGGAGACTAAAAGGAGGTAAGCATAAAATTTCCCTATTGTAATTGAAAAGCATATCAATATTTTAAGTAGATTGATTGTACTTTTTAAACCTAAAGCTAGGGCTGGTGCTGTGGTGTAGTGGGTAAAGCCACTGTCCACAGTGCTGGCATCCCATATGGGTGACGGTTTGAGACCCAGCTGCTCCACTTCTGATCCATCTCTCTATTATGGCCTGGGAAAGCAGTGGAAGATGGTCCAAGTCCTTGAGTCACTACACCCACATGGGAGATCTGGAAGAAGCTCCTGGCTTCTGGCTTAAGATCAGCAAAGCTCCAGCCATTGCAGCCAACTGGGGAGTGAACCAGCAGATGGAAGGTCTCTCTCTCTTCCTCTCTTTGTGTAACTCTTTCAAATAAATAAACAAATAAATCTTTTTTTTTAAATAAACCTAAAGCCTTCAAATATGAACAAACAAAGCTTATGTAGAATAACAAGTTTATTCACAAGCATTTCATATTCTATTTAAACTTTTCAAATGTTATTACTGTAAAATTACTTGGAAAAAATCTGCCTCACCAGTGATTGATATTATTAAGCTACTTAAAGCAAATCTGTCCTGATTAAAAAGCAAAAATATAAACTGAAGGGCATAGAATCAGATACACTTATTTTTCTCTAAGTATTTATCCCATTTATAAGAATCACTTAACTGTTTTCTATTTGGCTAGTATTTTCTGTTCCATAATTTTATGAAAAATACAACTTTGAGGCAAATCCCTTTAGATGTAACCCACTCAGAAATCAGCCTTTAAATCTTATAAAAGAAACTGTTTTGAATTACAACCTCCACCCCCACAAAAGAAAGTATGCCAAACAATTTCAATTTAACCCACAACTAAGTGGTAGAAGATTCAGTTAAAGAGAAAACTCTTTTCTTAGCTTCTGCAAATCACTCTCTTCTCTGGCTTATATCAGAACAGGGCTAACTTTAAGATTCTTGGAAGGAGAGTGGTTAGAGGCATCTTAAAATGAGAAATCTCCAATGCAGCGGGTGCTGAGTGTTAATGGAAATTCAGCCAAAAGGGAGGAATGAAAAAGTCAATGGGTGTAGCAAATAGACATCCAGCAGGAATCAAGAAGGTCTAGCCAGTGAAATAGTGTTTTCTGGGGAGAATGAGCACAGTCGGAGGAGAGGTATATTTAGAAATCCAGCCTCAGGCACGCTACATATTAGGGAAAGTCTATTATCAGATAGCAAGTCCCTACTCCCAAGTAGCAAGTATCTGTGGTTGGCATTTACAGTTGTAGGTCCTCCCCTCTAGTTCTCTTCCTTGATGCAGTTCATATTTCGTTTCTTGATATGCTTTCCAGTTGTGTTCATGTGTATGACATGCATGAGCTTTTTAAATCATGTTGAATGTTGACTCCTTTGCCTTGATGTTAACAGACACAGTTATTCTGTGCATCATTAAATGTGATTCCAGAGTTTATTTCCCATTGCTTAAGGAAAGTAATAACTAAAGTTGGCTATGCAACAAAATAGAAACATTGTTTCCATTATGCTTCATGCCAATCTTTCCCTGTACTTTATTTAGAGCTTCCATAAATAAAAATTATATCTATATTTTAGAATATGTCAAATGCATTAAAGAACTATTTCTTAATGCTTAATATTCTATTTGAAAGTGTTACAAACACCTGTTAGAGGAAGGTTTATCTAATACTACAGGTGAAGAATTTGGCTATAATTATTATGCTTTAGTTTGAATTAAAAATGAAGGAAATTATCAAACAATCCTAAAAGATGATCTATTTGGATCACCTGCTGACCCTAAAACAAACTTAATATGCTCCTTAATGATTGTTCCCCAAATGTTTTATCAGAAGCTTAAAGGCTTAAACTTCTGAAGTAGAACATGGCCATCTCAGTTCTGCACCAAATGGGGGAAAAACCCTTGGAGACATTGCCACAGTAGTCCATGGGGCACTACAACCCAGACTCAGGCTACCCATACTCGTGCTTTCCCTCTGAGTATCTTCTATCACTATTTGTGAGGTGTAGGAAGGCTAAGACAATTACCACACCTTCAGACAGGCAGTTCTCAACCACCAAGCCTCCTCCTTTATCTGATCTCCAGAAAGAGCAACTTGATATTTGGGCTGAGTATACTTCTTCCATTGACAATGTGTCCCCGTCACACCTGTAGTCAGTTTAACCAGGCACCATTGAAGAATTTTATTAGAGGATCTTCTAAGTTACATGAAAGGTTCAAAAATATATTCCATACTTATCCCTGCTCACATCATTTAGAGTAACTGCACGTCAATCAGACAGAAAAGAAACGGAAGCAGGTATTTGGCTTAGAAATTAAGACACTGCTTTGGGCGCCCATATCCCATATTGGAGTGTTTGCATTTGAGTCACAGCTCCTTTTTTTTTTAAGATTTATTTATTTATTTGAAAGAGTTACCCAGAGAGAGGGAGAGACAGAGGAAGAGAGATCTGCCATCCACTGGTTCACTCCCCACATGGTCGTAACGGGTCTCTCACATGGGTGGTAGGGGCCCAAACAATTGGGCCATCTTTTGCTGCCTTTCCCAGGCCATTAGCAGGGACCAGGGTTGGAGTCCTTTATTCAATACAAATGGATTAGATGAGCAGTCCCAGCTTTGTTCCCTCACCCACAGGGGACTTTCTTGGTGACCACTGACCTTAACTCACATCCTCCCATCAACCTCTATCTCTACCCATAGAACATGAAGCATTTCCCCTGTGCCTTCATGTGTAACTTGGAAATAAATGAGGTATTGAGGGAGAATCTGAGGAATGTCCAGGCTTATTAGGATTTACTTGGGACAGGCTAAAATAATACTCTGGTTGAAAGGAAAAATGATTAGGGTAGAGATGTAGAAAACAGAAAGTCTGTTATAAACCTGATTCTAATTCAAACGTTTTTCCAGAATCAGCATTTTTTTATACTTTGACACTCAAAAAATTGTACGTAGTAAATATATCCAACTTGATGAGCTTGGAGACAAGTATATGTCCACAAAAACCTACTGTCATGGTATAAACCTATTCATCTCCTCTTTTTATAAGTAGATTTATATCTGCTTGCACCTCAGACTACAGACTATAACCTTCAACTGACAACCCTCCAGGTCTTGTCAAAATCCAAGCAAGACAACTGGTATTTGACAAAGATGACTAATGGAGAACACTAGCACGTGCCTTTTAGAGATCAGGTATCCAAGGCATGATCTTGGTATATGGTAGAAAACACACACACACACACACACATACCAAGCAACCATAATTTCCATTAGTGTTAATGTACATATGCTTTTGATATTCACTGAACACCAATGGTAAGATAATTTTATGAAGAATATTTTTAAATCTTTTACACATCCATTGTTAAATTGTCATTTACATGGTTAAAGTCTTGTTTTTGGACCCATGTGATATATTTCTTCTGACCCATTTGTATGAGAAACACCAGAATTTATCCAATAACTTATTGATTTAATATCATCTGATAAGAAGCACATAGCAGTCCTTGCTTCATATCTGTCTTACATTCAGAAGCTCAATGCTAAATGTTATGCTAAAATAAATTCTTATGTTTTTCACTTTCTATTTGTAATCCTTTTTATCCTGTACTTCTATTGTAAGTTTTTGCCTTATAGTTTTCTTAGCAAAACATACTGCAAATGAATGGAATATATGTTTTATGCAGCAGTAAAAGCTTATTGGTTTTGTGTTTGTGTTGTCACTTTGTTTGTTTTAAACATTAAGGACTTGAGGGGCTGGCGCTGTGGTGTAGCAGGTAAAGCCACCACCTGCAGTGCCGGTATCCCATATGGGCGCCGGTTCAAGTCCCAGCCGTTCCACTTCTGATCCAGCTCTCTGCTATGACCTGGGAAAGCAGTAGAAGACAGCCCAAGTCCATGGACCCCTGCACCCAGGTGGAGACCCGGAAGAAGCTCCTGGCTACGGGTCAGCAAAGCTCCGGCCGTTGCGATCAATTGGAGAGTGAACCAGCAGATGGAAGACCTCCCCCCGCCTCTCTCTGCCTCTCCTTCTCTCTCTGTAACTCTCTCAAAGAAATAAATAAATCTTTGACAAAAAACATTAAGGACTTGATATAGGTGACAAGAGTTGCAAGAATAGGAGCTCAAAAAAAAAAACAGTAATATATTGAAGCAAAATATATAGGTTATGAATATTGCCTACTTCATTGTATAATCTGTCTATTAATGCTTAAAAGTAAACATTATAACCAAGTCATAACAGGTTAAAATATCTGGCTCTAAATTAATAAGCCACATAGATGCACAGTTTTTGTATCGCAACATTCTGCAATAACATTAACTTCCAAATCCCATTTTGAATCAAATAAGATAATAACAGTGAGAGAACAAAAACTGGTATCAGTTGACGGAATGGAATGGATTGGAACAATGATTTTGTAGTCATCTGGTCAGTCATCCCTGTACATTTTGATCATTTGTTCTATTTAGACACAAAATCAAACTGAACTGTATCAGTTACTAAGCACTACTGACTCTTACACAACTTCACCAAGTTTTATCATTTCATGATGATTCCTGTAGACAACACATGCCAGACTTCCTAACACACAGGTCATCCATTATATCCCAACACCAATAAAAACAGGGTAGCTCGAGAATAAAACATGAGTTTTGGAGGTTTGTATATAAATACATTTGTTGCAACTCTATAAAAGTATCAACTAAGTCCATTGTACATAGAAACTTAATTCTTGAGCTACTCCTCCAAGGGCTACTAAAAGCTGATGCATGTGTCTGGTATATTGTGACAGCGCGTGCAGATGGTTCACCTTACAGGATTAATTCAGTAATGTATCTCAGTGCTATCATTATTCATTTTTATTTCTATGGGGGAAGGGAGAGAGGAATGGGACAGAGTGAGAGAGAATTCACCTACTGATCCATTCTCCAAAGGCCCTCAAATGCCACAACAGTCAGGGCTAGGCCAGGCTTGAAGCAGGAAAGTTGGAATCCAATTCAGGTCTCAGGCGACTGGCACCCAAGTACTTGCCCTCAGGGTATGCATTAGAACTGGGACAGAGGCTGGACTCACCCCAGACACCAGATGAAGGACGTATGTGTCCCGAGAGATATCTTAACTGCTGTACCAAATATTTGCCCCAAATGAAAAATATTTTAATCAGCAGCTAATACGAATATCTACAGATATCTTCTTCATATATCCAAATAAAAATTCACCTTGCTATAGATACTAGGTTTCAGTCAATAATGTTGGTCATATACCTATGATATCTAAAATGCTTTACTCATGTTACTCAGAGATACTCCAGTGATACCATCAGAGGAAGAGAGAGAGAAGATATTATGCTTATTGTTTTCAGAGCTAGAAACTTACACTCTGGTTAAGAATGAGAAAACATTAGACACCATAACATTTTCACAGAGAATATGTCAATAAATACCAGAGTAAGATCAACTGTGGTGCATGTATGTGGAGAGTTTTGTAGTGAAATTTGGAAGAAATAAAAAACTAAATTATAACTGAGATGATGGGAATTGGGAAAAGAGGGCTTCGAATGTGATAAACCACAAGTATCAAAAGCAAGAAGTACTAAAACAGAAAAATTGATAGATTTGATTTACCCAGAGTGAAGGCCTTTTCGAGCAAGGAAAACACAAATCGGGTAGAGGACTACTGGTGATCCTTGAGGGCTAGACTGAGCGTCAGGAGGTAAAACTGTGTGTATGTATTTCCCAACATCATACTACACACTAGAAGTTAATATTAGATCACAGTCCAGAACTGTTTGGTGTATTTAATGTAAAGATTCTCTAGTGTAAATTGGCAAGATCAGATACTATCTCAATAGCATCTACTGGTGACCAGTGTGATTTTCAGAATATAACACTTTCAGAAAAAACAGCAAGAGCTCGAAATAATCTGAAAGGTGAGATTTTTTTTAATTATCATAAATAATCCATGATGGGCATCCTTCATAATAATCTTCGTATCTATGCTCCTAGAAGTAGAAGTAATGGATTTAAAGCTACTTTTTATTAAGTAGCTTTTATTAACTCACGCTAAGTGAGATAGGATGGTCTATACGGAAAACATAGATTATAAAACCAGTGGATCGATAAAGTTTATCTCACTCTCCCAGAATATAGCATTAGGGAAAGGAAATCAATAACATACTTTATTATTTTCTCTTTTAGCATTATAATTTTCCCAGTAACATAATTTCTTATGGGAATCCATGACTTAAAAATTACTTTTAATAAGTGTTAATTGATATGCTGTTGTATAATATCATTTTTTAAACAGCCCATTACGGATTAAGTTAATTTAATTTAACTTGCTGAATAATGTAATTAAATTGCTTTTGGGTAGCAATTACTATGGAAAACCATCAACAATAATAGAAACAGTAACAGTTTGAATGTGAGATGTTAATAAACTCTTACAGCACTCCAGGATTCTGATTTCAGAAGCTTAACATTATCTTTCACATGCATAAATATAAGTATTTTTCTCATTGCAGGCCAATGAATTTCAGCCTCCTGTGGTAAATATGACACTTAAAATCATATTTAATCCATACTCATAATTACCATGGAATGCTACAAAATATTTTCAAAGGAAAGAGATACAGTTCCACATCTGTAATTCAAAATGTTTTCCCTTTATGAGGGGCTCAAAGTCCAGTAGAAGGAGCATGTCTAACACAAAATTTCATTTTTCTTTCATTTAACCAACTATCATAAGTTACATTCAGATCTCTGAGCCAAAATAAAGAAGTATCTTCCATAACCAAGTGCATTATATTATTGACTGAGTTATGAATGTATTTCAAAGAATTAAAGAATTTTAATTTCATGTAAAATAAAATAATCTAGTGTAAATTCCTTTGGAAATGGTTTTATCTTGCACTAGGAAATAATCCAGCTATTTGCATAAATACTGGCACCTGAGATTTACCTTGTATTTGCTATTAAGGAAATTTATACCTGCTAGTGAATAATTATCCTAAACTTTTAACACACTGAGGAAATATCTCACTAATTACCCTATTAATTTTTAAAAAATCAATCAACACACTTTCTCATACTGCACTGAAAATAAAATTATCTAATAGTATCTCACCTAGAATACTGCTTTTTAGTGTAGATGAGGAAACAGTTTTCTAAACATTGCAAATCATTTTCCATATAAAAACCAGATCTACAGCTTGTGAAAAACTGTAGAATCCATTAGTTAATATGAGTTAACCCATAAAAATTTTCTATGAATAACTAAATTATATAAAAGCAACCATATATAACAATTTAGCATTTAAAAGGGGTCAGCTAATTGCTAAAATTGAAAACATTTCATTCTTTTAATGCCTAAGTCAGAAATTATTTTTGGAGAGGGCCATATAGGAAACATGTTAGACTTTGTGGGCAATCTGGTTTCTTTAATAATGACTCAAATCTCCTTTACACAAAAATAACCATAAATCATACATAAATAATGTGTTGTGGTAAGTCTATTTATAAAAATATGCAAAGCTGGATTAGGAACCTAGTCTATGATTTGCTAAACTTGAAGTCTATGTTGACAAATAAACTAAATCCCTAGAGCACTTCATTTTCAAGTGACTTCAACATTTTCTTAAAAATTTGCTCTCCTCCCTACAAGCTGTGTCCAATTCCTATAATATACCATCTCAAACGTCCTGAATTTCACTGAATGTGCTAACTAGGAATCTTCTAAACTGCTTGATCAAATGTCTAAGATGTCTTAAAGAGACCATCTGAATAAATCCTAACTACTCTGGTATATTAATATGCTACATGCTTAAGACTTCTGACTTGCAATAAGTTATCAGCTCTTAAAGAAAATTAGACATGAAATGACATGAGTTAATATCAGTAGTAGCGTGTAAATGAAGGGTGGTTTATTCAGCATTACTACTCAGGGGTATGTCATTTTCCCTGCTTCATTCTCCCATATGGAGAAGTTTTAATTAGAATAGCAGCCTAGGTTTCCTCATCTGTCTTGGTCACTTCTCTTCAGAGGATGGAAGAGATTGAGTAATCTGGTGTTTAGAAGAAACTGTCCACAAATGGCTTTGTACCTTCTGAGTTCCATCTCTTTCTTAGAACATAGGAAACACATCTATTGCTTAATACTCTTCCCTTCATGAATATGCTCAAAAGGAAGACATTCTGAATCTATGGGGGGAGGCATGAGCCTGAGTGTCAGCAGGAGGTCTTACTGAGAAAAAAAGTTCTTGGAAGACAACGATGGCCACATCTCAAAGCCAGTCACCTAACCTAACGACCAATCACTCTTTCATCAGTCATTATGGCATTTGAACACTCCCTATATTGGATCAGCTGTAAATACTTGTGGCTACATTCAAAAATTGGGTTAAGGGAAATTATGTCACTCCAAAATTCTTATGCCAGATTTCTAACTCATCTTACTTTGAAATACAAGGGCATTTCAAATGCTTAAGGAAAAAAATAATCAAAAGATGAATTTATGTTGGTGCAAAAATATTTAAATCATACATGTTTTTTTCATAATACACATTTTCATGAACCCTTAGAAGACTCACTGCATTCGTGGATTTCAGTATTTTTGTATCAAAATAAACCTATCCTTTAACTTCATTTTCCACCAACTTTTGCAGTACTCTAGAATCTGGAGAAAGGGTCCTTAAAAATGTACTTAGGGTAAAATGAGGTCATAAGGGTGGGCTCTAACACAGTATTGGAAGGAATCCTAGCACAGAGGGATGGCCATGTGAAAATAGAGGTCGAAGACAACCATCTATGGGTGACGGAGAGAGGCTTAGCGGAATCAACCCTGCCAGCATGCTGATCTTGTACTCTACCCTCCATCATAAATTTCCATTGCTTAAGCTATACACTGTCGTACTTTTTTTACAGCAGTGTTAAACGAACCGAGCGGCCTAATCAACGTAGATCTTTCTTCTGTCAGGGGAAAGTAGCCCCCTGTCTATAGAGCTCCCAGACCAGCACCAGTCAGTCCTCATATATGCGGCATTTTCCATACTGCTGCTCCAGCCAGCATCTACGCATCACAGCCAGTAGTAAAAAAAAAAAAAATACAGAGAAACCAGGACTCCCTTTCTTAGACAAACAATCTGGCTTATGTGCCCAGTGACGGAATTTAGATCCTAGGCTCACCTAGATCCTACCAGAGTGTGTCTAATGTAGTCACTAACTTACGGTGTCATGAGTCCAGCTGAAAAGTTGTCATTCCCTTACTTAAGGAGACTAGATCTACAGCAGACAAAAGAACTGTCTCTCAACTGGATCGGAACCAAGGAAAGATAGAAGGTTGGATAATTACCTCATAGATAATCAACAATATTTAAACACAGATTTATCCAGAGCACCGTAGGTAGGTTGATTTCCATCCACAGAATGGGGATGGAAGTGACATTTGGGATTGTCATCAAAGAAGCATAGCAATGGAAAAAAGACATTTGCATACAAGACATTATTCCTGAAATCCATGAGAGCTGGCTTCTGAATTGGCTATTATTAAAGATTTATTTATTTATGTATTTGAAAGGCAGAATGGCAGAGACAGAGGAAGTAAGAAGAGAGAGAAAGAGAGAGAGATAGAAAGGCCATCTATCCGCTGATTTATTTCCAAATGGCCTCAACATTCAGCGCTGGGTTTGCCAAAGCCACCAAGAAACTCCATCCAGTTCTCCCATGAAGGCAGTGGGATCCAAGTCCTTGGCCCATCTTCTGTTGCCTTCCTAGGCACATTACAAGAGAGCTGAATCAGAAATGGAACAGCGGGAAGTCAAACTGGTATTCCACTGTAGGATGCTGTTGTCTGAAATGCAGCTTAACCCACTGTAAAACAATGCAGGCTCCTGAATTGGATTTAAGCATGGCTGATTTGATTGTTTTTTTTTTTTAAACAAACTATTTTCCTGGTTATTACCATGCGCTAACTTCAATTCAATTATGTGCTGATCCACATTGATCATTAAGACAGCTACCACTCATTCTTCCTATTTGTTAGAGTGGAAAAAGGCAAAGCAGAACAAAACAATCATGTATCCTGGTAGCATGCAGAGTGACATTTTCAAGATTGTCTAGTGGCCCTAACTCTCATCTAAAAACCATGGAAACCAAAGTGTAAGCCTCAGAAATAAAATTAATTAGGACGTCACTATGGAAAATTTCACATGAAATAAACCTGCTGTGAAAAAATATGAAGAAGGATGTGAAATGAAAGATACATTGCTGGAGAGCAAGTCACTCATTAATTTCAAACTAGTCACAGAAAGGCTCTTCCCACGTAAATAACATGTACATGAAAGCTAAAATCTTTCTATTAAGATTGGCAAGGCTCTTGACGGAACTGAACCTGTTGATAAATAGTATCCAAAGATTTCTGTCTTCCATCAATCATGAGATCATAGACAGCATGACTATTCCATTCTTAATAAGTCCAACTGCATCACACTGCTAAATCCCTTTTTGTTTCTGCATTTTGTTTGAACTTACATACATGCATAACCATGCCCAACATTTGCTTCAGGATTTGATGTCCAACTGTCTGTTTTTGATGATTTTGGAGCTTTTGATTAATTTTCTGTGCCCTCAGAAAAGGATTTGCTTTTTTTTTTTTCAGTGAAATTACACTGGTTTTTAACATTTGATGTTACCCAGCACAGCCTCTCCAAGACCCTGCCACTTAAGCACTAACGTTCTTCTTCCATGCTATAGTCCCATGTCTAGAATACACTTCCTTCATCAAGGAAATTTCTAGTTTCTGTTTTTCCTACATGTAAGTCTGAAGAGCCTACCACCTCTGTCAAATCTCATGTGGCCAACGAGAATGGGTCAGGAAGTCCGTGTTCAATTAGCACTGAACATTGGGGTACTTAAGCCTTTGCAACTTGGTAGTCAGTGCCCCACATGCTTCTCATAAACAGGAAAAAAGAGAATGTTTGGCCATCTTTGTTCTCAGGTACTAATTCCAGAGCTTTCTGCACACCAGTGCTCTGCTGTCCTTCCTTCTAACACTTCTTCCTGTCACCTAATATAACTGCCATACACTGCAAGTGCACAAACCCAGCACATCTTGTTAACTGATGAGAATCCTGGATGTCACTCTGCCCTGAACTATACGTTTAAGATTTTCACTGCGTGATAGGACAGGTAGTAGCACAGACATGAGGTTGAGGAAAAACAGGGGTGTGGCAACTCAGTGGTCTTCATTCTCTGGTCTGTACTTTGTGTTTTTTTTTAAAGATTATTTATTTGTAAGATAGAGTTATGGAGTTATGGGGGATTGGGGTTGGGAACAAGAGAGAAAGGTCTTCCATCTGCTGGTTCACTCCCCAAATGGCTTCAATGGCTAGGGCTGGGCCAGGCTGAAGACAGGACCCACAACCCCATCCAGGTTTCCTACATGAGTGCAGGAGCCCAAGTGCTTGGGCCGTCTTCCACTGTTTTCCCAAGCACATTGTCAGGGAACTGGGTCAGAAGCGGCACAGCAGAGACATTACTGGCGCCCATATGAGATACCGGCACTGTAGGCAGTGGCTTAACCCAATGAGCCAAAGAGCCAGCTCCTGTTCTTTGTGCTATTATTATTATCTAGAGAAATAAATTATCTTGTTATAGCTATTGTTCATGCTTTACATAATTTGGATAGTATACGGAACAATGTTCACCCTTTTTTCCATTTATGAGATAACAGTATCAAAATTTATGAAAAAGCCAATTTTAACAACTTTATACAACCTCCTTATACATTATTTGAATTGTTCTTCAATTATGGACAAATTTTCTTTCCTAGACATTCTGATAAAATTCTAAGTAAAATACTGTTTCATGCAAACAATAACTTGTTATGATAAATATAATCATGATAAAACTTTGAAAAATATATTTTCCATGTAATTCTGCCTTGATATAAGCAAAGGGTTTTAAAAATCTGAGAAGTGAATAGTTTGATTCTTAGAAATATTTTCAAAAAACAATGTATGTTAGAGATGCCTGTAGATTGCAGAAGGCTTTAATCCTCTCCTTAGTTGCAATTAAATAAATACACACAACAAAACCAGCAGTTATAAATGGAAATAGTCACAAAACACAATTGTTAGAAGACGGAATCTTCAAAACACCTATTTTGGGCACCAGCACTGCAGGATAGCAGGTTAAGACTCCATCTGTAATACTGGCATCCAGTATGGATGCCTGTTCATGTCCCAGATGCTCCTGTCCTGACCCAGCTCCTTGTTAATGGCCTGGGAAAAGCAGCAGATGACCCAAGTGTTTGGGGCCCTGTCACCCACATGACACACTGATGAAGCTCCTTGCTCCTGGCCAAGCCCTGGCCATTGCTGCCATATGGGGAGTGAACAAACAGATGGGCAACATCTCTCTCACTCTCCGTCTTTATATCTCACCTTTTCTCTGTAAGACCCACTTTCAAATAAATACATATTTTTTTAAAAAACAGCTCTTTTCCAACATTGAGAAAATCAAAAACCAAAAATAGAAACAGTGGAGTATATGGATTTTAAAATGATGAAAATTAAGAAAAAACTGATATTGGTTCTTGATACAGTATACTTTTCAAGCACATGCCAACTATTTCTGAAAAAGTCATTCAAATATTTAAGCCATTAAGAATATCTGAGGGGCAGGACTCTGCTCACTGATTAAGATGCCTGTGTTCCAAACTGGGTTGGATTCCCAACTCCTGACTCCAGTTTCCTGCTAATGCAGATCCTGGGAGGCAGCAGGGGGTGGCTCAGTGAGCTGTATTCCTGCCACCCACATGGGAGACCTGGATTGAGTTCCTGCTCCTGGCTTCAGCCGCCCCAGCCCTGGCTGTAGAGGGCATTTAGAGAGTAAACCAGTAAAGGGACGCTGCCTCTCTGTCTCTCAAATAAAAACTTCAAAATTTAAAAACAGAACATTTGAAAATATTCTCCAAATCAGAAATTATATAGGTTCATCTTTTTGACAAAACAAAAATGTTTTCTTGTTACATTTAAAGGACTTTTTCTTTAAAAAAAAATCTTTCCTGGAGGAAGAGAAACTTATTCATACTATTTAGAAAATAACATTGAAATTATAAATAAAATTAGGGCAAGTTATAAAGTTATTGTTTAGAGGCAAACTCATCGATTAAATGTTTTCATTTCGGGGCTGGCATTGTGGTGTAGCAGGTAAAACAGCCGCCTGTAAGGCTGGCATGCCACATGGGTGCTAGTTCGTGTACTGGCTGCTCCACTTGCAACCCAGTTCCCTGCTAACAACCTGGGAAAGGAAGTGGGACATGGTCCAAGTGTAGCAGGAACCCCTCCCAAAGCACAGGAAAGGAGAAGTTATAAAACGGAACTGGCAAGAGACAAATGCAACAGGGGCTTTCTGGGAATGGGGGTAAAATGGACTTTTTAAAACACACCACAATGCAGCCTAAGTGGTTTTAATGTACACATGTTTAGCCGTGTAGCAACCCTGTGACAATTATGTAAGCCGACTCACAGTGTAAGAGTATCCAATCCAACCACGGGTAACCAGGGATTCCAAGATGGCAGATTAAGGAACAACAGAATGTGTGAGGCTAGGGACAAACAGTTTAAAAAACACTAAGTGTAGGAAGAACACTCTCAGGGAGAATTAGAAAGAAAAAACCACACTGGAAATACCACAGCAGGAGCAGGAATGCCATGAGCGCTGTTGAAAGCGCAGACGTGTAGCACGAACATGGACGCAACACGATGCAGCAGCCTGGAGCTGCAGCCAGAGGCGAGACCAGACTGCATCAATGCCCCACGGTGATACAGCCTGAGAGAGAGTGTAACCCGAGTCTGGACTGGAGCATGGGGGCTAGCAGTTACCCACAAACCCAGTGGAAGTAGAGGAGGCATGGTTATCTCGCTCGCCTCAGCCTCCCCACAAGAGTACACACCACCCAGTTAAGAAGAGTCAGGCACCATCTTGGATATGGGTAGCAGCGGCGAAAGCCCTTGTGCACGGGCACAGCAACTGGCCAAGACAGGACGTCATCCTCTCAGCAGTGCTGGTGGCATTGGTGGGAGAGAGCAACATTTGGCCGGTGGCGCTTGTATATGCATGTGATCCAGAGATTCTAGTGGAAGGGAAAAATCTGCAATCACGCTGACTTTGAGCCTGGCTGGGGGAAGAGACAGGTGACCAGGCACCATGTAGGACTGTAAGGAGCCCCGAGCATCCCAACACACCACAGGCTCCCTGGATAAAGAAGACTCGGCAGAGCTGGCTCAGGAAACATCTGCCTCTCTGTTGGACTAGACAGGCTGGGAGGGCAGAGCGAAGTCTCTGCATCCAGTGACTGTGGGAGCTTTGTGTGAGGAGACCGTGGGGACTCGGTGGTTATGAGAGAGGGGGCAGGGTATAGCTGCCTCTCCGGGCCATCATGGGGTGCAGCTCCATATGCTTAGGGCTCCTTGATTGTCTAAGGCAAGCCATTCCAGCAAGAACTACACTAAGAGTGAGAAGTGTGCAGATCATTTATGTGGTTCATACAGTTGTGCAGATGAGTGTTGAGTACATGGGAGACTAAGATCTGGCATTGCTCAGCTTAAGATGAAGAGAATGTGAAGATGATGAGATGCCAGAAATGGAATTAAAAAAATTAATTATAGGATTACTCAAAAGCAATCAGAACCAAAACTACAAACCATACAAGACACGAATGAAAATTTCTCATGAAATTGAGATTATAAGGAGAAATCAAAATAAAATATTTGAAATGAAGAATTCAACAGATAAAATAAAAAATACAGTGAAAAGTCTTAACAGACGTGGTGAGGCAGAAGAAAGAATATCCTAGCTAGAATACAAATCTTTGGAAATCTTTCAGTTAGATACAGTCTGGCTGAATGGGTTGAAAAACAAGACCCATCTATTTGCTGCCTACTAGAAACACATCTCACCAACAAAGATGCACACAGACCTAAAATGAAAGAATGGAAAAAAGATATGCCATGATAACAGAAAGCAAAAAAGAGCTGGTGTAGTCATCCTGATATCAGACAAAATAGACTTGAAAACAAAAACTATTAAAAGAGACAAAGAAGGGCACTATGTGAAGATTAAGGAATCAGTTCAACAGTGACTGTAATAAAGGTAATAGTTGTAATAATAACTGTATATACACCCAATAACTGGGCATCTGGCTATTTAAAAGAACCATTAATGGGTCTAAATGGAGACATAGGTTCCAAAGCAATATTAACAGGGGACTTCAATAACTACCGTCATCAACGGGCAGATCAACTAAACAGAAAATCAAAGAAACAACAGAGTTAATCAACACTATGGACTGAATGCACCTAACAGAAATCTACATAATTTGCAGAATACACATTCTTCTTACCAGTGTATGGAACTTTCTCTAGGAGAGACCATAAAGCAAGTCTCAGCAAATTCAATAACACTGAAATTAAACCATGCATCTTCTCTGACCACAATGGAATTAAGTTGGAGATCATTAACTCCAGAATCCTTAGAACATATGCAAACACATGGAAACTGAACACGGTACTGCATAAACAGTGTGTCATAGAAGAAATCAAAAGAAAAAAATTCTGGAAATGAGTAAAGACAATAAATCATATAAATATTATGGGATATAGCAAAAGCAGTGTTATGAAGGAATTTTATAGAAATTGGTACATACATAAAGAAATTGGAAAGGTACCAAATAAGTGAGCTATCAATGCATTTCTGGGACCTAGAAAAACAACAAACCAAATCTCAAATTAGTAGGAGTAAGAAATACTTAAAATTAGAGAAGAAATCAACAAAATTGAAATAGAAAATGCAAATGATGAGTGAAATGAAGAGCTGGTTTGCTTTAAAAATAAACAAAATTGATACACCATTGGCCCAATTAAACCAAAAAATGAGGGAGAACACCCACATCAATAAAATTAGAGATAAAAAAGGAAACGTAATAACAGATATCACAGAAATAAGAATCAGCAAGAATTACTACAATGAGCTGTATGCCAAGAAACTGGGAAACCTAGAAGAAATGGATAGATTTCTAGAACATATACCAAAACTGAGTAATGAAGACAGAGAAAACCTAAATATACCAATAACCAAGACAGTGATTGAATAAGTAATAAAAAAAGTAAAGCCCAGTACCAGATGACTTCATTGCTGAATTCTATCAAACATTTAAAGAACTAATTTCAATTCCTATCAAACTATTCAAAACAACTTAACTGGAGGGAATCTCCCAAAATTCTTCCATGAAGCCTGTATCACCTTAATTCCTAAGCAAGAAAATGACACAACAGTGAAAGAAAACTACAGACCAATTTCCCTAATGAACATAGATGCACAAACCCTCAACAAAATACAACGCATCAGAAAGATCATTCACCTGGGCCAAGTGGGCTTTATTCCTGGTATGCAGTAATGACTCAACATTCACAAATCAATCGATGGGTAACATCAATTTAAAAAACTGAAGAACAAAAAAAAATGATTATATAAATAGATGCAGAGAAAGTATTTGATAAAATACAACATCCTTTCATGATGAAAACCTTAGCCAAATTGGATATAGCTGGAACATTCTGCAAAAAAATCAAGGAAAACTTATGACAAATTCATAGCCAGCAAACCTACTGATTAGGGGAAAGATGGAAGCATTCTCACTAAGATCCAGAACCAAACAAGGATGCCCATTCTCACCATTACTATTCAATATAGTCCTGGAAGCTTTAGCAAGAGCCATTAGGAAAGAAAAAGAAATCAAAGGGTTACAAACTGGAAAAGAGGAAGTCACATTATCCATATTTGTAGTTGACATGATTCTATATGCAGGGGATTCAAAGGACTCCACTGAGAGACTATTGGAACTGATAAGAGATGGGTAAAGTGTTGGAATACAATCAAAACAGAAAAATCAATAGCCTTTGCATATACAGAAAATGCCATGACTGAGAAAGAACATTTAAGATCAATCCCATTCAAATAACTACAAAAGAAGTAAATACCCTGGAATAAATTAAACAAGATGTCAAAGATCTCTATGATAAAAATTTCACAACATTAACAAAAGAAATAGAAGAACACATTAAAAAATGGAAGAATTTTCCATGTTCATGGATTGGAAGAATATAAAATGTACATACTGCCAAAAGCTATTAATAGATTCAGTGTGGTCCCAATCAAAATTCTAATTGCTTTATTTGCAGATCTAGAAAAAACAATGCTAAAATTCATATGGAAACACAAGAGACCCTCAATAGTTAAAGCAACCTTAAACAATAAAAACATGGTTAGAAGCAGCACATACCTGATATCAACATACACTATAGGGCAGTTATAATCAAAATAGCCTGGTACTGGCACAAAAACAGACACTGAACAATGAAACATAACAAACTCCAGAAATCAATCTATTCATCTACAACCAACTTATCTTTGACAACGGACCCAATAATCAATCCCTGGAACAAGTACAGAGTCTTCAACAAATGGTGCTGGGAAAACTGGATCTCTGCATGCAGAAGTATGAAACTAGACCCCTACCTCACCCTTTACACAAAAGTAAATCAAATACCTAGATTTCTGACCTGATGCCATCAAATTACTATAGAACATTGAGAAAACTCTGCAAGAAACTGGCAGAGGCAAAGACTTCTTGGAAAAGACCCTACAAGCACAGGCAAAGAAAGCCAAACTTGAAAAATGGGATTACATCAAGCTAAGAAACTTCTGCACTGCAGAAGAAACATTCAGCAAAATGAAGAGGCAACCCACAGGATGTGAGAAAGTATTTTCAAACTACACAACTGATAAAGGACTAATAGCCAGAATCTGTAAAGAGCTCAAGAAATTTCAAGAACAAGAAAACAAACAATCCAGTTAAGAAATGGGCAAAGGACATGAGCAGGTATTTTTCAAGACACAAAATTCAAATGGTCAACAGACATATGAAAAATGTTCAAGATCACTGGTCATCAGGGAAAGGAAAATCAAAACCACAATGAGGTTTTACCTCACCCCAGTTAGAATGACTCTCATATAGAAATCAACAAACAAATGCTGGCGAGGTTGTAGGGAAAAAGTTATCCTAATCCACTGTTGGTAGGAATGTAATCTGGTGCAGCCACTGTGGAAGAGAGTACAGAGTTAACTCAGAAAACTGAATATAGACCTACCATAGTATCCAGCCATCCCACTCCCGGGAATTTACCCAAACCAAAATAAATCCGCATATGGAAGAGCGATCTCACGTTCATTACAGGAGAATTCCCAATAGCTAAGATATGGAATCATATCATGCATTATTAGTGATGTCCATTGTATGTTGACTGGATAAAGAAATTATGGATATATATATATATATGTGTGTGTGTGTGTGTGTGTGTGTGTGGAATATTACTAAGCTAGAAAGATGAAATCTTGTCTTTTACAACAAGATGGGTGAACTGGAACCCATTATATTTCATGAAATAAATCAGTCCCAAAAACAGATATTATATGTTTATCCTAATCCAAGGTAATTAATAGAGTGCTAAAATGTAATGCATTAGAGTGAAATGGACATTTAAGATTTGATGTTGGTTTATATTCCTTGTGTCTCATTGAGAAGCATTGTTTTTTGTTCTTCATATTATCTGTTGAACTCTTTTACTTAGTATAGGGTTAACTTTATAATCATTAAATAAATGGAAAATAGATCTTTGTAAAAATTAAAAGCAGAAATGGAGAGGCAGGAGGAAGAAGGGTTGGAGCAGGGTAGGAGGGACAGTAGGTGGGAAGTATCATTATTTTCCTAAACCTGTAGTTATGAAATACATGTACCTTGTATATCTTAAATAAAATAAAATATAAACAAAACTGTGGTGGAATGAAAAGGCCATGCCAAGATGGAGCTGGCAAATGAGCAAGACATGTGTTCAGTTACTCAGAAAATGGCAGTGGAACCCACCTGGCAAAGGAGCCTGCCTAGCAACAGGCAGTGATTGGTTACGGCATAAACTGCCCCTTGACCAGATTGGCTGCCTCAGCTATATAAGCTGCTGTACCAACTGAAATAAACGAGTCTGTGAGCTGCTCACCTCTAGCCCGCTTTCACCCAGTTCCCGGTGTCTGTGTCATGACTCCAAGCCTCTTGCCCCCACTACACTTCTCCTCTCAGAACGAATCCACAGCAACACAAAATAAAATTAGTATGTGTAACCATACCTGTAAAGGGGAACACCAAGTTATTTTTCCAAGGTATATGAGACAATGCCCTACTTTGCTCCAGGCTCAGACTTTGGACAAAAATTAACTGAGCCTGCAGGCACTAAATAAACATTGCTTCCTGCTAATAGCCTTGGTGTCCAGCCTCTCTGTGGAGAACCCTCTACACAAGTTACTCGTGCCCTTGCTATCCATGTGGGAGACTTGAAACAAGCCCCTGGCTCCAAGCTTCAGGCTGGCCCAGTGCTGGCTATTGTGACTACCTGGGGAGTGAACCAGCGGTGAAAGATTTTTCTTGCTCGCTCTGTCTTTCTGTAACTCAACCTTTCAAATAAATACATGAATAAATATTTAATTTTTTTATTAAAAAATCAGTTATCAATATTCAAGAAACTAGAAAATCTAAAAAAGTACATGAAAAAGAAAGATTAAGTATTTGAAAAGAAAATCATTAAAAATATTTTAATATACTTTAGAAAATTATATAATTAAAATTAATAAATCAGAAGACTAGTTTTTTGAGTAGGGAAATTATATTTTTTCTTCTTTTTGAAAGCTTTTATTTACTTGAGAGACAGAGAGAGACAGAGAGAGATCATTCACCCACTGGTTCACTCCCCAAATGCCTACACTAGCCAGAGTTGGATCAGGACAAAGCTCTCTGATAACGAATGTCCATACATTTTGGAATGATAAAGAATGCCCATACGTTTTGGGAAGAAATAAAATAAGTGCAGTGAGGAAGTTGGTAGAAAGTAAATGTATTAGGAGGCAGACATTAGTATGCTCCGTTCAGTCTCCGGTGTTCTCCGCAGCTTCTGCAATTTGTTTCCTATAGTTTTCTACCACTATTTTGGAGAGTGTATGTTTTGCATTATTAGTGATTCTTGCAGCTTTTACTGCACACCAAACTCACTGAATACCTTGGGCTGGGTGTTTTAAGAATAGCATAGCCAGGATTTAGAAGGACCAGCGGGATGGCCAAAAATGTGACTGCAGAGCTCGCCAGGGGCCAGATCTCTGCAGGGCATTGCAACCAAGGTGAAGTATTTGTTTTATTCTAACAGCAATAAGATATCCATTTTATTACTCTAATTTTATGTGTAATAAATAGCTATTAATATTACTAAATAACTAAATGCTATATTATTACTAATTATAATTAGATACTTATAGTATTACAGGGTTAAACAGGAACGTCTTATTTAAAGAAGATGTACACTTTTATGGCAAGATGAAGAACTGAAAGGGAAAAATTGAAAGCATTAAGAAGGAAAGATAGAAGTCAAGGAAATTCTAGGTTGTTTTGAAATAAAAACAAGGAGTAAGTCCTCCCTGGCTATTAAGTAATGAAAATAGTATTTTATCTGACCTCCGTGTTCTTCTTCCTCAAAACCTATGATCCCAAAGTAATCACGAGAAAAATATGGGAATTCCAATAGAAAAACCTCCTACTACTGTTCCTTAAAACTACCAAGGTCATGAAAAACTGATAAATATCACCATCAAGAGGAGCCTCGGGCCAGTGCTGTGGCACAGTAGGGTAAACCTCTGCCTGCAGCACCAGCATCCCACAGCGGCACCAGTTCTAGTGCAGCTGTTCCTCTTCCAGTCAAGCTCTCTGCTACGGCCTGGGAAGGCAATAGAAGATGGCCCAAGTGCTTGGGCCCCTGCACTTGCATGGGAGACTCCTCACTCTTGGCTTCAAACCTGTCCACCTCCATCAGTTGTGGCCATTTGTGGAGTGAACCATCAGATGGAAGACCTTTCTGTCTCTCCCTCTCTCTGTAACTCTACCTTTCAAATAAATAAAGAAAATGAAAATCTTTATGAGAAAAAAAAAAAAAGGAGACATGCCATGTCAATGTAATGTGGTATTCTGGGTGGGATCTTGGAATAGAAAAAGACCTTAGGTAAATACTAAAGAAAGTTGGAATAAGCTATGAACATTAGTCAATAATAATGCATCATGCCATTACTTGATGTCAAATACATCACATAAAGTTAAGATTTTTCTAATAGTAAAATTGTGTGTCTGTGTGTGTGAGAGTATATGATAATCTTCTGTTCTATCTGCTAGATGTTTCCATAAATCTAGAACTATTCTAACAACAACAAAAATATATTGTTTAGTGGACCATGTTTATAGACATGGGGGCCGTTGTTAGAACAGTTGTAGGATCCCATAAAAATGGATGTTGTAGGATTGCTAGATGCTGGTTTATCTCTGAGAACTAGATGTCATCCAACACATAAGAGTTTTATTTGATTTCCTGCCTGACCAATGGCCTGACCCAAAAACCTTTGCTTTGAAGAACTTGGATGTCAAGAATTGATTTCTAATACTAAACTAGGGTATTTCTGAAGGATGGAAATCAATTCTCGCTGCTATTTTGGTAGTTAAGTCTTTGCACAGAACTTGGTGAGGACTTGAGTTGGGTCTGCTGCAGATGACTTCAGGGAGGCCGAAGCCTGGAGCTTAGAGCTTGGCTGAATGCCGTGGCTAGGCAGGATGATCGGTGGCTCTGGAAAACTCGTGGATCCATACTCACAACTGGGAGCTCCACCAGAGAAGACGGAGAGAACATACTTCTCTGATCTGGTGATGGTTTCCCTCCATCTTTCAAAAGGGACATTCTCACAACTCGTTCCAGACACTAATATGTGTGTTGGGGCTTCTTGACCCCATCCCTGGAAATCAAAAACTGGTAATGAAATTGGGGATTATCCTTCTCTAGCAAATAGAGGTCATTCTAAGAGACATGGCAGGCCAGACTCGGAGCAAAACAGTTGGCAGGTACATGAAACCATGAGGGGGAGAAGACAAAGTAGAAGGAATTAAAACTGGTTATAAAGATGCAGCTCCAAATATCCAGATACATGTTATTTCTCGATCATATGGTAGAGAAGTAAGAAACTACTCAGATATTTCCTGATACCATGTACCATGGTGCATCCCACCAGTGGTAAATGAGAGCTCCACATCATGTCTATCATTTGCCATTGTGTTTTGGATTTGAATAAATATTTGGTGGTATCTCTTTGCTGTTTCACTTTGCAGTTCCATAATGGCATATGATATGAAGCATTTTTCTTCAGCTCCTTTGCCATCTTCTTGGGTAAGTCTGCTCACGTCCCTCACTCATTTTTAATCACATCAATCTTATTGCTAAGTTTTAAGATTTTTTTCTGTATATTTTGCATCAACAAGTATTTTATCAAGCGGATGTGGGTCTGCAAGTAGTTCTCACAGCATGTGGTTTGGTTTCTTACTCCCAACTATGTAGTGTTTTTACCATGCCTACAGAAGAGCACGCAGGCATAGGAGAAGAACTATATAAAGACATTCCCATTGCACTTTTCAGAAATGGGGCTTTTCAGAAATGGGGCCAAGTTGTGAGAAAGGGCATTTGTTGTAGAAGTCTAGCACAGCTGATTTTGAAGGAGATATAGCATTGAAAAAAAAAAGTGATGAAACAACTGTATCTTCAGCAACGTACATTTATTATGGGAGTTTCTTCCTTTTCCATGAGTCAATGTTTTCACCTTTAGGAAGCAATTTCAAAGAAATTTATACCCAAAGTAATTTATTATTCATTTATTTGTTTACTTATGTGTTATATTGCATCTAATTATAAGATTAACAGAAGTAATTGGTTAGAAATCAGCAGTGAAGAGTAAGAAATGTTTTTTAAAGATTAGTCTTTTGGAACAAATGAAAGTTTTTATATCATCACATATGTGTTTTCTCATTCAGGTGGGATCTATGTGTGGATAGATGTTAACAGTTTGGTGTTAATAGATATTAATTTCTTCCCATAGCATGAACTCGTGAGATATGGTTTTGGACATGAGTTTGGTTTTGGTTTCAACTTAACGAGAAATATCCTTTCATCAGAGTATAAATATTTCTAATATAATTGGCTGTTTCCCTTTTCTAAAGAAACTATCCTGGGGCTGGCACTGTGGTGTACTGGGTAAAGTTGCTGCCTGTGTTTCCGGCATCCCATATGGGCACTGGTTCGAGTTCCACTGCTCCTCTTCCAGTCCAGCTCTCTGCTATGGCCTGGGAAAGCAGTAGTAGATGGCCCAAGTGCTTGGGCCCCTGCACCCACATGGGAGACCTGGAAGAAACTCCTGGCTTCGGATCAGTGGAGCTCTGGCTGTTGTGGCCATCTGGGGAGTGAACCAGCAGATGGAAGATCGATCTCTCTCTCTCTCTCCCCCTCTCTCTCTTCCTCTCTGTAACTGACTTTTAAGTAAACAAATAAAAAAAACCTTTAAAAAAAAAAAGAAACTATCCTGATGACATTGATTTCTTCTTCAATTTGGAGCTGGAATCCAGAGAAGTTTCACTTAATAACAAATGCTATTATGAGTTGGATTCCATTTGAACAGCAAATGTTAAAAGTATTTTTTGTTTGCTTAAAATCTGTTGTTATAAATTTAGAGAAAGTAGTTAGAACAGGTTAGCATTGCAGAGGAAAAAGGAAAGGTTGGGGGCAGGCACTGTGGCATAGCGGGTAAAGTTGCACCTGCAGTGCCAGAATGCCATATGAGCGCTGGTTCGAGTCCTAGCCCCTCCACTTACGATTCAGCTCTATGGCCTGGGAAAGCAGTAGACGATGGCCCAAGTCCTTGGGCCCCTGCACCGTCATGGAGACTTGGAGGAAACTCCTGATTCCTGGCTTCAGATGGACCCAGCTCCAGCTATTGCTGCCATCTGGGGAGTGAACCAGCAGATGGAAGACCTCTCTCTCTCTCTCTCTCTCTCTCTCTGCCTCTGCCTTTGTGTCTCTAACTCTGCCTTTCAAATAAATAAATCTTTAAAAAAAAAGATGAAAGGTCCTTCAAGAAGGATGAATGTGACTATTCTCATTAAGCAAAAGATTAATACCACAGTATGAAATTGAAACAAGTAAATAACTCACAGAAAATAAAATATGAAACACTAGAAACAGTACACCAAAGGTCACAAAATAAGAGATCATTATTTTACCTATATAACTGCTAAGGTTATAATATGTTTCACTGTAAGGTTTACACATATTTTTTCTTTGTTTTATTGTGTTTCCTCTGACTTTTTGTATAATAAATATATATAATTTTTAAATGGAAATAAATAAGGTAATCTATTTACTTTTAAAACATAACATACAGGAGCCAGCATTGTAGCACAGAGAGTAGAGCCACCGCCTGCAACTGTGGCATTCCACAGGCTGTCAGTTTATGTTCCGGCCGCTCCGTTTCCAATCCAGCTCCCTGCTAATGGCCTGGAAAAAGCGGCAGAAGATGTTCCAGGTACTTGGGCCCCTGCCACCCACATGGGAGACCTAATGAACGGCCTGGCTCCTGGCATGGTCTGGCCCAGCCCTGGCCATGGTGGCCATCTGGGGAGTGACCAGCAGATTGTTGATTCTAATTCTTTCTCTCTAAATGTGTCTTTCAAATAATTTAATTTTAAAAAATTATGTTTTAAAGAACTATTTTTCTTATCATCATACTCAATTATTTAGCTCATATTCAACTGCATGAAATAGAGGTATTAATTCTGTTATCTCAATGTATTAATTTTTCAAAGAGCTTAGTAAAATGTTTGAATATCTCAAAATATCTAAGAGATACTTTTAATAGTCCTTTGGTGAAGCAAACATTTCAGCATCATGCACTAAAGCACATTCATTTAAAAGTAAGGGGGATGACATCAGCCATAGTCAACCTCAGGAAAGCTAAAGTTCCACTTGTGAATAAAAAATGTGCAATCTGATTTGAATCTAGCCCCTATTAGAATGGGACTTTAGTAAGTAATACAATCCTGACTGCCTGTCTTCACACTAAAATGAAGCTAAGAGGTCATGTTTCATGGGGTTCTTAGACTATTAGTAGGATTCATCTGAGATAACCAGGGGCAGGTGTTTGGACTAGCAGTTAAGATGCTCACATCCAACAATGGGATGCCTAGGTTCAATTCCTGGCTCTGCCTCCTGACTCTGGTTTTCTATGGATGCCCCTAGGAGGCAGCAGTGATGACTCAAGAGATTGGGCCCCTGCCCATCACCCCACCGTGTGGCTCCCAGCTTCAGCCCTGGACTTGCCTCACCTGTTACAGATATTTGGGGGAGAGGGGGAGTGAATCAGTGGACGGGATCTCTCTCTCTCTCCCTCTCCATAATCTTTGTGCTTCTGTGTCTAAAGTAAATTTATTAAAGAAAAAATTTGAAAAAGATAACCACATATAACACTCTCCATATAGGATCTTCTGTAGAAATGGTACTCCCAAGATAAAAGACCACTTGAGGGTACCTGATTATTTAGGATGAGGTGGGTGTTGGAAATGTTGTGAAGACAAGATCTAATTTCTTTCCTTACCATACAAGGCTACTTCGGAAAGTTTGTGGGAGAACAGAATTAAAATAATAATTTTGGTGCAAAAATATTTTGAAATCCATGCATCTTTTCAATAATATACATTTCCATAAATGTTTTGAAGACTCTATAAGCACCCCATTCCAGGATGTGCATTAATTACCAGAAAGCTGAATCAAAAGTGGAGTAGCCAGGACTTGGTCTAGTCACTCCAAAACGGGTATAGCCTCCAAGTAAGTTAGTGGTAACTTAAGTTGTGTACCAAATGCCTGCCCCTGAAAATTGCTTTAATTTCTTCCAGCTGACCAGTCCAGATTTCATTAGAAACTGATCACTGTGTTTAGGATAAGCAAAGGAGAGGGCCACTATCTTTTCTGCTAACTCACACAAGGATATGCTAGCATACTAGAAAGTCAATCTGGCATGAATGCACTTAATCTAGTCTTCAAAGATGTCAGTACATTCCTTTTGATAAGCTAAAGTAATTGTACTTTAAAATAAGCATTTAGGTGACAATACTAAACTATTATGTTTAAAAAAGTAATATACTGGAATTTTGTAAATATTATCACAAAAGTAAAAGAAAATAGAACTCATTCACATCCTACAATGTCAACATACATACTGTCAAGGAGTTTCTTTTCAGATAAACAGTAAATAAATATATGTCTCGATAGACATTTAAGAAAATTTGGGTCACACTGCTTAATGTTTTATATCACTGAACAAAATATCATGAATATTTAGACCTGTCAACAAATACTCTTAGAATACCTGATTTTAAACTGATATGAAAAGATACAACAGTTGATTTTAGATAAAAGGCTGAAAAGTGATAACAGATGTGTAGACCAATGGAACAGAATCGAAACTTCAGAAATCAATCCACACATCTACAACCAATTTATCTTTGATAAAGGAGCTAAAATCAACCCCTGGAGAAAGGACAGCCTCTTCAACAAATGGTGCTGGGGAAACTGGATCTCTGCATGCAGCAGTGTGAAACTAGACCCCTAACACCTTATACAATCCACTCAAAATGCATCAAAGATTTAAATCCACAACCTGGTACCACCAAATTGCTAGAGAACATTGGGGAATTCTTGCAAGACATTGGCATAGGCAGACTTCTTGGAAGAGACCCTAGAAGCACAGGCAAACAAACCAAACTTGACAATAGGATTACATCAAGCTGAGAAGCTTCTGCACTGCAAAAGAAGCACTCAGCAAAACGAAGAGGCAGCAGACAGAATGGGAGAATTTATTTGTAAACTGTGCAACTAATAAAGGGTTAAAGATGAACAAGATGGACACAACTGAAAACCATCTTATTTAGGGAAATAAGCCAGTCTCCAAAAAACAGATATAACATGTTTTCGCTGATCTGGGATGGCTAATAGAGTACCTAAAATGTCATGTATTCGTGTGAAATGGACATTTTGAGACTCAATGATTTTTTTTTTTTTTACAGCCCTTGTCTCTTCCACTGAGGAGTTTTTTTTCCCTTCATACTATTTGTTGAACTCTTTTAATTAGTATAGGGTTAACTTTATGATCATCAAAAAAACCTGAAAAAGATACTTTTAAAAATTAAGAGTAAGAATGAGAGAGGGAGGAGGAAGAAGTCTTGGGGCATGGGCGGGAGGAGAGGTGGGGTGGAAAGTATCTCTGTGTTGCTAAATCTGTATATATAAAATACATGAAATTTGTATAATTTAAAATTTAAAAAAGAATATCTGATCTTAAAAACAGTATTTTGTGTTAAAACAGTTCAAATGAGCTTTACTTAATCCATTGAACAAATGCTCATTGATTGCTAAGTGCAAAGAATCGTGCTTGATGCATGGAGTACACATAATTGTACAACTCCACAGACCTGTATTTCAGGAGATGAAATGCCATGTTAAAGAAGTTATGATGCAAAATGAAAATTACTTCAATTCTATAAAAGGACAACACATTTCCCAATTTCAGAGAAGGAAGAAATCAACATCCTCTTTTAGAGAGTGATTCAAGGAATCAACAAACTTGAGCTAATCCTTAAAAGCTGGCTGAAATTTGGACATATAAAGATGAGAACAGTGTTGTATTTGAAGATAAAGTAAGATCTAAGGAATGACACAGGTGAGCATACAAAAATGTGGACAAACTATCTCAGGAAGTGCATCATAAAACATTTAGTTTTGTGGGCATGGAAGTCTTTTAGAACAGGGATGAATTAGAGAAAAGCATATGTCAACAATGTTAAGGGCTGCATCAGTATAGAAACTGGGCAAGTTTCCTTTGATTTACTTATTTTCTTTTCAAATGTTACTTATTTTGTTTAACAAAGTATGTATAACCAAGAATTTCCTGGTGATTTTCCAAACATAAGTTTATTTAATCATTTTGACAGTAAGATAGCTATGAATACTGCAGAAGAGCAAATGGAGCAAGTAGATAAGAAATCCAACCAATGGCACTACTAGTTGGTACCAATACTCAGTATCGCACCTTTACTCCAAGCTTCAAGCTCTTAACCACTTTGCTTCCTCTTTATTCTCCATTATATATAATGAATTAATAGTTGTAATGAACCTTAAAGGAAAAAATTAAGGACCAACATGATGCAAATTCATCCAATCTCCATTTTCATTGATACATCTTCAGTTACATTTTAGATCTAACCCCGTAGGTACAGGCATGAACAGAAATGACAATGCCCCAATGAGCAAAACCCTACAGAGTCTGAAGGCACATAGAGTTTTCTAAGGTCCCAAAGTAACAGTTTTATTCTTCTGGTCTTGGTTTCATTGTTTTAGATTTGGTCTCCCTGAGCAGAATTGCAATCTCTGATGAACTTCGCAGGGATCCAACCTTGGGATACAAAACAATGAAGATGGGCCAAAGACAAGATTTCTTGAAATGTGTTTTTCTGCTTACCTGATTAATATTTTATGCCAGAGTAATTTCATTCAAGACACTGAATGAAAAGGCTAATAGCAGAAACAAACAATACAAGATCTGGTTCTGTCATGTGAAGAAGTCCAGGTATGCAGCAGCATTTGCTGGGATTCAGTACACAAGCTGACCTCATTGAAAAAATGACCCATTCTTCAAATATCCCAAGTAACTCAACAACTGCATCTTCTGTGTACTCTTAAATGGAAATGTACTCTGGTGTTTTAGCCATGTCAATACTTCTAAACCAAGCATTGCCACCTACTTCTTGGAGTCAACACAATGTAAGCTGCTTTTAAAAATCAGTCAAGGGAAATATACTCAGAATTTTGTTCAAAAGAACAGCTTATTGAGGATTGTCTTCATTTGTATCAGTTCAAAGAAACTGAATAAACTTAAAAAATATTTAATAATTTTGCTAAGAAATAGAGGATAAATACTTGGGTAGAACATAAAAATGAAATGGACACAGATAGGTTCCAAGAGGGCTGAATAGCAACAGGGAGGTCTGCTATAGGTTAGGTGAAAATAACAGAAAAGTAGTGAAGGAAGTGCACTCTCAGGGCAAAGGAAAACTACAGTGTAGATTCTGCAGAAGCAATGGAGACACCGAGGACATATGTGGACGGTACAGATGTGCAGCAACAAGCTTGGATACAACAAATGACCCCAGAAGCCCTGATTTGGAGAAAGTACTTGTTCTTGCAAGCAAGGTGAAGTCAGACTGCACAGTCAGGCACCACTGTTGGTACAGCTGGAGCGAGAGCCTGGTAGACTACGTTGTCTTTGAATCCTGATGGGAACAGGGCAACTGCTCACCTACCTAGAGGGGAAAAAAAAGCCTCGTATCTCTCCCCACCCCTATCCTCCCACAATAGTGCCTTGAAGCCAACTGTGGGAGGGCTGGCGCCATTTTGGAAATAAGCAGGTAGTAGATGCTAAGGCTGTTGTGTGTACACTCAGCAACTAGTGAGGATAGTCTCTATCCTGAAGGCAGAGGCAACCATGACAGTTTGGATGCAATTGGTAGAGACATTTTTCACCTTGTCAGCAGGGCAACAGTTGCAGCTCTGCTGCTTCCACTCGGCAATGGTGGGGAGGTGGAACCATTCCAATGGAAGCACCACCTGTAGGGACTCTTGTACTTGCCCAGAAAATTGTGAAATGAGTGGGGATGTGGTTGGTGAGTATTGTGCACAAATGTGAGCCAGGGATTTTACCAATGACCATGAGTCTGGCTGGGAGGACTGTGGGGTACCCCTAGTGTCTCCGCAAGGAGCAGGCTCCAGGACTCCATCTGCCTGGGGAGAACCCACATGGGCAACAGCTTTGGGAACACCTCAGTATCTCTGTGAATGAGACAGGCTAATGGGATGGAGTGGATACTCTTGCATTGTTTGACTGTGGGATCCCTGAGTGCTGAGACTGTGAAAACACTGTGACTATGAGAGGGTGCAGGGTGCAGCTGGAGCTCTGGGCAATCACTGTGAGCGACTCCATATGCTCAGAACTTCCTGACTGCCTGGGGTGGGTCACTAAAATGGGATTCAGGCTCACACTGAGGACTGCACAGATCCTTGCTGCAGTCCATGTGGAAACATAGATGAGTACTATACCTACCAAGGGCTAACACTAAGTCACTAATTACCTTGGAAGAGAGGAGGTGAAAAGTGTGGTCAAGGCAAAAATAGGTGACCATACCCCTACTTCTGTTAACAAAATGAGTTCTACCACACCCAACTTGAGTGTCACCATCCATACTCACCCTACCCTGAAGCACTGACCAGAGCTCCCTGGCCATACCCAGCACACACCTCTGGGTATTCACTAAAAGAGCTGACACTCCATTAAGTCACAAAGATAAAAACAATCAGAGGAAAAAAATCAAGTTATCTGTACAATGCCCAAAAATAAACACAGAAACTCAATAAACAACATTAAGGAATGCAACATGAAACCCCCAGAGGAATACAACACTTCAGTATTAGAATGTGAAGATTAAGAAATTGAAGAAATGCCTGAAACAGAATACAAAAAATTAATCATAGGTTTACTCAAAAGATATTAGAAGCAAATTCGTGAACTAAAGAAAACCATGCATGGGGTCCAGCACTGTGCCACAGTGGGTTAATGCCCTGGCCTGAAGCACTGGCATCCCATATGGGCACCGGTTTGAGATCCGGCAGCTCAACTTCTGATCCAGCTCTCTGCTGTGGACTGGGAAAGCAACAGATGTTCCAAGTCCTTGGGGCCCTGCACCTACGTGGGAGACCTAGAGGAAGCTCCTGGCTCCTGGCTTTGGATTGGTGCAGCTCCACCCTCTGTAGCCATCTGGGGAGTGAACCCCTGGATGGAAGACCTCTTTCTCACTCTGTGTAACTCTGACTTTCAAATAAATAAATAAATCCAAAAAGAGAAACACATGTGACATGAAAAATTCTCATGAACTTGAGATTATAAAGAGAAATAAAATGAAATATAAGAAATGAAGAATTCCATAGAACAAATAAAAAATGCAGTAGAAAGCCTTAACAGACTTGGTGAAGCAGAAGAAAGAATATCCAAGCTGGAAGACAAATCTTTGAAAAATCTTTCAGTCAGACCAAAAAAATAAAAAAGAAATTGGAAAAATTAAAAAAAAGTGTTGGAGATTTATAGGAAACTATCACATGAACCCATATACAAGTCTTAGGAGTTCCTGAAGTTGTGGAAAGACAGAATGGGTTAGACAGCAAATATAGCAGAATAATTTCAGAAAACGTTCCTATTTGAGAAAGAAAGGGATGTCCAAGTACAGGAAGTGCACAGAACCCCTAATAGACATGACCAGAAAATATCTTCACCACAACACACTATAGTCAAAATTTCAGCAGTAAAATATAGATTCTAAAATGTGAATGAGAGAAATGCCGTATTACTTTCCGAGGGTCACCAAGTAGATACAGCTGACTTCTCATCAGAAACTGTATTGGCTAGGAGAGAATGGAAAGACACAATCCAAGTCTTAAGAGAAAAAATCCTGTCAATCCAGAATACTCTACCCTGCAAATATCTCATTTATGAATGAAGGTGAAAAAAAGACCTCCTATAACAAACAGAAATTCAAAGAATTTGTCACCACTCATCTAGCCTTACAAAAGATGCTTTAGGATTTTTAATATAAAGAAACACAAAAAGATACTCATCATTATGAAAGAATGTGAAGGCAGAAAATACCTCAGTAAAAGTACAAAGGAAAACCAAAGTAAACAATAGGAATATGGCCAGCGCCGCGGCTCACTAGGCTAATCCTCCACCTGTGGTACCAGTACCCTGGGTTCTAGTCCCATTTGGGGCACTGGTTCTGTCCTGGTTGCTCCTCTTCCAGTCCAGCTCTCTGCTGTGGCCCTGGAAGGCAGTGGAGGATGGCCCAAGTGCTTGGGCCCTGCACCCATATGGGAGACCAGAAGGAAGCACCTGGCTCCTGGCTTCAGATCGGCACAGCATACTGGCCGTAGTGGCCATATGGGGGGGGGGGGTGAAGTAACAGAAGGAAGACCTTTCTCTCTGTCTCTCTCACTAACTCTGTCAAAAAAAAGAAAAAAAGCACAATAGGACTATATATGGGAAAATGGCAGGGATGAGTCATTACTTATCAATAGTAACCTTTGATGTAAGTGGTCTCAATTCTCCAGTTAAAGACTACAGACTGTCGGGCTGGTGCTCTGGCATAGCAAGTAAAGCTGCCACCTGCAGTTCTGGCAGTGCATATGGTGCCTTTTCAAGTCCTGGCTGCTCTACTTCTGATCCATCTCTCTGCTGTGGCCTGGGAAAGCAGTGGAGGATGAGGAGGCTCCTGACTCCTGACTTTGGATCAGCTCAGTTCCAGCCCTTGTGGCCATCTGGGGAATGAACCAGCAGATCGAAGACTACTCACACCCCTCTACCCCCACCTCCGCCTCTGTGTAACTCTGACTTTCAAATAAATAAGTCTTTAACACATGCAGACTGAAAGCAAAAGAATGGAAAAAGATATTTATACTAACAGAAAACAAAAAAGAGCTGGTATAGCCACCCTAATATCAGACATAAAAGTTTAACACAAAAACTGTTAAAGGAGATAAAGGGTACCCTACATAATAATTAAGGGAGCAATAACAGGAAAATGTGACTATAATAAATGTATATGTTGGGGCCAGCACTGTGGCACAGTGGGTTAACACCTTGGCCTGAAGTACCGGCATCCCATATGGGTGCCAGTTCGAGATCTGGCTGCTCCACTTCTGATCCAACTCTCTGCTGTGGCCCAGGAAAGCAGTAGAAGATGGCCCAAGTCCTTGGGCCCCTGCACTCATGAGGGAAACCCAGAAGAAGCTCCTGGCTCCTGGCTCCAGATCGGTGCAGTTTCAGCCATTGTGGCCAATTGAGGAGTGTACCATCAGATGGAAGACCTCTCTCTTTTTCTCTGTGTCTTCTTTCTCTGTGTAACTCTGACTTTCAAGTAATTAAATAAATAAATTTAAAAAATGTATATGCACCCAATCATAGGGTCCTGGATATTTAAAAGAAATGTTAATAGATCTAAAAGGAGACATGGACTCTAATACAATAGTAATGGGGGACTCAACAACCCATTTCACCAATGGAAAGATCAATCAGACAGAAACTCAACAAAGAAACAGCAGAGCTAACTGACACTACATATCATATGGAACTGATATCTATAGAACTGTACACCACACAGTTGCAAAATACATATTCTTCCCATCAGTGCACAGAATTTTCTCTGGACAGACCACATAACAGGTTATAAATCAAGTCTTAACAAATTTGAAAACATCAAAGTCATACCATGCATCTTCTCTGACCACAATTGCATCAAGCTAGAAATCAGTAACTCAGGAATCTCTAGAGCATATGCAAACACATGGAGAATGAACAGCATGCTCCTGAATGAACAGTGGGTCATAGAAGAAATCAAAAGAGAAATCATAAAATGTATGGAAACAAATGATGATGACAATACAACATATCTAAACTTATGGGATATAGCAAAAGCAGTGTTAAGAAGAAAGTTTATAGCAAGTGGTGCCTACATCAAGAAATCAGAAAGGCACAAAATAAATGAACTATGCATTTCAAGGGCCTAGAAACCAGCAATCCAAACCCCAAACTAGGAGGAAATAAATGATTATAATTAGTGATAAATAAAATTGAAAGCAAAGCAAACAACACAAAAGATCAGTGAAATGAAGAGCAGATTTTTAAAAAATAAACCAAATTGGCACACCATTGGCCCAACTAACACCTCCCCAAAAGGGAGAAGACCAAATCAATAAAATCAGAGATGAAAAGGAAATATAACAACAGATACCACAGAATACAAAGAATCATCAGGAATTACTATAGAGATGTTTGCCAACAAATCAGGAAGCCTAGAAGAAATAGACAGATTTCTGGACACACACAATCTAACAAAATTGAGCCATGAATACAGCGAAAACCTAAACAGACCATTAACCAGAGATGGGGTCTGAATCAGTAATAAAGACCCTCTCAACAAAGAAGAACCCAGGTCCTGATGGCTCTACTGATGAATTCTCTCAGACATTTAAAGAACTAATTCCATTGCGTCTCAAGCTATTCACAACAATTGAAAGTGAGGGTATCTTTTCAAACTCCTTCTATGAAGCCTACAATCTCTTAATTACCAAACCATAAAAATAAACAATAGAGAAAGAGAACTACAGACCAAATTCCCTGAAGAACACAAATGCAAAAATCTTAAACAAAATACTAGCCAATCAAATCTAACAAAACATCAGAAAGAACATCCACCAAAACTGGGATTTATCCCTGGTAAGCAGGATGATTCAATACTCACAACATTGACACATCAGTAAATGTAATACATCACTTTAACAAACTGAAGACCAAAACCACATGATTATCTCAATAGATGCAAAGGAAGCATTTGATAAAATATAGCATCCTTTCATGATGAAACCTTAAGCAAATTGGGTATAGAAGGAACATTTCTCAATACAGTCAAGGCAATTTATGATGAATCCATGGCCAGCATCTTAATGAATGGGGAGAAATTTGAGTCATTCCTACTAAGATCAGGAACTAGAAAAGGATGCCCAGTCTCACCACTGCTATTCAATATAGTACTAGAATTTTCAGCCAGAGCCATTAGGAAAGTCAAAAAAATCAAAGGCATACAAATTAGAAAGGAGGAAGTCACAATATCTCTATTTGCAGTTGACATGATTCTATACACAGGGGATCCAAAAGACTCCAATAAAAGACTATGAGAACTTACGAAAGAGTTTGGTAAAGCAACAGGATATAGAATCAACACTCAAAAATCAATAGCCTTTGTACACACAGACAATGCCCTAGCTGAGAAAGGATTCTAAGATCAATCCCACTTACAGTAGCCACAAAAAATTAAATACCTGGAATAAATTCAACCAAAGATACCAAAGATGTCTACAATGGAAATTATAAAACATTCAAGAAAGAAATAGAAGACAAAAAAATTGGAAACATCTTCCATGTTCATGGATTGGAAATTTCAGTTTCATCAAAATGTCCATACTATCAAAATCAATTTATAGATTCAATGAAATTTTAGTCAAAATACAAACAACAATCTTCTCAGGTGAAGAAAAAATGCTGCTAAAATTCATACAGAAACATAGGAAACCCCGAATAGCTAAAGCAATCTTAAAAATAAAGCTGGAGAAGGCATCACAATATCAGATCCCATACCATACTGCAGGGCAGTTATAAAGAAAGCAGGCTGGAGTACCTGTGTAACATGTGTAAGATGTGTAATCCAATGATACAGGATGGAAACTCCAGAAATCAATCTACAGATCTACAACCAACTTATCGTTGACAAAGGAGTTAAAGTGAATCTATGGAGCAAGAAGAATCTCTTCAAAACTGGTGCTGGGAAAACTGGATATCTGGATACAGAAGTGTGAAACTAGACCCCTATCTTACATGTTATACAAAAAATCCACTCAAAATGGATTAAAGACTTAAATCTATTACTTGATACCATCAAATTAATAGAGAATATTGGGGAACCCTACAAGACATTGACATAGGGAAAGAGTTCTTGGAAAAGACTCCAGAAACACAGGCGATCAAAGCCAAAATTTACAAATGAGATTGCATCAAATTGAGACTCTTCTGTACTGCAAAAGAAACACTCAGCAGAGACAACCCACAGAATGGCAGAAATTAAATACAAACTACATACCTGATAAAGGATTAATTTCCAGAGTCTATAAAGAGCTCAGGAAACTCAATAGCAACAAATCAAACAATCCAGTTAAGAAATGGGCAAAGGAGCTGAACAGATATTTTTTAAGAGCAGAAATTCAAACGGCCAACAGACACTTGAAAAAATGTTCAGGATCACCAACCATCAGGGAAGTGCAAATCAAAACCACAATGAGGTTTCACTTCACCCCAGTTAGAATGGCTTTCATACAGAAATCAACAAATACCGGCAAGGATGTGAGGTAAAAGGTACCCTAATCCATTGTTGGTAGAAACGTAAAATGGTACAGCCACTGTGGAAGACAGTATGGAGATACCCTAGAAATCTGAATATAGACCTACTATATGACTCAGCCATCCCACTCCTGGGAATTTACCCAAAGGAAATGAAATCAGTATATCAAAGAGTGATCTGTACCCCATGTTTATTATTGCACAATTCACAATAGCTAAGATATAGAATCAACCCTGTTGCCCATCAACTGAAGTTTGGATAAAGAATTTATAGTATATATACACAATGGAATGCAACACATGGTAAAAAAAAAGAAATCCTGTTACTTGCAACAAAATGGATGCAACTGGAAACCATTATACTTAGTGAAATAAGCCAGTCTCCAAAATGCAAATACCGTATGTTCTCTCTGATCTGTGCTAACAGAGTACTTAAAAAGTAATCTGTATGGGTGGATTTGACACTTTGTGATGCAATGATTTTGAATAGCCCTTGTTTTGACTGTTGAGGAACAATATTTTTTACTTGTTTTGATTTTTTTTTTTCTTCATACTATTTGCTGAACTCTATTTAGTATAGGGTTAATCTCATGAGTATAAATTTAACTGAAAATAGATCGTTGTAAAAGTAAGAATGGAAATAGGAGTGGGAAGAGGAAGAAGAGTGGGAGTATGGGTAGGAGGCAGGGAGGGTGGGTAGTACCACAATGTTCCCGAATTTGTGCCTATGACATGAAGTTTATATTCCTTAGATATAATTTAAAAAAGTAAAACTTAAAATGAAAATGTAAAATGGGCAAGACTGAAGTTTAATTAGGACTGACATTTCCTGGACCAAATCTCTTCAGAATAACTGTTTATTTGTATAGTACAGCTTAATTATTAGTTAATAGTCCCCATGTTAATTAAAACATATGAACATATGAACAGAAAATCTGGGATTATTAATTATATGCCAACACTGGATAACAAATTAATTTTTTATATATAAATGAAAGTTAAGTAAAATTTATAAATATTTGCCTAAGTCCCCACCCCCACTCACCACCCCAAAACACAAACATATACCAAGTGGTACTTAGATTCAAAACACTGTGAATTGTTTCATCCCTTTTCAAGTTCTGTATGCAAATAATAACCAAGTCATATATAATTATACTTTTGTTATTTTTAAAATCTACTTTTATGTATTTGAAAGGTAGAGATACAACGAGAGACAGAGACATAGAGCTTGCACCCACTTGCTCACTCCCCCACATGCTGTAATAGCTAGGCTGGGTCAGTTCAGGCCAGGAGACCAGAACTCTACATCGGTCTCCTGTGTGTGTGGCAGGGATCCAAATACTTGAATCATTACCTACTGCCTCCTAGGGCATGCATTACCACAAAGCTAGAATTAACAGCAGAGTAGGGATTCAAACCCAGGCCCTCTAAGCAGGATGTAGGTATCCTAAGTTGTGTCTGAATCATTGCACTCACCCTATACCTTTAAATGTTCAAGAAATAGAAAAAAAATAACTCAATTGCACATCTTGTTAAACAAAATCCATCAGCATAAACATGTAATTTCTATCTAGGTCAAAATATAGAGCACCTAGTTAATATCTATCCCCTCCCAAAGGTATCCATTATTCAAATTTCAAATAACCACAAGTTACTTTTGTCTGTTTTTGAACATTATATAAATGTAATTATACATTATGCATATTTTATTGTCTGCTTTCCTTCATTTAACACTTTGTGGGGTACATCCACATTTTTTTAAGCAGTTGTAGCTTTCTAAAAATTTCTGGCTGGTACTGCAGCTCAATAGGCTAATCTGCCTGCGGCGCCGGCATACCGGGTTCTAGTCCCGGTCGGGGCACCAGATTCTGTCCGGTTGCTCCTCTTCCTGTCCAGCTCTCTGCTGTGGCCTGGAAGTACAGTGGAGGATGGCCCAAGTGCTTGGGCCCTGCACCTGCATGGGAGACCAGGAGGAAGCACCTGGCACCTGGCTTCGGATCAGCACGATACGACAGCTGCAGCAAGCCGGCCGCAGCAGCCATTGGGGGCTGAACTAATGGAAAAAGGAAGACCTTTCTCTCCGTCTCTCTCTCTCACTGTCCACTCTGCCTGTCAAAATAAATAAATAAATAAATATTCTGGTATATTACAGTTGTTATCAACTGTTAATGAGTATTTGGATTACTTCCAGTTAAGAATGATAAACAAACCCTCTAAAAACATCCATATGTAGCCTTTTAGTGAACTTACATACTCTTGGGGACATATATAAACATGGACTTTATGGAAAGTAGTGTATACAAGTTAGAAGTTCTCTCTAACCATTTTCCAAGATGGTTTCATAAATTTTAACTTTCATCATCCTGCATGAGAAAGTCAGTTATTCTACATTCTCACAAATGATTAGAATGATCAGAATTTTTAAAAACACAACTTCTTCTGGTGTGAGAATCTGAGATTTAATTTGCATATTGGTGATACTAAGACATGTGTATTTTAAGGAAACTAAAAAGAAGGAAGGAAAATTTGCACTTACAAACAAGACAGCTATCAAGATGAATGGACAATCCATGAAAATGTTCCCAAAAGGAGATGGTAAACTTTATTGTTATTCAAAGAGCTCTAGCAAAATTAGAATAGACAAAATTCTAGAATAGAATGTGCATGGAAGGAGAAGAGAAAAATAACAGAACATAAATCCAAGTCAGGCAAAATAAATGCTAATTTTAAGGTACCAAGATGATACGCTACTAATTACCCCTAAATTTAGATAAAATACTGGAATAGGAAAATTATTCCAAGTGGATGCAGTTTTTAAAATTTAAGATAGAGTTAAATGTTTCTTTTTTATAATGAGCCTTCACAGTTTTGACATGTAAAATATATGAAGGGCTGAATGTTTCCTTTCTGAGACAATTCTGACAATTCCAACTGCCAATTAGATTTCTTGTTTCAGGTGACTCCAAATAATACAGGTACAACCAGATCCATAAATTAGGTCTTGCCACTATGAGGAATTTCAATTTCACATTACCTACTGGGATTGTCCATGTAATGAATTGACCAAAACAGTTATACTCACTAAAACTGAAGGTTAGTGTGAGAATTTGCATATCATATTCAATCAACAAGCATCTGTGTGAGAAAGGGAGAAGGGGAAGAATTGATTTGTACCGAGGAATTCATGCAAATTTTAAGTCTTTGAGATGCTTTCTTTATAATTCAAGCATAAAAGATTTTAATGCACGCATTCATGACTCAGTAACTTCATCTTGAATGATCTTAACAAGTTCAAGAAATAACTTTTCCAGCAGTTAAATGAGACAGGTGGCCTGGTTAGCTTGCAGAATAATTCTAGACAGATACATATATATTCATTCATTCATTCATTCTCTCTCTCTCTCTCTCTCTCACACACACACACACACACACACACACACACAAATACTATAGGGGAGTAGGTGTTTAGCCTAGTGGTTAAATATCTGTACTTGGGCTTGATTTCCAGCTCTGACTGATGAGTCCAGATTCCTACTAATTCATATCCTAGGAAACAGTGGTGATGACTCAAGTAATTGGGTTGCTTCCACCCATGTGCAAGACCTGGATTGAGTTATGAGTTCTGGGTTTCAGTTCAGTGCAGCCCTACTTGCTGCAGGCATTTTATGGAATGAACCAGAGAATGAGATTTGCTCTCTTTCTTTTTTTCTCTCTCTCCCTCTCTTACTTTGTATTCCTCAAACAAGCAATTATAAATAGAGTAGGAATTCCATGAAAAAAGGACAGATAGGGGAATGCCTATGGACTTCAATAAAATGTATTTATTATATACTAATATTTTGCAGAGTTTACATATATCCATACTATAAGGATTACAAGGATGCTACGATAAAAGATGAGACAAAGCACTTTTGTGAGATCAGTATTCTGTATGATTATTAAACATGGGCACTCAGGCAAACACAGATAAATGAGCAAAGGGCTTCCATATAATACCAAGATTTACATTTTTTCTCTCAAATACAATATGATAACTAAAGAAAGCAGATTGTACATTATTTCTCTTATGTGTTCTCATATCTTTTCATGACAGCATGCTTCTGAATTCTCTGAATTAGGCCTTTGGTGTTTGAAGAGAGTCAGTGTAGTTTATTCAAATTAGAGAAATTTCAATAGGATATGCAATCCCTTGAGGGGATTTTATGTAATTCTATTATAAAATTCAACACAGTCAAGAAAATGGAAGCAAAGTATCTCTATCAACTTCTTTCATCAATTTGTTCTTTTTTACATTGCTTTATTCTTTCCCTTTGTGGATATTTATTGTTATACATATGCCAACCCTTCTACTAGATCCAAGGGACAAACACACACAACACCACCATGTCTTTGCCTTAAGATGTTAACATCCCAGTGGTTAAGAAAAAACAAAGTGAGATGAATCTGCATGAGGAGAGCTAGCAGAAAACTGGCAAGACAGCAGGGGGATCCTTGTAGCATTTATGTGGACTTTAAAATTATTATAATTCTTTGGTATTTTGGTATTATAACTTGAGATGTACTGATGAGGAACTAATACGGAGAATATTTAAGAGGGAATCTGCAAATAGAAAAATGCAATGGAAAGCCTTAACAACAGAATAGGTGGGACAGAAGAAAAAGTACCTGAACAGACAAATTTCTGGAAATACTACAGTCAGACCAGAAAAAAGTAGTAGCAATTAGAAAATTAAGAAACATGTTTGGAGATCTACAAGATGATATCAAATGGCCCAACATATGGATTCTAGGAATTCCAAAAGGTGTAGAAAGAGAGAAAGGATTAGAATATCTTCTTAATGAGATAATAACAGAAAACTTCCCCAATCTGAAGAAAGACAGAGACATCCAAGTACAGGAAATACACAGATCTCCCAATAGATATGACCAGAAAAGATCTTCACCATGACACATGGTAGTAAAACTCTCCACAGTAAAACATAAAGATTAAAATGTTCACGAGAGAACATTTAAAAATCACATTCAGAGGAAATCCAATCAGACTCAGTGAAGACTTCTCATCAGAAATTCTATGGGCAATAAGAGAATGGTGAGATATATTCCAAGTGCTAAGAGAAAAAAACTGTCAACTCAGACCACTTGTACTCTGCAAAGCTCTCATTTACAAATGAAGGAGAAATTAAGATCCTCCTCAACAAACAGAAATTGAAAGAATTTTAAATACTTGCCCAGTTCTACAAAAGATGTTCAAGGATGTGCTACACACAACACAGAAACAGGAACATCACTACAAAAGAATGCAGAAAATGACCCAGAAAGAGTATAAAGGAAATCCAAAACACAAAAACAGGACTATTTACAGAAATGTGGCAAGGCAAAGTCGGTACTCAACAATAGTCACTCTGAATGTACATGGTCTCAACTCCCCAGTTAAAAGACAAAGACAGACTGAATAAATTAAAAAGAAAACCCACCTATTTGCTGCCTACAAGAAACACATCTTACCAACAACATGTAGACTGAAAATGAAAGGACAGAAAAAGATATTCCATGTCAACAGAAACCAAAAAAAAAAAGAGCTAGAGTGGCCATCGTAATATCTGACAAAATAGACATTAACATGAAAACTATTAAAAAGAGACAAAGAAGAACATATATAATGATTAAAGTATCAATTCAACAGGAAGATGTGATTATTATAAATGTATTTGCATATAATTACAGGGCACCTGGCTATTTAAAGGAAATGTTAAGGGATTTAAAGGGAGATACAGACATAAATACAATAGGAATGGGGGACTTCAATATCCCAATTTCAGCAACGAAAGAGATACAACTTCAATAAGGAAACAACAGAGTTAATCAACACCATAGACCAACTAGATCTCACAGAAATCTAGTAAGCTCTATAGCCACAGAATACATTTTTCTCACTAGTACATGCAACTTTCTCTAGGACTGACCACAGGCTAGGCCAAAAAGCAAGCCTCAGCAAATTCAAAAAACAAAATCATACCATGCATCTTCTTGGACCACAATGCAATGAAGCTGGAAATTAGCAACTCAGGAATCTCCAGAACTTACACAAACAAATGGAAACTGAACAACACACTCCTAAATGAACTGTGGGTCATAGAAGAAATCAAATGAGAAATCAAAATTTCTGGAAACAAATGAAGACAGCACAATATACCAAAATTTATGGGATAAAGCAAAAGCAGTGTTAAGAGGAAAGTTTATAACAATTGGTGCCTACATCAAGAAATTGGAAAGGCACCAAATAAAAGAACTAGCAATGTACCTCAAGGATGTAGAAAAACAACAGCAAACCAAACCCAAAATTGGTAGGAATAATTAAGATTAGAAAAAGAAATCAAAATTGAAACAAAAAATACAAAAGATCAGCAAAACAAAGAGATGGTTTTTGGGAAAAAATAAACAAAATTAACACATCATTGCCCCAACTTACTAAAAAAAAGAAGACCTAAGTTAATAAAATTAGAGGTGAAAAACAAAATGTAAAAACAGACACAACAAATATAAAAATAATCATAAGCAACCACTACAAAGAGCTGTATGCCAACAAACTGAGAAACCTAGAAGAAATAGATTCCTAGACACTCAAACTAAATTGAGCTATGAAGACATAGAAAACCTAAACAGACCCATAACCAAGATGGAAATTCAATCAGTAATAAATCTTCCCAACAAAGCAAAGCCCAGGACTGGATGGCTTCACTGCTGAATTCTATGAGACATTTAAAAGAAGAACTAATTCCAGTTCTTCTCAAGTTATTAAAAATAACTGAGGGGCCGGCACTGTGGCATAGTGGGTAAAACCGCCGCCTGTAGTGCTGTCATTGCATATTGGCGTCGGTTCAAGACTCAGCTGCTCTACTTCCGATCCAGCTCTCTGTTGTGGCCTGGGAAAACAGTAGAAGATGGCCCAAATCCTTGGGCCCCTGCACCCATGTGGGGGACCTGGAAAAAGCTCCTGGTTCCTGGCTCCTGGCTCTGGATTGTTGCAGCTCTGGGTGTTTTGGCCAGTTGGGGATTGAACCTATTGATGGAAGACCTCTCTCTTTTTCTCTCTCTGTGTAACTGCGACTTTCAAATAAATACATCTTTAAAAAAAATTGAAAGGTAGGGAATCCTCTGAAATTCTTTCCATGAAGCCAGCATCTTCTTAATTCCTAAACCTGGAAAAAACACAACAGAGAAAGAACTACAGATGAATTTTCCTGATAGCAAAATCTTCAACAAAATTCTGGCCAATTGATTCCAATAACACATCAGAAAGATCATTCACTGAGACCAAGTGGGACTGATCTCTGGTATGCTGGGATGGTTCAACATTTGTAAATCAAAGTGATACATCATGTTAAGAAACTGAAGAACAAAAAACATGATTATCTCAATAGCTGAAGAGAAAGCATTTGACAAAATACAACACCATTTTATGATGAAAACTCTAAACAACTTGAGTATGGAAGGAACATTCTTCAACACAATCAAGGCAATTTATGACAAACCCATGGCCACACCACATTGAATGGGAAAAGTGGGAATCATTTCCACTGAGATCTGATACCACACAGGGATGCCCACTCTCACCAAAGCTATTCAATATAGTCCTGGAAGTTTTAGTCAGAGCCATTAGGCAACGAAAATAAATCAAAGGGATACAAATTGGGAAGGGTGAAGTCAAACTATCCCATTTGAAGATCAAATAATTCCATACCCAAAAGATTTCCCTAAGAGACAACTGGAACTCAGAAGAGTTTGGTAAAATGACAGGATATAAAATAAATACACAAAAAACAGACTTTGTGTAGATAGACAACACCAAGGCTGAGAAAGAACTTCTAAGATCAATCCCATTCACAATAGCTACAAAAAAAATCAAATACCTTGGAATAAACTTAACCAAGCATGTCAAAGTTCTTTATGATAAGAATTATAAAACATCAAAGAAATAAATATAAGATGATACAAAAAATAGAAAAATTTTCCATGTTCATGGATTGGAAGAATCAGTATCATCAAAATGTCCATTCTTCTGAAAACAATTTACAGATTCAATGAAAAACCAATCAAAATACAAAAGACATTTTTCTCAGATCTAGAAAATTGATGCTGAAATTTGGAAACACAGAAGACCTCGAATAGCTAAAGCAATCTTATGCAATAAAAACAAATCCGAGGCATCACATACCAGATTTTAAGACACACTACATGATGGCTGTAATCAAAACAGCCTGGTACTGGTACAAAAATAGATGGATAGACCAATGGAACAGAATAGAAACACCACAAATCAATCCAAACATCTACAAACAACTTAGATTTGACCAAGGAGCTAAAGCCAATCCCTAGAGCAAGAATAGTCTCTTCAATAAGTGGCGCAGAGAAAACTGGATTTCCACATGCAGAAGTATGAAGCAAGACCCCTTCCTTATACCTTGCAAAACAATCCACTCAAAACGGATTGAAGATCTAAATCTATGACCCAACACCATCAAATTATTAGAGAACACTGGAGAAACCCTGAAAGACATAGGCACAGGCAAAGAGTTCTTGAAAAGGACCCCAGAGGCACAGGCAGTCTAAGGCAAAATTAACAAATGGGATTATCTCAAATTGAGTAGCTTCTGTACCTCAAGAGAAACAGTCAGGTTAGTGAAAAGGCAACTGACAGATTGGGAGAAATTATTTGCCAATCATGCAATTGATAAAGGATTAATAACCAGGATATATAAAGAGATCACAAAACTCCAACAACAAAACAAACAACCCAGTTAAGAAGTGAGAAAAGGACGGACCTAAGTATTTTTCAAAATAGGAAATCCAAATGGCCAACAGACACATGAAAAAAACGTTCAGGCTCACCAGCCATCAGAGAAATGCAAATCAAAACTACAATGAGGTTTTACCTCACCCCAGTTAGAATGGCTTCCATACAGAAATCAACAAACAACAAATGCTAGCAAGGATATGGAGAAAAAGGTACCATAATCCACTCTTGATGGGAATGTAAACTGGTACAGCCACTATGGAAGACAGTGTGAAGATACCTCAGAAATCTTAATATAGTCCTACCATATTATGCAGCCATCCCACTCCTGGGAATTTACCCAAGGGAAATGAAATCAGCAAATAAAAGTGTTATCTGCACCCTCATGTTTACTGCAGCTCAATTCGCAATAGCTAAGACATGGAATCAGTCGAAATGCCCATCAACTGAAGACTGGGTAAAGAAATAATGTACTCTATGAAATACTACATGTGCTAAAAAAAATGATACCTGGTCATTCACAACAAAATGGATGAATCTGGGAAACATCATGCATAGTGCAATAAGACAGTCCCAAAGGGACAAACACCATTGTATTCTCCCTGATCTGTGATAACAGAGCACCTAAAAGGAATCCTTTTGGAAGTGAAATGGACACTATGAGAAGCAATGACTTGAATATCCCTCATCTTGACTGTGAAGGAACTATTTTTTATTATTTTTTCCTACTTAATACCATTGATTGAACTCTTTACATAACATAGAACTAATCATATGTGTATAAAGTCAATTGAAAATAGATCCCAGTAAAAAATAAGAGATGAATAAGAGAGGGGGGAGCTCTATAATTTTGCATACATTCCCATGGACTTACTTGTAAGGGTATAGCTAAAAACTCAGCATGGGAATCCAAATCCCATTAAGCTAGGTGGTAATAATGCCATCTTATGTGTTAAAGTGATATTAAGTATTTAATTGATTATATAGAACGGATTAAGTGTTAATGGGATCATATAAATAAGGTCAATTGTCTTGTAATAACAATAGATAGAATGATAAAGGAGAGAATGTTCCAACATGGGAAACAGTCCACACAGCAGACTCAGAATGACAAATGCCCTAAACAGCACTCTGACCTCAGAATCAGCCCTTAAGGCATTCTTGTCTGGCTGAAAAGCCCATGAGTGCATTTGAGGCAATGGAAAGCCAAGACACTGTGGGAAAAAAATCCTACATGAAGGATCTCTGAGACATCACAGCAAAGAAGGAGCCATCAAAGAAGGATCTACTTTTCTCTGAAGGAAGAGAACTTCCACTTTGCTTATGACCCTGTCTAAATATTAACCGAGATCGTGGACTCAAAAGGCTTCCATTATTGGCAGCTCATGTCGAGAGCCCCAGGTGACCACTGACATCATTCATGAGAGCTTTAATTTTTAAATTAAAACAGTAGTCATGAGAAGACACCGGCACAACCAGCTTTTACTAGAAAACATCATCATTATTTTAGTGTAACCTAAAGTGTAATCACATTATCTTAGTAGGCAACTAGTAGTAATAATAAGCAATGCTAAGTGTCCTTGACTTTATACATGTATTATGTTGGATGTTGAGCTAAGTAATCCAGTAACTACAATAAGTTGATTGTTGTACAAACTGCACCACTGCCTGTTCCTGGCCCTTGCTATCCTACACTCCCCTTTTCCTCCATCTGGCCAGACCCAGGTCCAAGAATGTAAAAGGGAGGTTTAAAGCTTGAGATAACAACCAGCCCTTACCCTGGAGATGGCAGCAGGTGTGTTATCAGAAGTGTCAACTTGACCTAAGCATTCCCCTAAAGCCTGCTTGTATATGATAATAAAAGCTCTGTTAGAATTGGGCTCGGGGCTTCTCGGGGGGCTTCCTCTTCTGGAGGCACTGAGAGGCCCAGGTTCAAACTCATAATAAAAACGACCCTGCTAATTGGCTTCAACTTCGGTCTCTGGTGGTTGATTTCGGGGGACCACAGACTGCGGGCATAACAGTCACTGTGCACTTACTCACCCTAATGGGATATACTATTAGAACTAAAAATTCTCAAACAGTTCTTTATAATTTGTGTATGTGTGCAAATTGTTGAAATCTCTACCTAGTATAGAATTAGTCTTCTGTGCATAAATTAAAAATCAATCTGAATGAAAACCGGGATGGAAGAGGTAGAAGGAGGTAGGATGGGAGTGGGGGTGGGAAGGCGAGTATGGGGGGAAGGACCACTATATTCCTAAAGTTGTACTTATGAAATTTGTATTCATTAAATAAGTTTTCTTTAAAAAAAAAGATGGAATCTAAACTGCATTATCACAATCTCAGAATAGTGAGTTACAAGCCCTTTTTCATAGACAACTGGATAGAAATGACATTTTAATCATATTTTCAACAGTCTATGAATACAAATACTAAAATTCTGATTTAACTTAAATTTCAGTATTAATAAAAAGTCATTTGCTCAGGCGGGCATTTGGCCTAGTGGTTAAGATGTCTGCATTCCACAGAGGGGTGCCCGGCTTTGACTTCCTGCTCCGACTCCCGATTCCAGAATGCCAGATATCCAGGCCCTGGGAAGCAGCAGTGTTGGCTCCAATGACTAGGTCCCTGCCACTCCTGTGGGAGACCTGGATTGAGTTTCTGGTTCCCAAAACCAGCTCCCATAAGGGACTACTGTGGGCATTTGGGAAGTCAATTCACAGATGACAACTGCCTCTGCCTCCCAAAATAAATTAACTTTTAAAAATTTAAGTAATTTATAAAATAACAAAATCAAGAAAAATAGCATGGGTAGGCATTGGCAAAATCTACTGTAAGTACTCATATTTTAAAATTCTCTCACTGGATTTTTAATTTTCAACATGGTAAAATTAAATGTAGTAGTGCCTTAATATAGCATTTGAAATTTCTCTGTTCTGTATTTTCTATTCCACCTTAATTATCTTTACAAGACCACTGGAACAAAGAAAAATCAAGTTATTTGTCCTTCTGTGAAGGAATTTTATCACTTTTAAATTAGGAGAGCAAATAATTTATTCTCTGTATAGGAATACTATCATCCCAGCACCTCAGTGGTAAACAGATTATGATAAACAAACCAAGAGGTGTTGTCAGTACATTCCTCAAAATGTATGTCTTAACAACAGTAGGGGGATAATGTGACACTATCTAGAGACAGGATCTTTAAAGAGATATTGAAGTTAAAGTGGGATCCTTAGAAAGGGCTGTAATCCAATGGACTATTGAACTTACAAGAAGATGGAGGATACAGAAAAAAACAGACACAGTGGGATGAGCACGGGAGGACACAGGGGAAACTGGCCGTTTGCAAGTCAAGGAGCCAGGCTTTAGAAGAAACCAACCTGACCAACACCATCTCAGACTTCTCATGAGATCAGTTTCCGCTGTTAAAGCCACCTACTAGGTGCTATACGTTATGCAGCTTTAACAAAGTAATGCACTGAGTCAGAAACTGTATTGCTTTCTTCCTATTACAAAGTAACTCTAGTGAAATAGTAAATATCTGTTCTCAAATTTTAAGTTAGTAAAACAGCCACAAATATCTAGATTCCATTGCAGGCCAAGTGAGTCAGACTCAAGTTCAGGCCCAGGAGTCTGAGTCCCCTGATGATTTATTCTAGGCAGTCTAGTACCACATACTCTGAGAAACTCTAATCAACAGCAGGAAATGTAATTCTAATCCACAACAGGAATTATAATTCCAAAAGCCAATTCAAATAATTTTAACAGGACTTATGCATAAGATTTCTGAAAATAAACTTGCATTTTCATTTTATTTCTACTGTATCTAGCTATATTAATGTTGATACTTAAAATTATGATATAGAAGTTATGAAACTGCAGTTACAATTCTCAGTATCATCATTGTGTTATTATACATAATCACAAAAGTTTCTTAACCCCTTTGAGTCTTTTGCCTATAAAATATAAATTCTGCCTCATAGAATTATTATAAAGGTAAAATGAATTATCAGATGTCAAGCACTTAGTCATCCCACAGAGAAAAAAAAATCAATAAACACCAGTCACCAGTGTATAACTATAATTGTACGTATACAATTTTCTCCAGTAGCAATTTTGATAGTGATGATTCTGACTTAATTCTTTTTCAGAAAATCTCTGCCAGTTCATTTTTGTCAGCAAAGCTTTTTTTTTATTCTTCAAAGCACTGGTCAAACTCATGTCACCTCTGGCAACTTCTAATGCTACTGAGATTTGTGTCAATATCTCAATGGTAACACACTTAAGTATATATGGACCGAGTGCACGATAGCATCTTAGATTGAAGAGTTTGGGAGCTTTAAGAAATGGTAGAAATAGTCACCTACTCTAGATATGGGATTTGCTTGAGGTTACATGCCTTATTTTCTGCAGAGCCAGGATCAGATTCCAAGTGCCCTGGTTTCCACTGTGACATTATTTTTAGCATGATCTCCTAATTTATTGTTCAACTAGGACACTTTTCAGATGGAAAGAGAGCAACCATGAAAAACACTGGAAAAATACCCATAAAACAGGATGTCCCAGGCAAACCAGGCCTCTGGCACATCAAACCTGATCTAGTAGATAAAAGAAAAGTTATATCAGGTATTTGAACATGAAGAATTTTACAGGTTTACATCCGGAGAGGAATTCTGCATCGTGAAGTCTCCTCCAAATATGACTTAAACACAAAAGAATTTGGACTTTAAACTCAGTGCTGCAATAAGTTTAAGACGTGGGGGTTGTTGGGATGGTATGGATGTGTTCCTCATGAAATAGGGACTTTGGGGGCAAGGGGTGGAATGCTACTGACTGAGCTTTGTCTCTCCTCCCAATTCGTACGTTGAAGCCTCATCCTCTGTGTGCCTATATGTAGAGACAGAATATTTGGGCGGTAATGTAAATAAATCAGGACATAAGCATGGGCCCCTACTCCAGTAGGATTTCTGGCCTTCTAAGAAGAGGAAGATAAACAATCTCTATTTCTATGTCTGTTTCTGGTACATCAGGACACAGCAAGGAGGCAACCATCTTGAACCCAGGAAGAGTTGCCTCGACAGAAGCCAAATTGTAGAGAAACTTCATCTTGGATTTCACATTAGTGCTGTGAGCTGAATGTCTGTGTCCCTCAAATATTCAGAGCAAAAGCCCAATCTCTAAGGTAATGGAATTAGGAGGTGGGGCCATGGGAGGAAGTTAGGTTATGAGGGTTCTCTGCCTTACAGACATAATTAGTGCCCTTATAATGCCCCATTGTCCCTCTGCTATACGAAGAAATGGCAAAGATGGTCATCTACGAGCAAACAGATCCTCACCAGATACCAAATCTACTAGTGCCTTGACCTTGGGTTTCTAAGCCTCCAGCAGAGTGAAAAACGCATTTCTATTGTTCATGAGCTACACAGTCTATAGCATTTTGTTATATAAGCCCAAACAGACTAAGACAATAGATGAGCAAAGCACTTTACCCTCCATAATACGGGTGGGCCTCATGCAGGCAGTGAAAGGGCCTTCTTAGAACCAAGACTGATCTTCTCCACAAAGAAATTCTGCTGGCAGGACTGCCTTTGGCCTGGGACTGCAGCTCTTCCACTGGTTTGCTAGCCTACCTCTGCAGATTTTAGACTTACCAAGTCTACACAATCTCATGAATGAATCCCTTAAACAGACACAGCAGATTCCCTCTCTCTCTTCTCTCTCTGTATATTTTATCTATGTATGTATGTACCTATGTATGTATGTATCTACCTATCTATTTCTACCTACCTACTTACCTACCTACCATCTATCTATGTATCTACAACTAACATGTGGTTGGCTGTTTCTCAAGAGGACCCTGGCTAGTACATCTTGCTAACATTAATAGCTCAGAAACTCAGACTCAGATGCCCAATGTTTGGCTAATGATGGTATTCAGGCTCCTAGGGGGTGGGTGCTGTGGAACTGCGACTGAAGCCCCTGGGGTGCATAGGCTACCCACCTGCCCTTGGTATCCCCACATGAGGCACAGTTCTGGAAATGACTGAAGAAGCTGGATACATAACTACTTGCTGTGGACTGAATGAAACAGCGCTTGCTAGGATGGCACTGAGAGGGACAGCATACATCTTGCTCCCTTTCTCTGTATCACTAGTACCTTTGATCAGGGGACACTAACAGGCAATCAGATGATGAAAGAAAAAGTATGCTCTGAAATCTCAAACTCAACCTCTCCTAGAAGAGTGCATAGGTAAGTTTTGGAGCATACTCTTCCCAGTGAACCATTTATACAGATATATAAATTTGAAATTATGTCAAAAACAGTTCCAGTTTTATGCTTCTATATATTAAGTTGCAAATGTCATTTGTAGAAAGGAAACCACTCTCACCTGCCTAAAAGTAAAGTAACAAAACCCAAATCTTTATATGTCCATCTTTGTTAATGGTAGTTTATAGATCTCTAGTGATATTCATTATCACTCAGTTATAGTCTCATGGGAATATTCTGCAACCTAAACACAAAATTTGGAAGTAAAACATCAGCAACAAACCATGCATGAATATAATTTTTCAAAAAAAATAAACTGATAGAAAGTTCATTTTCCAGGACGGCGCCACGGCTCACTAGGTTAATCCTCTGCCTGCAGTGCCGGCACTCCAGGTTCTAGTCCTGGTTGGGGCGCCAGTTCTGTCCTGGTTGCCCCTCTTCCAGTCCAGCTCTCTGCTGTGGCTGGGGAAGGCAGTGGAGGATGGCCCAAGTGCTTGGGCCCTGCACCCACATGAAAGACCAGGAGGAGGCACCTGGCTCCTGGCTTCAGATTGGCACAGCTTGCCGGCCGTGGCGGCCATTTGGGGGGTGAACCAATGGAAGGAAGACCTTTCTCTCTGTCTCTAACTCTGCCTGTCAAAAAAAAAAAGTTCATTTTCCAGAAGTTTTTTGAATCACTTTGTATGTGTGTGTTGCTGACATCACCCACTAAGCTTTGCCACAGGACAAGATGGCATCACCTAGAATCTTCTAGGTTGGCTGCATTTTCCTCCATTCCATTCCATTGGTGATACTGAGTCCATTTCTCTCTCTAATCAGGATCAATCAGGCTAGCCACTGCAGTAGTTTGATGGCAGAAAAAGTACAAAATGGTCAGATGGCTTATAATTCAACGAAACTATTGCTGTATCTCATAGAGCATTTTCTCCTAGGAACTAAGGAGTTCAGATCAGCAGATTCTAATTTGTGGGGAAGAAATGTCACAATTCTGCAAAAGCGATATTAAGGGATATAAAGGGATATAAGGGATATAAGGGATATAAATGATCAAAGCAGATACACCTTCCACTCCTTGAGTCCCACACCCATACATTCTGGATATATGATAAATGATATTATTTGTCACTGACCAATCATATTGTCTAGTATATAGGGTAAAAACCTCACTTTTTAAAACAGTGATCTGGGCCGGCACTGTGGCGCAGCGGGTTAACGCCCTGGTCTGAAGTGCCGGCATCCCATATGGGTGCCAGTTCTAGTCCCAGCTGCTGCTCTTCTGATCCAGCTCTCTGCTGTGCCCTGGGAAAGCAATAGAATATGGCCCAAGTCCTTGGGCCCCTGCACCCATGTGGGAGACTCAGAGGAAGTTCCTGGCTTCAGATCAGTGCAGTTCTGGCCGTTGTGGCCAACTGGGGAGTGAACCAGCAGATGAAAGACTTCTCTCTCTCTCTCTGCCTCTCCTCTCTCTGTGTAACTCTGACTTTCAAATAAATAAATCTTTAAACAAACAAACAAACAAACAAGTGATTCTTCAGGAGTATGGAACCTTTTTACTGCCAAGGGCCATTTGAATATTTATGACATCATTTGTAGGCCATACAACATTATCTACTTAGAAGTTAACCTGCTATAGGTTTCTTGAATTTTGAATCCCACCTGCAGTCTTTGGCAGAGTCAGACCAAATGATTTCCTAGGCCTTACACAGCCCGCAGGCCAGACATTTCCTGTCCCTGAAATTGGTACTGTAATTAGGCTTTCAATGGCCCATTCCACCATCCTATCTGACCATCTGCTTTTCAAAGAGGGACAATGCATACGACTAGATAATTCTGTGAGTATAAGCCCATTGACCGACTTCTTTCAGTGTGAATTGAGTGCGTTGGTCCTGGGCATTGATGAATGGAGTAAAACAAGAACAAAGATGTCAGTGTATTGAAAGCATTCTGGGCACAAAAGATAAATGTGTATCCAAAGTACAATTCAACTCTGAGGAGGACAATTTACTTTCTATGTTGGAAAATGTCTAGTGAGGTGACCAGCTCGTCCTCTTGGGAAAGGTGCCATTTTGGGGCTATTATTCTCTGCTGTTGAAAGGATTAGACATTCAGCAGTGGTGGCAGCCAGATTAGCCTCAGTAAGGGAAAGTTCATAAACAAGAGTGAAAAAAGCCTCCACTTCTGCCACCAAGGCTGCAGCGTACCTTAGCACACAGAGCCTGTATCCGTGCACTCCCTCAACCTCAGATATCCCTAAGATAAGAAACCAAGGCAGATTACCTGATCTAATCTCCCGTCTGACTAAACCTCTAGATTATCAATGAGGCTGAGTCGTCTTCCAGTAGGGAGAGCCTCTGGCAGGATGTTCCTGGCAGACGATGACCTAGAGTACGTAGACATCATTCTCTGAAGGCATGACTCCCTCAAGACCATGCAACTCTCCAAAACATGAACTGGATATGTTCTGTGACTAAAACGCTCCCCCTATTTGATGTATCCTACAAATCATATTGATACCTCATCTATTGTTCTGGAAAAAGGTACATCCAGTGAAGAAAGGACCTGGGGTCATTCCTTGATATGTCTGTCTTTTTCTCTCTCTTCCCCGCCTCTGCTTTGTCTGAAACTTTTGACCATTTGTATTTTTTTTTTTTTTACTTTTGACAGGCAGAGTGGACAGTGAGAGAGAGAGACAGAGAGAAAGGTCTTCCTTTTGCCGTTGGTTCACCCTCCAATGGCCGCCGCGGTCGGCGCGCTGCGGCCGGCGCACCGCGCTCGTTCCATGGCAGGAGCCAGGAGCTAGGTGCTTTTCCTGGTCTCCCCATGGGGTGCAGGGCCCAAGCACCTGGGCCATCCTCCACTGCACTCCTGGGCCACAGCAGAGGGCTGGCCTGGAAGAGGGGCAACCGGGACAGAATCCGGCGCCCTGACCGGGACTAGAACCCGGTCTGCCGGCGCCGCAAGGCGGAGGATTAGCCTGTTGAGCCACGGCGCCGGCCCCATTTGTATTTTTTAAATTGTTTCATGCAGCTTGAAACTGGGTGAAATTCCCGTTTGGGTGACTCAAATGTGACAATCCCACACTATGAGTCAACTCCCTGGAGAGAAAGCCTACTTGGCATGTACACAACACAGTACACATTCACCTGGTCACTGGGAGCTTCCTCTGTAGGAGACTGTCTGAGAATCATTCTTCACACTCTGCGCTCATTTTGAAAGGCTCATCCACTAACTCATCTCCAGTCTGCTTTTTACCAATCCTATCTATCCTGTTCTATGTCCCGGAAAATCAAACCAAACTGTTCGTAACTACTGATGCCCATGCTTGTGTCTCTTATGCCAGGCAACATAGCCAACAAAATATACTATCCAAAGTCCTGGCCAGCTGAAGGATGGCCTTTAACACTCATTCTAGGGGGGCATCTCTGGTTTGAGTTTTAATGATGCAACAGTGCGTTTCCAGTTATTATCTATATAATGTGAAGAACCATTAATCCTAAGAAACTTTCTCTGAGGCTACATGTTTAAACAAAGAGAAGAATTCAATGCAGATAAGCAGGGTGTTGCAGGACAGTGATGGACTTAATATGTGTATCAGATTTCTATATTGAGATCTAACCCCCAATGTGATGGACTCAGGGGCTGGGGCTTTGAAGGTGTAAGTAGGCCAGGAGGGTGGAGGGAACATGGATGGGGTCAGTGGCCTCACAGGTAGACACACAAGAAAGCTTGCTTGCTCGCTGTTCTCTTTAAAAGAAGATACCAGGAGACATGGTTATCTGCAAATAACGGGTGACCTCATCAGGCACTGGATCTCCCAGAACCTTCGTCTTCAGATTCCCAGGCTCCAGAACTGTGAGAAATCAATGTCGGCTGTTGAAGCAACCCAGACTAAAACAAGGAGTCCATGCCACTTGCTTGTGCAAATTATTTGCGACTTCTCTCTTCTTTATTTACATATCCTATTTTTATGCCCTGGTGTTGTTATATGATGTATTTGTTTCTGCACATATGTCTAAAGATACTAAACGAAGCAGGGGTTATACTTGCTTATAAGTAAAATACAAATGTATATGTTAAATACATGCATATTCTAAGATATTGTGCACACACACGCTCCACATGTGTTTCCTCAATGCCCACCACTGGATCTTTAAGGTGTGGTAGGAAGTGTATCAGGCCAAACATCAAATGTTCAAAGAGTGCTCTCTTAGCAGTGGTGCTGTGGCACCATGGGTTAGGCTACTGCTTGGGATGCCCACATCCCATGTTGAAATGCCTGGTACAAGTCCTAGTGACTCTGCAATTGCAATCCAGCCTCCTGCTCGTGTGCCCAAGAGGAAGCAGATGAAGGCCCAGGTACTTGGCAGCCACATGGCAGACACAGATGGAATTCCTGGTTTCTGGTTTTGGCCTGGCACAGTCCCAGCTGCTCTGAGCTTTTGGAGAGTAAACTAGCAGATGGCAGGTATTTATTTCTCTCTCTCCCTACCCCCCACTCAGCTTTTCAAAAAATTAAACAAAATCTTCAAAAACCAAGTAGTCTTGGGGGCAGCACTGCATTGCAGCAGGTTAAACTGCCACCGTGCCACCACATCCCACATCAGAATAGTAGCTTGAGTCCTAGCAGCTCTGGATAATGGCCCAGATACTCAGCTCCCTGTCACCCCCAATGGGAACGTCGATGGAGTTCCTGGCTCTTGGATTCTGCCTGTTGAGGTTGAGGCTACTGAGAAGTAAACCAGCAGACTGATGAGATCTCTCTCTCTCTCTCTCTCAATCCTATTTCTTCAAAAGTGTTCTCTTCATAAAGGATACAAATAATACACTGTTTCCTGACATCATTTTAGTATTATAAAATATTCATGCATCTCACTTAATAAGAACTTAAATACTGATCATTTAAAAATTTAAAAAATGAAACTGCATTACTAAGTTTAGAAATTAAAAAGAGGCATACAGGGGCTGGAGCTGTGGCACAATGGGTTAATCCTTTGCCTACAGTGCCAGCATCCCATACAGGTGATGGTTCTAGTCCTCACTGCTCCTCTACTGATGCAGCTCTCTGCTGTGGCCTGGGAAAGCAGTGGAAGATGGCCCAAGTGCTTGGGCCCCTGCACCCATGTAGGAGACCTGGAAGAAGCTCCTGGATCCTGCTTTGGATCAGAGCAGCTCCAGCCATTGTGGCCAATTCGGGAGTAAACCAGCAGACGGAAGACCTTTCTGTCTGTCTCTCCCTCTCACTGTCTGTAACTCTACCTCTTAAATAAGTAAATAAAATCTTAAAGGACTTTGAGGAGCTACAGAATTGTGGGACAAAATATTTTCCACCTTGGAGTTTCTATTCTGCAAAAAAAAAAAAAAAAAAAAAAAAAAAAAGCCAAGATAGATAGAGTAGTTAAAAAGAACACTCTTGAAACCTAGAAGCTTTCCACTTGAACTTACTCTGCTAAACAAGCTAAGTTAGTGTCAGAACAAGCAATTTTCCTAAATGTCACCTACTTCATTTAATAGGTACAGTAATGCATCTTTTAAAGATTTCAGTTGAGCTAGGTGCTGATTTCAGGTAAATAAATTACAGGGAGGAAAGGGCTTGGCAAGAAACAAAGAAAATGAAAGAATGTGGGCACACGTCCACACAGGAAAAAACATGGCAGACGTGGTACCAGTGAGGAGACAGAGCTTTCTTATTAGAATCACTTGTTTCTACTGGGACATCAAAGAGCTCCTGGAAAATGCACATTATCTTTTAACTCCATTTTCTACAAATCTTTGAAGTTCCACCATATGTTAAACAGTAAAGGATAACCGATTTAATTTTGCGTGATCCTCCCTGTTTCAAATCCTGTGCCTACTATTGACTACCTTCTTATAGTAAATTTATACAAAACAGACAACAAGATAAGTCATCCCAGTGTCTGCCCAATGGATGGACAGCCCTTTACCACTGCTTCTCCAGAGGTATTCCTCCATTTTCCTGTTTGTCCCTGAGTAACAGTATTCCCGATACCTCAGTTTTCTCACTTGTGAGAAGGTGATTATGGTATCTATGACAGAGTGGTTATAGCGACTAAAACACTCAATATATCTAAAATAATTAGATCATGAGTAATTAAATGCTATGAAAATGTTTTAAGTTTAAAAATATGATTCAATTTTAAAAAGTGGTAACTTATCTCAGAACTACTTCATGTACATGAAATTTCTATAGACCATGCATCAGAAATGTAGGATACAGCTCTGCACAAGACATGACCTTACTTCATGTCACGATGTATATTCTCTCTCAGAATAAATAAAAGTTAAAGTAAAACCAAATAGCATGTCTACAGGTTTAGGTAAACAAGTCTATTTCTTTCCATAATATATTTCTTGGGCCAAAAGACATTTCTTCTGTGGATTTAATTTTTGGTCAGCAATTGCCGGACATGAACTTGTGTGTGATGCAATCACGAAATTTGAAATCCTTTTAAAATTTAAAAAAACCTGTAACATTTGGTTTCGTAAACGATAAAACAGCACGTTAAAACATTTCTTATCAATTGTTTTGTATTACATCTTTCGTAAATCACAGTCTGAGTTTGTGAAATAGCTGTGAAGTAGTGATTTTCCACATCATCATTTTCCTAAGGAGTGACCAAATCCACCCTGGCCTATTTTGACATGATTCTCAAAGAACAAGCGCACAAAGTGTAAAGCAAAGAATTAGTCACGGCTTTCAGCTCTCCCCTTAATGTCCAGAAATTTTCTGGAAACATGCCTTTCTGATAAGACGACATTTCTCTGTCTCCATGCAGCTCCTGTTAAGAGTTGCTTGCATCAAGGTGATAAGGATGTGCAGGTGGGCTACATTTGGCACAGCATTTAGGCTGGGAGCATCCCATGTCAGAGGGCCTGGTTCAAATCTCAGCGCCTCTGCTTCTCATCCAGCTAACTGTTAATGCACATTATGGGAAGTAGCCAGCAGTGGCTCCAGTAATTCAGTTCCGACCACCCATGTGGAAGACCTGGATGCACTTCCAGGCTCCTGGCTTCAGCCGGTCCCTCCCTGGCAGTTGTGGGTATTTGGGAAGTAAGCCAGAGTATAGAAGATCTCTTTGTGTGTCTGTCTCTCTGCCTTTCAAATAAAATGAAAATAAATAAAAAATTTAAAAGATAGTAAAGAGAATTGTCCTATAAAATTTCTTGGGCAGCTTCCTGATTTCTCAACATAAGGTCCCTGCCAACTAACTGAACAGTGATGATAAAATGTACTGTGATGGGATGATCGACAGAAAGTCCATCCTCACGATAATCTGGCAAACAAGATTTTTCTACTTTTTTCCTCACTTTTTTTCCTCAGTGGGGGAGAATTCATTACCTCCTCAGATATTTTTGGATAGCTCTGTTGGATCAAAAATCCTGTTATAATGAATTACAATCATTTTCTTTCAATTTAGCTGTCTCCTTTAGCTGTGGTGCAGCGGGTGAATGCCCTGGCCTGAAGTGCTGGCATCCCATATGAGTGTCAGTTCGTCCCGGCTGTTCCACTTCCAACCCAGCTCTCTGCTGTGGCCTGAGATAGCAGTAGAAGATGGCCCAAGTCCTTGGGCCCCTACACCCACGTGGGAGACCCGGAAGAATCTCCTGGCTCCGGATCGGCACAGCTCCAGCCGTTGCAGCCAATTGAGGAGTGACCCATCGGATGGAAGACCTCTCTCCCTCTTTCTGCCTCTCCTCTCTCTGTGTAACTCTAACTTTCAAATAAATAAATAGTGTTCATCTAAACTGATTAGTCACAGCTGCTAGAAGGGAAAGTCACAAAGTCACCTATATCAATCGCCTCTTCTTATCTGTGGGAACCAAGCACCCAAGGAGTGAGTTGCTGGCTCATGCTTTCATTTTCATGAGCCCAGTTACTGGTGGTACAATTCCAAGCTTACAGGTAAAATACAAAGTGGTGGTGTCTTGCACTCACGAGCAACACCCAAATAAACAGAGTCTCGCACATATATGCAATAACCCATACTTCCTACAAAGACTCTCTGGTAAGATGGCAAGTCATACCTGTTGACTGTATCTTTACAGAATTGCTGATTGCCTCTTCATTTCCACTGAACTCCTTGCGATACTCCACGCACAATCCTCCCATCCTCACCCAGGATTCTTTGTCGTAAACCACATGGGTCTCAAATTAGAGAGTGGAAGACTAGATGTTATTAGGAGAAAATAAGGTACCCAAAAACCCACTGTCCCATAAAGTGAGACTTATTTTGTAATAAGCATAGCATGTATGATTGTCGATCTGGTTAATTATCATGGGTATGTAAAAGCAGAATAAATTTCAAATAATATTAAAAACCACTGCTAATAATATCTCTAAATCAGTTTAATAGGAAAACAAACTCCAGGTCTTTCTGAATTATTGAACTCAGTTCCAGTAATGCTATAATTACAGATCTTTATATCAGTTGCATATTTCATTAGTTCCATGAACTGACTTATTATTAGCAACTCAATACCTTGCATAAGAATTTAATGAATAAATGCATTTTCCTTGTGTACTCCTAATTCATTTCTTGAGCAATCTTGATATTCCAAAGAATGAAAGTTTACTTTTTTTTAAAGATTTGCATTCATTTTTATTTGTTTGAATGTCAGGGAAAGGTATCTTCTATCTGTTTATTCACTCCTAGCAGAAACCAGGAACCCACAAACTCCAGCAGAGCCTCCCACAGGGTGGCAGGGACCCAAACACTTGAGCCATCGTCTGCTGCCCCCCAGGGTACGCCTTAACAGGAAGCTGGCTTAGAAACAGAGTAGTAAGGTCTCTAAGAACTCCATGGAATGTGGGCTTTAACTGCTGTGCCAAAAAAAACCACCCCCATTAAAATACACACACACACACACACACACACACACACTTACAAAGGGAGCTATAAACAGGTGTATCATATGACTGCTGGCCTGCTTCTTAAATTGGGGACAGGTCTCATGCAGAAAAGTTCTGTTTTGGAGAGTCTGAGGGTGGCTCAGCCTTGAAGAGGCCGAGCAGGCGTATTTCTAATGTGAGTGGAGTCTCATTGTAGTTTTGCTGAGAAATGTCAAACTCAGCTTCTCATCTGTGTTTTTAGTATAACCAGGGAGAAGATAAATACCACCTAATTCCATGGGACAGCCAACTGATGTTAGATCAGTTATACTAAAACATTAAAGTCAATCTGTCAGAAAATGAATTAAAGTAGTTCATCCTTTCTATATAATTCAATAAATACATAATCAGCATCACTCTCGCCACTTGGTACATCAATAGAACAAAAACCACAAGTGACGAAAATCCCCACCATTTCCCTTATGTTCCAAAGTGTATTTTCTAGTATGTACCTGTGGGGTGGGAAGATATTACATTCTGGGGTCTTGTTTGATTCATTTTCACATATCTTGTGATATATCAGACCCTACTCTTCTACTTATCCTTAAAACACTTAAGTTGACCGCACCAGGTTGACCCACAGTAAACCTCCTTTCATCCCACTCCAGCCTGGGATTTCTCTTCACACGATCCTTTGTATCATCTTCCTCCCTGGATCAATAGTGCTTTTTGGACTATCCAGTGCATCTCTGTGTGTCAATTTAAGAATAATATATAATTTTCTAAACATTATAATTGTAAACGACTTCAAATACACAGGGACAGACCCTGAAACAGTAGTTACCAGAGTAGGGGGTTGAGGGAGCAGGGAGAAATAGGTTATGCAGATCCAAGGACACAGATTAGAAGACGTGTGGGATTAACAAGTTTTGAGATCTCATGCCCAGTGGGGACTAAAGTTAATAAAACTGTGTCATAGTCAGACTTCTTATTTAATAAGCAGATGTTAGCTGCTGTTATTTAAAAACATATAGTTAACTATAGGAGATGATAGAAATCTCAATCTACTTCATTATAGTCGTCATTTTATTCTTGATATGTACCCCATAAACATCATGCCGTAAACATCGAGTATGCAGAATAAAATTAATATTTTTTTAAAAAGGAATAATAGCCTCAAGGAAAGTTTCCTGACTCCAAGTAAGACAATCATACCCATTTCCAAACTTTTAATGAAATTAATTTGCATGAATATTTATCTAATCTTCCCTAATAGATCGGTAGAAAAGATCTTGCATATGTTCATTTTGTGTTCTCAAAAGGCTTCAGATTATGCTGAGCACAAGAGAACAATCAATGTTGATTAAGTTTTTGTAGTCTTACTAATGCTACATGACTGTGCCTTGATTCTTAAAGGTATGGGAGCATCTCATTAGTCCTTCTCAGAAATTAAAAAATGTTTAAATTTTCCATGTTCTGGATCCTATGGGACAGACTTGGATTATTTATAAAAATTACCCTTACACACCACTGCAACATTTTGTTGAAATGGTACCTGTATATCATCAGAAAACTCTTAAATTCTGCAATGATAAATTCCAGAGCTATCTTTTAACAGTTTACTGATTTTTAGAAATTCTTAAACACAGGTGGCATTTTTCAAAAGTATATCATGTAGGATCTGTCCTTAATGTGCTATACATTGTGAATTAATACTATAACTAGTACTCCAACAGTATTTTTCACTTTGTGTTGCTGTGTGAGGACAAACTGTTGAAATCTTTACTTAATATATACTAAACTGATCTTCTGTATATAAAGAGAATGGAAAATGAATCTTGATGTGAATGGAAGGGGAGAGGGAGTGGGAAAGGGGAGGGTTGCGGGTGGGAGGGAAGTTATGGGTGGGGGGAAGCCATTGTAATCTATAAGCTGTATTTTGGAAATTTATATTCTTTAAATAAAAGTGTTATAAAAAAACAAAAGTATATGTTATATGAATGAAAATAAAATAATTGTTCATTGTCCCATGTGTATTAACATTTTTGAGTCCACAGGTATGCACAGAAATTATGTAAACAGAGGGAGGTATTATGGCACAACATGGTAATTCACCATTCAGGACACCGGTTTTCCGTACTAGAGTGCCAGTTCAAGTCCCAACTACTCTGCTTCTGACCCAGCTGTCTTACAATGCATCTGCAGGCAGTAGATGATGGTTCACTTGGGGCATTTAGGAGTCAGAGTTACAGGCTCATGGATTTGGCTTGCCCCAGCCCTAGCTACTGCAGGACTTTGGGGAGTGACTAGTGAATAGAAGATATCTCTCTGCATCTGTCACTCTGCCTTTGAAGTAGATGAAAATAAATACAAATGAACATATTAAAATGAGAAATTTGGCAAAATAGGAATAAATTAGAAAATTGTGAGTGACTTACGGAAATTCTCAATCTGAAGTCACTGGGAGAAAGGTTTTCTACATTGTGTGCTAATAATTTAGCTACTAATAATATGGTCTAAAAGTCTCGGGTCAGAGTAATGTTACTCTTTTCCAGGTACATGAAATAGGAAGATAAGGAGCTCTGGTCCCAATACTCTGTGGTAGCAAGATACTGTACACCTCACCTCCCAATAGATAGCCATGCCTCAATCCTAGGAACCTGTGGATATGTCCTCTCACATGGCAAAAAAGGATTTTGAAAATAGGAGTAAGAAAAAGGGAGCTCATCTTAAATTATCCGAATGGATCCAGGGTCCTTATAAAAAGGAGGCAGGAGGATCAGAGCCCAAGAAAGTCATGTTACCACGGAAGCAGAGGCTGGGCGATGTGGAACCACAAGCCAAGAAAGATGCAGAACTACTGGAAGCTGGAGGAGACAGGAAATTGGTTTTCTTCTAGAGTGTCCTGAACGAACACAGACCTGGCAAACAACGGCAGGTTTCCAACCTTAAGAGTTACAAAATAATAAATGTGAGATAGATTAAGTTACTCAACTCATGGCAATGTTTTTTTTATCATGGAAATAGGTTAGTAATAAAGTAGCTCACATAGTCTTTGACTTAACTCAGCTTCCTTTTATGTGGGTTCCAAGTTACTTTAGTTGGTCATTATTTACCTTATTTTTCTACCTATGATTGTAGTTTCTTGGAGAAAATCAACAGTTGGGGGCTGGCATTGTAGTCCATGGGTCAAGCTGCAGACTGCAACATCAGCATCCCATATGAGCACTGTCTTGAGTCCCAGAAGATCCACTTCTAATCCAGCTTCTGGGAAGGCAATGGAAGATGGCCCAAGTGCTTGGGCCCCGCCACCCACACAGGAGACCCAGATGGAGTTCTGGGCACCTAGCTTTGGCCTGCCCCAGGCCCCACCATTGCAGTCATTTGGGGCGGGAGCTAGCAGATAAGTCAATCTTTCTCTCTCCCCAGTCTCTTCCTCTCTCTGTATACCCCTGCCTTTCAAATACGCATACATTTTTAAAAAGAATAAGTTATTTAATATTTCTATTAGATATAGGCTAAATTCCAAAGGTTTGTAGCAATACGCCTCAATGTCAACTCTTACACTTTCATCTTCAGTTACCAATAATCTCTTTGAATTATATGTTTTGCCTTCTCACCATTCTACTTAGTTTCTTTGGCATGTGGTATTACAGCACAATAGAAAAACAGGTGTACAACCAGGATCTAGCTAACAGCAAAGGCATAAAATATATATTGACACTTGAAACTAAATAATCAATGTCCTAAAATGGTATCACATGGTGCACTTTATGTCTCAGTGGCTCATTAACAATACTATTGTCAAATAAGGCAGTACCATTAGCTGTATTTCTTTCATACTACGATGTAAACACTTAGTGGTTAAAGTATTTTTAGATATGCTAATATAGTACAGAGAGCACATTTATTTTCATTAGGAAAAGCAATCTTCTAAGGATTTGCTACATGTCTTATACTTTAAGACTGCAATTTATTAATAAAAGTTAAAAAATGACTGCAGACCAAAATTTAATTATTCGCCTATATAAGTTTGCACTCAAGTTGGAGAAACAGCACAAGCTAGTGAAAAGAGTAGTATAGGATTAGATGCCAGTTACTTCTGCTGAGATGATGTGCACAGAAAAGTTCAAGATGGATCAAGAAGAGCTTGTGCTATGGTTTGAATATGGTTTGCCACGCCCTGCTCCATCAAATTCATGCAGGAGTTTAATGCCCAAAGTCACATGCTCATGTTTGAAGAGGGTAGAGACTTAATTCACCCATAGTGTTGAATAGTAGGGCCTTTGAGTAGTGAGTAGGATTAGATAAAGTTATTAGGGTACAGCTGAGACAGAGCCGGGGGGGGGGGTGGGGGGGAGGAAGGGAGGGAGAGAGAAGGAACCCGACACAGACACAGAAGACTTCTCCCTGTCTCTCTTTGTGCTTCTGCTGGAAAGAGCGCCTTCTATACTGCACCTCTATAGGACACCTCCAGAATGCCAAAATGAACCTCTTTCCTTTATAAGGTATCCTGTCTCAGCTTTTTCCTTTATGCTGACAAAAATCAGACACACGGCTTATTTTTCAGGAGAAAATATATGTAGACAAGACACGAATTGGGCTTAAAATTATGTGCAGGTTGCAATGAAGTGTGGAAGAAGAGACAGGCTATATACTAAGTGGAACAAACAACAGAGCGAGACACAGTATAAAACCTAAGTAAAGCAATGTAATGATTGTTTAATGTGATGAAATGGCAGAAAATAATAAACAAGCAGAAAAGTTCATATTTAGTGGAAAAGTCAACAACTTAGAGACTTGAACCAACACCTTAAGGGATGCCAGTGCCACAGGAAACGCTTTTACCCACCAAGCCACAATGCCACCCCCAACTCTTACCTCCACAGTAGATTTGCTATCTAGTTTCAAATAACCACGAACGTAGGGGGAAGTTTGCAGCGAAGTTAGGGATAGTACAGTTTGGAAAAATATGCCTATTTATGTGGACAGGATTCTTCCTGGTAGAGGATGCGCAGCTTAGAACAAAAACCAAAGCTAAAACCAAGAAGAGAAGACCCAGCATTTACGAGAGAGAATAGGACGTGGGGTATGACTGGTTGGCAAAAGGTACCCCTGAAGTGAAGCTTCCAAGGGAGCGAGGACTGGAATCTGGGGACCAAGAGGGAGAAAGTAACAGAAAATCAAGAGATAAGGCAGAAAGGGGCCAGGATAACTGTCAAAAATACTGCACTTCACAGGTGGCTTCCTGGAGTCTACATAGGGAGGTCCTGTAACAAGCCAGCTGGGTTTAAAGATTTAAGGTTAACTCAGATCAGCTCAAGTATCATCAAAAAATGCGATTTGTACTCATGCCTGTAGTTCTCCACATATTTGCTATTCCAGTAAGCTATGGCTAAATGGGTCTTTGAATGACGCCTTCATGAACACAGTCTACAGGTTTCCAGTTCAAAGATGCTGCACACGTTGAGTGATGGAAGTCAATGCTTTCCTAATATTATTTGCTCCTGTGCTTCCTCATCTTTCATTTCATGATGTAATTCAACATTATAAAGGACAGAGCATTTTTTAATCTTGGCAAATAGTCATTAATAGCAACAAAGATTCTATTGATCTCTTACTTCTTTAAGACTCTATGAAAATTGCTTGATTTTCCCCGAGTAAGCATTAAGCCACGAGAAACATATATTTGATCTTTCAGAGAAAGGCTGTGTTTCCCATTCCCCAAATCAAATTTCAACACTGTTTAGTACCCTAGATTTCATCCACAAAAGATTTTTACATGTTTTTTGATTTCTTTTATACATACTGTACAAAATGCTAATCTATGTACATATGAAATCTCAGTTGAGGTATTAATTTTCTCATATAACATTTTAAATTCAAGGGCAATAGTTTTGTACTAACATCTTCATTGTCCTGCCACAGCTCTTTCTGCAATGAGAGATTTCTGAACAAAGAACTAAAAAGCCTAAATATTCAGCACATAATAAAATACTAGTTTGAGTCATTAAAAGAAATATGTGGGTTTTGTTTCTCATCATGCTCACCATACAACAGAGTCAGCATTAGGTGCATATTTGTATTAATGAAACATTTACCACTCCACTTATGTAGTAATTATTATCTAGCTCAAATACTGTGACCAGATATAATTTGCATATCATCAAAATAGCTATGTGACTGTAATCTGCTTTGGGAAAGTACAAAAGGCAATAGTGTATGAAAGACACAACCCCCATCAGCTACCTCCTTTGTCTTCTGCACCTGCACACTGCTAGGTATGACTGGTCAAGAGGCTGATACGAAACTCATCAAAAAAAAAAAAAAAAAAAAAAAGAGGGCCCATCCAAAATTTTTCTTAGGGACTCCGAAATGCCAGGTAAACTGTATTGAGCTTCCTTTTGTCAAGAATTGAGGCCAAGAACAAAGACAGATAAATAAAAAAGAATAATTTGAATCAATTTATTTTCATCAAGCTAAACATTACAGGGGATGGAGAAGATACGTGCAAGGGAAATAAACTGAAAGAATGGCACAAACTCTGGAATCTGAAAGGAGTCTTCCATCTGCCATTTTCAGCCTCCAACTCTGTTCTCTGCAGCACAGTGTTTGGAGGTCTTACTTCCCTCTCCAGCCACCTGTCAGAATTCCATCTCGACATTCCCAACATTCATGACATTCTTGGTGTCACTCTCCTGCATCCTCCTCTAAAAAAAAATCCTTTTAGCGCACAGCATGTGACCCTGTTGGGTGAGTCATGTGGCCAGTGAGATTCAGTGCTAAAATCTCAGAACAGAGAGGTAGATTTGGATTAATTCTACCATTCACTTGCTGTATGATCTTGACAAGTTATTCCAGCCTGTTTCTTCTGTGTAAATGGGGATGGTGAAGTTTAAATAAGATGAACTGTAGAAAATGCTGACACATGGAAGATCTGTGATGATTCTTAGTTTGCTTTGAACAACATCAAAAAACCATATTGCCAATATTACAGCTTAAATATACAGAACTCACTAGGTTCCTATGACCCATAGTCAATAGAGAACCACCACCAACATTCATTCATACAATCAACATCTTAAGAGTAGGAATAGGAGAGGGAGGAAGAAGAAGGTTGGCAGCATAGGTGGGAGGGAGGGTTAGGTGGGTAGTATCACTGTTTCTCAATCTGTGTGTATGAAATGCATGAAATTTGTCTATCTTAAATAATTTTTTTAAAAAATCTTAAATCAGATGTCAGTAAACTATAGACTGTAGGCCAAATCTATCCCTTTCCTGGCTGTTTATAAAGCCCAAGAATTCAAAACAATACTAAGACTATATCAAATTGAAATTTTAGTGTTCACAAATAAAGCTTTACTGGAACACATTCATATGTGTTTACATATTGGCTATGGCTAATTTTATACTTTAATGGTAGGTAAGACAGAGACGATATACAAGACAGGTGTTTTGACCTAGCAGTTATAACTGCCACATTCCTCATCAGAGGACTTGGGCTTGGTTCCCACTTCTGGCTCCTGATTCCAGCTTCCTGCTGATGCCGACCCTGGAAAACAGGAGTGATGGCTCAAGCAACTGGGTTTTTGCTCCCCTTGTGGGAGACCTGGATTGTATTTCTAGTTCCCTGCTCTGGCCCCATGCCTGTTGGAAGCAGTTGGGGTGTGAACCAATGATGACAGTGCATTTTTTCTATGTGCCTTTGTCTCTTGAATAAAAATATATATTTACTAACTGGACTTCTACATAAAACGTTAGCTGATTCTTGTGTTTGATTAATATTAACAGAGAACAATATCAGAATTATTAATGAATAACCCGGTATCAATCTAAACTATGGTGTGAATTTTGTGATAGCAAAACTCACTGTAAATCTAACAATAGTTTGCATATAATAAGTTTTGAGAAGACATTTACAGAAGCAAATAATTAGGTAAAATATATGTCTTGAGAAAGGTAAATTATTGCATTTATTAAAATTTCACTTAAAAGAATGTGAGGGACTATAGTTCTTATGGAAATTACATAGAATATTAAGATCTCACCATTAAATTTCCAAGAAATTAAAAAAATCTTTAACATAACCTGAATACTTGAGTGTTAAGGGACTTGGCATTTAAAGTTTCATATCTAAAATTTTCTTGGAAGATTGAGATAACAAATTTCATTCAGTCATTAAAAATACATAATGAGAAGGAGTGAAATGTAATGAGTTGACATTTAGAGATGCTTAAAAACAATTTTCCCATTTGTCCCTTGCATGCTCTTAGGTAAAAATAAAATGCATATTTAAAAAGATGGATAATAATATGTAGTGTTCTTTTTAGAATTTTAGCATGCATGTGTTATACTGACTTTTTTTCCTTTTAAAAGCACACTATGGGAATGATTTGATTATGGCTATCTCATACTTCATAAAAATTTAAAACTGAATAAACAAGGTCTTAAATTAGTGTTGCTAAAATCTGAATGGGCATTGAATCACCTGGGGAACCTTGTTACCAATGCAGAGCCTGATTCAGTAGCTCCCAGGTGATGCGGATCACACACTGAGTAGCAAGCTCTAAATAACACCAAATTCTCACAGAGACAAAAACAGGCCGGTCATCCTTCAAAGTTTATAATTTACTCCTATGTCTTGCAGAATGAAATCTCTTCTCTTGATGCTTGGCTTAGAAATTTCAACAAACTATTGGACTTTTAAAATGCTAAGCTTTTAATGAAGGAAACATTTCTGCACTCAGAAAACCAATTCCAGATTTTCAGCAGTTTTGTGTGTTTCACTATAGTCCTTGGTTCTGTAATAATCACATTTCTTTTTTATAAAAACATTTATAGGATGCAACATGAGGCTTTATTCTTTGTACTCCTAGCAATGTCAACATTTATTTTAAGAGTTAACAATTTTTGACCATTTTGCCCTATTCACTTTCCTATTTGTAGGAATTATGGGAATTCAGAAAATAGAGTTGAAACATAGATATGTTTTCGTTCTTTTTGCTAACATTTTTCAGACAGCTAACTTATTTTTTAAAGATTTATTTAAAAAGTCAGAATTACAGAAAGAGAGGAAGAGACAGAGACAGAGACAGATCTTCCATCTACTGGTTCATTCCCCAAATGGCCACAACAGCCAGCTCTGGGCCAGGTTGAAGCCAGATTTTAATCTGGGTCTCCCAAGTGGGTGTAGGGCCCCAAGCACTTGGGCCACCTTCCACTGCTTTCCCAGTTGCATTAGCAGGGTGGTGAATCAGAAGTGGAGCAGCTGGGACTCGAACTAGTGTCTATATGGGATGCCAGCACTGCACATCGTAGCTTAACCCACTGTGCCACAGTGCCAGCCCCTGAGACAGATAACTTCTACAAAGGTTTATGAGTGATAGCTTTTCCCTAAAGAGTTTCCTGATCCTTCTCAAAGGATGAGGAGAAAGAGAAACATGGTGTTTGAGAGAAATAGTGTTCTGAATAAACGTCTCATACAGATGACTCCCCAGAGTGATCTAACGATTTTACAGCAGGCTGTCACAAAATACAGGACAAGTATTGCATAGGCTCTGCTATGGGAGGAGGAAATACAATACCTTTCCTTGTGTATGAAACAAAGCCCACACTTTTTTAGCAGAACATCCAAGGCTTTCAGATACTGATGTCCTGACCACCGTATCCTCTTCTCTCTCACTCCTCGCGTCAGCCTTATCAGTAACTGTGTGCTTCTCCACTGTGTGACTGTACACGTTGTTCATGGGATTTTTAAGATTTATTTATTTATTTGAAATTCAGAGTTACACAGAGACAAGTAGAGGCAGAGAGGAGAGGAGAGGAGAGGGGAGAGGAGAGGGGAGGGGGGAGGGGAGGGGAGGGGAGGGGAGAGGGGAGAGGGGAGAGGGGAGGGGAGAGGGGAGAGGGGAGAGGGGAGGGGAGAGGGGAGGGGAGGGGAGAGGGGAGGGGAGGGGAGAGGGGAGGGGAGGGGAGAGGGGAGGGGAGGGGAGAGGGGAGGGGAGAGGGGAGGGGAGAGGGGAGAGGGGAGGGGAGAGGGGAGGGGAGAGGGGAGGGGAGAGGGGAGGGGAGAGGGGAGAGGGGAGGGGAGGGGAGAGGGGAGGGGAGAGGGGAGGGGAGGGGAGAGGGGAGGGGAGGGGAGAGGGGAGGGGAGAGGGGAGGGGAGAGGGGAAGGGAGAGGGGAGGGGAGAGGGGAGGGGAGGGGAGAGGGGAGGGGAGGGGAGAGGGGAGGGGAGAGGGGAGGGGAGAGGGGAAGGGAGAGGGGAGGGGAGGGGAGAGGGGAGGGGAGAGGGGAGGGGAGAGGGGAGGGGAGAGGGGAGGGGAGAAGACAGAGACTTCCATCCAATAGTCCACTCCCCAGTTGGCTGCAACAGCAGGAGCTGTGCCAATCCGAAGCCAGGAGCTTCCACTGAGTCTCCCACTCGGGTGCAGGGGCCTAAGGACTTGGGCCATCTTCCACTGCTTTCCCAGGCCATAGCAGAAAGCTGGATAAGAAGTGTAATAGCCAGGACTCCAGCTGGTGCCCATATGGATGCTGGCACTGCAGGCGGCAGCTTTACCGGCTACGCCTATCATTGGCCTCCATGGGATTTTTCTGTCAAGGTCTTACCTTAAAGACCTCCTCCAATGTCTCCCCCTGGCTTCTGGTGCTTCCCCTTAGCCCCCCTCTACTCTTCTGTTGCAGTACACAAGTCATGGTTAGAATCCTTATTTCCATTAGATGGTTGAGCCTCTATAGGACAATATGCTACTAATGTTTATATTCCTGTGTCAAAGACAGTATATTGTGAAAGACACTACAAAACTGAAGAGCAAACTGACACATGAACGAAATGTTCATTTCTAAATCAATGTATCAGAAACGATTAACACTTAATTACTTTGGACACAAATGCCCAAAGTCTGCTCAAAACTGTTACAGGGGTCAGTGCTGTAGCAGGTAAAGCAGCTGCCTGTAGTGCCGGAATCCCATGTGAGTGCTGGTTCAAGTCCCAGCTGCTCCACTTCTGATCCAGCTCTTTTATGGCCTGGGAGGGCAGCAGAAGATGGCCCAAGTCCTTGAGCCCCTATACCCACATGCAAGACCCAGAAGAAGCTCCTGGCTTTGGAGTAGCACAGCTCCAGCTATTGCTGTCATCTGGGGAATAAATCAGAGGATGGAAGACCTCTCTTTTTCTCTCTGCCTCTGCCTCTCTGTAATTCTTTCAAATAATCAATCTCAAAAATAACTGTTACAATTAAAAGGACAGAAGTTGACACAACTGGTAATTGCAATGTGTATCCCAGATTGGATCCTATAAAACAAAATGGACATGAGTAAAAAAAAAAAAAAGGTGGACTAGTAATAAAAAGGTTAGTTCATAGCACTGCACCAATGTTAATTTCTTAGTTTTGATAAAATATGTAAAATATGATAACTATATAAAATGTTAACTTTAGGGAAAGATGAGTGGTGGGCATATCAGTACACTCTATACCATGGTCATAATTTTTCTACAAACATAAAATTCATCCAGAGTAAAAATCTAAAAGAAAGTCTGCTTGAGTCTTAGCATCAAGATAGATTTCCTAAACTAAATTTGACATTCAGTATATACTCACTAAAAATGTCCAACACAGGGGCTGGCACTGTGATACAGCAGGTTAAGCCACCTCTTGCAATGCCAGCATCCCATTTCAGAGTGCTGGTTCAAGTGCCAGCTGCTTTGCTTCAGACCCAGCTCCCTGCTAATGCACCTGAGAATACAGTGAACAATGACGCAGGGCTTGGGCTCCTGCCACCTACATGGGAGACTCAAATGCTGAGTTCTGGGCTCCTGGCTTCTGTCCCAGATGTTGTGGCCATTTGGGGAGTGAACCAGTGGATGGGAGATCTGTCTCGCTCACTGGCTCTGTCTCTCTCCCTTGTCTGATCTCTCTCCACTCATTTCTCCCCTCTCCCTGTTACTTTATCAAATAAATAATTTGAAAAAATATAAAAATCAAAAAGTCTAACACATAATAAGGGAGTGAAACTCTACTACACAAGGGAACACATAATCACTTCCAACTCTGGAAATCCCATCATTAAAGTTAATATTGAATCAGCCCACAAGTAGACACTTCAACTAATACCATAATGCCATGGTTTTCATTAACTGATATGGCAGTAAATCTTCAATCCATTTGTAAATAGATACTGAGGTTTTCAGGTTAATTATTCCTTTAAAAGCAACAGATAGAAGTGATACTCTGGAAAACATACTCTACAGGGGAACAAAAACAGGAAAATTATCAGTGAAATAGACTGTATTATTTGTAAATTTTAGCTAAGTTATTTATGTAAAAGTATAATGTATGTTCAGTAGTTTCGGAGGGGAAAAAAAAGAGATATAGAGTGGTAATATGACTTCCAAAAGTCAATATCTACATGAGCATTTAAATAGTGTTTATTTTTCCATTTGAAATAGCACTCATAAATATGTCTTCCTCAAAGGGCTACAAAATTGCCCATGTTGTGTTACTTACATATTTAGCCAAAAGAACCTAAGTGTTCAACCAACAAGAATCCCTTTTGCTAATCCATTCTTACATAATTCAAAAGATTTATTCACATTACAGCCATATTACCAGAAGCCTTGGGGGATGAATTTTATTTTCTCCCTATATAGAAACCATAAGTGACTTTTTCATTACCTCAATACCCGTTTTTAAGTGCTACAAGATTGTATAAAGGTAAATAATAGAGTATATGCACGCTTTAACACATTTTTATTTGAATCTCCCAAGAGCGGTTTCATACAGTTGATAATGTAATTTCATGACAGCTGATAATATTTTTTCCTTTAGGAAATATGAGACTGACAGTAAGTTCTAATTCATTTATTTAATTCTATAATAATCAATGTAACAGCACTAATTTGCTTTCAAAATTCTATGTATGTGTGTAATAACTGCAATGATAAGTTAATCTTAACAGTTGTGTTTAGGGTTCTTTACAGCTAAGTCCATGCAGTAAAAGCTAAGCTAGTAAAATAATGAATTGATGGTAGCAGGTTGCCCTGGAAAGCACACCATCCACATTGCCAGTGCCTTGAATGCATGAAAATTCCTAGCCGTAACACCCTGTTTCACTGTCAAAACAGGAGTCTAGCTTTTAATCTAATTTTTAAGGATACTCTTTGACATGTTTTAGTGGAAAAAGCGACAAAAGACAGGGAAATATCAAATTGAGTGAGCAGTTACTTATAATATGTGAGCCCTTCAAAATGTTCCTGCAAAATGCTTACTATGAAAAAAAAACTACACATAGATTTGAAAAAAAAAACACTGCACCAAAAAATTTTTAATTCCATTTTCCGTGAACTTATGTTTTTCTTTAATGTATGTGTTTAAGAGGGAGGGAGAGAAGGAGGGAAAAATGGAAGGGTGGAAGGGAGCGCAGAGACTCCATCCGTCAGTTCACTCCTCAAATGCCCACAATAGCCAGGGGGACCAAAGGTTGGAGATTGGGAACATTTTGAAGATCACTTCTATACGCCAGTGTTATGGTGACAGATGTTTCTACCTATAAACTGAACTCCTGGTTTCCTTTATTCTGAAATCTGCTCTTAAAACGTTTAGATATCTAGTAATACATTCAGGAAAAGGTGTTTTGGACAATCTCATGAAGAACAGTTTTAAAGACTTTTAGTATAAATTCACATGTTCTAAAAATTCTTTACTTTTTTTTTAAAGAATAAGTTATTTTAAAAGTAATTTTAAATACTTAAAGCTCAGAATTCTGTTTAAATTCTTTGGTAAAACTTTGATGACTTTCATGCAAGGACTTGGCATCTGGCTTGATCCCAAGAGATAAATACTCTAGGCAATAGTGCTAGTATGTTTGAGAAATTCTTTTTTTTTTTTAATTTTTGACAGGCAGAGTGGACAGTGAGAGAGAGAGACAGAGAGAAAGGTCTTCCTTTGCCATTGGTTCACCCTCCAATGGCTGCCGCGGACGGCGCGCTGCAGCCGGTGCACCGCGCTCATCCGATGGCAGGAGCCAGGTGCTAGGTGCTTCTCCTGGTCTCCCATGGGGTGCAGGGCCCAAGCACTTGGGCCATCCTCCACTGCACTCCCGGGCCACAGCAGAGGGCTGGCCTGGAAGAGGGGAAACCGGGACAGAATCCGGCGCCCCAACCAGGACTAGAACCCGGTGTGCCGGCGCCACAAGGCGGAGGATTAGCCTGTTGAGCCACGGCGCTGGCCATGTTTGAGAAATTCTAAAAAAGCCCACATTTATTTCCACTCCACAGGTTTTCCTAGAGGGTATTGCATTTCTCCACAGAATCCTGTATTTCAAAACATCTGGGTCAGAATAGAATCACTGAGCTTTTAAGTCATAATGATTTTAATGGAATAAAAGTTCCCACAAAAAAGCACACTAAAATGAACTTAGAAGATACAATTTAAAAAGCTTACATACCCACGTGTGTGCCAGCGCTCTGCGACTGTGATATGGCCTGGGGCGTTAGTGTACTCTGTACTGATGAACTAAAGCAAAATGCATCAACATAAGAGACACGATTTCCTGAAAGGTTGCCAGAGGCCTTATAACCTCAAGGAAAATTTCTTTGATTTTTCTCTTTCAAGATCCCATACTGGTAACCAATGGGAAAAATGCTCTTGGAATAGAAGTCTGAATGCAGTCACTTATGATACATTTCACTGTGTTCTCTGGTGTATTGTGATTTCTGAAGAGACATTGGCTATGCCACAGAAAGGTGAAGCTATACATAAGACTACAGGTGGAATCATCTAGACCAAAGCTAACATTTTCAAACGTGTCAGTGACTTGTGGTAGCTAGTGTCCGAAGACATTCCTACCACAAATCAGGTCTGTGAGTACTCACACCTACGTGTCCCACTCCCCTTGAATCAAGACTTGACCCGTGACTGCTTCGAACCAGCAGGATATGGTGGGGTTGGGGCCTCGCCATTTGCGGGTCTTTCAGGAGATGGCTCCTGGAGGCCGCCTGCATTGTATGATGAGTGTCTGCCCTAAGACAGTGACGCAGAGAAGCCTTAATGTCACGGAGAGGCTCTGGAGGATGAGACAATGGCAGAAGAGACAATGAGACCAAACATGAAAGCGAGGACTCATGGACACCCAGCCTCATCGAGCCTTTGGTGAAATCCAGCTCCAGCTTCAAGCAGACTGCAACAAAGAGAACCCATGCGAGAACCTCCCAGCTAAGCTCCCTAAATCCCCAGGACCCGGAGGGGTAATCAGAAAGTGCTGTTTAAGGCCACCAGTCTTGAGGCAGTTTGTTACTCTACTTGCACCCTGTAGAAGCCTTGTCTAAGAACACAGAGCTCAGCTGATCATCTTCCTCTCCCGAGTCCCATTGCCTGGTTCCAGTCCCAATCTCTCGCACCTGTGTTTATCACCGCTTTCTCTAAACACATATACCATTTGTTTTTGTAAATAATCACTTGACATTTAGTAAATACCGCCTTGTTTTCTCAATTGTTTATTTATGTCTTTATCACTAATGAGAAAGCAGGAATTAACTGTTTTCTGTCTTCAGGACAGAAACACAGAACGTACTCAGCCATTATCTGGTGTGCACAATGCTGATGTATTAAAAGTTTCATTACCACTAACTTACAAATTCGAGAAGCTACGTCTACACAGTACCGATTACATCAAGACAGTTGTTTTCACCTGAGGGGCTTGTTAGTCACACAGCTGGGCTGCATCCCAGACTTTCTGCTTCAGAAAGCCTAAAATACAACCTAAAAATGTGCAGGTCTAAGAAGTCCAAGTGATGCTGACGCTGCAGGGTTGAGAACTACACTTGGAAAAATCCATGCTAAGACAATGCCAAGTCACCCTCCTCCAGGACTGCTAGTGAAAAACAATTTGAAGCAGATCAAACACATCCGTGTGCTCTTTTCCGTTTTCTCATTATTAACTCTCTCCTGTGGGATTTCCTTTTTCTATAACTTCTTTGCGGTCGGTGCCTTCAGATTCAGTTCTTCCTTCCTAGAGCCCCTGAACATAGTCTCTCTGACAGCTGAGACTTTTTCCAAGCACAGACCATGCCCAGGTTTTCCATAGCTTCACTGGGGTTTCAGAAATATTACATTACATTCTTGTAGCAGTGTCCAACAAAGGGCCTGCCAAATATTGTTGGTACTCAATCATCTTTAAGTACAATTAAAGATGAAGCCAATCTAAAGTATAAATTATTGATAGTACTGTTATGGTGTAACATGGCAATGGTTCTACACAAGCTTAAGGACTGCATCTGTGAACTTCAATGGTGTGCAATACCAACATGAGGTCTTTTAGTGGTTCAAATAGGTCTCCAGAGATATTTGCTAATAAGCACCTGTGTTAACCAGCACCAGAATGCTGATGGATAAGGTGCTGCCATAGCACCTCAGGTACCCACAGACTGGAGGAACACAAATGGGAAGGGTAGATTGGATTCCAATGTGTGGAGTTCCTAAGCACTGCATTCCAATGTGGAGAGGATCTCTCCAGGGAGGGGAGGGACCTCCAGGCACAGGCTTACCAGTGCCATGCATACACAATCCTGAACAGTCTACATGGGTCAACCCAGTGAATCGTCATAAGCCTACACAGCAGGGATCATTATTTTCAGCATCCTCATTTTACAGACGATTCAAATGATACACAGAGAATCTGTGGCCCAGTGGAACTGAAAGTGGGCAGTCCGGAGTCTGGGCTCCTGAGGGCCAGCCTGTGTGTTTCTGTTTTCTCTCTGAAGGTGATAAGGTAGTCAAATTCTAAGAGAGCTCTAAACGGCAGCATCAGAGACCTGGATCTATCTTGCTCTGTCCACAGTCTTATTGCATTTGACATTTTATCAGACTGCCGAAGTTACCCCTAAAAATGGTAACAAATTTATATCCACACTGTTGGCCTGAAAACACTAACATTGTACAGTTAAACCAAAGTTAGTCTATGTCAACTGTCCCCAAATGGACAGATTCCTGCATCTGAAAATACCCACTCAGAGTATTCGAGAAATCAGCTTTGTCACTGAGAGTCGATGGTTAAGAATGCATGCATTATCTTTACGAAAAAAAATGCATTTGTTTCTCATGATTTTGACTGAACTTTATAAAGTATCAGATACTGAGAGATGACAGACATAAAATAAAACTTGGAGCTGATGCTGTGGCACAGTGGGTTAAGCTGTCAGCTGCAATCCCATATAAGTGGCCAGTTCAAGTCCCTGGCACTCCACTTCCAATCCAGCTCCCTGCTAATGCTCCTGGGAAAGCAGTGGAAGATGGTCCAAGTCCTTGGTCTCCTGCACCCACATGGGAGACCCAGATGGAGTTCCAGGTTTCTGGCTTGCACCTGGCCCAGTCCTGGCTGCTGCGGCGATTTGGGAGTGAATCAGCACTCCTTCTCCACCTCTGTCTGCAATTCTGACTTTCAAATTAATTAATCTTTAAAAAATTATAAAAATTTAGGTATATTTGGCATTTGATGCTACACATTACTGACAAAGGCTAATTATATATATATATACACACATGTATATATATGTTTATATATACATATAGCTGCTGGAAGGTAATACTGATCTTGTTTTGAAGAGCGGAGGTTAACATTTCAAAGGCTGAATCTATATCTCATTACACTAAAGTCTCCTATATAGCATGAATATGTAATCTCATCATTTATAAATTGGTGCTTCCAATGTAATTTCATAATGCACTGTCTTTATAGTTATTTTGCATACAAGAAAGACATTCTTTCATTTTAATTAGGTTATTTAAATACTCTACCATTAAGAAAAACAGCTTTGGGGTATAAGACATGTTTTTCATAGCTATCAGTGGCAAATTTTTTATCTAATAAATAGACTGAAAACTGAACATCCAATTTCCCAGTGTTTAAACTTAATGACCAAAACAATTCTAACATCAATAAACATATAATGAACATCTTTGTGACATTTATTGGGCTAGATGCAAGGCATTCAGAAACAAATGGGAATTCAATAACAATAAGGGTGATGGAGATAAACAATGCTTGGCGTGTGACACACACTCAATAAGTATTTCTTGAAGAGCCAATGTACAAATGAATTGAAACTAATAATTCAGAGCTTCTTCTACATGACATTCACTGTTCTAAAAAGTAGCATGTAATAAAACCTTTAATTTTTCTCATTCCTATCAGTTTCACAATTTTACAGGTTAGGGAATGAGGTCTAAGTGAGGGAGTGATATGCCCAATGTCAGGGCATGTCCAGTGCACAGCTGATTTTCAAAACCACGTTTGTCTATGATAAAGTCCCAGCAGCAGGCTCAGACTCGCATGTGGCAGAGTCCAGGAAAAACTAGTGCGGTAGTGAGATCACAGCCCTGTAAAACAACTGCTCTGACAGCACAAAGAAGGGATTATTCTGATGCTATGGAATGGAAAATAGTTTACAGCTGAGTTCCCTTTTTCAGTAGGGCCTTAAGAAAATACAAACACTGGAGAACAGGAACGGAGCATTCCAGATAGAAGGAAGACATGCCAGCACCATTGTATATTCAGGCAGTGATGGGGGAATCAGTAAGTGCAGAGCTGACAGAGACTGCGGGGACCCCAGTGAGACTCAGGAGAAACGTCTTTTGGAATCAGATCATTAAGGTGCCTTGTATTCTGTGACAAGGAAATTAGATTTACCAATAAGACAGCAGGAAGTAATCAAAGTCACTTAAGCCGAGGAGTGATACTGTCAAATTATCTGTTAGAGTTATTCTGTTGACAGAATTACGGCTGGATGGAGATCAGTCCCGAGCAGTAAGCAGTGCAAATGAAAGGGAAGACAAACAGTGATCAGGAATTGATACCCAGTCCCCCTGCTGCTGCGCTCCCCCTGATCTATGTTTTATTAAGAAAAGTCAGTCACTTTTGTGATTTGCATAAGTAGCCAAACAACACATGCCAACAGTACTGTTTCCAACCGCAGCTGTCAAGGCCTTTTTTGCTGCTTCCCTTCTCCCCTAACCCAGCTCTTTCTCAGGCCCCCACTGCAGCACAGAGAAACAATCAAAGGCCGGTGATGGTTATATTAGCCAGGGTTCTCTAGGGAAACTAAGTGGAGCTCTACCTACCTACGCATCAATCGGGTATGGTGTAACTAGTTAGGTCTCAGTGAGCTGGAATTCTCACAACCCTGTTCTCAACTGGGAACTTGATACACCCACCTCCCCGATGCACTTGTGTGTCATTCTGGCCACCATAACCATGTGCAATTTACATCACACATGGAGGTGTTGACAAAGTCCCAAAACGTTTTATATATGCTAAGACTCCACATGTGCTCATCCAATTAAGGTGCTGCCCACTACCTCATAAAAGATGCTGAGAGGCCTGCACCACGGCTCACTAGGCTAATCCTCTGCCTGTGGCACTGGCACCCCAGGTTCTAGTCCCGGTTGGGGCACTGGTCCTGTCCTGGTTGCTCCTCTTCCAGTCCAGCTCTCTGCTGTGGCCCAGGAGTGCAGTGGAGGATGGCCCAGGTGCTTGGGCCCTGCACCTGCATGGGAGACCGGGAGAAGCACCTGGCTCCTGGCTTCAGATCGGCACAGTGCACTGGCCGTAGCGGCCATATGGGGAGTGAACCAATGGAAGGAAGACCTTTCTTTCTCTAACTCTGTCAAAAAAAAAAAAAAAGATGCTGAGAACAGGGGAGGGTCTCTTCTCCATGGACTGTGCTTAAAGGTGGTGCTATTATTTTCTTTCTTGGATGGGCACCCACTGATGATGTGTATTTCTCCATGAGGGGTGGCCTACCCTTATTCCTGAATGTCCGTTTGCTCTCTCACGGTTAAATAAATCCTCCTCTCACTTTTGCAATACATACGAATGCCTCTGCTTTGAGTTCTCACCTTGGTGGAGGTAACATAAGCAGGCACCTATCAGATGTATCTATATACTTCAATCTATAGCCATCTGCCTGTAGAGAGAGGGAGGAACTGGCTCATGTGATTAGAAGGCTGAGCAGTGTAGAATCTGCAGGAGGGGCTGTGGGCTCGAGACCCATGAGAGCTGATGATGCAGGTGTACTTCAAAAGCAGTCTTCTGGCAAATTCTCTCAGCCCGGAGGCCAGACCTTTTGTTGCAGTCAGTCCTGGAGGAGCAATCCATTACTCAAAGTTCAGATACTTCAATGTTTACGTCACCCAAAGCCACTCTCCATGACAAACAATTATCCATCACTTCGGTCATTCCTAGACAGGCCTCAGAGTAACTTTCCACTGCCTTCCCACGTGCATTAGCAGGAAGATGAATGGGAAGTGGAGCAGCCTGGACTCAAACTGGTGCTCATGTGCGATGCTGGTGTTGCAGGTGGTGCCTTAACCCTCTGCACCACAACACTGGGCCCTGGAAGGCATTTGGTTTTCAAGATTTATTTATTTGAAAGGCAGAGTTACAGAGCAGCAGAGGCAGAGAGAGAAGCAGACCTTCTATACTCCAGTTCACTCCCTAGATGGCCACGATGGATAGAGCACACACAATCTGAAGCCAGGAGCCTGGAGCCTCTTCAGGGTCTCCCGCATGGGCCCAGCACCTGGGCCATCTTCCTCTGTTTCCCAGGCACATTAGCAGGTGCCTGATAGGACGTGGAGCAGCTGGGACTTGAACCAGCGCCTGTATGGGATGCCAGCACCGCAGGTGGCAGCTTTACTCCCTACGCCACAGCGCTGGCCCCATGAAAGGCCTTTTTAAGACTCCAAAAGACATTACTGCTAATAGCAAGAAAAAATTAACAACTAAAAAATAAGGAAAATTTGCGAGGAGAATTACAGGAAAAATTTAGACTGAAATTTCTATGTGGGCTATTCCCAAATTCAACATGTAGAGGCATATTTTACCACCTGTCACCAAGACAATGATCACTATCATGTATGTTTTTATACAACTCAGAAAATACCTGTGATCTTCCATGTATGACTGTTATCAACAAGAGGCACAGCTTGTTAGGCACGCACAAGGCGGCAGTGAAGCACCCCGACACACCGGTACACTGGCCAGCAGCTCCTGGGCTCTTACTCTGCAGTAAGCACGCTTCCCATCCAATGACACCCTGTCCTTTTTGCTCTTAAAAGCACCATGGAATTGTAGATGCAGACACTCAAATCCTAACACTGGGCAACCACTTCCTCTCTCATTCAGCATCACTCCTCTTCCATCTGCCTCACCCAACAAACAGCTCTGAAATGTAACCAGCCCTGGAAAATAAAATGCAACAAAAAAAGTAGACTTCCTGGCTCAGGAATTGTTTATCTAAACTCACAGTGTCTCACCACAGTGCATTAATTAGGAGGGCTGAGCTTAATTGCTCCCCCTGGCCTGGGTAAAGCAGACAGAAACAGTGCTATGGCCAGAACATGTTCCACAGGATGTAGAGGGCCTGGAAATATCCTGGATTTCACAGCTCACAAAGGAGAAGCAGCTTGGCATGCGGCATGCCCAAGGCACTGGCTCTGAGTTTTTTCCAGCAGACACACCATGGGGTGGGACAGAGCAGGTGTTTGAGAGTGGTCAGCTGCTTCTCTTGACAAGAAGGAGGTGAAAAGGCATCCCTGGAAGAATACAGCTCATGCACCACCAGAGGAAGGAGGATCACACTCCATAGCTACAGGCGCAGCTGGTAAACTCTATTTGCATTTTTCATACTTTGCTCTAAACTCAATATTTAGGAGTACCATTTCAAGTAAGAGAAATTCAAGTGCAACGTGGTGAAATTCTGTATGTTCCCTATAGCATTTTCTTTTTTTTTTTTTTTTTTTGACAGGCAGAGTGGACAGTGAGAGAGATAGAGACAGAGAAAGGTCTTCTTTTGCCGTTGGTTCACCCTCCAATGGCCACCGCGGCTGGTGCGCTACGGCCGGTGCACCACACTGATCCAATGGCAGGAGCCAGGTGCTTATCCTGGTCTCCCATGGGGTGCAGGGCACAAGCACTTGGGCCATCCTCCACTGCCTTCCCTGGCCACAGCAGAGAGCTGGCCTGGAAGAGGGGCAACCAGGACAGAATCCGGCGCCCCGACCGGGACTAGAACCCGGTGTGCCGGCGCCACAAAGCGGAGGATTAGCCTGTTGATCCACGGCGCCGACCTAATCCCTATAGCATTTTCTACAAGTTAAAGCACATTTTTGCTGGAATGAGGATGCTTTAAATGTGTTCAGAGAGACCTCTGTCAGAGTGGTAGTATATTTCAGGGAGGGAATAATACTTTGGGGGGTATTGATTCTTGCTAATAAAGTTGCTACAAGACAGGGCAACAGGAACATTTCTCTTAACATTGTTTCCTGTTTTGTTTTTCTTAAATAAGTTGGGTTTAATGTAAAAGTAAAGATGGTTTCCTTCAGACTGTAAGTTCATCCTTTCATTATTTATCTCTAGCAATAAACCTGACATATGCTGCAGTCCATCTGCACAGGCAACAGATCATAATAAATGACATGAAACAGATACATATGCCACATGCATTCATGTTTCTATGACACAGCTTTGCTTAAACTTGATGCAGTGTAGCCCAATACTGCATTTCTTATTCAACAAAAATAAGTAGATTCAAGTAGAAACATGGAATGGCATAGAAATGATACTATTCAATATAGTAGGATTCAGTTCATAAAACGTATCTGGGGGAAGGTTTAAGGCAACCAGCAACAAACACAATGGCAAAATAGTCTGAAACTGTGCAAGGAAGCACCTGTTTCAATAAGCGAGGTTAGGGCTGGTTCAGGTGCAGCGCGGGATGCCTGCAGCCCTTACACTGGAGTGCCTAGGTTTGACTCTTGCCTCCTTTCCTGATCCCAGCTCCTTGACAATGCAGACCCTGGGGGCTTCAGGCGTGGGCTGTAGCACTGGGATTCCTGCCTCCACGCTGGGAGACTCAGCCTGAGTTCCCAGCTTCTGGCCCAGTCCCAACCACTGTTCGCCATCTAGAGAGTGAACTAAGCAGATGAGAGGTCTATCTTTCACATAAATACAGTAAACTTTAAAAACATGCATGGTTTATATTGGAAAACAATGTTTCATTATTCACCAAAGGAAACTTGGAGGTAGGCAGGAGGGTGATAGAACTGAAGCCTGCAGGTCAAACGGGTTCCAAGGGCCTGAGACAAAGCCCCTAAAGAAAGTACAATGACTTGGACTACACTCATGGCATTACACCTGAAAATTTCTGATGCTGACATCTTTGTAGTGTTAGGCACATGCCAAGTATTTTTAAGATACTCTACCATTTTGAAAAGTTGTATAGTATGAATGTTTATATTTACAGTTTTAAAAAATAATATGGAAACAGGACCCAACAGATCTTCAAGTCAAACTATATGAGCAAAGAATCTTCCATCAGCTGTTCTCCCATGGATCTTGAAGGATCCTACAGCCCATGGGGCCACCCGGGAAACACACTGAGTCATCCATTAGCTTTTTCATAACAGATTAGTCATCTATATAGATAACATTCAATAAATGTTGGATGAATGGCTGGGCGTGTGGACGATGGATGGATGGGACTTTCAAGTATTTGCAATAATAATAGTTGGAGAGGAAGAGAACTACAGTGTAAGGAACACCACCACGAGAATCAAAACATCTGGATTCCAGTTTTATCTCTCTCAAGATCCATCACATTCTGGGACACATTTTTATATAAACACTTTGGGTTGATTTTTCTTTATCTGAAAAATAAGAACTGGTTACCTTTAATCTAGCTTACTGTCAACTCTGGCAATGTTCTTTACATTCTAGGTTGTGCATTCTACACAGAATACATTTAATCTCTCTACCTTAGCTCAACTCTGCAACTACTTCAAAAGTCTCCAAGACACACCAAGATATGTCCCTGAAATAGATTTTTATAGAAAAAATGTTCCAAGCCTCTTAAACTACCTTGCTCGTCCACTTTCTAGAATTCTTTAGCTTGTCAACAGAATTTAAAATGCAACACAATACCTGTGCAGGTTCTGAACATTACAGACTAGAGTGTGACTATTGTCTCATTAGACCTAAATATTATTTCCTCATTGTACAAATAATATTTACTCAAGGGCTCCAAGGTGTCAACTCCGATCTGGGCACTGTGGTTTTCACTGCAGAGAAATAAAGCTTTGCTCCCATGCACCTCACAAAGAAGAACAGACAGAGAAGGAACTTTTAGAGAGTGATCCCTATTAATGAAGACAAACCAAAAACAAGTAGTGAGATAGAGTGTAGGGCAGGGTGTTGCAGTGTTATTTCAGAAAAATTCAGACAGATGAGTAGAGCCATTCAGACGAAGAATCGGGGAAAGCATTATCAGTAAATGAAAACAGTAAGTTTCAATCCCTGAGGCAGAAATGAGCTTACTGTGCCCCAAACTGAAGAAAAGCCCCTGGTTATTGACCACAGAAAACCCATAGAAAATCACCAGAACAACTGTATTATGTGTAACTTAATTGTAGTGGTTTACAGTAGACTAATTCCAGGTTATCATTTTTGATTTGCCAGTTGGATTAGCTCTGTCAGTGAAGGCTCTACAAAACCAAAGCTAATAGAGAGCTCCTCCATACACAGCAGGAAATGCAATGGTATTAAGAAAGTTGGCAGAAGTGAGGATAGATTAAGTATTCAAGGTTGACACACAAACTGAATGAATTAGCAAATGCTGGCTAGACCAGGACTGATTTAGAGAATCTGCATAGTTTTTAATAGTATGCATTTCCTTTTAATTTTTGAAGACCCCTCATATAAGGCCATTTGTATTCTCATTCCAAACACTGATAAAAATGGTTAAATGTAAATTCAAAGTGTGCTTCCAGAAGGATTTTACAGTTTTCATTTGAAACTGTTCAATTAAAAATTTAAAGTACACTGTACCTATATGTTCTATATTTATTTATATTACAAGGTTACTTGTATTAAATACTCATACTTACAGGGCTCTATTAGAAACTAAATAGGGTTCTATTTAGAAGAATCAGAATTAGTCACCATCAGTGTAATTGTTTTGGTTGTAAAGTTAATTTAGCAGCTGAAATTAACCAATCTAGCAATGGCAAAGATGATTTCTAAATGTAAATGTGGTATTAAAATAGATTGCCATACCCTTTCAGAAAACATTGCGGCAAACAAAATCTGCATTTAACTTCTTGAGGGACTGTCAGAACCAGCTCTGCAATTTATCATGTGCAAAGCCATGCCTACAAGAGAAAACCTGAACATAGATTTCAAAGAGGACCAGTCAATACTGTCCCACTGTGTAATGACCCTGAAATCAGTGGCTTTAAACTTGATTCTGATGGGTAGTTCAGCCGGGGTCAGGCTCAGAGAACCTCAGCAAGGTTCACTCCTCTATCTACTATAAGCTGGGCGATGGTTGGTCTTAGCTTCACTCACATGTCTAACTGTTGGCTGGAGGCAACAGGAGTGACTGGGCTAGATGTCTCTCACATTCCAATAGATACTGCAGCCTTATCTACTCTGCAGGAAAAGCAATAGGGCAATTGCTAATATACAAATATTTTTCAATGCTCAGCTTACATCATTTATCCTATTCTGCTGCTGGCCAAGCTATCACATAGCAAAGCCCAGAAACAGTATTTGTGGGTGCTACCAAAGGCCTTGAATACAATAAAACAAATAAGGGTCATTGAGGCAGTTAATTCTCCACAGTGATGAAGAACAAACCCATGGTAAAAGTAAATCTTCATGTTAAAAATTAACAAGGATTTGTTGCAAAAAATAACAAATAAGGATTCTCAGATCATGAAAAATGAGACAATGCTGCATCAAGACAAAACCATGTTTGTTTTTTGCTTTACTATTAGTATGTTTCTTTTAAACACAAATATATCCTTAGTTTTGAGCCTAGTGTTTTAACTCTTTAAAAAGATTTATTTGAGGGGACAGAGAATGAGAGAGAGAGAGAGAGAGAGAGAGAGAGAGAGATAATGTACTTCCATCCCTGGTTCACTGTCCAAATGGCCGCCACAGCCTGCAGCCGGGACCTAGTCCTGGGTGTCAGAACTCAGCTGATTGGACCATCATCTGCTGCCTGCCAGGTACACTATCAGGGAGCTAGATGGATTAGAGCAGCCTCCACTCAAAGCAGCGCTTCCATATGGAGTGCAGGCATCCCAATGACAGCTTAACCTGCTGAACCGCAATGCCCCTAGCGTTCTGACTGCTATTAGCACTTATAAATGTTGAATCAATGAACAATTTTAAATGGAAGAGAATTTTCCTAAGGTCTAGGATGCCAAAGCATACCTTCTGTATAGTACACTGGGGAAAAAAGGTAATATAATGACTTTAAATACTGCATCTAGAGTCCGAATTTCTGGACTTATAAATTTGCCTCTTAATATTTTTGGAGAAAGAAACACACGTTACTTGGACCCAGATTCCTGACCTATACAACGCAGATTAAAAAAATAAGGTTGGTGGGTAGGTAGGACATTAAGATGTCATTTGAGACACCTGCATCCCATATACAACATCTGAGTTCAACTCTTGGCTCTGCTGCTGATTCCAGCCTCCTGTTAAAGCACATCCCGATGGGGCAGTGGGCTACGACTCCAGGAGTTTGGTCCTTGCTCCATAAATGGGAGAGCTCTCCCCCTCTGCCTCTCTAACTCTGCCTTTCAAATCAATAAATAATTTAAAAAATGGAACCCCTTAATAAAACAAAAAGCCAAGGAAGCAGGAACTCCAGCAGCATTGCTACTTGAACTGGGACATGATCTCTTCCTGCCTCGGGATTCAAACAAGAGAATGGGCCTTCTCGGGCCTCTCTCCTCCCAGTTCCTGAACTGAATTTAAACCAGCAGCTCTCCTGCTGTGATTGGCTCATTTTAGGCATCAACTTGATTGGTATAAAGAAGACAGCTGGAAAACTGTTACTTTGCATATGTCTCAGTATTTCCAGAGAAGGCTAGCACGTGGAACTGAGTGAACTTGGTAGAGAAGACTCGGCCTTGATGTGAGTGGGCACCATCAACCCACTGGGGTCCCAGAGAAGATAAATACAGACAGTGAACTGGGCTCCCTGAGAACTGGGACAGGTTGGTCTCATGCCTGGGACATCAGAGTTCCCAGCTCCCCGGCCTTTGGATTCTAGTACTTACAACAACCAACAGCCTCCTCCCTGGGTACTGAGGCTTTAGTCTTGAATTAAGACTTAAACCATCAGGTTCACAGTTCCGAGGCCTTCTCAGTTGGAATGAGCCACGATACCCGCGTACCAGAGGCTCCAGCCTGCAGATGAGCTACAGGGGGGATCTTCAGGTGCCACAGTCACACAAGCCAATTCCCCCACTAAAGCCCTTTCCATACATCTACGTAGAAATCCTGCTGCCTCCTTCTGTTTACCGAACCCTGGATAATATACTGGGATCTGCAGTTTGCCAACTGCAGTTCCTGGGACTCCTTGGCTTCCATAAGTGCATAAGCCAAGTCTTTACAACAAATCCCACGTTCATCACCTACTGTTCCTGCTTCTCCGGAGTGCACTAATTCAGACCTTGAGGAAACTGTAGTGCGAACGGGAAAGACTTCATGGGGATTGTTAATCAGGAGTAAGAACACTGGGAAGAAACTGTCGGAGGAATAGCCAAAGTGTAACTAACCAGTGCCAGTGACACGAAGTGTGGCCACCCTCTCACTTCTGATGGGTAAACAGCTCAGGGGGTGTCCAGGCAGCATTTGCTAAGATACCAATGGAGACACAAACTGGGAGGAAACTGCTGTTTTCAAACAAATTTGGAGGAAATACCAAGGACTTTCTGAGTTTAAAAATGAAACTATATCCTTTGCTCCAATCTTCTGAAGCAGAAAAGTCTCAAATTAAGAAAATGCCTCAGGGAAAATACCAATTCTCCATTCATCTCTAGGATTTAGAAGAAGCCGAGGGACAGGGTCAGCACCGTGGCACAGTGGGTTAAGCTGCCACCTGCAGTGTTGGCATCTCATACGGGCACTGGTTCAAGTCCTGGTTACTCTGCTTCCGACTCACGCTCCCTGCTAGTGTGCCTGGGAAAGCAGTGGAAGATGGCCCCTGAGCTTAGGCCCCTGTCACCCACATGGGAGACCCAGGTGGAATTCTAGGCTTCTGGATTCGGCCTGTTACAGCACTAGCCATTGTGACCACTTGGGGAATGAACCCGTGGATGGAGGATCAATCTCTCTCTCTCTCTGCCTCAGCCTAACTCTGCCTTTCAAATAAGTAATTTTTTTTAATATGAAGGCGGGGCCAGCACAGTGGCTCACTAGGTTAATCCTCTGCTTACGGCGCTGGTATCCCATATGGGCACTGGGTTCTAGTCCTGGTTGCCCCTCTTCCAGTCCAGCTCTCTGCTGTGGCCTGGGAGGGCAGTGGAGGATGGCCCAAGTGCTTAGGCACCTGCATCCGCATGGGAGACCAGGAGGAAGCACCTGGCTTTGGATCAGCGCAGTGCCAGCCATATCAGCCATTTGGGGGGGTGAACCAACGGAAGGAAGACCTTTCTCTCTGTCTCTGTCTAACTCTGTCAAATCAATAAAATAAAAATAAAAATAAATGAAGGCAAGGGATGATTACTTCATGAACTGCATCACTTTTTATCACTCAGCCTCAATTAACCTATTGTACAAAGTAGTCACTAACATACCTATCTGATGCAATGAGAGTGGATCCAACTATAGAAAGAGGAGTGAGTCTATAAACCTTTCACTAAGAGCATACAGACTGAAGCAGTGCTTTGTAAATGCCCTCAAAGAGACAAAGCCTTCTAAGAATTTTTTCACTTTTTCAAAAAATATTTATTTGAAAGGCAGATTTACAAGGAAAGAAAGAGAAACAGGTCTTCCATCTGTTGGGTCACTCCCCAAGTGGCCACAATGGCCAGAGCTGGGCTGATTCAAAGCCAGGAGCCAGGAGCTTCCTCCAGGTCTCCCATGTGGGTCTGGGGCCCATGCAGTTGGGTCGTATTCCACTACTTTCCTAGGCCAACAGCAGGAGTTGTATCAGAGGTGGAGCAGCCAGGACTTGAACCAGCACCCATAAGGGATGCTGGCACCACAGACAGAGGCTTAATCTACTATGTCACAGTGCTGGCTGCTCTTTTCCACTTTAATATTTATTTAAAAGGCAGAATGAGAGAGGGAGCGAGAGAGACAAGAGAAAGATCTTTGCTTCACTGGTTCATTCCTCGAATGCACACAACAGTCAGGGCTGGGAAAAGCCAAAGCCAGGAGCCCAGACTCCATCCAGGTTTCTCACATGGGTGGCAGGTGCACAAGCACTTGGGTCATCACCAGCTGCCTCTCAGTAGTAAGGGGCATAGAAAGCTGAGTAGCTGAGACTTGATCTGGCTCTGTAATATAGGGCATCCCATGTGGCATCCTAACCCACTGCATTACAATGCCCACCTTCTTCCAAGAATCTTAAGAATATCCCAGGTGGCTCCTTCTGTTAAGCAAAATGGATTACAGGAAGGTTAAGGACATAGGAAGCTAAAGTAAAGAAGAGGTTATCTCAGAAAGACTTGGAGGTTTGGCCTTTACCAATGACACACAGGGAATCCATAAAGTGTTTAAAGAAATTGATCAACCTGGATTAAAAGGGATTGAAAAGAAAAGACACCTTTGGACTTGCCATCATTGTGAAGCAAACTTGAGCAGACTTTTGTTTGAAGTATAGGTCTTAGCTATGGCAAATCAGTAAGTCAGAGGAAGGAAACAAGAGACAGAAGACAGAACCAAGAACCTCAAAACAAGCAAGTGAAATTCTTTTTTGGGATGTAGGATGGAATAGATTCTAGTTGAAGAATTTAGAACAAGCGTCAAGCTAGATTTTAGAACTTCTATGACTTGGAGACAGCTGTGTGCTCCTTTCCCTCTGTTTTGAATAGGATGCGTCTGAGGTCATCCAACACACTAGTGTACAGAGAACAGATACCGTGTCTACTTTTGGGTCTTCAGATTGAAAGTAGCTGTGCCCAGAACTATACCAGGATGTCTCACCTGCAGCTGGAGAGCCTGGATGACAAGGTCCTGGGATTGTGGTTGGGAACAAAATAACATGAGACTTCAGAAGTTTAGGGTTAGGGAATAGTTGTATTTTGTACTCTAGAATGCAAAGGGAAGAATGTAAGTAATTGTGGACTCTGGGCAAAACTATGGAGGTTTTAAAACAGGAGCCTCAAATCATCTGATACAACTTGTATCAAAAGAGGGGATATATATCACTCTTTGCATCTGGGTAAGTAAATTAGCCACTAGGCTGAGTTTGAGAAGAGTGAAGAAGTTTCATATTTCCTTGCTGCAAACTCCCACTTAGAACCTTAAATCTCAAGTAAGAATTCTGACTACTCCAAAGGGCCACGTTGTGAAGAGGCATCGCACACAGAGGCATCGCACCAGGGTGTTCTGGTGGGCAGTCTTACTCCTCTCATCTTTACATCTCAGTCATCCAACGTCTGAGTGCATGGACTTTCAGATCATTGCAATCTCCAGCATTTGAATCACCCCCAGAGTCACAGACTTGGAATCATAACCACATACAGGCAAGCACCCCTCTGGGTATTATTCAAATTTCTGATCCAGACTATTCATGAGCATTATATAATAGTTTTAACTCATTAAACTTGGGGGCAATTCATTACATAGAAATAGCAATGAGGATGAACATAAAAAAGCACATAAAACAGTGCCTACTTAACACAGAGCAAATATTCAATAGTTATCAACTACAACAATAATGATGACAATCATAACTATTTGAGATATACTTGAAACTACTCATGATGGGATTAGAAAAGAACCTTCCTTTTACCTTCCTAGCATATTTATTTAAGTAGTCAGCCAGGAAAATTATCAATGTGGTTTAAGAATATATGATTGACAAATTCAAGAAGAGAACAAAACCTGATTAGTAGCTTGATACATACCCATCAACATTCAAGGCAAGAAAGCCCAGGCTTTCCATAGCTTTCCATAGTTGGGGGAAATGGTCACTGTTTAGTTGGCATGAAACAGAGTTAGTGTTCTGTATTAGACATCATCTACAATGTGAACCAGCCCTTACAAGTAAATCCCAACACTCTCATATTCTATTATCCCAATTCAAATTCAGTGCATTAGCTTTTTCTTAGGCATTTCTTCTCTCCAACAGTCATTTTATTGATTTTTACAAACATTGTTATATCCAAAGAGTATCAAAAGAAAAAAATCTTTGACAAAGCAATTTGGGTAGAATTAAAGTAGGCCTGTATCTCAGATAAATGCTGTAGGTTCTACAACAAAGCCATCATTGTGCAGTTAAGACTTTTTAAAAATACTGTTCAGTACAATAAGAAAAGCTCCATTGTAATTTATAAAAGTGGGGAAAATGATAATTCCTCAAATTACTCAAAGTCACAAAATAATCCTATGCAAATAAAGTTACAGTGATTTTTCATTCAATATCATTGGTTATTTTGGCTTTTCATAGCATGGCCTACCCTTCCTTTAACTGAAAGAATCGGTATAGTAAAAGGAAATCAAGAGCATGATTGCTACAAAGATGAAGAACAGTAAAAGGAATGATCAAAGTAATCAATAGTTACAGTACTAAAATCTTCAAAGTGAAAACTCTTATGTAAGTAAGAACCCTTGGCAAATATGCACATGGAACAGAGGGCCAAAGATAACATATTTCTCTACAAATTTTGACTAGAAATTCCTTGGTTCAACAACTAAGAGATGGAAGTCAAGTTATAAAAAAAAAAAAAGCAAAGTTAGATTTCACTTATTCAGGCAAACAAAAATCTGTAAGTCATGAAACCTTAAATGTTTCCTCATCACAAGAAAGATATGGGTTAATTAATGAGTTATATTCATTTAGAATAATAAACATTGATGAAATATGGTCAAAAAGGAATTGATTACTGAAGAATTTTTATTTCTTAAGCCCTTAATGATTTCCATGGTGTACAACCATACCTTTTTAGCCCCTTAGAAATAGTAACTCTGGTAGTCCTGATATTTGTCACTATTTTGCATATGAGGACACACAGGCACTCAGATATTAAGGCCCCTAGCTGACGTTCCAAGGTAGGAAGTGGCCCATGCTAGTATGAACCCAATCCGTCTCTTTTCAGATACAGGCTTTGAACCACCGAACCCCAAAGCTTCCCAATGTAGGCAGTCATGTACAGCATGAGATACCTTCTAACTCCAAAGCATAAAGTTTCTCTTAAGTTTTCCGGGGAACCCAGACAGAATGCTTGAGTCAGATGGCAACACTGATTGTCAACAGTGAATCCATCACCGTGTAAATTGGCTAACTGCAGGCAGAAATTACTTCTAAAACTTGAATGAACTACTGTAGCAGTTACATAGTAAATGGAAAGTAGTTTTAAGTTAAAATAATATATTATCATAATTTGAATTTTGAAAGCTTTAGAAAATTTAGAGTAACAAAACTCAAATATATTTTATATTTATAAATTTATATTCTATATTTATTAATAAATCATTAATTTTGAATAAAATTTAAGTAAAACTGTGTTAAAGACCTAAGTCTACATAACTTCAAAATATGACTTCCAGCCAGTAAGCATTCAAAGGTATACACTATCATATGCAGGTTATTTAGGCATAAACCTGTTTAGGTAGAAATAATTTCTGTCTGCCTAGAATCTGACCATATGTGAGACTGTATAGTTATCCCTCACTTAACCAATGTTTGTTTCCTTTGCTACTCACCCAGAAACTTTATTCTCTAGCTATACCCTGCAGCATTACCCATCCCATGGGTTCCTGGTGCCAGAATTTTGTTGTTACTCTAGGCAACTTCCTTTTATTCAGGTTGACATCGCAAGTATGACTCCTAAAGAATGCAGCCTGTTCCATTGTATCAGAAACCAGGTATCCCTTGGCAGTGGTTGGATGAAGAGACCCCTGGATGCTTTGGTTTTCCGGATTTGCACACGTTGATGAGGAGGGTAATTGAAATGAAAGATGAGAAGCAGAAAAGTCAAAGAGTCAGATTCCCAGCGCCAATGAGTTCTCTGTCCTTTCCTTCAGTCTCCTTGTCACTTTCAGAGCAGTGTCCTACCCTCATGTCATGCCTCTTTCAATTACTGAATGGAGTTGCACAGAGAGTGAATACGGATTGAACAGATGTCATTGCTCATCTTCATATGAGGACTGCTGCAAATGGTTCAGAGTGCTAGCCTCTGGATGAGCAACACTTAGATTCTGAGCCCCTCCTCCAGTGAGACCTCAAAGTGAGGATTTCTAAACCCAAGTTGGCTTCCTTAGGGCTCTCTGTACTGCAAAGAATTGAGTTAAATGCTGGATAATCAGCAAGTTCTCAACATCCTGATTAATAAAACAAACATAGCTACACCTGCTCTCAGACGTTCCACATCAAGATTTTTGTTCAACATCTTTCAAACCCAGTGACCACAAGGAGTTCTGTTAAGTCAGCCATGAATTTATCATACTTTTTTTTTAAAGATCCACACCAGGGAGGAGTTTTAACAATCTACCTGTTTTTAATTGAGGCCACAATTTTAAAAACTACTGACCAGGTGTGTCAGCAAGGACTATTTGCTTTCATTTAATAGTCAATAAAATGTGGTTTTCAATCTTACTTATTAATTCAATTACCCACAACATCTGTTTTAAACAAGAAAAATTAAAGTGAATTATGCTAATTTCATTGCTGAAAGCAAATAATAATGTGGAAATTTCCCGGCTTTCATTATATGGACGTATTGTGATTGTATTAGCAGACTCAGTGGAATTCCTTCTAAGCACATGGGACTCAATTTCGACTCAGAAGAGTAGTTGGAAAGTGCTCTTCTAGAGAAATGAGAAAGAGAATTAGCCTGTCTGCCTCCTGGCATCCTCCCCATAGCGTCAGACTCACACCTGCTAACAATGCACTTCCTTTGGTTAACACAGAGCATTAACCTGCATGCTCTGTGTACAGGCAGTCTCAACACGGTTGATCCAAATTTAATGTTTGTCATTGCTTTACCCAGACACTAGCAATCCACAGTCTCAGAAGTCAATTGCCACATAAGTAACAAACTATTGCAACTGCACTTATGCAAGTATCATTTAGGGCCCTTCACGTTGTAGGCAACAGTAACACCCCACCTTCCTCAACCCCAAAGGCTTAAACAATAAAGGACATGTATTGAATTAGTTCATTGAAAAGCGTCTCATTTTGAATAAGAGTTGATCACTCAGAAGGACTGTTCCATTGGCCCAACCAATGTCACTCTGAAACTACTTTTTCCCTCTCTGTGTTCCGCCTTTTTCCAAGCCAGTTTCAACATCTCAAGCATCTGTGTTCCCCTTGAAGCTATAACCTTTCTCTCACAGTATCCAGATGCAGAATGAAGGGTCTTGTATTATCCATAAGAGAGCAAGCCCAGTGCAGATGCTTCGCTTCCCCCTAAAAACAGCAAAGGCTCAGCGTGGCCTTGGATTCTGATGGAGTCACACATCCACTCCTGGACCAGTTGCCATGATAGTGTATCATGGTTTATCAAGTGCTTTAATGTCATGAAGGCCTATCTCAACTCCCGTGTCTGAGAACGGGGAGGGCTGGTGTCTCTGAACACTGTTAGCAGGGAAGAAAGGGCGACATAGCCAACAGAAGCGATGCCGGCGGAGGGGAGTCCTCCCTGCTCAGCCACATGTGCCTTGGTGTGCCAGAGTAGAAGATGGCCAAACAACTTTTAAAAGTCAGACACAACTAAAAATTCATACTTTTGAAATAATATCTAGTTCAAATGCACTTTTTTTCTGAAGGAGGCAAACTTAAGAAAAACTTAAGATAAAGGATAAATGAGAAAAAAAAAACTTGATAAATGAGTGATTTGCTCATGGCTAAAGGGCTTTTCGGTTTTAGACGTCCTTACTGTCAGCCCGGTGTGCTCCCTCCTAAACTACTGTGCCATTCTTGGAAGTCCCTATAGTTTCAGCGTTCTGGTAAAAGGTTTTCTGGTTACATTCTATAAATAGGCTCTGTTGTATATCCCACCAGGCCTTGTGAGTCAGACATTTTACAACAAGAAATCGAAACTCCACCAGTCAGAGGTTAGGGTTTTGGGAGTTACAGGAACTCTTTAGGGATTCTAACTTCATGTCTTGTAACAACAACAAACCCTGCTAAATACGGAAAGGTGCAACAGGTGGTGCACTGGCAATCGGGAGGCCTGTGTGAACACAGGTTTGCTGTAGCAGTTAGGACACCATTGAGATGCCTGTTTCTGGTATCCGAGGGCCTGGGTTCTAGTCCTGGCTCCGCTGACCAGCCAGCCACCTAATGTCCTGCACCCTGGGAGGCAGACAGTGATGGCTGAAGTCACTGGGTCCCTGCCATCCACATGTGATACCTGGATGGCGTCCTTAGCTCCCAGCTTCAGTCTGGCCTATCCCCAGCTGTTTCAGGCTTTTGGGGAGTGAGCCAGCAAATAGGAGATCGCTGTCTGCTCTGTCGCTCTGCCCTTCAAACACAACTCATTTTTAAAGAAGACAGCCTGTGTGTCTGTCTCTAGTTCACCACTAAGTAGACACAAGACTCTGGCAAGTTCTTTATTTTCTATGGGTTTCAGTGTTGGAATTAGGATAAAGAATTATTTATTTTGACAGGCAGAGTTAGAGAAAGAGATAGAAAGGTCTTCTTTCCATTGGTTCACCCCCCAAGTGGCCACTACAGTCGGCCGATCCAAAGCCAGGAGCCAGGTGCGTCTCCTGGTCTCCCATGGGGTGCAGGGCCCAAGCACTTGGGCCATCCTCCACTGACCTCCCAGGCCACAGCAGAGAGCTGGACTGGAAGAGGAACAACTGGGAAAGAACCAGCGCCCCAACAGGGACTAGAACCCAGAGTGTCGGCGCCGCAGGCGGAGGATTAGCCTAGTGAGCCACGGTGCTGTCAGGTTAAAGAATTTTAAGGGACATTCTAAGATCCCTTGTTTCTATAATTTTTACCTAAGGTTTCTTAATCATAAAGAGAAGACACAGGATTTGAAATCAGAGTGGACTGAACACTAATTTCTGTTTTGGCTCCGAGATTCAACACGATCTTTTAAACTTTGTCTTTCCTCTAAAAGATGAGAATTAACAAGTCTATAACTACCAGCCGCATTCAGAAATGAAGAATACAAATCAAAAAGCCGTGTTTCTTTTTTGAGCTCACTAAAGTTCATGATGTGAATCCCAAGTAACAGATCTGCTGCTATTCTGAGAAAGGAAAAATGGCCCAGGGTCTGTCACAGGCAAAGTAAGTAGAAGATCCTGAAAGGGGTATCCTGCAGAGAGAAACTAGAAGTTCACTATGGGAAAAGAATACAGAAGACTGGAGGTGAAAGTAAGATCACAATGTAAGGAAAGCGGTGAAAGAAATGTACACGTAGACTGCGGTTTTTACTGCTTCTATCCTCCAGCTGGGAAAGGTACAATAGCCTCGTGTGGTCACCTCGAGTGAGGAAACATGGGACCTCAGGGTCTCTGTTCTCTTCCTGTGTAACTCTGGTCTTAGCTGCAGTGATAGGGAATACGGAAGCATGCAATGCGGGTGGTAGAAGCAGCCTCGGTATGATACCAGGTGTTCACAGGTGAACAGTGACTCCTATGGACATCTGCATCCCAGAATAGGATATGTGGATGTTTATTAAATACTGGAATGTGTACAATCACAATTTCCAGATAAAGAGTAAGAAATTAAGTCACCCTCAGAGAGCTAAGAATTTGATTAATAAAATTCACATCCTCTGTAAGAGACCTATGTCTATCAGGCCCATATTTCGAATGTGAATTCATTATGCCTAGTAAGTGGTGCTAGTATATCTAAAAATGAAAGAATGCATTAAGTGCCCTACTAAGAAAAGTGGGCAAAATGAGAGCTAAAGAAGCTAAACTCTGACACCCAAAGGCAAAATATCTAGAGCAATGGATCTCTTTCAAAAGGCATCCTCTCCCGTGATTTTTCCAAAGGTATAAGCAAATTATGTCCCAACCCAACTATTTAAAGTTATGCACTGATGCCATGCTGCTAAGGAAAGTTTGCACATAAGCATACCATCACGTATATGTCTGTGAGCACGCACACACACACACGCAGAATTTCTAGGAATGAATGAAAATATTTGCCCTACTGTATAAGTTACATTTTCTAAATCTTTAAAGGGCAGAGCACTGTCCCCTTCCAAGCAGACTGAGAACAGTGGCAGCCACTCTCAAGCTGATCGCCGTGGTTCTGGCAGTAAAACTGTGCCTGGGATGCAAGTTTGAGGCACTGTCCTTTCATCCCTAAGCAACGTCCAGAAGTGGTGTTTCTGGAAGATGAACCTCTACCCCTCCCCTAACCAGGAACACTAACTGTACCCCAACTGGACATAACATGCTATTCTGTTTTTATGTATTTGTCATTATAGGATTGTTAACCAACTAGAGAAGCAATTATATTAGGCTCTGCAATAAAAGTCATAATGTTTATGTGTTATAAACCTTGAAGTTAGAATTATTTTTTAAATATTAATGTGTTACTTATTACTTATACTCTAGGCCTTTTGGATTGTAACAATAGCTAATAGTTCCCTGATTTAGTTTTTGTTCTTTATATGGCTATAAAAAAATTAAAACAACCTGATGTCAAGTTAATGGATTAGTTTATTCAAGTGTCTCTAAATTTCTAATAGAACAGTAATCAAACTGTCTTACATTTAAATTAGCAGATTCTTAAATCTGACATTAGATCCTTTGGCCACTGTGCATATGCACTCTTTGATAATTTTAAGATAAGCAAAACATTAAGGAAACTTCAGAGGTTGATTCCCTTTGTTCAGTCAGGGAATGTCCAAATGTTTTACATTCTCAGAAGTGCTGTTGAAATTATCAAATGCACGGCACAGAATAGTCTTGTTTTCCAAGATGCAGGATGTACGCTTCTTGGTCTCTCCAAAGAGCAGTTACAACTCACTGTGCTTAGGTAATTAAAGCAAGTACTTTACTGACATAAGATTTAATATGTTTCAAAGATACTTATAAATTAAAGCTTTTATCCTATAGAAAACTCAGATATTTGATTTCTTGATATTCAGAATTATGTTGTTTAAAAAATAATAATGTAGGCTGGGAGTTTTTCTCATCAATTAACCTATCTCCCCTTTAGGGATGACCACTGGCTCCCACTGTGACTTTAGAATGTTTGGCTCCAGAAAACAGCTCTTCATATATGGATACTTTAAAAGATTTGTGAGGATGCTTAATAAACGTAGATTAACTCCAGTATCTGCATAAAGATGTGGCTCTTTCTCCTTGATGTAGAATAATTTCCAATATGGAAAATAAATTCTTTTGCAAAAATCACATACGCCATTCTCATTTTATCTGAGTCATGCCAAGTAGAAATCAACAGCAGGAGATTTCTGGTGAGGACCTGGACTGGAAAGTGCTTTCTCTTCCAAATATTGTTCAGAAAAGCATCACCCCAGAGACTAAATAAAATTGCCGTCAATGTCTTCATCATGGAGTGTTCTTCAAAACTACCTTAAAATGTATCCACAGATCCAGACTATGAATAAGTGATGGATAGCTTTTATACATATTGCTGCTGGCATTTCTAAACTTATTTTCAGAATTGATTAGGGACTTCTGTATTCCCCACTCCATCCCAATAAACTTCAACATAGCTCTATGATATTCTAATAATCAGAGGATCAAAGGAAAGAGACACTACAGAGACTATTTCCCATTAATACTGAATTGACATATTTCTTTAGCTAAAGCAAAAGCACCTCTTGCACCAAATTAGTCAGCAAAGTCGCCTTCCATTTTCTGTAGATCAGCCACCTCAAAACTTACGCTCTCCAATGGCATTGCTAAGCCAATTCAAGTAGACAGAGCTGTATATACTTCTTTGTCATTTGGAAATATGCAAGGGGACTTCAAACAGTTTGTGTAAAATGGATATAAAAGTTTATTTCAGGGCAAAAGTAAAACTAGCACTCCATGAAAAGTTTTTTCATAATATGCATTTTTCGTGAACTTTCTGAGGCCCACTTATATATAGCATGCACAAATTACAAAATTTTTTGCACCAAAATCAATTTATCTTTTAATTCCATTTTTCAACAAACTGAAATATCTAAGATAAGGTGAGTATTCTCTTCCTCTTGGGCCCTGATTACAGGCTACTCCAATATCCTTTAGTTTTGTTTTGTTTGCAGCTCCCTCTGCCTAGTACCAAACCTTGAGAAAAAAAATGCACAGACCTGGGGAGGAGGAATGTTCACCTCCTCCCAAGAGGACCTGGCAATGGTAAGGTTACAGAGACAAGAGGATCACTGTCCCCAGCACTCTATTTCCAGCTCCTTCTTAAAGATACAACAGCTCTTACGATATTTTGACCCAACACCCTTCATTCTGCACAATCCTTTCTTCAAAACCTTTGACAAAGTTCCCAGCATCTTTCAAACAGCTTAACTTTCAACGCAAAATAAAGTCCAAGTGTAACAGGTTGAATATCAAAGCCCACGTTGCATTTCAAATAATGCTTTAACACAATACAAGTGAACATACATGTGACAAGTCATACACACGCATGCACTGCCAGTGAAGGGGGAGCAGCGAGTCCTGTGAGGCACTAATTCACATTTTGGATTCAATGCCATAGCTTTCACATCCCTGACCTGTCGTTTTGTTAGGAGAGCTGTTTTCAAACACTGAGCAACCTTAGCACACATCAGCAGTCCTCTGTCTCTAAGTGGACAGCAGCATTGTCCACAGTCAATCCAGAACAGCAGGGTTACCTCCTGTGAGCCATAAGAATGAAAACGGACTCTGTGGGTTGTTTAGAAAAAGAGGCAGGAGTTTGTATCTCTCAAGTGGCAAATGTCCTGATGGATTTGGTTCCATTCAGGAAAGCGAGGTGAAGGGTCATATGTCCCTGCAGGTACCAATGATTCTGTCAGTCTCCTGTTACACTGACAGCCAGAGTCCAGCTGCTCTCAAGCCTCAGCCAAGTCCTGTGGCACAGAGAGCAGCACGGGCTAGAGTGGCTTGGCTCCTTATTTTATTAAATTAAACCTCCTCTTACCTCGACTTCCTTGTTCTTCTCCTTGTTTCTGCCCATTGAACTTCTCCCATTGCTGACAGTCTCCCGAGCCGGGATTACGGAAATCTGGTGCAGGGGCATATTGGCAGGTGTGCAGGTTGCCAGTCCCTGATTGGATGCCTGATCTCTTCACTCGCCCTGAGTAGCCCACCTGCACATTTGTTCATATCCTTGCTTTGCCAAGCTCAGGTCTAAACAGAGAGGGGGGAAAAATAGTGTTTGAGACACGTGTGCAGCAGAAGCCAGGATCTTCTGGCCAAAATGTCAAGCAAACCGAAAGGGGAGTGTAAACGAAATGCAAGAGCCAATAATCCAGGGAGTACTGCATTCTCAAAAAGACGATTTACCGCAAGTCATAACTGCACTGTTTTGTCACTGGACAACCCCCTCTCCCTTAAGAGCATTGTGGGAGACAATTCAATTTCTATGGTACCTAATAACTGTCATGGAAACCTGGGTCTCACAGGCCCTTATTAGCAACTGCTTCCTTTAATGGCACCGACTCCCACATTTGCAGCGGCTGCCACTTCTTTTGTTTCTCTGCCCGGATTCCCCAGGAGTCCCCTAAGCACCCAGAGACACTGCATCCTGCTGACTAGGTAAATAAGCAGAAGGCTGAAAAGCTTAGTGTCCTATTTGGAGCCAAATCTCTTCCCTGAAAAGCCCAGCTAGCTGACTGTGTCCTTCATACAACTACAGTAATCTGCTTAGGTCAAGGGATCTGCCTTGAAGAGCAGCGAATGAGGTGTTAAAAGACAGAGGCACTGGGAGCAGTCACAAGTGTGTCTTTGCGATTGGTGCAATCTTTGCTGCGCCTCCTTTACTAAGACATCAGCAACAGGAGTCAGAGGCATCAGTCATTCTGAGGCAGGGAGCCACGCGCTGCTCATTCCAGCTTTATTGCAACTTCTGTGCTGCCTGAATTATATGGGCTAGAGTCAGTTGCAGCTTGCTTTGGCTTTTCCGGGCAGGAAATAGATTATGTTAAGAATGTCAACATCCTCTCAATGGTTAAACAATTGGGGAAAATAAATGGTTAGTCAGAATTTGCCTTTATAAAAATTTGTTTTTAAAGTCCCTTTTAGAACAGTTCAATTTCTCAGTGAAAAAGAATTCTTAAAATACAGTAGCTTTGTCAACACTACTCCCCCACTGTGCTCACTGCTTTGTTAGGGTATTGAAATTCTGCTTTTAAAGGACAGAATTTTCTTTTTCTATTTTGATGCACACATTTTATATTTTCTGGACATTGTGAATAGATTAGATCTCCCACTGTCTTTTGTGTTTGTTCACCCCAAATGAAGCAATATTCAGAAAATCTCCTGTTGTTTTTATATATCCTCAGGCACTGTTTATAAATTAGAATTTGTCCCTAATCACAGAGGAGATCTTCAAAGTATTTTCTGATAGAAATTCATCTTTATTTTTGTATTCTACAACAATAATACCATTCCTAATATGATGTTACAGTTTGCTTAAACTCAGGGTGGAGAAAATATGAAAAGGATAGGTACTCTCGTTGGCAATAAAGCAACAAACAATCCATGTAAAGATTGCTAGAAACTCTTTAAATACTTGCATTGAAATATATGTCAATGTAGTTACATTTTGTCCAATTGTACATTCTATTTTACCTACATTAGCCACCATGGGGTGGTTCCCTCGCCTACTGTTAACCAGGTTCACCTGGAGGGATTCTATAATTCATGGATATCTAAGACACTTTAGATACAGGTTCAGTACAGATATGGTGGGGACCTGAATGGGCAGGTTTTTAAAAAAATCCTCCTTGATTCTGATAGAAACCAATTTTGAAAACCACCACAGTGTATTACTAACGTAATCTGAACACAAGTAATTAAAGTTTGTATAGAGACAAATTTCTTGCTTTAGAAAAGTAAAGACAGAAAACTTAGGATCACTAAACCCAGCATTCATCATGACTCTAGGCTTACTAAATATCTTTGTGAACGAGACACTTGAATGATGGGACTTAAAAAGCAACCTCTTCCAAAAATCCCAAAGGTAAACTGATAATGTGCCAAAATTTCTGTAGCTTATGGATCACCTTGTGATCTGTAAGTGCCAAGGGCACATTACCTTATTTTGAAACTGGTAGGTAATCTATCTCTATCCAGAGATGGTGTTTCAATTAAGGTTGAAAATAGAAGTCTGTAAATCTAATAGCATGTGACAGGTATTAAAACAAAAAATCACAAAACTCTTTAAAAAAGCAAAATTGGCAGTGTTTACACCCATGAAGATGTCCGTAAGAAGCCAACATTGCCTTTCTGATCAATTTTAAACTTTAGGACTTTTGCCTAAAATATTAAAGTTACAGGAAAGGGGATTTCTAGCTTGAATTAGCTAAATGGCTGTCTTAATCCTCTACCTCATTATGCATGTGAGGTTATCCTTTGTTTGCTGGGAGATTTTTCAAAAATCAGATTTGAATTTTAAGTTAATTTGATTTATGTGGTTGAGTTATTTCAATTAGCTTTCTTTTATCCTAAAATTTAGAATCGAAATTGAATTTCAGGAAAGGATACTTATTTCTTCAAGTATTTTACATGCTAAACAAAAGGAGATTTGTTATCTCTTTTCCAGTAAATGTTTTAGAAATAAATTAGGAAAAACTAATAACCAAGATGTTTAACAAACATTTCTCTAGTATTATCTTAGGACTGCTACAAAATGAGACTTTAAAATTGTTGCACTATGCCAGGGGAAGAGATGCTATAAACACTTTGTGCATCCTAATACTTGCTGCCTTGGAACAGTGGGGTTCACACCAGCTCATGTTATCGACTTCCATTTAACTAACACCTTTCCTCAATTAACTCCTAAGGTGCTCTGCTAACTACAACCATGGAGTCTCTGGGGTTACTCATTATCTAACAGTCTGAAGCCAAGGAACTGTTGTGAAACGCCTTTCTCCTGTAAGGGCAAAGCCCATTGTGTGCAGTATTTAAACCCTACATAGTAACAAGAGGAGCAATGCATCCAGCAAGGGAGTGCAAGGCACCAGCCACACCACCGTGCAAAGCCATGCATCCCGCAGTCACTCAGTCCATTTGTGTCTACATAGCCAATCCCAGCACACGATCCAGTTTTGCCAACTTGATTTTTGTGGAAACTCTGGGCTACTCATTTGATTATTGCTGAAACCATCCTGCAACACTCTCTACCTGGATACTATTTTGTAAATTTGTGGTGCTTCCACATTCTAGCTTCCAACTCCCTGGCTCAGGGAGCAGTGACTCAGTTCTTGCTTCTGGCATCCACTTTCGGCATTTGTAGTTAGTAATTCTATTACTAAGAGCTCGGCTTGCTCCCAAGGGACTCCGATTTGGTGCTGTTCCTTGCTCTCAGGAGCCTCAGTGGTCTGCAGTTTAAAAGTAGAACAAAACAAAATATATATCTGATCCTCTACCATAAAACCCATCTCAACCTCTGCATTTCCAGAGAAATATAGGCTCCCAGCAATTTCTTTTATTGTAATTAGGCAGGAAAGGAAACTGTTTTAGGCAAAGACAAGGAACCGACAAAGCATCTGCAAACTCAAAATCAACACCCTGATAATTCAACTCAATAAACACTGATTGAGTATTCTGTCTTCCAAACCATGCTAGGAATTAAGGAGCAAAAAGTAGTGGATAAAATTATTTGGCACAATCTCTGCAGAAAAGGAGTTTTATGTCATTAGGCAGACATGAATGAGCTGGAAGGAACCATGACATATCACAATTAATAAGCAGAAAATAACAGTGAATACTGAATGTAAGAGTCAAAGAACGTCTGAGAACTGGTAAACGACAATAGGTCTAAACTGCTAGAGTCTTAAGGAGGAACAAGGGTGGTTTTGTGCTTGGCAGAGCTAAGATGATTAACAAGGTACAGAGCTGACCACGAGATGGGCATGCAGGAGAAGTTCAGGATGCTGTTTTGCCTAAACAGAAATTATCCAGTGGTTTAGGCCATGCATGGCTGTTAGGATATGACGCTAGTCAACACTTGGGAGGAGAGAAGGAAGAAGCCATGAGGAACTCTTCAAGGAGATGCCAAGTCTCTGCGAAGCAACATAAAAACTATACATGCATTGACCACAGCCGAGGAGCGACTTCTGCAAACAGAACCCAGGCATTCTGGGTTGGGAAAAGGAGACTTCATTACAAATTCCTGCTGAAAGGGAGGAAACCTGGATCAAATGGATTCTCAGTGTGCCTTTGATGTCACTGTCAGAGGTTTTTCAGACAATGTACAGGCAAGCTACCACTGCACAAAGATGGTATGATATCTAGTTAAGGAGAAGGAGAAAGAAATCTGAATTTATAATTAAAAACTTTTTAATTTATTATTTGAAAGGCAGAGACACGCAAAGTTCTTCCATGTGCTGGTTTACCCTCCACATGCTGGGTTTGGCCAGACTGAGCCCTGGAGCCTGGAACATGATCCGGGTTTCTTACATGGGTGTCGGGGACTCAGTACCTCATGATCACCACTGCCTACTGGGATGCACATTAGCAGGCCAGTGAATCAGAAGTGGAGCCAGCCCCCAAAGCAGGCACTCCAGTATGGGAGGAAGGCATCCAAAACAGAGCCTTAAGCACTGGCATCAAAACCCCACCCAGGAGCTTGAATCTCAGTTACTTTTACCATATTTTATACTGGAACATAAACTTACATAGAAGAGTAAGGGGCGAACTCAAACTTGGAAAACATGCTCAATGGCAATAATGAGAAAAGGAAATTAAAATTAAAATCCCTGGTTCTAGGTTACAAAGAAATCTGTAAAATGATGAAGCATTTCTAAAACTACTTTTTAGGGTTGCCGGAATCCAACTGTGATTATGTTTTGTATGAGTAAATGTCTTCTGTAATTAGCAGACAGACTTTGTGGATGGTCTCTTCCTAAAGACCTTTGAGATGCAACCGGGTGACCAACCTTAGGTGAGCTCTCGACATCTTTGATCCTGTTCTCTGGAACATACTGGTCCTCACTTTGGACACACCTATTTTCCAAGACTGAAGCCAAGTCATGCGTTTCTGTCTTTCTGGTAATCAATAGCAACCACCAGTCACTAAAATGTGTGGTAATCATAGCGGGCTCTACAATGGTTTTACTCATTTGTATTCTTTAATTATGCTCATCACAAAAGAGTATCTGCAGAAACAATGTGTTTTTAACATCATGAGACTGATCTTTGCTCTTTTGTAATTTACGAGAACGAAACAATCATTAAGTTCTCTAAAAAATGTGACATGTTAGAGATAATATAAAGATATATTAATCATTATTTAACTTTGGGGAAATAGTGATTAAATAGTCAAATTTCTGTGTTCTGTTGTACTTTGTTGGCAAGACAAATGAAATTAAAATTTTGTTTGAGATGGATTTTGACAAAATTAAATTCAGCATTACTGTCAAAGAATATATAGTTAATCTTTGTTAATGTTTTCTATGGTTTCAAAATATTAGTATATGAATGAAGGGAACCCGAAAAACATGGCCCTGAGGACAAATCGGTGTTTCTTCACATCTCAGAAAACGTAAAAGCAGTCATCCTCAAAGGACGGCCTGCCGTTCACCCATGAGAGATCTAGGGGTCCATCATTGGCTGCTTCAGAACGCATCCACCTCTGTCGCTGAGGCTAAGGCTGTGTGCAGGGTACGGGGAACCCAGGGATTTCACACAGCATGAGGTGCTGTGCCCCTTCCATACCAGGAAGGTCAATGTCCGCGTCTCTGAGGGTCTCATGAATTCCGTATTCTCAGTCACACAAAGACTCAGAGGAGGAAGCATGCATTTCCTTTCATCCATGTGGAAACTCTGACTTGATGCATCAGAAAACTAAAGAGCACAGTTAACAGAGTGCTTTCTGAGCGGGTTTTAAGGAGAGCTGCCGACATTCCTAATCAAGCCCATGCCCACAATAATAAAACAATTATTTCAGATTCCTAACTAAATTTAATTTAGATGTAAAGAAATATGTATCTGCTCAAGTACGGTTTATTTGTATTTCCTATAAAGAAATTTCTCTAGTCTTTATCAGTTTAAGTAGCAAACTAAATCACAGAACCAGATTGTGAAGATGAACTATGAAGCACCCTACAACTTCACAGATGACCAGAGTAAGTCCCTGGAGACCACTTCAGTGTCACGGAAAGTGGACAGATGAAGGAGACTGGCAAATAGTCACCTGATGTACGGGGCCCTGCTCCTTCACCATTTCTAGACCCAACCTGCTGAGCACAGAGCTTACACGAGCTTCCAGGCAGGGGATGAAATGCCCCTTTTCACCTTTCCTGGCCCACTCCCCCCTATAAAGCCCTCACATACCTGTGCATTCTTCTCACTTTCTAAATAAACCTTATGCCATGAAAAAAAGTCAACGATACAATTAACTCATTTGTTTATTTAGCATTGGTGTTATGAAAAGAATGTATTTCATGATATAATTGTGAATTACATGCATAGCCTCTTTGGAAATGCATTTTACTAGGTTTTCTCAAAATATCTAAAATATTCAATTTTTAATTATTTAAGGCACAGCATTAAGTTTGAGAGCCCCTAGTCCTTTCTCCTTGCTCTTTAGTATCATGATCCACTGAATATGAAGAATGTCAGGTACCACTCAGTTAACATGATGATTGTTATTACTCTGAGGAGAACTGATGTTTAAGTCCATTTTTTGCAAATATTTAGAAACCTCCTTGCATACACATTCCTTTCAATATCTGGCCAATTTTCATACTGAGAAAATAATTACCAAGAATACAATTTATATATTCTGCTGACAAATAGGTTCTATCTCTAAAGTTCCAGGATAATCTGAGCACTTAGAAAATTTAAATCATCATCCTGGAAACTTTGTATGGTCATAGCCAAAATGTTATTTCTCATATAATTCATAAAAGGAACATTAGCTTTCATAAGCTATTTCAGATACACATTCATACATTTTTAGCTGAACTTGATAAAACCTTACAACACCACCAACATCAGTTCTTACACGGAGTATCTACAGTTCATAATGGTCCTGTGAGATACACATTGTATCTGATTTCACTTAGAGCTTTATTCAGCCCAATGTGAAAGTTATTAGAGAATTTCTTATTGGGAAATAGAGCTTGGAAAATGATATCACTTAAGACTAGCCAAAAATTTATTTTCCAAACTTTGTTTTTACATTTTATTGTTATTTATTTGAAAGGCAGACAGAGATCCCCTATATGTTGGCTCACTCTCCAGATGCCAGCAGTACCCAGGACTGGAATAAGGTGAAGCCAAGAGCTTGGAATTCGATTTAAGTCTTCTAGGTAGGCAGCAGAGCCCCAACAACTTGATCTAAAACCTGTTGCCTTCCAGAGTGCACATTGAGAAGGAAGCTGGAATGGAGAGTATAGCTTGAATTCAAACCTAAGCATACCGACTTGGCATGTAGGCAGTGCAAGGGGCAGCTTAGTACTTGTGCCAAATGCCAACGCTTTGAAAATGTATTATTCTATCCAAAGTGATAGAAGTTGAGAAAAATCTGGTATAACCAAGTGAACACTGTTTGAGAGACCACTGCATATATAAAATTATTGTGATGTGTTGGAAAACAAATTTAAAAGCTAGCATCCACTTTTTTTTTACAGATGTTTAAAAATGGGACAAATCCTCTTTTTCTGTCTCTCTTCACCTTGAATAAACAATTTTTTTTAAAAATGACAGGGTAACACATAGTGACCTGGAGATTGTTTTTTAAAGTTATTCATTTATTTGAAAGGAAGAGTAACAGAAGGGAAGAGAGAGAGATGGGGGGGGGGGTGGAGAGTGAGAAACTGAATTCTACCCACTGGTTCTTTCCAAAAACAGCCAGGAAGAGGAACACTCTATGAGTCTTCCACCTAAGTCGCAAGAACTCAAGTACTTGGTCCATCATGCACTACCTCCTAGAATGGGCATTGGCCAGAAGCTGGATCAGAAGCCTGCGGAGTAGCTGGGACTCTAACCAGTCATGTGGATATGAGATGTGGGCATCCCGAGTGGCAGCTAAACCCCCTGTGCCACAAGACCCACCTCTCCGGAGGGCATTCTGTTCAGTGAAATAAGCCAGGCACAGAAAGACAAGCACTACATGTATCACTCATATGTGAATCTATTAAAGTGGATCTCACAGAATTGAGAGTGGAACAGTGACTACCAGGGGCTGTGTATGCAAGAGTGTAGAGTAGGGAAGAATGGGAAAATGCTGATCAATGGGCACTAAATTATGGTTAGATAGGAATAAGAAGTTTGCACGTTGTGTTGCAGTCAGGTAACTAAAGATAACAGCGTATTCTATATTTTTAACAAGCTATTAAAAAAGGATTGTGAATGTTTTCACTATAAAAAAAGTTATAAATGTGGGCTTGGTATTGTGGTGCATTGTGTTAAGCCATTGCCTTCAACACCAGCATCCCATATGGAAGTGCTGGGTGGAGTCCCAGCTGCTATGCTTCCAATCCAACTCTCAACTAAAGTACTCGGGAAAGCAGTGGAGGACAGCCCAAGTGCCTGAGTCCCTGCCACCCATGTAGGAGACTGGGATGGAGCTCCTGGCTCCTAGATTCAGTCTGGTCCAGTCCCAGCTGTTGTTGCCATTTAAATAGTGAACTAGCAAATGGAAGATTTCTCTGTCTCTCCTTCTGTGTCACTCTAACTTTCAAATAAAATAAATAGTTTTAAAAAGTGATATTTGAGGAGATAAATGTTTACTCTGAGTACTATACAATATATTCATATAGATATCACCCCTTAATTTCAATTTTATGTATCTGTTAATAGTAGCTAAGAAATAGGACAACAAATCTCATCACAATGTAATAATCTGTTCCAAAGAGCCACATTATTCCCTGACATAAGTTCAATCATTTCCTTAAAAAAATACACTGGAGTCCCTAGCTCCTAGTACTCAGAATGTAGACTTATTTGGAGATAGGGTCCATACAGATTTAATCAATTTAAAGTGAGGTCATCTAAACCCTATACCATCAAAACAGGGGGGAAACTCTACAAGACATTGGCGTAGGTGAAGACTTCTCAGAAAAGACCCCAGAATCACAGGCAAAGCCAAAGTCCAAGAATGGGAGTACATCGAGCTGAGAAGCTTCTGCACAGCAAAAGACACACTCAGCAAAATGAAGAGGGAAACAGAATGGGAGAAAATGTTTGCAAACCGTGCAACTGATAAAGGGTTAACATCCAGAATCTATAAAGAGCTCAAGAAATTCAACAGCAACTAAACAATCTACTTAAGAAATGGGCCAAGGACTTAAACAGGCATTTCTCAAGAGAGGAAATTCAAATGGCCAACACACACTTCCCAAAACGCTCAGGTTCAACAGCCATCAAGGAAATGCAAATCAAAACCACAATGAGGTTTTACAAACCCCAGTTAGAATGGCTTTCATACAGAAATCAACACACAAAGAATTCCGGTGAGGATGTGGGGAAAAAGTTACTCTGATCCACCACTGGTGGGAATGTAAACTAGTACAACCACTGCGGAAGACAGTACGGAGATATCTCAAAAAACTCATTATAGAACTACCATATGATACAGTCACCCCACTCCTGGGAATTTACCCAGACCAAAAGAGAACAGCACATGAAAGAGGTGACTGTACTCCTATGTTCACTGCAGCACAGTTCACAATAGCAAAGAATGGAGTCAACCCAGATGTCTATCAACTAGTTACTGAATAAAGAAATGACGATCTATATACACACTATGGAGTACAACTCAGCTGTTAAAAAATAAAAACACAAAATCCTATCTTTTGCAACAAGATGGTCACAACTTAAAACCATCACACTTAGTGAAAAAGCCAGTCCCCAAAAGACAAATATCATATTTTCCCTGATCAGACACATCTAACAGAATATTTGAAATGTATGTATTCAAGTGAAATAGACATTTGGTGAATGGTTGATTGTAGCCCTTATCTTTTCCACTGAGGAACAATCTGTTTTATTTTGCTTTTTTTTTATCTTCATACTTTTTGCTGAAATCCTCTACTTAGAGTGGAGCTAACTATATCACTAAGTAAACTATAAAGATCATCATAAAAATTAAGAATGGGAATCCAGGGGTAGAGAAAGGATTGGTACGTGGGCAGGAGAGAGGGGAAGCCTCACTTTGTTTCTATATATATATGTATATATATATATATATATACACACACACACATATATACATATATAAAACTTGTATAACTTAAATAAAAGGAGGCCATGTGGTGGCATTTTGCCTATCAGTTAAGATGATTACATCCCACATTGGAGTATCTGGGTTCAATTCCTGGCTCTATTCCCCATTCCAATTAGCTGCTAATGCACACCCTGACAACAAAGAGGGATGGCTCAGGTGGATGGGTTCCTGACATCCATGTGGGAGACCTGTATTGAGTACTTGGCTCCTGGCTTTGGCCCCAACCTAACCCCAGCTGTGAAAGCTGCTGGGTAGTGAACCAGCTGAATGGAATTCTTGGTTTCTTTCTTTCCCCCACCTCCTGGCACCTTTAAAGTAAATACTTTCTAAAATAAGATCATTAGTGTGGGCCCTAGTCTAATCTGATGCATCCTCCAAATAGGAGAAAATTTTCACAGTGACACACAGGCTTACAAAGAGAACACCATGTGGTGTTGACACTGCATGACAAAAACCAATCAGAAGCTGGAGCTGGATCCAGAGGCTAGTGCACTCAGAGGGAGGAGGGCTCTGCCAGCCCAGCACCTTGGTCTCAGACTGCTGGTCTCCAGAGCTGTGAGGCAATAAATTTCTATTGTTTAAGTCGCTCCATTTTTAGTGCAATATTACAGAAGCCTGAGGAAACTAATACCTTTCCCAGACAAGTCCATTGAATCGCTGTTATTGTTGGCCCTCTCCCTACAGAAGTAGGAAATGACACTGGGTAGAAAATATAGTCTCACAGGAAACTGTGTGCCAAATTCACTCTTCTTTCTCATATTGTCTTCAAATGAATGTCATGCTCCAATTTATTCTGATAGGAACAGAAATACTGTATCAACATTTATTTTGCCATTATAAAAAGCAGTATCACTAGTAGAATCTAAGGAACTAAAACTTTCATTTTTGCTGCATATTTTAATTGCTTTGATAAATTAAAGCAATTTGTTCGACACTGACCACTCATTATTCAGAAAGCGGAGGTATGCATGATGTCTTTCTATAAAAGAGGAAAGGACCACTTGAATACATTTGTTTTTACGTGTCAAATACCAAGAAAGTTACAGCACTCCGATATCTCTGCTTTTAGCCCTAAAGAAGAACATTTATTATTGAATCCAGTGATTTTTCTTTGGATCAGCAACACTTTATGATGAAAGGCAAAACCAGGTGTACAAAATTAGAAAACAATTCACTGAGAAGCAAGCATCATGAGAGATCTGAGGATAGTCAGAAAAATGCAAGTGGCCTTGTGGCCTCGTAATGGAACGGATGTCTCAGTTTTTATAAACAGGCAGGTGGGCTCGATAGGAACACTCCTCACACTAGAGGTAGAAACAGGAAAGGAAGCCTGTGAGGCAGTGCACACGCGATGGAGAATGCAGATAAAATACCTGGTGAAGACAGAGAGCCCTGCAGGTAGAGTCTTTGCAGGTAGGTTACGCTCCATTGGTTCCTTGTAGACTGAACCTCAATGAGAGTACCACACTACTCAGATGATACAACAGGCATCGTATCCAAAATGTGTCCATTAAACCCCAGGGAAAATGCTAAGGACAGACAGAAGACACCAACGATGCTGTGGTGGCAGCCATGAGCAGAGCACTGCTCTAAAATGAAATCCTGTCTTTTGAAACAAAATGATTGCAGCTGGAAACCATTATTCTTAGTGAAATAAGCCAGTTACAGAAAAGACAGATATCATGTTGTCCCTGATCTGGGTTAACTATTAGAATGCCTAAAATGTGATGTGTTGGAGTGAAATGGACACTTTAAGAACTGATAACTGTTTACAGCCCTTGTTCCCTGTTGAGGAACAGTGTTTCCTTCTTTATACTATTTGTTGAACTCTTTATTTAGTGTAGGGTTAGCCTTATGAGTATTAAGCACACTGAAAATAGATCTTTATAAAATTAACAGTGAGAACAGGAGAGGGAGAGGAGGAAGGGTAGGAGCGTGGGTGGAAAGGAGGATAGGGTGGGAAGTATCACCATGTTCCTAAATCTGTATATATGAAATACATGAAAGTTGTATACCTTAAGAAAAAATATAACAGAGTAGTCTGAGAATGAAATATGTAGACTGCTGCCTGCATTTTCTGTGCTACCTTGTGTGTGGTTACAGCTGCTTAAAGGAGTCACATGAGACTTAAAAAAATGGGTGTTAAGTGCTGAAGTGATTATATAGATAGGATTAAGTGTTAAAGGGATCATATAAATAAGATCAAGTATCTGGTAGTAATAATAGAATTAAAAAGGAGAGAATGACCCAACATAGGAAGGAGTCCATACAGCATTCATAGAATGACAACTGCTTTAAGTAGGACTCTGACCTCAGAATCAGCCCTAAGGCATTCTGGTCTGGCTGAAAAGCCCATGAGAGCATTTCAGGTATGGAAAGTCAAGACACTGTGGCAAAGAAAAATCTCCTACATGAAGGATCTCTGTGAGTGAGACCCCAGTGGAAAGCAGTGGCCAAAGAAGATGTACTTTGAAGAGAGAAGAGAACTTCTACTTTGCTTATGGCTTTGTTTAAATACTGACAGAGATTGTGGACTCAAAAGGCTTCCATAGCCTTGGCACCTCATGTCAAGAGGCCTAGAGTGATCACTAACATACATAAGAGTGCTAATTGTTAAATTAACAATTAACTGTGCACTTAATTCCCATGCAGGACTTCTATCCTCAATGAGCTGTATTATGAGAATTAACTGTAAAACTTGTTCTCAGTTTTCTCTGCATGTGTGTGCAAATTGTTGAAATCTTTACTTCGTACAGAGTTGGTTTTCTGTGCATAAAGTTCATTGAAAATGAATCTTAATGGAGAATGGGATTGGGAATGGGAGAGAGTAGAGGAGTTGGAGTGGGAGTGGGGGTGGCAAGGCAAGTATGGTGGGAACAATCACTATATTCCTAAAGTTGTATTTATGAAATTTGTATTAAATAAAATGTTTCTTTGATAAAAATAAAAGAACAAAAGCAAAAAAAATGGAGGTAAATGGTTGCACTCAAGTGGCAGGCGAGGTGTATTTTTTAATAGTGGACTATGTCTTCCCTACGCCTTCAAGATATTCCCACACTTAGAGGTCCAGTTACATTGGTATCAGAAAATCTGGGCCGGCACCGTGGCTCAACAGGCTAATCCTCTGCCTTGCGGCGCCGGCACACCGGGTTCTAGTCCCGGTTGGGGCACCAGATTCTGTCCCGGTTGCCCCCCTTCCAGGCCAGCCCTCTGCTGTGGCCTGGGAGTGCAGTGGAGGACGGCCCAAGTGCTTGGGCCCTGCAACCCATGGGAGACCAGGCAAAAGCACCTAGCACCTGGCTCCTGCCATCGGATCAGCGCGGTGCGCCGGCCGCAGCGCGCCATCTGCGGCAGCCATTGGAGGGTGAACCAACGGCAAAGGAAGACCTTTCTCTCTGTCTCTCACTGTCCACTCTGCCTGTCAAAAAAAAAAAAAAAAAAACTGAGCTGTATGAAAATCAAAATACATGTTTAGTCTCAAAATTTATTGTGAACACACATTATGTTGCTGTTCCTAGCCTACTGAAAGGAAGAGCAGAAAAACTAGAGGATAATATGCAGAAATTTGAACCTATCACAGAGGAAACCCTGAATCATTAGCTTGTGAAATAAATGTATACATTTGTCTGGTTATTGACAATACTGCTTCTCAGTGACACATTCCTTATCTATAATTTAAGGATTTCTTATTTATGACTCATCTTAGGCATTTTACATTAGAACAAATGTACTCATCTAAGTTTAAGCTAATTACTTTAATATAATAAACTTTGAGGTAATAAAGATTTTTTTTCATTTCCATGAGAAATTTCCATAAAGAGACATTTAATCAAAAGGTAGAAGGATATGAAATGAAATACGGAATGCAAAAAAATTTGAAAATAGACTAGTGAATACTTGAGTATTTTACAAGTACTAAAGAGAAAAAAATCAAAAAAGATTTATATGTTTATGCCATTTTTAGAGGATGTTTTATATCCATGATTAGACCTTAAAAATCTAATATATTAGCACACCATAATTATCAAACATATTCTTTATTTTGAAAATTAGTAATGACACAGAGCTTTCAATTTTGAGGCAGTAAGATTCTAGTGTTTTAGTTTGCTTTTATAAAACAGTATTAATTACAAACAAAGGAATACTATGTTAACACTTTCATAAATAGAAGAATGCCTATTAAGTGAAAATATGTGCCTCATATGCATTATCTCGATTCATTTTTTGTGGTAAAATACTTAAAATCTATTCTTTTACAATTATCAAGAATATAATGTGTTATGAACTACAGATAGCCTACTGAACAATACATTATTTTATTTTTATTTTTTTTTTTTGACAGGCAGAGTTAGACAGTGGGAAAGAGACATAGAGGAAGGTCTTCCTTTTCCATTGGTTCACTCCCCAAATAGTCTCTATGGGCAGCACGCTGTGCTGATCTGAAGCCAGGAGCCAGGTGCTTCTCCTGGACTCCCATGGGGTGCAGGGCCCAAGCACTTGGGCCATCCTCCACTGCACTCCTGGGCCACAGCAGAGAGCTGCACTGGAAGAGGAACAGCCGGGACAGAATCCAGTGCCCCAACCAGGCCTAGAACCTGGGGTGCTAGCACCACAGGCGGAGGATTAGCCTAGTGAGCCGCGGTGACAACCTAATGAATTATTCTTACTAACAAATTTCTTATCCTTAGGCCAGTATTTCCCTAAAAGCCTCCCCAGCATCCATTCCCTGTAACCACTGGGTTACTATGTTTGTTTCTATGCCTGGCTTATTTTACTTAATATTTTGAAGCTTCAATCTATATTATTCCAACCTTTGAAAAAGAAAGAAATTCTGTCATCTATATTATTCCAACCTTTGAAAAAGAAAGAAATTCTGGAGAGTATTCTATTGTGTATATTTTCTATTATTAAAAAAAATTTACTTATTTGAAAGGGAGATAGAGAGAGGTGGAGGGAGGGATTCCAGGAGGGAGAGAGAGAAAGAATCTTCCAACCTCTAGTTTGCTCTCCAAATGGTCACAATGGCCAGGGCTGAGCCAGCCCAAAGCCAGGATCTAGGGGCTTCCTCTGTGTCTTCCAGTACAGTGCAGGGTCCTGAGCACTTGTATTATCTTCCACTACTTTTCTAGGTGCATTAGCAGGGAGCTGGATGGGAAGCAGAGCAGCCAGGATGCTGGCACTGCAGGTGGAGCTTTAAACCTCTGTGCCACAGCGCCAGTCCCTCTATTGTGTATATTGGCCATATTTTCTCTATCCACTAACCCACTGATAGGCGATTGCATATCTTAGCTGTTGTGAATAATGCTACAATAAACATGGGAGTGCAAATGTACATTTGGCATGCTGATTTCATTTCATTTGGATACATACTCAGTAGGATGGCCGATTCGTATGGCAGTTTTACATCTGTAATTTTTGAAGAACATCTATACTGTTTTCCACAACAGCAAAGCCAATTTACGCTCCCACCAACTGTGAACCAGGGTTCCCCCTTTCTCCACATCTTCTCCAATATGGATCTTTCATCTTTCTGAAAACAGCCATTGCAAAAGGTGTGAGTGAATACTTCTTAGCCATTCCACAATGTTAATATATGTCCATGGCTATATATTTCACTTACCATGTTGTACATGATAAATATGTTTTTTTCAATTAAAAGCAAACTTAAAGCCTAAAATAATGCATTAGAACTTCTTGGCATGAGCCTGTCATGGCGTAAGCACTTATATTTGAATTTTAAAATTGCCTGCCAAGTGCTTCATTATATTTATTGTTTATTATATTATTCATTATATTTAAAAGAATTGGAAATATTCAATATTAAATTGTTGGATGGACAACAGTAGACTGGATTAGGAAATTATGGGACATGTACTCTACAGAATACTATACAGCAGTCAAAAACAATGAAATCCGGTCACTTGCAACAAAATGGAGGAATCTGGAAAACATCATGCTGAGTGAATTAAGTCAGTCCCAAAGAGACAAATATCATTTGTTTCCCTTGATTGGCGATGACTAACTGAGCACCAAAGGGGAAACCTGTTGAAGTGAAATGGACACTATGAGAAACAGTGACTCGATCAGATCTTGTGCTGACTGTTGTTGTACAATGTAATACTTTATCCATGGTAGTATTTTTTTTTTCTTTATCCTAGTACTAGAGGTTGAACTCTGTAATTAACACAGAATTATTCTTAGGTGTTTAAATTTTAACTGAAAAGTGATCTCTGTGAAATATAAGAGTGGGAATAAGAGAGGGAGGAGATGTAAAACTTGGGACAGGCTCAATCGGAACGGCCCCAAATGATGGAGTTAGAATTGTGCCAGGGGTTTCCAATACAACCCCATCAAGGTGGCATGTACCAAGGCCATCTCATTAGTCCAAGTGATCAATTTCAGCTCACAATTGATCACACTGATAGGTCTAACAGCCAAAGGGATCACACAAACAAGACTAGTGTCTGCTAATACTAACTGATAGAATGAAAAAGGGAGAGAATGATCCAACATGGGAAGCAGGATACACAGCAGACTCATAGAATGGCAGATGTCCTAAATAGCACTCTGGCCTCAGAATCAGCCCTTAAGGCATTCGGATCTGGCTCAAGAGCCCATGAGAATATTTTAGGCATGGAAAGCTAAGACACTCTGGAAAAAACAGAAGACCTAAATGAAAGATCTCTGCGAGTGAGATCCCAGTGGAAAGAACGGGGCCATCAAAGAAGGAGGTACCTTTCTCTGAAGGGAGGAGAGAACTTCCACTTTGACTATGGCCCTGTGGGAATAAGATCGAAGTTGGCTAACCCTAAAGGCTTCCATAGCCTCGGCAACTCATGACCAGAGCCTAGGGAGATTACTGACGCCATAAACAAGAGTGTCAAATTGTTAAATCAACATCAGGAGTCACTGTGTACTTGCGTCTCATGGGGGATCTGTCCTTAGTGTGTTATCCAATGTGAAGTGATGCTATTACTAGTACTGAAACAGTATTCTTACACTTTGTGTTTCTGTGTGGGTGCAAACTGATGAAATCCTTACATAGTATATATTGAATCGATCTTCTTTATATAAAGATAATTGCAAATGAAAAAAAAAAAATCTTGGTGTTAAACTGGAAATTGCATAGACAATTAATCAATTTTTTAAAAAAAAAAAATCATGTAGGATCTCTGTCCTTAATGTGCTGTACATTGTGAATTAATACTATAACTAGTACTCCAACAGTATTATCATTTTGTGTCTCTATGCGAGGGCAAACCGTTGAAATCTTTACGTAATACGTACTAAATTGATCTCCTGTGTATAAAAAGAATTGAAAATGAATCTTGATGTGAATGGAAGGGGAGAGGGAGCGGGAAAAGGGGAGGGTGGGGGGAGGGAGGGAAGTTGTGTGAGGGGGGAGCCATTGTGGTCCATGAGCTGTTCTTTGGAAATTTATATTCTTTAAATAAAAGCTTTATAAAAAAAAAAAAAAAAAAAAAAAAAAAAAAAAAAATAAATTGTTGGATGGAGCAAACTATTTGGTGCTGTGGTGCAGCAGGTTAATCCATCTTCTGCAATACTGGCTTTTCATGTGGGTGTTGGTTAGAGTCCTGGCTGCTCCAGTTCCTATCCAGCTCCCTGCTAATGTGTCTGGGAAAGCAGAAGATGGCCCAAGTACTTGGGCTGCTGCACCCACATGGGAGACCTGGAAAAAGCTCCTGGCTCCTGGATTTAGATAGACCCAGTTCTGGCCACTGCAGTCATTTGTGCAGTGAACCAGTGGATGGAAGACCTGTCTCTCCTTTGTCTATAACTCTGCCTTTCAACTAACTATATAAATCTTAATAATAATAGTAATAATAGGGACTGTTCCTTGAACCTCTATCTCAGAAAGGAGTATTCAAACATGTAGCAAAACTCAATAGCTTTTACATGCATTATTTCTACTTATTGAATACAATCATAGATGTTATATCAAGTAGTACCTTTAAAAAGTGAAAGCAGTAATATATACTTATATAGAAACCATAGTATATGCATTTTTATAATCAAAGAATACCAGTAATAATTTGTATCATTGCTATAAATTTTATTTTATATTATACAAAATAATAAAAAATAGTTACCATAGAGACACGTTTTATCTATTGGGCATAACTAATTTAGTCCTTGTTATAATCTTCCTAGCAAGATTATTTTCTCCATTTCATAGTGAAGGGAACTGACTACAGATATGCCCACGATTCCACATTATCAATTAAAAAATAATTAAATTCCACTCTACTGATACCAAATACTTAAACCACAAGCTATCGGGTGTAATGATTGGAACACAGAACTAATAAAAGATTGACTGTACGAGGGCATAATCCTGGATCCCCGATCCTGCTGGCCTACAAATCCTTGCCACAAAGCTTAACAAGTGCTATCATCAGAATGTTCTTGCAGTTAAGTAACAGTAACACCCAGGTCAATACATTCTACAACAATGCTTTTACTGACATAAAGTGAGCAAAGTGCGTACACCTACCACAGAGCCCTATCCTGCCCGGCCATTTCCCCAGGAAAAAGAGTAAGCAGAGCACTAACAGGTCAATTATCTAGAAAATCAATTTTTTTTTTTAATAGGCAGAGTGGACAGTGAGAGAGAGAGACAGAGAGAAAGGTCTTCCTTTGCCGTTGGTTCACCCTCTAATGGCCGCCGCGGACAGCACACTGCGCTGATCTGATGGCAAGAGCCAGGTGCTAGGTGCTTCTCCTGGTCTCCCATGCAGGTGCAGGGCCCAAGCACTTGGGCCATCCTCCACTGCACTCCCAGGCCACAGCAGAGAGCTGGCCTGGAAGAGGGGCAACCAGGACAGAATCTGGTGCCCTGACCGGGAGTAGAACCCAGTGTGCCAGCGCCGCAAGGCGGAGGATTAGCCTGTTGAGCCACGGCGCCGGCCTAGAAAATCAACTTTTAAACGATTGTTGAATACTAGAAAATGACAGGTTATGATCCACTGAACTGAAAACACGAGTATTCTGCAAGACATTAGTTCCTGAAAACCTTCACAGATGGCAATCACTGTAGATGCCAAATAATCACAAGAAATATTTCAATGTTTGGGGGAAAAGACACAATTTTTGTGCCCTAAGATCTCTGCAGGCATTGACTGGTGAAATAAATAAAACATTCAGTGAACAAATATATACAGAGAGAAAAGCCGGTAGAGAGAAGGAAACTGATAAACTGAACAACTTTATCCAACACATTTAAAATAAATTGGGTCCTTTGGGTTGGGATATTTGCCGATGTGTACAGAATTTAGAGTTTTTAGTCCCTATGAGGTTATAGTAAAGAATACTTGAGGCCGGCACCGTGGCTCAACAGGCTAATCCTCCGCCTTGCGGCGCCGGCACACCGGGTTCTAGTCCCGGTCGGGGCACCGGATTCTGTCCCGGTTGCCCCTCTTCCAGGCCAGCCCTCTGCTGTGGCCCGGGAGTGCAGTGGAGGATGGCCCAAGTGCTTGGGCCCTGCACCCCATGGGAGTCCAGGAGAAGCACCTGGCACCTGGCTCCTGCCATCGGATGAGCGCGCTGCGCCGGTCGCAGCGTGCCGTCCGCGGCAGCCATTGGAGGGTGAACCAACGGCACAGGAAGACCTTTCTCTCTCTCTCTCACTGTCCACTCTGCCTGTTAAAAAAAAAGAATACTTGAGTAGAATATGAAAAGGTATTTATTCTATACAATGGGCAAATATCTATAGTCGGTTTGAAAATACAAGCTGAATTATGATTTTAAGTACACTGCAAATAATTTTAACTTTGACATTTTCTTCACAGAACTAATGTTTAGTGAAATGTTTACTAACATAGCATCAGTACAATGAAGCAATAAAAACACTCAACTTTGCTTGGGTTTTTAAAATTATCTGCCGAGGGCCTGGTGCCATGGCTTACTTGGTTAATCCTCTGCCTGTGGCGCCGGCATCCTACATGGGTGCCGGATTCTGTTCCAGTTGCCCCTCTTCCAGGCCAGCTCTCTGCTGTGGCCTGGGAGTGCAGTGGAGAATGGTCCAAGTGCTTGGGCCCTGCACCCGCATGGGAGACCAGGAGAAGCACCTGGTTCCTGGCTTCGGATCGGTGCAGCACTGACCATGGCGGCCATTTGAGGCGGGGGGTGAACCAATGGAAGGAAGACCTTTCTGTCTGTCTGTCTCTCATTGTCTATAACTCTACTGTCAAATAAGTAAATAGGAAAGTAAATAAAATTATCTGTCGATACTTCATCTGTTGTTTTAAAAAGGCTACAATTATCCAAGGATGATTTTTCTATAATTAGCTACAATTAACAAATGAAGAACACGTGAAGAAAAATGCTGGACATTTAGGACATGTTAAAGCTATCACATAAGCCTTTCTATTTCATAACAGACTTTATTGGACAATATGATTAAAAATGCATTATTCTACTTTTCTTTTTAAAAGAGAGGCTAACAAAATTTATCTTTTAAATTACTTTTAAATAAAGTCAGCTATTTGCTATTAGATTGTTTGAGAATAGTTAGAAAAATATTTAGTGAGTTCACTAGAGAGCTATTCATCTAGAATTACAAAGTATGTCATTAGATTTGAAAATATATGCTAAGCAAAATGGAGATCACGACATAGGAGGGACTTTGAAAGGTTAGGTTACAAGCACCTAGAAAACATAATAGAAAACATAAAAACCAGACAGTGCCAAAAGAGACCAAGTAAATAGCACAAGGCAGGAAACAGCCTGAGGTTAAAAAATCAAAGTAGAGGGGCGAGTGCTGTTGTGTAGTGGGTAAAGCTGCCGCCTGCAATGCCAGCATCCCATATGGGCGCTGGTTCGGGTCCAGGCTGCTCCACTTCCTATCCAGCTCTCTGCTATGGCCTGGGAAAGCAGAAGATGGCCCAAGTCCTTGGGCCCCTACACCAGCATGGGAGACCCGGAAGAAGTTCCTGGCTCCCGGCTTCGGATTGGCACAGTTCCAGACATTGTGGCCAGTTAGGGAGTGAACCAGCAGATGGAAGACCTCTCTCTCTCTCTCTCTCTCTCTCTCTCTCTGTGCATAACTCTTTCAAGTAAATAAATACATCTAAAAAAAAATGAAAGTGTAAAGATTTTTCTCTACTGTCAAGGATTTTTCCCATCTTATAAACAAACAAAACTGGAGGAAATATATTCAACACATTTCTGAGGCACTGAACAACAGGCAGCACAGACCTATGATTCTTGGAAAAATGAAAATAAGGAAGTCATTCCCAGAATGCTCCAGCTGTCTTCCTGGAGGTGCAGAGGAGGACAAAATAGAGTTTCAAGGAGTTAGAGATAGAGGTGATGGGAAACAGATTCTGTGCAATTTGTGGAATTTGTGGCATGGAGAACCAGCGATAAGTGGAGCACTAGAGAAAGAGCTGTAGAAACGTGCAGAAGGTTCCCCGAGTCTTTAGATACACACTCATTTGCAGGTTCAGGAGACGAAACTCCAAGATGAGAGAATGAAAGAACTATGGAAGAGAGAGAACCCAACGTGACTCACCATGGACTTTACTTTCTAGCAAGCGATAGGGGAGAGAACTTGTGGAGTCGTGGGACAGTCAGCAAATAACCGAGAGTAAGCCCAGATTCCAGTGAATTCTACTCCAGAGCTTCCCTAAATAAAACAATGCCCTAAAACTCAAGGAAATTGACTACTGGCCCAAACAAGTTTCACTTGTTTAAAGAAAGAGAGCAAATCCAAAGTCTTCACAACAGAGTAGGAAAAGGCAAAATGTGACCATAATTACACTAAAGTTGCAGATTCAGAAATAACAAACATTATAATAGCCACTAAAAATTACAAAGAAAACAAACACAAGGAGGAAAGAAATGGAAAACATAAAGAACCAAATGGAACCTCAGATCTTAATACAGTATCTGAGAGGAAAACTCACTAAATAGATTTAAATCAAATTAGGTGTTACGAAGGTACACAAAATGGAAAACTTGAAAGAAAATGAGCCACTAATTTCTCAATAGCACAGAGAAAAAAGGTTGAGTAACTGAAAGAGTGGGTGAAATTTCAGACAAAGGCTGTTAAACATACCAAAAAGCTGGAGTGCAAGAAGAGGAGCAAGCTGGAACGGAAAATACTTTTGAAAAGATAAAACTTTCCAAAATTTGTGATAATTAAATCCACAAGTCCAAAGCGTTAATCAAATTCAAAAAAGAAGCATAAAGAAAATCAGTTTCAATCACCCTTAATTCAACTTTTAGAATTTTTTTTTAACTAAAGTAAAACCTTTAAGAATGCAGGGAAGAAAAAATTGTTTCATACAAGATAAGTTTCTCTTTAGCACATGTAGAAGAAAAATAAAGCTCTCAAATCTGAAATAAACACTAAGGAAAATATCCTTCAAAAATGAAGCCAAAATAAATTATATTCACACAAGTAATAAAAAGGTATATTAGCATTCCTACACTAAAAGAAATGTGAACAGAAATTCTTAAGACAAAAGGAATAATATCAATTTAAGAGTCATATGCAAAATAGTAAGACATAGGTACATGCGCAAAATGATATAAAGGCAAACATCAGTTAAATATGGACATGTAAACACTTGAAATCACTGTAAAAACAGATATCGCTAAGAATTCCATAAAACTGAATTCTAGGGGCTGGTGCTGTGGTATAGTGGGTAAAGCTGCTGCCTGCAGTGCCAGCATCCCAAACGGGCACTGGTTTGAGTCCCGGCTGCTCCATTTCCGATCCAGCTCTCTGCTCTGGCCTGGGAAAGCAGCAGAAGATGGCCCAAGTGCTTGGGCCCCTGCACCTGCATGGGAGACCTGGAGGAAGCTCCTTGTTCCTAGTTTTCGATCAGCTCAGCTATAGCCATTGTTGCCATTTGGGGACTAAGTCAGTGGATGGAAGATCTCTCTCTTGATCTCTTTCTATAACTCTGAATTTCAAATAAATAAAATGAATTTTAAAAAAGAAATATCCTGCAAACACTACTCACGTTGAAGTAGAATCAAAGAAATATTACCAGACAAGAAGTACATTAGGTTAAAAAGACCAAATTATTGCGAAGAAACTCAAAACATAAATATGTATGCATAACATAATAGAAACCCTAAATAATGCAAAATGGTAGCACTGGAAGCAGAAGTAGACAAATCTACAATTATAGTTTATTACTTCAAAACTTGTTTCTGCAACTGATATGAAAGTGGAAATACACACTTTCTAAACCTACTGTAAACCACTCCACCCAGGAACTCCAGGATGGAAACTGTTTTCAATGCACAACATATAAACTAGGCAATAAAAATACATCAAAATTTAGAGATGACATAATCAAGAACATGATTAGTGATTACAATGGAATGAAACTGATCATGAACAAGGAAATATGGAAAGTTCCCAGATAATTGGAAGTCAGGTAATATGTATCAATAGAGCCCAGCAACAAGGGACTAAATCCTGAAGGCAAATAGAAAATATTGGGAAACGAATGAAAATCAAAGTATAGGACGTCAAAATGCTTGGATGTACCTACATCAGTGTTCAGCAAAAAAAAAAAAAAAAACAAAAAAACAAAAAAACAAAAAAACAAAAAAAAACCATAGTTTAAAAATTTCTATTAGAGAAGCAGAAAAATCTAAAAATGAAATTTTCTACTTTCAGAAGAACTAAAATGCGGGCTCATTCATTTAAGAATAAATAAAAGGAAAATAACAAAACAGAGGATATTCACTTGAAAGTAAACAGAAAATCAGTGAAACTAAAGGCTGACTCTTTGAAAGGATAAATAAAATTGATACATCTCTAGCTAGTCTAATCAAGAAAGAAATTAAAATCCTCTAAGTTAACAATGACAAGTGTCAAAGAGGACACAACAATACATACTAATAGACAATAAACAGTATGAAAATACTATCAGGGGGCTGGTGCTGTGGCGTAGGGGGTTAACGCCCTGACCAGAAGCACTGGCATCCATATGGGTGCCGGTTTGAGACCCGGCTGCTCCACTTCCTGTCCAGCTCTCTGCTGTGGCTTGGGAAAGCAGTGGAAGATGGTCCAAGTCCTTAGGCCCCTGCACCCATGTCGGAGACCCGGAGGAAGCTCCTGGCTTCGGATCAAGGATCAGAGCAGCTCCGGCCGTCACAGCTCCAGCTGTTGCAGCTAATTGGGGGATGAACCATCAGATGGAAGACCTCTCTCTCTCTGCCTCTCCTAACTCTGACTTTCAAGTAAAATAATTTTTTTAAAAAAGAAAATATTAACAATTTTATGCTACTAAACTTGAAAAACTAGACAAAATATTTAAGTTCAAAGACATAAGAAAACTGACCAAAGAAAAATAGGCAATCTGAATAGCCCTATTTCTACAAAATAAATTGGATCCATAAGACTTTCCAACAATGAAAATTCTGGGTTCAAATAGCAGTACCGAGTAACTTTGTAAATATTTCAATTAGTAACAAGTACTGGTCTGACACATTCTTTCACAAAACATAAGGAACATTGTCCATCTTTTTGAAGTAAAATTTACTAATATTCTTATATGAAACATTTTAAAGTAGGGGAACCAAAACCACACATCTATATCCCTCATGAATATAAATGCCAAAAAATTTAACATAATTTTTAAAATTATGCCTAGGAATATCTAAAAATGGTAATATATAAGGGAGGTGCTTGTCTCAGGTAAGCAAAGTTGGCTTAATAATTAAAATTAATGTATTGTTTATAGTAAATCTAAGAGACAAAGGCATTAATAGAGGAAGCATTTGATAAAATTAAACATTTACACACAATAAAATTTTGGCAAATGAGGAAGAAAGGAAAAGTACTTTCTCAATTCATAAAGTATATTTATAAAAAATTTGTAGGTACTATCACAACTAATGATTAACAAACAAGTTGAGTGTTCTCTCTCAAAGATTGAGATGAGACAAAGATGTTCACTCTCATCATCTCTAGTCAATACTGAATAGGAGATACTAGCACATTTAATAAGGCCACATAAAAGCAAAAGGCATGCATGATAAATGTGAGAACGTATAACCAGATCTACAGAAAAGCCTAAGAAAGCTCACCAAAAGCAGTTAGAGCTAAGACATATTACAGAATTAAAATTTAATGCACAGAAAGTCAACTGTATTTATATATACTGACCACAATGATAAAATACAATTTGCAACAGTATTCAACCAAGAATAGTTAGGGATACATTTAATAAAGTATATGTAAGTTTTGTACACTAAAATCTCTAAAACATTGTTTAAACCATAAAGACAAATATATGGAAATATCTGTCTATAGAGTATCAATATAACTTTCCCTGTTTATAGAGCCGATGAAGTACCAATGAAAATCCGAATAGATTTTGCTTAATAATGTATCAGCTAATTTTAAAGCTTATGTGGGACAACAAAGAATCCAAACCAGCAGGACAACATTTGAAAGAATAAAGTTGAGGAATTTGCTATACCAGGATTCAAGTCTTAATATAAACCCACAGTAGTCAAGATTGTGATTTTGGCATATGAAAAAAAGGATCAACGGGAATAAATAGGGAGTTTTCAAGTATACCAACACATATGTGGTCAATTGATGAGATTAACCTACCAAAAACAATTCTGTTCTTTTCAAGCAATGGTACTATAATAGCTTAGATATATGGAAATAAATGTATGTAAACCCTTACTTCACACCATAGACAAAGTACCATTCAAAACAGCACTAGGATTGCAGGCGCCGCAGCTCAATAGGCTAATCCTCCGCCTGTGGCGCCGGCACACTGGGTTCTAGTCCCAGTCCGGGTGCCAGATTCTGTCCCGGTTGCTCCTCTTCCAGGCCAGCTCTCTGCTGTGGCCCGGGAAGGCAGTGGAGGATGGCCCAAGTGCTTGGGCCCTGCACCTGCGTGGGAGACCAGGAGAAGCACCTGGCTCCTGGCTTCTGATCAGCGCAGTGCGCCAGCCGTGGAGGCCATTGGTGGTTGAACCAAGGGAAAAGGAAGACCTTTCTCTGTCCTCTCTGACAGTCAAAAAAAAAAAAAAAAAGAAAGAAAAAGCTGCATGATAGGGCCAGCATTGTGGTGTCGTGGGTAAAGCTGCTCCACTTCCAAGCCAGCTCCCGTAACACGCCCAGGAAAGCCACATTACTCGGGGCCCCGCCAGTCAAGTAGGAGACCCAGATGAAGCTCCTGGCTGCTGACTGCTGGCTCTGGCCTGGCCCAGCCCTGGCCATTTCTGCCATCTCAGGAGTAATCCAACAGATGGAAGATCTGTCTCTCCCTAAACTTCTCTCTGTGTGTCTGTTTAACTCTTTCAAATAAATTAATTTTAAAAAATTAAAAATTGCATTAAGACAAACTTATCTTTTAATTCCATTTTCTATGAACTTTTTAGAAATGCTCTACTGGCTTATGAAAATGCTCAGGGCCAGAGCTGTGGTGTGGTGGTCTGGGCCTCTGCTTGAGTGCCAGCGTCCTGTGTGGGTGCCAGTCCCTGACCTAGCTGCTCCTTTTCTATCCCACTCTCTGCTTGTGGCCTAGGAGGGCAGTGGAGGGTGGTTCAAGTGCCTGGGTCCTAGTACCCAATTGGAGACCCCAGGGAGGCTCCTGGCTGGCTTTGGATCCACCCAGTTCCGCCATTTTGAGTGAACCAGTAGATGGGAGACCTTTCTCTCTTGGCTCTGCCTCTCAAGTAAATAAATAAGATACTTGGAGAAAAAATGCTCAATGTAAGTAGTAAGTGGGAAGTGCAAATTGAAACACAATTAACTATCACTACATATTAATAAAACATATTCAAAGAAAAATGACATGTCATAATACATAACTGAAACAACTTACTGATAAACTGAACCTTCTACATTATAGTCATAAATACTTTTCATTGAAATGTACAAAGTGCTCTTGCATGATTTTTAGGTTCTTGAAAGTACGCTCATTCTTTCCCACTGGCCTTTGCTTCTGCTGTCCGCTCTGCTTACCTGAGGTCAGACGCCGCAGAGTGCGTGAAGAGCTCTGCTTGGTCCTGTGGCTTTGGCTGGGTTTGGTAAGTGGGAGCGAGCAGGAAGGGAACAGAGGGTAGGAGACCAATGAGATCAGAGTATGTAGTCTCCCAATGCCCCTGCTTTTAAATTACAATTCCCAAGCAGCTGCTTTGCTCTTTAGCGGTAGCACCTGTTCAATGCTTTACCTCCAATTGCTGTGGGTCTCCAAATGCACTCATTTTCTGTGCTGTTCCCACCATAATACCCCTACAATTTTGTTCACCTGGTGCCTCACCAGCCCTTTTTGTTTCACTTAACTCTGCTTCTTCAAATTATTCTTGGTAAAATCATTCTGAGTATGCCACCTGTTTTCTGCCACAACTCTAATGGATAGAATAACTAGTATCATGAGTGGGGTTCTTGCATTCTTTGCTCTCCTATTTGTGAACAGATGGATAGCCTCATTGTTGGAGAAAACAAAACAACATCGGTAATGGAGTGGCATCACAATTTTCAATTTCTCACTTGAATGATGTGAAATGAATTACTATTTAAGCACAAAGTATGACGTGACCAATTATCTTTGGCACCACTGGATATGGCAAAAAAATGGTGATTGCAAAGGCTATACAGTGGAGCAAGACTGCTTCTGACTGTTCTGCAGAATTTATACAAAAATAATTAGGTGCTTAAAATATTGAATGGGGATGGATGTTTAGGCTAGCAGTTAAGATGCCAGCTAAGGCCGGCGCTGCAGCTCACTAGGCTAATCCTCCACCTGTGGCGCCGGCACACCAGGTTCTAGTCCTGGCCGGGGCGCTGGATTCTGTCCTGGTTGCTCCTCTTCCAGTCCAGCTCTCTGCTGTGGCCTAGGAGTGCAGTGGAGGATGGCCCAAGTGCTTGGGCCCTGCACCCGCATGTGAGACCAGGAGAAGCACCTGGCTCCTGGCTTCAGATCAGCGCGGTGCGCAGACCACAGCAGCCTGCCACAGTGGCCACTGGAGGGTGAACCAATGGAAAAGGAAGACCTTTCTCTCTGTCTCTCTCTCACTGTCTAACTCCGCCTGTCAAGAAAAAAAAAAAAAAAAAGAAGAAGCCAGGTAAGAGGCACACACCCCACACTGGAATATCTGAGTCCCACACCCAGATCTAGGCCCTGACTCCAGCTTCCTGCTAACGAGACCCTGGGCGGCAGTGCTGATGCCTCAAGTTCTGCCACCCATGTGGAAGACCTGAGTTGAGTTTGCAGCTCTCAGCTCCCATTCAGCCAGCTCTGTTGTGGGCATACGAAGAGTGCACCAGTGGAAGGGAGCTCTCTCTGTCCATCTGTCTGTCTCTCTGCCGCTCAAGTAAATAAAGTTGAAAAAAAAAAGTTTGAATGCTCAACTCATGTCTCAGGTGGAGATCTGGAAGATGTTAATGGCAGTCTTAATTGCTTACTTAGGGGCTCATACAGCTGGCATCGCTGAAGACCAAGCTGGAGGTTTAATTGCAGGGAGGCAGTTTCTTTTTTTATTATTTAATAAATGTAAATTTACAAATTGCAACTTTTGCATTGTTGTGCTTTTTTCCCCCATAACCTCCCTCCCACCCACAGCTATCCCAGCTCCCCCTCCCTCTCCCATCCCACTCTTCATCCAGTTTCATTTTCAATTTTCTTTATGTACAGAAGATAAACTTAGTATATACTAAGCAAAGATTTCAACAGACTGCATCCACACAACCACATAGAGTACTGTTCAACTAGTAGTTTTACCATTAATTCTCATAGTAAAACACATTAAGGACAGACATCCTATGTGGGGAGCAGGTGTACAGTGACTCCCGTGGTTGATTTAACAATTGACACTCTTATTTATGACACCAGCAATCACCTGAGGCTCTTGCCATGAGCTGTCAAGGCTATGGAAGCCTCTTGAGTTCACCAACTCTGACCTTATTTAGTCAAGGCCGTATCACAGTGGGGTTTCCTTCCTCCCTTCAGAGAAAGGTACCTCCTTCCTTGATGGCCTGTTCTTTCTGCTGGGGTCTTGTTCACCGAGATCTTTCATTCAGGTCGTTTTTGCTACAGTGTCTTGTCTTTCCTTGCCTGCGAGACTCTCATGGGCCTTTTAGCCAGATCCGAATGGGAGGCAGAGTTTCCATGTCAGTGAAATGGGTACTTGCCAAAACGCTTATGTTAGGGAAAGCGAACTTGGGGGAAAGGAGTGGAATTGTGAGATTAGGACAAAAACAGATGAACCTGAACATTTTCAACAAAGTTTCCTGAATCCCCCTTGCAGTGGAAGCAGTTCCTTTCCATCTCAGGAAACCAGTCTCCCTCGCAAAGCAAGGTTTCAAGGGCTTCATTTGGGGCAGCTGCTGCTCAGACTCCAGCTTCACTGAGCTTTCTGCTCGTGGATCTCCACTGAGCAGCAACACAAGAGAAGTGCAGAGTTCCTCTCTGATGTTACACCAAGGAATAGAATCCTGGCATTGGACTAGACTGACACTCTCAATCTAGGAATACGCACAAAGGATCCTGGATAAAATGTGAAATAAAGCACCTAAATGTAGTCAAAACAGACAAAACCTGAATCAAGCCATCATGAGGGTTGTAAACCTCTTTTTTTTGTTTTTGACAGGCAGAGTTAGACAGCGAGAGAGAGACAGAGAGAAAGGTCTTCCTTCCGTTGGTTCACCCCCCAAATAGCTGCTACGGCCAGCGTGCTGCACCAATCCGAAGCCAGGAACCAGGGGCTTCCTTCTGGTTTCCCTTGCGGGTGCAGGGCCCAAGCACTTGGGCCATCCTCCACTGCCTTCCCCGGCCACAGCAGAGAGCTGGCCTGGAAGAGGGGCAACCGGGACAGAATCCAGCGCCCAACCTGGACTAGAACTCAGGGTGCTGGCACCGCAGGCGGAGGATTAGCCTAGTGAGCTGTGGTGTGGGCCGGTTGTAAACCTCTTAACCTAGACCTCAAGCAATTTACAGACCAACAACACATTAACTGAGGAGACCTGGTTGTGCTGGCAAACTGAAACATCAAAAATATGCCCTCGGCTGGCGCCAGGGCTCACTTGGTTAATCTTCCGTGTGTGATGCTGGCATCCCATATGGGCGCCGGCCATAGCGGCCATTTGGGGGATGAACCAACGGAAGGAAGACCTTTCTCTCTCTCTAACTGTCTATAATTGTACCTGTCAATAAAAAACAAAAAACAAAAAAACCTAAGTCCTATACCTAGCCACAAACCTTCTCCTCCGTGAGCTTTGGCAATTTATCAGGGCGTATGAGCTCTGGGAAGCAGTGGGATACCCAGCCCACCTGTACAACCTAGGTTCAGGTGAGAGTATGACTGAATTGATAGCACCTTGCAAAGATACAGCGACTGTCACCGTGACTTCGTCTTTATCTTATGCGGGGAATAAATTTTCAAAATTAAGAGGGCAAAACCAGAAGTTGATTGGCAGAAAATGACACTTGACGGGTCTTCCCTCCAATGTTGTTTGTGGTCATATTTTCCTGGGTATATTAACCTTATCAAAGACACATCAGCTTTGTATTGATTTGTAGCAACTTTACTAATATTACATTTAGGAGTGCTTGAATCTGATATTTGAAGTGATTTTTCAGTTTGCTCTAGGATTTTTAGACAGCAACTACTAAATTCCTAGGAGAAACACAACAGGCATTTCACATTTGCAAATGCTGTTTTAAAATCTATTGATACTTCTTACAATGTTTTAATTCTCTTGAATGTGAGTTTTTTTTTTTTTTTACAAAATTATATTTCCTTGAACATGACATTGTATTCATTGGAGAAACTTATTTTTGAAAATGTTTCCCTTAGACTTAGACCCCAACACAATAGTACTGGGGGACTTCAATACTTCACTCACAGATATTGACAGATCGACAGGACAGAAGATCAACAAGGAGACAGTAGATTTAAACAACACTATAGCCCAAATGGATCTAACAGATATCTACAGAACTTTTCATCCTACAAGTAATGCATTCACATTCTTCTCAGCAGTACATGGAACCTACTCTAGGATTGATCACATATTAGGCCATAAAGCAAGTCTCAGCAAATTCAAAAGAATTAGAATCATACCATGCAACTTCTCAGACCATGAGGGAGTGAAGTTGGAAATTAGCAACTCAGGAATCTCTAGAGCTTATGCAAACACATGGAGATTGAACAACATGCTCCTGAATGAACAATGGGTCACTGAAGAAATCAAAAGAGAAATCAAAAATTTTCTGGAAGTAAATGAGGATAACAGCACAACATACCAAAACTTATGGGATACAGCAAAAGCAGTGTTAAGAGGAAAGTTTATATCAATAGGTGCCTACATCAAGAAACTGGAAAGGCACCAAATAGATGAGCTTTCAATGCATCTCAAGGATCTAGAAAATTTGCAGCAAACTAGACCCAAATCTAGTAGAAAAAGAGAAATAATCAAAATCAGAGAAGAAATCAACAGGATTGAATCCAAAAAAACATTACAAAAAATCAGCCAAACGAGGAGCTGGTTTTTTGAAAAAATAAACAAGATTGACACCCCATTGGCCCAACTAACTAAAAAAAGAAGAGAAAAGACCCAAATCAGTAAAATCAGAGATGAAAAAGGAAATATAACAACAGACACCACAGAAATCAAAAGAATCATCAGAAATTACTACAAGGACTTGTATGCCAGCAAACAGGGAAACCTATCAGAAATGGATAGATTCCTGGACACATGCAACCTACCTAAATTGAACCAGGAAGACATAGAAAACCTAAACAGACCCATAAGTGAGTCAGAAATTGAATCAGTAATAAAGGCCCTCCCAACAAAGAAAAGCCCAGGACCAGATGGATTCACTGCTGAATTCTACCAGACATTTAAAGAAGAACTAACCCCAATTCTTCTCAAACTATTCAGAACAATCGAAAAAGAGGGAATTCTCCCAAATTCCTTCTATGAAGCCAGCATCACCTTAATTCCTAAGCCAGAAAAAGATGCAGCATTGAAAGAGAATTACAGACCAATATCCCTCATGAACATAGATGCAAAAATCCTCAACAAAATTCTGGCCAATAGACTGCAACAACACATCAGAAAGATCATCCACCCAGACCAAGTGGGATTCATCCCTGGTATGCAGGGATGGTTCAATATTCGCAAAACAATCAACGTGATACACCACATTAACAGGCTGCAGAAGAAAAACCATATGATTATCTCACTAGACGCAGAGAAAGCATTCGATAAAATTCAACACCCTTTCATGATGAAAACCCTAAGCAAACTGGGTATAGAAGGCACATTCCTCAATACAATCAAAGCAATTTATGAAAAACCTACGGCCAATATCCTATTGAATGGGGAAAAGTTGGAAGCATTTCCACTGAGATCTGGTACCAGACAGGGATGCCCACTCTCACCACTGCTATTCAATATAGTGCTGGAAGTCTTAGCCAGAGCTATTAGGCAAGAAAAAGAAATTAAAGGGATACAAGTTGGGAAGGAAGAACTCAAACTATCCCTCTTTGCAGACGACATGATTCTTTATTTAGGGGACCCAAAGAACTCTACTAAGAGACTATTGGAACTCATAGAAGAGTTTGGCAAAGTAGCAGGATATAAAATCAATGCACAAAAATCAACAGCCTTTGTATACACAGACAATGCCACGGCTGAGGAAGAACTGCTAAGATCAATCCCATTCACAATAGCTACAAAAACAATCAAATACCTTGGAATAAATTTAACTAAGGACATTAAAGATCTCTACAATGAAAATTACAAAACCTTAAAGAAAGAAATAGAAGAGGATACCAAAAAATGGAGAAATCTCCCATGCTCATGGATTGGAAGAATCAATATCATCAAAATGTCCATTCTCCCAAAAGCAATTTACAGATTCAACGCAATACCAATCAAGATACCGAGGACATTCTTCTCAGATCTGGAAAAAATGATGCTGAAATTCATATGGAGACACAGGAGACCTCGAATAGCTAAAGCAATCTTGTACAACAAAAACAAAGCCGGAGGCATCACAATACCAGATTTCAGGACATACTACAGGGCAGTTGTTATCAAAACAGCATGGTACTGGTACAGAAACAGATGGATAGACCAATGGAACAGAATAGAAACTCCAGAAATCAATCCAAACACCTACAGCCAACTTATATTTGATCAACGATCCAAAACCAATCCCTGGAGTAAGGTCAGTCTGTTTAATAAATGGTGCTGGGAAAACTGGATTTCCACGTGCAGAACCATGAAGCAAGACCCCTACCTTTCACCTTACACAAAAATTCATTCAACATGGATTAAAAATTTAAACCTACGACCCGACACCATCAAATTACTAGAGAGCATAGGAGAAACCCTGCAAGACATAGGTACTGGCAAAGACTTCTTGGAAAAGACCCCAGAAGCACAGGCACTGAAAACCAAAATTAACTACTGGGATTGCATCAAATTGAAAAGTTTCTGTACTGCAAAAGAAACAGTCAGGAAAGTGAATAGGAAACCGACAGAATGGGAAAATATATTTGCAAACTATGCAACAGATAAAGGGTTGATAACCAGAATCTACAAAGAAATTAAGAAACTCCACAACATCAAAACAAACAACCCACTTAAGAGATGGACCAAGGACCTCAACAGACATTTTTCCAAAGAGGAAATCCAAATGGCCAACAGACACATGAAAAAATGTTCAAGATCCCTAGCAATTAGGGAAATGCAAATCAAAACCACAATGAGGTTTCACCTCACCCCGGTGAGAATGGCTCACATTCAGAAATCCACCAACAATAGATGCTGGAGAGGATGTGGGGAAAAAGGGACACTAATCCACTGTTGGTGGGAATGCAAACTGGTGAAGCCACTATGGAAGTCAGTCTGGAGATTCCTCAGAAACCTGAATATAACCCTACCATTCAACCCAGCCATCCCACTCCTTGGAATTTACCCAAAGGAAATTAAATTAGCAAACAAAAAAGCCGTCTGCACAGCAATGTTTATTGCGGCTCAATTCACAATAGCTAAGACTTGGAACCAACCCAAATGCCCTTCAACAGTAGACTGGATTAGGAAATTATGGGACATGTACTCTACAGAATACTATACAGCAGTCAAAAACAATGAAATCCGGTCACTTGCAACAAAATGGAGGAATCTAGAAAACATCATGCTGAGTGAATTAAGTCAGTCCCAAAGAGACAAATATCATTTGTTTCCCTTGATTGGCGATGACTAACTGAGCACCAAAGGGGAAACCTGTAGAAGTGAAATGGACACTATGAGAAACAGTGACTCGATCAGCTCTTGTGCTGACTGTTGTTGTACAATGTAATACTTTATCCATGGTAGTATTTTTTTTTTCTCTTTATCCTAGTACTAGTGGTTGAACTCTGTAATTAACACACAATTATACTTAGGTGTTTAAATTTTAACCGAAAAGTGATCTCTGTGAAATATAAGAGTGGGAATAAGAGAGGGAGGAGATGTAAAATTTGGGACATGCTCAATCGGAACGGCCCCAAATGATGGAGTTAGAATTGTGCCAGGGGTTTCCAATACAATCCCATCAAGGTGGCATGTACCAAGGCCATCTCACTAGTCCAAGTGATCAATTTCAGCTCACAATTGATCACACTGATAGGTCTAAGAGTCAAAGGGATCACACAAACAAGACTAGTGTCTGCTAATACTAACTGATAGAATGAAAAAGGGAGAGAATGATCCAACATGGGAAGCAGGATACACAGCAGACTCATAGAATGGCAGATGTCCTAAATAGCACTCTGGCCTCAGAATCAGCCCTTAAGGCATTTGGATCTGGCTGAAGAGCCCATGAGAATATTTTAGGCATGGAAAGCTAAGACACTCTGGAAAAAACAGAAGACCTAAATGAAAGATCTCTGCGAGTGAGATCCCAGTGGAAAGAACGGGGCCATCAAAGAAGGAGGTACCTTTCTCTGAAGGGAGGAGGGAACTTCCACTTTGACTATGGCCCTGTGGGAATAAGATCGAAGTCGGCGAACCCTAAAGGCTTCCATAGCCTCGGCAACTCATGACCAGAGCCTAGGGAGATTACTGACGCCATAAACAAGAGTGTCAAATTGTTAAATCAACATCAGGAGTCACTGTGTACTTACGTCTCATGAGGGATCTGTCCTTAATGTGTTATCCAATGTGAAGTGATGCTATTACTAGTACTGAAACAGTATTTTTACACTTTGTGTTTCTGAGTGGGTGCAAACTGATGAAATCCTTACATAGTATATATTGAATCGATCTTCTTTATATAAAGATAATTGCAAATGATTAAAAAATCTTGGTGTTAAATTGGAAATTGCATAGACAATTAATCAATTTTTTTTAAAAAAAAAAATCATGTAGGATCTCTGTCCTTAATGTGCTGTACATTGTGAATTAATACTATAACTAGTACTCCAACAGTATTATCATTTTGTGTCTCTATGCGAGGGCAAACCGTTGAAATCTTTACGTAATATGTACTAAATTGATCTTCTGTGTATAAAGAGAATTGAAAATGAATCTTGTTGTGAACAGAAGGGGAGAGGGAGCGGGAAAGGGGAGGGTGGGGGGAGGGAGGGAAGTTGTGTGGGGGGGGAGCCATTGTGGTCCATGAGCTGTTCTTTGGAAATTTATATTCTTTAAATAAAAGCTTTATAAAAAAAAAAAAAAAAAAAAAAGAAAATGTTTCCCTTAGGGATTTCTATCCCACACAGAGATTTTATACATGAAAATGACAATTGTGAGTAACCAAAACACCTGCAGAACTCTGTTAGGGGACGGCAGTATGTTCTGAAAAGCAACATGTAATGAACACACTTGTTAATGTTTCCTCTGTTTATAAGTAATGATGTTCTTCACCATTTACAAAGGGTCAAGTGTACATTTAAAATTTTAGAAAGAATATTGCTTTAATATAACAGAGTAACAAATGAAAATATTTTATAAAATAATGATAGCAAAAAATATGGTGTTTTTTGGACAACAATGAAAATCTAACTTGTTTGAAAACAGGAGCTTTTTTTTTTTGACAGGCAGAGTTAGACAGTGAGAGAGATAGAGAGAAAGGTCTTCCTTCTGTTGGTTCACCCCCCAAATGGCCACCACGGCCAGTGCTCTGCGCTGATCCAAAGCCAGGAGCCAGGTGCTTCTCCTGGTCTCACATGCGGGTGCAGGGCCCAAGCACTTGGGCCATCCTCCACTGCCTTCCCGGGCCACAGCAGAGAGCTGGACTGGAAGAGGAGCAACCAGGACAGAACCCGGCGCCCCAACTGGCACTAGAACCCGGGGTCCCGGTGCCACAGGCGGAGGATTAGCCTAGTGAGCTGTGGAGCTTATACAGCATTTTTCTTTTTTAACCTTCAAAAATAAAGCAGGCCGGCACCGCGGCTCACAAGGCTAATCCTCCGCCTTGTGGCGCCGGCACACGGGGTTCTAGTCCCGGTTGGGGCACCGGATTCTGTTTTGGTTGCCCCTCTTCCAGGCCAGCTCTCTGCTGTGGCCCGGGAAGGAAGTGGAGGATGCCCCAAGTGCTTGGGCTCAGCACCCCATGGGAGACCAGGAGAAACACCTGGCTCCTGGCTTCGGATCAACGAGGTGCGCCAGCCGCAGCAGCCTGCCACAGTGGCCACTGGAGGGTGAACCAATGGCAAAGGAAGACCTTTCTCTCTGTCTCTCTCTCTCACTGTCCACTCTGCCTGTCAAAAATAAATAAAAAAAGAAAAGAAAAAGAAAAGAGTAAAAAAAAATAAAGCAAAAGCATGTTTAAGGTTTTTCGCAAAAATAAACTATTTTTTTCCATAAACAATGACAGTGAAGATGAAACACTTATTCGTAGTAGTTTTCTGTCATAATCTTCCATCAGTTTTTTGCACCCTTCTTCAAGATCACACTCACCATTTACAGACAAATGTGCTGTGGATGATTCGCCTCAACACCAGAGTCACCACTCTAATCAGAAAGGACATATGTGATGGTGATCAGTTTTTTAATTATAATAAAACAACTTTGTGATGTTGACTGAGTGTCCGGAATATGATTAGGCACTGTGGGGGTATGCAAGGAAGCCTGAGAAAACAGCTTTGTGGAGGAGTTAAGACTTGTAGCACAGGCTTTCTTTAGTCATTAAGATAATGCAATATCACACAGAAACCCATGCGGCTTAGATAATAACACTAGATAATTTTCAGCATGAATCAATCTGTATTCCTCTGTGAGGGACACTTCCACATAGAAGATGCCATCAGAGTGGTGGATGGAAGACGAGCAGACGAGATGGAAGAGGAAGGAAGTGAAGGAGACAGGAAAAGATAATTTTGAGGACATGAGGAAGGCAAGGAAAACAACCCCCTACTACATTGTTCATTTTTTTATACCCCAGGTGATTTGATATATATTATCTTCAAAAGAATGACTTTTAAAATACTCAAAATACCCAGTAGTACAGAAAATCTTTTTGAAATTAAAATATTCAGATTTATATACAATAGTGAAATAATTGATCAAGATTCAAATTATTATTTCTTGGTTTCAGCATATGACAAATGTCATATAAGAAGTTTCTAGTATAACAACAACAAAAAGGAACTGAAAACTTTTATGAATCCCTTTGTAAGCACCAAGTACCACACTGAATCTTGATTTCCAGTATGTTATTTACACTTCACAAAAATTATATGAAATAGGTACGTACTCTTTAGTCAGTTAAGTTTCTTTAAAAATTAAATTGTAGTAAATCAATTAGCATAAATATTGCGTATGAGATGTCTTCAAAAAGCTCATGGAAAATGTATATAAGCTTAATTCTATGAACTTTTTGAAGTACCCTCACGTGTATATACGTTAAATTACAGTAAATTAAGCATGTAGTAAATTGGCAATATTTTTCAGAGGAGTAAAAAAAGGTTGGAGTGATTATAAACTCACATGCAAACTCGGGCTCTCTGATCAAAATCTGTGTTAGTTCATCAATCCCTGCTCTTCAAAATTTCAAGTGTCACTAGTAGAGAAAAGTATCTTCCACAGGCATTAACTCCCCTCCCACATTTAGGGTAGCCACAGATACAACCTGTCACAGCTGTTTTTGCTAATTTATCAGCAATATAGCTGGAATTTATATATATATATATGTATGTATATATATGTATGTATATATATGTATATATATATATGTATATATATATATATATATATATATATATATATATATATATATATATATTGAAAGGCAGAGAAACAGTAAAAGGGAGAGACTGAGACAGGAACAGAGACAGAGATCTGCCATCCATTGGTTCACTCCCTAAAAGCCTACAACGAGGCTGGGCCAGGTTGAATCCAGGAGGCCAGATCTCAGTCTGGATCTCCCACAGGGTGGTAGGGACCCTACTACCTGAGCCCTCACCCACTGCTTCCCCGGATCTGCACTAGCAGGAAGCTGGAGTCGGGAGCCAGAGTCCGGGATCCAAGGCAAGAATTCCAGTATGGGACTCAGGTATCCCAGCCAACAGACCAAACTCCCCCCGAATTTAATCTTTCACTATTTCGTTGTATGTGTCTCCTAGCCGTGCCTTAGCAGGAAGCTGGAACAGGAAGTGGAGATGGAACTCAAATCTGGGCATTGTCATACGGGATGTCCTAAGTGGCATCTTAATCACCTCACCCAAAACAGCTACACAACTGGACATTTTATCACTCCACCAGCACATCCTACTTTAACACTCTGGTTTCTCTTCAGATCGTATGAATCTTTCACCTTTTACTAACATGTCATACTTTTGGATTCTTCTTTTTACTCATCTATTGATAAGGATCTTGCATAAGAATGAAATAACAATCTGCCTTCCTTTAATTATTGTGCACATACTAAAATTCAAACTAAATTATTTTCATATCATAAATCACCAGCAACTGCTGTGTCAAGTCCTAAGATGTTGGAATATTTTAGTGGTATAGGGTGTCTTAGATATTTATTATAATATGCCTAATTCATGTTCTTCTAGTAATAAGTAAAATACATAAGAGAATTATCTTTTAGTAAATAAATATGGGCCAGTGCTGCAGGATATACCTCTGCCTGTGGCACCAGCATCCCGCATGGTGCCCGTTAGTATTCCGGCTGCTCCTCTTTAGATCCTGCTCTTTGTTATGATCTGGGAAAGCAGTGGAAGATGGCCCAAATGTTTGTGCTATGCACCCACCTGGGAGACCCAGAAGAATCTCCTGGCTTCTAGTTTTTGGGTCAACCCAGCTCTGTCCATTGTGGCCATTTAACCAGTGGATGGAAAACCTCTCCCTCAGTCTGTCCCTCTCTCTGTCTGTAACTCAGCCTTTCAAATAAATAAATAAATCTTTAAAAAATAAATAAGACTATATAATAAGTTTTAACAGCGCTGAGATTTAAACAAGATAGAACAAGCCATTGTGCTAGAGAGTATGCACTTAAAACCAAAACCCAAGTATGTGCCTAGTTGTTAAGGATAATGTCAAGAAATATTTCATTTAATCAGTTATAAAACAATATCAATATTTATTCAAAAGATGAACATATGGAAGATTTATTATGATTGCCTGAAAAAGCCTTAGTTGTGAACTTTTGAAATAACATATTTTTATAGTATATATCAGGTGGGGCATGAAATTTCATTTAAAAAACAAATGTGAGTAGCCCAATAGTTTCAAAAACATTTTAGTTTTGTTAACCTTTTTTGTACGTGTAGTATTTCTTTGCTTCTCAATTTGTTTCTGTTTACCATTAGTAGGCCAGTTTTACAAACAAAATTCTCAAAATTCAGAGAAGTTAATTCGTTTTTATATAGTCACTCAGATGAGAGACAGTGGAACTGAATTCACATACAGGTCTCTTGTTCTGAGATCCAGAGAAAACAACAAGAATGAGTGTTATGAATTGACTTCCCAGGAATAATCCTCAATGTGTGTAACATAGCTCATTTTAAGGAGCTATCAAAGAGAAAATGCCACTAATTGCCATTAATGGTATACAAATACATATATTTTGTATTGGATTAATTTATTTTAACAATAAAAATTTTTCACCTTTTTACAGAGAGTATTATTTGAGCATACAACACACCCCGTATCTTCTGAAAGAGAATAACTATCCTAGGGAAATCAGATATTTACGCACATCTAAGCCTTTCGTCTAGGGGTTCAGATGCCCACATCCAGTACTGGAGTACCTGGGACTGACTCACAGCTCCTGCTCCCGACTTCTGCTGCTGGCTAATGCAGACCCTGACAGGGGGTGGTGACGGCTCATGGAATCGGGTTCCTGCCACCCACACGGGAGACGTCTATTGACTTAGCTGTTGTGGACACTTGGACACTTGGGGAATGAACCAACAGATAAGAGGTCTCTGTCTCTCCCATAAATAAATTTTAAAAACTTTTTTTAAAGTGAAAAACATAACAAAGAGCTACATGTTTTCAGAAACTTCTAATGGGTATAAATAGCAAGAAGCACAACAAAGTAATGATCCAGCAAAACCTGAAACTGTAACTGAAGTTACTGCTCTGTAAATTGCTTCTCTGTAGATTACTTCTTCCTTTCTAAAAAGATTTGTTTATTTGAAAGGCTGAGTGACAGAGACACACAGAGAGACGGAGCAACAGAGACAGAGAGAAATCTTCCATCCACTGTTTCACTCCCCAGTGGTCACAATAGCCAGGCTGGGCCAGGCCAAAGCCAGGAGCCTGGAACTCCATCTAGGTCGCCCACATGGGTGGCAGGGGTCCAAGTACCTGGGCCTCTTCTGTTGCTCCCCCAGGTGTATTAGCAGACAGTTGGATGGGAAGCTGACAGATGGAACTCAAACCAACACTCTGATATGGGATGCCAGGGTTGCAAAGGGGACTTAATTCAGGGGGCCACAATGCTGGCTTCTAGTTCTCCGTTTTACGAATTAAACTTATAAGGTTACCTATAGCAGAATAACAGTCACCACTCAAATCTCAAATATGCAATGTAAAAGCAGGTTCTTTGGACTGTCTCAGGGAACTGGCAACCTCTTAGAATTTAAAGGTAAACAAAAAAACAGTCTAGGGATGGGTTTATGTTGTAGCAGTTAAGATGCTTTAAGGGACACCCAGATTCCACACCAGAGTACCTGGATTCAGGTCCAGGCTCTACTTCTGATCCTAGCTTCTTGGTAATAGGCACCCTGGGGGAATCAGTTGATGGATCAACCAGCTGGGTTGTGGCCACTCATGTCCCGGACTGAGTTCCTGGTTTCCTGGCTTCCTTCTTGTCCAACCTCGGCTGCTGCAGGCAGGTAGGGAGTGAGTCAGTGGATAGAAGCTCTCTGTCTGTCACTATCTTTTTCTCTATTGACCTTACAAGTAAATAAAAGTTAACTAATTAGTAATTAATTAATCATTTTAAAACTAAACATATTTCCCAACATAAATGTACACACACTTGGTGTAAGGCATGTCACATCTTTTGTGATCCACTGATTAGGCACTCATGCTTAGACCTTGTTGGGAAGCAATATTTTCGTGTAACCAAGCATTTTCATGTAAATCAACGAACACAGGTAAAAATAAGACAAAAACAGCAGAAACATTCAAATTGGCAGAAAACAAAATTAAATGATTTTAATACTTGTACTAAAATCACACATGGCGGATCTCCAAAATTTCCAAGTAGACATTAAGACATAAGAGAACCAAATCTAATTAATACATTTTTATAAATCAAAAACATGGCTTAAAAGGAGTTAACAAAGCGCTATATGTTTTGATTTTAATTAATGGTGATGGAGTTCGGAGAGTTTAGTGATTTGCCTCTGCAAGAAGTCCCCTTAATTATGGCTTCTAGACAATTTGACAGATACTGTTGACTTGTTAACATTTTTCTATACTATGGTTGGAGAGGGGAACCCAAAGTGCAAAGCAGGCAGCCATGGAGTTCTGAGTTTTATGATATAAACAGCTGAACAATAGTAACTATTGTAATGTAGAATCATCCTTTAGTCATTTAAAGGCCTCCTTAAAAATATGTGGGGTCACAAAGTGAATGAAGAAATTGGTATTTAACTTGTATCATAAGCTAAGATCTGTAACAATGGAAACAGACATTCTGTTTCTATTGTTTTTTAATATTTATTTTTATTTCAAGTTTCTCAACAGTGACACAATTTAAGACAACTCATGAAAAAAAATCTAGACAAATGGAAAATAAATATATGAGTAACAACTCAACCTCACTGAACACAAAGCCTATGTGATAACCACATTATGATACCAGCATACACTCACTGGCAAGGATACAATTGAAAAGGCTGATGTTGAGAACATGGACCACGCGAGACATTCAAACATGATCTGTCCTTAATGTGTTGTCCAATGTGAAGTAATGCTATAACTAGTACTGAAACAGTATTTTACACTTTGTGTTTCTGTGCAGGTGCAAACTGATGAAATCTTTACTTAGTATATACTGAATCAATCTTCTGTATATAAAGATAATTAAAAATGAAAAATAAATCTTGGTGTTAAATTGGAAATTGCATAGAAAATTAATCAATTTAAAAAAATATATCATGTAGGATCTCTGTCCTTAATGTGCTATACATTGTGAATTAATACTATAACTGGTACTCCAACAGTATTTTTCACTTTGTGTTGCTATGTGAGGGCAAACTGTTGAAATCTTTACTTAATATATACTAAACTGATCTTCTGTATATAAAGAGAATTGAAAATGAATCTTGATGTGAATGCAAGGGGAGAGGGAGTGGGAAAGGGGAGGGTTGCGGGTGGGAGGGAAGTTATGGGGGGGGAAGCCATTGTAATCTATAAGCTGTATTTTGGAAATTTATATTCTTTAAATAAAAGCGTTATAAAAAATGTAATTTTCCAAAACAGCTTTGTATGATCTAATAGTGAATATGTAAAATCAAATGACCTAGTAACTTCATGACTAGGTTAAAACAAAATCACATTCTCAGACAACAGTGCTAGCAATGGAGCTGGTTGTAAATGATTGAATTCTGGATCTACTTAAAGATGGTAACAACAAGGAAAGAGCATAATTCCAAGCTGTGGGGCTTGAACAACTGAGGGGATGGTGTGTTCTGTTGATGTAATGAAGACTGCAGGTAGGGCAGGTCTGCAGGCAAGGAAACCGTGTTACACACGAAGTGTCTATGACACATTCAAGCAGGGATGCTTAGGAACCTGCAGGATGGGCAAATACGAGATCTAGGAGAGAGCTTGGTCAGAGACATGATTTTGGAAATGTGGGCACATTAGAAAGCACATTTCAAGTAAGGCTTAGGTCATCATGGAAGCAAATATATTTAGAAGCGAAGAGTGATTAGATCAAGGCCATCTTTGTGCTGTAGCAAGTAAAGCCACCACTTGCAACACCAGCATCCCATATGCACACTGGTTTGTGTCCTGGATGGATGCTCCACTTCTTTTTTTTTAAGATTTATTTATTTATTTGAAAGTCAGAGTTACACAGTGAGAGGAGATGCAGAGAGAGAGAGAGAGAGAGAGAGAGAGAGAGAGAGAGAAAGAGAGAGAGAGAGAGAGAGAGGTCTTCTATCTGCTGGTTCACTTCCCAATTGACCACAATGGCCAGGGTTGTGCCAACCGGAGGCCAGGAGCCAAAAGCTTCTTCTGGGTCTCCCATGCCTGTGCAGGGACCCAAGGACTTGGGCCATCTTCTACTGCTTTCCCAGGCCACAGCAGAGAGCTGGATCGAAAGTGAAAGTAACCAGGTCCCGAACCAGCATCCATATGCGATGCTGGCACTGCAGACAGCAGCTTTACCCGCTATGTCACAACGTCAGCCCCAGATGCTCCACTTCTGATCCAGCTCCCTGCTAAACAGGGAAAAGCACTGGAAGATGGCCCAAGTGTTTGGAACCCTGCCACCAAGTGGGAGATCTGGTTGAAGCTCCTGGCTCCTGGCCCTGGCCATTGAGGCCATCTGGGGAATAAACCAGAGTATGGAAGATCTCTTTCCCCTACTCCCTTTGTAATTCAGACTTTCAAATAAAAAATAATAAATCTTTTAAAAAGTTCTGCAATTTAAAAAAAAAAAGGTTGAGGAATCAATGCCTGATTACATTTATAGTTTGTATTAAAATGTGTGGATCTATTATACAAAGTAAAATGATGAGGGCCAGTGCTGTGGCTAGTAGGTTAAGTCTGCCTGCAGCTCTGGCAACCCATATGGGTGTCGCTTCTTGTCCCAGCTGCTCCTTTTCTGATCCAGCTCTCTGCCTATGGCCTGGGAATGCAGTGGAAGATGGCCCAAGTGCCTGGGCCCCTGTACCTCTGTGGGGTCCTGGAAGAAGCTCCTGGCTCCTGGCTTCAGATCTGCCTGGCTCCAGCAGTTGTGGCCATCTAGGGAGTGAACCAGCAGATGGAACCAGTGGATAGAAGACCTCTTTCTCTCTGTCTCTCCTTCTCTCTGTTTCTAATTCTGACTCTCAAATAAATACATAAATAAATCTTAAAAAAAAGAAAAATGAGGTTATTCCAACAGTATGGTACCATGATGCTTAAGCATTGCAATCTTGTTAAAGCTGCAAATCTTAAGTTAATGGTTTTTTCTAAACAAAAAGTTGTTTATTTTTATATTAGTTCATTTATTTTTCAATATATAAACCATATACTTAGAATACAAGTTGTCTGTAAAAGAGGTAATTTGCATGAGTATGTATGTTTATACTAGAAAATGAGCCTTAACCATAAACACTTATGTAAGAAGCCAGGACCCTTGCATTTATTCGTCCTGGACTTTCTCCTCTTCCTGGATGCTTGCAATGCAACTGCTATGTTCTTTCTGTGGTTTGAAAAGCGTAGGGCATAGAACTCTGTGCTTACTTTGAAAGTCTGTATCTTTCTGAGCAGGGCTAGACAAGGAGGGGTGTCTTTTTATTAGGACAAAGGTCTCCTTTGTTCACTAACCTGGGGCTGGTAGGGCTGTTACCAACAAGAGAAGGCGGGTGGCAGTTAAGATCCCAGCAGGAAAACATGGGATATGCAGTATTTAATTGAAGATAGTTTGTCGAAGGGACTATTTACAGAAGTATGCAAAAACTGGGGCCAGCGCCGCGGCTCACTAGGCTAATCCTCTGCCTGTGGCGCCGGCACCCCGGGTTCTAGTCACGCTTGGGGTGCCGGATTCTGTCCCAGTTGCTCCTCTTCTAGTCCAGCTCTCTGCTGTGGCCCAGAAAGGCAGTTTAGGATGGCCTAAGTCCTTGGGCCCTGCACCCACATGGGAGACCAGGAGGAAGCACCTGGCTCCTGGCTTCAGATTGGCGCAGCGCGCTGGCCGTGGTGGCCATTTGAGGGGTGAACCAATGGAAGGAAGACATTTCTTTCTGTCTCTCTCTCTCTCTTACTGTCTAAATCTGCCTGTCAAAAAAATATGCAAAAACCTACAAGGGATGATAGATATCCAGGAGATGGGAACTTGTAAGAACCTCTAAGATTAAGGAAACAATGTCAATGTGACGTGAGCTGGTAAAAGCTGAGCGCTGACAATGAGACTGCATGGTGGGGGTTGCAATCAGAGGTAAGGCAGTGTGGGGAGAATGCAGACTCGTTCTTCTCACCCTCCAGTCTCTGGCAGTTGTTTCATTGCTGAGCCCAGCTGCAAGCCAGAGCCGATGAGACCCAGAACCAGGCAGGGCATTTATTAAGGCAGCATCTCAAGTCCCACATCGGGGCAGAGAAAAGCAAATAATAGGCACGAGGCACAAAACTGAATTACTAGCAAGGGTTACATCTTTTCAGTCCATCCAATGTGTTAATGTTGTTTCTAACTTCTACAAATGTGATGGTTTAACATCTGCCCTGTATTTGTATGCTGGACACAACGTGTTCTGCACAACCCAATGAATGTGTGACCTATCTTGCCTTGGCCCACCTACCTCTCTCTTGGCCCCCCTCCCATCCACCTCTCCCAACTTGACCAAGTGGTACTGGCCCAGGGGCATACTTTTCAAATATAAGCTATTCCAAGTCCATATCTCCAGCTAGCTCCTTTATTGGGCTCTCAGACATCATGCTGCTGTTCACTGGTCACCACTGTTTACGTTCCCTAATCATTCCAGGTCTGAGAGCATCATCTATTCCCTAGAGCCAGCTGGAATTACTCAAACTGGACAACCCTAAACCTACCTACACATCTAGCCTGTTCCTTCCTATGAAAATCAGTTTCCTGTCCATCTATATCAGGATCAACCTCATTGACTCCCTGTGTAGTCCCCCATGGTGTGGGTGCAAGCCCCCTTGCTCTTGGGTACTATAAGTCATGAACTATCTGATTAACGGCAATTGTCTTCTGATAGGTTAACTTACTAGACTTCAATTTTTCTATTAATATACTGTATTTAATTATGAACTCAAAATGTATCACAGATTTAGAATGTGAATCCTCAACTATAAAACAACAAACTTTTACAAAAACAAACAGGAGAAAATCTTTAGCATCTAAGGTTATTCAAAGCAAAGTGTTCTTAGATTTGGCAACAAAAGTTTTACTTGTTAGAGTAAAAACTGATAAACTGAACGTCATCAAAATAAAACTCCTGTTCTCTAAGGTGTTAAAAGGGTGAAAACGGGACCAGCACTGTGTTTGGCATAGTAGGTTAAGCCTCTGTCTGCAGTGCTGGCATCCTATATGCGCACAGGTTTGAGCCCCTGCTGCTCCACTTCTGATCCAGCTCCCTGCTAATGTACCTGGGACAGCAGCAGAGCATGGCCTGAGGGCTTGGGCCCTTGACCCCAGTGGGAGACCCAGTAGAAGCTCCTGGCTCCTACCTTCGGATGGGTCCAGCTCTAGTCATGGTGGCCATCTGGGAAGTAAATCAGCAGATGAAGGATGTCTCTCTCTCTCTCTCTCTCTCTCTCTCTCTCTCTCCCTCCCTCTCTCACTCTTTCCCTCTCTTTCTCTCTAATTCTGCCTTTCAAACAAAATAAATAAATCTTTTTTTTTTTCAAAAAGAAGGTGAAAAGACAAGTTACAGAAGATAGAAAAAAAATTTGCAAACTAAACTTTTTTTTTGACAGGCAGAGTTAGACAGTAAGAGAGAGAGAGAGACAGAGAGAAAGGTCTTTCTTCCGTTGGTTCACCCCCACAAATGGCTGCTACGGCCGGCGCGCTGCACCAATCCAAAGCCAGGAGCCAGGTGCTTCCTCCTCGTCTCCCATGCGGGTGCAGGGTCCAAGGACTTAGGCCATCCTAAACTGCCTTTCCGGACCACAGCAGAGAGCTGGACTGGAAGAGGAGCAACCGGGACAGAATCCGGGGCCCCAAGCGTGACTAGAACCCGGGGTGCCGGCGCTGCAGACAGAGGATTAGCCTAGTGAGCCGCAGTGCAGGCCGCAAACTAAACTTTGGACAAAAGACCAATATGGAGACTGTATAAAGAAAGGGTTCTCAGTGTTCAACAGTAAAGAACAAACTCTGCAATCAGAGTAGGAGCAAGAAATGTGAAGGGACACTCCTCAAAGGACAGGGCTCACATGGCAGATAAGCACACGAAAGATGCTGAGCATCTTTTCCCTCAGGGAAATGCTGATGAAAACCACAGTAAGAATGGCTAGACTATAAAGAGGCAGAACAATGGCAACACTAAGCCCTGGAAGGATCCAGAGAAGCAAGATCACTGGTGCACTGCATTGCTGGTGGGAAAGTTCAGCCACTCCAGAACACAACCTGACTTGTTTTAAACTTACACATGATAAAATATATAAGGTAGTTTTATATGATAACACAAAGTATAAAATAAATATCCATGCATCCATAGTGACATGAATAAAAGCCTGAATAGGTAGTAACCGAGGAAGAAATAAACCTCCAAATACTCTGGGGGCCGGCACTGCACCATGGCAGGTAGAGCCGCTGCCTGCAGTGCCATCATCCCATATGGATGCCAGTTTGAGTCCTGGCTGCTCCACTTCCCATTCGGCTCTCTGCTGTGGCCTTGTAGGGGGAGGGCAATAGAGGATGACCCTGGTGTTTGGGTCCCTGCACCCACATGGGAGACCAGAGGAGGCTCTGGATTAACACAGCTCTGGCCATTGCGGCCGTTTGGGGAATGAACTAGCAGATGGAAGACTTTTCGCTCTCTCTCTCTCTCTCTGCCTCTGCTTCTGTGGCTCGCCTTTCAAATAAATGAATTTATCTTAAAAAAAAAAAAAAAAAGATTGTGGCTGGCTCCTTGGTGCAGTAGGTTAATCCCCTGCCTGTGACGATGGCATCCCATATGGGCTCTGGTTCTAGTTCTGGCTGTACCTCTTCCAATCCAGCTCTCTGCTGTGGGCTGGGAAAGCAGCAGAGGATGGCCCAAGTGCTTGGGTCCCTGCACCCATGTGGGAGACCGGGAAGAAGTTCCTGGCTCCTGGCTCCTGGCTCCTGGCTGTGGATCAGAGCAGCTCCGGCCGTTTCGGCCATGTGGGGAGTGAAACAATGGAAGGAAGACATTTCTGTCTCTCCCTCTCACTGTCTATAATACTACTTCTCAAATAAATAAATAAAATTAAAAAAAAAAAAGAGAAGAATTCCAAATTCCCATCCTGTGTGATGGAACACCTGTACCATGGGGATCCCATAAAAGTATATCACCTAGGGATGTCATAGCCATCTTGATTTAAGTTCACTGCATGATGTTTGCACAACAATAAAAAACCATCAGGACGTGTCCCTCAGGAATGTCTCTCCTTAAATAATTACTGCAGAAACTTCACCCTTGAGGAGATACAGCATAACTCTCCACCCCTCTGCATGGTGACTTCCATCCCAAGAATACAGTACTGAAAGAGGGATTAAAAAAAGTCACTTCTCGCTGGAGAAAACCTGACAAACCCTACCTCCAGCCAAGGCACCGAGATCAAACCAACAATGAAACGTCCTGTTGATAGGAAGTATCCTTAATATGATGATGTGATAAAAACCATGCTTGCAACAACTTGAATGACTCTCAAAAGAATTATGGTGAGTTGGAAAAAGTCAGTCTCTGAAAGCTTATGTATTGTTTGATTCATTTACATAGCATTCTTGAAATGACAAAATTAAAGAAATTTTAAAAATTAGCAGCTGCTTAAGAATGTCATAGCAATGAGAAAGGAGTAGGTGTGGCCATGCAATGACACTGTGAGGAATTTTTGGTGGTCGAAGTGTTCTGCATCTTGACAATATTAACGTCAACATCTTACTTGTGACATTGTACTGTAGTTATGTGCAAAATTATTGTTGAAAAAAATTGAGTAAAAAAATTGGAATCATTGTTCCTTTCTTACAACTATATGCAAATTTATAATTATTACAGAATTAAAAGTCTAATTTCTTAAAATAAATATAAAGGCTTTTAAAATACAACTTCATGGACCATTTCATTAAAATTTAGACAAGTACCATTTAGGCTAGAGGTATGCTGCTTTATTCCACGAGTGGTCCTTTTTTCTGTCTTTGTGACTTAATAACCTACTTATATTCCTCCATCCTTAAATTAAGCAGAAGAAGAGACCAACACAACACAGCCTAGACCTTGAGAAACTGCAGGATAGACTGTCTCTAGCAAACACTAATCTGTCTCTATTTCCTTCTCCTATCCACTGGTGTCAGCATCATCCAGTCTCTAGGTAAGTGTATTGTAATTTACAAGTATCACTTCTATTAACCCATGGTATGACTTCATGTTCAAAATAGCTTGTTATGAGTTACAACTGTTAAACCTCACTTATATAACCAAATTGATCATCATCATCAGTTGTATAGTTTCAAGTGATAACCATCAATAACTAACAATTGATGATGAATAAACTAATATTTTAGGTTAAAAATGTGAGATGATACAGCTGAAGTAAGATAAATATTTAAGGAAAGCATTAATTTAATGCATACACCATGTGTGTAGTCAATAAAAACTCTAAAATATGGAATTTGAAAAAGTAGAACAAGCACATAGATAGAAATGTGTGTATTAGATTAGGGATAATAATAACATATTTATCACCATTATTAACTTAGGGAAATGGAAAAGCTTTGTATATTTGCTTCACTTTCAGGGACAATTGCTAATCCAGTTTTTGAAGATGTTTCAAAAACAATAATAGGAGCCACAGGGTTGGTATAGAATTTGACCCTCCTCAAGGCATTTCCTTTCTCGGAATAGCAGCATGTATTGATTTTGATACTCCAATAAATTTATGCAGAAAGTGATTGGGTTGAAATTGCACTTGCCATGGAACAGTATAAAATCTATGCAACAACACTAAGTGCCGAGTACTGATGTCCTTATTACAAGAGGGCTTTTCTTAGTGTTCATACCACAAAGACACTAGGCTGATGTAACCAGTTAAAACAAAATGTCCCACCCTTCTCAGATCGCATCAGAGGTTGCCTGCTCACCCGAAGCCACATTATCAGCAAGAACGATGAAGAGAAAAGATGAACTTCAGTCACTGCAGCTCAAGTTAAGCTTCTGCTGGAGACCCTGCTTCTCCTCACAGCCCCACATATGATAGAGATAAAATAATACATGCATGGACATATCAGCTTCCTATTGCCATAAAATGCTCTTGACAGCAGAGTTTCAAGAAATATTGAATTAGTACTTCAAGAATTCTTGACATCTGCTTTGGAAAAATGTCAGTTATCTTTACCAGGAAGTATTGGGGTAGGAAGATGTTTTCTAGTCTGAGTAATTATAAACTTCACTTCTTATGAGATTTAATACCTCCAGAAACCAACAAGTAAACCAGGCTGGGAATGCACGTATTCTTCATGGGTAAAATAAAGTCCACCTCATGAAATTTTATATACACATAGTTATAAAATTAAAGACATGAACAGAATTGAACTGTATAGAATTTAAAAAGTTAAAGCTATGTTGATTCTGAGTTTTTCATACATATAGGCTTCTGAAATGAGAAGAAAGCATGTTGATGGTTGATAAGTAGATTTCTGAAAATCATATATGTTAAATATATTTTACACATTCACATGGCTTTGGGTTTTACACTAAATATGCACATGGAATGTTTTTCTACTTCCTCTTTAATCCTCATGAAAAGGTCCTGTTACTGACTTTTCTTTTGTTATTCAAAGAGGTGGCTGTATTATTGGAGAGCTCCCACTGTAGAAACTTTGGAAAGCAGCACTGACCACTTTCTAAGCTAAAAGCTACAGAAGACAACCTGAAACTCCAAAAGGCTTAATCTCATATAAATCCAATGAGCTACGCTGAAAGAGCACTGAGCAAAAAGTGTGCATGTATTTCAGCAAAATTTGTGTTCACTACTACCTTTCCTGACAAGTGTGCAATTTTATTAGCTCCCGGATAATAAAGTCAATTAGAAATCTCATCTGTAATTATAATGACAATTTTAATGGGATCATAATATAACAAAACCATTACCACATATTATAAAACTAACTCAGTCAACCAGCTCTGGCTCTCTCCATGTAGCAAATATACCAGAATATCCGTCACTTAAGTAGGCTGAGAATCACATGGCAGCACTTCTATGTGCAATCAAAATAGTTTTTTTAATGTGGCCACAAGAATACTAGATGTGGGGCTGTGAAACTCATTTTACTCATCAGGGCCTCCATACCCTAAAGATCTCTGTCAGAAATAACTCCCTCCTCAACTGCCCAGGCACAATATCCATGCTTGTGTTACAGCTTTTAGCCTTTCCATCAGAAATCACTGCCATTGACATGCGTATCTCTTCTTTTTTAAGCCTAAAATCTGTTGGTGGATAGAATACAGGGCTGCCTCATTCACTTCTCTGCTCTAACTCCCTGAACAATGATTCCGTGGTTACCACGTGGCCTGAGCAATTATTTGTTGAGTGGATGAAAACATTAACGGAAGAGTCAAGTTAGTACATGTTGTATAATACAGATCATTATATTTTAGATGATAATACTTTAATATACATCCCCTTCATTTATTCCAGTAAACTAAAGCTGTGGTAACTAAAGTGTGGCCCTTGCACGGACAGGATCAGCATCATCTGAGAATTTAGTATCATGCTAATTAGTGTGCCTCATCATACATACGCTAAATCAAAACTCTGGTGGTGGGGCTCAGCAAATTGTCTGTACAAAGTCTTTCTGGCGATAACAGTTACAGGCTAATGTGTGAGAACCACTGATGATTCATCGGAAGCTTACGTTTCATAAACTTCTCTCTTTGTGCCTCTCAAAGAGCCTAACTAATTTTATTTCTTAAGAGTAAGATGATAGGGAAAAGGTGTTCACGTACCAGACTTCAGTGACCAGTCTGGGCTTAGAAGAGGAGACACTCCTCTCTACCTTCACAATTTATAATGTCACTCTCTAGCGAGAGTACAGCTACTGCTAAACGCCATCAGCTGCAGGCCTCAATTTATTTCTCTCAATTAACATGTGCACTATTTTCTAAAAGAATGAATATGTGAAGAACAGAAACTGTTCTTCCTGGGCCAGGATCCAGGAAGGAGACTTCTTGGCTCATCCAGACTGAGTCGCTCCCAGGGTGAGCAAGTACAGGTTCGTGTCCTAATTAAAATAAATTGCTCTTTGAGAGGAGAGGGTAGAATCTGAGGAAGCAGATGGCAGGTGGCTGGAATCAGGCTTAGGGACCACTCCATCATTCTCAGCCTCAAATCATCTATGATATCTTCTTTATTTCCCCATGGCATTCCCCTCCCCCATGAAATCATCTGAACATAGAGAGTAGATGGAACTGAGGTTGCCATACTCAGTAACGATGAAAAAAGACAAATCATCACTCCAGAAAATCAGAACAGTAAGAACATAAGTAAGTACCTTCTAAAAGTTTCAGGGGTTATGGAACTGATGTGGCTGCGGTAAAATTATCAAAAATAGGGGCCAGTGCTGTGGCTCACTTGGTTAATCCTTCACCTGTGGTGCCGGCAACCCAGGTTCTAGTCCCGGTTGCTCCTCTTCCAGTCCAGCTCTCTGCTATGGCCCATGAGGGCAGTAGAGGATGGCTCAGGTGCTTGGGCGCTTGCATCCGCATGGGAGACCAGGAGGAAGCACCTGGCTCCTGGCTCCGGATCGGCACAGCACCGGCCATAGCAGACATTTGGGGGATAAACCAACGGAAGGAAGACCTTTCTCTCTGTCTCCCACTGTCTAAATCTGTCAAATAAATTAAAAAATAAATTATCAAAAATAATATACATAAAAAATCAACAGGAATACAGGACAAATAAAAATGTAAGGTACTCCTAAAATTCCAAAAAGAATTCAACTAAGCAAAAAAAAAAAAAATCAACAACAAACAAGGACCATCTGAAAGATTTTGAATTTTCTAAATGTTTAATTTAAGATTCATATTCTCTTGGCAAACACTAAAGGTTTTGGGGTTCAGGTTTAGTTTCATTTGGGTTTTGTACTCTTGAAGTCAGAAATAATGGTACTGAAATGGTCAAAGGGTGGGTCAGTAAAATGTTAGCAAATTACACTGGTCTAATAGAAAAATGAATTGGCCACGTGTTCCTCTTCTTCCTGGTTCTCTTCTCTGTAGTACTTCTCTCAAAAAGAAGTATTTCAGCATAGATAACTAGCTACAGGAAGACTGGGTATGATTTATACATGCACAAATCTGTCTAACAGAATTCAAGAACTGTGAAAATAGTTCTTACAACATGTAACAAAGATATAGAGCTTTTATAGAGATTAAATAAAGATTACAACCTATAAAGATAGAGATTACAACCGATTCACTAGCCAACAAGCTAGCCTACCATGGTCTCATGGATACTAACAGAAGACACAAACTTACAACCTCAGAGACAGAGGAGTCTATTCCTCACAGCCACAGGACGAACCTGAGTGTGATCATTTTCTTACATTGGTTTCCTAAGTCTCAGTTTCCCACTGGCTGATGCCACAGAGATGAGACACTTACAGATGCAATTGGTCACAGGACAGAAACTCTTCAATTTTAACCCAGTGTTTTATAAAGGACTCGCCCTAGAGGGATGCAATGTCTTTATGATACGGGATAGCCAGCCAATCTGCTTCTGACTGGAGGAAGGTATTATTTTTATCTTCCATGGCTGCTCGACAATTACTCCTGAACAGATAACCCAGGGCAAAAACTGTCAGCTGCCTCTATTCACAAGAAGCACAGAAACAAAAAGACTCACGAAAAATTATTTCCATAATAGGTGTTCACTTTCAGTCTTGGGTTAATTGATGAAAATAAGGAAAATCATTCCAATTATAAGCACCACTTCATAACTTTATCTGACACTAATAATTAGAATATTATTAAATGACCAAAGATTCTTTCATGATGATAATCATTACCTTTCCTGCCAAAATAATGGATCAAATGTTTAACGTGTCTTTGCTCTACTTTAGGAATTACATTTAGTAACTTTGTCCTGCAATGTGTTTATAGCTCAAGATAAGAAATATTAATAAAAAACAAAACTATTAGGGCTACAATACATGAGGAAAACATAAGAACATCATTTTAATGCAGCATGGCTCCCATGGATGAGAACTGAAGTCACACAGTCGGAGTGAGGCGTAGCCAAAGCACCTGTGGGAATGTGGATGCCAAGGAAGCAGGGCAGGAAAGCAGTGAGCTGTTTGCTGAGAATTCGCAGAATCTTCACGGGAAAGGAAATCCTTTCAGAACTGTTTAAGGAAAAGGAATGTCTAGGTGGAAACCCAGGAAATGTATATCGAAGATAGATTAAGATGCTTATATAAAAAAAAAAGCTAAAAGCACAGGACAAAGAATACTGCCACAAACCTAATTATACTAACAAATCAAATAAACGCATATTCCTCAAGGAAATATGAGTATTTGCAAATATTTCATATATATATGAATACATACTTCATATATAACAAGTATATACATATATTTGAAATAAAGTCAGTTTGTTTGAGCATGTATCCAAATGAGGTTTTCTAAAATGCTGTCTTGATCATTCTGCCCCAAAACCCCAGTGGCGCCCACAAAAATAAAGCACTGGCTTAAAGAGTGCCTGTGAAAGCTGGGAATGGGAATGGCCTCGAGGTGACACAGGAACCCAGACCCTAGTCCTACCACCATGTGGAAATGAGTGCTCCTCTAGCAGAGAGAAGCAGGCTCCTCTCCAGGCAAGCACCCAGGCCAGCCAACACCTCGGTCTGAGTCCCGTGGGAGCAGGAACAGGGAGGCCAGCCATGTCCACACGGATTTCTGACCTACCGCCATGTTCCAGTTGGGCACTGTTTTAAGCCTCTAAGTTGGTGATAACATGTAATGGCAACAAAAGAAAACCAGCACAGTGACTTCCTGTAAACATACCCCCTCTTAATCCCCCCTCCCCCCATCTGAATATGATATCAGATGTGGGATCATTTTTCTGCCTTTTGAGCATGTATATGATCTGTCACTGCCATTAATTTTGTTCTTAAGGCTTCCATGAAGATCTTGGAGGGTCATTTCTGCTAAATAAAATCATATCCAGCCTTCAAGGATCAGCTCAAATCCCAAGTGAGATGATTTCTTCCTTGACCATTTAGATTTAAAGACATTTCTAATTTGATAAACTCTAATGTTTACATTACACAAATTTATTTATGGGCAAATACTTACATTTATAAATATATTTTCTCATTTATGTACCTGATTTCCCAATTTAGATTTGTAAAGGAGAATATTATTTTACACTTATATGTAGCCATGTTTTCCCTACAAAGGCAATGTGTAGCATTTCCAAAATTCTCTCAAAAGTTTATAGTGTTTAATATATTTTGGTACTTCCTATGAAAAAAACTGAAGCAAAAGCAAAACAAGTCAATTGATGCAGAATATGGCATCATGTAAATAAAATTAAATTGCAAGTAAACTGGTGCTTGATTTTCCATCAGATGCCACATTCCCCAGTTATCTGAAAATATATGTTACATTTCAGTTATGATTTTGTAAGTAGAAAAGAAAAAAAACTTTAAAAACATGCATACTTTTATTTCTAATTTATAATATAAATCCCTTGGGTGGTCACTCACTTTGAATTCAGCATTTAATCTAATAAATTTTGATGTTGAATACTGGCAGTCATTCTACACTAACCCATGAGGTACATCAGTGCATATTATAAAATTAAAAATCAAGACTATGTTATATAAAATAGTTTATGCATGGGAGGAAGGTGTTGGGACCAGCTGCCAGTAGACAAGCAAGACACCTGTGTCCCACATCAGATTTCCTGGCTTCAACGGCTGACTCCAGCTGCCAGTCCCTGCTTACTGGCAGTGCAGACCCTGCAGTCCTCACTCAAGTCATTGGCTTCATGCCCATTTTATTTATTTGAAAGGCACAATGAGAGAGGGAGAGACAGAGAAAGAGATCTCTCATCTACTGGTTCTCTCCCCAGATGGCTGTAATGGCTCCCTTGGCAGAAGTCTGGAGCTTGGAAATCCAGGCTAGCTAAAATGCATCCTGAGAGGCAGCAGGTCCTACCCCAAGTACATGAGTTCCTGCTACCCTTGTGGGTGACCTCCACTGTGTTCCGGGTTGCTACCTTTGGCTTGGTCCAGTCAAGGCTGTTACGGGCATTTGGGGATGAATTAGCGGATGCAAGATCTCCCTCTGGCTTTCTCTGCCACTCAAATAAATGAAAACATATGTATGCATGTTTATATATGTTGATAAAATGCAAGAGCCAAAAGCAAGCAGATGTGAAAGGATCAGCGTTTGTCATGTGTCATCTTCACTTCCTAATCTCTAGACACACTGTTCTCCCAGCGTTTCAAAGACAACAGCATACACTGCTATGTATATTTTAAAGATTCACTGTAATCCCAGGTTCCTCGCAACATATATTTTATCATTTTATATATATATATATATATATATATATACACACACACACACACACACAAACACACACACACACACACACACACCACGGATGCTTCATTTCCTTTTTTATTTCAGTCTTTCTTATTTCATTCTCATCCAATTATAACATTTGACTGTTTTCCTTAGTGGTGCCTTTGCTCTTACTTTTAAAACATTTGCACATCTCAAGTTATCTGGCTTAGCATCTTGTTCTTATTATGCCAGAAATTCTTTGTAAAAACTTTCGGTTTCTTTGTAACTTTTGTCCTCGGTTATTTTTCCCATTAGAACATTTCAATCGAAAATAAAAATCTATTCAACAATCCTTCCTAGATTTAACTGTCAGGGTACATTTTTCACCTTATGTTTAATAAAAATATGTTAAATCTCATTGCATTTAGTTGGTTGCATGAAATACTTCATATACCTCTATTTCTTATCTAATCTATCCTTTCCTATAATGGAAAACAGCACCAAAATTTCTAACCTAGGAAATAATTATGCTATTAAAATGCCAGTATTTATTTAACATTAATCAACAAATGACAAAAACCCAATGTATAAAATATTAGCTATTAGTTTAAAAACCGTTGCTGGCTATTCCTTAACAATCTTAGCAACCAGGCATTATAATCCAATTTTCAAAAATTGTGTTCCCAGGTATCAGAGGATTAAGGATTAGATCAGGTACTCCCTCTATAATGCACCATACTGATTTGCTGCAACACAATGAAACGTACTCTTGGCCATGTGTGTCCATCCTGTTTTATAACAACAAAACTGACAGGACATATCGCTACAAATTATCTCAAATTTTTGATAGACTGAGGAATTAAACTGCAGTATGGGGATCCCGCCCAAGAGCAGCTGAGTAAGATGCTTCTATATCTCCCACATCTCATCTCGTGATAATCCTAAGAGCCTCACTGAACAAAAGAACATGGCACGGGGAGACACCAACCTCTGGGGAGAGAGAAAGCAGACAGAATCGCAGTGCCAGGCCTACCGCAGAAAACCTCAGTGGGCTGAACACCCTGCCCACCTCACACCAGGGGACTGAATATTTGGAGTGTCCACAGTCAAGGCTGCGTCTGCCACTCCTCCCCCAACTGCAGACAGAACACAAAACTCCAGCCTTGCAGAGACCAAGAGAGGGAGCTGTGGGTGGTGCTTTAGAGATGGGAGCCGGCCTCCAGGGCTGTGATGCAGCACCTGATAAACCCCAAAGGCCTCTGGCCCCTGGCTGATTCTCACAAACTGGGCGTCTAGATTCGCCCAGCGTCAGCTGAGGAAGTCAGACGCAGTTTGCAAAGTGTCACTACAGACACTCCTGGGACGCCATGTGATTGCAGGGCTCAGGTGTGACCAGCCTGGGCCAGTCTGTGCAGCCAGAGGGCTGCCTTGATCACTGTCTTCCGACTTTGGGCAGAAAGCAAAGGGCCATAGGACAGTGTTTTAGGACCCAGTGCTGACAAATCCTAATAGATCTCTGCCATGAGGCAAGCACCTGTGACCGCAGTCTCTGGACTTCCCCAAGCAACAGGCAGAGACTGGTTGCTCACAAGACAACACTGTCTTGCTGTGTATCACGACCAGCACCTTACAGGCCTGTTCTGTGGAAGCCCACACACCCACAAGCCAACCAACCTGTGACAAACGTGCTAGAACAGGCACTGGAAAATGACACAAATGATGCTGGGGAAATAGGATATCCACATGCAGGAGAATACATCCAGACCATGGTCAAGATATATCTCACCATGGTCAAACATCAATCAAAACGGACCTAAGACCGAAAATTTGATAGCTGAAACTTTGAAATTATTAGCAAAAAACATACTGGGGCACTGGGTGTGCAAAGGATTTCCTAAATCAGACCCCAAAAGCACAGGAAACACAAAAGTAAACAAATGAGATTTCATCAGACTAAACACCTTTTTCACAGGATAGAAGACAATCAGCAGAGTAATAAGACAACTATAGATGGAAGAAAAGATCTGCAAGGTATACTCTGACAAGGAGTTAGCACCCAGAACATGTAAGGAACTAAAAAACCGCAACAGATAATCCCTTCCAACAATGTTTTATAATTTTCATTGTTGGGACCTGTTACTTGTTTCGTTAAATTTATTCTAACTTTTTGTGTGTGTGTGGTTGTTGTGAATGGGATTTCTTTCTTGATTTCTCTTTCAGTGAGTTAAATAGAAAAAGAAAACAATCATCCAATTTAAAAAGTACATCTAAATAGACATTTCTCAAAGGAAGACATACAAATGAACAACAGGAATGTGAAAACGCTCATCCACAATGAAAAAAGCAAATCAAAACCAGAGAGCATCTCACTTCAGTTAGATTGACTATTACTAAAAGAACAAAAGATAACAAGTGTTGACAAGGATGTGGAGAAGAGCAAACCTTGCACACTGTTGGTGTAAATGTAAATTAGTACAGCCATTGCAGAAAACAGTACGAGGTCCTCAGAAAACTAAAAAGAGATTTACCATATGACCTAGAATCCCATGACTATGTTATATCCACAGCAAATGAAATTCATCTGTTAAAGGACTTCTGAATGGAATCAACCTAAACGTATAATCACTGATACATATATAAAGAAAATGCGGTACGTACACACACTGGAGTATTATTCAGTCACAAAACAGGATGAGATATTTTCATCTGAAACCACATGATGGAAAGGGAGATGTTTTTGTTAAATGAAACAAGCCAATCACAGAAGGGCAAGTATCACATTGTCTTTCTCATATGTGGAGTTTATAAAATAGCTGACCTCGTACAAGTTAAACATATAGTGGTTGTTTCTAGAGGCTGGCAAGATAGGTGGGAAGAAAGGGATGGTGAAAGTTTGATTGACAGGCAAGATTTAGCTAGATAAGAGCAAGAAGTTATGGGGTTCTGTTGCACAGTGGGGTGACTATAGACAATATTAATGTGCTACATATTTCTCTATTCTAAAAAACCTGGAAGACAGGATTTGGAATAATTTCACCATAAAGAAATGTTGAATGCTGTAAAGAACATATTCATATTGGTTGGTTATCACACAATGTATACATCTAATGAAATAAAATGTTGACCCTCCTAAATATGCACAGTTTATGTCTGTTAATTTTAAACAAATTATACGGGAGCCAGAGCTGAGGCCCAGCAGGTTAAGCCCCTGCTCGCAACACCAGCAAGCCAGCGAGGAGTGGCACTCCAAGCGCCATTTGCTCCTCTTCTCATCCAGCTCCCTGCTAGCTCTCTGCTGTGGCCTGGGAAAGCAGTGGAAAATGGTCCAAGTTCTTGAGCTCCTGCACCCACATGGGAGACCTGGAAGAAGCTCCTGGCTCCTGGCTTCGGATCAGCCCAGCTCTGGCCGTTGTGGCCATCTGCGGAGTGAGCCAACAGATGGAAGACTTCCCTCTGCTTTTGCCTCTGCCTCTCTGAAACTCTGCCTTTCAAGTAAATAAATAAATCTTTTTAAAAAAGCATGAAAGGAAACTTGGTTGTCTAATCATTGTCATATACATTGCACAAATGTATACTGTTCACTTCCAGCTTGATGGTCCAAATAAAATTGTAATGACTTTATTTCCACTGTTTCCTTGGATTTTTTTCAAACAGATACACAACTTGGAATATGATAAAGTCCCAAATGTATGTATCCGTCATGGACCTCTTCCCTGAACTCTGGATTTACATGTCAAATACTACTCAGCATTTCCACTTGGGTAACTAATATTAGGCATCTCAAATTTGATATGTCAAAAAATTAAGCCTGAGATTTATGAAGTCCCTGCTCTTCCTTCCACTACACTTTCCATCTCTTTTAATAGAATTTCCTTTTCTTTAGTAGACCATATCAAAGAGCTCCAGGATATCACTCACTCCACTCTCAGTCTTCCACTCCTGTGACCTTTGCCTTTAACATAAATCAAACATCCACTCTTGCAGTGCCACGCTGGGATCTAAGCCACCATGACCTCTCTTCTCCATTACTGGATGACGCTCTCACCTCATGCTCTGAAGACGTGTCCACAGACTGCCAGGCAGAATTCGCAGCCCCACGGAGATGGCTGGACATACAATGTCTCAGTCCAGCTGCAGAACTACAGGATTAAAATCCGCATCTCAATGATATCCATGTGACCCAAGGCACATTAGAAGTTTGAAAAGCACTATTCGAGCCCACTTTCCTGTTTCCTTGCCCTTCTGTTTGTACACATCAACATGAGTAATTCTTTCATTGTGATTTTTAATAAATTTGAATGGCTAAGAGTTAAAGCAAGAGCAAGAACCAGGGTGTGGGGTGGGGGGGAGAGAAAGGATCTCCCATGTCCAAATGCCCACAACAACTGGGGTTAGGCCAGGTCAAAGCCAGGAGCCAGGAATTGAATTCAAATTTCCCATGTGGGTGGCAGGGACCCAACTACTTGAGCTAAAACTGCTGTCTCCAAGTGTGTGTATTAGGAGTAAACTGGAACACATGAGGAGCCACCCCTCTACTCCAGGAACTTCAGGATGGATTGCAGATATAGCAAGTATTGTCTTAACTACTAGGAGGCATACCCACTCTCTGATAATAATTCTTTTAATATAAAAGATGACATTACTCTTTCATTCACCCAAGAGGACAATTTGGCACCATGTTTCTAAAGATTTTTAGATGTGCACTTCTGGGGCTGGCACTGTGGGATATCAAAGGACCCCAAAATTGGGAATCCAACGCACTCGGGTGGTCACCCAATGACCCAAACTCCAGACCAAGTTGATACAAGAGCAAGAGGATTTTATTAGGCATTTGCACAAACGGGCTCCCTCCCTGCCAGCAAAGGTGAAGGGAAGAAGTCCTGAGCAGCAGCTGCAAGCTACTTTTAAATGCAAAAACCACAAAAGGGCGGATGGGAGTTACAATAAGTTTCTTCTCTGGGGAAACAGAAGGAAACTTATGGAGAAAGTTTAGCTGACCAGGGAGGGACATTTTTCAAGGTTAGGCATTTGGCAAGCAAAGCGACTGAGTACAGAAGCAAAATTTGCAGTTAGCTCCTAGCTATACTGGTTACTGAGCACACCAGAACACCGGGATAGGGGTTCCTTGGGTTTTTCAGTCAGAGCTGCCCATACGGGCACTAGTGCTTGGGCCCCTGCACCCACGTGGGAGACCCAGGAGAAGCTCCTGGCTCCTGGCTTCGGGTCAGCTCAGCTCCAGCAGTTGCAGCCATCTGGGGAGTGAACCAGTGGATGGAAGACCTCTCTCCTCTCTCTCTCTGCATCTCCTCCTCTCTCTGTAACTCTGCCATTCAAATTAATAAATAAATTTTACAAAATCTTTCTCAGGTCATAGCAGAGAGCTGGATTGGAAGAGAAGCAGCCAGGACTTGAATTGGTGCATATATGGGATGCTGGCACTGCTATGCTATAGTGCTGGCCCCCAACATCTGGTTTTTAAAAATAATTTATTTGCTTTTTTATTTGAGAGGCATAGTAAGAGAGAGATAGCAAGCGTGTGAGTCAACAAGCTGAACCCAGGAGCAAGGAACTCCATCCTCCAGGTCTCCCATGTGGGTGGCAGGGACCCAAGTACTTGGGCCCTCTTTTGTTGTCTTCCTGGGCACATTAGCAGGAAGCTGGATCAAAGTGTAGTAGCAGAGATTGGAACCAGCACTCCGCAGGATGGTATGACAGCATCCTAAGCAGCAGCTTAACTGGCCTCTCACAACACCAGCTGCAGAATGAACAATTGTCACTTTTGTGTGTGTGTATCTTCCAGAATTCCATTTATACGTGAAACATTTATACGTCAAACATTTCAGAACGAAGTCCCTATATTTAACATGTGAATATACCTTCAATCTGGAACAATTTCCCTTGAAATGCAGGATGGTTGCCTCCTAGGTCTTCTGATATGCTTCTGCTTGGGCATTTCTTTGTTGTAGCTCTTCCCTTTTCATGAAACCACTTCGTTATCTGTGTATCTGTCACATGCAACCACAGGGACAGAATGTCTTGCACTGCGGGGTGCTTTGCCCAGAGACTGGCCAGGCGGGATTTGCTGACTCAGCTGGCTCTGGACACTGTGCCTCGTTTCCCCTTTTCCATCTTTTCCAGCTGCCTTGTAGTTCCTTCACCACTTTCTCCTCTTCTTTGTCACCTCCTTTTCCTGCTCGTCCTCCTCTCCTGTTCTGCTTCCTCAGCTTCCCATCCTCACGGTGATTCCTATTTGATTGCTCTGCATTAGGATCCCGAGATGTAACTGGGGCCAGCACCGTGGCTCACTTGGTTAATCCTCCACCTTGCGGTGCCGGCGTCCCATATGGGTGCTGGGTTCTAGTCCCAGTTGCTCCTCTTCCAGTCCAGCTCTCTGCTGTGGCCCGGGAGTGCAGTGGAGGATGGCCCGGGTGCTTGGGCCCTGCACCCGCATGGGAGACCAGGAGAAGCACCTGGCTCCTGGCTTTGGATTGGCACAGTGCCAGCCATGGTGGCCATTCTGGGGGTGAACCAATGGAAGGAAGACCTTTCTCTCTGCCTCTCTCTCACTGTCTGTAACTCTACCTGTGCAAACAAAAAAAAAAAACAACCAACCAAACAAAAAATGATGTAGCTGATTGTTTCCACATGACAGGATCTAATAGTGGGGCAGCTCTGAGTTTTCAAGGAAGCCTTTTCCACGCGTCTCTGTGCCTGGGGGTTGCTGCAGATAGTCCATATACTGTGCTTCTTGGGCTAAAAATAGTGGGCGGAACTCATGGTTTCTCCAAAGCTCATGCTACAGACGGCATCTTAGAAAGGTGGATCCGCACACTGGTTCAGGCCAATCCAGTGTCTCCATGAGCCATCTGTGCCTATTAACCTGCATCCTCAGGGGCTCTGAAAGCTTCAGGAGCTCCCTCCACTTAAAAAATAATGGTTCTCATGGCTGCCATGACAACCTCCTCCTTCCCTGCGGATGGCTGCATTTCATAAATAAATCTTTTAAAAAATGCGTATTTCTGTAACTTTCCATTCAACTTCTCAGATTTTCCCTTATATTTAATAATGCTCATTCAAGATTTATACATATATATACATTTAGTATGCAAATCTATGTATGAAAACAGATAAATGTCTGTTTTTTTAAAGATTTATTTTATTTTTTGAAAGAGTTACAGAGAGAGGTAGAGACACAGAGAGAGGTCTTCCATCCACTGGTTCACTCCCCAGATGGCCACAATGGCTGGAGCTTTGCCAATCCAAAGCCAAGAACCAGGAGCTGCTTCTGGGTCTCCTACGTGGGTGCAGGGGCCCAAGGACTTGAGCCATCTTCTACTGCAATCCCAGGCCATAGCAGAGAGCTGGATTGGAAGAGGAGCTGCCCGGACTAGAACTGGTACCCATATGGGCTGCTGGCACTTCAGGCCAGGGCATTAACCTGCTGCACTACAGCCCTGGCCCCAGTAAATGTCTATTATCTGAGTTATAATTCATCTACATGATATAATACCCTGTATCTATGATATGCATGTCTTTTATATAGAATATTGAAAAATGTACTTGGCATATTTTTGAGGAGGAAGAAGACTTCAGAACGCAGCATATGCAACATGCTGCATACATGTGTCAGTGTATGTTTCTATATGTTCACACAACAGACCAAAATATGAACAGTGTTTTTACATGGTGAATGAATGCTCTTATGATCTTATTCATGCTTTTCCATATTTTCTGAATTTGAATCCTAATAATAAGGAACATTTTACACATTAACAGGGGTTCACACACTCTAGTGACTCTCAAATTTGAAGACAAAGGCATTAGTATTTTCTCTCTTGTGAGAAGAGGTGTGTATAGCTTACAGAGAGTAGGAAACTTTCTAAAGAACACGGAACTACAGCCAGCATTTTCCCTAATTCTATCTGATCCCATAGTTCAAACACTTAATCAACATGTTATTCTATAATGTTCAAGGGAAAAGACAACAGCGTTAGCATTACAGAAGCCATTAGAATTAGTATAGAATTTTCAGGGAATTAGCCTTATTCCTTTGAAATAACAGAGAATCTAAAAATTCTGTAATGTACTGGGCATCTCTACTTCTCCCACATATCCATCCCAAAAATGCAAAAGAATTCCAATTGGCATCCATGAAAAATGTATATTGCTACAATAAAGTTTTGGGTATTAAATACAACTATCCATCTATCTAAACTTTGGGCAATAAATAGCAAGTCAAACAATATATTATACCTCAGTTCTATTAAAAATCAAAAAATCTATTATCAATGTTCTGGGACAATTGTCTGAGGTGTTCCCACACATCTTGCAACAGTTTTCTGTGTTCTATTATCTTCTCAAGGATGACTGCACAGCAAGCCACTCTGAACCTCCCTGATGGTGTCTTTCTCACATTAGAATAATAAAGTTAATGCCTCCCCCGTGAGAAAAGCTAGGGTTGCTAACAGTTCCCTGGATCACAAAGGGTTCCCTAAGCTGAGTCTCTCAGCTGTGAGGCAGATCCAACAGTGTGCACATCCCAGCACCCACCATGGACCACTCTGCATCCCCTCCAAGAAACTTGGGGGAAGGGCTGACACAACTGAAGCTCATTTATCTCTTATGATAAATAATAAAGGCCTTTGACTCGGACCCACAAGTCTCATGTCCTCTGGGGAACTGGAAGACTAACTTGTCAGCTAACCAGGAAGGTAAAATTCAGACCCAGGCCAGGTGCTGACAGGGGCGTTGGAAATCACAGGGGTCACTGATTATGGGTGAAACGTCACCAGGGGCATTGGGACCAGGGCATTTGCAACCATCCTAAAGCAAACCCATGAAGAGTTAACTCATTGCAGAGCTCGCCTTCCAAACCACGGTTTCCACTCCTGGAGGGCTCTCCTTTGTCAGTGACCATCTCTCATGATGTCTGCATTTTCTCTCTTTCAAAGTTCTTACAAATGAGTACTGAATAAGTCTGATTTGGTTGTCACAATAATGGAATTATTAAATTCTTCTAAATATTTAGTAAATTATTGGGGGGGGCATACTGACAGAAAAAAAAAATATGATGCGTAACACACAAAATACACAGAAAATCCTTCTGAAAGACTTTGAGAAAATCTAAATGCCCAAGAAAGATGAGACGTACTTTGATGTTTCTTTCAAAGTTATTAATGACCATTGATCTCATGAAATTGTTTCTATTTGAGCACTGACTTACAATGTTATTTTATGTGGTTCAACTCCACACACAGGACTTGCAGAAGAAGATGAAGAGTCTAAAATTTCTCATTTAATGATGCCATGATCGCCTATAGTAACAAGCCATGCAGTTGTGGTGCAGGCACACATGACAAGGACCCTGATTCGTGGCAGGTCAGTGTTTACCTATGATTTAAAAATTCCATTATAGGGGCCAGCACTGTGGCAGAACCTGTAAAGACATGGCCTGCAGTGCTGGCATCCACATGGGATCCAGATCCAGTGTGACTTGCTCCATTGCAGCCATCTGGGAAGTGATCCAGCCAATGGAAGACCCCCCCCCCCGCCTCTGCCTCTCTGCAGCTCTGCCTTTCAAATAAATAAATATATTTTTTTTAAAAAAATCCAATATAATCCATCTCCTGGTTTTTTGGTTTGTCTACAGTAAATTTTTGACTAGGAATTCTTGAATTTCAGTTTTTCTCTGGCTTCTTCCCTGCTGAAAAGCTGTTTTCCTAACTGTGCCCAGCCACCGGGAAATAGAACAGTGTTTTTCACTGTGTTTGTCACATGCTTCTGCTAACCTGAAATAATTCTGTTTCAGCCCATAGGATACAGTTCAAGTAATGTACCACTCTTGTTGTTTCATTTTCTATTTCTCTTTCTTGTTTTACTATTTTTTATGGGCATACAGATTCAAGATGAAAATGATATTTGGGGCAGGTATTTCATCTAGCAGTTGAGACACTGGGTGGGATGGCGACATTCTGCATTAGAATTCCAGGGTCCACCCCCTTTTGGCTCTGGCTCCTGACAATCTGGTGGGCAGCAGTGATAGACTAAATAATTGAGTTCTTGCCACTCATATGGGAGACCTGGATTGCACTTCTGGTCTCAGCTCTGACCCTGGAACAGTGTGAATTGTTCTGGGTATCGTGAGAGTGAATCAGTGGATGGGAGCTCTCCTTTTCTCCCTTTCACTCTGTCTCTTCCTCACAACTCCCAAATAAATAAAGGGATGAAAAATGAAATTTTGAAATATGATAGTTAAGGATATTTCTTCCAACATCCTTTTCTAGTTCAAGAATAATCTCTTCAACAGTTTTTAAAAGATGTATCTATTCATTTTGAAAATCAGAGTTATAAGAAAGAGAGGGAGAGACAAGGAGAGAGAATGAACCATCTGCTGGTTTAGTCCCCAGATGGCTGCAATGGCCAGCCTCAGGCCAGGCTGAAGCCAGGAGCCAGGGGCTTCACACAGGTTTCCCATGTAGGTTGCAGGGGCTCAAGTACTTGAGCCATGCACTCCATTAGTAGGGAGCTGGGTCAGAAGTGTAGCAGCTGTGACGGGACCCAGCACATATATGAGATGCCAGTGTCAAAGGCAGCGGCTTTACCTGCTCTACCACAATGACAGTTCCATGACTTCAATCTTTTAAGCCAGTATTTAGGCTCTGAAAATGTGCAGTAATCATACACTGTGAGGAACAGCATTGTGGCACAGTGAGTTAGGCTGCCACCTGCAATGCTGGCACCCCATAACCAGCTGCTCTACTTCTGATCCAGCTTCCTGCTAATACACCTGGGAGGGCAGAAGAGGATGGCCCAAGTGCTTGGGCTCCTGCCACCCACAAGGGAGACCACATGTCATAGTTCCTGGCTCCTGGCTTCAGCCTGCCCCAGAGCCGGCTGCTGCAGCCATTTGTGGAGTGAACCAGTGGCTGGAAGTTCTCCCTCTCTCTTTCTCTCTCAGTTTCTCTATCGCTCTACTTTTCAAATAAATAAACCCTTAGAAGAACTCATTGTGTCATGTAGAAGGCCAACTTGATTTGAAGGATATTTAATTGTTAGGAAATTATTCTTTATATTATTATGGGATATGAAATTTGCAAGTGACTGAGTGTTATCTAATTCAATCTTCTTTTAAATCTTTTTGGGGGTATGACAGCAGGAGGAATAAAAAATAAGTAAGTAGGCAAATGAAAAAAATGTATAGAAAGGTATCGAAAGAATTATGAAGAAAATAAACCTGAATTATGTGGCAAGAAATTAGGAGAGAGAAAATCTCTTTTCAGGTGGTCAAGGGTTCCCTCACTGATCCCTTCTCCACAAAAGAACTAGAGGTTCAACAAATATCTTTATACGGATAAATAAATAAAGGAAAAAAGATCAGCAGCCATAAACAAATGTAGATTTATATTGAATTTTTAATCAATTGAAATATTTGTCTTTTTGGTTCCAAATATATTAAATAGCATGGATTAGGAAGAGGAATACAAGATGCAGAGTAATGAACCTCTGGGAGCAACATCTTAATTAAATTTACAGCCACTCTGTAGAAAAATGCCCAATGCATATGCATGCAACACTCTCCATCTTCTTTAGTTTATGCACCCTTTTATCAACTGCACCAGACACACCCAATAAAGAACTACCCGCTTTCTTGAAGACCTCTGAATGTTAGATTATTGCTTTTGTTTCAATTTGGTGTTTTTTAGTCAAGTCTCTGTTATTAACAAGGCTTTCCCTTTGTCACCAAGGAAAGGTACAAATGTCCACCTTGTAAAAACAACTTTGGAAGAACTTCTCAATGCTTCCAAGTACCTATAAATAATTGTAGCAGAAAAAAAGGATTGCAACTGTAGCCTGCAGAAGGGTGAACTTTAGCTTTGGGTTACATCCTGTTGGTTCCTTTTGCCGTTTGCTAACAGAATGATGCTCTAGCTCCGTGTGCTTTGTTTCACAGGATCAGCACCTGCATGGCTTCCTGGAAAGGACAGCTACAGGCTGGGCAAGCCAACAATGTGCAGAGCTTGGAGAACAGAGGATATTTGAGAACTGACGTCCCCAGGGGGCACTCCTTAACTGAAGATGACTGATCAGTGTGAGAAACAGCTAGTCCTGCAATCCTGTTGTGAGATCAGGACATCTTAGAAGTGTGACCTACATTGGCGAGATTGCCATAGTATTTGAGACAAAGTTCTCAAGAGAGTTCTGAGATTATCACTTGGATTCCTTCAATTCCTGACCCACTTCTCCGATGTCCTTCCAAACTATTTTGGGAAGACTTAGAAGTGAATCACTTTCACAGAAATAATTGATGTCAGGGTCTGTCTCTAGGAAACACAACCTAAAAATGTTAGTAGTGTTACCATTTCCAAGCTGTTCATTTCAAGTTAACAGTCTGGGTAAGGAAATGCACACCATGGACTAGTTTTAGAGATTGCAACAAGTGTTGTCATTAAGGGCTCCACACTCAGAAGGGAAGCCCATAAACAGCACTTGGATTAATTGTCTGAGGTTCTTATCATGACATCCTGAATAATTTTATCTTTGAATTTGTGTTTTTTAGTGAAGACTTATGGGGCAATGGAACTAGCGCCAGGGGCTTGGAGTCTGTGTGCACACAGGATCCCTGTGCTAGTAAGTCTTCCTTTGCTATCATGAAATAATTGCAGTGACTATTTTTAAAAGGTTTATTTTGGCTCGTGGCTTTGGAGGTTCACAGTCCAAGACTGGGTGCTCCTCACTGATTCAGCCTCTGTGGACAGTGTTCTTTCTGTAAGAGTCCCAAGGCAGCAGAGTATCCCATGGCAAGAAGCAGTGCACATGTCTGTGTCTGCCTACATGGTCTGCTATAAAAGCATCAGGATTTGATCATGGGAAACCCACCCTGATGACATAATCCAATCCAATCCCCTCCCAAAATGACCCCACCTCTGAACACCATAATTGGATTAAGTTCCCACCCGCTTAGTTCTATTCACAAAGCAGTAAAGGACCAAAGTTTAAGACATGGGCCTCTGAGGGACATTGAACACCAAGATTAGTGTCCCAACCATAGTAGTCCTGCATTCTGCCACTTCCTCCTCTCCCTAGGTCAGGGAGGTTCTCATCTCATGGCCACACTGAGCCAGCAACTGCAGCCACTCTCCCCGATGAAGGAGGGCCTTGACCATGGGTGCAGAGCTGTCCAGGTAAGAACCAAGTGCCAGTGAGCTTCTGCGCTCATCCCCACAACACCATGCCAAGGGCACACGACAGTAAACAGCTAAGCTTAGAAAAACAGCAAGTCAAAAGAGGGTTTGCAGAAGTTAAAAAAACTTCGTCTCTGCTCTTTGAACAAAGAGTCCCATACTTTTGTATTATATTGGACCCCACAAGTAATGTAACTGGCTCTGTTCATAGCTTTTTCTTCTTAATGATCTTAACAAGGTGGCGGCACCTTGAATGAACAGCATCATCATGTTCCTATCAAAAAGAACACCCACAAATGAAGCCAAGAGAAGCAACACATCCAACTAAACTGTTCCGAGCCAACAGGCAGACACTACTTGTTGTTCACTCAACCTCCTTTTCCTCCTCTCATCCTCAGAAACAGATACCTAATTACTATCCTAGACACATCATTTCCTACAGTTCAGATCAGATCTCCCAACTCCTGCATGTCAGGATATCATCACGTGACTACCTTCAGTTTCATGACATAGAAGGCCACGAGTTCATGTTTTGTGGGACTTCCATGGAAGCTGCCTAAGAGCAGCTGAAGGAATTATTTTTATTGCTCACATGTCTCTTATACTTAGAGGATGCGACTCAGATGTGGAGCGATCATTTGGTCCATCAGGTCCCTCTGAGGACAGAAACCATAAACTAGGTTGGGAAAGCAGAAACACAAAATCTCTCTCTCTAAAGGAGATGTCACACCTCCCTTGGATCACCTACAGACCTGAGATCCCTGGGTTACCTACAAAATACAGACCTGAGTTTCCCTCATGTAGGAACGAAACTTAATAAGATAGAAGTTGCTATACTTTCCTTTTTTGTTATGAGCAAGGAAATTTAAGTTTAGCTGAAAAAAGGGCAATCATTTCTTTTTAAAGAAATATCTAAAATCAAATCCACTTCTGAGATATATTCTCTGAAAGCAACATCCATTGGTGTAGCATAAAGGTCTCCAAACTTTACTCCATTCATTTAAAAGTAAACCTTGTGCAAAGTTGATTATTTGAACTCTTAAATCTCCTGAAATTGACGACTTTCAGGGCAATGGGAAATAATTTGGGGGATGGTTGGCAAAATTTCTGATTTGAATATTCACAGATATAGAAACCAGTGAGTCACAATGATGCCTGTTGAACTTCTTTGTTCCCTAAAATTGCAAATTCTGAGATGTTGCCAAAAACTGCAGGTGTTCCATCTATGCAGAGCAACAAGATTTTCTTTCCAGTTGAAGTCTGGCTTGGCATAGAAATTTTACACCATCTGAAGATACCAATGGCCTTAACAGCTTGCAAAAAGGGCTCACAGAATAGGAATTCTTCATTGATGCTTGATGCATGCACAGAGGAGTTGCTTGTCCAGAAAGAACAACAGCAGATTCATCGAGTTGTATGCTGAAGGGAAATGACCCCTGCCAATTCCCCTGGGCCCGCTTCAGAATGTTAAAAGAAATATCAGTGAATCCGGAGTAAATGATGTCCTGGCACAGAGGCATTGATTCGAGTTGCTTCCTCATAAACCAACTTGACATTTCCAGGACATATGGGTTCACCAAGAGCCTTGCCACGCATGTGGAGTCTCTCTGGGCGGTATGATAAGCAACTCTGTTGAAGGCTTCGAGGCAAGGCGTTTTTGTTGGAACAAATCCAGGTTTTGATACAGTTAAGATTTCTCATAAAAAATTCCACGTGATGGATACATTTTCAGAATGGGTAAATGAAACAGGCTTTTGCAGTTTCTTTGGCATTATATGAGTTTATTGGCAAAAGACTCCTAGTTATATAAGAGGCCATGTGGCTTTTATGCTCCATCCATCTTGGCAATGAAAACAAAATTAAACAACATGAAAGCTTGGTTGTACAAGTTTTGTTTTCCAAATCAAAATGAACCTGATGTAAATAAATACAGATGTCCGTAATCATGAGGTTGAGTATATATTGGTTAATTCATATCAAAGAAATCTATGCTGACTATCATGCCATGTGAAACACACAGTTTTATTGTCTCATGATTTACAATATTACATAATGTTGTGCAATCACTTTAAAGTAAGGAAAAAATGATAATAATATTTGATTTTAGTATTTTTAATAAAGATGGACAAAATTTAGGAAAAAGTATTTTTGCAACTAGTTCATAGATCAGAGGTGGGTAAATAACACAAGAACGTAATTCTTGGACCTGGCATTTAGTACTGATACAAATACAACGAAGTTGTTTATTCTCTTTTGGGTAAGTTTTCTCATTTGTAGCACATATTTTTTCTAAGTTATATTAAGTAAGTTGCCATATAAATCATTTTGAAAGTCCAGATTATTTTAGCTTTGTAATTTTTTATAATCTCTCACTCTACTGTTTACTCTTCCAATGCCTGCAATGACCAGGGCTGGGCCAGGAGCCAGGAATCGAATCCACATCTCCCACATGGGTGGCAGGGACCCAACTACTTGAGCCGTCACCTGCAGCCCCCCAGGGTCTCCATCAGAAGGCAACTGAAATTAGAATCTTGAGCTGGCACTTGGACCCAGGTACTCCAATATAGGATGTTGGAGCCTCAACTGTTTTCCTACCTGTTAGGCCAAACATCCAGGCCAGCTTTGTAGATTTTGTTTATACAAAATAAGAGATTCAAAAAAAAATGCATTATAGGGGCCGGCACTGTGGTGCAGCAAGTTAAGCTGCTGCCTGGAATGCTGGCATCCCATATTGAACACTGGTTTGAGTTCCAGCTACTCCACTTCCTGTGCAGCTTTCCACTCATGTGCTTGGGAAAGCAATGGAAGAGGGAGCAAATTCTTGGGCCCCTGTCACCCGTCTGGAGACCTGGATGCAGTTTCAGACTCCTGGCTTTGGTCCAGCCCAACCCCTGCCAGTGTAGTCATTTGGGGACTGAACCAACAGATGGGAGTTATCTCTTTCTCCCTGTTTCTGTCTATGTCACTGTTCCTTTCAAATAAATAAAATAAAAAATCTTTTAATTAAAATAGTACAGCATCCTTTAGCCCCAAATATCCATATCCTCTAAAATTTTTACACTAGATTATTAAATATAAAATATAATGGGACCGGCGCTGTGGTGTAGTGGGTTAAAGCCCTGGCCTGTAGTGCCAGCATCCCATATGGGCGCCGGATCAAGTCTTGGCTGCTCCTCTTCTGATCCAGCTCTCGGCTACGGCCTGAGATAGCAGAAGATGGCTCAAGTCCTTGGGCCCCTGCACCCATGTGGGGGACCTGGAAGAAGCTCCTGGCTCCTGGCTCCTGTCTTCAGATCGGTGCAGCTCCTGCTGTTGTGGCCATCTGGGGAGTGAACCAGCAGATGGAAGACTGACCTCTCTGTCTCTACCTCTCTCTATAACTCTGTCTTTAAAATAAATAAAATAAATCTTTAAAAAATATAGTTGTGACTTTGCTAACTGGTATTTTAATCTGAGAACATTATGGCAATAGTAATTAAAATAAACATGCCTCAAAAGGTGCATGGGAGTATTTAATAGACATTGTTCTCACTGGAGAACAGCTTCCAATTGTGTTCTATAGCTATATTAATAGAAAATGCACTATAAATAACAGAGTATAATTCATACCATTCCTGTTTCTATAAGATCATATTTCTTTCTTTAGTTTTAATCATGGAATAAGATGCGATGATGTGTATAAAATATTTTATGGTCAATAGGTAATAAATATTTCATAAAATGAAGAATGATTTAATTTGATAAATAATTGAGAAAATGAGGATTTTTCCCAGGACAAAATGTGAACAATCATGAGATCTTTCCAATAATTAAATGATTTTCATTTAAGAAAAAAGCCCAGCATTTTTCACAGTTCCTAAGAAACAGAATGAGAAAAAATAAATCAAATTTACAATAAGACATATTGCAGGTCAGCAAAAATAAGAATAACTATAACTAATCAAAGATTACATGCATTTTACCCATTTTGAGAGATGTTCTTCTCAACATTTTCCCCAGCCATTTATACATTTCATTTATGCATCAAATTCTGTTTTAATAAATGTGCAAATACTATCCCCATACAACCAATGAAAAAACCATCGAAGAGACAAATTATATGCTACTAGACTGTAATCCTCAAAGTGACATCAATTTTATTAGTCAATATTTTTTGAAAATGTTTGTTTGATCACTTCCAAATGCACCTAACTAACCTATCATTTTGCTGTCGTCCATCCATTTGGTTTGCAAGGTCAAACAAAGTAAGAGAAAATGCCATCTTTACATCCACAGCGGTCTGTAGGATACAAGTTGAATACACCACATGTCATTGACATCAAACCTTTTTGGCTCCCAATCATGATGGTTTTATTTCTATTTGCCCAGAAACTATCTTTAAAAATAATTTCTTTCATAAATTGTCATGTTATTTGGGTACTTTGTTCTGAATTCCAACTTCCCCCACTTTGATCATCTTTGCCTTTCATCAATTCTTTGATTCTTCATGTTTTCCCAAATATGAATAACGAATTCATCTTTGAAATTCATTTCAGTGCCTTAGGATGAAATTATTCTTTTCTTAGAACTTGAATTAATTTTGGGATATTTTATTGAAGGATTTTTCAGTGGAGAGAAGTCATAAGTAAATTTCAACCCATCAGGTGTAAACACCATGTCATCTGTCCCTGTGAAATGAGACCACTCCCTTTTTATTTCTCTCAACCCAAACATAATTGAGACTTTTCCATTGCTCTTAAGTTTTCAGCAATATTTATTTTGAACTCTTATAACCTAAATATTATTCTTAGAATTTCAAACTATACTTTAGCTTTCTATATAAGCAGGATTGCCAGACAACCTGTGTTGTAGAAAACATCGCTTCAAACTATAAAGAAAAGCTGTTTCAAAAGAATTGTTTATTTAGCATTAAATATGATGTTTAAGTGATCTATATAGAGGCTTTGAATAAAATCCAGAAATAACATGTCCTGTGAAAGCTATTCAGAACATTTCCCACCAGAGATTTAAGATGATGTGATTTTAAAAGGATCTTTATCTAGAATTTTACTCAAATACTTATGTGTGCAAATGCATATCACCAAATTGGGATCATGTATGATGCACGTTAATTGGAGATGTAAGAAAGGGTTTAATGTACTTTGTTGTTTTTTAAGTGTGGGAATATGTATTTGTTTTCTTATGCTAGTCACACAACAGTACACCAGGGCAGAGCATCAATCACATGGTGAGATGAGTGTGTTTGCATGTGTGCACACGTGTGCATCTGTCTGGTCTCTCTTCTGCTTCTTATAAAGACACCAGGTTCCAATCATGGGGCTCCACCCCAACGACTTTATCTAATCCTAATCATCTCACAAAGCCCCATCTGTTCTCAGCGCAGCAGGGTAAAGTTTGTACCCCCTCAGCCCCTCACAAATGAGGACCCAACACAGGAAGGCTGTGGGAACATCCATGTCACATCCAAACCATGGCACCACATACACATGAAGCCTGCGGGGACACCCGTGTCACATCCAAACCACAGTGTCACGTACACATGAAGCCTGCGGGGACACCCGTGTCACATCCAAACCACAGCGCCACGTACACAGGAAGGCTGCGGGGACATCCACGTATATCCAAACCACAGTACCACATATTCTGATCTGCATAATGGTGGTCCACATTCATACCAGTTGCCACCACTGCATCTGGTTAGTGCTTCTCTCCCCCTGGGAAGTATCCTAGCTTCAACAACAAAGTGCAAATTTATTATAGTTGAACAGCATGGAATTATTTATTTGGAAGAAGTTTTAAGGAGTCCAAAGTGAATTCTGTTGTTAAATGTTAGTACGTAATCAAATACCTGTGAAGCAGGCAGGGTCACACAACCTTTATTCCTGTCTAAATGCCTCAGTCCATTTGTGTTATAACTATTTTGCGCTAAAATATCCACAGTTTTGTGTCAAAATCCACTTGTGTCAAACAGTCAAGATTTTAACTTAAGAATCCAGCTTGACCTTCATCTTTGAGCAATCAAGTAAGCATTCTTTAAATTTAAAAAGTAATAATTAATAAGTGGTAGTATCTCCCTTCAAGCTGAAACAGCTTAGGAGTTCTATATGTGGTCACATTAATTTGTAAAAATAACGATTATCAACAAATATTTTTCAAAGTGTTAGTCCTGATTTTCAAATTTAAAAGAAATAAAAAGAAAATGAAATGCCACCCAAGAGTAGAGTGTTTCAATGTAGCCTATGTCAGCTTCCATAAATAAAAAACAGGAGTGAAAAATTTCTATTTTCTATTTTCTCTATGATTCATTTCAAAACAAAACCTAATATCACTCATAGTATGGTAATTTTAAAGATTTATAACATGTTACAAAGTTTTTTTGTCCACCAAGAAGCAAAACCATATTATTTAATTTCATTAATAAAATAATCTTATACTAATGCATTTAATAAATTTTTTGAAATAAAACCCAGTGACATTTTCCCAAGTCAACTTGCTGTAATGTATATTTAAAGTTGTATTTCTTGTCTCTGAGACACTCTGCTGCTCTTACTTCTTCCTAAAAGCCATTTCTTTAGGTTGTGACTGACATCCCAGAGTTTCTTAAAAGTAAATTTTGCTTTTAACATTTAGCATCCTGCTGTGTGTTTCTGACTCCCACTCTAAATACACACTACATGAAATTGAAATATGTTCCTTCTCCTCAACCAAGTCTTAAGAGAACTTTTTCATTCTGTTTGGTATTAATTTTTAGAAAAAAAACCAAGAAAGTAGAATTCATACCAAATAGATACTTCCAATGCCAGTAATAAGACCATGTATCTGGAGATTTTTAACACATAGGATAAAAAGAGGTAACCAAAGCATTTGTCCTTTCACTTTGAGCTAGACAAAAATCTAGAAAAGTCATTTCTGATGGGTAAAAGCATGACTTTGCCCTCATTTTATGTGTCACAGGAGAGCAACACAGAAACTGCTGACATTGGGTTATACTTTTTCCCTACAACTAACATAAAAGCATTATCATTACCCAGTGTTGACTTGTGTTTGCCTACCAGCATTATTATCAATAAATAACATCTATAGAAACAGATAGATGACATGCTCTCATCAATTTCTCTGGAAAAGTAAACCATCACCTCCATTTCAAAAACTGAAACGTCAAAACCTTGGAGTGAAGAAATTTCCTCCAGTTAGAAGAAAAAACAATGAAACATTAGCAGGCAGCCTCTCGGCACAGTGGGTCCAGCCCCTGTTTGGGACACTGGTCTCTCACCATCTGAATGCTGGTTTGAATCCTGACTGCTCTGCTTCTGATCCAGCGCCCTGTTAATGTGCCAGGGAAAGCAGTGGCTGATGACACAGGTGCTTGGGCCTCTGCCACCCACATGGCAGAACCGGATGGAATTCCTGGCTTCTGGCTTCAGCCCAGCCCAGCCTGGCCCAGCTGTGGCTGTTGTGGCCATTTGGGGAGTAAACCAGTGGACAGAGTATCTCTTTATTTCTCTGTTTCTCCCTCTCTGTGTCACTCTACTTTTCAAGTTAAAGAAAAGAAATTCTTGGTTTCATAGGAAAACACTGACTTATCAAGAAATATGTGAGTACTTAATAATAAAGGCTATTATATCATACAAATAGAAGAAATAAAATGTATGAAAAATGTTTGTTACTACATATTACTAAACTGGTCATATAAGACAGACAAGAATTATCATATGCTGTCAAATTAATAGCAGTGTATTAAGGGCAATACAATTTCAGATAAAGAGCCTTATGGTAAACTTTTTTGTTATTGTTTAAAGATTTATTTTATGTATTTGAAAGGCAAAAGTTACCAAGAGAAAGGGAGAGACGCAGAGGCAGAGATCTTTCATCTGCTGGTTCACTACCCAGATGGATGCAACGGTCAGGGCTAGGCCAGGACAAAAACAATCATCAGGAACTTCACCCGGGCCTCCTTATAAATGCATGGGTCCAAACACTTCGGCCATCTCTGCTGCCTTCCCAGGCACAGTAGCAGGGAGCTGGACTGGAAACGGAGTAGCTGGAGCTCCAACTGGTGCCCATAAGGGATGCCAGCACTGCAGGCAATGGCCCTTCCCATCAAGTCACAAGGCCAGCCCTCGCAACTGGTTTTAACGTAGAAAACACAAGTGAGTGAATTTTGAAGTGAATTCTGCTTCCCTTAGCTGAAGGTGATATGGAATTTCAGTAGCAGAGACGAAATAATAGAAACTAAGTCAGGGATAAAGATGTTCTGAAGTGTAGTGACTTGTGTGGACTTCATGAGTGAGCAACTTACGGTGCATGAGTTGAGTTGGTGAGAGTAGAAATTAGGGGCAGAGTATGGATGTCCCTGAATATCAGCTTAAGATTTTCACATTAACATGTAGGTAATTAAGCACCAATTAATAAAGCTAATATGCTAAATTCCCTATTTCTGAAATGCAAACCTCAGTAAATAACAACAGCTGGCTTTATAGAGATTTTTCTAAGGTTTGGTTATTTTCCTAAGAATTTCCATAGACACTATAAAAGCAAGTTTTTAAATAACAAAATGAAAATTAAGTGTTGAGTTCTTATATACTTCTTTTAGTACTGACAGTCTGAATATAAACTGAGAAATGACCAGATGATTCAGCAATAGAGCTCTGATAACCAAGTTCAGGAAACCGAACCATGCCGTTTGCAGCAATCAGCTCGGAAAACTAAACCTCTGCAGCAACTGGCACAGGAGTATCAGGACTCAATCAACAAATGCCAAGTTCTCCAATTTTTTTCAGCCCTGATTTCCAGCGAAAGCCAATAAGAGAATGCTAAATACGATCCTCAAGGCAATCAAGTGAGATGCAGCACTGCTAGTAAGCTTGCTTCGTGGAGTCCTTTCCCATGACAATTATTTCCAGCTGTAGGTAGCTGAAACCCTGTCCCTTTTCAGTATAGAGCTTCCTACACCCTGACTGGCTTTCTGTCTCTGAGAAAAGCAAGTGATGGCAGCTGATTCTCTTGCCACAACAAGGTCTGGTAAGGACCCTTCGTTTGTTCTCCCTGAAGTGGTCTTTGTCCATTTCCACAGTAACTCAGGTAAACCACCATTCTGGATGCACAGGACATGTGCATTAAAAGGGCATAGGCCTTAGTTGATTCACTCTCATTAGGTAAGTAATACAAAGAACATAAAAATCTACAGGAGTACTTTAACTGCATTGTTTATAATATGACAGCCAATCTGTCTAAAACTATGTATTTTGTTGAATAAATCATGGCAAATATAGAATGAAATATCAGGTAGTTATTTAAAACTATGCAGTATTTATAGACGTGAACATTTTTATTATGTTTGAAAAGAAATGAAAACAGGTTATGGATTGTACAAATTACACTGTTATATTATATAATCTTATGAGATATCCCCTAAATTGTTTTGGATAAAATAGTTCATATTTTGTTCATTTTAGATATCTATAAATTCCACTCTTTCATATAAATTTAATATATAATTTTAACCAATTAAAAGAATAAAAACAAATGCCAGTCTAGACTGTATTAATGTTTCATGCAACCAACTCACCCATTTTCAATGGAGATATCACATTTGTGCTATATTTAATGGCATCTGGCTCAAAATGTTAAAATAGATCAGTATGAAAATAGGTTTCAGTAAAAAAATAAGAGTGGGAATAGCACAGGGAGGAGGAATAGGGGTGGGAGTATGGGTGGGAGGGTGCGTACAGTGGGAAGAATCACCATGTTCCTAAAGCTGTAATTATGAAATGTATGAAGTTTGTAACTGTAAAGCTGTATAGTTCTGCATACATTCCTAAGGACTTACTTCTAAGGGTACAGTTTAAAAACTTGCCATAGGACCACAAATCCCCTTAAGCTGGGTGATAAAAATACCATCTTAAGTGTTAAAGTGATCATATGGATAGGATTAAGGGTCTGGTAATATTAATAGATAGAATTAAAAAGAAGTGAATCCTCCAACATGGGAAGCAGTCCACACAGCAGACTCATAGAATGACAATTGCTTTAAATAGCACTCTAACCTCAGAATCAGCCCTTAAGTCTTCCTGGTCTGGTTGAAAAGCCTGTGAAAACATTTCAGGCATGGAAAGCCAAGACATTGTGGCAAAAACTGTCCTACATGAAGGACTTGTGTGGGTGAGACCCCAGTGGAAAGAAGTGGCCATCAAAGGAGGTACTTTTATCTCCCAGGCCACAGCAGAGAGCTGCTTTTCCAGGCACAATTGCAGGGTGCTGTATTGGAAATGGAGCATCCAGTACTCAAACCAGAGCCCATATAGGATGCTGGTGTCCCAGGCAGTGGCATAACCTGATACACCACACGCCAGGCCCACTACATGTCTTCTTAATTTAAATAGAATTTGGTACAAAAGGAATATTGATGAAAATATTGCTGGAGAATAAATTTAAAGTTTCAAATAATTTCTAATTTAATAAAATACATCATGGCCAGTGCCATGGTTCACTTGGTTAATCCTCCGCCTGCAGCGATGGCATCCCATATGAGCACTGGGTTCTAGTCCTGGTTGCTCCTCTTCTAGTCCAGCTCTCTGCTGTGGCCCAGGAGGGCAGTGGAGGATGGCCCAAGTGTTTAGGCACCTGCACCCGCATTGAAGACCAGGAAGAAGTGTCTGGCTTCTGGCTTTGGATCGGCATGGCTCTGGCAGTGATGGCCATTTGGGGGGTGAACCAACGGAAGGAAGACCTTTCTCTCTCTCTCTCTCTCACTGTCTCACTCTATCTGTCAAATAAATAAAAATAAAATAAAATACATCAGTTCAATGAATCCTCTGGTAGAGAAGTGTTTCTAATGATCTACACTCATTTGTTAGTGTGTCACTTATTTTGGGTCATTTTTTCTACTTTTCTATTTATCTATTTTTGAGGGGTCACAATTTGGCCATTATCAAAATAAAATTACATTTCACAACATATATATTCTAAAACAAAACAAAACAAAAGCCAAAAACAAGCAAACAAAAAAACTCCAGTAATTGGGGCAGGTGTTTGACACAGCACTTAAGACACCACTTAGGATGCCTGAATCCCATATCAGATTGCCAAGTTTGAGTTCCAGCTCCACTTCTGATTCCAGCTTTCTTCCAAAGTGCATTCTGGGAAGTGACAGGTGATGGTTCAAGTGGTTGAGTCCCTTGTCACACACATTAGAGACCTGGGGTGAGTTCTTGGCTCCTGGCTTTGGTCCTGGCTACTGTGGGCACTTGACGAGTAAAGCAGCAAATGGAAAATCACCTCTCTGTCTCTTTTTCTCTTCTTTCTATTTCTGCCTCTCTCTTTCAAATATATTTAATTAAATAAAAGAAGTAATTATGTGCAGCTTAAATAGCAGATTTTTCATATTATAAATATCACAAATCCCTTACAAAGTAATGAATATTGTTATAAACCAATTGTATTAATAATAGCGCTGCAGTCTATCACAATATAGTGCCCAATAAACTATACCTAAGTACTTATACCTATTGAAATCCAGTTCCCTTGATTCTAGGAATCCTGTGGCTGGTTTTTACTAGCAGAATGCAATCAAATTGACACTGTTTGGGTTCTGATTCTAGGCCTTAAGAAGCCCTGAAAGATTCTGCTTTTGTGCTTTGCAACTGTGAGAAAGCAGACAATTACTGTGGCTCTTTCTGAAGAGACTGTCCTCTCCTTGTGACGTGGAGATGATCAGGTCCCGTGACTACACAGGATAAGACAAATTCTCAGTCTTTCCAACATCATGGCCTCAGCTGTCACCTGAGTGTAGTTACAGGAGGATCACTGGCAATAGTAACAGCAGAAGTACCTTCCTATGTCCTACCCACATTGCAAAATAGTTCATTCCTTCAGGCACTCAATTTTGGGTTGATTCATTGTTGTGCATCAACAGATAAACCTTTATTGTATCTGAAAATGCAAATTTATAGTTATGTATCTTCATTATTTCCATGATCACAAAGATGAGAGTGGGCTGGACTGAGGAAGAAAATAGACCACATTTTTTTTTCACTTGAAGAAATTCTTGATGCATGAAGTGAACATTTTCAGGGCAGGCGCCTGGTGCAGTGGTTAGGATACTGTTGGAGTGGTGGACTTGGTCCTCGCTGCTTCTGACTCCAGCTTCCTGCTAATGCACACCCTGGGAGGCAGCAGGGCATGGCTCCAGTGGTTGGTCCCTGCTAGCCACCTGGTATACCCGAAGAGAGGTTTTGGCTAGTGACTTTGACCTGACTCAATCATGGCTATTGCAAGTATTTATAGAGAGAACTAGAGAGAATCCATGGGTGAAGATACTGCCCACTGCCTTTAACATAAGTAAAAATTAATATTTTATTAGACTCTCTTCTTTCTTTAGTGTAATATAAACTTCTAATTCGTTCTCCACTATCTTTATTTTTATTCCAAAGAAACATATTTATTCTATCACACATATACTTTTGCAAAAAGTTGGCTGGGTAGTCAAAAGCAAAATATATAATACATATTTTAAAAGCTCAGAAGTCCCTGAATCGCCTTATAAATATCTGTGAAATTCTCAAGTTCCTTTTGAGAGTTGGCAGGGAAATTTCTGAAATTCACTGAACAAGGGCAAGCTAGTTATTATTGGCAAATTTCGCACATAATGACTTTAGATGGCTAAACTGCATAAATATCTTTATGTTGACAAGCTTTATTTACATATTATGTTACAAAAATTATGAATGCTTTAACTCAAAATAACATACAAATGTAGTTATACCAAAAGATATTGTCTACTAGTTTTATTTAAATTTGTTATGGAAAGTAACACTGCCTTGATAGGTAAACACTTCAGCATAACTTAGCAAAGAAAGACTTTTCTGATAAAGTCCTAAATAAAAAATAAGACCTTCCTCCCTCAAAAACATAGAGTAAGCCTGTCAAGGAACAGAATCTTCTCAGAAGCCTGGTTGCTGGATGCAACGTTGGGAATGTAACCCATTCCAAGAGTGATCCTTAACTTCTCCGTACAGCAGGGTACACATTATTCCCTTCATTTTGTGGCAAACATGAAAAATACCATCACTTCTCAGCCTTTTGGCTAAGATCAAGTGTAGCACAAAATGCCTTTCATGTAGCCCAGGTCTCCTAGCTTGGCTTAGGAATTATGGGGAAATATTCTCTCTCTCTCTCTCTCTCTCTCTCTCTCTCCCTCTCCCTCTCCCTCTCCCTCTCCCTCTCCCTCTCCCTCTCCCTCTCCCTCTCTCTCTTTCTCTCTAACAACGCAGAAACTGGCCAGTGGGTTTTCACAAGCTTTTAGGAAATGTGATCACTAGACCTTCACCTACAAGAATTATTCCACCTTTGGCTCTTCCCAATACAAGTGCAATTATCCATGGCATCACTGGGGCCATGACACATGAACAGCCTTCTTGACTAAGAAGACTAATAAAGATATCATCTAAGGACACTATGCTAGTGAATTGTCTCACGCCATCTGGCTGGCAATTGTACACAGGCTTGCTTGCTATGCTCTGCGGATGTAAACTTGTCTACCTTGCCAACAAATCCAAACAACTTATTCATGTATCCGTGTTTTCCAAATTGTGAAAACAGCCCCAGAGGGCTAGTTTCCCCAAAGTCTCCTCCTGCCTCTACAATCACATCCACAGCTCCTGTAATGTCGCATTCTCCTAAGAACACAGAAGTGGATTTTTCTCCAGCAAAGAATTTCTTTCCACTTCACCTTCAGCAGTCAACCGTTTCTCTCTTTTTAACAAGGCATAAAATTGTGTATTAGCGCAGTAAATTATTCTCAGGAACACAAGAGACAGATGCTCCAATTTTTAGTGGCCTCATTTAGATACATCAATGTACAGACCCCATTATATATGTTGTGAAATCTTTGCAAAATAATAAATAAAGCAAGAGATTAAATACCTTTATAGGAATTCTTACTCATCTCACCCTTAGATCTTCAGCATGGCTGTGAGCTAGCTTATGATCTAGAAAGTGCCAGCTTCACAAAAAAAAAAAGAAAGAAAAAAGGAAAAGCAGAAGAAAGAGAGAGTAAAATTTTCATTTCCTTAAAAAGATTCACATTTCTTAGAAAGCATACACACAAACATTAAGTACTGTCACTTAGCCAATTATTTTTGATGCCACTTTATAGGAGACATCAAGTAACTGGGCATCATTTTTTTTTTATTTCAGAGCAAAGAAATGGATGTGCTGAAAATAGACTGATAAATTGTGTTTCATTTTCAAACCCATGAAGCAAGCGATGTGATCATTCCTGAAATTAACCATATTGGGTGCCTTCCTCTTGACTTGCAATCCATTTTAGGCAGAGGAGGAACAGGATTTTAATGAAGCACATCTTTACAAATCACTGCTACAAATCAGCATCATCCATGTGGAATACTTAAATTAGAATCAACATTTAAAACTTGTGTTGCCATTATTCTGCTCTGGATCTCAAATTGCAAAGCCCTTCTTACATCTCCAGAGGCTTGCCCTTAAGTGATTTGTTAAAGTCCACAGCATCGAGGCCGGTGTCGTGGTGTAGTGGGTAAAGCCACTGCCTGCGACGCTGGCATCCCATAGGGCATCAGTTCCAGTCCAGGTTGCTGTACTTCCAATCCAGCTTCCTGCTAATGGCCTGGGAAAAGCGGCCCAAAAGAGATGGCCCAAGTGTTTGGGCCCCTGCCACCCATGTTGGAGACCCTGAAGAAGCTCCAGGCTCTTGGCTTTGGCCTGGCTCAGCCTTGGCCATTGCAGCCATCTGGGGAATAAAATGTCAGATATTGATCTCTCTCTCTCTCTCTCTCTCTCTCTCTCTCTCTCAACTCTGACTTTTAAATAAATAAATTTTTAAAAAATCTGCAGCATCCAATTTTGCTAGAAAAGATACATAAACAGTGTTTTTGACAAGGAGGTTCTACTCACCCTCCTTGCTTTCTTTCTTTAGCTTACACACAGCACACAGCACTTTATCATAAGTGGGCAAAATTCAAGGCAGACATATTTCAGAGTAAGGGACCACATTTTGTTAAGTTGCAAGGCCTATGTTTCTATTTCATGTCTCTTTCCTGTAGGAGTCAGCTTCTTTAGCCATATGACTTGAACCACGGCTAATATGAAAGGAACAGACTATGTTGATTTTATCACAGCACATGAACTAAAACAGTGGTACCATGCTAGTGAAAAGTTGATGATGTTCATAAAAGTGAGCAAATAAAATAAGGTAACTGCCGTCTATTTATATTTTACCGCAGGGATTCACTTTTTAAGTGCAAAACCCAGAGACGGCCTTCTTCCATTTCCTCACTTACTAGGTGGATTTCATAATCTCAAACCGACGGCTTAATAAGTTTTCTCTCCACTTCCCTTTTAATATATTTCTTTCATCTACATAATCTAAGTTGACATATCCTAAAGTACAGGATTGGTTTCCTAGCAATGAAAGGCTTTTGGTAAAATGGATTTATTATTTGAATTACAGCAAAGTTTATATTTAACAATTCTATTTATAGGTCTTTAGATCAACCAGAGATATACTTTGATTTATAATTTATTATTTAAGATCCCTAGGCAAGCCATAAGTATTAGTTTTATGAGATTTTTCCAAGTCAATAAATTGCAGAGATTTAGCCTGAGTTAAATGTGCTTTTACCTGAAAAGAGATTTTCAGCATTTTCAAAAACATACTTCAGGGAAATGTCTTATTTTTTATGTACAGCTTTTTAATGGAACTGAAGATAAAAATTAAGATTCTGCACACTCAGAAGAATTTATTCTATAATCCAAGAGCACAAAGTAGTCATAAAAACTATTCATATTATGCTCCCAACAACAGCACATTCCCTTATCATCATTTCATTTGCTAAATCCTCACTGACACAGATTGAAGAAAGGATATTGTAACTTAAGTGTTTTGTGCATTAAAAATAATACCCAGCTATCACAAATAAAAGCCTTGGGTATCTGAAGAGAATCTTGGCTATTATGGGATTCTCAAAGGCAGATGCCAATTGAGCTTTCTCAATGTATCAGCTACAGTTGTGTACTGCAATACTAAACACTGCCTGGGTACATGAAAATTGTGTCTTTTATGATTGTGTATTCCTAACTACTTTTACAGATAGGGATGAGGTAATGGCAAATATTAGAGTAAGGCAAAAAATGAATTCTGGAAAAAATAAATTTGCCCAATTTCCTGTATCTGAGTTATAGGACATTTTTGTATGGAAATGGAGCACTTAATGATTACATAAATCGGTTCCTTTGGTTAATAAAGATAGCTAGAAAGAAAGAAAAGTCAATTAAAAGAAAATAATATACCCTCTGAACATCAAATCTTCCAAAAATAATATTTTGATGGATTATTTTGAATTTATTTTTAATTTAAATTTATTTGAGAGACAGATAAACAACACAGAGAAGCTTCTGACTCACTCCCCAAATGCCCACAAATGGCTGGGGGTGGGCCAGGCCTCTAAGTAAGAGACAGGAACTCAATCCAGATCCCCCACATGGGTGGCAGAAATCCAATGGCTTATACAAAAATCCACTCAAAATGGATCAAAGACCTATATCTATGACCTCATACCATCAAATTACTAGAGAACATTGGGGAAACTCTGTAAGTCATTGGCATAGGCAACGGCTTCTTGGAAAAGATCCCAGAAGCACAGGCAATCAAAGCCAAAATTGACAAATGGGATTACAGCAAGCTAAGAAACTTCAGCACTGCAAATAAGACACTTAGCAAAGAGGCAACCGAGAGAATGGGAGAAAATATTTGCAAGCTATGCAACTGATAAAGGGTTAACATCCAGAATCTATAAAGAGCTCAAGAAATTCAACAACAACAAAACAAACAATCCAGTTAAGTGGGGGGGAAGTTATGGGGGGGAAGCCATTGTAATCTATAAGCTGTATTTTGGAAATTTATATTCTTTAAATAAAAGCGTTATAAAAAAATAATAATAAAATGTTTTTAAAAATAAAAAAAATATCAAAAAAAAAAAAAAAGAAATGGGCAAAGGACTTCAACAGGCATTTTTCAAGAGAGGAAATTCAAACGACCATCAGACACCTGAAAAATGCTCAGGCTCACTAGCCATCAGGGAAATGTAAATCAAAACTACAATGAGGTTTCACACACCCCAGTTAGAATGGCTCACATACAGAAATCAACACACAACAAATGCTGGCGAGGATGTGGGGAAAAGGTACCCTGGCCCACTATTGGTGGGAATGTAAGCTGATGCAGACTCTGTGGAAGACAGTATGGAGATAGCTTAGAAAACTGAATATAGACCTACCATATGACCCAGCCATCCCACTGCTGGGATTTTACCCAAGAGAAATGAAATCTGCATATGAAAGAGTTATCTGTACCTCCATATTAATTGCAGCACAATTCACAATAGCTAAGTTACAGAATCAACCCAGATGTCCATCAACTGTTGAGTGGATAAAGAAACTATGGTCATTATGAAGTTCTACTCAGCTGTAAAAAAAAAAAAAAAAGAAAGAAAGAAAGAAAGAAAGAAAGAAAGAAAGAAAGAAAGAAAGAAAGAAAGAAATCCTATATTTTGCAACAAATGATGCAACTGGAAACTTTTATACTTAGTTAAATAATCCAGTCCCCAAAAGACAAATACGTTTTCCCTAATCGAAGGTAACAGAGTATCTAAAATGGACATTTTGACATTTGATGATTGTTTACAGCCCTTGTCTCTTCTGTTGAGTAACCGTGTTTTTTTTTCTTCATACTATTTATTGAATTATTTTACTTAGTATAAGGTTAACCTTATGATCATTAAGTAAATTACAAAGAGATCTTTGCAAAAATTAAGAGTGGGGATGTACGAGGGAGGAGGAAGAATGGTTGGAGCATGGGCAGGAGGAGGGTGGGGTGGGAAGTATCACATGTTCCTAAATCTGTATATACGGAACACATGAAACTTGTATAACTTAAATACAATTTAAAAATTAAAAACAATGGCTTGAGACATCACCGCTGTCTCCCAGGATTCACACTAGCAGAAATGTGTTGTTAGGAGCTAGAGACAGGTATCAAAAGTAGGCACTCCAGGCCAGCACCGTGGCTCACTTGGTTATTCCTCCGCCTGCAGCACCAGCATCCCATATGGACCCCGGGTTCTAGTCCCGGCTGCTCCTCTTCCAGTCCAGCTCTCTGCAGTGGCCCGGGAAGGCAGTGGAGGATGGCCCAAGTGCTTGGGTCCTGCATCTGCATGGGAGAACAGGAGGAAGCACCTGACTCCTGGCTTCAGATCAGCATGGTGCACCGGCTGTAGTGGCCATTTGGGGGGTGAACCAACAGAAGAAAGACTTTTCTCTCTGTCTCTCTCTCTCTCTCTCACTGTCTAACTCTGCCTGCCAAATGAAACAAACAAACAAAAAAAGTAGCCACTCCAATGTTGGATGCAGGGATCTTTTTTTAACTTTTATTTAATGAATATAAATTTCCAAAGTACAGCTTATGGATTATAATGGCTTCCCCCCTCCCATAACTTCCCTCCCACCCACAACCCTCCCATCTCCTCTCCCTCTCTCATTCCATTTGCATCAAGATTCATTTTCAATTATCTTTATATACAGAAGATCAATTTAGTATATATTAAGTAAAGCTTTCAACAGTTTTCACCCACACAGAAACACAGGGTAAAATACTGTTTGAGTACTAGTTATAGTATTAAATCACTATGTACAGCACATTAAGGACAGGGATCCTATATGAGGAGTAAGTGCACAGTGACTCCTGTTGTTGACTTAACAAATTGACATTCTTGTTTATGATATCAGTAATCACCTTAGGCTCTTGTCATGAGTTGCCAAGGCTATGGAGGCCTTTTGAGTTTGCCAACTCTGATCATATTTAGACAAGGTCATAGTCAAAGTGGAAGTTCTCTCCTCCCTTCAGAGAAAGGTACCTCCTTCTTTGATGGCCCCATTCTTTCCACTGGGATCTCATTTGCAGAGATCTTTCATTTAGGTCATTTTTTTTTCCAGAGTGTCTTGGCTTTCCATGATGAAATACTCTCATGGGCTTTTCAGCCAGATCCAAATGCCTTAAGGGCTGATTCTGAGGCCAGAGTGCTATTTAGGACATCTGCCATTCTATGAGTCTGCTATGTATCCCGCTTCCCATGATGCATCGTTCTCTCCCTTTTTGATTCTATCAGTTAGTATTAGCAGACACTAGTCTTGTTTGTGTGATCCCTTTGACTCTTAGACCTATCAGTGTGATCAATTGTGAACTGAAATTGATCACTTGGACTAGTGAGATGGCCTTGGTACATGCCACCTTGATGGGATTGTATTGGAATCCCCTGGCACGTTTCTAACTCCACCATTTTGGCAAGTCCGATTGAGCATGTCCCAAATTGTACATCTCTTCCTTCTCTTATTCCTACTCTTATATTTAACAGAGATCACTTTTCAGTTAAAATTTAAACACCTAAGAATAATTGTGTGTTAATTACAGAGTTCAACCAATAGTATTAAGCAGAGCAAAAAACAAATACTAAAAGGGATAAAGTATTAAGTTGTTCATCAACAGTCAGGACAAGGGCTGGTCAAGTCACCATTTCTCATAGTGTCCATTTCACTTGAACAGGTTTCCTTTTTGGTGCTTGGTTAGTTGTCACTGATCAGGAAGAACATATGATATTTGTCCCTTTGGGACTGGCTTAATTCACTCAGCATGATGTTTTCCAGATTCCTCCATTTTGTTGCAAATGACTGGATTTCATAGTTGTTGACTGCTATATAGAATTCTATAGAGCACATGTCCCATAATTTCTTTATCCAGTCTACTATTGATGGGCATTTAGGTTGATTCCAGGTCTTAGCTATTGTGAATTGAGCTGCAATAAACATTACTGTGCAGACGGCTTTTTGGTTTGCCAATTTAATTTCCTTTGGGTAAGTTCCAAGGAGTGGGATGGCTGGGTTGTATGGTAGGGTTATAATCAGGTTTCTGAGGAATCTCCAGACTGACTTCCATAGTGGCTTCACCAGTTTGCATTCCCACCAACAGTAGGTTAATGTCCCTTTTTCCCCACATCCTCACCAGCATCTGTTGTTGGTAGATTTCTGAATGTGAGCCATTCTAACTTGGGTGAGGTGAAACCTCATTCTGGTTTTGATTTGCATTTCCCTGATTGCTAGTGATCCTGAACATTTTTTCATGTGTCTGTTGGCCATTTGGATTTCCTCTTTTGAAAAATGTCTATTGCGGTCCTTGGCCCATCTCTTAAGTGGGTTGTTTGTTTTGTTGTTGTGGAGTTTCTTGATCTCTTTGTAGATTCTGGTTATCAACCCTTTATCTGTTGCATAGTTTGCAAATATTTTTCCCCATTCTGTTGGTTGCCTCTTCACTCTCCTGACTGTTTCTTTTGCAGTACAGAATTCTCAATTTGATGCAATCCCAATAGTTTATTTTGGCTTTGACTGCCTGTGCCTCCGGGGTCTTTTCCAAGAAGTCTTTGCCAGTGCCAATATCTTGCAGGGTTTCTCCAATGTTCTGTAATAATTTGGGGTGGTGTCGGGTCATAGATTTAGGTCTTTCATCCATGTTGAGTGGATTTTTGTGTAAGGTGTAAGGTAGGGGTCTTGCTTCAAGCTTCAGATGCAGGGATCTTTACTCCTAGGTCAAATATCTGCCTCACCGGCTGATATTAAATCTAGGGCTCATAACATTACTAAAAGTTAAACATCATTACTCTTCAGGGGGAAAATGACTCCCCCTTACCCTAGTAAATATGCTTTTGCATAGATGTTGGTTCCATTCAATACACCAGCACACATTTCTATTTCCTCTTAGACAACTACACAGACTTCACAACTTTCTAAAAGTATACATAGCCAAGTAGGCATACTATGCATTTTATCAATTTATAACTACAAAAAAACTATAATTTTCTTGAACCCAAATTTTATTTCAAAATATGTTCATATTTTTTAATGAACATACATAGCAAATGCTATCCTTAGATCCTTCATTAATATAATAAATTTCACATTTATTCATGAAAAGTTCAATATGCTCCACTGCTATAATTACTAGAGAGTAATTACCAGAGATTAATACTATTTGAATATTAATCATGTATTTTGCTTCGTCTCATTGAACTCTTTGATCTGCCCATTTCCCAGAGTAAGTACTCATTCGGACTGATAATCATGTATTTATATTCAAGCCCAGAAAAATTTATACATTGTATTTTTATTTAGTAAGCCACACTGAATTTATTTCTAAGGAATTAATAGATATTAAGTGAAAATACTAAATAGGGATGTATGTTATTATGAAAAATGATTTCCTTAATCAGACTAATCTGTATTTACAATTGTATATGAATATGTATAAAATAAAGAATTGTTTATGATCTGGAATGCTCAAAAGGCATCATCCACTTAGAGTCTATAAATCCAAGAACCAACCTGATAAGACAACAAGGAAACTAGAGAGAAAGATTTCAGGATAAAAAAAAGCTTATTTTGGCCCGCGCCGTGGCTCAACAGGCTAATCCTCCACCTTGTGGCGCCGGCACACTGGATTCTGGTCCTGGTCGGGGCTCCGGATTCTGTCCCGGTTGCCCCTCTTCCAGGACAGCTCTCTGCTGTGGCCCGGGAGTGCAGTGGAGGATGGCCCAAGTGCTTGGGTCCTGCACCCCATGAGAGACCAGGAAAAGCACCTGGCACCTGGCTCCTGCCATCCGATGAGCGCAGTGCGCTGGCCGCAGCGCGCCGACTGTGGCGGCCATTGGAGGGTGAACCAACGGCAAAGGAAGATATTTCTCTCTGTCTCTCTCTCTCACTGTCCACTCTGCCTGTCAAAAATTTAAAAAATAAAAAAAATTTTAAAAAGCTTATTTTATGCTTTACGGACTGCTTCATTTTGATTACATTCAAAGTGGGATATATGCATAATTTAAAAATATATTTCTACTTATTTGAAAGGGGGAGAGAGAGAGAGGTCTTCCATTCACTGGCTCACTCCTCAGATGGCTGCAGCAGCCAAGGCTGAGACAAGCTGAAGCTAGGAGGCAGAAGATTCTTCCAGGTATCCTACATGGGTTATAATGGTCCAAGCACTTGGACTATGTTCCATTGCTTTCCCCAAGCCATTATCATGGAGCTGGATCAGAAGCAGAGCAGCCAGACATGAACCAAAGCCCCTGTAAGATGCCCACCAGCAGACAGATGACCCAGTTCGAGAACAGGGAAGAGCAAATTCTCTTTTCTTCTTTCTTTTTGTTCTATCCATGCCCTAGTTGACTGGATGATGCTCACCCACACTGAACGTGAATCTTCACTCAGTCTACTGACTCTTACACCAATCTCCTCAAAACCACCTCTATCTACACTAAAAGAAATTTTACTTCAGCTTCCCAACATTTTTGACTTAAGTAGTTGAGAGTTCTTCATTTCCAAGAGTTTATTGGTTCTCCCAGAAAGGAATACCGCTCTTTTAATTTAACTGGACACTGAAACTGCCAACATCTACCATTAAATTCTCTTCCTACTGATGCAAATGATCCAGAAAAAAAGTCATGTTACTGGTTAGATTGACTGGTTTTTACTGTCATATGAAATGATTATCCTGATATACAGAGAGCAGGGAAGGGTTATATCTGGACCCAGGAAAATTCTTAAGAGCTTCTCTTATGCCACATCCAGTGGTAAGCACTAGTGGAAACCAGAGTTGTCCTATCAAGACAGACCACAGAATGCAATACCCTACAAAAATGCAGGTTTGCATCACTTCACAAGCTGGGGAACCTTGACAAGCTGAGGTTTTGGTTAACAACAGGAGAAGGTGGGATGCACGGAGGACTATAGAAATGAGGCCAATGACAGTAGCTTTGCACATAGAAACTTAGTTTGTTTCTCCTTTCCCCTATTAATGTAGAGAAGGAGTGCTTGAGGTAGTATACATTAAAATATGACTTTTAGGCTAAAATAGATCCCATGAAACTATTACTAAACCAAAAGAGGAATTACTGTCCTCATGGTGGTGGTGGGGGTATGAGGATTGATAAAGCATTGTTTCCTGCTTTGTATGGCAGAGAAGAGCTGCTTCATTTGCATGAAAATTGTTATTTTCCAACTCTGAGATTCTGGATTTAACCATGAGAGTCTGGATTTTACTTTACCATATCTTAGAAGTCCTCAAGAACACAATGATTTATAAGGAATCCCTACATATAAACACAAGCTAATTTCTTGTCTCCACAATCAACACCTGTTGAACACTAGCCTCAAATGCTTATATTATTAGTTAACATATATTTCTAATATCACATACACATTTTAAATGATGTTTACTGCTTTTTTTGTGTTAATGTGATATCAGTACTAAAGAGCAGATACAATGTAGTTCACAGATACAATTCTAAGAATATGATATTCCTTTCTTCCCTCCCTTCTTCACTCCCATACTCTCTTCTCCCCACTCTCCCTCCTTCCTCTCTTTCTTTGTATGAAAATGTTGTTTTATCATAGCAGACAGAAGCAGGCAACTGGTTTTAATATTGTGTAGAAGTTATATATGGGTGAAGGCTAAGAACAGACATTGAGAAAATAACATTAAGGACCGGTCTGAACATTTGTCACTTTGCTCAAACTCCATTCCTGTTCCTCTCTGCCTTGTTTTACATAGGGGTCTGTGAAGTTACAAATTATTTTCCATACTCCTTTGGATAAGCTTCTAATTATGGTTGGAGGTTAGAGAGCAGGAGAAATGAAAAGTGACCCCTTCCAAGTTTCTAGCAGCATCTCTGGCAGAATGGTGGAACAGAAGTTTCAGCACTGATGGAGAGGACAGCGGCATAAAGGGATCCTGGAAGTCCCTCTAGGCTAGAGTAATCTGGGATCCAGCAACAAAAGCCTTCTAAGTGTGGCACCCTCAGTGTGAGGATAACATTTTTTCATGTTCATCCCAGAAGAAAACTGGTTATTATTTTTTTAAATCTATTTTATTTATTTGAAAGCAGAGTGTCAGAGAGATAGAGACAGAGAGAAAGAGGTCATCCATCCAATGGTACACCCCAAAATGGCCATGCCATAATGGTCAGGACTGGGACAGGCCAAAGTCAAAAGCTCCACCCAGATCTCCCATTTGGGTACAGATGTCCAAATACTTGGGTCATCTTTCTCTGCTTTCCCAGGCAGATAAGCAAGGAGTTGGGTCAGAAGCTGAGTAGCTGGGACTCAAGGCAATCCTTGAATATGGGATCCAGCATTGCAAGTGGCAGTTTAATCTGCTGTATCACAATGTAGCCCAGTAGCTAATTCTTGAATTGCATTATATTTTTTCTGTTTTATTCCAATAAAGGCCTCTCTGTTTTTCCAGCTCTTCTAATACCATGATAACCAAGACAGTATAAATGTGATGTTTGTCTGTTGAAATAACTGAGTGGTTTTGTTATCTGATTGGCACATACCACCATTTCACCTTTCTAGGCTTCAGTCTAAACAAGGGAGGGGTATGCTTCAACAAGGCCAAGGCAGGCTTCACGAGTTGATAGGAATTAATTAAGATCCAGAGTTCCTTACAATTTACCACTAGAGTATTATGTCCGCTGAGCAGAGCATGCGTAAGGAGAACAAGGGTGGCCCAGGACGTTAAAGAGGACAGAATTGGATTGCCAAAGGAGAGAAAGTAATTTGTACTTCCAAGGATCTCAATTACTATGTACACGGATTATGAAACCAGCAGCCTGCCATGAAGCCAGATTAGTGAGGGGAGGATGATGCTGGTGCACACTACATGGACTGGAAAACTGAATGAGCACTTACAGGGAGGGAACAACAGAGAAGTAGAAAATGCCAGCCAGTCCAAGGTGCAGCCAAGGTGGCCCAGAGAGCAGTGACTGGGTTCTAACAGAGTCACATTTGGGTAGTGGCTGCCAGTAATTACATTCCAGTACTGATTCATGTAAGACCACAGATCTACTTCCGGGAGGACAAGGTTAGATAAGCCTTGCCATCTTCCAAGCACTTTTTGACTAGGACACACACAGTATGAGAAGAGAGGAGGATTTATAAGTATCTCCAGTGACATTATTATCTTTTATGATGTCGAGGTAAAAACCTGACAACGATTACGCAAATATAAAGCTATTTTAAGCATTTGAGTATAAATATTCAACATAAAGTTCAGACAAATTGAACTTGGGACTATGAGGGCTATTGATCACAAGATGAAAAAACAAACAAACAAAATATAGCACTATGACCAAACCATCAAGCTATTGGAATCTTATCAATAGGATATATGTTCAACTCAATGGAAAGAACATCTGTGCTTATCCTGCTGCTGAAAGTCTTTTAATCATATTCAAACACACTCCTGAGAAATATTTTGAGCTAAATAGAAATACAAGAAAACATCTTTTCATTATGAAAGATGTCATTGGGGAAACAATAACAACATCACTCCCCACAACCAAAAAAAGCTTTAACAGTAACCAAATCAAAAGTAATTCCATTAAAGGCAGAATATAGTTGTCCATTGTCATCATTAGCACATAACAATGGTTTAGAAGTTTTAGAATACACAAAAACCCTAACCAGAAATTATACCTGTAGTTTCTGGAAAGGAGAAAATAAAATTATGAGAGGTCTTACAGATTAGAAATTAAGAATTCAGGGGGTCAGCATTGTGCATAGTGGCTAAGGCCACCCTTGCAATGCCAGCATTCCTCATGGTCACCCGTTTGTATGCTGGACACTCCACTTCCAATCTGTCGCCCTGGGACTGCAGCAGAGGATGGCCCAAGTTTCTGAGCCCCAGCACCTATGTGGGAGACCCGGAAGAAGCTTTGGGCTCCTGGCTTTGGCCTAGCCCAGCCCCAGCCATTGCAGCCATTTGGGAAGTGAACCAGCGGATGGAAGATCTCTGTATTTCCCTCTTTCTGTGTATCTCTACCTTTCAAATAATTAAATAAACCTTCTTTTAATAAAAGAAGATTTCAGAATACATATCTGTGTTCCAGTCCAGCTCCTTTCTCAATTCCAAAGTCCTGCTACTGTGCACTTGAGACGGCAGCAGGCTGTGGGTCCAGACTAGAATAGAGTTCTCAGCCGCTAACTTCAGCCTGGCCCAGCTGCAGTGCTGAGGGCCAGTCTCTCTCTCTCTCTCTCTCCCTCTGTGTGTGTGTGTGTGTGTGTGTGTGTGTGACAATCAAACAAACAGAGGGGTGGGGCACTTGGCGCAGTGCTTGGACGCCTCCATCCCACATTGCAGGGCCTGGATCCAAGTCGTGGCTTCACCTTCAGTTACGATTCCTGCTACTGCACACTTGTGAGGCAGCAAGTGATGGCACAAGTACTTGGGTCCATGCTACCCACATGAGAGACCCACATAGAGTCCTGGGCTCCTAGCTTTAGCCTGCCCAGTCCTGGCTGATGCAGTCCTTTGGGAGTGAACCAGCAGATGGAAGACCTCTCTCTCTCCCCCGAGCCCCACCTCTCTTTATCTTTCTCCCTCTTCTTCTCCCTCTCTGACACTCTTTCAAACAAAATAAGCAAATTAGCTTAACTGCATTAAAATAATTTTACATAAATTAAATTAAAAAGAAAGGAATTCAGACTCAATGCCACTGGGCTTTATATCTGATGAGCTTTGTGACCTGAGGCAGTTACTTAACCTCGGCACTTCAGTTTACTTATCTATAAAATAATCACCGCAACAGCTCATATCACATAGTTATTGTGAGGACAAGTGAGGTAATACAGAAGAGACACTTTCAAATGTGCCTGGGAAGCACTAAATGTATTTTAATATCTATTATACACACACACACGCACACACACACACATACCACCCATAAAGTCAGTCAGTTTTGTCTCTTTATCAGAGATTATTTATCCATAAAGTGAAAGTAAAAAAAAAAAAATTGCTCTCTCCGCATTGTAGGTCAAGATTAATAGCTGAAATGATAGGCATTAGAGTGAATTTTAGACACTATGTATGATTCAATTATAATAAACTATAATTATTCATTGCTAATCATGTGTTTTATCCATTATTATAAACAAGTCAACAAGTTACATCTCTGTCTCTGAAATTGTACTAGAAAATAGGGAGTAATAGTAACTCAGCAAAACTTGAAACATAGTCTTTATTTAAAATTGTGCCTCTAGAGCTCTTCTCTAAGGAATATGCAAAACAAATGCGATTCGGGCAAAGCCACCGCCTGCAGTGCTGGCATCCCATATGGGTGCCAGTTCGTCTTGGCTGTTCTACTTCTGATCCAGCTCTCTGGTATGGCCCGGGAAAGCAGTGGAGGATGGCCCCTGCCCCTGCAAAGGAGACCTGGAAGCAGCTCCTGGCTCCTTGCAGCCAACTGGGGAGTGAAACAGTGGATAGAAGACCTTTCTCTCTCTCTCTACCTCTCCTCTCTCTGTGTAACTCTGACTTTCAAATAAATAAATAAATCTTAAAAAAATTAGATTCATAAAAAAGCAAAAAAGCAAAAAAAAAAAAAAGCCAGAGTTAAACAAAATTTTTTTAAAAAAATGTGTAACTAAATTTGGTATTTTATACTAATATTTAATGTTTTCACTTTGTGCACATACAGAAATATCCATTTAATAAGCTGTAAAAAAAAGACACCATTCTGTACGGGTATAATACAGATTGAAACAAGTTTATTTGAAATCCTTTAGTGACTACCATACATAGTCTAATGGTGTTATTTCACTGTGTCTAAACTAGGAGGAAGTCACTGAAGCTTTTATAGTGGAAGGAAGTCCCCAGGGAGCCTACAAACTATTTAGAGCCATGAATTCTTGTGGTATTGATAATTTCACCCTTCGTGGGAATTACTGAAATGTTGTTCACTATGATTAGGATTTTACAACTGCAGAGTGGAAGAGAATAAGGTAAGACTTAAGATACTATCGATGTCATTTAGGCCTTAATATGAGCTCACAACAGGACAACTAGACCTCACAAGGCTTTCTTTGAAGTTATTACCAGTTATTATCTTAAAAAATAAGTATAGAGAAAATAATAAGTACTTAAAAAATAAGTATAGAGAAGGCTTCCTCATCAGGAGAGTTCGTGACCCCAAGATCTCCTATCATGGGATTTACAGGTTCTATCTATGGGGTCCATGGATAAAATTTGGATGGTTGGCATACGTGAATGGAAACCAAGTTGTACCTTTAGTTTCACTAACCAAACAAAAGTAATCATTTCTTGAATTACTTTCTTGAAGATGTTATTTATTTATTTGAGAGACAGAGTTACAGAGACAGGGAAAGACAGGTCTTTCATCCACTGGTTTACTCCCCAGATGGCCACAATGGCCACAGCTGGGTCAATCTGAAGCCAGGAGCCAGGAGCTTCTTCCGGATCTCCCACAGAGGTGCAGGTGCCAATGCACTTGGGCCATTTTCTTCTGCTTTCCCAGGCCATAGCAGGGAGCCAGATCAGAATAGGAGCAGTGAGGACATGAACCAGTGCCAATATAGGATGCCAGCACTGCAGGCAGAGGCTTAACCCACTATGTCACAGCACCAGTCCCATTTCTTGAACTCTTGAGTTATGACTTTAGTCAACAAACCACAATAGCATTAGCAACAGTTAAGAATTTCTCATTACAGAAATTACTTTCATGTCATATTTTGGTTAATACAGACATCATAAATTATTATCTGGACTCTTAAAAATTTCAAAAATTTTAATGTTATTAAACATATGAATAGACCTTTTTGTTAAATAATGAATTAAAATCCTAGGTGTTAGTATATTGCAAATTTGATTTTTTATGTTTTTATAAATTATTTTTTCTAAATTATTTTTTAATTTTATTTTTAAAATTCAATTTGAAAGGTACAGACACAGTGACACAGACACAGACACAAAGAAAGATCTTCTATCTGCTGACTCAACCCCCAAATACCCACAACAGTTAGGATGAGACCAGCCAGTGCCTGGAACTCCATCCAGGTCCCTCTTGCTGGTGGCAGGGGCTCAAATACATGTGCATCACCACTGCCTCCCAGGTTATACGTTAGCAGGTAGCTGGACTTCGTAGTAGATCCAGGATTCAAACCGAGGCACTCTGACACGGGATGTGAACACCCCAACAGTGTCTTTTCACTGCTGCAGCACATGGTCACCCATTTCAATATCATTGACTGTCTATCCAATTCTCTATATTTAATTATATTATTCCAAACAATATTAAATGTTATTAAATGATTTCTCCAGATGTCCAAATGGAACCATGGCAGGGATGGACTGTGGTGACCCGTAGTGTTTCAATTGATCTAGAATAAACTACATTTCCCAGAATGCACCCCCTTCCCTGTAGGATTCCAGTTAGGACTGGTAACAGAGACAATGTTATGAGACACAAGGTTTGAGGGCACAAGCGGAGTAGCAGCCATCTTGCCCAGTATTTAGAAGGCCACATCAGGACCACCCGAGCCTCAGAAGACCATGCACACTGCAGCCTACACCCAGCTTGTTTCATTGGTGGGACACTGAAGCTGGACCCACAACTCTTCCACCTTCTCCTGCATCCTTCCTTGGCTTCTCTTGGGCTGGATATGTGCTGACCACTGTAGTAAGGGTCTCCTGTAGGACACCTGGATCTCCAAGGTTGAAGGCAGTGACAAATGAGAACAGACCTAAGTTCCAACTCATTTTCATTGGTTTCAGCTCATGCTTGTGGGTTATACTTGCCCTTTTCCAACTGGCATTCAACTTCCTTGCCAGCTGTATATCTCAAACTCTGCCATCATATGTGAAGAAAACACCCTTCCAGATTTCATTTGAATAGCTCTTTCAATTATGTAAACCCTTATAAAAAGGTCTTATAACAAGGTAATTCAATTGAACAATATTTATTCTACATTTGAAAGTAATTGCTGATTGCTAGTTCCTAGTTATGAGAATGTATGTAGGTTGATTTTGTAATAAAAAAATCTGATCATATACTTTTGTTTATCTTATCAAAAATCTAATGGTTCTAGGCCAAGCACATTAGGAAGACAATTCAGAAATGGAGAGCAGAAAAGAAAGGGTACCAGGAAGCATATGTTTCAAAGACTGAGAAGGCATTACTGGAGAGCAGACCAAAAGTGTCATGGCTTGATTCAAGGAGGCAGTTTATTTCTGCTTCTAGTTGAGTCATAGTACACCTCAGTGTTATTTTTCAGTGCCATGTTCAGTCATATTCCAGGATGAGTGTTTAAAGAATTTTATGGGATTTGTATCACAACTGATAGAACAACATCATCAGTAAATGAGGATGTATCCCAAATCATTTTAAGAGAGCCCTATATGATCCCTTCAATCACAGAGAAGGGATGTACTCTGATTAAGAGCCCTGAACGTGATATGAAAATTCTTTTCTGTCTTTATGGGATGATTGAGGCTGACTGTGTTTCTAACTCTGGTCTGGCCAAGAACATGGTGAGCAATGCATTTAGATCCATGACTAATTTGACTTTAGATGGAAAGCACTAAGGAACTACTCATAGTAACCATAAAAAATAAAGGTCATATGCACGGTCCAATTTTCCCTGTTGGTTCCAAAGGACATGGTATTTTCTGGACCACTGCAAAGCAGAAAAGATTACTTCTTGCAGACTTAGCATTTGAAATATGGCCAATATTGGAACTATGTGTAGAAAAAAATCAAATTACAGTCCAATGCCCAGTTTGTCATGATCAACAATGCTTGGATTCACGGTCTTCACAAAATAGAACAGAAAGATTCAAGTTAATATTCTTAGCCACATAAACAAAACTTCTGACATATCCAAAGTATTCAATCCACAGGAGACCCACAGGATTACAAAGGTAGGATAATCATCTGGAAGATTCAATATATTTCAGCAGATTATTAAATTTGTACCGTCCTCCTACCATGAAAAGTTGGTAATAGTTGGAATATTGGAACATTAATTGTTAATGAGATTTGAGGCTATATGGAAAAATACTCTGTGTCCAACATTTTTCATTTTCTGTAACTTTAAAGATTTCTGTTTCAGGACATCTTCCTGGCTGATAATGACATCACTGAAACAAAATCAGCCAGAAACAAACTATTTCTGTGAAAGTATCTCTCACATAGTCTCAGATAATTATTATGTAGGCTACTGTAACAGGACTAATTACCTGAGGCATATTAAGAAGCAATGGTGCATGAAACTTTTTGCAATATCAAGTTCAGAGCAGTACAAAAGGTGAATTCATTAATGTGAATGTTAAGACAAATGAAACAGAAAGTCACAGTTGTTAATTATACTGGAAAAACAAATTAGAGTGCCTCACTTAAGGAAAATCTTTGTAAATAAATTATCCAAAGGGAAAATTTTAAATATTACTCTTCAAAGTAATAATGTCAACATTACAGATATACATGTATATGATTTTTAAAGTTATAAATATGGAAAAATTTAATTACTTTTAATCTTGTTATATTTTCTATCATGGATGCTCAAGGATGCTACTGGCACTAGTTATCAACATAGAAGGAGAAATAGTTCTTCTAATTAACAAAAATCACTGCCGTGGCTGCTGAGAAGTAACAATGGATAAAACTGTGTCATTCTGGTAATTGATGCTCATAGCATTGATCTCTATCCTATAAGAGTCTCAAACTGAAAAGAACCTGAACTTTCCTTTTAGAGACTTCTATATTCTACATTAACTCATTTGTAACTATGTGACACACAAAACTTTTCCCATTTGGAAGTGTTAAGAGCTTTACTCCAAGTAACAAAACTGCCGTAATACGCCAGGATAGAACATAGGTTAAAAATAAAGGCAGAAGATGCCACAGAGAAAGGGAATTACAGACCAATTTCCCTGAAGAACAGAGATGCAAAAATCCTCAACAAAACCCTAGCCAATAATTCCAACAACACATGAGAACAATTATTCACCCAGACCAAGTGGGATTTATCCCTGGTATGCAGGGATGGCTCAACATTTGCAAATTAATCAATGTGATCCATCACATTAAAAAACTGCTGAACAAAAACCATATGATTATCTCAATAGATGCAGAGAAGGCATTTGATGAAACACAACACCCTTTCATGATAAAAACTCTAAGCAAATACAGAAGTATAGAAGGAAATTCTTCAATACAATCAAGGCAATTTATGATAAACCCACAGATGGTGTCATATTGAATAGGGAAAAGTGAACCAGACAGGGATGTTCACTCTCACCATTGCTATTCAGTACAGTCCTGGAAGTTTTAGCCAGAGCTATTAGGTAAGAAAAAGAAATCAAAGGGATACAAATTGGAAAAGAGGAATTCAAACTATGCCTTTTTGCAAAGGACATGATTCTATATATAGGGATCCAAAAGACTCCACTAAGAGAATATTGAAACTTGTAAAGGAGTTTGGTAAAGTAGCAGGATACAAAATCAATACACAAAAATGAACAGCCTTTCTATACAATTCCATAGCTGAGAAAGAACTTCTAAGATCAACACAACTCATAATAGCAAAAAAAAAAAAAAATCAAATACCTCAGAATAAATTGAATCAAGGATGTTAAAGATTTCTAGGATGAGAATTATAAAACATTAACGAAAGAAGTAGAGGATATAAAAAAAAATCTTCCCTGATCATAGATTGGAGGAATTAATATCAACATAATGTCCATTCTTCCAAAATCAATTTACAGATTAGATGCAATTCCAATCAAAATACCAAAGACATTTTTCTCGGATATAGAAAAAATGATGCTGAAATTCATATCGAGGCACAAGAGACCTCGAATAGCTAAAGCAATCTTGTACAACAAAAACAAAGCTGGATGCATCACAATACCAGATTTCAAGACATATTACAAAGCAGTTATAATCAAAACAGCCTGGTATTGGTACAAAAATAGATGGATAGACCAATGGAACAGAACAGAAACACCAGAAATCAATCCAAACATCTAGAGCCAACTTATATTTGACCAAAGAACTAAATCATTTCCTGGAGCAAGGACAGTCTCTTCAACAAATGGTGCTGGGAAAACTGGATGTCCACATGCAGAAGTATGAAGCAAAACCCCTACCTTACACCTTACACAGAAATCCACTTAACACGGATTAAAGATCTAAGTCTACAATGTGACACCATCCCTGCAAGATATTGGCGCAGGCAAAGAGTTCTTGGAAAAGACCCCAGAGGCCCAGGCAGTCACAGCCAAAATTAACAAATGGGTTACTTCAAATTGAGAAGTTTCTGCACAGCAAAAAAAACACTCAGGAAAGTGAAGAGGCAAGCAACAGAATGGGAGAAATGATTTGCAAACTACGCCACTGATAAATCATTAATAACCAGAATATACAATGAGATCAAGAAACTCTATGATAATGAAACAAGCAATATAGTTATGAGATGGGCAAAGGACTTAAACATTTCTCAAAAGAGGAAATCCAAATGGCCAGTACATGCATTAAAAAAAAAATTCAGGATCACTAGTCATCAGGGAAATGCAAGTCAAAACCACAATGAGGTTTCACCTCACCTGGGTTAGAATGACTTTCATACAGAAATCAACAAACAACAGATGCTGGAGAGAATGTGGGGAAAAGGGCATCCTGATCCACTGTTTTGGGTATTTAAATTGGTAAAGCCACTATGGAACTCCATATGGAAATACCTCAAAAATCTGAATATAGACCTACCAGCCATCCCACTCCTGGGAATTTACCAAAGGGAAATGAAATCAGTAAATAAGAATTATCTGCACTCTCATGTTTACTGTAGCTCAATTCAATAGCTAAGGCATGGGCTCAGTGTAAATGCTCATCAACAGAAGACTAGATAAAGAAATCATGGGGTATGTACACTATGGAGTACTACACAGCTGTAACAAATGAAATCCAGTCATTTGCAACAAAATGGATCTGGAAAACTTCATATTCAGTGAAATAAGCCATTCCCAGGGGCCGAATACCATATGTTCTCCTTGATCTGTGAGAACTAATAGAGCACCTAAAATTAAATCTGTAGAAGTGAAATGGACACTTCGAGAAGGGATGACTTGAGCTGCCCTTGTCTTGACTGTCTAGAAACAACTTTGTTTTTTGTTTTTGTTGTTGTTGGTTTTTTCTTGATACTATTTGTTGAACACTTTACTTACCATTGAGTTAATCTTATGTGTATAAAGTCAATTGAAAATAAATCTCAGTAAAAGTAAGAGTGGGAATAAGAGAGGGAGGAGGAAGTTTGTAACTGTAAAGCTGTATATAGGCTGGTGCAACAGCTCACTAGGCTAATCCTCCGCCTGCAGCGCCGGTACCCCGGGTTCTAGTCCCAGTTGGGGCACCAGATTCTGTCCCGGTTGCTCCTCTTCCTGTCCAGCTCTCTGCTGTGGCCCAGGAGTGCAGTGGAGGATGGCCCAGGTCCTCGGGCCCTGCACCCGCATGGGAGACCAGGAGGAAGCACCTGGCTCCTGGCTCCATAGCGTCCACTTAGGGGGTGAACCAATGGAAAAAAGAAGACCTTTCTCTCTGCCTCTCTCTCTCTCTCTCATTGTCTAATTCTGCCTGTCCAAAAAAAAAAAAAAAAAAAGCTGTTTAGTTCTGCATACATTCCTATGGACTTACTCTAAGGATACAGTTTAAAAACTTGTCATGGGACTCTAAATCCCATTAAGCCTGGTGGTAAAAATCCCATCTTATTTGCTAAAGTGATGACATAAAGTGAACATATAGATAAGATTAAGTGTTAAAGTGATCATAAAAATAGGATAAAGTGTCTGGTAATAATAACAGAATTAAAAAAGATAGAATGCTCTAACATGGGAAGAGTCTACATAGCAGACTCATAGAATGACAATTGCTTTAAATAGCACTCTGACCTCAGAATCAGCCCTTATGACATTCTGGTCTGGCTGAAAATCCCATGAGAGCATTCAGGTAAGGAAACCTAAGACAGTTAACTGAAAATGGATCTTAGTGGAGAATGGGACTGGGAATGGGAGAGGGGGGAGAAAAAGGGGCGAAAGTATGGGCGGGAGGGAGGGTATAGTGAGAAGAATAACTATTTTCTTAAAGTTGTGCTTATGAAATTTGCATTCCTTAAAATCAAATAAATTTTAAAAAATAAAAATAAAGAGAGAAGAATGGGGTGATCATGTGCATTTTCCATGACTTCACTTAAAAATAATTTCTAACAGTTCTACCAAAATGGAATTTCAAATAAATTAAACTCATTAAGACCATCTTAACACTTTACTGTATTGATGATCTGTTGTATACCTCCAACATCTGTCAAAATATTTGAAAAATACATAAAACATATATATGTACATGTATATTTATATGTACATGTATATTTATATGTATAATATGTGTATATGTATGTATGTATGCATGTATTTAATACTCTTTTAAACATTTAGAGTCATTTCATGATATAAAAATAAGTTTTCAACCTGCATACAGGTACTTGGACTGGCACAATGGCCGGCAATGTGCTAAATATATGGATGTGCTGGCTGGATGAATGAAATCTTAACTTTTAACTTTCACAATGAAATATCTTGGTTTTCAACATAGCTGATATGGATAGGATAGAGGGGCTTTTTGAGTTAGGAATAAAAAATTGCTACCCTTCAGATTCTCACTAAAATTTATTTATGATTTTTCTGCCATAAAATTCCTACCTGAGGCTCGGTGGAGACAACTAATATTCAAGACAATTGTGTAAGTAATCGGCTGCCAACCATTTACCCATTAGGACTCTTCAGTCTTGTTCCATGTGCTTCCAGAACATCAGACAGCTGTCCTAACCACTATTTATGGTGTCTACCAAAGGCTGATACAATAAACAAAATGGCATGTGGAAGATGTTTCTCATAGTTTGCAAAGTTGCTGTTGAGAATACAGGTCATCATGTTCCAGTCTATCAGCACCTATGTAACACATGAGGGAGATAAATGTTCCTCTGGATGAACCACTATCCTTTCTTTTAGACAGGGTGAGTCCAACAAACTCAAAGCTTTAAAATGAAATACTATAGCTTCCCACAAAACGTATGCTGTTTGTTTTATTTTGATGTAAGCAACCTCCTTCCAATTTTGTATATTTGTCCCATTCACCATATATCCTAAGGTTCCCAACATACATTTTTTAATGTTACTCATAAGAAATGACTTTTAAACTATATTTAACAATATGTAAGCAACATAGTGACATATGGTAAAGACATAACGCTAAGACAAATCTACAAATATACTAAGAGATACTAGTTTCTATTGCTGAAATCACCATTAGCAATTCTAGCCCAGGGGTGGGCGTTGTGGCACAGAGGGTTAAACTGCCACTTGAGACCCTGGCACCTTATATTGGAGTGCTGGTTTGAGCCCTGGCTACTCTGATTCCAATCCAGCTTCCTGTTAATACACCTGAGAAGGTAGCAGAAGATGGCCCAAGTACTTGGGCCCCTCCTACCCACGTTGGAGACCTGGAAAAGACCTGACTGTTGCAGCCAATTAAGAAGTGAACCAGTGAATGGAAGATTCTCTCTCTCTCTCTCTCTCTCTCTCTCTCTCTCTCTCTCGTGCTCTCTCTTCTGTTATGCCTTTCAAATAAATAAATAAATCTTAAAAGAAGTCTACCCTATTAAAACAGCTACTGGAGACTTCAAAATCGTCCACAGGCACAAATCTCATTGATCTTCATAATCATTACTGATAAACATTACTACTCAATCATTCTTTGCCAGAGAAGGATTACATCATTTTTTCACTGTTATAAAGATGTTTGTGTATACATTTTTATTTATATGAAAAGCAGAGAGAGAGAGAGATGGAGGGAGGGAGGGAGGAGGGAGGGAGATCTATATCTATATCTATATCTATATATATAGAGAGAGATATGGAGGGAGGGAGGAGGGGGAGAGAGAGAGAGTTTCTAACTGCTGTTTCACTCAAATGCCCACAAAAGCTGAACTGGGTCAGGTCAAAGCCAGGGGCTAGGAATTCTATCTGGCCCTCCCACAGGGGCCGCAAATGTTTGTCTATCATATGCTGCCTCCTAGGTGCTCATTAGCAGAAAGCTGGAGCAGATGTAGAGGGGACTCAATCCCAGGCACTCTGGCATGGAATGTGGGCATCTCAACTGATGGCCTGCACGCCGTGCCTCAATCCCGCCTCCTGTCACATTTTTATTTGTTTACCTTTATTTTTTGATGTATTGATAGTCACTCACACTAGAATATACACATCACAATGAACACTGTATAACGTCAGTCCCCTCACTCGCTAGGTACACTTCATTCTTTCGTACTCAGCTTTGACTTGTACTTCACCTTGAAAGAGTCCACTTGGAAAAATGCTTCCACAGAAAAATAAAGGACCAAGTACTGTAGAAAAAAATGAAGCCCAAGGTTGAATATTTGATCTTATTTTTCCAATTCTGTTCAAGAGTTTGAACAACACAGGCTTATTTTCTCATCACTATGGAAATGTTCCTAATGAAATCCTAGAATAGTTCCTAATATTTTTCATTGAGTTAACAAAAGAAATCATTTGTGTTCCTTTTTTTCTGTGATTCCATAAGTAAATCAGTGTGTTAAAAGGTGTTTTCTTTCTGTCTCAGATTTAGCAAAAGTCCCTGGGAAATGGAAGCCAATGACTGATCCACTCAAGTTGACGTAAGTGAAATTTTGCGGAAAGATAGAAGCTAACTCTCTTTTGTGACTTCAGTTTGCTATCTACACTCGCTCTGTAACAGAGCATGAAAAAATGCCAGTAATAGGGGCTGACACTGTGGCATAGAGGGTGAAGATGCCACTGCAACACCAGCATCCCATATGGCCACCAGGTCAAGACTCAGCTGCTCCACTTCCAATCCAGTTCCCTGATAATGCACCTGGGAAAGCAGTGGATGACGGCCAAGGGCTTGGGCACCTGCAACCCATGTGGAGACCTGGATGAAGCTCCTGGCTCCTGGCTTTGGCCAAGTCCTGTCCTGGCCATTGCAGTCATTTGGGGAAGGAACCAGTGGATTGAAGATCACTCTCTGTCTCTTTCTTCTTTTCTCTCTCCCTCTCTCTCTCTGCCTCTGCCTCTTCTTCTCTGTAACTCTGCCTTTCAAATAAATAAATAAATATTTAGTAAATAAGTGCATACTGGCCGGCGCCGTGGCTCAACAGGCTAATCCTCCGCCTTGCGGCGCCGGCACACCGGGTTCTAGTCCCGGTCGGGGCACCGGATTCTGTCCCGGTTGCCCCTCTTCCAGGCCAGCCCTCTGCTGTGGCCCGGGAGTGCAGTGGAGGATGGCCCAAGTGCTTGGGCCCTGCACCCCATGGGGAGACCAGGAAAAGCACCTGGCTCCTGGCTCCTGCCATCGGACGAGCGCGGTGCGCCGGCCGCAGCGCGCCGACCGCGGCGGCCATTGGAGGGTGAACCAACGGCAAAAGGAAGACCTTTCTCTCTGTCTCTCTCTCTCACTGTCCACTCTGCCTGTAAAAAAAAAAAAAAAAAAAAAAAAGTGCATACTGACCTTCCCATTCAGTATGCTGCCAAGAGGATCTCCAGGAAGTTCAAAAGCACAACATCACTCCAAACAAATGCTTTAGAATCATTTTGAAAATCTGTGTTAAATTACATTTCCTGTTCCTGTACTATTATATGAATAAGTAGGATTAGTACAAAATATATAATGTCCACACACACCCTCACATTTTAACAGTATATATTTGATTTAACAGTATATATTTGATTTCATAAGTCTTTGTTTATTTACTAAGGACCTGTCACGATGTTTATTCACTCAGCGTACACTTTCCAACTTTACAGTGTGTCTGCCCCTTCTCTAGGCATTGGCTATAAAAATGAGAATAGACAATTTGTACCATGCAGAGTTCCAGTCACAAGACAGGCAGCATACAGGCAATCATGATACACAGTGACATGTTAGTATCACTCTTTTATGTCAACTTCCTCCGGACTTCCCATCCATCTGCACTTGTCACAGATGCTGTTTGTTTTACAAATGTTATTTAACTAGCTAGTTAAATGTTTAGAATATCAAGGCAAGCATAATTTTATCTTTCTTACTTTTGGCCATATCATAAATAGATGCCATTAATGAATGAAAAAATCAACAGCTCAGTATTTAGGTTAGCATTTTATAGTTATCTCTTTATAATCAAGTGTCTTTCTGCCTTTTAAGAAAGTGAAAGTAGGGGTCGACATTTGTGCTACTGGTTAAGACACTGGCTATGATGCCCAAATATGTGAGTGTCTGCTTTCAATATCTGGCTCCACTCCTGACTCCAGCTTTGTGCTAACGCAGACCCTGGGAGGCAGCAGTGATGGCCCAAGTAATTAGGTTCTGATCAACCACAAGGGATATACCTGGGTTGAGTTCCTGATTCCAGGATGTTTCCATGTCTGACCCAAGATTATTGTGGGCATTTGGGAGAGAGAACCAGGAGCTAGGAAGGGTCTCTCTCTCTCTCTCTCCCCTTTTCTCTCATTAACAAAATAAGGACATTTGCAAGTGAAATGAAAAATGGAACCTACTTTCCTGCCACAAGGTATCTATGATTATAAAACAAACTGATGCATTTAGTGAAGCAGCAATTACCCTGGAATGTCAACCCTGCATTTTGAGTATGAAGAAACACTACTTCAACTTAAGGTAATACTTCTCTTTAAGAAGTTTAAGTTTAAGAACTCCAAAGTTTATTTAAGAACTTTAATAACTCCTACTTTAAGAACTCCTAAGTTTATTCACTTAAAATTTCACCTTTTGATAAACTAGAGAGGTGATGGAATAATAAGATGGAAATAAATAAAAGCTAAACTTTTGATTTGCTATCAAAATTCCAATAATATAAGAATCAAATGAATATGAAAATATTCATATTCATATGAATATGAATCAAATGAATATGAAATATACATACATACATGAAATATATACATACATGAAAATGAAATATACATTTTGATAAGGAATCTTTAAGTTCATCATGTTTAAAACTTGGAAGGTGGGCCGGCGCCATGGCTCACTAGGCTAATCCACTGCCTGCAGGGCCGGCACCCGGATTCTAGTCCTGGTTGGGGCGCCGGTTCTGTCCTGGTTGCTCCTTTTCCAGTCCAGCTCTCTGCTGTGGCCCAGGAGTGCAGTGGAGGATGGCCCAGGTCCTCGGGCCCTGCACCCGCATGGGAGACCAGGAGGAAGCACCTGGCTCCTAGCTTCGGATCAGCGTAGCACCGACTGTAGTAGTCATTTGTGGGGGGGAACCAACAGAAGAAAGACCTTTCTCTCTGTCTCTCTCTCTCACTGTCTAACTCTGCCTGTCACAAAACAAACAAACAAAACCACAACAGCAACAAAAAAACCTTCGAAGGCTTCATGCCATGTGTCATTCATACAATACCTCCCTCCTTTTCTGTCTCCATAATTGTCTCATTTTCATTCATCACACATTTTTTCTGGGTATTAATAGTCAGTTTTTGGCTTGGCCTTTTTTTTTCACCTGTTTTACCTACATCAATTAGTCAGGAGTTTATTAAATTAAATTTCAATGAAATGTCATTTGTGGGGCCAGCGTAGTGGCACAGGGGGTCCAAGTCCTAAAAGAGGAAAGCTGTCAACCTAGAACATTGTACCCAGCAAAATGCATTTATAAATAAAGGTAAAATAAAGACCTTCCAAAATAAGCAGAAGTTGAAAGAATTTATCACCACGTATCCAGCCTTACCAATGATGCTTACAGATGTGTTACACACAGAAAACACACAGAAAGATAGGCAACATCATGAAATAATGTGAAGAAATCTAAAACAATAGGAATATTTAAGGGAAAACAGTGAGATCCAGTCATTACTTATCAATAATAACGTTCAATGTAAATGCCCTAAATCCTCCAAAAAATACAGATTGGCTCAATGTATAAAAAATAAGACCCATCTATTTGTTGCCTACAAACCTCACCAACAAAGAAACACACAGATGAAAGTGAAAGGATGGAAAAAGTTATCTATGCTAATGGAATACAAAAGCAAGCAGTAGAAGACATTTTAATATCACACAAAATAGACTTTAACACAAAAACTGCTAAAAGACAAAGAAAGGCATTATGTAATGATGACAGGATCAATTCAATAGGAAGATGTGACTATAATAAATGTATATGTACCCAATACCAGGGTGGCTGACATTTAAATCAAATGCTAATGTATCTAAAGGGTGACATAACCTCCAACACAAAAACAATGGGGGACTTCAACAACCCAGCTTCATCAATGGACAGATCAATTCAACAACAACAACAACAACAACAACAACAACAAAAAAAAAACAACAAAGATGCAATAGAGCTAATGTACACTTTTGACCAACCAAAGGGACCTAATTGATATTGACAGAACACTCCACAGCTGCAGAATTCTTTTCATCAGTGCACTAAACCTTCTCTGGGATAGACCATATGTTATTCCATAAAATGATTCTTAACAAATTCAAAACAATTGAAATTGACCGTGTATCTTTTCTTACCACATGGAGTGAAGCTGGAAATTAGCAAATTAAGAAATAAAAGAAAATATGAGAAATAATGGAGACCGAACACCATGCTCCAGAATGAATAGGGGTCACAAAAGAAATCAAAAGGGAAATCAAAAAACTCCTGGAAGTTAATGAAGATGACAACACAACACATCAAAACTTTTGGGATAGTGCAAAAGCAGTGTTAAAAAGAAAATTTATATCAATTTGTGCCTATATCAAAAAATTGGTACAGCATCAAATAAATGATCTAACAATGCATTTCAAGGATCTAGAAAAGGAAGAACAAATCAAACCCAAAATTAGTAGGAGGAAAGAAATAATAATAATTTTGGAAGACATACACAAAATTGAAACAAAAAAATGCAAGAAGATCACGAAATGAAGAATTCTTTTTGAAACAAAAAAAATGAAATCAATATATCATTGGCCAACCTAACTGAAAAAAGAGAGGGAAGGCCGGCGCCGTGGCTCAACAGGCTAATCCTCCACCTTGCGGCGCCGGCACACCGGGTTCTAGTCCCGGTTGGGGCGCCGGATTCTGTCCCGGTTGCCCCTCTTCCAGGCCAGCCCTCTGCTGTGGCCCAGGAGTGCAGTGGAGGATGGCCCAGGTGCTTGGGCCCTGCACCCCATGGGGAGACCAGGAAAAGCACCTGGCTCCTGGCTCCTGCCATCGGACGAGCGCGGTGCGCCGGCCGCAGCGCGCCGTCTGCGGCGGCCATTGGAGGGTGAACCAACGGCAAAAAGGAAGACCTTTCTCTCTGTCTCTCTCTCTCACTGTCCACTCTGCCTGTAAAAAAAAAAAGAAAAAAAGAAAAAAGAGAGGGAAGACCCAAATTAATAAAATCAGAGAAGAAAAAGGAGATGTTACAATGGATACCACATAAATAAAAAGAATAATAAGAAATTACTGCAAAAAGCTGTATGCCAACAAATTGGGAAATCTAGAAGAAATTGAAAGATTTATGGACACATGCAACATACCAAAATGGAGTCATGAAGACATATAAAACCTAATTAAACCAATAAGCAAGAAGATTGAAACAGTAATAAAGACCCTCCCAACAAAGAAAAGCTCAGGACTAGATGACTTCACTACTGAATTCTACCAAACTTTAAGGAACTGATTCTAATTCTTCTGAAACTATTCACACCAATCAAAAAGGAGGCACTCCTCCCAAACTCCTTCTATGAAGCCAGCATTATCTTAATTCCAAAACCAGAAAAAGACACAAAAGAGAAAGAACTATAGATCAATATGCCTGATGAACACAGATGCAAAAATCCTCAACAAAATATTAGCTAATAGAATCTAACAACACCAAAAAGATCATTCACCCAGACCAAGTGGGACTTATCTCTGTTATGCAAATCAATAAATGTAATATATCACATGAACAAATTAAAGCATAAAACCATTCTAATTATCTCAATAGATGCAGGGAAAGCATTTGATGAAATACAACATTCTTTCATGATACAAACCAAAGCAAGTTGGCTATAGAAAGAACATGCCTCAACTTGATCAAGGCAACATGACAAACCCACAGCCAGCATTATATTGCATGGGGAAAAGCTGGAAGCATTTCCACTAAGATCTAGAACTAGACAAGGTTGCCCACTCTTTCCATTACTACTCAATTTAGTTCTGGAAGTTTTAGCTAGAGTCATTAGACCAAAAAAAAAAAAAATCAAATAGATACAAATGGGAAAGGAAGTTAAATTATCCCTGTTTGCAGATGACACGCTTTATGTATAGAGGAATCAAAAGATTCCACTAAGAGATTATTGGAACTCATAAGAGAGTTGGACAAAGCTGCAGGGTATAAAATAAACACAAAAAATCAATAGCATGTGTGCAGAACAATGCCATAGCTGTGAAAGAACCCATAAGCTCAGTTATATTTACAATATCTACAAAAAATGTAAATACCTTGGGGTGAATTTAACCAAGGATGTAAAAGATTTTTATAATGAAAATTCAAAAGCATTAAGGAAAGAAATAGAAGAAAACACCACACAAAAGTGGAAATATCTTCCATGTTCATGGACTGGAAGAATTAATATCACCCAAATGTCCATATTACCCAAAGCAATTTATAGATTCAATGTGATCCCAATCAAAATACCAAAGATGTTTTTCTCAGATCTGGCAATATGACCCTAAAATTCATAGAGAATCACAAGAGATCACGAATAGCTAAAACAATCTTAAACAATACATATAAAGCTGGAGGAATCACAACCCCATATTTCAAGACATACTTTGTGGCAGTTACAATTAAAACAGCCAGGCACTGGCACAAGAATAGATGTGTCAACCAATGGAACACACTAGAGACCCCAAAAATTAGTCCATACATCTACAACCAACTAATCTTTGACAAGCAAGCAGAAGTCATTCCCTGGAGAAAGGACAGTCTCTTCAACAAATTGTGTTGGGAAAATTGGATCTACACATGCAGAAGAATGAAACAAGACCATTACCTCATACCCTAAACAAAAGTCAACTCACAATGGATCAGAGATCTAAATCTAAAAAATGAAGCTATCAATTTACTAAAGGAAAATATTTGGGAAACACTGCAAGACATTGGCATAGGCAAAGACTTCTTAGATAAGACCCCTGCAGCACAGGCAATAAAGCCAAAAATAGACAAATGGTTTTATATCAAGATAAGAAGTTCTGCACTGCAAAGGAAACACTCAACAATGTAAAGAGGCAACCAAAAAAGTGGGAAAAACTATTTTAAAGTTGTGCATCTGATAAAGGATTAATATCCAGAATATACAAGGAGCTGCAGAAACTCAACAACAAAACAAGCAGTTCAGTTAAGAAATGGGTTAAGGGTATGAACAGTTATTTTTCAAAGGATGATACTCAAATGGGCAACAGACACATGAAAAGATACCCAAGATCACTAGCCATCAGAGAAATGCAAATAAAACCACAGGAAGGTTTCACCTCACCCATTTAGAATGGCTATCTTCCCAAAATCAAAAAATAACAAATGCTGGTGAGGATGTGGGGAAAAAGACACAATTATACACTATTAGTGGGGATGTAAACTAGTACAGCATTATGGAAGATAGTATGGAAATACTTCAGAATTATGAAAATAGATCTATCATATGATCCAGCCATTCCACTCCTGGGAATTTATCCGAAGGAAATGAAATCAACATATAAAAGAGTTATCTATACCTCCATGTTTATTACAGTTCAACTCACAAGAGCTAAGATATGGAATCAACCCAGATGTCCAACAGATGATGACCCGTTAAAGAAAATGTGGTATATATACACCATGGAACACTTCTCAGCCATAAAAGCAATGAAATCCTATTGTGTAGCAAAGTGGATACAACTGGAAACAGTATGCTTTGTGAAATAATCCAGTTCCCAAAGACAAATATCATGTTTTCCCTGATTTGTGGTAACTAACATACAGAGTACAAAAAATGTGATGTATGTGAGTGAAACTGACATTTTGAAATTTGACTCTTGTTTATGGCCCTTGTCTATACTCTTGAGGAATAATGGTTTTTCTGATTACTACCTGTTGAATTATTTACTTAGCTGGGGGTTAAGCTTGTGATTTTAAAGTAAATTGACAGCATGCAATTATAAAAATTATAAGAAAAGAAGTAGGATGAAGAGTGGGAGTAAGGGGGTAGGCTGGGAAATATCACTGTGCTTTCAAAACTGTACACATGAAATACGTGACCTTTGCTCCCCTTATGTAAATTTAAATTCTTTATTCAAAAATTAACTTTTAGCCCATTCTATTTTATTGTGTCTTTGATAAACTTATTTATTATTCACTCAAGTTGTACTCCTACTTCACTTAATAAAGTTAATTATACTGTTTCTTGGAACAACTATAACACTTCATTCATTCACTTACTCATTGGTTTGAATTTACACATGACATACAAAGGACAGACTTAAGTTTTGATGGATAGTCATATACTTAAATTATGCATTCTAATTCCAAATTTAATTACTATATAAATGAATTTTCTCCAAAATGACATTGTGGCAATTTAGGAGGAGAGGTCATATTTTGCATTTTTATTTTCTTCTCTAGAGTCTTAGTATAAATACTCATTAGATTGGATTATATAAATTTAAAATATTGGGAAAATAATGTTGAACTCATCTGTACTAATTTCCTAGAAAAAGAAATTCTATATACCACTAGCATTATGTCAGAAGACAGAGTTACTGTTAAGCTAAAATAATTCATAAAAACAGCAGTAAATCAGATTTTTGATAGGTATTCCCTTGTGACATATAATTCTCTCTTGAGGTAATGGCAATAATGGACAGCATGAAGACAGCTGTAATTGTTTTTTAATGCTCTCATTAAAACATTTGTATGGATGAATTTCAGCCAGATTAAATCAGCCTATCTCTTTGAGCAATTCCTAGTCCAAAAGCATTGATCTGCTTTGATCATCCTTAAACCTTTAAAGAAAGATGTACTAATTATCTAATTGTGTTTGGACAGTCATTCAACTTGGACCATAGTTGAGCAGATTTTTCTCAAACCAGTTACCTCCTCCTCTGTTTGATTTCAGAAAAGCAAAGCCAGTGTTGATTGAAAAGATGAAGCTAATGTCCTATTCAGTAAAACACCATTAAACCCTAGATTTGGAAGATTATATGTTAGTCTAATATGTACCACATCCCCAGTTACTCACTTCAAGATAAGTTTTTTTAAAGTCTCTCAAAAAGAACTAACTTACAAAGTTTTATTTTCAATTATTCTAGTGCTTAAAAATTCTCACAACTTAGAAATCTGCACTGGTAATAGTCCAAGTTTAGTATACATTAAATTTATTTTTACCCACTGCAAAAAAGAATCTGTCAGCATTGTATAAGCACTTTTCACATACATAAAAATATTACTAACATTTTTTTTTATTTTTCAAATGGAATTATTCTATTTCCCTAACATTATTTTTCATCATGGACATTATTACACAGAATATTTAGTGACAAGTTTTATTTCTCCTTGCACTTTTGAAATAGGTACATTATATCTAGGTAAGTTATTATTTAGTAAAAATAGAAAAATAAAAGACTTCTAGGAGAACAGCTATATGGTTTCCTTGGAGAAAAACAATAATCTAAATAAATGAATAAGGCTTGACAAAAAGGTGGAACCTTAATTTGAATTGAAAATAAAGAATTACTATAAAATTTCCTACAAAGTCTTTACTTCATCATGAGAGATGCTAACATTGGTCTTTACATGCTTGCTGCCTTTTTTGTATGTGACTCTTCATCAATTTTAAGATCTTTTAAAACTAATTTATGACCTCCAAGTTATTATATAGGTTTCTGAAATCTGTTCTCACCTTTAAATGTGTTCTTTGCTTAACCATACTCAGCACTAATTAAGTTGTTTAAAAATACTGGGGTATATGGCCGGCATCATGGTTCACTAGGCTAAACCTCCAACTGTGGCACCAGCACACAGGGTTCTAGTCCTGGTTGGGGCACCAGATTCTGTCCTGGTTGCCCCTCTTCCAGGCTAGCTCTCTGCTGTGGCCTGGGAGTGCAGTGGAGGATGGCCCAGGTCCTTAGGCCCTGCACCCACATGGGAGACCAGAAGCAGCACCTGGCTCCTGGCTTCAGATCAGCACAGTGTGCTGGCTGCAGCGGCCATTAGGGGATGAACCAACGGAAAGGGAAGACCTTTCTCTTTGTCTCTCTCTCACTGTCCACTCTGCCTGTCAAAAAAAAAAATACTGGGGTACCAAAACACCTCAGCAAAGAGCACTTGGAATGACCACCATGCCACTAAATTCAGATCTTGAGATACACCTTTTCAACTAGTCAATATCCCGTATATTTATTATGAAGAGAGATCATATTATTTTTGTTCTTGTTTGGTGGAAATGGTCTGCTTGACTGAAAAGCCAACAAATTTGTTGTAAGTGTCAAAAATAAATGATATGAATTTATTCTATAAATCCACTGAGTCTGCCTTGGAAAATTAATTTGGGGTAAAGAGACCATTTTATCTTGATATCAGAAGGCAATTTATAAAAGAGGTATACATCTGTTTGCTTTATTCTGTGTTTCAGAAACTGCAAAATAGCCAAGTTTCGACTTTGAGATCATCAGAAAATATGTAAATTTGAAGGTTCAGGAAACATTCAATTTAATGTCATTCATGAGTCTCCACACAATAGCCTTTGTTGACTTACTTTGTGTCAAGTGAACTAAATGAGTGTTAGATTGTAATACATCAAAGTCATGTAGTGCAAATCACATCATGATGAATGCTATAGTCCTGGAATGTCAAATGTAAATACCAGTAACAAGGAAACAACCATGCTGCTTCCTAAAGATAGTCAATAACAGTTAGTCATGAGGCCACCTAGGGCAATTTCTACAGTTAAAATTAATATGTTTGTCATTGAAACAGACTAATTATAATTGTCAATATATTTACTCAGGCTGAATCAGCATCATTGACAGCCTTACTCATTTAAATGATCTTACCAATTAAATTAAGTTTTTAATCACAGGCCATTAAAAATTGGCTAATAGATATAAGGAAGCAGAGTTAATGTAACAAAGAAATATTCTTTCCACTCTTCACTGAAATTGAATAAAATCAAACTTGAAAAATACAGTTTAAAAAGTGTTCCAACAAATTTCAACTCCCATTCCACAAAAAAGGGTTTTTTGCAGCAGCAAGTCTTCTCTAAGATAAAAATAGATGAACTTACAAAGTACAGCAGTGCCTCGGTTAATCACAGCAGGACAAGTGAGTGAGCACCTTCAGAAATCTTCTAGAGTGCATTTTCTGGAAAAGAAAATGAAAATAAATAAAAGGCTGAGTTTTTTAAAAATAACCATTATTAAGCTATGATTTCCATAATAGAAAGAACACACAAATATTCTACAAATTGCACCCATCTATGTAGTGTTTTAAACAAAATAGAGCTCATTCTTATTTCATTCCTGCCAACAAGCAGCTCATAAGAGCTAACATATCAGTTTATTCTACACTCTCCAGTATATTAAGGAGTCAATGATACTTTATTTTCACATACAAAATTCCAAAATGATCTCTTCTGGCATAAGATAGAAAAGGTTGTTTATGTCTTTTATGTGCTGCTTAACACAGCAAGAGGCTGAGGAACTAATTAAAAAAAAAAGGAAGAGAGCTAAAATATATGGTCAAGTTATTCTCGAAAGAGACTTCTGAATTTGATGGAATATTTCAGACATAATGCAGATGCAAACAAAGACCAAACACCTGAAGAGTGTGCAGAGAAAGATGCAAATATGGAATGCATGAAGTTTGCATACTTTAAATAAAGGTTTCTAGTTTTAAAAAAAAGAAGATGTAAGTGAGAGTAAGCAACCGTTTCATTGTTTGGATTCCTTTCATGTTATAAGCACATATCAAAGGGAAAATTCACAAGCCCTGCAACTGACTACCTCTACTCTCCTCACATATACAACAACGCCAACTCTTCAACTTCTCTACTTTATAGGCTCCGCTGCACCAGAAGATACACACAGGTACTACATTCCCTTGCCTGTCTTTGGTAAAGGGGATAAAAATCCCAATTGTTTGTGCAATGAGCTGGTATCCATAGTTTAGCATTTTTCCATATGCAGGTAGTAAAATCACAAGATGATATTTTAGCGTAAAGAACTAATATGTGTTATTATTTATCATTCTTAAAAATGTGTAGAGAAGCTGTAGAAAAACACGTTTTCAAATTAAAGGCATTCCTGTTTGTAGAATCAGATTATCATTTATAAAGAACTATCACATTTTTGGAGAGTCCGAAAGAGTAGAATATTAACAAATACCTTAAACAATTGCAAATGGATTATTCTGAAAGTAAAAAATGATATCCTTCTTTAACTCAGAACACTCAAATTGTCATCTGTCGATAACCCTGGCTACCTTTGATTTTCTTTAAATTCAACTGAGTACACTGAAACTTTTGTCTTCACAGGATCCATTTTTACTCATTATATAATTTAAATTGAATTTAGATATTACATTCTGAGTTTCAAATATGAAGTATTGTGAAATATCAATGGATGTCATAATAATACAATATATTATAATAATAATAATACAAGTTGGCGTCGCGGCTCAATAGGCTAATCCTCTACCTAGCAGCGCTAGCACACCGGGGTCTAGTCCTGTTTGGGGTGCTGGATTCTGTCCCGGTTGCCCCTCATCCAGTCCAGCTCTCTGCTGTGGCCCGGGAGTGCAGTGGAGCATGGCCCAAGTGCTTGGGCCCTGCACCCCATGGGAGACCAGGAAAAAGCACCTAGCACCTGGCTTCGGATCAGCGCGGTGCGCCAGCCGCAGCAGCCAATGGGGGCTGAACCAACAGAAAAAGGAAGACCCTTCTGTCTCTCTCTCTCTCTCTCTCTCACTGTCCACTCTGCCTGTCCACAAAAAAAAAAAAAAAAAAGTTTTAAAATCTCTTAGTAACAGAACCACACTGAATATATGTAATATGTTTTTACTACATTTCACATAATCTGTTTTTTTGTTTACATTAACAAAAAGGTATTACTGAGTTTGGCACTTAGGTAAAAGATGCCTAAAGTAAAAGATAAATCATGATGTAGCTGCTATTACTAATTATCTATTAATAATATAATACTAAATACTAGCACAAGGTTAAACTAGAGATTACTATATAATATTCTATCCATCATATCACAGGAATTTTAAATTTTTAATTTGGAAGTTTGATCCATTAACTTTATTTATTTATATATTTATTTATTTATTAATATAAAGCTTTTATTTAAAGAATATAAATTTCCAAAGTACAGCTTATGGATTACAATGGCTCCCCCCACACAACTTCCCTCCCTCCCGCTACCCTCCTCTTTCCTGCTCCCTCTCCCATTCCATTCACATCAAGATTCATTTTCAATTCTCTTTATACACAGAAGATCAGTTTAGTACATATTACGTAAAGATTTCAACAGTTTGCCCTCACATAGAGACACAAAGTGAAAATACTGTTGGAGTACTAGTTATAGTATTAATTCACCATGTACAGCACATTAAGGACAGAGATCCTACATGATTTTTTTTTTAAAAAATTGATTAATTATCTATGCAATTTCCAATTTAACACCAAGATTTTATAATCATTTGCAATTATCTTTATATACAGAAGATCGATTCAGTATATACTATGTAAAGATTTCATCAGTTTGCACCCACACAGAAACACAAAGTGTGATATACTGTTTCGGTACTAGTAATAGCATTATTTCACATTGGATAACACATTAAGGACAGATCCCACATGAGACGTAAGTACACAGTGATTCCTGATGTTGATTTAACAATTTGACACTCTTGTTTCTGGCGTCAGTAATCTCCCTAGGCTCTAGTCATGAGTTGCCGAGGCTATGGAAGCCTTTAGGGTTCACAGACTTCGATCTTATTCCGACAGGGTCATAGGCAAAGTGGAAGTTCTCTCCTCCCTTCAGAGAAAGGTACCTCCTTCTTTGATGGCCCCATTCTTTCCACTGGGATCTCACTCGCAGAGATCTTTCATTTAGGTCTTCTTTTTTTGTTTTTCAGAGTGTCTTGGCTTTCCATGCCTAAAATATTCTCATGGGCTCTTGAGCCAGATCCAAATGCCTTCAGGGCTGATTCTGAGGCCAGAGTGCTATTTAGGACATCTGCCATTCTATGAGTCTGCTGTGTATCCCGCTTCCCATGTTGGATTATTCTCTCCCTTTTTCATTCTATCAGTTAGTATTAGCAGACACTAGTCTTGTTTGTGTGATCCCTTTGACTCTTAGACCTATCAGTGTGATCAATTGTGAGCTGAAATTGATCACTTGGACTAATGAGATGGCCTTGGTACATGCCACCTTGATGGGATTGTATTAAATCCCCTGGCACAATTCTAACTCCATCATTTGGGGCAGTTCCGATTGAGCATGTCCCAAATTGTACATCTCCTCCCTCTCTTATTCCCACTCTTATATTTCACAGGGATCACTTTTCAGTTAAAATTTAAACACCTAAGAATAATTGTGTGTTAATTACAGAGTTCAACCACTAGTACTAGGATAAAAAAAAATACTACAATGGATAAAGTATTACATTGTGCAACAACAGTCAGCACAAGAGCTGATCAAGTCACTGTTTTTCATAGTTCTTCTCAAACTATTCAGAACAATCGAAAAAGATGGAATCCTCCCAAATTCTTTCTATGAAGCCAGCATCACCTCAATTCCTAAGCCAGAAAAAGATGCAGCATTGAAAGAGAATTACAGACCAATATCCCTCATGAACATAGATGCAAAAATCCTCAATAAAATTCTGGCCAATAGACTGCAACAACACATCAGAAAGATCATCCACCCAGACCAAGTGGGATTCATCCCTGGTATGCAGGGATGGTTCAATATTCGCAAAACAATCAACGTGATACACCACATTAACAGACTGCAGAAGAAAAACCATATGATTATCTCACTAGACGCAGAGAAAGCATTCGATAAAATTCAACACACTTTCATGATGAAAACCCTAAGCAAACTGGGTATAAAAGGCACATTCCTCAATACAATCAAAGCAATTTATGAAAAACCCACGGCCAATATCCTATTGAATGGGGAAAAGTTGGAAGCATTTCCACTGAGATCTGGTACCAGACAGGGATGCCCACTCTCACCACTGCTATTCAATATAGTGCTGGAAGTCTTAGCCAGAGCTATTAGGCAAGAAAAAGAAATTAAAGGGATACAAATTGGGAAGGAAGAACTCAAAATATCCCTCTTTGCAGATGATATGATTCTTTATTTAGGGGACCCAAAGAACTCTACTAAGAGACTATTGGAACTCATAGAAGAGTTTGGCAAAGTAGCAGGATATAAAATCAATGCACAAAAATCAACAGCCTTTGTATACACAGACAATGCCACGGCTGAGGAAGAACTGCTAAGATCAATCCCATTCACAATAGCTACAAAAACAATCAAATACCTTGGAATAAACTTAACCAAGGACATTAAAGATCTCTACAATGAAAATTACAAAACCTTAAAGAAAGAAATAGAAGAGGATACCAAAAAATGGAGAAATCTCCCATGCTCATGGATTGGAAGAATCAATATCATCAAAATGTCCATTCTGCCAAAAGCAATTTACAGATTCAGTGCAATACCAATCAAGATACCGAGGACATTCTTCTCAGATCTGGAAAAAATGATGCTGAAATTCATATGGAGACACAGGAGACCTTGAATAGCTACAGCAATTTTGTACAACAAAAACAAAGCCGGAGGCATCACAATACCAGATTTCAGGACATACTACAGGGCAGTAGTTATCAAAACAGCATGGTACTGGTACAGAAACAGATGGATAGACCAATGGAACAGAATAGAAACACCAGAAATCAATCCAAACATCTACAACCAACTTATATTTGATCAAGGATCCAAAACCAATCCCTGGAGTAAGGGCAGTCTGTTTAATAAATGGTGCTGGGAAAACTGGATTTCCACATGCAGAATCATGAAGCAAGACCCCTACCTTTCACCTTACACAAAAATCCACTCAACATGGATTAAAAATTTAAACCTACGAACCGACACCCTCAAAATACTAGAGAGCATAGGAGAAACCCTGCAAGACATAGGTACTGGCAAAGATTTCTTGGAAAATACCCTGGAGGCACAGGCAGTCAAAGCCAAAATTAACTACTGGGATTGCATCAAATTGAGAAGTTTCTGTACTGCAAAAGAAACAGTCAGGAAAGTGAAGAGGCAACCTTCAGAATGGGAAAATATATTTGCAAACTATGCAACAGATAAAGGGTTGATAACCAGAATCTACAAAGATATTATGAAACTCCACAACATCAAAATAAACAACCCACTTAAGAGATGGGCCAAGGACCTCAATAGACATTTTTCAAAAGAGGAAATCCAAATGGCCAACAGACACATGAAAAAATGTTCAGGATCCCTAGCAATCAGGGAAATGCAAATCAAAACCAGAATGAGGTTTCACCTCACCCCAGTGAGAATGGCTCACATTCAGAAATCCACCAACAATAGATGCTGGAGAGGATGTGGGGAAAAAGGGACACTAATCCACTGTTGGTGGGAATGCAAACTGGTGAAGCCACTATGGAAGTCAGTCTGGAGATTCCTCAGAAACCTGAATATAACCCTACAATTCAACCCAGCCATCCCACTCCTTGGAATTTACCCAAAGGAAATTAAATTGGCAAACAAAAAAGCCGTCTGCACAGTAATGTTTATTGCAGCTCAATTCACAATAGCTAAGACTTGGAACCAACCCAAATGCCCATCAACAGTAGACTGGATTAGGAAATTATGGGACATGTACTCTACAGAATACTATACAGCAGTCAAAAACAATGAAATCCGATCATTTGCAACAAAATGGAGGAATCTGGAAAACATCATGCTGAGTGAATTAAGCCAGTCCCAAAGAGACAAATATCATTTGTTTCCCTTGATTGGCGACGACTAACTGAGCACCAAAGGGGAAACTTGTTGAAGTGAAATGGACACTATGAGAAACATTAACTTTATTTATTAATGGTGTGTTATTTATTTTGTTAAATACAGTGCTAGCATTTGCTATTTTTACCAAATATGAGCTATGTATTATATATATTTTGTTATATTTTATAATTTCCCAAGAACTGGAAGTATAATATAATTTAAATAAAATTATCAGAAGATAATTTTGGAACAAACTAATTCTATTATAAATGTTATTGAGACAAGACAATGCAAAATAGGAAATCTTATGCATGTACACATACACATACAAATCAAATAATTTTTTTTTGAAGATTTATTTCTTTTTTTTATAATGCTTTTATTTAAAGAATATAAATTTCCAAAATACAGCTTATAGATTACAATGGCTTCCCCCCCCATAACTTCCCCCCCACCCGCAACCCTCCCCTTTCCCACTCCCTCTCCCCTTGCTTCACATCAATATTCATTTTCAATTCTCTTTATATACAGAAGATCAGTTTACTATATATTAAGTAAAGATTTCAACAGTTTGCCCTCACATAGCAACACAAAGTGAAAAATACTGTTGGAGTACTAGTTATAGCATTAAATCACAAAGTACAGCACATTAAGGACAGAGATCCTACATGATTTTTTTTAAAAATTGATTAATTTTCTATGCAATTTCCAATTTAACACCAAGATTTTTTTTTTCATTTTTAATTATCTATATACAGAAGATAGATTCAGTATATATTAAGTAAAGATTTCATCAGTTTGCAACCACACAGAAACACAAAGTGTAAAATACTGTTTCAGTGCTAGTTATAGCATTACTTCACATTGGACAACACATTAAGGACAGATCCCACATGAGACGTAAGTACACAGTGACTCCTGAAGTTGATTTAACAATTTGACACTTTTGTTTATGGTGTCAGTAATCTCCCTAGGCTCTAGTCATGAGTTGCCAAGGCTATGGAAGCCTTTAGGGTTCGCTGACTTCAATCTTATTCCGACAGGGTCATAGTCAAAGTGGAGGTTCTCTCCTCCCTTCAGAGAAAGGTACCTCCTTCTTTGATGGCCCCATTCGTTCCACTGGGATCTCACTCACAGAGGTCTTTCATTTAGGTCTTCTTTTTTTCCCAGACTGTCTTGGCTTTCCATGCCTATAATATTCTCATGGGCTCTTGAGCCAGATCTGAATGCCTTCAGGGCTGATTCTGAGGCCAGAGTGCTATTTAGGACATCTGCCATTCTATGAGTCTGCTGTGTATCTCGCTTCCCATGTTGGATCATTCTCTCCCTTTTTGATTCTATCAGTTAGTATTAGCAGACACTAGTCTTGTTTGTGTGATCCCTTTGACTGAGCCACGGCGCCGGCAAATCAAATAATTTTGAACACTAAAAATATTCTGGAGAGTGAGCAGTAAGTGACTAAACATAAAGGCAAATGAGAAGCCTTCCCAGTAATTAGTTCCTCAGAATAAAGTAGAAATCAAAACTGATAGAGAATGAAGTTATGGGCCACCTCCACAGCAACTATTGACTTTCAAAAATCTTGAGGAAAAAAAAGTCTTGAAGAACAAAAGGACAAACCAAACCAAAAGTACTCCTTTAAAATCCCAGAATGTGAACATATTTTTAAATATTCAGCTATGAGCCTTTCTTGGTGAAATTATCCAATGAAAGAAAGTCTGATTTTACAGAAAGCAACAGGAAGATGCTTCAGAATTCTGTTACATTCTAAATTTTTCAAGTGTGAAACAATCACACATTTTTGATTTTACAAAGGATATTATAATTAGTCTACATTTCCCCAGAGATGAAAAAACATGAACTGTTCCTTGGGAATGAGTAGCATTCAGTCATGAGTAGGGAGCAAACCTGAACAAAGTGAACAGCAATCACAGGATTAGATATTTAAAATTAAAATCCAATTTAACAAACATCATTCTTTCTGTTCAAGAACAGCGACTAAATGAAGAAAAGATGGCATGGTGTTGAACACATACACAATTTTGATTTTAGCTAGGGAAATGTGTTCAGAAGATTATCCAAGAAAGTTTATGGGAGTGATAATGGAAATTTTCTGGGTTTGGCAGAGACCATAGTAAAACTTGATAACACTGTGAAAAATATTTACTCATATTACAAACATTGGCACCAAGTAACATACATTATTTAAGAAATTTTATAAAAACTGAATATATTTATTACAGAAACAATGAATCAAGTTATGTTGAAGGAAAGAAAATAATTTGTTACTCAAATAATTTTAGATACAGCTCAAGATGTAAGTTTGATATAACAAATTATAGTTATTCTGAATTTGATGACTCAAGTTTAGTAGTCCTATATAAACACACTTTGGAGAAATTTATCCAGAAGATGAAATGGGATAGAACATTTATCCAGAATCTAGGGGGAAACATTTCAGTAGGTAACTCAAAATGATATTTGTGACTATGGATATCATAAATATACCTAGAAAACTACATATGTTATTAAAACATACTCAAAAGAAAATTTAAGGAATTCTAAACTTAATTGTGTTGGTGAATCTCTAAGTATTAACAATAAATGGTAAAAAAAAAAAAAAAAACCTTGACCACAACTTATTTTATGAGGGTTACAATCTATATATATGCTTCCCCTTACTTCATTAAGCTTCAGATGACATTGATAATTTGTCAAATAGTCAATAAGAAAGTTAAGGTGATGCCTTTATGCTACTAAAAATTCAGTTATGCAAAAATTTTTAGAAACTAATGACATTAATATATTATAGGAAATATATAAACTTTGGAATACTAGAACAAAATACTTGCCAAAATATCTACTTTTAAATTTATTTCCTAATTCTGCATGCTATTCTAAAAAATATAACATTCTAGGGAAGGTATCTGGAAACCTTACCTGCCAAGACTCAAATAGTTTAGGGTTTCCATACATGTGTGTGCTTCTATGTGTTTGTGTTACAATCCTTTAAAAGCAGAAAAAATACCATTCTTACTTCATTCTTACTTCACAGGCCAAATAAAAGATGGCCATAGTTTTCTAGTCTTTGTCTAATAACACAGATATGTTTAAATTTAAATTTAATTCAAATTAACTCCAATGAAAAATTCAGTTTCCCAGATGCACTGACTACATTCTCAAGTCTCAAAAGCTGCATGTACAATTTAAGTAGTTAAAATTAAATCAAACTAAAAACTTCCAGTTTTTCAATAACTGCAAGTACTCAATGGCCACATTCAGTTGTTGTGTACTGTACTGAACACCACACACAATATGCATTTTCAGAAAGGTCTATCGTACAGCACTCTTTTAGAAAAAAATACTCAGGAACAAAACCGTGTGTGTGTGTGTGTGTGTGTGTGTGTGTGTTCTGTGAAGGGGGTGGGGTGTGTGTCCCTTAAATATATCAGGAAAAATTCAAAGCAAGAATGAATCAAATGATATTGATGCTCATTTCTACCATGTAAATAATACCAGAATTAAAATTACTTTAATTGACTATCAATTCCACTGCATTCTTTATACAAAATGAAAATCCATATCAGCATGCCAAATCAATGTCTCTTTATGATGCAAAAGCATAGCTTTGTCTTTATATTGGGTCAAGGCTTATCTCACTTCACAGGCATACAGGCCACCTAGGGAGATTTTAAAATGTGGATTCTGATTCAGTAGGTCTGGACTGGGCAATAAATGCTATGTTTCTAACAAGTTTCTAGGTGGTGCTGAAACTTCTGGCCCATGGACACACTATGCACAACATGTTTTAGGATAGTGCATGCAGTTTGGTGAACAGGAAAAGAAGCTAAGATTACTGTTAACTAAACCCAGTAATAACGTGTACTTATGAGGAATCACCCTATCGGGAATTAAAGATTCTTAATCTTTAATTATGAGATATTCTTAAAATAAGGTATTTTAAGATATTCTTTAAAACACAGCATCATATTCATGAAAGTATTGTAAAATGTTTACAGTATTAACTTGGCAAATTTTCGAAATTTTTTCCAAGAATATACTCAATATTCTCAGTATCATTTGCCAAATGTACTGTAACTTCTCAAAGCTAGAACTGTTAGAAGCAACTTGTCTGTAAAAAGCCCATCAAATGTTCCAAACTTTAATACACAAAATTCAAACTAACAGCACAGAAGCACTGAAACTGTCAAAGAGAGCTGTGAATCCTTGATTTCCTTAATTTCAGTGGCCAGAACCTAAATCTCTACATGCCTCCTTCAATAAATAGAGATCAACAATGATGCAAAATAAAAATCACCAATATCCTACAGCATTGTTATGAGAGTTACTGTAAAACCTCCAATATGTACACTTAACACATAAATAATATCGGAGGTCAGCACTGGTCCACCCAGAGACAGAGCAGAAGTACAAACACAGGACGGGGGTGGGGTTCTAAGGATGACAGAACCCAGGAAACATTTAAAGTTTATAATTATAGGTATAGAGAAAGAAAGTTTAAGCAATGGGATAGGTAGATAAACAAGCCCCAACTCATATGACATAAGTCATTAAAAGAAGAAACAAACAGCAAATAGTGGAATAGAAGTCATATTTTAAAATACACTTTAAGAAAATCCACCAGAAGCTAAAACAGCTCTTTTTCAGTATGATAGGGTTGACCTACACTTGGGAAAACAGCAACTCCAAAACATATCCTAATAAAATTATTATATTTCTTCGACATACAGAAAAAATATCATGGGAATATAGACTGAAAATAAAAATTGGCAAGAGTTCTTCACAGAAACACACAAGATGAGAATACAGTAGAGTCTGCTGTGTATCCCTTTTGGGTCTCTTTTATTTTTTTTTCTCTCCTCTAGTTAGCCTGGTGAACTTTCCCCCACGGAGCTTCAAGCCTTGTTCCCTCTAGGCTCTTCCTGCCGCTTCCCCACCAGTGTCTCGGGCTACTGAGGTTTTGCTTCACCTTGCTTTCCAGCGCTGGTGTGTAGACTCGGTGGCTGGGGTCCCGAGCCGTGGGCGCCCGTGCCCTCCACGTAGGTCCACAATGTCCCACTAGTTCCGGAAGAGTTTCCTCTGCAGTTTTCCCCTAACTCTTCCCTGAAACTACAGTATCTCCACTTTTATTAAACTGTCTTTTCTGGGACTATCAGTGTGCTCCCTCCCTATTCCACCATACACAGCAGACTCATAGAATGGCAGAAGTCCTAAATAGCACTCTGGCCTCAGAATCAGCTCTTAAGGCATTCAGATCTGGCTGAAAAGCCCATGAGAGTATTTCATCATGGAAAGCCAAGACACTCTGGAAAAAAACAAAACAAAACAAATAAACAAACAAAAAAACCCTAAATGAAAGATCTGTGAGTAAAATCCCAGTGGAAAGAACAGGTCATCAAAGAAGGAGGTACCTTTCTCTGAAGGGAGGAGAGAACTTCCACTTTGACCATAACCTTGTCTAAATAAGATCAGAGTCAGCAAACTCAAAAGGCTTCCATAGCCTTGGCAACTCATGGCAAGAGCCTAGGGTGATTACTGACGCCATAAACAAGAGTGTCAATTTGTTAAGTCGACAACAGGAGTCACTATGCACTTACTCCCTATGTAGGATCTCTGTCCTTAATGTGTTGTACAATGTGAATTAATGCTATAACTAGTACTTAAACAGTACTTTACACTTTGTGTTTCTGTGTGGGTGCAAACTGTTGAAATCTTTACTTAATATATAATAAATTGATCTTCTGTATATAAAGATAATTGAAAATGAATCTTGATGCAAATGGAATGGGAGAGGGAGTGGGAGATGGGAGGATTGTGGATGGGAGGGAAGTTATGGGGGTGAAAAAGCCACTGTAATCCATAAGAAGTACAGTGGAAATTTATATTTGTTAGATAAAAGTTTAAAAAAGAAAAGAAAAAGTAAAACAAAAAAGATAAAATTCTTTATACTTGAAAAGTTATATTCTTTTAGTTTTGCCCCTCTGTATAATTAAATTATTTATATTTTGTTTCTTTAATTTCTTGTACTTGATCCAGAATTGTTGCTTCCATGTTACTTTGGAAAATAAATGATTGGTTGGCCGGTGGCGTGGCTCACTAGGCTAATCCTTCGCCTTGCGACACCAGCACACGGGGTTCTAGTCCCGGTCGGGGCGCCAGGATTCTGTCCCGGTTGTCCCTCTTCCAGTCCAGCTCGCTGCTGTGGCCCGGGAAGGCAGTGCAGGGTGGCCCAAGTGTTTGCGCCCTGCACCCCATGGGAGACCAGGAGAAGCACCTGGCTCCCTAGTTCGGATCAGCACGGTGTGCCAGCCGCAGCAGCCGTTGGGGGGGGTGAACCAACGGCAAAGGAAGACCTTTCTCTCTGTCTCTCTCTCTCTCACTGTCCACTCTGCCTGTCAAAAAAATAAATAAATAAAATAAAAAAATAAATGATTGGCTCATGGGGCCAACCTAGTCAAGTTGAAAAAAAAGGAAAAAAAGAATACAGTAGCAAATCATTAAAGAAATGTCGATATGTTTATTTATGAAACATTATTTTATATATATATAACACATAGATGTAAAAATATAACAATGTGTATGATTTATATACATAAAAATCATGTTTAAGTCTCATGCCTCAGAAAATAATACAGAACTTCGGCCAGTGCTGTGGCTCACTAGGCTAATCCTCCGCCTTGCAGGGCTGGCACACCTGGTTCTAGTCCGGGTCAGGGCGAAGGATTCTGTCCCGGTTGTCCCTCTTCCAGGCCAGCTCTCTGCTGTGGCCCAGGAGTGCAGTGGAGGATGGCCCAAATGCTTGGGCCCTGCATACCATGGGAGAGCAGGAGAAACACCTGGCTCCTGCCATCGGATCAGTGTGGTGCGCCGGCCGCAACGCGCTGGCTGCGGCGGCCATTGGAGGGTGAACCAATAGAAAAAGGAAGACCTTTCTGTCTGTCTCTCTCTCTCGCTGTCCACTCTGCCTGTCAAAAAAAAAAAAAAAAGAAAGAAAAATAAAAAGAAAAAAACAATACAGAACTTCAAAAACTCAGGGGACGCTGTACTTGCGAGCCATTCCCGAGACAGTTTGTTTCAGCTAATCAAAAGATGACGGAAATTTTAATAAGAACTAGTGGTGAGTACTGAGGATGTTTCTTTGTGAATGTAAGGCAAAAAGTTAGGTTGAATTCTTCGTGGAAGAATAGTAGGGAGCTGGCTCTGTGGCATAGTGGCTACAGCCAGTGCCTGCAGAGCCAGCATCCCATATGGGTGCTGGTTAGAAACCTGTTTGCTCCACTTCCTATCCAGCTCCCTGCTAATGGGCCTGGGAAAGCAGCAGAAGATGGCTCAAGTGCTTGAGCCCCTGCACCCACATGGGAGACCTGGAAGAAGCTCCTGGCTCCTGGCTTCAGCCTTGCCCAATCCTGGCTGTTGCAGCCATCTAGGGAGTGAACCAGCAGATGGAAGACCTCTCTCTCTCTTTCTCTCTGTTATTCTTTCAAATAAATAAAAACATCTTTTTTTAAAAAAAAAAAGGACCAGTAGGTAAAGTAGTGGACATAACAGAAATAATTGAACTAATATATATGCCATGGCAAGACCCCGCACCAGATAAAGCCTAAAAGTCTCTTTCCGATGGCTACTGCTCACAGATGCAGCCTCTGACTCTGCTTGGAATCAGCTGGTGGCATGGACTTCAATTCTTTCACCCATATCACTGCCAGCAATGCAGCCTGAACATAGCTGAGTAACTCTGTGACTCAGGGACACCCTGGATCACCTTGGCTACCAACGAACTGCCTCCAATTCCCTCTCCAACCTCACATGGAGAGTGAGCAGTAAGATTCAACCACAGGAGAGTAGGGAGAGAAACTGAGCTCAGGGCTTTGATCTGAAACTCAGTTCAAGTCCCAGAGGCCTGGTACCGGATACAGAGACCCCAAAACCCACGTCAGTACTTGCAGACAAAGCCTCTAGATGTAACTGGGAATCATGGAGATCGGCACCCTGATAGAACTAATGAGTGTGTTAGTTCTAGCCACTTGCAGGCCTGGTACACGCCCACAAGACAGTACAAGTCCCTGTAGCTGCAAACCCAGATGCAACCCATACAGATGTCAGCCTGGGCGGCCAGAGGACTGCCTTCATCAACCATGTACAGAGGGCCAGACTTCAGTTACCCAGAGTAGGGCACCACAGTGAACACAAAACCGTATCTTAGATTTGGTTAAACCATCACTGAGCGGATATGAATGCTCTCTTCTTGTCACCAGGCCGGTGCCTGCAGACACAGCCCTCGAACCTGCTCCAGTCCCATGTCAAGACCACAGCCTCCTCCAGTGAATTTTTACAACGGTCTCATTCTGCAGGTCGACCTCAGCGGCATGAAGCCCATGGCAAGATCGGCCTCCGTCCTCCTAATGCTATATTGGCCTTGGAAGGTTGTGGATCCTGGATGTAACCCAGCATTATAGTGTTGGTGAAGGCAGGCCAGTTCACTCCAGACATCACAACGTGAAGAGGGTAACCATCTGCTTGGGACAAGAAAAGCTAGGTGGGTGCCAAGACATGGGGTAGAACTTCGGTGCTGGCACTGTGGGGTCACAAGTCACCCTGCAAGAATTCAGACCATTGTTGCCACAACCTCAGCTACACCCTGCTAAACAACGCACCTAAGTGATCACCCCAGGACCCCAGATGGGTGGGTGCACAGTCCTAGCCACAGCTGGCTGTAGGCTGGCACCCACAGAATCTCCCACTTGCGACCAAAACAGGCCCGCACAAACTGACATCTGAAGACCCATCTTTAGGAAAAAAAAAAAACTTTTTTTTTTAACTACAAAGCTGTTTGTTAAAAGTAATACAAACTATCAATCCATCAGATGCAAAAATGTAAATATAGTGATATAGTAAATAAATTTTAAAAAGACAACACAACACTTCTAAAGTGACAGAACTAAGTCACTACTAATCAATAATTTTGAATATAAATAGATTGAATTCCACAATTAAAAGCTATAGGTTTGGGGTTGGGTAAAGCTGCTGCCTGCAGTGCCAGCATCTCACATGGGCACTGGTTCGTGTCCCGGCTGCTCCTCTTCTGATCCAGCTCTCTGCTGTGGCCTGGGAAGGCAGTGGAAGATGGCCCAAGTCCTTGGGCCCCTGCACCCACATGGGAGACCTGGAGGAAGCTTCTGGCTTCTGGCTTTGGATCGGCCCAGCTCAGGCCATTGTGGCCATCTGGGGAGCAAACCAGTGGATGGAAGACCTCTCTCTCTCTCCCTCTCTGCCTCAATCTCTCTGTAACTCTGCCTTTCAAATAAATAAAATCTTTATAAAAACAAGACCCACTGACAAACTTGTACAAAAAACTCCCTTCATCTAAAAAGACAAAGTAAAAGTGAAAGGATGGGAACGTGTATTCCATGCAGATGGAAACCAGCGTCACGTAGAAGTAGTTTTCTATGCTTGAATTGGTTGGAATTCGGACTATTGGTTAAGATACGCACATGCCACATTGCACAGTCCAGTTAAATACCCACTTCATGCTAATGTCAGCCCAGGGAGGCAGGGGTAATGGCTCAGTAGTATGTTCTTGCCAATCATCTGGGAGACCTGGATTGAATTCCAGGCTTCCGGTTTTTGCCTTGGCCCAACCCTAATGGCATTGCCATGGCGACTGGGGAGTGAAGCAACAAACTGGATCTCTTTAGTTTTCTATCCAACCCTCAAATGTAAACTTTTTCTAAAAATTCCATGAATCTGGGGCTGGTGTTGTGGCATAGCAGGTGAAGCCGACATCTGCAATGCCAACATCCTGTATGGGGCCGATCTGAGACCCTGCTACTCCGCTTCCTATCCAGCTCGCCGCTAATGTGCCTGGGAGATCAGTAGAGGATGACCCAAGTGCTTGGGCCCTGCACCCACAAGAGGCCCCCGAAGAAACTCCTGGATCCTGGCTTCAGATCTGTCCAGTTCCTGCCACTGTGGCCATTAGGGGAGTGAATCAGTGAATGGAAGATCTCTCTCTCTCTCTCTCTCTCTCTCTCCCTCCCTCCCTCCCTCCCTCCTTCCCCCCTTCCCTCTCTCTTTGTAACTCTGCCTTTCAAATAAATCATAAATCTTTTTTTAAATGTAAAAAATATCATGAAAGCTAATGGAAATGTAAATACAACAGATTAAGGGATCCAGCAAACGCAGCACTAACAAGGAAGTGTATAGCAATGAATGGCTACATAAGAAAAAATAATACAGAAAAAGAACAAATAAACAACCTAACAATGCTCTCAAAGACTTAAAAACATGAGCAAGCCAAACCCAAAGTTAGTAGAAGGAATGACATAATAAAAATCTGAGCAGAAATAAATGAAATAGAAAAGTTTTAAAATAATACAGGGAGCATGGACCGCAGCTGTAAGACGCTCCAATGGTCATCCCCCCAGACAACAGATCCTTTCACACCACGACGCATTCACACAGCTGAGGAAATGTGGAAAATACTGCCCGAACAACTCAGAAACACCACAAACCAGCACAAGCAGACGACGCGGCTCCTGGCACTGGCACTTGTTCCCATCTTGCTGGTAAAAAATAAATAAACAAATAAAGTAAAATGATGTCACAACCCTGCATAGCAACACAAACCAGTGGCTTTGTCTGTGAGCGAGTTCTAGTCCTTCCTGGCTTTAAGTCCAGTCTAGAAAGACATTCCTGCATTCCAGCAGGGCGGACTCCATCCAGGAGAACTAGTAGGGCCCTATAAGGCAGCAGCGGACCCAGAGCACAGGCCCGCACAGGGCTGCCCACACAGGCCCCAGAGCATAGGCCCACACAGGGCTGCCCACACAGGGCCCAGAGTACAGGCCCACACAGGGCCCAGAGCACAGGCCCGCACAGGGCTGCCCACACAGGGCCCAGAGCACAGGCCCACACAGGGCTGCCCACACAGGGCCCAGAGTACAGGCCCACACAGGGCCCAGAGTACACGCCGGCACAGGGCCCAGAGCACAGGCCAGCACAGGGCTGCCCACACAGGACCCAGAGCACAGGCCCACAAAGGGCTGTCCACAGCACAGTGGACAGCGGATTCAGGGAAGCTGGGATAGAAATCCTGGTAGGACTCTGAGAATAAGAGGCTTGTTCCGTCGGAAATGGGGACCATGCTCCTCCCCACCGCCTCTGCTCCCTAGACCGCCTGAACTCTGTTCTGACTCCAGGAATGGTGGACCATATGATCCAATTATTCCATTGCTGGGGATGTATCCACAGCAAATGAAATCATCATATGGAAGAGTTACCTACATGCCCGTGTTTACAGGAGTTCAATTCATAATTCATAAGATATGGAATCAATGTAGATATCCATTAACTGATAAATGGATGAAGAAAGTCTGGTGTTTTATACACACATAGATAGATAGATATGGTGGAATATTACTCAGCCATAAAAAGAATGAAATCCTGACATTCTCATCAAAATGGATAAAATTGGAGACAATTATGTCAAGTGAAATAAGAAAGACCCAAAAGATAAATATTATATTTCTCTTATTTGTGGTAATTAATATACAAAGAAAGTATAAAATTATATGGATCTCTTACTATTTGTTATATAGTTATAAATGTTGCTTTACTGAATCATATCATATAAATGCAATTTATTCTTCTTTCCCACACACAAGGAAAAAAATGGAGGGGACCATAGTGAGAACTCTTGAAGTACTAGCAATATTTTATCTTAACCTGGGTGTGCTCAGAGAACAAAAAAACTTCACTTATATATATGTATTTATGGATGTGTATACCAAAATTCAATCATATGTTTAATAAAAATATAAAAATTGATGAAATGAAAATTGTTTTTCAAAGATATACCAAATCAATAAATGATAAGCTAAGCTAACAAAGAAGAGAGATGATGAAAATAAATAGAATCAGAGATTAAAAAGGAATTGCTAGAACACCTGTCAAAAATACTCAAAATAAATTTTGGAGCAATGAGAACACTGTATGCCAACAAAGTGGAAAACCTGGACGACATGGATAAATTTCATGATACAAATCATTTACCAAAACTGAGCCATGAAGACAGCGACAATATGCACAAACCAACAATGACAACATAAATTGAATTAGTAATCCAATCTCAGAAACAATAATTTACAGATGAATTCTCCACAACTTTTAAGGCTTAACTCATTGAATATTGTGGTTGGTGGTGAATTAAGCCTGTGATGACAGAGTTGACTGAAATTATCCCTATGCTATAATTAAATAAAGAAATGAAGGAAGGAGGGGAATTGAAGGAGGGAGAGGGAAAGGGAGGCAAACATGGTTATCTTCTTAGAAATGTGCCTATGAAATAACATGAAATCTGTTCTCTTTCTATTAATAAACATTTAAAAAAACAATGGCTTAACAACATACTGATTTCTGGTTTATAGTATACTTTATATAACAATGAATAAACAAGTACACATGCAAAAAAAGAAAGAACTAAATTATTAGACTATTCCACAAAACTGAAAGGGAGGGAACCCTTCCAAACTCAATCAATGAAGCCAGTTTTACCTTCATTCCAAGATTAGGTAAGGAAACCAAAAAGAAAACTATAGCCCAAAACCTCTAGTGAAGCTACATGTAAAAATTCTGAACAAAACACTAGCAAATGAAGTCCAACAACATACCAAAAGGACTGTCTATCATGATCAAGTGGAATTTATCCTAGGGGTACATTTGTGATTTAATATATGCAAACCAATAAACATACTAACTCATGTCAACAGAATGAAGGATACAAATTGTATTATTATGAAAATATATGTGAAAAGCATTTGATAAAATCCAACACTAAATACCTTGAACAAATTAAGAATAGAGGTAATATACCTTAACATAATAAAGGCTATATCTGACAAAATCACATTGACAAGGATGTTCATTGTCATAGTCTTTATTCAAAAAAGCACTGGAAGATTTAGGGCCAATGGCCAAGGATAGGAAATAAAAGACATACAAATAGGGGAGGGGCAAGTAAAATAACCTGTTTGCAGAAGACATCATTCTATATATAGAGATTTAAAACTCAACAGAAGAGCATTAACTGAATTTTATAAATGCAGTAAAATTGAAGAATACAAAATCAATGTGCAAAAATCAGTAGAATATTTATATAATAATAAACTCATTATGAGAAAGGAATTATACAATTAGCACCATTCAAATAACCATAAAATATATTGGAATAAATTTAACCAAGGATATCAAAGACTTCCATAATGAAACTTACGAAATAATGAAGAAAGAAACTGAAGAAGATACACAAAAATGGAAAGACCTTCCATGTGCATAGATCAGCAGAATTATTATTGCTAAAATATCCATATTTCCCAAATCAATTTACAGATTCAATGAAATCACCGTGAACATACCAGTGACACTGTTCACAGAACTCTATAAAATGATCAAACATTCATACGGAAGAACAAAAGACCCCAAACAGCCAAACTGATCTTGAACAGAAGGAGCAAAGTTGGAGGGATCACAATACCAGATGTCTAGACATACAGAGTGGGGCCAGCACTGTGACATAGCAGTTAAACCTGCCACCTGCAGTGCCAGCATCCCATATAGGTGCTGGTTCGAGTCCTGGCTGCTCCACTTCCTATCCAGCCCTCTGGATAGGAAATAGAAAGCAATAGAAGATGGTGGAAGACCTTGGGGGCCCTGCACCAATGTGGGAGACCTGGAAGAAGCTCCTGGCTTCTGGCTTTGGTTTGGAGCAGCTCTGGCTGTTGTGGCCATCTGGGGAGTGAACCACAGGATGGAAGGCCTGCCTCTCTCTCTCTCTCTCTCTGCCTCTGCCTCTGCCTCTCTGTAACTCTGCCTTTCAAATAAATAAATCTTTAAAAAAAAGACATATAGAGCTATAGTAACCAAAACAGCATGGCACCAGCATAAAAGCAAACTCAAAGACCAATGAAACAGAATAGAGATCTGAGAAATTAACCCACATGGCAACAGCTAAATGACATTTACAAAAGTGCCAAAAGCATACCCTGGAGACAGTAACTTCAACATATGGTGTTGGGGAAACTATACATCCATACATAGAAGACTGACCTTCAACAAAACACCCCCACCAACTAAAAATGCACCAAAGAGCTCAATGTAAGGCTGGAAACTATGAAATACCAGAAGAAAATATAGGGGAAACACTTCAAAATGTTGGCATAAGCAATAATATTTTGGAAAAGACCTCAAAATGCACAGACAACAGATGGAAAACTAGACAAATAGGGTAATACCAAACAAAGAAACTTCTGCACAATAAATGAAGCCATCAACCAACTGGAGACAACCCACAGGATAGGAGAAAATATTTATAAACTATTAACTTGGAAAGGATTAATATGCAGAATACATAAAGAATTCAAGAAACTCAACAAGAAAAAACAAATAATCCAGTTAAGAAATGGGCAAAAGACCTGAATAGACACTTCTCAAAAAAATGCTCGGTATCACTAGCAATCAGGGAAATGAAAATCAAACCCAAACTCTAGCTAGCATGGTTATTATCAAAAAGACAAAATTAACAGATGTTGGGGCAGACATGGCTCAGCTGGTTAAGCAAATTCTTGGGACAATCACATTCTACCTCAGAGAGCCTGATTTGACTCAGGGCTACTCTGCTTCTGATCTAGTTTCCTGCTGATCTATGTGGAGGCAGCGGATGATGGGTCAGGTATTTGAGTCCCTGTCATCCCTTGTGGAAGACCTGGATGGAGTTCCTGGCATCTGGCTTTGCAGTGGCCCAGTCCTGGTCTTGCAGGTATTTGGGGAGTTGGGGAATGAACCAGTGGATAGAAGATCTGTGTGTATACTTCTGTCTCTATCACTCTATCACTTTGTATTTCAGACAAATAATTAAAAAATTAACAAATGATGATGAGGATGTAGAGAAAGGAAATTCTTATTATACGTTTATTAGGAGTGCAAATTAGCACAGCCATTACAGAGAATTGTATGGAGGTTCCTCAAAAAAGTAAGAACAGGTATGTCATGTAACACAATTATCCCATTGCTAAATATAAATATACAAAAATGACAACAGGATATGAAAATAACATCTGTACTCTCATGTTCACTATCAGCATTCATAATAACCAAGATAGGGAATCAATCTAAATGTCTACTGGTGGATGAATAAAAAAGGGAAATATTCTATCTATCTAACTACATATATATATATATATATATATATATCATAAAGCCATGAAATTCTGTCATTTACAGCAAAATGGAGATCATTAGTTTAAATTAAATAAACCTGACAGAAAGATACATACTGTTTGCTTTCTCTCTCTCATTTGTGGAATTTTATAAAAATAATTGATCTGAACTTGGAATAGTGATTACTAGAGTTTGAGAAGAGTGGGTATGGGGTGATAATTACTGTGAATTTCTTTATAAACAACTAGAAGACAGGATTTTAGGAGGTTTTAACTATAAAGAGGAGTGCTCAAAAGACAGAGATATTTACTCTGATGGGACATCACACAACATATACATGCAAAGGAAGAGCACATAATGCCCCATAAAATGTAAATATGTGCATTTTTATATGCCTGTTGGATGGCAGAAGGAAAAAGGAGCCATCTGCAAAGAAGAAAGCAAAGCCTCACTGGACACTGAACCTGCTGCACACTGGCACTGGACCGCCCAGCCCCCAGAATGACCAGCTCGTGGCGTGTTGTTACAGATGTCCAAATGGACCACGACAGAACAACAGGTCCAAGAAGTGAGGGTTCTGCTGTGACAAATACCTGAAAAATGTGAAATGGCTTTGGAACTGGATAACAGGAGGAGGCTGGAAGCGTCCTAAGGTGCATGGTGGAAACCACCCACATTGTTGTGAGCAGATTGCTAAAATAATTCACTGAGGGATACTATACAGCAGTAAAAAACAATGAAATCTGGTCATTTGCAATAAGATGGAGGAATCTGGAAAACATCATGCTGAGTGAATTAAGCCAGTCCCAAAGGGACAAATATCATATGTTCTCCCTGATTGGTGACAACCAACTGAGCACCAAAGTGGAAACCTGTTGAAGTGAAATGGACACTATGAGAAACAGTGACTTGATCAGCTCTTGTGCTGACTGTTGATGAACAATGTAATACTTTATCCATTTTAGTGTTTTTTCTTTGTTTTGTTCTAGTACTATTGGTTGAATTCTGTAATTAACACACAATTATTCCCTGTTAAATGTAACAGTGGGAATAAGAGAGAGAGGAGATGTACAATTTGGGACATGCTCAATCGGACTTGCCCCAAATGTTGGAGTTAGAATCGCGCCAGGGGATTCCAATACAATCCCATCAAGGTGGCATGTACCAGGCCATCTCATTAGTCCAAGTGATCAATTTCAGCTCACAATTGATCACACTGATAGGTCTAAGAGTCAAAGGGGTCACACAAACAAGACTAGTGTCTGCTAATACTAACTGATAGAATCAAAAAGGGAGAGAATGATGCATCATGGGAAGCGGGATACACAGCAGACTCATAGAATGGCAGATGTCCTAAACAGCACTCTGGCCTCAGAATCAGCCCTTAAGGCATTTGGATCTGGCTGAAGAGCCCATGAGAGCATTTTAGGCATGGAAAGCCAAGACACTCTGGGAAAAAAAAAAAAAAAGAAGAAGACCTAAATGAAAGATCTCTGTGAGTGAGATCCCAGTGGAAAGAATGGGGCCATCAAAGAAGGAGGTACCTTTCTCTGAAGGGAGGAGAGAACCTCCACTTTGACTATGACCCTGTCGGAATAAGATCGAAGTCCACGAACCCTAAAGGCTTCCATAGCCTCTGCAACTCATGACTAGAGCCTAGGGAGATTACTGGTGCCATAAACAAGAGTGTCAAATTGTTTAGTCAACAACAGGAGTCACTGTGTACTTACGTCTCATGTGGGATCTGTCCTTAATGTGTTGTCCAATGTGAAGTAATGCTATAACTAGTACTGAAACAGTATATCACACTTTGTGTTTCTGTGTGGGTGCAAACTGATGAAATCTTTACTTAATATATACTAAATCGATCTTCTGTATATAAAGATAATTGAAAATGAATCTTGATGAGAGTAGAAGACATAATGAGAAGAAATGGTTCACTCATATCTTTACTTAGTTTATACTAAACTGATCTTCTGTATATAAAGAGAATTGAAAATGAATCTTGTTGAAGAATGGGATAGGAGAGGGAGTGGGAGATGGGATGGTTGCTGGTGGAGGGAGGTTATGGGGGGAAAAGCCGCTATAATCCAAAAGTTGTATGTTGGAAATTTATATTTATTAAATAAAATTTGAAAAAAAAGAAATAGTTCATTCATAATAGAAGCAACAAAAACCAAAAGATCAAATGCTTATGAATAAATTTATGAAGAGGACAATACGTATAAAAAAACTTTGAGACATTTATAAAAGTGCAAAGTAAACATAAAAATCATAATTTTAACCAAGGTAACATATACATTTTATATTACCTACCCAAAATGCTGAGATTTTGATCCTTCTAAAGTTTGACAGATATACCAAAACAGAGGTACAAAAATTAACCACTGAAAATAGTGAGCAAATCCTGTAACAGAAAAGAAATGAGCTCTTTGCCCTAATAATCAGTAAAATATACCATAAATATTCTATAATTGAAAGAAAATAGTTCTCATCCACGAATAGAGACAGAGTTCAAATTCGAGAGTTAGTTTCATTGATATCATTATGAGAGAAAATTAAATTTTCAAATAAAATGTGTGGATAAACATATAGCTATTGGAAATCAATAGACTAGATATTAATGTAACACTACAAGCTAGAATTACCTTGTGTCAATCAGACAAAAGCAAATGGTCAGGTGCTTGCCTAGTAGATAAAATGTAGACTAGGAAACTGTGTCCCATTTTGGAGTGCCTTAGAGCCAGCTTCTGATCTTGGCTTCATAATGACTCAGACCCTGGAAGACAGCAGCGATGACTCAGCTAATCAGGTTCCTGCCACTCATGTGGGAGACCCGAACAGAGTCCCAGTTCCCAGCTTCAGTCCCTGGCCATTACAGCCATCTGCAGAGCAAATCAGAATATGAGAGAACCCCATCCCATTTTCTCTCTCTTTCTGTCCGACTTTTGCATAAATAAATTTATTTTTAAAGTAAAAGCAAGAACACATTAATGTAAAAGAGAAATCATGGATGAATTTCTTACAATCGAGCAAAATCCAATGGCAAAAACATAGAATAAACTGTACCACATATTTTTAAATGGCAAAACACTTTAAATGCAAATGGGACCGTCTCTTCAACAAACAGTGCTGGGAAAACTGGATTGCCACAAGCACAAGTATGAAACAAGACCCCTACCTTGCACCTTACACAAACATTTTTTCAAAACGGATTAAAGATTTAAATCCGCAACCCAATACAATCAAATTATTAGAGAACACTGGGGAAACCCTGCAAAGGAAAAGAGTTTTTGGAAAAGACCCCACAGGCACAGGCAATCAAAACCAAAATTAACAAACAGGATTACATCAAACTGAGAAGCTTCTGTACTACAAAAGAAACACTCAGGAACATGAAGTGGCAATCAACAGAATGGGAGAAATCATTTGTAAACTATGCAGCTGATAAAGGGTTAATAACCAGACTATTTAAAGAGATTAAGAATCTCAATACAACAAACAAGCCAGTTAAGAAACCTGCAAGTGACTTAAACAGGCATTTTTCAAAAGAGGAAATGGCCAACAGACACACGAGAAAATGTTCCGGATCATTAGCCATCAGGGAAATACAAATCCAAACCACAGTGAGGTTTCACCTCACCCCAGTTAGAATAGCAGACTCAGAATGACAATGGCTTTAAGTAGAACTCTGACTTCAGAATCAGCCCTTAAGGCTGAAAAACCCACAAGAGCATTTCAGGCATGGAAAGCCAAGACACTGTGGCAAAAAATGTGGTCATCAAAGGAGGAGGTACTTTTCTCTGAATATAGGAGAGAACTTCTACTTTTCTTATGTCGTTGTCTAAATATTGAAGGAGTTTGTAGATTTAAAAGGCTTCCATAGCTTAAGCAGCTCATGTCAAGAGACTTGGGTGATCACTGACATCATATATAGTGTTAATTGTTAAATTAATAACAGGAGTCACTGTGCACTAACTTCCCATGCAGGACCCTTGTCCTCAAAGAGTTCCATTATGAGAGTTAACAATAAAATTTGTTCTCAAAGATTTATTTCATTTTAGTGTATTAAATAGAGGATATTCTTATTTCTCAGAAGTTTTAGTTATGCGTAAGTTTCCAACTCCATTGCATGTTTTCTTAGTTGTTTCCTTAATTAATGATAAAACTCGTTCTCAAGTACTTACTTTCTTTTAGTGTGTTAAATGGAGGATATTCTTATGTGTCTCATAAGTTATAGTTCTATCTAAGTGCTCGCAAAAAATTGTCATTCTTGGTTGCTTCTTTAAAGTTAAGTTTTAAAAAAAGAATTCAAATTATCTTTGAAATGCAATGACTCTGAACAGCCTTTGTCTCGACTGTTGAGGAACAGTTTTGTTTTTTTCGTGATAATTATTGAACTCTTTACTTAGTATAGAGTTGGTCTTCTGTGTATAAAGTTAATTGAAAATGGATCTTAGCATAAAATGGAAGTGGGATGGGAAAGGGAGGAGGAGGAGTGGTGGGAGTGTGGGTAAGGTGGGAAGAATCACTGTATTTCTAAAGTTGTATTTATGAAATGCATGAAGTTTGTATCCCTTACATAGAAGGTTTCTTTGGGGAAAAAGATAAACTCTCAGGAGAACAGCAATTAATATTGATAACATTCTAACAAATAAGTGGGAAAAATATAAAACCCCACAGAAACGATCAATTATGTGAATTAAGAACCCTCAAAGGTATATACTTGATGCTTATATTTATTAAATGCCGCTCATATTTTCACAATAATAATAATAATAATCATTACAACTTAATAAATAGTACCCTGAGATACCATTTCTTATGCTTTAGGTTGTCACTTGTTTTAAATATTGAGAACACAATTTGGCAAATCTGTACAGAAACGATGTTTGCAGACACATACTATTGATAAGCAAGAACCCTCAAAGTAAGTACTGGATTCACACATTGACCCCAAACCCTAATCTACTGCACTATTTCTGTGCAAACATGACACAACTTGGCTAGTCTCCGCTAATCTGCGACCCTCTGTGGGCTACCACATCAGGGGGCTCCAAAATCCAGCACTGGATTCCCCCATCTTACAGCCACTCTGATTACCTTGCAATACTCCAGTGTCTCACACAAGGCAACACCCAACATGTGGACTCCCTCTTTGCCTTCTTGGGTAACACCTATATGTTATCCCATAGCCCAAACTACCCCTTCACACATCTCAAGAGAAATGCTTACTTTGCTTGGTTCCAGTTAATGGTTTTCTGAGCGGGACTGTTTGTAAAGAAAAGGAATGTGAAATTAAAGAAGTAGACAACAAGAAGTACAGATCTTGACTTTTTTAAAGGTTTATTTATTTGAAAGGCAGAGTGAGGTTTGTATGTTGAGGGGTAGGGAGATCTTGTATCCACTGGTTCACTTTCCAAATAGCCACAACAGCCAGGTAGCCAGGGCTGAGTCATGTTGAAGCCAGGAGCCGAGAACTCAATCCAGGTCACCCACACGGATGGCAGGAACCCAAGTATTTGAACCATCATCTGCTGCCTCCCTATGTACAACAGTGGAAAGCTGGGTAGGAAGTGGAGTAGCTGGGACTCACATCAGTCTCCAATGGGATGTGGACATCCCATAGGGCAGCTTAGCCTGCTGAGATACAACTCTTCCGAGGTCTTGATTTCTCAGAATCACTCTCCAAGGAGAAGATTGGCACAGAGAGGCTGAACGAATTAGTTCATCTGCAATTGTGGATTTTTGTGGTGTTTCTCTTTCTGTTGAAGAATAATGACTAATGTAGGAGAAGAAACCTCTGTGACCTCAAGCACAATTTTCCATTGGAAATATAATTTCATAACTGTAAATCTCATTTATTTTCAAACTTGGAAAAGATGTTTTATGACAAGTTGATAATACTCTTTAAGAAGGCACAATTTGAAGAACTGATTAAGAAATTTAAATTATCATATTTTATAGTATGAATTTATACTTTCCTACTTTGTATGGTTTTAGTTAAGCAAAAATAGGAGGTTATTCAAGCAGCTTTCTAATTTTAAAACCAGAATGAATCTGAGAATAAACTGAATAGCACAGTCTCAGAGAATTGGTCATTGAAAAGCACATTAATGAGCATTTCCAACTACTAATACTAAATTTTTTGAGTTGTTGAATATAAGATTTTATCATATACAATAGTTCAATAGCAAGTACTGGCTCAAATTTTTCTCCATGGTTTCTTCCACATCTGTGAGTACAATCAAGTGTTCAATTTTCTTAATAACATTATTGTCCAAAATAAATGCCTACTTGGGAAGTTTCTCTAAATGTTGATCAAGCGTGTTTGTAACTTATGACTGAGATTTTGAAAAAGCACATGCAATAAATTAAAATAACATTTGAATAAAATTTATAAAATAACATTAGTTTTATAAAGATTATTATTCTGAACATGAGGAATATCTACGGGGAGTAATGGATAAAGCATTGTAAACATAAGCACCCACAAGAACATACAGATCTTACTTTCCTCCTAATGGACCCTCATAACAGAATGTTAACATATTCTCTATATGCTTTGAAAATGGTTATTAAAAGTTGGATATACCTGCAAAGGTACAAAGCAATTTTAAATTCAAATACTTCATGTTGCACAGTGGAGCACTCTGGTTTCTAAAGGAGGAACAGATCGCACAGAATGCAGCTTACCAGTCCTTTTTCACTACTCAAGATCTAAATATCAATGAGGATTTCATTTCATTGTTTTGGATAAGTGTACTTAAATCTGCATCATTGGGTTCTTTATTCATTTATTTATGAGAGAAAAAACAAAGACGAACAGAACTTCCAGTTGCTGGTTCACTCCTAAAAAGCCCACAACAGCAGGGACCGGGCTGAAGCCAGGAGCCAAGAACTCTATGTAGGTCTCCCACTTGGGTGGCAGGAATCCAACTACTTGAGCCATTACTATATCCCAGGGTCCACATAGCAAGAAGCTGGAATCAAGAGGAAAACCAGAACTCAAACCCAAGTACTCCAGTGGAATGCAGTGTCTTGCCCAATGTCTTAGCCACCAGGCTAAATGCCAGCGCCCATTATTTTTTGTGCAAAGATGACATGCACAATAATAAAATCTTAAGTTAGAAGGATAATAATATTTCCTGCACTGAATGGCAGTTTGTCATTAACAAAGAGTTGTTATAAGAATCTTATTTTATCAGCACAACACCCTGGGAAGTTAAACTGATTTTCTTAATTGGAAACCCGAAGCTCAAGGAGACTAAACGGATTCTCTAAATCCCATGGCCATAAATTGCCCCCTGGGGAACAGATCCTAGACTTGCTGATTTGGGTTCACTGTTCTTTCCAGTACACAATCCCTCCACACAATTTAACCAACTAATGTTGCAATTATGTGTTATACAATAAATGTGTCTGAATGTTTCTCTCCCATTAACAATCTAAATCTCATCAGACTCTAGAAGACTTTTCCTACACTGGTAAACATGATTATCTGACAGGTCTTTGTAGACAGGAGGTGTAACGTGACTCGTTCTTCTCTTTAAACAGGATTCACAAACCATGTGAACATCAAGCATTTTCTGATCACTATAAAGAAATGCATATATAACCAAGCCCCCTCCACTAATGAAAAAGTGCCCTCCCTGAAGTCGTAAGGTGGTTTCCCTGTGAGAAATACACTCAGCCAGGGGAGAGGGAGCTGAAATGCCATTAGGGGTTGCCATGGGATACAGCTTCGTAAGAGCATTTGCAGAGCAGATGGAAGGAGGCTAAATAAAGTATATGCAGGTACAAAATGAGAAGTTTTCTATTTAATTTGCCATAAACAATAGAAGAACTTGAACATTTGTCTGTGAGGAAAAAAAATCCTCCTGTCAGAGCAAATTACATTTGGCATTTGGAAACACAAGCCCATAATTGTAAACCTAATTTGTTTTAAAATTTGGGAGAGCAGTTTTATAATGGCATGATAATGCTTTTCAAGGAAACAGTTTCTATGAACTGATTGCAAAAAAATTAATATCCTATTTTACTAATATGAATTTATATGTTCCTTTTGTATGATTACAGAGATTCGAGAATAGGAAACTCTGCCCTAAAATGGGAAGCTAGAAACACACGATTCATCAAAGGGAAGAGAAAACTTTTAAAAATTCTATGCTGATCACCCTGTTTGCTATGTCTGCTACTTTTTCCTCTGTTTAGGACTTGGAGTAGCTTATATACATACTACAAAACAGCCATGCTGGGGCTGCCATTGTGGAGTGGCAGGTTAAGACACAGGTTTGAGTCCTCTGTTTCCAATCCAACTCCCTGCCAATGTGCCTGGGAAAACAGCAGAAGATGGGCCTGGTACTTAGATCCCTGCTTCCATGTGGAAAACTAGGGTGGAATTCACAGCTCTGGTTGTTGCATCCATTTGAGGTAGTGAACCAGCAGGTGGAAGATCTCTCCATCTCTGTCTCTCCCTCTCTCTGTGTCACTCTGCCTTTCAAGCAAATAAATAAGTCTTAAAAGAAAAGCCACCACTTTGTAACTCCTGAAAGACTCCCAGTGAATTAACTAGCTGTCCATAAAGTGCAATATCTTGCACGAAGTCTGCGCATTGACACCATGTGATATGTGCATTGCAAATGTCTATTTGCAAAGCAGATGCATCTTCCAGAAATGCTTTCAGTCACTGGTCCTCACTGGGAGAATTACAAGGGAGTATTCACTTACAAATTCTTAGGTATAAATAGGAACTTTTGAATTACTGCTTGAAAAACATAGACTCTTGAGTAGAAGAAACCCTTCACAGAACAGCCAACACAGCGGAATAAACTAAAACCTTTGTCTACCTAAGGAATACTAGTATAAATGGCTCACACGTCATGAGAGAGAATTTGCTGTGGTAAAGAATTAGAATGACACATTAACTCTCTTTCCTTCTTTCTCTCCAAACCTTCTTCTTTCTTCTATTTCCCCCTTTTGCTAGAATAATATAAGGTTTATATTTTACATTGATTTATAATAGTTTTATCTCCTTTAAAGCTTAGAAGGATTCACCCTTTTTACAATAATCACTATAAAAATAGTGTGCTGTCCTGTTTTCTTGTGGAGTATCTGATTTTCTACACACAAATTCATATTACCTTTTTCATGTAATTGCTTTTCTACTCATGAAATCATGTAACTTTTCCTCTACTTTTTCCCATAAATGGAAACCTATACAAATGCTTTATTATGTTTATCATCATGTTACCGTATCAAGACTACATTATAGATGATTATCTTCATTTTGCATCAGGTGAAATAGCAAAAACTTATCCATACTCCCTGTTAGTGATAGCCTACCAAGACACCGACTGCCAGTTCTGGCTGTGGTTAGTGACATCTTTCCCCTTGCAATCTGATGCAATCTGTGGTGGATTCCTTAGCCAGCATTTGAATACCCATTTCCCCAGTGCCCACTGACCTAAGGGTTTTAGTCTTCACTGTCAACTGTTACTTGAATTAGTTTTAAATGCTGAGTTTCTAGTTCTGTTCCCTGTATTTTTAGACTCTAGTGCACCTTTTATAAAAATGTTTTTCTCCTTTTCCACTTTCTCATTTATGTATGTACTTATTTTTGTATCTATTATTAATAGGGTTCATGAATGTTTTAGACTATATATATATATATATATATATATATATATATATAATGATCATCTAGGTAGTATTTCATTCAGCACTCAATATATCACATATTTATCCAGTAGGAACATCTTCAGGCTAGGTTGTTTTTCTTTTTGACATGATCCCATTAGCTACTAAGCTTTGCACAATAAGGCACCCCAGGTACAACTTGTACTATAGTCGCCCTGGATCTAAAAACAACTTCTTGAGCAAAAGAAATGAAATAAGTCAATTTTGGAGAAGAGACAGAAAATGTGGCTCAGTCTGAGGGCTCTGGATCTTTTCAGGCAGGTTTTAGCAGAATGTGCACATTCTGGGTACTCTCATCCCTGTAGTAAAGGGCCTGTTTCTTTGGGTGAAGACCATGGTTGCCCAGTCAGTCCAGTGACTAGAGGGGAAAATCTGCTTATTTAAGTACAAGCCCGAGATGGCAGTGGACTTAAGTCAAGTGCTCCAACCTACTTCTATCAACTATGACTCTGCTATTTTGATCTCCAGGAATCATGACGCCTATATCTCTATTGGTTGTGAACTTGCACAAGGATGATAAGCATCATTTTACTGCATTAAAAACTCATTATAGAATGAGTTTTTTATTTTTGTTTTGCTTTAAAAGATATATATATATATATATATATATATATATATATATAATATTTATTTGAAAGGCACACACAGAGACAGACACACCTACCCCCACCCCCTCCCTCCGAGAGAGAGAGAGAAAGAGAGAGAGATTTTCCATCCACAGGTTCACTCCCCAAATAGCCACAATGGCTAGGCCTGGATCCAAAGAACTCCATACTGGTTTCCCATGTATGTGTCTGAGGCCAAGCACTTGCGCCATCTTCCACTGCTTTCCCAGTTGAATTAGCAGAGAGCTGGATCAGAAATGGGCAGCTGGGACTCAAAAGGCACCCAAATGGGATTCCAGCATTGCAGACAATGGCTTAACCCATTGGGCCACAATGCCAGTCCTTATAGAACAAGTAAAATAAACATCTCATCACACTAAAATATAAGCCCAAACATAAAATCAAATAAATATATAGAATTATAACAGAAATGAAATTTTTGTAACAGAAATGTTTACAATCTCCAGGAATTCTAATTAAGATTAATCAATTAATGATAACATCACCAAAAGATAAATAGAAGCAGAGGTTAAAAGAGAATAGAAATTTGATTAAGTACAAACAGAGCTCTGGCTTTTCTCAGCAGTGGACACTGCCTATCCACCTGCCAGCTGCCACTGGTCTTCTCATTAACCAGAATGAGCCACTGCATCTTGCATGGACAAAAATTTAAAAATACTAGCTTACATCTGAAGAGAATCTGATTTACAAGGTCCACTTAATACTGTCTCATTTTCTAAATGGATATTGTATAGGATAAAGATTATACTTTTCACATAAATGTCACTTCCTAACTACAATGAAATTTGCTCAACGGCATTCGTAACCCTGCCATAGTGTCTTCCAAGCACCAGGTATTCAGTTAAAGCTTTGTTTGCAAAGTCACCCTACTCAATAGTCAGTTATGACTTCTGTCCTTTGGGGCCATTCTGTTCTCGATCTTTCTTAAACCTTTCCAGTTGGACATTACCAACAAATTTCATGAATGAGTCAAAGGAAGCAACTGCTCTATTTACTTCCAAATTGCTTTCTAAACATATTACTACAAAAGGGTGCTCACTGATTTTACTCTGCCAGAACAAGTGATTGGTTGCTAGTGTTTCTACAATCTCAAGGGTTACCTTAAAACTCAGGTAATTTTCATTATGCCACATTGCATTCTCATTTATATTCCTGTTGGCTGCTGAAGGCATGCTCACTTAAGGAATACATTATATTTGGGTCCGCCATCATGGCACAGTGGGTTAAGCCATTGTCTGTGATGCCAGCATCCCATATGGGTGCTAGTTTCAGTCCTGGCTGCTCCACTTCCAATACAGCTCTCAGTTAATGTGCCTGGGAAAGGAGCTGAAGGTGTCCCACGTGCTTTGGACACTGGACCCATGTGGGGGACTCGGGAGAATTTCCTGGCTCCCGACTTCAGCCTGGCCTAGCCCTGACTATTGCCAACGTTTGGAGAGTGAATGAGCACCTCTCTCTCTCCCTCTCCCTCTCTCCCTCTCCCTCTCCCTCTCTCCATCTCTCTCTGAAACTCTACTTTTCAAATAAGAAAATATTTTTATAAAACAATATATTACATTTTCTCTTGCACCCACATCATTCTCTGGTGTTAAACATGCCAGTTAGTGACAATAACTCATTTAGGCTACTAAGGTCATTCTTTACTGCAAGCCTCCTGCTAACCTGAGTCAAGGGGATTCCGGACCTGCATTTACTTACATTCTTTCCCTCCCCTATGCCAGTCTTCAACACACTGTGGAATTACACATAAGAAACAGAAACATCCAACTGCCAGTTTCCTCTAGGAGGAGACGTGGAGGGTTGTGACCAAAAGCAAGACAGGCATAGTCTCTCTTTCTCTGTCTGAAATTGTTTCTGCATATGCATACATTAGCTATTCAGAAAAAAATGGAAGATTCAAGCTATAAATAACATACGGAATTGGTCAACGAATCAGTCTTAGAAAACTAGTATCCCGGCCGGCGCCGTGGCTCAACAGGCTAATCCTCCGCCTTGCGGCGCCGGCACACCAGGTTCTAGTCCCGGTCAGGGCGCTGGATTCTGTCCTGGTTGCCCCTCTTCCAGGCCAGCCCTCTGCTCTGGCCCAGGAGTGCAGTGGAGGATGGCCCAGGTGCTTGGGCCCTGCACCCCATGGGAGACCAGGAAAAAGCACCTGGCTCCTGGCTCCTGCCATCGGATGAGCGTGGTGCGCCGGCCGCGGTGGCCATTGGAGGGTGAACCAACGGCAAAGGAAGACCTTTCTCTCTCTCTCTCTCTCTCACTGTCCACTCTGCCTGTCCAAAAAAAAACAAAAAAAAGAAAGAAAAAGAAAACTAGTATCCCAAGTTTTATTTTGCCAAGCAACTAAAGAATACAATAAGGTTCCCTGATGGTGCGAATTGATCCGCATCTGGATAACACTTGTTCAGGAACAGTGCAGCAGTGCATGTCCACCACAGTTCCTCTAATGGTCTTACGAACTGTGCAGGATCTGCACTCAGGATTTGTTCTGGTCATTGTCTTCAAGATCTTTTATTCATATAAAAAGACACAGTGCCCCCAGTTCTCGTCGGACTATTTGTATCTTCTTTTATGCCGAGTCTCCTCCTGTCCATTTAAATCAGAAATATTGGATAGGAACTGGAGCTTCAGTTACAAGCAGAGAAGCCTTACATTTTGAAGACATTAGAGATGGAAATATAAATCAGTACATTTATTAGATTTTGCTATTGTCTTAGAATGTGAATCAGTCAATCAGGGAAGGACCTGCTTAGGGTTTTTTTTTTTTTTTTTAAGTCACCAACAAAGGTAAGTTACTTAATACATAACTGCATTTGATACTGAATAGGTGATACCCAGAAATCTGAGCAAGGAAATCACTGGCATTTCTTGTCAAAAATGCAGACACTCGGGCAACAGTTAGGCCAGGTGGTAAGACAGCAGCCAGCATGCCCACATCCATATCTCAGGGTCTGGGCTCAGTTCCTGGTCCTTACCCAGTTTCCTGCTAATGCAGACCCATGGTGGGCAACAGTGAGACTCGCACTGTTGGGCCCCTGCAGCGAATGTGGGAGATCAAGACTGAGTGCTCAGTTCCATTTCTCCCTTCCTCCCTCCCTTCCTTTCTCCCTCCCTCCCTTCCTCCCTCCCTCCCTCCTTCCTCCCTCCCTTCCTCCCTCCCTCCCTTTCTCCCTCCCTCCCTTCCTCCCTCCCACCTTCCCTTCCCTCCCTCCCTTCCTCCCTCCCTCCCTTCCTCCCTCCCTCCCTCCTTCCTCCCTCCCTTCCTCCCTCCCTCCCTTTCTCCCTCCCTCCCTTCCTCCCTCCCACCTTCCCTTCCCTCCCTCCCTTCCTCCCTCCCTCCTTTCCTCTCTCCCTCTCACCTTCCCTTCCCTCCTTCCCTCCCTCCTTCCTTCCTCTCTCCCTTTCATCCTTTCCTTCTTTCTTCATCCTCCTCTTCCTCTTTTTCCTCTCCTTCTCCTTCTTCTCTCCTGCCCTCCTTCCCTCCCTCCCTCCTTTTTGAATAAGTAAATCAACTTTGAAATGCAGTAGCTGATCCCTCTTGAAGTCTCAACAAAGTCAGAATGCTTACAGGCCCGCTCTAGGCATCTAGATTCTTTAAAGGCCCACAGTTTCCATACGTAAGCCCTAAAGTAATGACATCAGAACCTTTGAGAGAGAAAAGACCACATATGTTTTCAAATACATACAAGGAAGATCAAAAACAGACAACATACATTTAAAACATAATGTATTTCTATATGGTAGCAAAATTATTTTAAAGGAAATTCAAAAAAAAATTCTCTATCATTGAAATGATTGATTTTAAATATTTAGAAACTTACAGATGAATTCATATGATTACATATTCTATACATATTTAATTACATAAACTGTTCATGTAAATGCTGATAAATACCATTATACTTAGGTGGCTATATATAATGTCATAGGTACACATCCCAAGTCAATGAAGATGACCTAGAGATTTGAGAAATAAGTCATGTCAATTTCTTAAACAGAAGCAGATAAAAGCATCGTTATTTGGTAAATATCAGCTTTTTGGAGCACACTACGTTTTAGTACTCATTTGCCTGCATGAAGGGACTTCCTGAAAGCACTGAATGTGGCTATAAGCCACCCAGATAAGGCTATTTTTCAGAAGGTTTGGTGGCAGGTAGTGATTACAATAAAGTCAGAGGAAAATGTAATATATATTCATGCCCCCGTACATCTCTGGGACATAAAATGATTTTATTTCATAAAATAAATGACATTTTACATGTTTTCAATGCTTCACTTGAGCCACCTTTTTTCTCCTGTCTCCTCCAGGTTTTAAATTTTTATCCACTAATAAAACCAATTAAAACTATCTCTAAACATGAAATTGGAAGACATAATATCATCCTTTCTTTCTTTTTTTTTTAATGAAAGAAATTCTCTTCAACTTTTTTTTATTTGACAGGTAGAGTTAGACAGTGAGAGAGAGAGACAGAGAGAAAGGTCCTCCCTCCATTGGTTCACCCCTCAAATGGCTGCTATGGCCGGAGCTAAGCCGACCCAAAGCCAGGAGCCAGGTGCCTCCTCCCGGTCTCCCACGTGGGTGCAGGAGCCCAAGCACTGGGCCATCCTCCACTGCCTTCCCGGGCCACTGCAGAGAGCTGGACTGGAAGACAAGCAACCAGGACCAGAACCCGGTGCCCATTTGGGATGCCGGCACTGCAGACAGAGGATTAACCAAGTGAGCCATGGCACCAGCCCCTCTTCAACTTTTAAGTTAAACCTAATAAAATAAACTCAGGCATAACTAGAATTTCAGAGGCCTGTTCTCTTCAGACTTCCTGATTCCTTTTTTGGTGTACTGAATCCTTGCACAGTGTGCTACATGTCTCCTGAAGTGATTATCTGATTTTTCTTGTTACTGTCAAGAGAACACTATTCCTATGAGATGAGGTTATACTATGTCTTAGGAGAATTCTAGAAAAACCATTGGCTTCTCGGATCAAGAGAATGAATGTATCGGAGCCCTGATTTCATTTCAGAAAATTTCCCATGGGGCGTGCATGTGGTGCAGGGGCTAAGATGTCACTTGGAGAAATTACATTCCATATCAGAGTGTCTGAATTGACTCCAATTTCAGTTTCCTGTTACTGGTGAGGCAACAGGTGAAAGCTTAAATGCGTGGATCTCTGCTACCCATGTGGGAGATTCAGACTGAGTTTTTTGGCTCCTCGATTTGGCCTGGCCTGGGCTCAGCTGTTGAGGGCATTTGGGAGTAAATCAGTAGACAGGAGTCTCTCTCTGTCTCTCTCGCTTGTGCGCGCTCTCTGTCTCTCCCTCCCTCTCTCTCTTTTCCTTTCAAATAAATAAAAAATATTTTCATAATTTTAAAAAATAACATTCTCCTCTTCTTGAGTTAAATCTCCCAACAAGTAGCTGAAGAATGGTTGACTGCATCTGTTTCCGGTGGAGAATGTGTCTTAGCCATAACACCATCAAGAATTTTTATTTTCAACTATCTCTTTGTCCTGTACAGACTAGTGTCAGTTTAAGCACAGCATGAGGAGAAGGCAGTGTCAGCAGGGGGGCAGGAGAGGAATACCTGCACTAGAGTGCCTCTGGTTGGACAGGGGAGGGGGGTAGGGTTGTGGCTCAGCAGGTTAAGCCACACCTTCAACACCAGCATCCCATTTGGATGCCAGTTCAAGTCCAGGGTGCTCCACTTCTGATCCAGCTTCCTGCTAATTGCCTGGGAAAGCAGTAGAAGATGGCCCATGTCCTTAGACTCCTGCACCCGCATTTGGAGCCCCTGATGGAGTTCCAGGGTCCTTGGCTCAACTCTGGTCATTGCAACCATTTGGAGAAGTGAAGAGAAGCAGTGGAAGATCAATCTCTCTTTCTCTATAGCTCTGCCTTTGAAATAAACAAACATATAATATTTTAAAGAATATCTTTGTGGGAATAGGGGAGGCCACTACAGAAGTCTCAGCACATAGCTGGAGCAAAAAAATGAGAGAAATGATGCTCTAAAGAGTGTAACAGTGTGTGGACAGAAACCAGGATACCGCACTGTCTCGATACTATGAAGTCTATCTCCCAGAGTCCCTGGTATTTTTTGCTCTGTCCCTGAGCACAACCCCCGTGTGACCTTGCTTGAGATGCAGTATTCTTTTTCCTGGACTTGAAGTACCTGTGTCTAATTAGCTGCTGTCTCTCTCATCTTCCATGATTACGGGTTGTGTTATTTAGTTACTCCCTCAACTCTGAGGTAGGAGTGGATTCACCCATCCTCAATGAGAAGAAGAGAATTTGAATATAGCAGAAGTAAAATATATATATATATAAAAATTACAATCTTATATTAATGGAATCAAAAGAAAGTCATTTTACGGGCTGACGCTATGGCACAGCAGGTAAAGCCACTGCCTGCAGTGCCAGCATCCCAAATGGGTGCCAGTTCAAGTCCTGGTTGCTCTAATCTGATGCAGCTCTCTGCTGTGGCCCCAAGAAAGCAGAGGAGATGGCCCAAGTCCTTGGGCCCCTGCACCTGTATGTGAGACCTGGAAAAAGCTCCTGGCTCCTGCCTTTGGATCAGCTCAGCTCTGGCCATTGCAGCCATCTGGGGAGTGAACCAGCAGATGGAAGACCCCACCCCTTCTCTCTTACTCACTCTCTCTCTGCCTCTCTGTAACTCTGCCCTTTAAACAAATAAATACATCTTTAAAAACATAAGAAAGTCATTTTGGATTTCCCTGGAAAGCAAATGAAAATTTTTTGTAATCAGTAGTGGCAACAGCCTCACGACCTTGTGAATAGTCTAAAACTCACTGGAGAGCACATTTGTGAAGGGTAAATTTTTTGGTATGTGAATTATACCTCAACTAAAAAAAATAAAAATAAAAACTAAAATAATCATGACCATGACTCACTGAACATATTGAGTTTCCCTGTACTAAACACTGATATCCATTTGGAAACATAATATACATTGAAATGTACAGGAATGACTAGAAAGGGCAGAGATATGCATGTATTTGGAAACGTAATCATAGCTAATACTGAAATTACTGAATAAAAATAAACTTTTGCACTAAGGAATATTACTGGATATCTAACAAGTCTATCCAATAGCATAAATTATGAAGGAAATAAAACAATTTACATGAGAATATACTTAGTTCTAATTTATCATGATATATTCATTAGCAACTAGAATAAAAGTAGATCATATATTTAATTTAGCTTTACAGAGTCCATAAGTATTATACATTAATTTAAAATGAAACAAGAAAGGAAGGAAGGTGGAGGATTGAGAGAGGGAGGTGGATGGGGTTGGTGCTGTGGTGCAGTGGGTTAACGTCCTGGCCTGAACACCCGGCATGCCATGTGGGCGCTGGTTCGAAAACCGACTGCTCCACTTCCAAAACAGCTCTCTGTTGTGGCCTGGGAAAGCGGTGGAAGATGGCTCAAGTCCTTGGGCCCCTGCACCCACGTGGGAGACCTGGAGGAAGCTCCTGGCTCCTGGCTTCGGATCAGCACAGCTCCAGCCTTTGTAGCCAATTGGGGAGTGAACCATCAAATGGAAGACCCCCCCCCTTCCCTCTCTCTCTCTCTCTCTCTGTGTGTGTGTGTGTGTGTGTCTCCTCTCTGTGTAACTCTGACTTTCAAATAAAAAAATCTTTATAAAAAAAGAGAGAGAGAGAGGGAGGTGAGGGGAGTGAAGTATGGTTATTTTCTCAGGCCTGTACCTATGAAGTATATGAAATTTGTTCTTTTTACATTGATAAAAATAAGACTTTTACTTTAAAACATTAAACAATTCCATTTTCATATTTAATATAATTTTCTAAAAAGCTGCATCCAATACAATGTCAAGAAGTGGAGGAAATCTAGATGGAGCTTTAGATTCTGAAAGTTTTGCAGATGAAGAAAATAAGAATGAGAGGTGGGTGTTGGCATGGCGAATCAAACATCTCCTGGGAGACCTGAATCTTCTATGGAGAGTGGTTTGAGTCCTGGCCGCCACACTTCTCCAGCTCCCTGCTAACACACACACTGGGAGGCAGCCATAGTGGCACAAGCACTTGAGAGATCTGGATTGTGTTCCTGGCTCCTACCTTTGGACTGGTCTAGCCCTGACTGTTACAGACTTTAAGGGAGCGAACCAGAGGAAAGAAGAACTCCATCTCTCTTTGTCTCTTTGTCTTTCAAATAAAATGAAATTGATTAAGAAGGAAGGTGGGAAAAGTTACAGACAGATCCTGTTACTGTCCCAAGGTCATGGATGAGGAGTCATCAAAAAGCGCAAAATGGAATTAAAAGCTTATTTCCATGCAAACAGATTCTGAATGTGATGCACATTTAAATTTAAGTGCAGTCAGAGTATGACTGGGCTTAGAGTTTTCTCACTGACCACGCTTGCTCTTTCTAGTGCCCTCTCTCTCGGTGATGGATGTTAACCACTGAGTACCACTCAGGTTGGTTCTAGACTTGGTAAACAGTTAGTCTTCTAGCCATCTGACTTTGTATGTGTAGTCTTCAAGATGGATGTCTCCAACACATTTAACAGGTTTGGGATATCATCTAATAACATTTAGTAGATCAAGAAAGAGAGACTGAGTTAAGAAACTTCAGCTAGATCGGTAACTCTGGGTTGCTATTTATGTATGAGAATCACTTCTAAAGACATCTATTTATGCAATGACTTTTTTTTTTTTTACCACATCAACTATTTCCATTAGGATTTTGGCCCATGTGCTTTTTTTCCATCTAATCAAGGTTTTGATGCCTAATTACTACTTAAAGGAAGAGTTAATTTAGCACTTTAAGACAAAAAAAATTTAATTAGTGTTAGCTGATGATACATGCTTCATAAAAATCAGTAAATAATTAATATAAATAAATGTACCAGAGAATTTTCAAAGTTTCATGAAAATGTGTATTATAAAAAATTTGCATATATTTCAAAATATGGTCCACTCAATAAACTTCTATTTCCATTTCCTTTAACCTTTTGAATCCCACACATATACCTCACCAGAAATAAAACTTACCTCAGACAGAATGCTGAGAGATATTAGCTACATACTTTCCCCAAATCTTGCTGAAAAATTATTGACTCTTATTAGAGTGCAGCAGGTGGCTCATCTAGTGTTACTTTTTCAGCATTTCTCTGTGGACCAAGAATTCTTCAGTGTTTTAAGAAAACCTCTTTTTTGACGAGGTTCACTAGGAAAATTCTGATTAAACATCATTAACAATTTGATCACTCCTTAAAGGAATAGAGGATCTGGTTAAATACTACTCTACACTTGGCACAATTTCTTTTTAAATTATGGTTTCCAAATTATATTTGCTTTTTGTATAATGAAAGATGATGATGTGGAACACACAGTTCTTGGTAAATGGATTACAGTTGATTTGTTTCTTTCATTCAAGTTGGTCCTTGGACATAGATTTTACAGCTAACAATGAAGAGAAATGAAATTCTCTTCCTAGTAATATCACAAAAATCTCCTGAATCTTTTATCAAATTAGGAACAGGAGTATTTCAATGTGAGAACCTCTGTAAATTTTAAAGCATACACTTGAATCTGGCATTGCAGTGTGGTGGATAAAGCCATCACCTACGATGCCTGCATCCCATATGGGCACCGGTTCATGATCCAGCTGCTCCACTTCTGATCCAGCTCCCTGCTAATGACCTGGGAAAAAGCAGCAAAAGATGCCCCAAATATTAGGGCCCCCGACAGCCACGTGGGAGACCCATATGAAGCTCTTGGATCCTGGCTTTGGTCTGGTCCAGCTCTGGCCTTTGCAGCCATCTGGCAAGTGAGCTGACAGATGGAAGAGCTCGCTCTCTCTCTCGCTCGCTCTCTCTCTCTCTCTCTCTCTCTCTCTCTCTCTATCTATCTCTCTTTCTGGGTGCCTCAAAAAAGACCACAGTAGTTATGGAAGATCAGTGTTCAGAGTGGAGATCCAAGCAGCAGAAAAGCAGCAAGCTGTACTAGACTGCCTGCAAGCCACAGTCAGGCTTCTAGCTGTGCGAGCAAGTCATAGGTGTGCTGTGTACGGCATCTGGTGCTCACCTAGGTCACATCACTACCCCACCGAGAAGTTATTTGGGATCATTAAAGCTACACGTGTGGAGTCAGTGCTGTGGCATAGGGGGTTAAGCTATTTCTCTCAAACACCCTGTTTCTTTTTCCTTATACTTGACAGGGATTAGGAAACTCTTTGAGAAAAAGCTATCACTGAAACCTTTGTAGAAGTTGCCTGTTTCAGGGGCTGGCACTGTGGTGCAGCAGGTTAAGCAACCGCAACCATATGTACTGCTGGCATCCCATATGGGTGCCAGTTCGAGTCCTGGCTGCTCTACTTCCCATCTTGCTCCCTGCAATTGTGCCTGGGAAAGCAGTAGAAGATGGCCCAAGTCCTTGGGCCCCTGCACTCACATGGGAGACCCAGAAGAAGCTCCTGGCCTCTGGCTTCACTCTAGCCCTGCTCCATGCATTGAGACCATTTGGGGAATGAACCAGCAAACAGAAGTTCATTCTCTCTCTGCCTTTGCCTCTCCCTCTCTTAACCCTGCCTTTCAAGTAAAATAAATAAATCTTAAGAAAAAGCTACACAGGCCCTCGGGTATATTCATTAACAAATAAAATAATCTATTGGCATGGAATAGAAGGGTGTTGAGAATACTGCTTTGTGAAAGGAGGTTAGCTATACGTTAAACAAATGCCATTCTACGGCTTTGCAAACTTCTGATACACCACATTTCCAATTCCATATTTATAAGTCTGAGAAGGATGGTTAACTAGAAAGACTTCTATTATTAACTTTTATTAAGTTCCAATGAATGAAAGGGACTGTTTATTAATTTACTCACATCCAAAAAAGACACCTTTGGAATTTTACCCATATGATGCTTTATCTTAATAAAAGATACTGCCATTTGAATGTTATCTTTCCAGTCAAGTTTTCCAATGTTCACTATTTGCCTAAGTATAATTGTAACTTCTGTCATTAGTGCCTACTTTATATTAATTCTGATACATTTTCTAGCTTTAACGTTGTCAAGATTTGGACACTTTCCTTCATCCTAAGAGACAAGCGTGTCACTGACTAGGCTGAGACTACAGAATATGTCAAAAGAAGGATTATTCTGAGGAATAATTGTATTAATATATTTCCATGATATTATGATAATAGAACATGACAGGCGAAACGTGATGATAAAATATACAGGGACATCTTTCACGCAACATCAACAGAGTGATTGTGTTTTAATAGCATCAAGAAAAATTCAGCAATCAACCTGCTTTCACAATATTAATGGGGAGTAAAGTTCATATTTTTCAACCAAATGCTAAGGATTAGGCTCACTGAACCCAAATCTAAAAATAATAGCTTTTTACTTAGAATGTACAAAATATTTTTGTTTTTTAAAGAGCATATAAAATATGTGTTTCGTGTAAAACATGTCATATACAAAAACCAAATTCAATAACTAAATTTGGAGAATTACATTTTATAAAGAACATCATTAATATTGAACGAGTAAATTCTAGCTTCGTATCTAAAGATTAAATGTAGCTTTTCCAGGTCTCTGGGGAATATTTTCTCTTGTTACAAGAGCCGTGAAATCTTTAAGGCACAGAACAAAGGAAAACACACAGAGACACACACACACAGAAACACAGACACACACAGACACACATGGATGATTACAAGCTGGTAAGACGTGCTGATGGCAGACTTGTTGTCCAGTACTATTGAGGAGATGACAAGAGGAAAGCAGAAGATGGGGATTAGAAAGTGTGTACCTTCCTGGGGTCGGTTCTGACATTTACAGTCATTCCTTTACTCCTTGGCTCTGAGGTTCTCAGGTGTTTCTCACTGTGGCAATGTCCAGGATCAAATCCCCAGTGTCACCAGGTAGCCAGGAACTATGGGAGGAGTTGGGCTATTTAACATGTATAAGAGGACTTAAGAGACCAATTAAGAAACTTTCTTTTACCAGCTTATTCTTCATGCAGTTAATTTTTTAAGGTGGTATCTGATGTAATCTGTAATGTTAATCTTTATTTTTTTAATCCTAAAAAATAAAAATCCCCAAATACAAACTGAACCTGTGTCAAATTATATTCTGGTCTACATACATTTGGCAGTATATATACCACAGAACTAAATGTTCAGTAACATTGGAAAGATGAGCATTTTTAAATTTAGTTCTTCCCACTGAGTTTGACAAAGAGATACAAATCTTTCAGATTGCCAGTGCAATGCCCACGTTTCTTGAGTATGAGCTACGTGTCAGAAACTGGTCTAAAAGTCTTACATATATTAATTCCAGGTAAGCTGAAAACTTCCTATTAGGAGGTTGCCATTAGCAGCCTCATTTCATAGCTTGCCCAGCCTCTGACTTTAACCTCTCAGGACCTGCATCAGCAGCTGTGAGCACTGAAGGCCACATCCCAAAAGCTTTAGAGACACCTGCCTATCAAAAATGATGCTGTATCTGCCAAGTGCAGAATACAGTAGCATAAGGGTGGGTGAGTAGCCTCGCAGTTATGATATCCCACATTGGGGTACCCAGATTCCACACCTGACTCATGTTCCTACTAATGCACACACACCCTGGAAGGCAGCAGCAATGGCTCAGCTATCTGGGCCCCTGCCACTCATGTAAGAGGTGTAGATAGAGTTCCTGACTACCAGCTTCTCTCTGGCCTAGACCCATTCATTTTGGACATTAGGGATTAAAGTAACAATGGGAAATTTCTCTCTGTCCTTGCCTCTCCCTAAGTGTCTCTCTACCTCTCAAATTAATTAATTTATTAATTAAAAAATAATGCAGTGTTGTGGGGAGGGTCACAAAGATAATAAAAATCTTTGTATCCAAGTGCAGTATTTAGAAGATAGTACAAAAACAGAGAAGGTACCCAAATGACTAAAAAGACAGCACCAGAGGGAGTGCTGTATAGAACGCCCAGGGAAGTCTCTATTCCAGCTAACAGCTAAATTAACCACCAGCCAAAGCACAAGTGTAAAAGGATCCTTTATATTTCCTTGGTTGGCTGGTTGCTTGAACCCTAAGGGGCAAAACCCATAGAGAAGGTCTCACCTGAAACTGTGGGAAGCTTGGGCTGCAGTTTTGGTTGGCTCTCTGCAATGAGTCTCTGTAGTTCTGAAAAGGAACTTGAGTTGGCTCTTTATTATTTAAATGTAAAGAGACTCATCTCTCATTGTCCATGGAGAAAACATTATCCTGAGAGATTCCTTAGGAGAAGTTCTTCTTAGTTCTATATTAATTTAACATTAGAAGGTTGCTTGCTCACATGTGTCTGTGTCCGTGTCCCCTTTGAGACATTATCCTCGAAAAAATCTAAGCTGAATCCCCTAAGACATCAGACTAGATATTTTCCTTTTTTTCAATCTTAACATTTTTTAACATTTTGCCACATCCACTTCAAATGTTGACATCAGATACAGACATATATACCAGTTTTCATGAAAACACAAATATTAATATTACAGTATGAAGGATTCAAGACAAGGATCTTAAGGTAGAAAGAGAAAAATGTATTCCATTTACATGCTATGCTTTGATAACTAGATCTTTTTTAAGGATTTTTTTTGAAAGACAGACACCTTTAACAACATAATCTGGGCTTGAATAAGAACAATCTGCACTATAAAGCTGATGTGCTAACGGTGATGCTACTAAGACCAACCACACTGCATTAGAAAAATGTGCACCTGTGACTTCTCTGCAAGGGACATACTACAGGAAGATGTTCTCGTGGAAGACATAAGGGCTCCAAGTATCAGGGAGTGAAAGAACAGTTAGGTGCTCTCACCAGAAACTGGAGTCATGGAGCAAGGCCTGACCCTGGAGATAGGCAAGTACAGCCCAGACTTTGAGGTGTAGGCATTCCTGGGAAACTTGCAGGAGTAGAAGGCTTGACACATTTGCCAGAACAGGGGGTACACCAGGAGCAAAAATTGAAAGCACCTATAAAATTGATTCTCTGGGTTCAAAGTCCTTGTTTCGTTTTGGGAATCAACTCTACCAGATCTATGTGTCGTCATTGCATTGTCCTTCTATCTCTAAGCATCCTTAAACTTATAGAAAATACTTACCCCGAATTTGAAAATGTATGTTGCTCGTATTTGGGAGAATTAAGGAAAGGACAGGGCTGCACAACAGGTGGCATGGCAGTGTTGGTGCCAGCGGAGAGCAGCCATCACCCCTACTCAGCTTGCCTGGGGCTCTCACAAGGGTTAGAGACTGAGAAGACGTGGTTTGCCTGACCTCGTTTGGAGGCTCCTTCTGAGGACATGAGTGATAGCTCCTTCCTTGACATGCTCTCATTACTCAGTAAGATCATCTGACAGGATCAACTTGTGTAGACAAGAAGAGAGAGCAAAGCTACCATTATGGATAACATGATTTTGAAAAAAAAAAAATGTTTCCTGAAATTCTTGCTTGGTAGGGCATAGATTAATGCCATCACACATTATAACAAAAATCAGCCAGAATTTAATTTAAATTGGTTTTATCTATCTATCTATCTATCTATCTATCTATCTATCTATCTATCTAAGAGAGGAAGAGGGAGAGAAGGAGAGAGAGAGAGAAAGACTGCTGATTTAGCCCAAATGTCTACAATAACGTCCAGGGCTGGGCCAGACTGAAGCTGGAAACCATGAACTAATTCCAGGTCCCCATGTGGTTGGTGAGGAGACAACTACCACATCACCATGTCATCATCTGCTACCTCCAGGGCCTGCATTTGTAGGAAGCTGGAGACAGGAGCCAGAGCCAGGCACCAACTCGGGCAGGTGTCCCAAACACTCTATCCAGAATTTAATTCTTAGCTATCTCATTGCAACTACTCACTTGCCTTTTCTGAAATTAAACTCTGCACCTCTACATGAGCATTAAAATAATAATTGATTTCTTGTCCTACCACAACAAAGTTTATTCAAGGGAACCCTGTAAGGGCTATAGTAAAGTGAGCAGTTATTTTTCAAAACTGGGAAACTTAGTTGATTGATAACGGATAGAAAGTCTCAGAGAACTCGATAATTCACAATGAGAAACACACATGAAAAGCAAGTGTCAGAGGAAATGCTGTCTTCCTGGCTTCTCAGCACATCTTAGAGCGAATCAGTACCGTGGCTTCAGACAATGACATTATTCCAGCTTTCTGTGTGCAAACTTAGGTAGGAAGCATTGATTTTTTTAAAAATTCTTGCTAACTTTTTAAAAAAATTTTATTTATTAATTTGAGAGGTAGAGGTACAGACAGTGAGAGGGAGAGACTGAGAGAAAGGTCTTCCTTCCACTGGTTCACTCCCCAAATGGCCTCAACAGCCAGACTAGAGCTGCACTGATCAGAACCAGGAGGCAGGAGTTTCTTCCAGGTCTCCCACATGGGTGCAGGGGCCCAAGCACTTGAGCCATCTTCCACTGATTTCCCAGGCCATAGCAGATAGCTGATCAGAAGAGGAGCAACCAGGACTAGAACCAGTGCCCATATGGGATGCCAGTGCTTCAGGCCAGGGCTTTAACCCACTGCGCCACAGTGCTGGCCCCGGAAGCATGGATCTTCAAAAAGTTTCTCAAAATTTCAAATTCATTAACTCAGTCCTTTTCCTGTGAGATGTATTGATATTCAACAGCTAGTGATTTGTCTACTATTAAATGCCTCTCAAATACTGATCTGCAGCAGGTGAGCTGCCTAAACAAAGAAGAACCAACGAGAGACAAGGGGTGTGCAAGATGCTATCCCCCTCCTCTCTCAAAGGGGGCCTGCAAAGGAAGAGAGAAGTCCCTGCTTGGCAGGAACAGAAAAATCAGAGAAGTGCGGCTGCTCATCCTTGCACTGAGCGTGACTTATTCCGAGCAGGACCAGAGAAATGTCTTTTGGTCAAAACCCAAAGATGCTAAGCAGAATGGAAAACCAAGGCTAGAAAACTAAAATGTAAAGATCACTTAACACAAATTTTAAGCAATGGCTATTATAAATAAAACAAATAATGTACACTTATAATATCTGAGTATCTTATGAGCTTTATTAACCACTAGGAAAATAGCAGCACTAAGTAGAATTTCTGGGCAAGTGATAGTGTCTTTCAGTTCACATTTGTACCACAAGTCCCCTGATAGAGCATGCTAATTACTCTATTTTCTCAGTTAATTTTAGAAATTAAGACTTCCACTTCCGGATTCAGCCTTTAACGAGGCTTTCTGGACTTCTAATAGCATCAACATGTGTCTGTCTATATCCAGGTGAAATAAGCCCTAGATACCAACTGCACTCTAATTATTAACAGTGTCTCACTACACCTAATGCCTAAATCCTCACCCACAAAGGACATTCTTAATTAATCATAACATCCTTAGTCAACAACCTGAACATGAAAACTTTGGCAGGATAGTACTGCAAGCAGTCTTTAACAATGCAGGAGGGATAGAACTGAAACCTGGAACTGACATTGTGGTGCAGCGGGTTAAGCCACTGCTTGTAACACAACATCCGACATCAGAGTGGTGGGTCAAGTCACATCTAATGTATTTCTGATCCAGCTTCCAGCTAATGCGCTTGGGGAGGCAGCAGATGATGGCCCAAGTAATTGTGCCTCTGTCACCAGTGTGGGAGAAACATGAAGTTCTGCATTCCTGGCTGTGGCCCAGCCCAGACCTGGCTGTTACATCCATTTAGGAGGTAAACTCTTCCTCTCTCTCTGTTGCTCTTTCATATATATATATATATATATATATATATATATGATTAATATATATATTACATATATACATTATACACATATATACATATATTACATATATACATTAATATATACATATATATGATTAATATATATGTGTATATATATATAAGAATTTATTTTTTAAAGACATGAAGCCCTATTTGCTACTGCAAGTACTGAGGAGACCTCTGAAGAGCAGGACCCTGTATTCTAATCATAGTAGGAACCTGATACTGAGTTCTCAATCTGAAATTAGCTTCTAGCAGTGGGTCACTTGTTGAGCTTATCTTTAAGTCGAAAGGGAACGCTGGAAAGAATTAATCACCAAAGACTCTTCCTGGTTGTACTAACAGGCAACAATAACTTCCTATCTTGTTTGCCAGCAAATACACTCCACAGCTGACATTCTGAACATAACATTCTTCTGCCCATAACAGCATTAAGATCTATGGTGTGTGTCTGGAGCAGTTACTGGCTCCTTTTCTGCTAAGTTGTAGGATTTCTATGCACGTCACCTAAAACCCTACCACAGCAGGTTTCTCCTTAGCTGTCTCTGGGCCACTGCTTACAGAAGAGAGCCCTGTAAAGAACCTTGTCTATGGACGGGACCCCCATCTTCTCCACTAAGTCTGTGCTAAACCACACCAAATCGTACTCTGTGTTGCTTCACCAGTTTGTGATGTTTTCACAAACTGCACCTTACAACGTAATCATCTCTTAAAAAAAACGCAACCCGGGCTAAGCCTCTGCCTGCAGCGCCAAGTCTGGTCACCAGTTCTTATCTCTGCTGTTCAACTTCTGATCCAGCTCTCTGCTTATGGCCTGGTAAAACAGTGGAAGACAGCCCAAGTCCTTAGGCTCTTTCACCTACACGAGAGACCCAGAAGAAGCTCCTGGCTCCTGGCTTCGGGCTGGCCCAACTGCAGCGGTTGCAGCCATTTGGAGAGTGAACCAACTCTAACACTCAAATAAATAAATAAAATCTTAAAAAATGTAACCCTACCAGCTGTACCATAGAGTGCATCATTTCAACTGGCAGCATGCAAGCAAGCTTGGTAAAAGACAAAATCCTCGGACACTCTCCCAAAGATACAGTGAGGAATTACTGCTTTTTTATTTTTGACAGGCAGAGTGGACAGTGAGAGAGAGAGAGAGAGAAAGGACTTCCTTTTCTGTTGGTTCACTCCTCCATTGGCCGCTGTGGCTGGTGCGCTGTGGCCGGCACACTTCGCTGATCTGAAGCCAGGAGCCAGGTGCTTCCTCCTGGTCTCCCATGTGGGTGCAGGGCCTAAGAACCTGGACCATACTCCACTGCCTTCCCGGGCCACAGCAGAGCTGGCCTGGAAGAGTGGCAACTGGGACAGAATCCAGCGCCCCGACCAGGATTAGAACCCGGGGTGCCAGCACTGCAGGCGGAGGATTAGCCTAGTGAGCCGGGGCGCTGGCCAAACAGGTACATATTTCAATATAGACATGATAAATACACAAAATGAAGTCATTCTGGATTTTATCTAATAGAAAAAAATAAACTGTAAAATATCCAACTTTGATAAAACAAAAAGTATATTCATATTTAATGTTTTTAAATTCAGTTGAGATATTAGAAAATAAACAGTCATTTCTGAGAATTAACAGACCTCTTAATTCCCTATGGCTAAAAATATCTTACGGCAACAGCTACTATGCTGTGATGATCCTAAAATGCATATGAATTTAACCAGGACAACCTATGTAAGAGAGGATTAAGAAGGTGATGGAAGGGACCAGCGTTGTGGCACTGCAGGTGAAGCCACCACTTCCAATGTTGCATCCTTTATCAGAGCACCAGTCTGAGTCCCAGCTGCCTCACTTTCAGCTCCTGTTAACGCTCTAGGGAAAGCAGTGGAAGGTGGCCCAGGGCCTGGGCCCCTGCACCCACGTGGCACACCTAGAAGGAGCTCCTGGCTCCTGGTTTTGGCCTGGCCCAGTCCCAACTGTTGTGACCATTCTTTTCTAGAAAAGGAGATACTCTAAGTGCAACTGCCAGGCGACGCGGTCATGGTTCTGAAAACTTCTTGATATAATCCCCAAATGAGTCCATGTTAAAAGAAACACTACTTGGCTAACAACAACAGATAACACAGACTCTTCAGGGGAGCTCTGTACACCACAGGCCCTGACTAAATAACCTATCATTGCTAACGATGGCCAGCCATCTTTCTATTCATTAATCATTATCCCAGTTTACCATTTATTTATCCCTCTCCTGGTTTCATCATTTGCAATTTGGTTTCCAAGTTTTTAGTCTATAGAAAGTTTTAGGTGAGCAGACCTCCTTCGCAACTGCATCTAGTTAGATGGTTGGCTGAGGCTGGATTCATTCTAGCATGAAGAAAATGTGTCATAATGAATAACTTTGTTTTAAAAGACAGATGAATCATAATAAAATTATAATAAAGTTATAGTACTAAAGTTATAATACTAGAAGATACTGACAAATGTTGCTCTCTTTGCTCTTGCATCCTGAATAATGATTAACATGGACAAAGACACCCATGTCATTGCTTCCTATGAATGTGGGTGTGAGTTCGTCATCTTCTAACCTGATATTTCCTTTTCTGTAGGCAAGGATAGTGCATCAGATGTGCTTGGCATGGTTTGGGATTCCATACCTTCTCTGATATCTTTGTACTCATAATATCCAACAGATGACACTTTAGGAACAATCAGGACATGGAATGTACGGTTCACAGGGCACAGTAAGATGTATTTATGGTGTGACAACCAAGGGATGGACTAGCCCTGAGAGGGATTTTCACTATAAATCAGCTTTCCCGAGAGATGGCTGCTTTTCAGAGCCTTTTTCCTTTTTAGCCAATAGATGATTTTTTTTTATTATATGTTGTTTTCCTTTTCCAAAACTGGTTTCTTAGCAACCGCTTCAAGGACTCTTTTAGTAACATCAGGCATTTTTAGATTTGGGTCAGTAGTGAAAATTCATCTTTTGGTCAGGAATATTGTGAGTTCACATAGTTTTGGACATATTAGAAGCCAAAAAATTAGAAGAATCCTGAGTATACTTAGATATTGGTGATGTAAACAAATTCAAACTGCTTATTTGAAGTATACATTATCTTATGAGTTTCTGTATAGTTAATAAATGTGTATCAGGTTTTCAAATTTCTGACAGTCAAACATCATTAATCACAGCTTTTTATTGTAGTTTCAAGTGAGTCACTTGGGTCTAGTCCACATGTATTGATGGAAAACCCTTTGTTATTCAATGGAATAATTTTTTTGAGCTCTGAATTTTCGATTTAAACACCATATTATCGCTTCAAAAACAATGTGATGAAACAGTCACTGCCCAAAAAGTTAAAAAAAAAAGTGAGGAACTGTTGGTTTTATTTGCACACAATTAGAAAGTGAAATCCCATTACAGGTTAATTACAGAGATTAATTCTTATTTAGAATCTGTCACAAAGGTCAAACATATAAATTTCACTATTAAATTTCACCTGAAAGATGCTAATGAATTTCAAGTGATTTGCTACTAACTTGATTTTCTAAAAACTTTGGAGTGCCTCAAGTGTTTTGGGTTTTTAAGTTGTAAAGCACTGGTTTCAAGTCTACCCCACTGTTCCAATGCTTCCACTGGCTACAGAGAATATACCAAAAGACAGGGAATACAAAGCCCTATTTGAGATTGCTGAGTCCAATAGGTGCCTTACAAGGAATGCCATTGAACAGGCATTTGTCAAACGAGCAGCAAAGTCCTGTGACTTCTCTGACCTTGCCACGCCCTGGTGCTGTGGTGCTCAGAGCGTTCTGAGCATGGCTCTGCACTAGGAACACCTCAAGCTTGTTCTTTGAGAGATGGACTGACCAGAGCACACGAGAGTATAGATCCTTCACTGTCTTCAACTTAGGCTACTCCAACCGGACGTAAAAGTAGACTCATTCCTTTCTAGAAGTTGATTCACTTTTAGAAAAGCTCAGTTCTCCATAAAGAAAATACATGATCTGGTAGGCAAATATTTGTCTCCTCAATATGTGCATGCAGCCTTAACTGGCAGAGCGTAGTGGAATGCATTTTGTAATTCTGACCTCCAGAATGCTAAGAAAACAGGTATGACTTGGTTTAAACCAGTAAGTCAGTGATAATTTGTTATAGCAGCAATAGAAACTAAGGCAATGACAAACAGGAGGGCTAAGACAGTTCCAGGTACAAAAACATTATAGAAACTCATCGGTTCAACATTGAGGATGAAAACTCTATCATCCGTGTCATATTTGGCTGGTGGCAGAGTAGAAAATCTTTGTTCTTGGGCATGACTATTTTTAGCCAAAATTGTGTAGACTGAAACACTGGAAATAGAGACAGCTTTCTATATTATGAACAACAGAGTATTGGCTGGAGTAGTATTTTCCTTCCAGAACTTGTTTCAGGCAGAAACAACTGAGCTCAGAAGACCTGCGTGCAACGGAGGGTCAGATGTTCCTTTTCTGAGCCTTGCTGCGCTCATCACAGCCGACTCTGAAACTCAGTGCCATCATCTGCCCCAAGGGTTCCTCCAAGTGGCAAGAGACAGCCTCACCTATCCCAGGGGAAACTGTGGCCTGCAACAAAGCCACTGAATGCTGCCCTCAATTATTTTTATGTTATTTCACCTAGTGCCTTTATCAAATGTAGGAAAACTACTCCTTTCTGACTCTGAATTCCCTAGCCACTGATGATATTACACCTGACTTATTTATGGAATTGTACATTTCCTAATTATTCAGGTTTATTGGCTCTCACTCTTCACAACCATAGTCAGAATTCCTTGGTTGGACAGCTGTTGTTAGATTTATAATTTCTAACCATATTCATTCCCCATGTGGGAAACCCAGAAGAAGCTCCTGGCTCTTGGCTTTGGCCTGGATCAGCCCAGGCTAGTGCAGCCATTTTGAAAGTGAACCAGCAGATGGAAGACCTCTCCCTCTCGATCTCTCCCTCACTCTCTGTCATGCTGCCAAATAAATAAATAAATCTTAAAAACAAAATTAGAGCCCATTCTACTCCAGTATACCCTCATTTTAACTAACTACATTTGCAATAACCTAATATCCAAATAATTTCAAGGTACCCAGGTTTATAACTACAACATATCTTTTGATTCACAAGTAAGGGAGCGTATATGATTCTCCTTGTAACATACATAGTAAAACAAAATCTTCAACATTAATTTTCAACATTGTGTTCCATGTTGTTTTCAATTACTCTTCAGTGATTCCTATTCTTAGTAGTTGTTTCTTCATTCACTTGGCTAAATTTATCAGCAACATACAGGGAAAGTGTTTACACATAATTGGTGGTATATTTGAGACCCGAAAGATACAGCAAGTTCTTGTTCTTTCAATTTACAGTTAATCAGCAGCAAGCTTAGAAATAAGTCTGGGTTTTAATTGGCTAAAAAAAGACACTGTTGCTGCTATTTTTCAACAGCTAATCAGATAAGTGCTGCACTTTGTGGTCAAGAGCTATAAGTCTAGTGTTGGTGAGGATAAAGTGATAATGCCTATATGTGTTTGTATCTGCATTTCACCGAAGAAATCTGAACCAAATACACGGTATGTAACAAGTGAATGAAGACTCTAACTCCAATCTTGTCACCTTACTGATCATGATGCAATATGTCTACTCTGCTAAGGACTGCTCCTGTATTTCCAGTTCCAACTCCGACATTTGTTGCCAACCATCCTCCACCAGGAGTGCCTTTTTCTCTTTCCTTCAAGATTCAGTTTAATTGACCTCTTCTCCACAACTGTTTGTGCTCTAGCCATCCTCCTCCTCCTAGACTTGTGTATCAGTAATAATCACAGTACTCAGAAATTTTACATGTGGATGGCCAGAAATATTGATGCTTCTTGCCACATGTTACTGCACTTGAGATTCCAGAACAGTGTTGTAGTTAAGGACAGTCTCTGCAGTTAGGTAGAGTTAGATCAATTTCATGATTGACTCACGTGACTGTGGCAAAATTGTTTCACTCTCCAAGACTTAGCTGCTATAACCCCCTCCTGTATAAAATGGAGCTCATAAAGTAACTAACTTCATAGCGCTAATAAAGGGATTAAATACTGTATATATAGTTTATGCTAAAAAAAGAGCTAATTGGATATTTTGGGTATTAGGTGTAGTTTCACAAACGATCACTGTATCTCTGCTCAATAATTGCACAACATAAATGCCTTTCTCCATCAAAGACTACTTTGTAAAAGATAATTTACATATTCTTTACATAAACTATATGATGCTCTTTTTAATAGAAAATATAAGAAAGAAACACAGAAGAATTGAAAACTGAATAAATTCACTAGGGCTTTTGTGACTGCAGATTACTTCAAACGATAGTTTTTTGGAAAAGTGTTGGAAATGATGAGGAAAGTAGTTGATGTGGACTTCCCTCACCGCAGGCACCCAAAGGGCTTCAGTGTGTTGCAGATCACTGCAGCATGTTCTCGTTTTAGCTTATGCATTGGTTCAGGTGGTGTTTGCAAAGGCGTGCAGGAAAGCTTGTGATATTGATAGAAAAGAGCTATAAATGAAATATCGATGAAATATCTTTGAGTGAACTTATTAGAGATGGAAAAATATAAGACAGCAGGAAATATAGCATAGTGGAAAGAGGACTTGATTTAGAGTCATTGCTACGTCTAAACTCTCTATATGCTACTCAAGAGCTGTCCAATGCTGGTAACCTGTGTCTCTTCTTGGACCTCATTCTCCATCTATAACATAAACATACTGAATTTAATCATTGTGGATAAACAGGTGACCTTCAGTGCTTTGACCTGTAAAATGTCTTTGTAAAGCACTATTTACTTTTTTTAAAAAAAGATTTTATTTATTTATTTGAGAGGAAGAACTACAGACAGAGGGAGGAAGAGACAGAGGTAAAGGTCTTCCATCCATTGGTTCACTACCCAAATAGATGCAGGAGTCTGGAACCAGGAACAACTTCTAGGTCTCCCACATGCCTACAGGGACCCAAGACGGGCCATCTTTCACTGCTTTCCCAGGCCATAGGCAGAGAGCTGGATTTGGAAGGGGAGCAGCCAGGACATGAACCAACACCCATATGGGATGCTGGTGGCACATGCAGAGGCTTCGCCTACTACATCCCAGCGCCGGCCCCAGCACTATTAACCTTTATGAATAATCTTGCTATCGAATGAGGAACTAGCCTTAGCATTTGTCAATTTATACGCATTTGAGAGAGAGAGAGAGAGAGAGAGAAGAGAAACTCTTAACTGCTGGTTCACTCCTCAAATGTCTGCAATGGCAAGGGCTATGCTGGGGATGAAGCTAAGAATCCAATCCAGGTCTGCCACATGGGAGGCAGCACCCCAATAACTGGAGACTTCCAGAGTCTTCATTAACAGGAAGCTGGAGTTAGGAGCCAGACCTGAGAATCAAACTTCAATGTGGGACATGAGCATCTTAACCATTAGGTTAAATATCCATTTCTGCATTTTCTTAGTATTATAATCAAATAGTCTCTACTATTATTTTATTATTGCTAAGTGGTAAGATTTATGAGTTTTTGAAGATATATTTGAAATGTAGAGTTACAGACAGAAAGCAAGAGAGAGACAGATCTTCCATCTACTGGTTAACTTCCCAAATCCCCCAAATAGCCAGGCTGAAGCCAAGAACTAGGAGCTCCATCCAAGTCTCCCAGTCAGGCAGCAGGAAACCAACAACTTCCCATCATTGCTGCCTCCAAGATTCATGAACAGGAAGCTAGATCTAATGCAAAGAGTAGCTAGAACTCAGAACAGGCACTCTAATATGGGACACTGGCATCCCAGGTGGTTTCTTAAACTGGTATGCCACAACACTCACCAAGATTTATTAATTTTATTAGCCACTTTAAGTATGGATGGATTCTGAAGCCTTTATTACTTTTTAAAGTCTATATTAAGAAATATGTACTAGCCGGCACCGCTGCTCAATAGGATAATCCTCCACCTGGCGGTGCCAGCAAACCGGGTTTTAGTCCTGGTCGGGGTACCGGATTCTGTTCCGGTTGCTCCTCTTCTAGGCCAGCTCTCTGCTGTGGCCAAGGAGTGAAGTGGAGGATGGCCCAAGCGCTTGGGCCCTGCACCCCAGGGGAGACCAGGAGAAGCACCTGGCTCCTGCCTTTGGATCAGCACTGTGCGCTGACCGTGGCGGCCATTGGAGGGTGAACCAATGGCAATGGAAGACCTTTCTCTCTGTCTCTCTCTCTCACTGTCTACTCTGCCTGTAAAAAAAAGAAAAGAACTATGTACTAAAATTTCAGTATTAAAATCTGAGTAGATTTCTTATGTGAATATTGAAATTAGAAAATGAATCAATTCTTGGCCTTTTGGCTAGGATCAAGCTAAAATGGAAAATGTTTTACCTTTAAAGCACTATAAAACATCCATTACCAGAAAAGTAACTAATTTATAAAACTTTGGATATATTCTTTTATGTGCTACTTTTAAAATAAGAGAAACAGCATGATCCAAAATGAATATGTGAATTCAACCACTGGCAGCTACTGCCTTCTCCTCCTGTTCTCATTACAAACCTCCAACTGACAGGTACACTTTCATCACAGTTCAGCTTAAGGCTTTTCTTCTCCATGAAACTTTAAAGATTAGCCCAAGTAAGGAATTTCAAAGATCAGAAAGCAGGTAATAAGGTAACAGAAGACAGAACTCACAATTAAGACACCAAAATCTCAGATTCAATAAAAGAAAAATCAACTCTACATTTTGTACAAAAGATATACCTGATGCTAAGTGACAAAAAGATAGGAACAAAATGATGGTTTTTGATTCCAGTATCTTGTCTGACAAGATACAATACGTGATCATCCAGCTGAAACCAATTACCAGTGTTGGATAAAATGTGAAGAACATTCTTAAATCTCTGTGTGTGATATTAAAACAACAACACTAACAATAGTCAGGCCAGGATGGAAGTCAAAGTGTAAACCAAGAATGAAGTACTGATGAACATTTTATCTTATCTTAACTGTCAGATCTCATAAACTTGAATTTCTGTCTTCATAGCCTGATGTAGCTTATAGGTTAACAGAAAAATCCTGGGGCCTGTTTCAGGAAAGAATAAAATCATTCCAGATATCCAAGCCACTGAACAGCTAGAAACATAGCATAAAGCTAAATTTGATACAACTTCTTTGCTGCTAAGACAAAGTCATAATCATAAATCACCTCTCTTATGATCTAAATGACAGTGACACATTGATATTTACAATGGCCCTGGACATATAGAGTTCATTAAGGAATCCATCAGAAGAAAATTCATTCCTTTAGAAGAACCCATCTCTGGACAAAAAATTTCCATAAACTACTTCCAAGAAATATAACTGCATATTCAAAGAAGCACAGAAGGATGAAGGAAGCCAAGTATAAGCAAGAACCAGTGAGCACAGCTATGAGCAGAATCAGACTAAGGAGGCCTTCAGATACAGGAATCACCAGCATATAAAATTAATTGGTTCTGCATATTTCAAGATGTAAAACAGGAAGGAAAAATATGAACTGAAAACCACAGGCTATAATAAATTACCAGATTTGGTAAAGAACCAAATTAACTTCTAGAATTCAAAAACTGTAAAACTCATCACAAAACAACCAGGCAAGAAGTTCTGAACCAGAAGAAATTATATAGTACATAGCAGAGACAGACAGAGAGGCAGCAAACAGTAAAGGCAACTTGAGTATCCTGGAGGACATGTTAAGAAGTTCTCATGGTTACCCAGTGGCACTGGTGTCCACCAGCAAACAGTGAACACTGCTCCATGGTTTGAGGAGTGTGCTGGACATGGTGTAAGAAAACTAGATGACCTGATTCCTTGTCCTTGGGTTAGAAGGTGTGGAGAGCACCTCTGCCCCAGGCCTGGATGGCAGGAAGGGAGTGGTGATGCAACTGAGAAAGGACAGCTAGGGGGACAGGGAGGTTTGACAGTGACAGTGATTTTCATCAAAGGGCCAATCATCCTGAAATGAGGAAGCAAGTGCAGAGAGTGCCTCAAGTCAATCTCCTCTCCTCCCTCACTCTGATCTGCTGTGTGTGCTTCATCCCACACGAACACATCTGGAAAACCGAGACAAGGAAGGCCACTGACCCAGCCATGAGCAGCTTCTTTGGGAAGAGCAGAAGAGGAGGGGACAAAGGAAATCTGGAGCAATCTGTAAGTGGGGTTCCAGAAGATAAGGGTAAAACTGATGAGGCGGAGGTAAAATCTGCAGATAATGGGTGAGCATTTTCCAAAATAGAAGAAAGACCCAATTATCTGACACAAAAGCCCATGAAATTCAAAGCAGGCTAAACAATGAAGAAAATCATACAAGAAAACAGAACAGAGCTTCCATGAATGAAGACAGACAGAAAACATCTTCAAAGCCGTGAAAGTTTTATTAACAGTCAACTTTTCAAGAGCGGTGATGGAAGTCAGAAAACAGTGGAACACTATCTTCTATGTGCCATACTCTATACTCAGTGAAAACATCATTCATGCTCCTAGTTTCCTAACCCAGCATTCCTTGGTGAGGCCGTTAAACCCAACCACTCCTTCCAGTCTTTGCACGTCTGACTGTCTCCGGGATCGGGAGGCTGGGAAACAGGCGAGCGGCGCACTTACCTTTTCTCTTTTCTCGGACCAAGTCCATCCTTGTTTGGGCGGACTAAGACCCTGCACAGAGTCCCCCAGGTTGATCACCCAGCCCCGTCACAGCAGCAGTGATCTCCTCTAACCCCTCCTTCTAAACTATTCTTTCCCTTCCTACCTTGATTTGCCAGCTTCAGAGTGTCCTGGCCATGAGCCAACTTCTTGTTTCTAGAATCGGTTCAAGGTTTCAGGATCAAAGGAGACTGGTGATGACTTTCATGTGTGTACACTTGCATTCCTAGTTCTCATCTTGACCCTAAACTGGCATAGTCAGTTATTACTTCACATTTAGAAAAGGAGGTCTTAGGGAATATTACCCTGGGGAACTGAACCCTCCTTCTGGGGTCCTGATGTTCCCATGTGTCCTGATGCTGACAACTCAATCTTCTCAAGACTTTACGCCTACTCTAGAAAATACATGTCCAAGTAGAAATTATATGGCCTACCATTGTTGGTGCCTAGTCCAACACCTTTCAGAAAATTAGCATCGAGTTTTGGTCAAATCTGTTTCAGAATAAGAAAAACACTGAATTAGGCAGAACCACCTCAGCATTACTCTTTAAAAAAAGATTTATTTATTTATTTAAAAGCAGAGTTACAGAGAGGTGGGGGGGGGGTCTTCCATCCACTGGTCTACTACATAAATGGCCACAATGGCCAGAGCCAGGCCGATCTGAAGCCAGCAGCCAGGAGCCTCCTCTGGATCTCCCACAGAGGTACAGGATGCAAGGACTTTTGATATGGATTGTGTCTGGACCAGTTTTACTTAACTCTTGGCTTTTAATAGTTCATATGAAATATTATCTTCACTTCTCTGTATATTATGAATAAATTAGAAAATGAAAAATGTGTGAACATTGTATGAAATTAAATAATAAAGACAAAGTAAGAAAATTATCAGAACAAAACAAATTTTGTCATTAGTACATAACTTGATTGAAATAGTTAAGAAAGTACTTCAGCCCCCCCCAAAAAAAAACATTCCTCCATACAGAAGATCCAAGACACAAGAAGAAATGCAATTGAATTGACAGATATGTGGTGATATGTGAGAAAAATATTTTATAAAATTATCAAAATAATATTGAGATTAAAAACTAAGACACAACTAAAATACAAAACAAAATGGCATACAACTGAAGGACAAAATAACTAGAGATAACATAATTAATAATGTCCTGTGGTGTTTGTAAGATGTAGTTCAGAATGATCCTGATTGACATTGGGGTTAAATTTCATTTATCAGGGGTGAGTGTTGTGGCACAACAGGTGAATCTGACACTTTGGATTCTTGTGATCAATACTGAAGTGCTTGGGATTAAATCCCACTCCTCTTCTGATCCAGCTTCCTGAAAATCACACCCTGGGTAGCAGCAGAATCCATATGGACATGGGTTGAATCATAACTGCACTATTTTCTAACTACATTGATCTGGAAGAAGTTCCTAGCCTCATTTAAAAATAACTATACCATATAAATATATGAAGTCATAAAGTGAAATAAATATATATGATGATGGGTAGCAATATTATTTAAACAAAATTTCAATAAGAAAATGATAATGGGATAAGCAGGAACACCTCCAATTCCCTCTTTCTCTGACTTCCTCAGCCATGAGAGGAAAACATCTAGAATCAAAATAATATCAGCATGAGGCTAGAGCTGGGTCCATCAATTTCAGTGCAATGTAGAGAAGGCAGGATAGAACCAACAGAAGAGGATCAGATGCCTGTACATGCAGAAGGTACATCTTGGATGGTCCAAAGATTCTATCCACAGGAGAAAGAAATCATTGAGCTATGGTTCTAGCAGTTTTACTGGTAAAGGCCTTGCACCAGCAACAACTACTATTTTATATGTATTGTGGATTGAGTATTTGTGTCCACCTAGAACTCATAGATTGAAGCCTCAACTCCTAAAGTGTCTATATTAGGGGATAGGGCTTTTAAGGAGGCAATTAAGGTTAAACGAAGTTATAAAGATGGGGCTTTGATCTGATAAGCTTAGTGTCCTTACAGGGAAAGACATAAAAGATTCATTCTCTCTCCCTCTCTTCCTCCTACTCCTCTACCTCCTCTTCTCTTCCTCCTCCTCCTCCTTCCTCCCTCCATTCCCCCTCCCTCCCTCCTCCTCCTCCTATCTCCAATGTGTGATGACACAGCCAGAAGGTGGTCTTCTTTACATTAAGAGAGTCCTCACCAGAACCACCTTGTGTCGGCTTCCTGATTTGGACTTCTACCTGGAGAACTGTGAATAATAAGCTTCTGTTCTTTCAACAACCCAGTCAGCTAGAACTAAGATACCTGTACTGTTTATATTCACTCCATTAAGCAGGCAGTTCCTGGAGAAGGTAGACTACACATTAAAGGATCTTTTGTAAAACACAAACAAAATATTCTTGAGCCAAAGGGCTCTGCATTTTGGGCCAATACACAGGTGGGTTTGGAAGGAGTATAAGCTAAAACTTAGTCCTGATTTGTCCAATGACCTTAAATTCTGCTTCCTCCTTCATCCTTTGAGACTATCAGTTAAACTTCACCCATTTTCCTTGCCTTTTCCACTCCAGTATATCAACCTGCCAATGGGTCAGCAGAATCATCGCAGGCACTGATCAGAAACAGTAGAGTGAAGCATCCTACCAGTTGCTTTTTTCCACTCTCATTTGCTTGATTCTCATACAAAAGTACAGAAGGTGAATATTCTCAGAAAATAATGCAGCGTCATTTTCAGAGAATTCTTAAAAACTAATTCATGCAAGGAACAGAGATTGATAGGCTCTGCTTCTAACAAGACAGACTCTCACTGGAATTTGGGATAAGAAATTCAAAGGATTGTATGCCTATCAAAAATCAACCTGGGGATAGAATTCCATCAGTCTAATCAGGATTCTTGCCTTTGAAGTGCTCCTTTTGTCTCTTCATGCCTTCTCCTCTGGCACCCTATTTCATGCACAAGATGATAAATATATAGGCATGTTGGGTGAGCTTGTTCAGTCTAATAAAATTTCATCACAGCACAAATGAAGTGTGAAGCTAGTTAAAGGCTTTTCATTATTTTCTCACTTATATAATCAAGTTATCAAAAAAAATCTTCTATCAAAATGCTGAGTATTTTTAAAAGACAGCTCATCAATGCCCAAGAAAACAGCCTCTAAACTTACGCTTCATTTTAAAATGTGCTCTGTAGGGATAATGACAATTTAGAAAACCCCAAAGAAGAAATATGAGTTATATATTTTAAGTTATATAATAACAAGTGATTATAAAAAACAGCTTTCAACATATTTAAAATACAGCATTTGTTGAAAAGATGACAAATACGCAAAACTGCATAGCAGTCCACCAGTATTGGACCTTGGTGCTGTGTTACTGCACTGTGGGCCACCTGTCACCAACCCAACCTTTCCCCACAAAACCATTTTTACTTGTGAGAACGACTCACTCCCTTAATAACCTATAACATCATTTTCAGCCAGAGAACATAGCTAAGCAATTTAAAACTACTTGGTAAATTAAATATCCATCATCTCCACAAAATATGCATTTATCCTTCTTTTAACAACAGCAACTCAAATGTCATTTCTGGCCAATTTTCTTACTCTCACTGCTCCTAGTATTTTCAGCCTGCCTAATTGGACTCAGGTGTATTTTGAAAGGCAAAACGCTCACTATCTTCCCACAGAGGAAGATGTCTAGGAAAACAAAAATGAGGGGGAAAATGAAAGGATGGCATTTTAGGTCCCATGGATATGAAGCAGCTCTTAGCATGAACATTTTAATTTTCAAATTTTGATGAAAATGATAAATGCATTTTGAAGAAGAATTTACTGTGTCAACTAAGGAACATAATGAAATGAACTACTTCGTAATGGTCACAAAAAGCCATTGCACATTTTTCAGTTATATTTCCTTATAAGCTTAACAGGATTTAACTGCCTTTAATTACCTTTAATGAAAATACCCTTAGAGTTTATGATAAATGGATGGCGGAGTTTATGACTTTATTTTTAGCTCATATCCTCTCAGGCACACTGGGGATGTCATTACTGTCATTAATAATATGAAGATACTCTTTCTCTGAAGGGAGAAGAGAACTTCCATTTTGACTATGGCCTTGTCTAAATAAGATTGGAGTTGGTGAACTCAAGAGGCTCCCATAGCCTTGGCAGCTCATGCCAAGAGCCTAGGGTGGTTACTGATGTCATAAATAAGAGTGTCAATTGTTAAATCAAGAACAGAAGTCACTGTGCACTTACTCCCCATGTAGGACCTCTGTCCTTAATATGTTGTACTATGCAAATTAACAGTAAAACTACTACTCAAATAGTACTCTATACTTTGTGTGTCTGTTTGGGTGCAAACTGTTGAAATCTTTACTTAGTATATACTAAGTTGATCTTCTGTATATAAAGATAATTGAAAATGAATCTTGATGTGAATGGGATGGGAGAAGAAGTGGGAGATGGGATGGTTGCAGGTGGGAGGGAGGTTATGGGGGAAAAGCCACTATAGTTAAAAAGTTGTATTTTGTAAACTTATATTTATTAAATAAAAGTTGAAAAAATAATATGAAGGTACTTCAAAAAGTTTACAGACAATAAAATAAAGAGGGAAAAATTCTTTCAAATATGCATATAATTTTTGAAAATGCACATTTCTAACAGCTTTTGAAGAACACTCATATTATCAACAAATGGTATTAAACTTGGAGCTATGACAGCATGATTTTCCACAATAACTATGAACATAGAGATTAAGTGAGACAAAGTATGTGACCAGGCCAGGCATCCCAACTTATTTATGGTCCCTTCTCTCGAACCATGTGCAGTCTGTTGGGGTGGCCCAGTCAGTCCTGGCCCACAAGGTGATACATTTAGTGACAACTGTGAGAGAAGCATCTGCCAGTGGTGTTGTGGGAACAGAATTGGACTGTTTAGAAGAAACTACACTTCAAATAGAGTCTGAAAGACATGCTAGCCAAAGGGGAGAAAGAAGTGCATTCAGAATGGATGGAGCAGGGCCCTTTGGGGTTGAGAAAGGACGGGGTGCTGAGCGCGGTGAAGCCATGAGCATGACGGACGCAGGGAGGGTCAGGGACGCTGCATTCACGTCCACAGGCCCCACGTGTCCACGGGCGGGTCTGACAACTCCTCTGTGCTCTAACAAAGGTGCCAAAGAAAATCAGATGGAATTAATTAAGGACATAATTATTGTTTTTTAAAAGAATTGTTTATTTATTTGAAAGGCAGAGCTACAGAGAGGCAGAGGCAGAGAGAGACAAAGGTCTTCTATCTGCTGGTTCACTCCCCAAATGTCAGCAATGGCCGGTGCTGGGCCAATCTGAAGCCAGGAGCCAGGAACTTATTCTAGGTCTCCCATGCAGGTGCAGGGGCCCAAGGACTTGAACCATCTTCTATGGAGTTGGAACGGAAGTGGTGCAGCCGGGAATCAAACCGGTGCCCATATGGGACGCTGGCACTGCAGGCGGCGGCTTTACCCACTGCACCACCGTGCTGGCCCCACTAATTATGGTCGATTACTAAGAGATCTCAGATGTGGGAAAAATATTTACTCTTTTATAGAAACAAATAATTGTTTAATTTAATAATTATCACGACTAACTTCAAACTATGGATAACTGAACAACCAGGAAAAAGGTAGACAAGTATAGGGCCAGTATTGTGATCAACAGGTTAAACCACTGCCTGAAATGCCAGCATCCCCTACCTGAGCAGCAGCTGAAGTCCTGGCTGCTCTGTTTCTGATCCAGTTCCCTGCCAATGTGGCTGGGAAAGCAGTCAAAGATTATCTAAGTGCTTGGCCCCTGCCACCCGTGTGAGAGCCATGGATGGAATTCCAGGGTCCTGAATTTGGCCTGGTCCAGCTCCAGCAGCTGCTGAACCAGAAGAGGGAAAAATCATATTCTCTCTCTCTCTCTCTCACTCTCTCTCTCTCATTCTGCCTTTCAAATAAATAATTAAATAATTTTTTAAAAGAAAAAGAATTTAGGATCTTGTGTGTGCATCTCAGAATACTACAAGCTCACTGAGTTCACTAAAGTTTTCTTCATCAATGTTCTAATAATAAATCCCCAAAAGGGAACACAAAATAGATTTTCTCAGTCAAGAGAAAATTTACCTGTTGCAAGTCTGTAATTTCTATCCAGAAAGACAACCAGATCATGAAAGACAGATTCTTGCAATGTACAAGTTATATACGAAGCTATGACACTTTCTTTTCCATAAACAGGTGCCCATAATTTCATTATCTCCCACACACCATAACACATTCTGAAGAAAACTTGTAGGTTTCACTTTGTATGAGTGTGTGTGTTTGCGTGTGTGTGTGCTTCTACATACAAACATATATGTGAAAATCTTCAATTGATTTTAGGAGATTTAAAAAGTACTATTATTATTTTTTGTGTTGCATGGATTATATAAAGCACACCTTTTAAGATGTCACCATAACCATTTTGCCGAAGAGTTCCAGTGGAGTGAAATCTTGACAAAGAACAAGTGTGCGCATTGGGAGGAAAACAGGAACCAAATAATTATTTCCAAATATTTAGGTTTAGCTTTTAAATCTCCATTTAGACTTCCTGGGGTAATTTCAATACAGATTTTAGCACAGAGTAATATCTCAACCTGAAAAGTAATTTTTTCTTGAAATAGGTAGTAAGAGAATTTATTTTTTGTGTTGCAAAAATGGTGAATATGAATCAATTTAAAATACAATCAATAAAGTTAATCATTGATGAAAATTTTAGCTGCCCAATTTTATTTGATCTAAAATGCATCCTATTATGACGAGTTCTTCTAGTTATTACTTTCAAACTCAAGCTGAAGGTTGACTTCTTGGGCTGAATGTCGTGAGAACAGATCATTTTGACAACAGCAGACAAGACAAACCGTTAGATTAAAACAATCATGGCAGATGCAATTTCTGTCCTTTCTCATCCTTAAAACATGCTTCCCAAGTTTAGAACAAGTGTCATTCTTTAGCGAGGGAGCATAACTGGGGAGATTTTTTAAAAGGCAGTTATTCTGCAGAAATTGCCTGACACTGCAGTGTCAACCAACCTTCTAAAAGTGCCCATTAGGAAATCTGGTCAGTATTTCCTTCTGCATGAAAATAAGGGAAGTTCAAAGATAGACGTGTGTTGCACAATGGTTCGGCACACATGCTGAGACTGAAATACGCAACCGTGGGCTTTACATGTGGTGAACCCATAGGGGGAGACGCATTAAAGCAACAGAAGAAAGTGGCAGCACTGAGGAAGGTCCCCTGGCCTCACAGCTTCCTGGTTTCCCATCACACAAGCAAAGGAGAGCTGCACAAGCAATGGCAGTCATTGAAGGAAGAACAGGGCTCAGCAGTGAGAACTTCTAGGGAGCATCCTTCCCTTCCTGACCGCCCTTCTAGAATCATTTAGTAAGCACTGCGCCTCAGACACAGTGCTGGGCATTGGAAATGCACGCATGATGCTGTTCAGAAAACAAAAAAGGCTTCCTGAGTGAGTGTGGTAAGGAGCAGGAGGTGGGGATGCTGCGACTTAGGCAGATGAGAGGAACAAGCTCCACTGGGCTTTGATCCCCTGACATTCTTTCTTCCATCATGCACTCCCAAGGGGGTGTGAAATGTTGACAGTTAAGTGTTTTCATTAGGTTGATAGCACTTATTTGTTTCCCACCAGGTTAAATGTCAAAGTGAAAGTAATCTTACATTGTCCTATAGAGTTGAAGTTAGATACACTACTTAACAATAGTGAATAGTTCTATCCAGTACATAATACCCACACGATCTTCTAAAACATATGGACTCTGAAAATTAATTATAGCATGTAATTAATAGAATAAAGAAGAATCAGGCTTTCTAGAAGTCGATATTCGTTAGCTAACTTTGAAGCAGAGGTGAGAGACTTTGTTTTCGGCCAAGGGCCATTTGGACATTTGTAACATCATTTGTGGGCCATACACAATGATCAACCTGAAAACCAGCCAGCCATCCACCTGCTGAATTTGTTGCTGTTGTATTGTCAGGGAAGACCAAATGATTTCACGGGCCTCCTTCCACCCGAGGGCCAGATGTTCCCAACCCCAATACAGGAAACCGAGTTTCCTTCATAAAAATTGGTTCTAAAATACTGGAATTCCATTTGGACAGTGGATATAAGGACAGAATACTGTAGAGCCCCCATTTAAAATACGCTTGGAACTGCAATGGGAGTATAAAATTCTTAATATATGCTGCAGTTATCCTTGTTCTATTTCTGTCTATTTTTGTGACCAAGCACAAATTGAGCACCAATTTTCAAGTTGAGATAATATTAGATTTGTGCAAATGAAATGAGTTAGTAACTATGGAATACTTGATATAATGGCTAACAATCTCACTACAATTATTATGCTGTTATTACAAAACTCTGCAATATTTATTTACATTTATAGAAGCCAAGAAAAGTCAACCCTCAAGGTATGAAGCTAGACACTGGTCCGCACAAACCTGTATCATATTTTCTCACAGGGGTCTATATTAGTAGTTTTAACTTAGGTCTTCTCAGTAATATTTACCTTTCCCCTTCTTTCCCTCAAGGCCATATAAAGTGAGTAATAAAATTAATGTTTCCAAGACTCTATCTACTGTGGTGGTTTCATTTTCTGTGCCCACTTGGTTGGGCTGTAGTGCCTGCTTGTTTGGTCTGGGTGTTGCTGTGAAGTTACTTTACTTTTGTGATAAACACCTGGATCAGGACATCGTGAGTAAAGCAGAAAACCCTCCACACTGTGGGGGCCTCGTCCAAAAAGGTGCAGGCCACAGCGAAAACCACACGAGCCCTGACAGTCATGAACCAATCCCTCAAAGTCTTCCTCTCTCTCAGGGCAAGTATCGCGGTGCAGCCAGTTAAGCCAAAGCTTGCAATGCCCACATCCCATTCTGCAGTATCACTTAGAGTCCTGGCTACTCCGCTTGGGGGCTATCTTCTTCCTATGGTGTCTGGAAAAGCAGTGGATGATGCTGCCCACACGGGAGACCCAGATGGATATAAGGACAGTGAGTTGAAGACTGTGTTTCAGATGACTTTTTTTCAATATCTAGAGACATTAATTTTATGACCTGATTATCCATCATAACATCTCACCAGCTCAAATCTGTAAAGTAACTAAGGCAACCACGATGAGAAAAAGTCACTACAGAACAGCTTTGCCACACTGGGCGTTAGGTTGCCCTTGGGTTCCCCACCTGCCGTGTGGAATTACTCAGGATCAAGGCCCACCTTTGCTTCGGACACAGCTCTCTGCTAAAAACCCTTGGAGGCAGCAGATGACACCCAGGTTCCTGCCCCCCAGGCAGGGGGGACGTGGATGGAGTTCCTGGCTCCTGGCTTCAGCCTGGCCCAGCCCTGTGCATTATGAGCTGATGAAAGATTCTCTCTCACTCTCACCTTTTCAGTAAATAAATATAAAATAAGCTTAAAAAGAAATGTAAAAGAGTCACTCTGAAAATACTTCCAAGGGTTGCATTTTGCACATGGTTTACCTGTTCTGAAGTGTCAACCATACTTAGATGCCTGCCACATGCGTAGACGCGGAGGCAAAGCAGCCTCAAGTTTAGTGTGTTCAGCACCACCTGAAGGGACAAATATGCATCTTGCAACAGGTTATTTTCAGTGTAGACTGATGCATATTCCAAGGGAAAACAGATAGTCATCCCATTTTTAAATGCCTCCAGGTAATGTCAGTGCTGTTAGCAATCCTAATACTTAACTGGCCTAAAATAATTAACTCCCTAAGGACAAAAAAAAAAAAAAAACAAAAAAAAAACAAAAAACCAGATTCAGAAGCATTGGCTGATGAAATCAGAGAAACAAACCGTGACATGACCAGAATTAATATATCCCTGCCATAAGGACTTGGGAATCCAAGATAAAGTCTGTCTGAGAAGGATGTAATTCACAGACACAGCTAATGTTTCTGTTGTCAATTTTATTAATTTTTCCATGTAGCTCTCTCAGACCCAGTGGTGATGGGTGAGCATTTGGCACAGAGGTGAAGGTGCCTCTTGCGACACCTGTGTCCCATGTCTGAGTGCCTGGGTTTGAATCCTGGCTCTGCTCCTGGTCCCAGCTTCCTGATAAAAACACCCTGGGAGGCAGCAGGTGATGGCTCAAGTGGTTGGGTCCCTGCCAACCGCGCAGGAGACCTGGATTAAATTCCTGCTTCTGGTTTTTACTTTAGGCTACTCCTATTTGGGGTGCAAATCTGCAGATGGCAAACCTCTGTCTTTATGTTTCTGTCTCTCTTTCAAATGATTTTAAATTTTTTTAAAGATTTATTTATTTGAAATACAGAGTTACAGAGAGAAATGACAGAGAAAGGGATTTTCCATGCACCCACTGGTTCACTCCCTAAATGACTACAACAGTGGGACTGGACCAAGCCAAAGCCAGGAACCTGGGGATCCATCCAAATCTCTTACATGGGCGGCAGGAATCCATGTGCTTGGGCCATCCTCTGCTCTTTACCGGATGCATTAGTAGGAAGCTGAATCAGAAATGGAACTGCTGGGACTGGAGACACTGCCCATATGGGATGGCAGTGTGCAGGCCACAGCCTAACATGCTCCACCACAATGCTGGCCCTTCAAATAAATTGCTTCAAAAAGATCCAATAGCAAAATGTTAATTTTATAGCCACCTCTATAAAACTAATCAAATCTCTCAGAGAGCAACCCAAGATTACCCTGTCAATTACCCTGTCATTGACCGCAAGCATTCAACTGCTTAACTTCATTCTTTAATTTTCCTTTACTTTTTTCTTAAATTTAACTTGATATATATCTGAAAACCTCACTATATGTACTTTGCAGAGCATATAACGTAATCAAAGTCTGCCTCTTAATCCAATAGAACCAACAATTTAATTTAGTGGGCTTCATGAATACGCAAATGATGTGCAATTGGGTTTGTTTATGCTAATACCTCCCTTCTTATAGCACTGAAGAGTTGCAGGTGTACTTCAGAGAATGCAGAGAGGAGTGGAACTTTGTCTTGTTGTCTCCCGCCTTTCTTCTCTGGCATTTGGAACAATGCGTGCACGTAGAAGCAACTCATAAACCCTCATCAAATGACTCAACGAATGCATGATTTCACCTGCATTATTTCACACATGTAACTCCCCTGTGGCCAAAAGAGAGAGGGGTTCTCATATGAAGGGACTTCAAAAACGTCATAGAAAATAAAATTAAAAGATAAGTTTATGTAGGTGCAAAAATTTTTAATCCAAAGTACAGACTTACTTAATGCAGGGGTTGAGATGCTGCTTTGGGTGTGTGAATTCTAGGTCTGCCCCTGATCTACTGTCCCACTAATATGTTCTCTGAGAAGCAGCAGGTGATTGTAGTTCAAGTACTTACATTCCTGCCACCCACGTGAGAGAACAGGTTCTCAGCTTCAGTGTGGCCCACCACTGGACACTGAAAAATAAGCCAGTACACAGGAGTGCTCCCTCTGTCTGTATGCCTTGCTTTGCCTTTCTGTCTTTCAAATAAATATAAAAATCAACCAAAAAAATGAAAGATACAGGGGCATTGGCACTGTGGTACAGCTAGTTAACTCATCACTTGTGACACCAGCATCCCCCCACTGGTTTGAGTTCCAGTTGTTCCGTTTCATCTAGCTCCCTGTTAATGTGACCAGCATGGCCACAGATGATGGTCCATGGACATGGGACCCTGCCACCTCCATGGAGACCTAGATGGAGTTCCAAGCTCATGGCTTTGGGCTTCCCAGCCCTGGCCACTGTAGCCATTTGGAAGTAAACCAGCAAATAGAAAATCTCTGTCTCTCCTTCTGTATCTGTTGCTCTGCCTTTTAAATAAATAAATCTAAAAAAAATTATTTGGAAATCCATGTACAGTTTTCTCATAATTTGCATTTTCCATGAAATTTTTGAAGATACCGTGTATGAATGAATTTTAAAAATTTGTATCCAAGTAAACTTACGTGTTTTAGAGATCTGTGAAATTGGAAGGCAAGGCAAGAGAGAGAGAGAGAGAGAAGGAGAGAAAGAGAGAGAGAGAGAGAGAGAGAGAGAGAGATCTTCTATCTGCTAGTTCAATCCCCAAATGGCCACAACCGTCAGGGCTGGGCCAGGTTGAAGATGAGAGCCAGGAACTGCGGGTAATCCCATGAGACTCCCTGCCTAGCTCATGCAGTTAGCCTGACTGCTGGCAGGCAGCAGGAGCCCCAGGCACATTTTCCCCCTACCCTTGCCTTCTGCCAATCAGGTAAACTGCTCCTGGGTGTGGCCCAGGCCACCTGGAAAGCTACCCTAACTATGTGGCCTCCAAGCGGACTGGAGAGGCACATTGGCGCCAGTGTCAGTTCTGTCCTACAGAGTTAGTGTTGGCCTGAATTAGTTATGCCCCTTCTGCCTACCCTTTAAAAGTGTACGTGGTCATTAATAAAAGCAGACGTGTTCACTGAAGCTTGTCCCCGGTGCTCTTTGTGGAAGAACACCATTGCCCCACTCTCCCCAATGGTGTGGGCCACGCAACTTCACCATGGTCCCTCACATGGGTGGCAGAGGCCCAAGCACTTCCATCGTTTTCTACTGCGTTCCTAGGCATACCAGCAGGGACCTGGACTGGAAGCAGAGCAGCCAAGACTCCCACCTGAGCTCTAATACGGAACTCTGACATTGCAAGCAGTGGCTTAACCCTCTGTGCCATAATGCCTGTCCCTAAACTTACCTTGTTTCTTAATTTAACTGTTTATTTATTTTATTTGAAAGTCAGTTACAGTCAGAAGGAGAAAGAAAGAGAGAAGGAGAAAGAAAGATAGAGGGAGAAAGGGAGAAGGAAAGAGAGAGGGAGAGAAGAAATGAGAGGGGGGAGAGAGAAGAAACGAGAGAGAGAGAGAGAGAGAGAGAGAGAGGGAGGGAGGGAGAGAGAGAGAGAGAGAGAAGAAAGGCGCGAGGGGGATCCTCCATCTGCTGGTTCACTTCCCAGTTGCTCCCACTGCGAGGGCTGGGCCAGGATGAAGCCAGGAGCCAAGGGCTTCATCTGGGCCTCCAGTGTGGGTGACAGGAGCCCAAGTGGTTAGGGCATTTTCTGCTGCTTTTACCAGGCCATTAGCAGGGAGCTGGATTGTTAAGTGGCAGGCCTGACTTGAATTGGTGTCCATATGGGAAGATTCCAGAGGCCTGACCCAGTAGCACCAACACTGGCTCCTACATTTATCTTTTAATTCTATTTTGCACATACTTTTTGAAGTACCATCATATATGCAGATTCCTCTCTGTATCTGTGTGTGTGTGTGTGTCAGAGAGAGAGAGAGAGAGAGAGAGAGAGAAGTATTGATCCTCTATCTGCTAGTACAATCCCCAATTCTGCTTCTGCTTCCAAATTCCTGCTGAAGTGCAAGTGATGGCTCAAGTGCTTGGGTCCCTGGCACTCCATGTGGGAGACCCTGAGCTTCCATCTCCCTGCCCAGCTCTGGTCATTGCATGTGTTTAGGGAGTGAATGGGGAGTGAACCCATGAAGCCCTCTCTGTGTGTCTCTCAAATATATATATATATATATATATATATATATATATATATACACACACACACACATATATGAAGCTTTATGTTTTATGATCATAAAATTTTGATTCCAAAAATGGCGCTTCATTTTACTATTAGAGAAAGGCATATAGATTTAGATTTTAAAGCTTAAAATGTGATAAGAAGATAATCAGTATTATAAAATAAGAACTACTAAAAATGGAAAATCATTTCACCTATGCATGGAAATATTGCATCACAGAGGGTTTATTTCCCCAGATGAAACCACATGGACATTCAAGCCCTGAGTTCACAAAAAAGAAAACCACACAGCACAAACTTCCTATGTTGGCAGTGTTGTTTAGAGAAGAGCTTTTGTTCTCCTGACACTGCCTGTAAGAATCTTTTGTCCCCAGAATTTTTTTTTTTTGAAAGGCAGAGTGAGACAGTGAGAGAGAGAGGGAGACAGAGGGAAAGGTCTTCCTTCCATGGGTTCAACCCCCATAGGGCCACCACGGCCGGCGCATTGCGCTGATCTGAAGCCAGGAGCCAGGTGCTTCTCCTGGTCTCCCATGCAGGTGCAGGGCCCAAGCACTTCGGCCATCCTCCACTGCACTCCTGGGCCACAGCAGAGAGCTGGCCTGGAAGAGGGGCGACCTGGACTCGAACCCGGCGTGACAGCGCCCCAGGCGGAGGATTAGCCTAGTGAGCCGCGGCACCAGCCTCCCAGAAATGGTTTCTCAGAGAGCGGCAGGACCAAATGACAGGGTAAGAAGAACGTCACAGCCTCTTTTTAATAGAATTCAATAAAAATCCTTTTAGGGAAGTCACTCAGCATGAACCCTCCACATAGTAAACTCTCATTAAGTCTAAGCTAAATGTATTAAGAATTAATAAGCTCCTCTTGTCACTAGCCCTCTATTGTAATCTCTGCCAGCATCAATTTTTCATAGCTGTGCTTTCATGGTCAAGTACGTACCACTTGCACAAATAAAGAGAAAAAGTTGCAAATTTATATCAATTAGTAAAGAAGACACTAATCTAATATATTGAACAGTTTCAAAGTCATAACATGTCCCCAAGTCATATGAAAATTTTAAAAGATACAATTTCCTAATTAATGTTCAGTGATGACATAAAAGTCAACTGCAAAAAGTAATTACCTGGAATTAAAGCACACATACATACACATGCCATAAAGGTCACTTTAATGAGAAATCTTTGCATATTCATTCTTTTTATACAGGCTAATATCTCAAATGGCCTTTTATAAGACACTGTTGATACATCTTCTCATTTGCAGTTAATTACTCTCCATCTGGTAAAATCTATAAGATTCTTTTTCTCAAAAGAAAATTTTGATTTGCATAAAACGATTTGATAGCCTGTGATTTATAATGAGATCAAAGGTCAGGAAAAGTCCTGAGAAGCAAGGTTTGCAAGTCTAAGATTATTTCAGGGCCCTGTGTTGTGGTGCAGTGAAGAAATTGCCATCTGTGACACCAGCATCCCACACGGTCACAGGTTCATGTCCTGGCTGCTCCACTTCTCATCCAGCTCCCTGATAGTGGCCTGGAAAAAGCAGGAAGATGGCCCAAGTATTTGGTCCCTACCACCCACATGGAAGACCTGGAAGAAGCTCATGGTTCCTGGCTTTGGCCTGGCCCATACTTAGCCACTGTAGCCATCTGGAGAATGAACCAGCCAATGGAAGCGCTCTCCCTCTCCCCTCATTCTCTCTCTCTCTCTCTCTCTGTGTGTGTGTGTGTGTATGTGTGTGTGTGACCCTCTCTTTCTCTCTGTAACTCCAACTTTTAAATTAATAAATAAATCTTAATAAAAGAACATGTCAAGAATTTTCAGAAGGAGAAGAATTAGAATACTGATGGACTGTTTAAAGCAAGGATAGAGTAGAAAAAATAAATAAAATGAATTACTAAATAATAAAACTCTTGATATTGGGCATTTGGGGCATTTTGACTCAGTCATCGGTGAATTTCCAACCATCCCCAATATTTATGCATCATAAATGCTGAATCAATGCTTCTGGAATAAATTCTCAGATCTCTGATAAAGGGTACATCCTTCAACAGTGATAGAACTGGATTAAATGGACAAATGAAAAATTCCCAATGATAAATTGACAAAAAATTCATGATTCTACACATGCTTAAACATTTCATTTTCTTAGAGAGGGGTATAGAGATCTTCCATCTTCTGGTTCACTCCCTAGATGATCGCAATGGCCATGGTTGAGCTAGGCCAAAGCCAGGAGCCAGGAGCTTCATCTGGGTCTCCTACATGGGCAGCAGGGGCCCAAACACTTGGGCCATCCTCCGCTGCTTTTCCCAAGTCATCAGCAGAGAGCTGAATCGGATGTGGAACAGCCAGACTTGAACTTGTGCCCATGTGGAATGCTGGCATGTCAGGGGGCAGCCTTAACCATTACGCCACAACTTTGCCCCCTATACATTTTCTATAAGTTGTGAATTTATATTTAATATGGCTGCCGCTCTGGTTAAAATGATATTTGATGCATTAAACATAAATTTATTAAATAAATTCAGTATGTGCTAAATTTCAAGATGATTTTGTGTCACTTCAAGTTTTTATGTGCATGTTTGTGAAATACTCTTACCTAAAATGAAAAATTTTATTAGTGCAACTAACCTTGCAAGAAGGTCACTTACATGAAATTGCAATTTAATAGTATTCTATTTGATGTCTATCTAATAGTCTTTAAATTATAAATTAGTCACACTAGGTACAATAATTATATAGAACTTTGTAAGAATAAAATAATTAAAAGCTTATGTTTTATTAATGCATGGTAACTACCATATTGCTCCTTTCTTTTATAAGGAAAGTGAGGGTACAGAGTAGAAGAGAGTAATATAGCATCCTCAAACAGATACCCAAAATGTTATTTACTTAAGAGAGTTAAAAACAATAGATCTTGAAAATCATCATGGAAAATGCATATATTAAAAAAAACTGGATTTCAAGAAAGAAGTTTTGCAGCAAAATAAACATCATTCAACTTTTCCACAAACTTTCTGAAGTATCCTCATATGAGTTCCAGCATCCTAATCCCTGGATAAGATATTCTAATGAATCTCTCATAAGTGATTCTTATAAAATAGTTAAGATGTAGCAAATAACTAAGCAACAAAACTGATACCAACATAGAAGTCAGTGGTTAGGGGACAAGTGCTACAATAGCCATGTCCACTTGCCCCTGCTCTGGTCCAGGAAGTGCCAATCTCCCGCAAGCAGCAGCACCTCTCACTGGGCCACTTCCATCTGAGCCAACCACTCGCGTTCCTAAAACTTGTTCTCAATTTTGGACTCAAATTCACTCAAAATTCACTCAAAATAAAATCCTCATCACCTCATTTCCTGACTGAATATCCTATTCTAAAGTCTTGTTGCTCTTAGGAAATAAGCGAGATTGGGTGACAGTCTGCAAGCTCCCACAATCCTGTGTGCCTCTGTCTCTTCCAGGTCAGCCACCGGGTTTCTCTCTCCCACTAACCACTGGACACTCGGACACTTCCCTTGCCTGGAATCCAGGAGTCTCGTGCTTTGACTAATTAACTCCTACTCACCCGTTTTAGCACCCAAATGAGGTAAAACATTTCCTTTATAAGGTTTTTATGCTTTTGTGTATCTACTTTTAAAAATCATCTTTGTGTCTTATTTGTACATTTAAGAGGACTTCAAAGAGTTCATGGAAAATGTAATAAAAAGATGCTTAATTTGATTCAAAATTTTGAAATTAATTCAGGGGTATTTCTTTCTTTTTTTAAAAGATTTATTTATTGTACTTGAAAGTCAGAGTTACACAGAGAGATGAGAGGCAGAGAGAGAGAGAGGTCTTCTACCTGATGGTTCACTCCCCAGTTGGCAGCAATGGCTGGAGCTGCACCAATCTGAAGCCAGGAGCCAGGAGCTTCTTCCAGGTCTCCCACGTGGGTGCAGGAGCCCAAGGACTTGGGCCATCTTCTACTGCTTTCACAGGCCATATCAGAGAGCTGGATAGGAAGTGGAGCAGCCAGGACTCAAACTGGTGCCCATATGGGATGCCAGCACTGTAGGTAGTGACTTTACCCACTATGGCATAGTCTCAACCTAAGGGGTTTTTCATAATATGCATTTTCCATAAATTTATTTAATGAACCCAAATTTCACTTATTTCAGGTGCATATAATTGCATGTGTGTATGAGAGTATGTGTAAACTACATCCTAATATTCTCATATATATGTAAACTTTTTGGAACATACAAAGGCCCAGTAACTAAAAGTTGCATCAATCATGTAAAAGAACTACAATTGATTTCATAGTAAAGAATAGATGGCCAAAACTAAAGGACTCCAATTAGAGCATATAGATGCATCAAAAGATAATTTTAGACTCGCACAAAATAGAATCTCAACCTATAATCACATTCCAATTTACTCATTTCATGAGAGTTTTTCAGTGACCTTTCTATAATGAATAGTGCTAAATTAAGTAGATTATATTATTTTATAAAGATTTATTTGTTTCTTTGAAAGGCAGAGTTACAGAGAGAGAGGGAGAAGGAGAGACAGATAAAGAGACAGATCCTCTGTCTGCTGGTTTAATCCCCAGACGGACACAATGGCCAAAGCCAAGCCAGGCCAAACCAAGGTCTCAGGAGGTTCATTCATTCTCCATGTGGGTGGCAAGGACAAAAGCACCTGGGCCATCCTCTACTGCTTTCCCAGTCATATGAGCAGGGATCCAGATAAGAAGTGGAGTAACTGGGACTTGATCAGGTGCCCACATGGAATGCTAGCTCTACAAGGCGGCAGCTTAACCCACTGTACCACAGCACTGACCCTGAGTGACTACATTTTAACATCCTCAACTAGATGTGTTAAATGCTGCTTAGAACATGACAGGAGGACTCCAAGATGGCAGAATAGGGAGGGAGTTTACTGCTCTAGTCCAGTGCAAGAAAGTTAAAAAAAAAAAAAAAGTGGAGAGAATGCAATCTTAGGGAACACTTACGGAGAAAATGGCAGAAGAAATTCCATGCCAATTAGAGGGACACTGGATCTACATGGATGATGTGGACCCGCACAACTCAGGACCCCAGCAGTAGAGATGTTCTGTGCCAGCATTGGAGAGTGAGATCAGACTGCAGCACCCATGCTGCTGGCAATAAAGCTGTGGAGAGAACCTGGCATGACTCCAGCTTGGAGCCCTGTGGGGGACAGTGTACCTGCCAAACTCAAGGGGAAAAAATGGGGCACGTTTCTCTCTCCCTGAACACCTGGCACTAGTATCTTGTAACCAGCAGAGAGAGGGTGGGTGCTCTCTCTGTAACAGAGAGTAATAGCTGTGCCAGCTCCTGTCAGTGTGCCCAGTGGTCAGCTGAGAGGAGACACCTGGGTCTTGCTGGGAGAATTGACAGGGGACTGTGGGCTCATGACTGTGAAAGCCCTGTGGCTGCGTGGCAGGGTGCAGGTGTGGCTGAGTCTCTGGGCAATCACTGTGGGTGGTTTCACATGCTCAAAGTGACCTAGCAAGGGTCACTGCTGTGGGATCCATGGTCACACTGAGGATTGCACAGATCCTTAGTGTGGATCTTGCAATAGTGCAGATGAATACTGTACACACTGAATATTGTACACAGTGTGACCAGGCATTGGTCTCCTTGGAGGAGAGGAGTTGAGTGTGTGACTATGCCAGCTGAATTGATCAAACCTCTTTAATAAAAAAAAAGATTTACCACAGCCAATCTGGATGTCACCTGGGACACTCCCCTCACCCTTGGACATTCCCCTCACCCTAGAGCAATGGACAGAGCTCCCTGACCACACCCAACACATGACTCTGAGTATTCACTGCAAGCTCAGACACTCCACAAATCCACAGAGGCATAGATAAAAGTCCAAAGATAAAAGCTATCACCAGAAAAAAATAACCAACAAGTATCTTCACAAATCAAATAAACAAGAATAAGGAAGACAAAATGATGTCCCCACAGGAACAGAACAACACTTCAATACTAGAATGTGCAGATGAAGAGATTTAAGAAATACCAGAAATGGAATTCAAAAAATTAATCATAGGATTACTTGGAAGAAGCCAGGAGCAAATCTATGAATTAAAGAATTCCATACATGACATGAATGAAAATTTTTCCCATGAAATTGGGATTTTTAAAGAGAAACCAAAACAAAATATTGGAAATGAAGAATTCAATAGATCAAATAAAAAATGTGGTGGAAAGTCATAACTACAGATTTGGTGAGGCAGTAGAAAGAATATCCGAATTAGAAGACAAATCTCTGGAAATTTTAAACCACCCAGACCTCCCCCAGCAAAAGAAAAAAAGAATAAGAAATTAGAAAACTAAAAAAAAACACTGTTGGAGATTTATTGGATACTACCAAATGACTCAACATATGGGTCTTAGGAGTTTTGGAAGGCATGGAAACAGAGAATAGATTAGAAGGCCTTTTTTTGTGAAATAATTACAGAAAACTTCCCTAATTTGGAGAAAGAAAGGGATGTCCAAGTATATGAATCACACAGAACTCCTAATAGATGTGACAGGAAAAGATCATCATGACACACTGTGGTCAAATGCTCCACAATAAAACATAAAGAAAAGATTCTAAAATGTGCACAAGAGAAAGGCCAGATTACTTTCAGAGGATCTCCAATTAGACTCAGAGATGACTTCTCATCAGAATCCCTACATCTAGGAAAGAATGGCGAGTTATATTCCAACTGTTAAGAGGAAAAAAAATCTGTCAACTCAGAATACTGTATTGCAAAGCTGTCATTTATGAATGAAAGTGAAATGAAGACTTTCCATAACAAATAGAAACTGAAAGAATTTATCACCATTCAGTCAGTCTTACAAAAGATGCTTAAGGATGTGCTACACACAGAAACACAGAAAAATGGTCATCATAAGAAAGAAGGTGAAGGCAGAAAATTCCCCAGTAAAAGTACAAAGGAAATTCAAAGTACACAATAGGAATATTTATGGAAAAATGGCAGGGCAAAGTTGTTCCTTATCATAATCATCTTGAATGTAAATGGCCTCAACTCCCCAGTTAAAAGACACAGACTGGCTGAATGGATTAAAAAACAAAACCCATCTATTTGCTGCCTTCAGGAAACACATCTCACCAACAAAGATACATACATACTGAAAGTGAAAGGATGGAAAAAGATATTCTATGCTAACAGAAACCAAAAAAGAGCTGGTGTAGCCATCCTAATATCAGACAAAACAGACTTTACACAAAATCTGTTAAAAGAAACAAGGAAGAGCATTATGCAAAGATTAAGGCATCAATCCAAGAGGAATATGTGACTATGATAAAGGTATATACACCTAATTACAGGGCATCGGGCTGTTTAAAAGAAATGTTAAGGGATCTAAAGGGAGACACAGACTCCAATACAATAGTAATGGGGGACTTCAATCCTCCACTTTCAGCAATGGACAGATCAATCAGACAAAAACTCAGCAAGGAAATAACTGAGTTAATTCACACTATAGAGTAAATGGACCTAACTGATATCTACAGAACTTTTCATCCTCCAGTTGCAGAATACACATTCTTCTCACCAGTGCATGGAACTTTCTCTAGAATAGACTATATGCAAACCCAAAGCAAGTCAGCAATTTCAAAAAAATCAAAATTCTACCATGCATCTTCTCTGGTCACATCGAACATGACATTATAGTCAATATCAGAAAGATGTTCTTTTGATAAAACGGATTATTATTTCAAAGATTTGTGAACTTATTTTCACATTGCTGCAACCCAATTCATGAACCATGGTTATTTTTGATCTAGCATCAGATTAATGTACTTAGATGAAGAAAATGCTAAAGTTTCTGGAAATTCTGTTTTTAGTATCAAATTGCAAATTCCCTCAACATAAACAAAAATTAAACCATGTTTTAGAATAAGTTTTTTTTTTTCTGGAATGCAAATCATGCATATAACCTATAATATACAATACATGCTGCATGATTAGGAATTAAGGTAAAAGGTATATTTTTCTGAAAATCATTAAGATGAACACGAAATAACAAATTCCAAAATAACTACACTGAAAATTCAATGACTAGCATTGAAATAGTAAGTCTCTAATAAAGATATAAATATGCAGACCTCATCCAGCTCACATTAGATCTCAGTGTATATCCCTGACAGCCTGCCACAGATCAATAAGGTGAATAAAGGTAGAAAAATTCAGAAAAAAAGATAAAAAAATGTATATTTTACTAATAGATCTATAGTAAATTTTATTCTATTAATATTCCTATAGAATATTTTCAAAAATAAAATTATCTACCTTGAAGTCAAAAAGCAAAAATAATATGGAACACATTTCCTGAGGTAGATGTTTAGGCACTAGGGAAATTAAACAAGCCAAATTTGTTAGGAAAAAGTGCAGTTTGCAAAGAAGTATGAATAGATTCATTTATTTTGCAAAATGTACAAGGATGAACAAGTAAAGATCATGGAAAACAAAATTAAAAGATGTTTACTTTGGCACAAAAGTTTTTGACATCCATGCATAGTTCTCATTATAATATAGAGGTTTTCTATGAGCTTTTTGAAGTACCATCACACAGTTACAGAAATACCTGAGGTATGTGCAAGAAAAACCACTCACAATATTACAATTACTTTTGGAGAGTGAAAATGAAGTAGTTGGAGTCATTTTTCTTAACTTTACTCTCACAGGGCTAGAGATATTACAACAAGCATGTATTTTATTTAAAATTAAATAAAATTAATTTTAAATTTAATATAGAAGTAGCTCCCAGAGCCAAATGCATAGTAATGCCCAATATGTTTAAGTCAGGATTGCCAACAGAAATGGGTAGCTTGAAATTCCCATGAATCCAACTTCTTATTTTTACTTAAACATTTAAGCCTACCTTGCTTTCTGTGATATTATTAATGATGATAGACAATATCTGGATATAGCAAATCCTACTGTCTATACTTCCCTCACACTTTTTATTTGTATAGCTTTCTTCTTTAATCTTCATAAATTAAGGATATTGAAAGTGTAAAATTGTTGGTAAATAATAATTATGTTATTTTATAATTTTTTAAACATTTTGTCACATTCATTTGAAAAGTAGATATTTTACACATACACATATGTACTATTTTTCTTGACAACAGATGTTAATATCACAGAGAGGGATTCATGACAATGATCCTAGTCGGGAGAGAGTGTATTGTCATTTACATAGTAAATGATAGAGCATCCAACAGTTTCCTTTCTCAGTTTGTTGATCACTGAATTTTAATAGGTGATATGACTTTAGAATTCCAGAGTTAAAAAGCTGGTGTGGTCATGTTGTGAAGGGGAAAGTTGCCACGTGGGAAGTCAGCACTCCTTACTGCAGTATCTGGTTCAAGGCCCAGCTACTCTGCTGCTAATCCAGCTTCTTGCTAATGTGCATGCTGGGAGGGAGAAAACGATGGCTCAAGTATTTGGATTCCTTCTGCCCAGGTGAGAAACCCAGATGGGGTTGGGCTGCTGTTTTCAGCCTGGCCCAACCCTGATTGCTGTGGGCATTTAGAGAATGAGCCAGTGCATGGATGATCTCTGTCTCTCTGTCTCTGTGTGCCTTTCTCTTTCTGTGTCTCTCTTCTTCTTTCTCTCTCCCTCTCTCTGCAATTTGAAATAAAAAGGAAAATTTACAATCTTTATTTTTTTAAAGTTGGGGCTGGCGCTGTGGTAGAGTGGGCTAAGTCTCCACCTGTGACGCTGGGATCCATATGGGCGTTGGTTCTAGTCCCAGCTGCTCCTCTTCCAATCCAGCTCTCTGCTATGGCCTGGGAAACAGCAGAGGATGGCCCAAGTGCTTAGGCCCCTGGACCCATGTGGGAGACCCAGAAGACACTCCCAGCTTGTGGCTTTGGATAGGCCCATTTGGGGAGTGAATCAACAGATGGAAGACTCTTCTCTTTCTTTCCCTCCCTCTGTCTGTAGCTCACTCTCTAAAATACATAAAAATCATAAAAAATTAATTCTAAAATGCAGTGAAAATCGGAAATCTCAACTCCAATTTCTGTTTCCGTTCATTCAGTACCATTCTATTCACTCCAGGAAATCACATTTCTAATTTTTTTACATTCTCCTAGAAATTCTACTACAAAAAAAAATCAGATATGAGTGTGGAGTTACTCCTGTTATATTTAACATAAAGTACTATTCTGTAGGGGCTGGCGTTGTGGCATAGCAGGCTTGGCCTCTGTCTGTGGTGCCAGCATCCCATATAAGCACTGGTTCAAGTCCTGGCTGCTCCTCTTCTGATACAGTTCTCTGCTCTGGCCTGAAAAAGCCATAGAAGATGACCCAAGTGCTTGGGCCCCTGCACCTGCATGGGAGATCTGCAACAAGCTCCTGGTTCCTGGGTTCTCATTGACCCAACTCTGGTCATTGCTGCCACTTGGGAAATGAACCAGTGGATGGAAGAACTTTCCCTCTGTCTCTCCCTCTGTCTCTAGCTCTATCTCTCAAATAAATAAAATCTTTCAAAAATAGTACTAAACTGTATATATAATTTTGAAAACTTTTTTTTTAAATAATAAATCACAGAAATCATTTCATTTTAAAACACAGAGCTTTTCAAGATCCCAAACATAGTACTTCATTGTAGGGATGCACTATAATTTATTTAACTAGTGCTCAATTGATGAATATTTAATTTATTTCTAATCTTCTGCTCTTAAAAACAATGTTAAGATGAATAATTTACTGCATATCATTCTTCAACTGAGCCACTTTTCCTCAGATTAAATTCCCAAAGTAGGATTAACAGAGTCAATTCACAACTGTGAAAGTCATCTGAAAAATATCCTATATATGTTCAGAAATACATCCACATCATTAAGTTATGAAGAAACTCATCACCACATAGCCTTTACAAAAACAGTCTTACTTAGAACTTTACCAATGCTCAGTAGAAAGCAATATCAGAGAACTATTTGTTTTGCTCTCTGATCCACTCAGTTAGTTGTTGGTCTATTTCTTTATAGCCCTTTGTCTGCGATAATAGTAGAAAACATTTTTCCAATTTGTTATTTTTCTTTAGATTTTTTTATGAGATTTCTTGCTATATAGGAGTTCCTAATTTTTATGGGATCCAAATCAACAATCTTCTTAATTTTGAATCAATTAGAAAAGCCTTCTCACTTCAAAGTCATAAAGGAAATACCCTATGTATTTTCCATCATTTTTATTATTTTTTTACATGTGCCTCTTTAACTTTGAAGCCAAATGTATTCCAGGCTGATGCCATGTGCCAGGCCTATTCTTGAGCAATAGGACATTGCCAAGACTGCCAGGTTACTATCATCATAATATACAAATACAGTAGAGAAGGAAGCCAACCATAACCCAGATGTAAATAAAGCACAGTGAGTTTTGTGATAAATAAAGTCCAGGATGTTACTGACATGTGTAGAAAAGTCGAGTCTAGAAGGAGGTTAAACAACAACAACAAAAACAAAAACCTTTAGGACGAGGGGACACGTAAGCAGAGTTCTCTGGATGAATGTTGTGAGACTGGCACAACAAAATGAATATACTTAATGTCACTGAACTGTAAGGGTAATAGGGCAAACTTTATAGGGTTTCCTACCACAATATTTAAACTGAAAAAGGAAAACAAAACTGTAAAAATGGTATTCAACAGTATGAAGTTAGTCAGTCTAAACAAATCCATTTACTGCCCTCTAAACTTCTTTAAAAATTACATTTGGATACTCAGGATGGATGCTAAGGGCAGTCAAAAAAAACCCAGTTAACCCCCTACAATGAGGCTTATTTCTGTTTGTATTTGCATCACGTTGTGTTAGCATATCGCATTCATTCTCACTCAAACTCTGATACTAACATTTCATGACAAAAGTAACTGCACACACAAGACATCTAAAAGGTGATTTTTCCTGAATTTAGCTGTTACTTAAAGAACAACACTACTGTAATTAGTGTATCCAATAACATCATTAGAAAAATTTATTCCAAGATTAACCAGTCACAATTCTGCTCACAGCAAAAACACCTTATCTAATACATGTGCTGCTATGTACAAGCATGACAGGTTTCACAGAATCATCTGTACTACGAAGCAACATGAAATACTTTGAGACATACAGATAAATCGTTGACAAGCAACGTAGTTCAACAATTAAATGTCATGTTTGTTTCATGTGCTGTGAGATTCTATCTAAAGGAAGAACTATTTACACAAATCTTTACTGCATACTCTAGGGAGATTAAAAAATAAGTTTTCCTGTTGAGATAACGACATTCCGAGATGATTTATAAAATGTAAGCGGCTCATGTTCTGCCTAAATAAGCACTGACATTCCTTCAACAGTGCAGGAAGTAGGCTGGTGTCTGAAGCTAGGTGCAATTGTCCATGATGTTATTGAGGGTTTAACAGGACTAATGTTGATTTCTGTTCCAGTAATCTCTGAAAACTACGCAGTAATCCAAACCCTACAAACACCCATGTGAGTAATGCCTTGTACTGCTGTAAGGACTCTAGAGAGTCGGAAGATTGCCTCAATTGTCACATTAGTGCATGGCTCTCTCTTTCAAACAATCTGTCATCCCCAAACAATGTTATAATTTTATCATTTTTAGCCATACTCTACGTGGCCCAGTTATGAGAAATTCTGAGAACAGATTCATGGTTTACTCCTGTCTGCTACCAACTGGCAGTGATACATTCTGTGGGCCAGTTACACCTCCTGGGCCCCTGTTTGGAAAGGGCCTTTTGTGCTACCTGCTCCTACTGTCATATTCTTAGAAACAGTATTCTCGAAGGCAAAAAGAAAAAGTTCTTCCACCTCTAGCTAGGAACAGATTTGTTCAGATCTGTCTTCTTTACTTTCCCAGTAGGGGAGGCTGACACGAGCAGAGGTTTGGAAGCAATGTTGAGCTATTTAAGGACTCAGGTTTTTATCTAAATTAAGACTCATAAGAGTTTGTACCATTCAATTAGTTAGCTGTCCTTGGTTTCCTTCTTATATATAAGAGATAATTTCAATTATGTTAGCTGTGGACAGGACATTGAGGGTATGAAGCTAAATCCCAATTCTCAGGAGGAATATACCAAAAGGCTTTGGCCTATAGATTAAGGATAAGGGTGCCAGATTTGGTTTCATGCATGGAAATCAAAACATGAATTTTTATTTAAAAATATAGCTTCAGACAGCATCAAGTTGCCTTAGACTATGACAGCAGCAGTCACTTTATGAGTGCAAATGCATGATGTCTTCTCACCGTGCTCAAACTCTCAGCATTCCCACATCACACGTGGGCACTGGGTACTCATGCATGCTGGGAGACATGCTATGAAAGTCAGGCATTTCTGTACACCTTCTGGGCAAAGGGCATTGACAGCTGTAGTCAAGGATGCTGCAAAATTGCCAGGGGCAGACAGCAGATCTGCTAATGCACCAGGGGGAATAAAGCTGTCATTCCACCCCTCTCCAGGACATACTTTTGGGTGATATACAAAGGATCTGTATCCCTCTGTGTTGGGCAGATTGGTTTCCTGACCAGTATAATATGAATAACATCAATCTTGGGTGGAAGTTATGCAACTTCACTTGCAGTATCCTCATACTCAGGGATGTCTACAGCTGTGACTCAGACCTACAACATGCAAAGTGTCTACCTGGGCCTCTTCCTATCTCCCCTGTACAGCCTGGGGTAGGGGGCAGCTTTGTGACCATGAGTGTAGAATTTCAGCAAGAGAGCCACAAGCACACGGAGAGAATGTCTGAAAACAGTTGGCTCTCTTGGATTTGGTTTTCTGAAGATGTGCCAGGAAACCTTATCTTGCCACCACTGTCGGGTACTCAACCACTACAAAACAAGGAACGGTTTAAAGCAGATGATATACAAAGACATACAATATAAGCATGAAAGGCCCTCCGGTTCCTCCTTTTCTACATCCTGGACAGTCCCTTAATGCTAGATATAAATGCCCTGGCAAACTGCTTCTCAGGAGGACAATGTCTTTAAGGAACTATACCTTCTCGGTGTCTCCTGTTCAAGTCCCAAGTAAATAAAGCTTTCCTTTGAACAACTCCCATTTGAGGTTGATTATCCTGCAATAGTCCCAGCAAACAGAACCCCTGATGTCCACTAACAGAGTGAACAGGAAGCTCAGGCTACCCGCTATGCTGTGAGAAATCAACTGCCTAAATCACTCTGTTTGTTGCGTCCTCACTGGCTCAATCCACGGATCCACCAGACAAGCTGGGCCCACAGCTGCAACACTTGCTGATGCTTGGGGTCTACCACGTGGACCCCAACCGTATGCAAATGAAAAGGAATCAGTGCAATCTTTCACAATGAAAATGAATCCTAGCCTTTAAAAATTATCAGTCAAGACGGTTTCTTATAATTATAGGAATTAAATTTTTTGTTTGTAACTATTTTCATCAACACGCATGGATTCTGCCTTCTCGGCAGAGCTTGTATTGCATGTCAGTTCCTATATCTGTCCTGGCCCTTTAATGCTACAAATTGGAAAAGCGAATCTCCCAACACAAATATTGTAAATGGCAGTCATTTCTGGCACTGTGGAGCCCTCCAGAATGGACTAGCACAGAAATTCCGTGTGTTTGCCCATAATTTCTCACCAGGGTATTTTCAGCACTCCTTGGGATGCAAAGGCACACTTGAGACTAGAAACGTGGGCGTGGGCGTTTGTCCCAGCTGTTTAGGAGCCCACGTCCCACACTGGAGCCTGCTTTTTCCCGCCCGGCTCCACTCCTGACTCCAGCTCCCTGGGAAAGGCAGACGCTGGGAAGCAGCAGTGATGGTCAGGTGACTGAGTCCTGCCCGCCGTATGCAAGAGAGGGACTCATTCCCCACTCATAGTCCCCGGTTATTACCAGAACTGGGGGAGCGAGCCAGCAGATGGGAGTCTGTCTGCTACTCTCCCTAGCTCTATTTGTTTCCTTACCCAAAAGCAAGCAAATAAAAAACTAAAAGGCTACAAGTTTTCTCTTAGGATAAAGGGTAGTGTAAGAGATCAACATCTCATTATTTTTTCATATCTTATTCATGATTTGAAAGAGAGAGTGTGTGACAAAACAGAGTCGCCCTAAGAGAGTGTACTACTTAAATGCCCACAGTGGTTCGGGCCGGGCTAGATTGAAGCCAGGAGCCAGGAATCGACTGAGGGCTCCCAAGCAGTGGAAACACCACCTGCTTCCCCCAAGTGCACAGAAGCGGGAAGCTGGATCAGAAGTGGAGCTGAGATTAAGGCCAGGCACGCCAACATGGGTTGCAGGCATCTCCTGGGGAATCTTAGCTGCTCTGCAAATGCCCACCCACACACTCTTAACCACCTAGTTTCTTCTTCATATAAAACCTTAATATACCAGCATGAGAAGAAATCGTGGCCCTTCAGCCTTGAAGCAATAGGTTCAGGCTTTTTACTGAAATAGCTAATTGGACATTCCTCTGCAAATCACAGATCTTATTCTTCAAGTCAGCAATTGCTTTTTATTGTTGCTTTTTGTTTCTTTAATTTCAAACAATCCAGAAAATGTCTTTCCCCTTAGTGGTGAGCTGCCCTCAAGATATATTAGAAGAGTTATACAAATTATCTTAGCACACTAAACAGAAAAACATCGCTGCTAGAGACTGGATCACAATGCTAATTTTCATTATTTCCTTCTATACATGGATATGCACTGAAATTCCATGCAAATTCTTTTAATTCAATTAAAAAAATCTTAAATTAAAAAAAAAAAAGAAAACTGGGGCCAGCTCTGTGGCATAGTAGGTTAATCCTCTGCTTGCGATACCAGCATCCCATATAGACGCTGGTTTGAGTCCTGGCTGTTCCTCTTCCAATCCAGCTCTCTGCTATGGCATGGGAAAACAGCAGAAGATGGCCCAAGTGCTTGGGCTCCTGCACCTGCATGGGAGACCTTGAAGAAGCTCCTGGCTCCTGGATTCGGATTGGCCCACCTCCAGCTGTTGTGGCCATTTGGGGAGTGAACTACCAGATGGAAGACCTTTCTCTCTGTCTCTCCTTCTCTCTGTCTGTAACTCTTTCAAATAAATAAAATCTTAAAAAAAGAAGTTAGTCACATGTAGCCTACTTGGTTATATCATTCAAATGTTCACTGGGTACTTCAGGACATAATAGAATTATATGAGGCTTCATTTCTCCAACTACTTCAAGTGGCAAGTTACATGCTCTGATCCTGGAAATGTAATAAAGGAACTGAAAACTCATCATTCATTCTCAAAGTAGCTGGAGCCACTTCTATAGATATTAGGTTCCTAGGTATATATAATGCTTCCAGCTTTTCCCCATTCAATAGGATGTTGCCTATGGGTTTGTCATATATCGCCTTGATCGTGTTGAGTTATGTCCCATCTATACACAATTGGCTTAAGGGTTTTTTTTTTTTTTTTGGATGTATTTTATCAAATGCTTTCTCTGCATCTGTTAAGATAATCATGTGGTTTTGTCAATTTGTTAATGTGATGTGTCACATTTGTTGATCTGCGTATGTTGAACTAATGCTCATCAGGGATATTGATCTATTCTTCTCTTTCTTTGTTGTATCTTTTTCTGGTTTTGAATTTAAGGTGATGCTGTCCTCATAGAAGGAGTCTGGGAGGATTCCACCCCCTACCAATTGTTCTGAATTGTTTAAGAAGAATTGGGAATAGTTCTTCTAGTGCAGCCATCTGGCCCTGGGATTTTCTTTGTTGGGAGGGTATTTATTACTGGTTCAGATCCATCTTGGTTATTGGTCTGTTTAGGCTTAATGTGTCTTCATGCATTACTTTTGGCCAACTGCATGTTTCTAGAAATTTATCAACTCCTTCCAGATTTTCCAATTTGTTGGCACATAGCTTTTGGTAATAATTCGTAATTAATCTTTTATTTCAATGGCATCAGTTATAAAATTTCCTTTCTCATCTTGAATTTATTTATGTGGTTCTCCCCTCTCCCCTTTTTGGTTCACTGGAACACTGGTGTATAACTTTCATTTATTTTTAAAAAGAATCTCTTCATATCACTGACCTTTTATGTATTTTTATTTCAATTTTATTTATTTCTCCTCTAATTTTTATTATCTCTTTTTTCTAATTTTGGGTTATGTTGTTCTTGTTTGTCAAGGTCCTTAAGATGCTTCATAAGACTTCATTCCAATTTCTTAATACAGGTACTAATTGTTATAAACTCTCCTCTTAGCACTGCTTTTGCTGAATCCCATAAGTTTTGATATGTTGTGTTGTTATCCTCATTTATTTCAAGGAAATTTTTAATTTCCTTTTTGATTTCTTCTTTGACCCATTACTCATTAAGAAGGAGGTTATTTGGTCTCCATATGTTTGCATATCTTTTAGATTTTGTTAATTTCCAGTTTCATTCCACTGTGGTCAGAAAAGATACATGGTACAATTTCAGGCTTTCTGAATTTGGTGAGACATAAATAAGTTTCATTTAATCAATCCTGTAGATTGGCTCTGTTGTTTCTTTGTTGATTTTTTGCCTAGGTGATCTGCCCATTGATGAAAGTGGGGTGTTGAAGTCCCCCACTACTATTTTACTGGAGCATATGTCTCCTTTAAATCCATTAACATGTGTTTTAAATAGCTGAGTGATAGAGCATTGGGTGCATATACATCTACTATAGTCACATTTTCCTGTGAGTTGATAATTATATAATAATGTTTTCTGTTTTAACAGTTTTTGTTTTAAAGTCTATTTTGTCCAATACTAAGATAGCTACTCCTGCTTGTTTTTGGTTTTCGTTTGGATGGACTATCTTTTTCATGTTCTCAGTTTCAATCCGTGTGTATCTTTGTTGGTGAGGTGTGCTTCTTGCAGGCAGCATATAGACAGATCTTACTTATTAATCCGTTCAGCCACTCTGTATCTTTGAATTGAATGTCTTAGTCCATTTACATCAAGGTTATTATTGATAAGCAATGATTAGTTCTGCCATTTTAGTGTTTTGGATCTCTTTTGTATTACAGTTAGGAGGTTTTCTGTCTTCACATTCTTCTATGACACTGATTATCTTTCTCCATTTTGATGTATAGTACACATCCTTAAGTATTATTTGTAAGGCAGCCAGGTGGTATCACGCTCTTCCAATTTTTGTTTGCTTTGGAAGGTCTTAAGCTTCATTTATAATTGACAGCTTTACTGGTTACAGTATTCTGGGCCAACAGTATTTTTCTTTAAGGCTTGTTCCGGATCTCTCTATTTTCTCCTAGCCTGTACACCTTCGGATAAGAGACTTGTCCATTTAATTGTACATCTTTCGAGGGTAATGCTACATTTCTCTCTTACACATTTCAGGATGTTTTCTTCGTTTTACTATTTTTAAGATTTTTTTTTTTTAATTTTTTTTTTGAAAGGAGTTAGAGAGTGAGAGAGAGAAAGGTCTTTCCTTTCCATTGGTTCACCCCCCAAATGACTGCTACAGCCGGCGTGTTGCACCAATCCAAAGCCAGGAGCCAGGTGCTTCCTTCTGGTCTCCCATGCGGGCACAGGGCCTAAACACTTGGGCCATGTTCCACTGCCTTCCCAGGCCACAGCAGAGAGCTGGACTGGAAGAGAAGCAACCAGGACAGAATCAGGCAGAGGATTAGCCAAGTGAGCCGCAGCGCCGGCCAGATTTATTTATTTATTTGAAAGAGTTACAGAGAGAGAGGGAAAGAGAGAAAAAGAGAGAGAGAGAGAGACAGCCTCCTCCAGGTCTCCCATGTGGGAGCAAGGGCCCAAGGACTTGGGCCATCTCTTCTGCTGCTTTCCCAGGCACACTAGCAGGAAGCTGGATCAGAAGTGGAGCAGCTGGGCTTTGAACCAGCACCCATACGGGATGCTGGCACTGCAGGCTGTGGCTTAACCTGCTACAACACAGCACTTGCTCCCTGTGTTTTACTTTTCAAAGATGAAATATAATGCATTGCACTGAAGATTTTTTTTGATCATGTCTATTTGAGGTTCTTTTTGCTTCCTGTAATTGGATGTCCATATCCCATTACATATCCAGATTAGGGAACTTTTCTGCTATTATTTCACTGAATAAGTTTTCTGAGTCATCGTGTTTTTTCCACTCCTTCAGGAATGCCGAAGACACATATTTTTTGTCATGTGATGGTATCCCATAGATCCTGAACATTGTTTTCAGTTTTTCTAATCCTTTCTTTTTTTTTTTTTTTTTTTTGGTTTAACTAAGAATTTTCAAAAACTGTCTTCCAGCTCAGACATTCTTCCTCTGCCTCACCAAGTCTGTTGTTCAGGATGTCCATTGCATTTTTATTTGATATATTAAATTATACATTTCTAATATTTCAGCTTGATTTTTTAATATTTCTATTTCCCAACAGAATTTCTCATTCATGTCATTCAAGATGTCTTTAATTCTTGTAAATGCTTTTCTGTGTTTTTGAGAATCTTATAAAACTCCTTTTGAATTCCTTTTCAGGCATTTCATCAAGTTCCTTATCCTCAAAGTAAGGTTGAAGCATAATTGTGTTTCTTTTGGAGAATCATACTGTCTTCCTTGTTCATGTTTTTTTTGTGTGTGGTTCTATGCTTATTTTTATGTATCTGAGAAACACTTGCTCTGAAGTCTTTGATTTTGGAAATGTGCCTTTAGGAGGAGTGGGATGCCTGCACCTTCAGGACATATTCACAGGCGTGTGCTGGCTGGGTCCAGGGAGTTCCAGCCAGTGTTTGTTGGTAGGCAAAAGTTCAGGCTAACACCCAAGTTATATGTGGTAGAGTGGTGTATCTGTAGGGGAGTGTGGATGTGTGCCCTGGTTGTTGTTATCACTCCCTCTGCCCTTCTCTGAGGCAAGACAAACCTGTGACTGCACACCCAACCCATTCAGGTGCATGAACCACACAAAGAATCTGTGTGCTCCCTACTGTAAGCATAGAACCCTCCATAATGTCCATCTCAGCATTCAGGAAATTATGAGCTTCTGGAGTCTAGCTCAGTAACTGCCCGAAGACACAATCACAGGTCCATGTCCTTATTAACTTCCCAGTCTATCAGACAGTCACCAGGTGGCTCCTGCATTCAGAGGCTGCAGATCCATGCTCCCCTAAGAACCTTCCTGTCCAAAGACAGCCACCCTCCCTGGAGCCACCTGCCTAGCAGAGTTCAGTTGGTACTACACTCTGCCGACTGAGTGTAGTCCAGCACATTTGGAGGAGGAGGGAAGCATCGTGGCCCCTGCCAACTCTCCAGGCCAGAGCCCACCTGCCTGGTTATGGAAAGATGGAGCTCCCTTGCTGGTCATATGGCAGTTTGGTGGACAAGGGGAGAGGAAGCAATGTGATGGCCATGCAGAGTTAGGTGGTCATCCTCTTCCCTGCCAGCTCATTGGCCTGGATTCAGTCAGTGGGGACAACATATTTTTCATCCACTGACAAAATCCACCAGGTGCACATGGGCTGCTCAGCCACCACTGGCATTATTCAGAGGAGATGCACTTCCCTTGCTGGTAGCTGGGTGCCTTGGAGGGGGAAGGAAGCAATGTGCTGTCCATCTACAGAGCTAAGAGCACAAACTGCCCCACCAACTTGCCCATTGGACTCAAAGTCAGAGGAGACTGGGAAGTTGTCCCCAAGACAAGGCCATCAGTACAGCACTGGCTGCTGCAGATTTCTCTTACCTCACTCTGGGAAGAAGGCGTCCACTATTACCATTCAATAGAGTTCTGGAAGTTTAGCCAGAGCCACTAGGCAAGAAAAAGAAATCAAGGGGACAGAAATTGGAAAGCGGGAAGTCAAATTCTACTCATTTGCAGATGACGTGATTCTATATACAGGGGAACTAAATGATTCCACTAAGAGATTATTGGAGCACACAAGAGAGAGTAAAGTTGCAGGGCATAAAATCAACACATAAAATCAATAATGTCAGGCCAGCGCCGCAGCTCAATAGGCTAATCCTCTGCCTTGTGGCGCCAGCACACTGGGTTCTAGTCCTGGTCGGGGCTCCAGATTCTGTCCTATTTGCCCCTCTTCCAGGCCAGCTCTCTGCTGTGGCCCAGGAGTGGAGGATGGCCCAAGTCCTTGGGCCCTGCACCCCATGGGAGACCAGAAGAAGCACCTGGCTCCTGCCTTTGGATCAGCACTGTGCACCAGCCACGGCGGCCATTGGACGGTGAACCAACAGCAAAAGGAAGACCTTTCTCTCTGTCTCTCTCTCTCACTGTCCACTATGCCTGTCAAAAAAAAAATCAATAATGTCAGGGCAAGTGGTGTGGCTCATTTGGTTATTCCTCCACCTGCAGCGCTGGCATCCCATATGGGTGCTGGTTCTAGTCCCGGATGCTCCTTTTCCAGTCTAGCTCTCTGTTGTGGCCTAGGAGGGTAGTGGAGGATGGCCCAAGTGCTTGGGCCCCTGCACCCACATGGGAGACTGGGAAGAAGCACCTGGCTCCTGGCGGCCATTTGAGGAGTGAACCACCAGAAGGAAGACCTTTCTCTCTCTCTCTCTCTCTCTCTCTCTCTCTCACTGTCTGTAACTCTACCTGTCAAATAAATAAATAAATATCTTTAAAAATCAATTATTTCTATGTACATGAACAATGCGATGGCTGAGAGAGAAATTATAAGATCAATAGCATTCACAATACCTACAATAAATTAAATACATTTGAATAAACTTAACCAGGGATGTGAAACATCACTACAATGAAAATTACAATACATTAAGGAAAAAAATAGAAGACACAAAGAAATGGAAAAATCTCCCAGGTTCAAGGATCAGAAAAATTAATCTAATCAAAATATACCATACTACCCAAAGAGATTTAAAGATTCAGTGTGACCCAATCAAAATATCTTGGACTTTCTACTCAGATCTAGGGAAAATGATACTAAAATACATATGGAAACAAAGAGATAATGAATAGCCAAAACAATCTTAAACAACATAAACAAAGCTAGAAACATAACAATATCAGATTTCAAGACATACTACAGGAAAGTTATAATCAAAACATCCTGGTACTGGCACAAAAATGGACATATAGATGAACAGAAGAGGATAGAAACCCCAGAAATAAACCTATGCATCTAAAACCAACTAATCATTGACAAATGAGGAAAAACCATTCCCTGGAGAAAGGACAGTCTCTTTAACAAATGGTTTTGGGAAAACTGGATCTCCACGTGAAGTATGAAACAAGATTCCTACCTAACACTTTATATAAAAATCAACTCACAACGGATCAAGGATCTAAATCTATGGCCTGACACCATCAATTTACAGGGAGAAAATATTGGGAAAATTCTGCAAGACATTGACCTAGGAAAGGGCTTCTTGGGTAAGACCCCAGAAGCACTAGCAATGAAAACAAAAATAGACAAAAGGAGTTACATACGTAAGTCTAAGAAGGTTCTGTACTGCAAAGGAAACACTCAACAAAGTAAAGGGGCAATCTACACAATAGGATTCGCAAACTGTGAATTTTACATAGTATTAATATCAAAGATACATAACAAGTTCAAGAAACTCAACAAACTCAACAACAACAAAACAAACAACCCAGGTAAGAAATGGGCTAAGGAAAACCAAAATTAACTACTGGGATTGCATCAAATTGAAAAGTTTCTGTACTGCAAAAGAAACAGTCAGGAAAGTGAATAGGAAACCGACAGAATGGGAAAATATATTTGCAAACTATGCAACAGATAAAGGGTTGATAACCAGAATCTACAAAGAAATTAAGAAACTCCACAACATCAAAACAAACAACCCACTTAAGAGATGGGCCAAGGACCTCAATAGACATTTTTCAAAAGAGGAAATCCAAATGGCCAACAGACACATGAAAAAATGTTCAAGATCCCTAGCAATCAGGGAAATGCAAATCAAAACCACAATGAGGTTTCACCTCACCACAGTTAGAATGGCTCACATTCAGAAATCCACCAACAATAGATGCTGGAGAGGATGTGGGGAAAAAGGGACACTAATCCACTGTTGGTGGGAATGCAAACTGGTGAAGCCACTATGGAAGTCAGTCTGGAGATTCCTCAGAAACCTGAATATAACCCTACCATTCAACCCAGCCATCCCACTCCTTGGAATTTACCCAAAGGAAATTAAATGGGCAAACAAAAAAGCCGTCTGCACAGTAATGTTTATTGCGGCTCAATTCACAAAAGCTAAGACTTAGAACCAACCCAAATGCCCATCAACAGTAGACTGGATTAGGAAATTATGGGACATGTACTCTACAGAATACTATACAGCAGTCAAAAACAATGAAATCCGGTCACTTGCAACGAAATGGAGGAATCTGGAAAACATCATGCTGAGTGAATCAAGTCAGTCCCAAAGAGACAAATATCATTTGTTTCCCTTGATTGGTGATGACTAACTGAGCACCAAAGGGGAAACCTGTAGAAGTGAAATGGACACTATGAGAAACAGTGACTAGATCAGCTCTTGTGCTGACTGTTGTTGTACAATGTAATACTTTATCCATGGTAGTATTTTTTTTTTTATCCTAGTACTAGAGGTTGAACTCTGTAATTAACACACAATTATTCTTAGGTGTTTAAATTTTAACTGAAAAGTGATCCCTGTGAAATATAAGAGTGGGAATAAGAGAGGGAGGAGATGTAAAATTTGGGACATGCTCAATCAGAACGGCCCCAAATGATGGAGTTAGAATTGTGCCAGGGGATTCCAATACAATCCCATCAAGGTGGCATGTACCAAGGCCATCTCATTAGTCCAAGTGATCAATTTCAGCTCACAATTGATCACACTGATAGGTCTAAGAGTCAAAGGGATCGCACAAGCAAGACTAGTGTCTGCTAATACTAACTGATAGAATGAAAAAGGGAGAGAATGATCCAACATGGGAAGCAGGATACACAGCAGACTCATAGAATGGCAGATGTCCTAAATAGCACTCTGGCCTCAGAATCAGCCCTTAAGGCATTCGGATCTGGCTGAAGAGCCCATGAGAATAGTTTCTGCATGGAAAGCTAAGACATTCTGCAAAAAACAGAAGACCTAAATGAAAGATCTCTGCGAGTGAGATCCCAGTGGAAAGAACGGGGCCATCAAAGAAGGAGATACCTTTCTCTGAAGGGGGGAGAGAACTTCCACTTTGACTATGACCCTGTCGGAATAAGATTGAAGTCGGCGAACCCTAAAGGCTTCCATAGCCTCGGCAACTCATGACCAGAGCCTAGGGAGATTACTGACGCCATAAACAAGAGTGTCAAATTGTTAAATCAACATCAGGAGTCACTGTGTACTTACGTCTCATGAGGGATCTGTCCTTAATGTGTTATCCAATGTGAAATAATGCTATTACTATTACTGAAACAGTATTTTTACACTTTGTGTTTCTGTGTGGGTGCAAACTGATGAAATCTTTACATAGTATATATTGAATCGATCTTCTTTATATAAAGATAATTGGAAATGATTAAAAAATCTTGGTGTTAAATTGGAAATTGCATAGACAATTAATCAATTTTTTTAAAAAAAAATCATGTAGGATCTCTGTCCTTAATGTGCTGTACAATGTGAATTAATACTATAACTAGCACTCCAATAGTATTATCATTTTGTGTCTCTATGCGAGGGCAAACCGTTGAAATCTTTACGTAATATGTACTAAATTGATCTTCTGTGTATAAAGAGAATTGAAAATGAATCTTGATGTGAACAGAAGGGGAGAGGGAGTGGGAAAGGGGAGGGTAGGAGGAGGGAGAGAAGTTGTGTGGGGGGGAGCCATTGTGATCCATAAGCTGTTCTTTGGAAATTTATATTCTTTAAATAAAAGCTTTATATAAAAAAAAAAGAAATGGGCTAAGGACATGAATATTAATTTTTCAAAGGATGAAATGCAAATGGCCAAAAGACTCATGAAAAAATGCTCAGAATCACTAGCCATCAGGAAAATGCAAATAAAACCACAATGAGGTTTCACTTCACCCATTAGAATGGCTCTCATCCAAAAAGGAAAAAATAATAAATGCTAGTGAGGATATACAGAAAAGGGTATCCTCATACCCTATTGGTGGGAATGCAAACTAGCAAACTATTAGGGAAGACAATATGGAGATTCCTCAGAAAACTGAAAATAGACCTACCATATGACCCCACCATCACACTCCTGGGAATTTACCCAAAGGAAATGAAATCAATATTTTTTTTTTTTTTGGACAGGCAGAGAGGACAGTGAGAAACAGAAATCAATATATAAAGAGTTATCTGTACCACCATGTTTATAGAAGCTCAATTCACAACAGCTAAGATATGGAATCAACTAAGACACTCATCAGCTGAAGACCTAATAAAGAAAAAATGGAAAAACTACTCAGCCATAAAAAGTATGCAATCCAGCCTTTTGCTAGAAAATGTATGCAACTGGAGACCATGAACAGTACAAAAAGACAAATATCATCTTTTTTCTGATATGTGATAGTTAATATAGAATATGAAGAATATATAAAAATGAAACTGATAGCTTATGATTTTGATTATTGTTTATAGCCCTTGTCCATATTTCTGTGAAACAGCTGTCTTTCCACTTTTTACCTGTTAGACGTAATGGTTAATGTTGCATTAAGCCTGTGATTATAAAGTAAAGTGAAAATGTATTGGGGCTGGGGCTGGGGATGTGGCTCAGTAGGTTAATCCTCCGCCTACGGCACTGGCATCCCATATGGACACAGGTTCTAGTCCCAGCTGCTCCTCTTCCGATCCAGCTCTCTGCTATGGCCTGGGAAAGCACTGGAAGACCACCCACGTGCTTGGGTCCCTGCACCCATGTGGGAGACATGGAAGAAGCTCCTGATTCCTGGCTTCGGACTGGCTCAGCTCTGGCCATTGCAGCCATCTGGGGAGTGAACCTGTGGATGGAAGACCTCTCTCTCTGTCTCTCTATGTCTGTAACTCTCCCTATCAATGTCTGTAATCTCTATGTCTGTAACACTACTCATCAAGTAAACAAAATGTTTTTAAAACATTAAAAAGGAAAGCATATTATTGCAAAAATTGAAGAAAAACAAAAGTAGGAAAGAGGGTAACTGAGGGAGGGAAAGAGCGATGCATGTTTATTTTCTTAGAATCATATCTATGAAATCTGTCCTTATTAACAAACATTTTAAAAATAACAAAGTTACAAAAACCTGCAGGAAAACATATAAAATCTTGAAATGTAAAACTTTTAATAAAACTTCTAGAAGTATATTCAAACTCTGGCATAGTAACAGCTCCTCTTCTCCTAGCCCACATAGGGACACATAACCGCTGTTTCATGGCCTTTCTTTTCTGCCATGCACTTATGGAAGAGCGTTCTCTAGGAAAGTTTGAGACAAGTTGAGTTTCTGAGAACGGTAGAGGGGGGATATGTTTTCCATGTGTTCTTGTTTCTGTTCATATTATAAAAATGAAAATAATTTCCTTATCAAGGTGACTCCTGGCCTCCTAAGCATCGACTATCTAGTGGATGCTCTGTGAGGGCAGTTACCTTGCCTTCTCACCATTTCATCTTCACTGAAATAATAATTGTCACATAATAAATACTTTTAAAATGAGTTTGGTGATTGATGAAGTCATGCCATGAATCTGCTAGAACACTGTAGATGGGAATTGTAACCTTGAGACCAGTGGTCCTATGTTTTCAGATCATCTCCAGGGAGCCTTGGAAGAAACTAAATGTGTCCAGGAAGCAACATGTTCCTGGATATGCCCCCCCCCCCCCCAGATTTGCTATCTCTGGTCAGAAGTTTTAAATAAGTAGCTATGCCAGTCTTAAGCTTTCAGAATGCATCAGACCAAAGCTCATTTTTACAGGTCTTGTTGACCATGGTCCGTTATTTACAAAGATGAGCTCTCTGAAAAATGAGTATAGCTCATCAGAATCATCACTAAAAAAATAAGGAAACTGAGGGTCAGAGACTATAAGGTGCAGTGCTCCTATTGCATTACTGTGGGTCATTTTTCCCTCATGTCTAAATCACACAAAAGCTCCATCCTTTCCTTTGTAAAAAGAGAAAAGTATGAAGAAACATCATTTTAGTTTCAGTTGTGTGGCTTGTTTTCTCTCAGTAGTTTCTGCCTAAATTGCCAACAAAGTATTAAACTTTAACACCACAGCAGTATTCTAATTTCTAAAATTACTTTCAGAAGCAGATTAAGGGCCCTGCAGGTGGGAAGTGCATTCTCACTTCACTGGGGGCACAATGAGAAAACATCCATGAGGGATGAGCAAATCCAGCTACTAGGAGACATACTCTTTCATGTTTCTTAGCATCATAATATGAAATAAAACATCATTAAAATGTTTAAACTATTTTCATTTTAATTATCTAGTGTCTATCAAAATCCTGCAGTTAATTAACTTTTCACACTCACAGTCTACATCTCTTAATTATATGCTGTCATTTTATAGTAAAATTGAACAGGATAGTACTGACTAATATAAAAAATGTTAAGGCCAACTTGTACGACATGCTTGATGGATTTTTATAAGAAGAAAACTATAGCTTTTATTAGTCTCGAACACACATTCATATATTACTGAAAACTGCTGACTGAAAAGAACAAATAGTTTTGTTATAGCCACTCATTTATTCCACATTCTCTGATGATAGTATTCAGTCTTTACTACTTTATTAACATTTTGTATTCTCTGGCAGTCCCTACCAATTGGTTTTCAACGTAACAAGCATGCATATGTCTATTGTACGAATAAAAGGAGAATGTTTTCCCAAATATAATTTTAAATGTAAATTTTCAGAATTCTTATGCTACTATACTATAAACAATAAAGGATTAAAGAGAGAAATGTTTTCATGGGATGTGTGATATATTTAGGATGTTAGAAACATTCCAACCAAAGTAATAAAGTAAAACAGTCAAACTAATTAAGATACATGCATCAGTCTAAAAAATCTTTCTATCCAAACAATTTTCCATGACACATACAAACCAGAATTTATTTTTCTGTGCAGCAGAAGGATTCTAGGTTAAGCATAGTTTGTGAACTCATCCTTACAATTTTCTTGCTTATGCCCAAGAACAAGAATTCAACCACCCATGCTCATGTTCTCATGATTCATAAAATGAGATAATTCTGTAACTAAAATATACCTGGAAAGTCATGTAGATCAGCAACATAGCTCTACAGAAATAGGGCAGTGACACTTCAAATGGGCCCGAAGTTCCCGGTCATCTTAGGGTTCTAGCTGCATTGGGTTCTGACTTAATTAAAAAATCTAAATGTGTTTCGAGTTTTTACTGAAACTTGTTAGACTTTCATCTTTACATACTATATAACTTGAGCGATTGGGGAGCAGTGTAATCTGACAGTAACAACTTACTCTACTTCATTATTAGAATTTGTTGATGCCTCCAATTCCATTCTAAAAATAAAATCAATGGATGCTGAATATTCAACAAGAATACAGTTGAAATTTTCTAGTAACTGATACATTGGCAAGTGCCTTTGACTGATACAGGAATCACTAATTATTTGTTAGGTAAGATCATAGCACTTGATTACTTCAACATATTATTTTTTAATTACAAATTACTAATAATTTTATTGTTATTTGATTTGATTTAGTTGTATCTTCCAGTGTATAATGATGGCTACTTGTTAAAATGCATACTTGTCCAGTTTTTAAATAAAAAATCCTGAAAACACATAATCTCTAAGGTCAAGATATGTATTTTCTACACTGTTTTTCCAAAAATTAGAATATTCATAATACCATCATGTATACTTTTTTGGTTCTGTTCAATGATTTTGCATGACTTAAATAATTTGCATCCTCTTATTAAAACTAAATTATGCTGAATTTCTTTAAGCTTATAAATCATTATTTTAAAATACATCAAGTATAAAACATTATTTTTCTAAAAATTATATTAAAAATTTTTAGCAACAAGCATTCTGTAAACTTAACTTTTCAGGAAAATTTTCCCTGTAAATTTTTCCTTACTCATTTTTTAATCACAATTATTTCCCCAGGAAACAGGAGCAAGTATTGGGTCCTAAGTTGTAGTGTCTTGTCCTTAGCTTATAAGAGTGATAATTGAAAGAGGAGGGTAAGTGAACTGTTCTAGAAAGCTATGATTCCAGTAACATTGACCATTATTGTGATGAAGGACTGACAAGTGGCAAGGGGCGGGCTCAAAAACACTCAGCTTTGCGCATTGCAGGAAGAGGCTCTGAGTGGGGAAGACGAGAAGAAATCACATATGATGTCCACCCTGATGGTGAGGAACTCTGCTCACCCCATCAACAGTGAACAGCTCTTCCCAAGTCCCCACCAGACTGCGCCAATTTAAAGATTATGGAAAGCTGCATTGTCCCAATATACTCCAGGTTTAAGTGTAACCTAAGGATATGCATCATAGACAGGAAACAACACAACAACAACAACAACAAAAAACATATCTAGTGAGATTTCCCTTCACATGGAAGAATAACAAAATGGCACAATCATCCTGTAGAGAGCTAAACCCTTCACCACTTTTAGAAAATATTATGAATTTTCCATTTCTGGGGTTAGGGTTAGGTCTCAATGTGACCTCAGATGCTGGAACATCTATCTAATTTCAGATATGTCAAATGAGAGAGGAAAAAAAGTAAAATGCCATATATGTGTATATTCATTTATAAAGAAATAATTTCTCCTTTCTGAGATCTTTGTTTTGAATAAGTAAAGAAAACAGGATCATGGGTTTTAATTAGTTCTTACACAAAAACTACAAGAGATTTTTTTGGGGGGGTAAGGTACTAGTCATGTGGTCTCATATTTAATGATTATGCTATATTGGTAAATAATACTTTCCTAAAGGAAACTCTTTAAGGGCATATGGAAAATGTTCAGGAAAAAAATATAAATTAATATAGTGGTCTATTAAGAAGAATTAGCAACACAGGCAACAGGAAAGTTGTGTCTGACACCTAATTCCATCAGTAAAAATCCTGGAAGGCCTTGGTAAAAACTGGTTTGTGGGGCTCATTTTTCCCATCAGTGAGTTAAGAATAGACATATCCCATGTCATAGCCAGCATCCTAGCCAAAAGAGAGAGTATCAAAATCATAAGGTGAAATTTCTCTACAAAAAGAATGACATTTCCTGAACCCTTTACTATAAGGATATGAGCACTAGGTCCAACCAAAATAAGAAATAGTAGATATAAAATATCCCAGACCCCAGCAGTAAAAATTTTATGGATCTTAACAATCCAATGAAGGTCACTCCTCCATGCAGTGGGGAAACAGCAGCTTCCACAGTTTACAACTGGCACCAGCTAAAGGTAGCCAGCATGACCCTGGCTGTGACCCTGCAGTGACCTTTAGCTAATTATAAAGTCATTATAATAAAATTACCATGTCCGGCATTCCCACTGCCATCATACACCTCCTACTATGACACTTTCCAAGATTTCAAAACGGAAAAGGAAATGGATAGCTCTCAAATCCCACCCCAAATTCAACCCTCCGAATATCTGATTGGCCGCTGGCCCAGACACTATCAGCTATGCCTACAGATCACACAAAGGGTGGATCCAAACCTTGTTGAGTGCAGCGCCTTCGTGAGCATTCCTTCACTCCTTCTCAAGTGTATACTCGCACTTCAGACACAAATAATGCCAGCTTCTCTGTTGACCTTTACCTATGTCTCATATTTGAATTCCCTCTTGTGTCGGAGAAGAGAGCCTGGACCCACTCCACAATATTTGCATTCTGTACAATCTTCCTGCCATCATTGTCTGTCAGCTTTTCCTCTGGTTGTCACTTCTAGCCCATTGCTTTGCTTCCCACAAAGCCATCTACTGTACTGACACCAAAATGACACTTGTGCAATGCCTTTGTGACTGTTTGATTCCTCTCAAGGTTCCCAATGTCTTCCCGATGATCTTTTTCTTTTTAACTTTTATTTAGAATATAAATTTCCAAGGTACAACTTATGGATTACAATGGCTTCCCCCCAACACTTTCCCTCTCCCCCCGCAACCCTCCCCCCTTACCTGCTCCCTCTCCCCTTTCATTCACATCCAGATTCCTTTTTCAATTCTCTTTGTACACAGGAGATCAGTTTAGTATGTGTTAAGTAAAGATTTTGACCATTTGCCCTCATATAGCAACACGAAGTGAAATATACTATTTGAGTACACGTTATAGCATTGAATCACATTGTACAGCAAATTAAGGACAGAGATCCTACATTTTTTTTAATTTGATTAATTTTTATGCAATTTCTAATATAACACTGAGGTTTTTTTTTTCATTTTCGATTATCTTTATATACAGAAGATCGATTTAGTATGTATTAAGGAAAAAAAAAACTGATGATCTTATTATGATACATGTGGCACTGTGTGCCCTGTTGCTGTGCAGGTCTCAGTAATTCTACCATTGCACAGGACTGCCAACCGAATGCTGCAGCAGAGACAAGCTGCTGGGAGCCCCTAAAAGGCTCCATACTTTCCCACCATGCTCCTCTGTTCTTGGACGGCTTTCCAGGGACCTGCTTGCAATCTTTGCTGCCTTTGATTGTTTTCCATCAAGAATCAGTTAAGCTGGCACCACGCAGCTCACTAGGCTAATCCTCCACCTTGCGGTGCTGGCACACTGGGTTCTAGTCCCAGACGGGGCGCCAGATTCTGTCCCGGTTGCCCCTCTTCCAGGCCAGCTTTCTGCTGTGGCCCAGGAGTGCAGTGGAGGATGGCCCAAGTGCTTGGGCCCTGCACCCCATGGGAGACCAGGAGAAGCACCTGGCTCCTGGCTTCGGATCAGCACGGTGCGCCAGCTGCAGCGGCCATTGGATGGTGAACCAAAGGCAAAGGAAGACCTTTCTCTCTGTCTCTCTCTCACTGTCCACTCTGCCTGTCAAAAAATAAATAAATAAAGAATCAGTTAAGATACTGCTTTCTGCAGGAGGCCTCTGGATCTGGGGAAGTGCATCTCTCCACGTCCCTGTGCGTGAAATCCTGGTTTTATCACTGCACCTGTGACATTGTATTATTACATACCGGGCTCTCTCTCCAGAGTGACTTCCTGATACTGTGTTTGTATTCCTAACATCTGTCGTATTATTTACTGACTACATGTCTGTGAGATATCACTGGGAACCTTAACCATTTGAGGTGCATTCCATAAGTATCAAAGATAACATCAGTCCCAAGATGATTAAAATAAGTAAAAAATGAAGTATATTTATTTCCCCACCTTCTACGATGTTGTGATCTGAAATATATTCAGAGGTAGCATCATTCCTAAACATATTGTATTCCTATTTTTATGCATATCCCTCTTAATCAATTAGTTCAATTGTGTTTTTTCAAATGTATTTTTCACTTTATTTTGAAAGGCAGAGAGACAGAGACAGAAAGATCTTCCATTGCTGATTCATTTCCCAAAATGCCTGTAACAGCCTGGACTGGGCAAGGCTGAAGTCAAGGATCTGGAATGCAAGTCATGTCCTTTATGTGGGTGGCAGGAACCCAAGGACTTGAGGCTCCACCTGCTGCCTCCCAGGGTATGTGTGAGTAGGAAGCTGGCACAGAAGTGGAGGAGTCAAGAGGTGAACCCAGGACCTCTGATGTGAGATGTGGGCATCTTGAGCACCATGTTAACCAGTGCAACACACGTCCCCCAACCTGAATCCAACTGTTTAATGTATATTTCTATAATATTTCTATGATCATGTTTCTATTTTCTATAATGGCCTGCTGTCAGATACACAGATACTTAATATATGTTGGCAAACTAGATTGCTTCCACAGAAAATTTTCTAAAAACTGCTATGCTGCTTTTCAATAATTTTTCAGTAGTAATTCGGAAAGAAAATTCCTGGCTTACAGGCTTTATTTCTGAGTAAAGTGAATAATAAAATAAGTAAGCAAAATAGAGACTTTCTGAGAAGAAAAAGTACTAGGAAGGGAAGAATAGAGTGGTGTTCTAGGGAGTAACTAGACATTCACTGAGAAGGACCAAGGAGGGGGATGGTGGAGCATCTTGGTAAGTAACAGCCCAGGCAGAGTGAGCAGCCAGAGAAAAGGCCACAAGACAGAGAAAATGAAACACAGACACAAAGCCCGCTCAGCTGTGTGGGAAGAGGGAGTCGGGGCGGGCATTTGGTCTGGCAGTTAAATTAGAAGTTTGGACACCCACATTCCACATCGGCGTGCCTGGATTCAAACCCGGGCTCAGCGCCTGATTCCAGCTTCCTGCTAAGCAGACCCTGGGAGGCAGCGGAGGATTGATCACGTAGTTGGGTCCCTGTAACCATATGCAAGACCTTGACTGAGTTCCCAGCTCCCGACTGAGGGAGTCTGCAGACACGTGGCGGGTGAACTAGCAGATGGGGATTCTCCCTCTGTGTGTCTCTGTCTGCCGCTGTGCCTTTATCTCCTCTCTTACTTTCTATCTCTAATAAAGAAAAATAAAGTGATCCAGAGGAAAGCAAGGCAGAAGAAAACAGAAGTCCATGTTGCCCCTACAAACCACAAAAAACATCCTTGGATTGTTACCTTAGCATGAAGGGAAAGAAATTGAAGACTTCTCAGCATACCATCAGACTTATTCTAAAAGAAGGCTGCTTTGAGAAAGTGGGTTTTTAGTAGGAGAAGAAGAGGAAAACTGTTGCAGCCATGCAGTTGAGACAAGTCACTGGCTGGGAAAAGGAGAATGACGCTGAATTAGGAGGTGGAGTCAAAAGGACTTGCTAATGGTTTGCATGTGAACAAAGGAAAAAGATCAGCAAAATTAATAATTCAGTTCCTGATTTAATCAATTAGAGGGATAGCAAGTGGTGTTGTCCCGATGAGGAAAAAGGGGCAAAGGACACATTTAGGGGGACAAAAACTCAGAATTTTGTTTATACTAAGGGTAGTTTGAATTCATTGTCCAAGTTGCCCAGTTTAATGAAGAAGGCTTTAATTTTTTAATTTTTTTATTTTATTTATTTATTTATTTATTTATTTTTGTGGACAGGCAGAGTGGACAGTGAGAGAGAAAGACAGAGAGAAAGGTCTTCCTTTACGGTTAGTTCAACCTCCAATGGATGCTACCATGCTGATCCAAAGCCAGGAGCCAGGTGCTTCTCCTGGTCTCCCATGTGGGTGCAGGGCCCAAGCACTTGGGCCATCCTCCACTACACTCCCTGGCCACAGCAGAGAGCTGGACTGGAAGAGGAGCAACCGGGACAGAATCTGGCACCCCGACCGGGACTAGAACCGAGTGTGCCGGCGCCACAGGCGGAGGATTAACCTATTGAGCCACGGCACCGGCCAAGGCTTTAATTTTTTATAATATAATCCCAAAATATTAAGCAAAGAAAGGGGAAATGTCACTAAGGATGATTTTATCCAGTGAATAAAGTACTTTACTTTCTATTCAAATGCCTAAATCACACTTGAGTCAGGTGCTATGTTTGACTCTAGGGATACAAGTGGTGAACAGAGCAAAAACATGTTCAATCTACTGGACCTTGCAAGGTGGAGAGAAGAGAGACATACGACAGACTATTGTACGTGCTGCAAGGTTTGGTAAGGTAAGCTTCATTACAGAAGCCAATCCCTTGGGGAGCTGACCTTTAGTAAGGGCTCAGGAAAAGATGCCTAAGGAAGTGTGATTTCATTCGGATAATTTTAAGGATAAACAGCACTCCTTTACGCTAAGGAGACTGTTGAGGAACTGTTCCAGGAAAGGACAGAGTCTATACCAAAATCCAAAGATGAAAACATGCAGGTTTTATGCGTTAGAAATTTTCCAGAAGGCTGAATCACAGAAGGTAAGGATCAAAAGGCTGGGGCACTGAGGGAAATGCGGCTGTAGAGGCAGGAAGGGGTTTTGCAGCATGCTGTAAGCTTTGTTAAAGACATAAAATAATTAAACTGGAAGAGTGGTGTAAACTGATTTGAATTGTTTAAACAATGCACACCATTTCCATATTTCAAATGCCTTTATCAAGTAGATAGTTATTATCCTATTAAAGATGTGGAAAAACAATCAAAGCTTAGCTTGTTGAGCAAATCTGTCTGAGGCACGCAGCTGGTATTAGACCCAGGACTTAGAGCCAATGTGGTGTGGCTGAGGTTCATGGCTTTCTACCATATCTTGTAGCTTTATGTCCTGTTAAATTATTCTGCTGTACCTCCAGAACAGTAATCATAGTCTCCAAATATTTCCAACTGTTTGCTTATGACATTTTGTAAAATATAAAAGCATTATTCAAGATGGTTGAAACAGTCACATGATTTTTTCCACTGAAATTCCTTTTCCAGCCTACAGTAACCGTAGTGAAAGAATATTGTTAAGTATGAATGTAATGTTTAGTCTCTCAGTTCCCGTGGACCTATATTCATCCACCATTAAACAGAAACAGTAAAGGCACACAAAGGCATATAAGCACCCTCGGGCATGCATACACACACAGAAAACAAAAAGGCACATGAAGTTTTTGATTTTTTTAGTTGATTTTTCTTTTCCCTTCTTGATAGGAACAATAGTTATGAAAGTCTTGGACTTTAATGCTTATAATGAAATACTAATCTATGGGATTTTTTGGACAGCATGAGCCTTTCTGGAAGAATCATGTCTTAAAGACTCGTAGGCTGAAAGCAGAGAGCTTGTAACATTCACTACAGGGAAGGGACAACGCAATATAACAAAGCAGTTTTTCTAGACCCTCAGCAAAAAGACAGTAAAGGGCTGAGGAAAACAAATGAAAGAGAGAAGTAGAGAGAAGGCAGGGATGGCAGGGAAGCAGGGGGAGGGAAGTTAGGAAGGAAGGAAAAGGAAAGAGAAGGGTGGGAAGGAGGGCGGCAGGGAGGGAGGGAGGGAAACGTACCCTTTGGGACTATAGTAACATCTGGAGAAGAGACAGAAAGATGGCTATAGAATGGTCATGTGGGATTCTGCTCCGAGGGTGACTTGATATAAAATTCAGTCTCAACTTAAACTGGCTGAGGGATGTGTATCAGGTTTCTCCATAAAAACAGAAGCAACACACACACACACACACACAGAGAGAGAGAGAGAGAGAGAGAGAGAGAGAGAGAGAGAGATTTGTTGTCAAGAATTGGCCCATGCCATTGGGGAGGATTGGTAAAATCTGATGGGGAGGGGAGAAGGAGCCTGAATCGCCCCATGCCAAGTCCAGAGGCTGTCTCTGGTCTCTCCCCTCTCACTCTAGGAAGGTCAGTCTTGTTTCACTGAAGTCTTCGACTGATTGGACGAGACCCAGCTAAACTAGAAAGGCTTTCCTGAATATGTCTACCCCTTTCAGTGCTCATCTCAGCCAACAAATACCTTCACAGAGACATCCATCAAACGCTTGGCCGAATATCTGGGCATCATGGCTCAGGCAAAGGGACATAAAAAATTAACCACGACCAGAGGAGACAAAGCAGAGATCTGTTTCGCATACAACCTTGACACTGGGGAAAAAATACTCTCACCCATGAGAGTAGACATGATTGGGGGTAGGAAGGTTGAGTCTAAAACAGAAATTGGAAGTAACTGAGATACACTGCAATTGTAAAATGTAAGTGCAGATCCACATGTAAACTAATTTAATACTTATGTGTTGACAGATTTGTTTATTTATAATTCTGAAATCATTAGCTCACTATAATGCTTCATGCACAACTCACTAGCACTTATTCCCTCTATTGAAATCGCTTGGATATAATCTGTTCTTTCCACACTGGCTAGGAGGAACAAGCTCTATTATTCTTTATGTGTCCAGGCACAGTTGATAGAGTCTAAGTAAATGCTTGTAGCATGAAGTCTCGTAGCGGGTAAAAACTCCTCCTTCAGTGCTGGCATCCCATATGGACGCCAGCTCGAGTCCCGGCTGTTCCACTTCCAGTCCAGCTCTCTGCTATGGCCTGGGAAAGCAGTAGAAGATGGCCCAAGTCCTTGGGCCCCTGCACCTGTGTAGGAAGTCCAGAGGTAGCTCCTGGCTCCTGGCTTCAGATCAGCCCAGCTCCAGCCATTTCAGCCAATTGGGGAGTGAACCAGTGGATGGAAGACCTCTCTCTTTCTGCCTCTCCTTCTCTCCCTATGTAACTCTAACTTTCAAATAAATAAATAAATACATAAAGCTTAAAAAAAAAGAAGTCCCAAATTTTCCATCATTCCCTTAAAGCCAATGATGATAAACCATATCAGGTCCCATTTTGAACATATTTAGAAGAATAAACAAGCCGGCGCCGTGGCTCAACAGGCTAATCCTCCGCCTTGCGGCGCCGGCACACCAGGTTCTAGTCCCGGTCGGGGCGCCGGATTCTGTCCCGGTTGCCCCTCTTCCAGGCCAGCCCTCTGCTGTGGCCCAGGAGTGCAGTGGAGGATGGCCCAGGTGCTTGGGCCCTGCACCCCATGGGAGACCAGGAAAAGCACCAGGCACCTGGCATCCTGCCATCAGATGAGTGCGGTGCGCCGGCCGCAGCGCGCCGACCGCGGCGGCCATTGGAGGGTGAACCAACGGCAAAGGAAGACCTTTCTCTCTGTCTCTCTCTCACTGTCCACTCTGCCTGTCAAAAAAAAAAAAAAAATTAAAAAAAAAGAAGAAGAAACATTAGAAATCAACATACAATAGTAAATTTTTTGAAAAACTACCTGTTTTTTACTTATAAAAATTGGGATGAGTAATGGTGTCCTGTAGACTTTAAACACAAACCACCACAAAGGAACCTGTCTCTTAAAAATCACGTTTTCACTTTTTCTCTTTGAAACGCTCTGGCAAAGGAAAGATAATATGAGCCTTTCACTGTGTGTGAGTCACATTTCACTGTAAGTACAGAGCATATTTTACCAGTGAAAAATGGCATTAAATGTGTCATTCACTGTTCAGCAGCAGTGACCCAGTTATATCTAACCATTCTGTGTTAAAAACTTTGCGCCTAATAAAATATGCAAGAAGCCTGTCTGATTCAGAAACCCTGGAATCCTGAAAATGCATCCGATGACAGGCAGAAAGCCAGTAATGGTTGAGGCTGTGAAAAGAACGTCAAAGGTAATGTTGAGAGTGTCAGAAGATGATTCAAAACAGAGTCCTAGGGAATCTCTCTGCAGCGACACTTCCAGCCTCGTTCACTCTCAGTGGAAGGTAACTTCCCCAAAGACTTGTACCTTAAATGGGAGCACTTAATATTTAATTTTACATGCACAATGTGAAATTCTCCCTTGCCAATTCAGTATTTTGCTGTTTCTGCACAATCAAGAAATCTAATTTCTTTTAACATAAAGTGAAATAAAACAATGTTCATTCATCTTCAAAGAGAGCTAAATGCAATAACCATTTTCTATAAGAAAATGTTTTAATTTTTACTTTTACTGTTTTTATTCTTTCAACTTAGGTGATTTAAAATCGTATGTTGTTATTTTAATCTTGTAAATGTATAGATACTTTATTCTCAACTCTGTATAAAAATTCAATATATAAGAATTTCATGGCAATCACTGAAAGATCTGTATATAAACGCTGGCTATATACTTATATTTATGAAGCAGCCAATATATATTATGTGCAAAGAACTATACTTCATTATTTTATGTATAATCTATAAGATTCAGTGATAGCACACTTTTGTCATCTGCAATTGATGATAAACTAGAGTAAGTTTTCTTAAAGATAAGTGTCGGGGCCAGCACCATGGCTCACTTGGTTAATCCTCCGCCTACGGCGCCAACATCCCATATGGGCACTGGGTTCTACTCCCGGTTGCTCCTCTTCCAGTCCATCTCTCTGAAGTGGCCCGGGAGTGCAGTGGAGGATGGCCCAAGTGCTTGGGCCCTGCACCCCATGGGAGACCAGGAGAAGCACCTGGCTCCTGGCTTTGGATCAGCACGGTGCGCCGGCTGCAGTGGCCATTTAGGGAGTGAACCAACAGAAGGAAGACCTTTCTCTCTGTCTCTCTCTCTCTCGCTGTCAAATAAAAAAAGATAAGCTGTCCACAGCTACTTGGTGGAACCTGACCTTGAACCCTTTTCATGTCCATCAAGAAGTAGTGCTTTACTCCAACTCCCCTGCAGGAGAATGAAATGATGGGAAACACACAGTCACGTCATCTCCTTCAACTGACTTTGCAGTGAGAGGAAAAACTTTCACGAATCCATTTAACTGAAAATTACTAAAATTGTTCAAAGTGAATAGCCAAGCTTTTCACCTTCTGTCCTTGTGAGATCTGGTGATAGTACAAAGTGATGGGTTTTGTTTGTTTTCTTGGAAAAATAGGAATTTGAAATATTTCTGTGATCTCTCTACTCTTGGTATCACAAGATGAGGTTGAACGCTCTACATTTAAAAAAAATTGTACTTGATTCTCATTTAATGGAGAGCACCATAAAATACCACTACAACAATAAAGAAGATAGTGAAAATCAAACTGTAAGATAATTAACAAATGGTAAAAATGAAACCAAATTACAAAATATGATAAAATGTTTCAGAATGATACATTTCACAATAGTGTCTTCTAAGTGAAGTATAACTCAATTCAAATTTCATCAACAATGACCATTAACAATACACAAAACTTTAATAGTATAAAATATAAAAATTAGGTTCAAAGCTTGAAACTGTAAATTACTTATTCTGTTCCATTCCCTAATCTTAGATTTCTACTTCCAAAAATGAAAAGTAGGAACATGTTCCCACTCCCACTTACCTTTGACAAAATGAAAAATAATATTCAGTCAGACATCTAAGTATTAAAAAAGAAAAAGGAGGAAGAACGGGGCAAGTGTTTGGCCTCGCTGTTAGGATGTCCCTTGGATGCCTGCATCCCACATCAGAGTGCCCGAGCTCAAACCCATTTCTACTTCCTGTCCCACCTTTCTGCCAGTGGGCACCAGGGAAGGTAGCAGGTTGTGTTCAAGTACTTGAGTTCCTGCCATGCCACCCATGTGGGAGGGAGACCCATGCTGGGTTTCAGGCTCCTGCCTTCAACGTGGCTCCATCTTGGCTGTAGCACACATTTGGAGACTGATCCAGTGGATGCAAGACCTTTCTCTGTCTCTTCAATAAAATGAAAATAAATACGTTCCCCTTTATAAAAACAAAGAAGGAGGGGCCAGTGCAATGGCATAATAGGTTGACCCTCTGTCTGTAGCATCTGCATCCCATAAGGGTGCCTGCTCATGTCCCAGTTGCTCTTCTTCCCATCTACCTCTCTGCTGGTGGCCCAGGAGGGCAGTGGAGAATGGCCCAGATGCCTGGGCCCCTGCATCCACATGGGAGACCTGGAGGAGGCTCCTGGCTCTGGATTGGCCTAGCTCTGGCCATTGCGGCCACTTGGGAAGTGAACCAGCAGATGGAAAACCTCTCTGTCTGTAGCTTTGTCTCTCAAAGAAGGAAAAATGTGTGCTTACTGACTTACTATAGCACAGAGTCAACACTCATCTTTGATGCAAATAAAGAAGGAACAGTAATTCATTTTCAAAGATCATGAAGCTACCTTTGAATTAAGGCCTCCATCTTTATAGAAATACTACTGATAATTAGGTTAAACTTATTTTATACAAGTAACCATAGAATATTCATATATTTAATTATAACAGTCAATATATTCAATAATTATATATAATAATTGCTCAAGTTAAGAGTATAAAATAACAATGCAAAAAAACTCTGAAAAAACAGTGGAGAGAAATGCTGTTGAAAATTATGAGTATGATAATGTCAAATAAAAACTGTAATAAGTTAAAATTTACCATATATAAGGAAATTTCATAAAGATCATGGAAAATGTATATTATAAAAAACCTGGGGATGGATTTCAAAATGCTTTGGCATCAAAATAAACTTATCTTTTGGTTCCTTTTTCTCACAAGTGCTTTGAAGTCACCTCATATATGAATTAAAAATTTAAGTATGAAGGTACAATAATAAAAGCTAACACTTACTGAAAGTTTGCTATATATAGGCAGTATATAAGCACCTATCATATAAACTCTTAACAATAGAAAGTTATTTTCTTACTTTTTTTGTTGGAGAGGAATGAAAAACAGAAGTATTTAATAAGAAAATGGAAGAACAGTAAAATGTTCCAAACAAGAAATCATTATTTTGTGTTTTAGAATGCATAAAAACATCATTTCCTAGTACATTTATATAACACCAACACCCTAGTTACAGCATTGCCAATTTGGAAAGCTGAGTCAATTGCAGGCCAATAAATTTGATAAACTTTTACTGTTCTATCTTAAATGAATTCATGTATTCCTTTGATAAGTATTTCTTCAGTGTTACAGGTACTGGGAATGAATCTGGATGGGAACAAAGCAGACAGTGTTTCAACAAATCAGCACAAAAGTAAATTTACAAATACATGTTGCAATATTGTCCACAAAGGAATAATATATTTTATTAAGAAAACATAAAAAAGAAGGCAATGTATCAGGGGATGGAGAGTCATGAAACCTCACTGGATAAGAGATATTTATACAGAGCCTTCAAAGCAGGGGATTCCAGGCAAAGATTTCTGGGAGGATCTTGCTATAGAGGAGACCCTGTGTCAGTCTCTGATGTCAAAGAGCCTCAAGTCTTAGGGAAGAAAATCATTGGTGTCGAAGGAAATGATAGAGGATGTCCCAGAAGAGACTGGAGATCCAAGCCTCGTGGTTCTTATCACGAGAATGGAGCCTGACCCCAGCGTCATGAAAGACGAATGGAGGGTCTTTACAGGGTAGACACAGAGTCTAAGAAATATCTACAAAAGACCCTTTCTTCTGACACAGATCTGAGCTACAGTTTGTCTTCCCCCATCCCTATTGCAAACTGGGAAAATAAGACTTTTACTGAATGCCACGCCTTGAGGATCAAGAACCTGAGGCTGAAGCTTCATGGACACCCTGAGGAAGGTGAAGGTCGCATTTCCCTGAGTGTTCCTAGAAGACATCTAAAGACGTCTTCTGAGAAAATGCTACAATCTTTGTGTGTTGTCTTGGGTTTCCTACACAAGTCAGTCTGGGGACAGCTGCCATCCTTGTCAACCTGAACATATGATCAAGCAGGAGAGAAAAAGAGGAGATTCTTTACAGGTAATATCAGATGAGAGAGTGTTCTTCAGGGGGAGGGACACGACACCCCTGGGCAACAGAAGCTGCACCTGTAGCCGCTGTCTCCTATACTTCAACTGGCAAAGCAAGGGAATCTGGTTGACATCTTACGGCAGGAACCTTCCAGTGGCCTAACATAACAGCTTCCTAATCAGAGGGCTCTCCCTTACAGGGTCATTCAGGGGTAGTTGTCTTCCAACTTTTGATTCTGCTATCTTGAAAATGTGGCTTCCAAGATCTTCATGCCCATTGTCATCAAATCTAACAAGGAACATGAACATTGGAAAAAAGCAGTTTCTGTGGCCCAGTGCACTGGCTAGAACTCAGTGAGACCCAAGTGCAGGGCAGCTGGAAAATGCAGCCCATCTCTGTGCCCAGGCAGAAAATGAGATGGACTGGTCACAGGCCACATGGTCTCTGACACCACAGGGTGCAATAGGACATAGATTTCTGGAAAATCTGCCATGCAAAGCATCTGATGTTTGGGTAAAGAGACCCAGATCTATGCAAAATAAGGAATGGACAAAAATTAAAACAAAACAATACACCTCCAATCATACCGATGTTTATAACTGTCTCCATTCCATAAATACAGTGAAACAAAATGCTTTTCCCCTTCCTTGACTCATTCCTTTGCTCCTAGAACCAATCCACTTCTATTGTATGCAGCTGTATACTTACGCTATGTGATCGATATAGGACCAAAGGTGTGGCACAGCAGTTAAGCTGCAATGTGCTACTTGTGACACTGGCATCTCAGGTGCGCACCAGTTGGAGTGCCGGCTGCCCAAATTCTAATTCAATTCCCTCCTGATACCTCCCATATGGGCACCGGTTCTAGTCCCGGTTGCTCTTCTTCCACTGCAGCTCTCTGCTGTAGCCCAGGAATGCAGTGGAGGATGGCCCAGGTGCTTGGACCCCTGCACCCGCAAGGGGGACCAGAAAGAAGCACCTGGTTCCTGGCTTTGGATTGGCGCAGCACCAGCCGTAGTGGCCATTTGGGGGGTGAACCAATGGAAGGAATACCTTTCTCTCCGTCTCTCCCTCTCACTGTCTGTAACTCTACCTCTCAAATAAAAAAAAAAAAAATGAAAGCACTTATGGAGTGAACCAGCAGATGGAAGATATTTCTGTCTGTCTGTCTCGTTCTTTTTCTCTAACTCTTGCTCTCTCTTTGTAACTCTGCTTTCAAAAAAAATTTAAAGTATATTTTGGGCCAGCTTAGTTGCATAGTAGAATAAGTATCTGTTTGTGGCGTCAGCATCCCCTTTGGGAACCAGTTTGAGTCCCGGCTGCTCCACTTCCAATCCAGCTCCCTGCTAATGGCCTGGGAAAGCAGTAGAACAAGGCCCAGGTGCTTGGGCCCTTGCATCCATGTGGGAGACCCGGGAGAATCCCCTGGCTCATGGCTTCAGATTGGCCCAGCTCCAGCCATTGTGGCCATCTGGGGAGTGAACCAGTAGGTGGAAGACCTCTATCTCGGTCTCTCCTTCTCGCTGTATGTAACTCTGTCTCTCCAGTAAACAAATAAATCTTTTTTTAAAAAAAGCACATTTTACTATATGAAAAAAAAATCTCAAGTTTACTGAATGGCTCTAGAAGGAAAGTTCAATATTATAAAAGGCATATATAGTCTAGAATTGATGAAGAAGAAAAGTGTATTAAAATATGGTGAAAACATGGAATAATCAGGCCTTATTGGCTTTGAAGTAAGCTATTTGAATAAACATCTTGGTTAGGCAAGTTACAAATAATTAAATATTTCATACTTTTTTAAAAAAATTGTTCTTCAGCAGTTCAAAAGTTTTCCTACACTATTTAAGTACGTAAATAAAAACTGAAAAATGACTCTGTCCTATGTAGTATTGATTGAAAATAGGTGCGAATGTACAGAAAGACTGATAAGAAGCTGCACCACTGGCCTAGGCGTGAGGGAATTTGGATCGTTTATCAGCATCTGTAAAAATGAAGAGAATTTGATGCCTTAAGGCTACAGAACATTTCATAAGTAGAACTGGCTGAGCTTCATGGCAGTTAAATTGGAAGGTGGGCAAGAGAGATAGCAAATTCAGCTACACAGTTTCCGGCATGAGCAACTGAAGGAATGAAATTCTATCAGCTGAAATGCAGTACACTGGAAGATAAATAGATATGGGGAAAGACCAATAGCTCAGTTTGTTATGTCTTATGTTTGAGATTACCTACATGTTACCTAACCGGGAAAGTCAAATAGACAGTTATAGATATGGCTGAAACTCTGAAGATTTGAATCATCTGGAAGTATAAATTTTAGAATTCCTTGTCATATAGACAGTGTATAATATTATGAGTATAAATGAAAACGGTATGAAATGAGTGGATAAATGTGTTTACTGAGCCCTAAGGACCTCAATATTTAAGGGTATGGTAAGAAGTAGGAATCTTCAGAGTTCACTGGGATGTAGTCAGAAAGGGAGGAGAAATCTGTTCTCCCATGACCATTTCAGCACTCTTCACAATAGCTAAGACATGGAAGCAAACTAAAGGTCTATCACTGGATGGCCACATAAACTGTGCTGTATGTACACAATGGGATAGTTTAAAAGGGGAAATTCTGTTATGTGTGACAACACGGATGATGAGCCTGGGTTGATGCTGTGCTAAGTAATAAAGATAAATACCACATGATCTCCCTCATGTGGAATCTACAAAACATTGATCTCTAGAAGAGGAGAACAGAAGAGAAGTTACAAAATAACTGGGGAGGACTTAGAGATGGAGGTTGAAAAGGGATTGGTCAGGGGGTCCAAAGTTAGAATTAAGTGGGAAGAATAACTTGTCGTATTCTATTTATGACAGGATGACTATGGTTAAAAATAATATATATTTCAGATACATAAGAAACACAACTCAAAGTTATATGATAAAAAAACAGCCAACATCATCCTGAAAAAAAGTAGAAGGGATTCCTCTTCAGATACAGAACAACACAAAGATGGCCACTTTCACCACTATTATTGAAAATGATATTGGGAGTATTAGCAAGAGAAATTAGGAGAAAGAAATAAAAGGCATTCAGAATCATATTGAATGGGGACAAGTTGGAAGCATTCCCACTGAGATATTGTATCAGACAGGGATGTCCACTCTCACCACTGCTATTCAATATAGTGCTGGAAATTTTAGCCAGAGCCATTAGGCAAGAAAAAGAAATCAAAGGGATACAAACTGGAAAGGAGGAAGTCAAACTACCCCTATTTGCAGAGTACATGAATCTATATATAGGGATCTAAAAGACTCCACTAAGAGACTTTTAGAATTCATAGAAGAGTTTGGTAAAGTAGCAGGATATAAAGTTAATACACAAAAATCAACAGCCTTTGTATACACAGACAATGTCATGGTTGAGAAAGAACTTCTAAGATCAATCCCATTCACCATAGGTAAAAAAAAAATCAAATTCCTTGGAATAAATTTAACCAATTATGTCAAAGATCTCTACAATGAGAATTACAAAACATTAAGAAAAGATAGAACATACAAAAATGAAAAAAAAATCTTCCATGTTCATGGATTGGAAGAATCAATATCATCAAAATATACATTCTTCCAAAAGGAATTTACAGATTCAATGCAATACCAATCAAAACACCAAAGACATTTTTCTCAGACCTAGGAAAAAATGATGCTGAAATTCATTTGGAGGCACAGGAGACTTCGAAACAGCTAAAGCAATCTTATACAACGAAAATGAAGCCAGAGGCATCACAATACCAGATTTTAGGACACACTACAGAGCAGTTATGATCAAAACAGCATGGTGCTGGTACAGAAACAGATGGATAGACCAATGGAACAGAATAGAAACACCAGAAATAAATCTAAACATCTACAGCCAACTTATATTTGATCAAGGATCTAAAACCAATTCCTGGAGCAAGGGCAGTCTGTTCAATAAACGGTGCTGGGAAAACTGGATTTGCACATGCAGATGCATGAAGCAAGACCCCTACCTTACACACCTTACACAAAAATCCACTCAGCATGGATTAAAGATCTAAATCTATGACCTGACACCATCAAATTATTAGAGAACATTGGAGAAACCCTGCAAGATATAGACATAGGCAAAGACTTCGTGGAAAAGACCTTGGAGGCACAAATACTCAAAGCCAAAATTAACAATTGGGACTACATCAAATTGAGAAGTTTCTGTTCTGCAAAAGAAACAGTCAGGAAAGTGAAGAGGCAACCAACAGAATGGGAGAAATTATCTGCAAACACCACCACTGCTAAAGGATTAACAAACAAAATCTACGGAGAGATCAAGAAACTCTACAACAACAAAACAAACAAATCACTTAAGAGATGGACAAAGGACTTAAACAGACATTTTTCAAAAAGAGGAAATCCAAATGGCAAATACATACATAAAAACTATTAGGATCACTAGCAATCAGGGAAATGCAAATCTTAACTACAAGGAGGTTTCACTTCACCCCAGTTAAATGGCTTTCATACAGGAATCAACAAACAACAAATGCTGGCAAGGGTGTGGGGAAAAAGGTACCCTAATCTACTGTTGGTGGGAATGCAAAGTGGTAAAGCCACAATGGAAGACAGTAAGGTGATACCTCAAAAATCTAAAAATAGACCTACCACATGACCCAGCCATTCTACTCCTTGGATTTTATCCAAAAAAAAAAAAATGAAATCAGTAAACAAAAGAGCTATCTGCACCTCAATGTTTATTGCAGCTCAATTCACAATCGCTAAGATATGGAATCCACCTAAATGCTCATCAATGGAAGACTGAATAAAGAAATCATGGGATATTTACACTATGGAATACTAGACAGAGTTAAAAAATGAAATTCAGTCATTTGCAACAAAATGGATCAATCTGGAAAACTTAATGCTTAGTGAAATAAGCCATTCCCAAGGGACAAATACATGTCCTCCTTGATCTGTGAGATCTAATAGTACACCTAAAATGAAAGATGTAGAAGTGAAATTGGCACTTTGAGAAGAAATGACTTCGTCTTGACTGTCAAGGAAGAGTTTTTAAATTTTTTTAATTTCTTTCTCCTTTTTATACTGTATGTTGAACTCTTTACTTACCAGAGAGCTAATCACATGTACATAAAGCCAAATGAAAATAGATCTCAGTAAAAAATAAGAGGGGGAATAATAGAGGGAGGAAGAAATGTATAAGGCTGTATAGTTCTGCATACATTCCTACAGACTTACCTAAAAAGGTACAGTTTAAAAACTTATGGGACTCCAAATATCATTAAAATTGGTGGTAAAAATGCCATCTTAATTGTTAAAGTGATCATATTAAGTGTTAAAGTGATCATATGGATAGGATAAATTACTAAAGACATTATGTAAGTAGTATCAAGTGTCTGGTAATAATTATAGACAGAATTAAAAAGGAGGGAATATCCAATATGGGAAGCAGTCCACACAGCAGACTCATAGATTAACAATTACTTTAAGTAACACTCTGACCTCAGAATCAGACCTTAAGGCATTTGGATGTGGCTGAAAAGCCCATGAGAGCATTTCAGGCATGGAAAGCCAAGACACTTTGGCAAAAAATATCCTACATGAAGGATCTCTTTGAGTGAGACCCCAGTGGGAAGAAGGGGCCATCAAAGAAGGATGCACTTTTCTCTGAAGGGAGGAGAGAACTTCCACTTTGCTTAAATACTGACAGAGTTTGTGGTCACTAAAGGCTTCCATAGCCTTGGCAGCTCATGTCAAGAGCCTCAGGTGATCACTGACGTCATAAATAAGAGTGTTGATTGTTAAATTAATAACAGAAGTCACTGTGCACTTACTCCCCATGTAGGACCTCTATCCTTAATGAGTTGTACAATGAGAATTAACCGCAAAACTTGTTCTCACACAGTACTTTATCAGTTCTTTGGGGGGGGGGGTGTACAAACTGTTAAAATATTTACATAGTAGTGAGTTGGTCTTCTGTATATAAAGTTAATTAGAAAATAAATCTTAATGAAGATTGGGATAGAGAAAGAATAGGAGGTTGGACAGGAGCGGGGGTGGGAGGGTGGCTATGGGGGGAAGAACCACTATACTCCTAAAGTTGTACCTAAGAAATTTGCATTCATTAAATAAAAGCTTTAAAAAAAGAAATAAAGTGCATCAAAATTAAAAAGAATGGAGGAAGTCAAAATATCCACGTTTGTAACATAAAGTTGCATGTGGAAAAACAAAACGCTGCACTAAAAAGCTGCTAGAACTGATAAACCAATTCATTACATTTGCAGGCTACAAAATCAACATACAAAAAATATTAGTTTTTTAATATAATAATGATAACCTGCCAAAAGAGAAATAAAAACAGAAATCACTTTCACAATAGTCACCAAAAAACCCTAAATATTTAGGAATAAATTTAAATTTAATCAAAGAAGTGAAAGATCTCTACAATGAAAATTATAAAGCATTGATGAAAGAAATCATCAAGGACATGAGAAATAGAAAGACATTCTTTGCTCGTGGATTGGAAGAATTAATATTAGTAATATGCCTATACTACCTAAAGCAATCTACAGATTCATGTTATACTTATCAAAATGCTTATGACATTGTTTTCAGAATAAAATTCATATGGAATCACAAAAGACCTAGCTGAGCAAAAAATGTCAAGCTGAAGGCTTCACAATGACCTGACTTCAAAGCAAGGAACAAATCCATCGTAACTAAATAGCTTGGTACTGGGAGAAAAAAAAACCTGAAAAACATGGATCAATGGGACAGAATAGAGAACCCAGTAATAAATTCACATACATACAGCCAACTCATTTTTGACCAAAGTGCCCATTCCATACATTGGAGAAAAGATAATCTCTTTAATAAACAATGCTGGCAAAACTGGATCTCTCTCTCTCTCTCTCTCTCTCTCTCTCTCTCTCTCTATATATATATATATATATATATTTATATTTATATTTATATGTGTGTGTGTGTGTGTGTGTGTGTGTGTGTGTAGAAGAACGAAATTAGATCCCTACCACTCACCACATACAAGAATCAACTCAAGATGGATCAAAGACTTAAATTCAAGATCTGAGACTATGAAGTTGCTGGAAGAAAATGGAGGGGACATTGGTACAGGTGATGACTTCTTAGATTAGACCCAGAAGCACAGGCAACAAAAGCAAAGCTAGACAAGTGGGATTATATAAACCTCAGAAGCTTCTGCACATCAGAGGAAATAAGAGAGTGAAGAAACATCCAAAAGAAAGGGCAAAAAATTTGCAAGTTACTATCTGATAAAGGATTAATATCCAGAATATATCAGCAATTCAAAAATCTCAAACACAACTACTCTAGTTAAGAAGTGGGCAAAGGACCTCAATAGACACTTCTCAAAAGAAGAATGACATATGTCCAACAAATATTTGAAAAAAATGGTAAGTATTTTAGCAATAAGGGAAATGCAAGTCAAAACCACAATGAGATATCACCTCAACATTGTCAGAACGGCTAAAATCCAAAAGACAGAGTAACAAAAGCTGTAGAGGACTTAGCGAAAGGGGATCACTTATATACTGTTGGTAGGAATGTAAATTACTGCAGCCTCTGTGGAAAATAGTGTAGATATTTCTTTAGAATGTGGAAATAGGCTTGCCAGATGATTTTGCAATTCTACTACTGGGTATACATCCTTAAGACATAAATACACTGAATAAAAAAGATACACCATGTTTACAGCAACACTGTTCACAATAGCTAAAATATGAAACCATCCAAGGTGTCCATTACCACATGAAATGTTAAAAAAAGTGCTACACACAGAGATATATACAGACACACATACAACGAAATATTAGTCAGCAAAAAAAAATGAAATTTTATCATTTGCATCAAAACAGTTGCAACTGGAGTACTTGTTGAATGAATAACCCAGACACAGAAAGACAAATTCCACAACTTCTCCCTTTATATGGGGGTGCTAAAATTAAAAGAAAAAATAAAATCAAAAAACAAAACCAAAATTGAAAAAAATGCCAGAATGTATCAGATTGGGTGCAAATATAGTGTTTTATCAAGCTCTGTTTTGAATTTTTGTTGGAAAAATTGTTGGGAGTTATATTTTACTACTGTTTTGAAAATGTGTGACTACCTTGAAGTTTACTGTAGATGAGTAAGGCTGACATCTCTTCACTGGATTGTTGTCTACGGCCCTTCTCTGTGCTGCCATGGGAATATAGTCTTTTGCTTTTTGAACTGTTTGTTAAGTAGAACATTAAGTCTTCCACTATAATGTAAACAGAATATATGTTATCCTCAAAATTAAAAAATAGCACTATTTTAAAATAATAATATATATTTCAAAGTACATACATGAAGAAAGGATTTTGAATGGTTTCACCCCAAAGAAATGATAAATATCCGAGATGATGGATATGCCAATTATTCTTATTTGATCATTACACAATATATATATTTATCCACACATCATCTTCTACCCCATAAATTATACAACTGTTATGCAATTAAAAGTTTAAAAATGAAATTTAACCACAATCTCATCCTATACAAAAATGTTATTTTGAAGTTGTTCATAGTCCTAAATGTAACAGCTAAAATTTTAAAGCTGCAAGAGAAAATGTACGAGAATATAACTGAATATTCCAGGATTCAATATTTGAATAAGGTCTGATGTTATGAAAACTAACTCCAGGAATTACTGCTATGTTCCAAATTAAAAACAAGAAGCTCCACAGCAGTAGGTGGACACCACGAGTCAATCAGAAGATGTGACTGGACTGCATTAGGAAGAAAGAGAACTCCAGCAATTACAGATAGGTCTGAAATTCAACACGGGCAAACAAAGGATATATGCAAAGCAATGGACATTTTCCTGCCATTATAACCTCCAATCCACCAAAAAGGACCCCAGGATGATGGAGAAGAGCGCTGCATGTGCGAGAAGGAGACAAAGAGCTTCAGGAGCTACAGCAACTGCCCAGAGCATTTGTCTCCAGTGTGTCTTGCATTTTCCTATTTCCTTGTAGCTACCTTCTTCCCCCTTTCTGTTCTGCATTTAATTTCAAGACATGGGAAATCTAATAGTTATATTTTTCTAGGCTCACCTTCCTGTCTCAGTTGAGCTCTACAGATAGAAAGCACTAGAAGAAAATCATTGTAAGAATCTGCTGATGTTCTCCTACTCCCATGGGTATTTCCGTCAGTGCGGTTGTCATCAGCATGTGGCCAGAGATTTGTGGCCTCTGAATTTCAGCAAAGAGCCCCAACAGCAGAAGTCTCTAGCTTCCCTCCTCTTTCACTCTTTCCCTCAATGAAAAGAGCTTCCAGTTATGAATATCAATGATACATCAGTTTCCTTCTTCCTCCAATTCTTCTAAAATGTTTTAAACAAATTCATTCTAATGGTATGAAAAAAAAAAAAACAGTTTCTGTGTGTGGACAATGATTCTTACACTGTGGTATTTTATTTTATTTTATTTTTTATTTGACAGGTAGAGTTACAGACAGTGAGAAAGACAGAGAGAAAGGTCTTCCTTCCTTTGGTTCACCCCCACATGGCCACCACAGCCAGCGCTACGTTGATCCGAAGCCAAGTGCTTCCTCCTGGTCTCCCAGGCAGGTGCAGGGTCCAAGGACTTGGACCATCCTCCACTGCCTTCCCAGGCCACAGCAGAGAGCTGGACTGGAATAGGAGCAACTGGGACTAGACCCGGGGCCCATATGGGATGCTGGTGTCGTAGGCGGAGGATTAACCCAGTGAGCCACAGCACCGGCCCCTACACTGTGGCATTTTCCATGAAAGGTTGCTCTTGAACATTTCAGAGAAGGAGAAGACAGTGGTATTTTAGTTAAAGTAAGATCATCAACATATCAGAGCAAGTGAGAGGAGATAACTCAGTAACAGTGGCAACCTCTACTTTTCTCTTTATCCTGGCAGACTTTCTTTGCTTTTGACTTAGAAGTGAGGAATGGAAAACACCACACACACACACACACACATACACATACACACAAATGGGATAACATCCAATTGCTTATGGAATCATTTCTAAGGACCACTGCTATTCAGCTGCCTCATCTTTAAAACAATACTAATAACTTACAGAGTTGCTATGAGACTCAAATGAGATAATAAGGTACTTAATACCAGCTCTAAAATATAGATATTTTACTATTAGCAGAAAAAGTCGCAGCAGTAATTTTGGGGAATGATCACTCAGATTTTTGATCTATAGAACAATGAGATAACAAATGGTTTTGTTTCAAGCCACTACATTTATGGGAGTTTGGTACACAAATTCCTAATAACTTCCTATCTGGTTAATATTCAGTCACGTTGTACTTGCAAGTCTGCAATCCATTTTTAAATATAAGTGAAGGTTCCTTCTGAAACACACATTTGTCCATATAATTTCATCCACTGACTCACCATTATCCTCAAGAAAATATGTCTCCATATTAAATGTCTTCTACGGCATGATAACCTAATATCAAGCAATGATCAAACTCATTATGACAACCTAGTCCAAGTCACCCCTTCAACACAGTACTATGTCACTGGACAAGGTGCTTAAAATTTTGATCTTCTGACTCTTTGTTGATTTAGAAGACAGATCACACTTCTATCTAATGGTCTGTTTTGTTAGGTGGGCAAAATATATTTTTAAAATTATAACATATTTAAAATTGCAATGCATGAATGCACGTAATGTGAAGCATACATTTTATGGTTCATCACTGCTCCCATCAGTTCCTCTTGACTTAATCCTTGATCACATTTCCCCATAACTTCTGGCTTTGGAAATCATTTGTCTATGACACATTTGATCAAGAACTTTAAACAACAAAATTAAGCACAGTTGAGAAAGAAATTAAACTTTAAAGGAATTGAGGAGGACAAGATGAGGCTAAGCAGGAGTAGAATATTAGAACAAAAATCAAGAAGGTTGTCAACAGATTAAGAAAGTAGAACATCACCCGCTATGAGTCGTGAAGTTGGAGTATACTTTTCTGCAATAATAATAGTGAAAATAATCCTCAATCAATGTTAGGGAAAATACTGCCCTATATTTTCACTCCCTCTATTAATGAATGATACACAAAATTATTGGAATATAGTCAGAAGTGATCAAAGAGTAAATGCTGGAAAGTATATATCATTTTTATACTGAAGTTGGTTGTCATATAAGGCCTATATAACCAGGGAAGACATGGGCTCACTTCTGCAAGGAGTTAGCAGTATAAGAATTGTTTCCAAGGCATGGAACACACTTAAGCTGCATTGGAAGTCTCTAAAAAGAAGAAATGTGTTTATAATGACACTAACCTTTTGAATACATGAACACACTTCTGTTTAGGGTTTTACCATTTTCTCCCCCTTGACCTTTAATCCAAAAACATGCTGTAAGTATTAATGCTGGCAGTTGATTCATTTGTTTAGAAATAAGAATGTCTTTTAGGAGAAACTGTCAGGTAGCCAAGGTAAAAAATGGTATGCAATTACAGCTTTTATTCTAAATGTCTTGGAAAATAGCATTGTTAACATTCTTTTGAATCCAAAAGTCTCATTAGTACTTCATTAAATCTCTCAATTTAAGGTGAAAAGGTACGTGGTGTTAATAAGGAAAAAAGAAAAAAATAGACTCCATAAGAAATGGCAGCAGACTGAAAAAACAATTATGTGAAAATGTAACTAGTTGGAACCCAATTTCTAATGAATGAATTATCAAGTTTAGTTAATTTTTTATTAATAAAGTCACTTCTTAGATGAGATTAGTTAATCATGAAAAATATTTCAAAGTTCATTATTCTAAGCCTAATGACAACACAAATCTCAAACTATAATTTTACCAGTTTCAAAGCTAACAGGTTAATTTGTGGCCTCTAGTTGTCTCATTTCTTGAGAAAACCATGTGAGAACAGAGCTCTCCAAGGGTCTTCATTGCTGCAGGGACCATTTCTAACTTAAAAAGATCATAACATTTCTAGCTTTCCCTGAGATCTACAAATGTCACTAACCACTGTGAGATAAGAATATTTTAACTATTAATTTTTAAACATGTATGATTAAAAATTATCAAGTTTATTTATGCAAATAGTCTCTGACAGTACTTTAAGATATTTCTTTAACAATAATGTGAAAGCAAATTCAGCTGAGTACCATGTAGAACTAAAACTGGTAAGAAAGTGAAAACTACCATAGCAAGCAGATTTCACTCTTATTTATTAAAGAATACAGTTTGTCATTGTTTCAACTGCTTGCCCATGATCTGTTCTGTTGAACACAATCAGCTGCCTTGGACTAAATATTATTACTAAATCACAATTTACTTAGGATTTGGCTACTTTTTTCTTGATATGCTCAATTAGACCAAACAACTTCTCAAAACTATTTTGGAATAAATATCACTGGCTTATATCCAATTAACTGGGCTTTTTATGTAGGCTTTACTTGATTTTGCCTGCAATAAAATAAGACTAATAAATAAACATAGCAAGCATTTTAAGATATTTGTCAAATAAACAAACTAAACATTGGGTCTGTGCACTTCTTCATTTATGCACCCAGCAAAAGCTAAAAGCTTTATGGTTTTTGAGAAAATGCCAGATAGTATTAATAAGGATTTCACATGGTCTATTAGAACAGGAAAATGATTTTCCCCAAATAGTCATTTCTAAATAACTACAATGGCATAAAGAAAGACAATGGTCCTGTGAATAACTTTCGACACCATCAGTGATAAACACTTCGAAAATGCCAGCACTGATGGGCTGTCCCTGCAGTGGAGCTGGCTGTACACTGTGTCCCAGGCCATTTTCTTCTCTTTTTCTTTTTTTTTTTTTAAGACTTACTTATTTTATTTGGAAGAGAGAGTTACAGAGAGAGAGGGAGAGACAGAGAAAGAAACATCAGCTGGTTCACTCCCCAATGGCCACAATGGCTGGAACTGGAGCTTCTTCTGGGTCTGCCATGTGGGGCAGAGGCCCAGGCAGTTGGGCCATCCTCTGCTGCTTTCCCAGGTGAGTTAGCTGCGAGCAGGATTGGTCGTGGAGCAGCAAGGACTTGAACCTGAGCCCACATAGCATCCCAGTACTGTTGGCCGTGGCTTAACCCACTCTGCCACAGCGTCAGGCCCCCACACCATTTTCAAAACCTATCAAACAGATGCAACATGAGAAGGAAGAGCTAATCCTGCCTGCAGAATACGGCCATCCCTGAGCTGCCAAGCAGAAGCCTGAGAGGTGCTGCCCATTCGCAAGCTCCCCTGCCATTGCATGAACAATGAGAACCTTCCAGAGAAAGCTGGGAGACCACTGCTTGCACCCTGGGAGTACTGTTTGCTAGTGGTGGTTGTGGTGGGTTTTTTTCTTTTATTTCTGTTTTTTGTTGTCGTAGCTGTTTGTTTGTTTTCTGGAGGTATAATTTTGTAACAGGAAGAGCAACAAAGGAGAAAAAAATCCTGACTATTCTCAGCTAACAAAAGGCCTCAGTTCTACTTATTTAAAGGGAGGGAAAGTATTTCACTCTAGGACTCGCAGAGTTTTTTTCTTTAAGAATATATTGAAGGTCTTTTTAAAAATTGAATAAAGCAAGGCTCACTAGATAAAGATTTAAAAGAAACATTTAGATAATATACTACATTCTCCTGAATAATAAGGCGGACAAAATTACAACTTTGAGGAAGGGATGTCAGAAAGAAGAAAATAAGTTCTTGTCATTTGTAGAATTGTACGATAGTACCTATAATGATGGAGTTACCTTACTAAAGACAGCTAATAAAATACGACTCATCTCTACTGTGTAAGGGTCATGGAAGTCAAGAATTACAGGCTGGAGTATTTTAAACTGAAATCATATTTTTGCTATTTTCTATGCTGTCAATCTCACCGTCTTACTCCCAAACCTTCAGAAAAAGTCGAAGCTAACCATGTTCCGTAAATCAGATTGATGAACAATGAAGTGAGAGGAGAAAGAGTAGGAGCTACAAGAAATGAAACAGTGAGCCAGAATGAGGGTTAGTTAATGGACGTGACTGTGGAGGATGACGAGGGAATCCTTGCAGGAAAATTGGTCATGAGCCATTTTATTTAGCTATTAATGTAGAAGCACCCACAGAGATGGGAATACTGACGGATCTGTACACAGTTCTGATTCCAGTTACTATTGGCTATTAGTTTATTCCATACTTTGCCCTATTAGTTCATTCTGGAGAATGACACACACAGCTGATTCATATGAGCTTTGCATGTTTGAAGTCACCTGTACATAGAATATTCCTACCAACTCCCCCAGCTTGAGCATTCATTAGGGAAATCACAGTGGTTTGAAGTATCTTGTTAGAATGAATCATGTAGAATATCAATGTTAAAATTTAGTCATAGTCATATTTACCCTTATCAGTGGTTAAACAACAAAAATAGTTCAGAAGCCAAAGATCCATTAATAACCACTCATTAGTTGCTTCTCATCCATTTTCAACAACAGTATTAAAGTACAGGTGTATTTTGTTAAATCACAAGTCTAAAGCCAGTGATCTCAGAATTTTCTTGCAAAACAAAATGTTTTATAACATAAAGAACATTCACAATTTGAGTGATAATGAAGCATTAATTATATCTTATTATATAAAACTTGAAAGTTCACTGTCTTACACCCATGTTGACCCAATATTTTTATTTTCGGAGTCTCATGGGGACAGATTATCCAGTATTTCAACTCAATATCACTGATGAAATGTTAACACAAAGCAGCTGCTAGTACCTGGCTACATCTAAGAAACATGAGCTGTTGACTCTCTAAGTAAGCGATTTAAAATATAATACTTCTATATACTTCAAAATTATTTATTTTATTTATTTGAACAAGAGACATTGATGGAGATCTTCCATTCACTGACTTGCTCTCTGAATGACCACAGTAGCTGCTGCTGGGAGAGGCTGAAGCCAGGAGACAGGAACTCAATTTGTGCCTCCCACATGGGAAGCTGGGACCAACATCCTGGACCATTATTGTTGCCTCCCAGAGAGTTCTAGATAACCGGAAGATGTAACTAGAAGTTGGGGTAGACTCAAACTTAGCAATGTGATATGAAAAGCCAAGCAGTATTTTTATCGCCAACCCCTCTATAAAATTTTTTAATGGTTAACCACACATTACATCCATTAGCCCTTTCATTAAAACTTAGACAAAATGCCACAAAATATTGGCAAAATATCCTTACTATGTTACACTAGGACACAGTTTAACAAACATACTTGATTATTCAAATCTCGAAGAGTGATTGACTTTGCCATTTAATACTTAATTGTAGCCTTGATTTCAGAAACTATGAAGCTAATGTTAACTTAGGAATATTTTTGTTGAGAGAGAGAGAAAGAAACTCCCATCCAGTGATTCACTCCCTAAGTGGCCACAATGGCCAGGGCTGAGCCAGGAGCTTCATCCAGGTCTCCCACGTAGGTGCAGGGGCCCAAGGACTTGGACAATCTTCCACTGCTTTCCACAGGCCATCAGCAGGGAGTTGGATCAGAAGCGGAGCAGCCAAGACATGAACCTGAACCCATATGGGATGTCTGCATTACCCACCATGCTAAAGTGCCAGCCCCAAACTTAGAGATTTTTTTTCAAGTAGAGAAGATATCCCCAAAGTTGATATTGCTATGTAAGACAGTCATCAACTTTGCATACATCTATCCAAGCATTCCTATTTTAACATTTTTAATGTTTTCCCAAATTAACTATTAATAGCAACATTCCTCAAGTGCATTTCAAATCACATTTATTATCTTATGAGTGTTACATTTTAAATTATACTTTCTATACAATATTGAAAACTTTTTTAGAATTATAGTATATCCTATTTACACACCACTTACTGGAAATGAAATTCAATTATTTAACAAAAATAAAATAGCAGATGACATTGTAAAGGCATTTGGAGCATGTGGACAATTTCCTTTTCCTACATCAAAACACTTTGATCTGTTTGTTCTTCTCCTTCTAACGGAGATAGGGAAGAAAATGAAGGGGAAAAATGAATTCACATTCAAAACAGGATTATTCAAAATTGATCTTTGAAGCTATATATCCCAGTATCATAGACACACACCATACAGACACACAAATCAGCAGTGTCACATTTTGTGCAGTGGTTTCATGAATTATGGTAAAATAATCTATGAACTTGGAAACTGCTGGTGAATTGTTGACAATAATGACATCACCACATTGAAACTATCCTTGAGAAAATATGGGAATGGTTTTATGTATTATTGCATTAAGTTTAAGTTATAGAAGAGAATATGGACTATCTTGTGTCCCAGTGCTCCAATTATTAGTTGTAGAGTAAAGCAGACAGTAAGTAAAGAATTACACAGATAAACTCCCAATTATCAGAAGAATGGTGTGGTTCTATGATACTGGTTGTACAAGAACCCAAACAATCAGAACAACTGAGATTTATAAAAGCAGAATGCAAAATAAAATTTAGAAAAACATACAACTAACAGTATTCAGAGTTCATTATATTGGAAAAGATATTTAAACAAAACTAAAAACATACCATAACTGAATCAATCAGAAACAAATTCATGGTTTATTTATGCATCTATAAGTCAGAATTACAAAGAAAGAGAGAGAGAATGTTCTATCCGTTGGGTCACTCCCCAAATGGCTGCAATGACTGGAGCTGGGCCAACCTGAAGTCAAGAGCCAGGAGCTTCTTTTGGGTCTCCAATGTGCATGCAGGGGTGCAAGTACTTGGACCATCCTCCACTGCCTTCCCAGGTACATTAGCCGGGAGCTGGATCAGAAATGGAGCAGCCAGGTCTTGAACTGGTGACCATATGGGATGCCGCCATTGCAGGCTGCGGCTTTACCCATGACAGCGTAATGCTGGCCTCTAGAAATAATTTTTGTTGGAAGTAATAGTAACCAACTACCTACAGGGGGTGAAACAAGCAATGCTTTCTCTTTCTCACACACACCGTTATCTGGAGATCAACATTCAAGCATGATGCAGATGCCCATGAGACCCTCGGGAATACAGGAGCTTTCTCACTTTCCTCCATCAATATTGTGTGGATTTTTACACTCCTGTATGCTGCTTTGTGGTCACGAGACAGCTACTGATTCGCTCATAAACATCAGTGTTACAGGCAAAAGAAAAAAAGGTGACGGGCTCTGCTAGCCAGCTGTCTCCAGTTGAATGCCATTGGTTAGGAATGGATTACAAGTCCACTCCCAGACTAATTAGCAGCCTGGCTTTAACCAGTTATACTCATTCTCTGAATCCCCCTTCTGGAGCTCATGGGATATCTTCCAATATCCAAAGAAATCAGAGCTCGGTTGGCAAAGAAAAAATGTGAACCCAGTGGGACAAGATGAAGGGACAACCACAGTTCGTTTCTGCCCTGACATTTTCCAGAAATCGACTCTATGAGGTAGTGACATACAGTTGGTTTTCACAATATAGATTCCTTTCAAATTAATGCAATCTGTTAGGCAGGTACATTTTATTTCTATACTCTCTTTGGAAATATAAATGTGAACTGTTTTGCTGTCATTTTAGTAAAAAATGTGTTCCAATACCACCTGCCAACACTTTTCTTTTCTTTAGAATAGCAGCTGAGATTTTTTAGCAATTTAGATTTTAAATCACTACATGTCTTTTTATTTCTTTCTGACTCTCCATTCATTTCGGTCATGTTTCTTACTCTTTATATGTATGAGGAAAATAATTTATCAGAAGTATTTCAAAAAGCCTTCACAAAAAAGGGGTGAATTCTGGTGTGTGCAAAAAATATGTGCTTATTATATTAAGACTGAAGACAGATTGGACTATAGATAAAATAATTCCATAAAGAGAAAAAAGGATTATTAGGGTAAATTTTTGAAGATAACAAAATGATAAGTCCTGTTGGCATGCACAAACTACATTGTGCCCAAATTTCCCATGGTTTCATGTAGGCAGAGCTGCAGGATCTACAATTGGATAGAATTTATTTATAACAAATGTCTAAGACCAATCAGAAGAGGAAGGACAGATTGTAGATTTTGGTGGTTTCAACAAACAATGCTGATCATTCAGGGTTTATGCTATGAGTGTCATGATCTCAAAGACAGTAACTGATAAAGGGCTTGTGCCAGTTAATATAAGAGGAATAATAAAATATGTGAGGAGGTCTGAGAGAAGCCTTCAAAGGGGATATTTAGAGTTGCACCAATAAAGAAGTTTTAGAAAAACAAAAAGTCAACAGCAAAAGGAACATGTGATTTTATGATATGATTCGAAATCAAACCAAAATAGTGAAAGCATTAGCTAGAAGCTGTGGTGCAAATACATGTGTATGTTGACACCTGAGGCTACTAATAGCGAAATGGGAGAACGTGAGCAATGCTTCAGTAGGCACCAGAAACCTGGAAAGCTGAATAATGAATGCAATAACATGAACTTAATGAAGATGCAAATGAAAATACTGATCATTCTTCAGGCAATAGATACTTACATGTTCTAGATCCAACACTTTAAATGTAGGAAGAAGACCCAAAGATAAAGATGTCAGCCATACTGTAAAGGTGAACAGACAGGCTCTCATTTCACAACGCCTTCATGCACCGTTAGGTGTAATCTACTATTGCCCGGGCCGGCATTGTGGCGCGGCAGGTTAAGCCCTGGCCTGAATCAATGGCATCCCAAATAGGTGCTGGTTCTAGGCCCTGCTGCTCCTCTTCCCATCCAGCTCTCTGCAATGGCCTGGGAAAGCACAGAAGATGGCCCAAGTCCTTGGGCCCCTGCACCCCTGTGGGAGACCTGGAGGAAGCACCTGACTCCTGGCTTCAGATTGGTTCAGCTCCCACTGTTGCGGCCAGCTGGGGAGTGAACCAGCAGATGGAAGTCCTCTCTCTCTGTCTCTACCTCTTTCTGTCACTCTGTATTTCAAATAAATAAAATCAATCTTTAAAAAAATCTACTATTGTCCTCCCCAGGGATTTTCAAGCCCACCAAACTGAGTTCATATTCTTTAGGAATCAAAATTTCGTTGCTAGTTCCTGCCATTTTCCAAAGTATGATTCATGAAGTGCCAACCCCGCTCCTTTAGAAAGGTGTTTCTTGGTAAAACATTTGTAGGAAAACCTACATATTCTATTGTCCTCTAAGAAACAATGATTCACATTAACCTACTGAGGGTTCTGAAATTTTCTACAAAACCCTGCTTAAATTCAATTATATTGTTTTATTATTTTACTCTTTGATTCATTTGCACCCAGAACTCTCTTTCTTACCTACTATCATCCACTGAAACTGATACTCTGGTTCAGGAAATTTGCCTGTGGATATTTACAGCATTGTGTTTACAGAATCCTTCCACACACACACTACCCTCCAGTCAAAATGGAGAACTAGGTGCTCTCCACATCACTCTGATCTCTTACTTGTTTTATTATTTTATTCACTTCTTTTTCCAAATAGCTCTACCTCCAATCCTACTGTGTATTCCACCCATCTACCTGAGTACCAGTAGCATGGAAGCATACACAAGCTTTGATCTAGAAGTTTCTTCCCTAATAATCTACCCTATAAACACCTGAAATATAGAAAATTGCTTTATATGAAAGAATGTCTAGTATATGACTAAAATTAACAAATGAAAGACACTCACTAAATATATTATTAAAAGAGCTGCTCAGTATTTAGAATAGCTAGAATGGTTGAGTTAAAAAACCAGCAACACTAGACTAAGACTAACAGTGAATTTTTAAAAATGGTATGATTATTTAAGAGAATATTAATTTTAAAAAGAATATACAACTGTATGCATAGTCTTTTGTCACATGCATGAAGCAATGCAAAGCAGGGAAAGACTATCATAAAATATACCCAAGTGTTAATTATGGTTTTATTTAGGTGATGGGAACTAGGTGACATTTTTTCAAGCATCTGGATTTTCAAAATTTTCTAGAATTACTTACTAGCTAAGTGAATAAAAATCAAAACAGAACAAACATACAGAAAGCTATGCACTCTTCAGGGCCAAAATGGTTTTGTTTGCAGTCACTAAGACTTCCCCAATTCCCCGTAACAGATGTCCTTGTCCCTGCCTCCCCACTCAGGGCTCTCTGACACACAGCGACACGGTACATTCAGCATCTACTTTGGAACACAGGTAATTGCATAATTGTCTCACACAGCCTGTACCAAATTACATTTTTTATTTTGTAGCACTGCTTAAGAGAATGCCACTTAAAAAGTAGAATTTAAGGCAAATAATCAATGAACAGATTAAATCTCAAATTTCTTCTTCTGTGAATATGTCAAATTACAGAATGTCTTCAAAAATATTCCTCACATAAAAAGTTCTACGTGTTAATGGATCACAACATTGGTGACGACACTGATAACAGCATGACCACTTCCTCCTCTGTGAATTTCCACGCCACTGAACCCACCAAGCTCCTTAGTCTGGGTCCCCCGGAAATTTCAGTTTGGTTGAGGTAGAGCCTCTCCCCTGGATGGTAAAGGATAGAATTTGCTTTGCTATCACTACCTTTCCTTGGAATTTGGCCCTAATAACTGAAAAATCCCCAAGTCTACTAAAGAACATTTACAGATTGAATTAAACACGAGTTGCCCTAATTGGATTCGGGGGAGTATTATTATAAGTAACATTATTGCTGGCTAATTATCACTGTTAATAGCCATTATTTTCAAAAGTTCATTTAAGCCATTCATCTGTGTGGGGAACTCTGGTTTACTACGAAGGTGATTCCAAAATCACAAATCGATTCATGGTCAAATCTATTAAGGTTTGGGAGGGAAAAAAAGTTTTCCTTGCTCCTAATGCATCCATGAAGGGTGAACTCGACATGTCTGTTCAACTTTTTCTCATTTCTTAAAGTTATTAAAATAAAAACATCTGCTAGAATTCATGGCCCTTCACGCATACTTGCCTTCAGATATTAAACTTCCAGAGATACAATTTTATTTTCTAGCCCCTTTGTTCAGGGTAGTTTGAGAAGTTTCTACTCATGTGAACCAAATGATGAAAATCTATTAGTTTGCTTTTTAAAAAATGATTTACTTATGTACGTATGTATGTATTTGAAAAGCAGAAAGAGAAAGAGAAAGACAGAGAAGGGACTTCCAAGATTACTTCCATCGCAAGCAGCAGGTTAACCTCTGCTTCTCAATAGCAGCCTTTCTACGGGCTTCATCAAGAAAGACACACAAACATTTCTGGAGTTAGCAGACAAACTTCCAGTTTTAATGAGGAAGAAGAGAGAATGATATGTGAAAGAAGATCACATTATAAGACCATATAAAAGCAGTATGTAAAGAAAAGTAGGTGCATAGATCAAGACAGTAAAGGAGGGGCCAGCGTTGTGATACAGGGTGTTAAGCCACCACTTGAGATTCCAGCATGCCTTATCTGAGTGCCAGTTCAAATCGCAGCTGCTCCACTTCCAATACAGCTCCTTGCTAACACACCCGGGGAAGACAGTGCTGGGCCTCTGCCATTCACATGGGACACCTAGGTGGAGAAGCAGGCTCCTGGCCTTAGCCTGGCCCAGCCCTAGACATTGCAGGCACCTGGGAGTGAACCAGAGGATGGAAGATCTTTTCTATGATCTCTCTGTGTCTCTCCCTCTCTCACTGTAACTCTGCCTTTCAAATTAAGTAAAATAAACTTTAAGAAAATGACACCATGAAACCAAACACACAAACAAAACAAAACATGGGAAAGAGGAACACCGCAGCTTCATGAGTAGATGTTGAAGTGGAAGCATCTGTGTGCATCAGACAACTTGAGATAAAAAGGGAAATCATGGGCTGGCACTGTGGTATACTGAGCAGAGCTACCGCCTATGGCACCAGTATCCCCTAAGGGTGCTGATTCAAGTCCCCACTGCTCCACTTCTGGTCCAGCTCCCTGCCAATGTACTCAGGAAAGCAACAGAGGATGGCCCAAGTCCTTGGGCCGCTGCGCCCATGTGAGAGACTCGGAAGAAGCTCCTGGCTCCTGGATTTGGATTGGCTCAACTCCAGCTGTTGTGGCCGTTTGGGAAGTGGACCAGTACATGGAAGATTGTCTCTCTCTCCCTTTCAACTTTCAAGTAAATACACACACACACACACACACACACACACACACACACACATAGTTATCTGAGAGGCTGAGAGACAGATAGCTGGACAAAGAGAATTCAAAATTCTAGTTCACTCCCGAACGCCTACAGTATCCAGAGCTAGACCAGGCTGAAGCCTGGAGTCAGGAACTCAATCCAGGTCTCCCATGTGGGTGGCAATGACGCAGCCAGGGTGCAAATCAGCAGGAGGCTGGAATCAGGAGCTCTAACTCAAGTCCCTCAGGAGGAGACTTGGGCATCTCAACCTGCATCTTAACCACTAGGCCAAACTGTCCCTTCACAAGTCCTTTTAGAAGGCTGCTAATCCCATTAATGAGGGAGGAATGCTCATGACTCAGTAACTTGCCACCTCTATTTGGTTACATGGGGAATGAGGTTTCAGCATGACTTTTGGAGGGATGCCAGCACTCAAACCACAGTGCCACACATTATTAATAGTAGTGCTATCTTATAATTTGTAAATGCTTACAAATTCTTTGATGCTTCTCCTCTGAAAGAGAAAAAATCTGATTATGCTCCCCTTGACTATGAGCTAGATTAGTGCAGTTTTAGCCATGAACAGAATAAGGTACAAACACTTTGTTACAATTTCAGTGACTAGGTTATAAGATGCATCTTTGTGGCTTTGTCACTTCCTTTGCACTCTCTTTTTTTGGATAACGCATTCTTGTGAAAGAACTGCCAGGGCTGGCTCTTTGGCTCACTTGGCTAATCGTCCGCCTGCAGCACCGGCATCCCATATGGGCGCCAGGTTCTAGTCCCAGTTGCTCTCCTTCCAGTCCAGTTCTCTGCTGTGGCCCGGGAAGGCAGTGGAGGATGCCTCAAGTGATTGGGCCCTGCAGCCGCATGGGAGACTAGGAGAAGCACCTGGTTCCTGGCTTTGGATCGGCACAGCGCTGGCCGCAGCAGCCATTTGGGGGGTGAACCAACAGAAGGAAGACCTTTCTCTCTGTGTCTCTCTCTCTCACTAACTCTACCTGTCAAATAAGTTAAAAAAAAAAAAAGTTAACTGTTAGGTGTATCAGCATAACAGAAAGGACCACATGACAGGAACTGAGACCAGCTGCCAATATCAGATAAAGAACTGAGGGCTTTGTGTCAACGGCCATGTTGGTGGTCTTTCTTGAAAGTGGAGCCTCCCAGCCCAGTCCAGGTTAGAGAGACTTGTAGCCTAGGCTGAGAACTAGACCACTAGACCGTGGTTGCATTAGAAACTCTTAGCTAGAACCAAGTAGCTAAATCACTCGAGTTATTTTAACTTGCAAAATCTATACATAATTTCTTGTGCAGCAAAAATAACTAGTCTATGCTATTACTATCCTTTTATGAAAGGACTTAAATATGTATTTTCTTCTTTTTTGCAGAGCACAAAATTAATGAGACAGACAATAATGAAGTTTAAGATTGGAATTGTAGGGGCCGGCGCTGTGGCAGAGTAGCTTAATCCTCCGGCTGCAGCATCAACATCCCATATGGGTGCCAGTTCTAGTACCGGCTGCTCTTCCAATCCAGTTCTCTGCTATGGCCTGGGAAAGCAGTAGAAGATGGCCCAAGTGCTTGGGCCTCTGTACCTACATGGGAGACCTGGAAGAAGTACTTGGCTCCTGGCTTCGGATCAGCGCAGCTCTGGCCGTTGCAGCTATTTTGGGAGTGAACCAACAGAAGGAAGACCTTTCTCTCTGTCTCTCCCTCTCACTGTCTGTAACTCTACCTCTCAAACAAATAAAAAAATCTTCAAAAAAAAAAAGATTGGAATTGTATACTCAATAGTATCAGAATGGTGCTATTTCTGAAAGCATTACTGTCTACAAATCTGGCAACAATAGATATGCAAATGCTTAAGGAATTCTACTTTCTCTTTACAGAATCCCTTTAGTGAATGGGATGTGGACTGAGATTGAAGTTCAGACCTTTAAGAAAGGAATTAAGAGAACTGATACATTTTCATCAATTAGCAAATTCTGTTTCTGTTACTAATTCTGTCTTGTTTCGTAGGGGAAACAAAGCATAAAAATACTTTTAAAAGGAGAAAAATAATAAATATTTAATACATAATATAAATAATAAATAAAACATTTTGATGTAGAAGAAAAGTACAAATCAGAGAAATCTCTTCCACAGTATTCCTGATATGTCATATTATGGCAGCTGCTTTCGTGGTTCTGTGGATGGAGAACTATGTGTTGTTATACAGCATGCTAAGATTTAGAAAGCCCAATTGTTAGATTCTTGGTAGGTTATAATCTTCTTTTCCCATTGGGCACGTTTTTGCAAGCTGGATCAAAATGGAACAAATGCAGCATACAAATTGTTCAAATTTTGGAAGATGGATAATGCCATCTTTTAATTTTAACATAAATACATTAACCTGACAGCCTGAAGTTCTTGGCATGCACATTCCTCATTGGGAGCAAGAGATTATAGAGTTATCAATAAATGTAAGCATTTTAATATGCAGTGGGGGACTATGAACTGGGAACAAAAATTCATCGCATCCCGTCTTTTGCTCCTAGCTCTCAGCCTAAATTAGATATAAATACTCAACATTAAATTACCCCAAAAAGTTCCTCTTTTATACAGATTTCCCAAACTTTAATACTGTAGATCAGACCCAAAGTCACAAATAAGAGTAACACATTTTGACATGAGAATAAGTCCTTACACCTATAACCAATTTGACTTCCAAGTCCTCACGACTGATTAGGGACAACTTACAAGATTCAACGAGAATTAAAATGAAACTAATTGAATGAACCGCATAGTGAGATGGCCAATAAATGTACTCAGTTAACTCACACAAATCTATTATTATAAAATGCCCAAAAGGATGACTGACCAATGACAACTTCTAGAATTGAACCATCCTGTTATATATCTTTTGCACAGAATCTGTTCTAAAAGAAAAGGCAGCCACTCATCCAACAAGCTTGATTAGATCACAAAGAACAGAGTCAGCACTAATGGTAGTGAAACGTAGTTTTAATCAAGCAGCATCATTTCCATTCATCATCTTTTGGTTTCTAATCACTGTCTTTACTAACGCTGTACAAAAGTGACTGCTAATTGTTGAAGGTTAACATAAAGAATCATCACACTACATTTATGCTCATTGCTAGAAAAGACACACACTCCCAGAATCCTCATAATGCTGAAATAATATTCCTGGCACTGCAACTGGATCTCCTTATTGTGTTTGTCTTTATAAATATGTGTTATAGTGCAGCTGGTGCTGTGGCGTAGTGGGTAAAGCAGCTTGCAGTGCCGGCATCCTATATGGGCAACGGTTTGGGTTCCGGCTGCTCCACTTCCCATCCAGCTCTCTGCTATGGCCTGGGAAAGCAGTAGAAGATGGCCCAAGTCCTTGGGCCCCTGCACCCACGTAGGAGACATGGAAGAAGCTCCTGGAAGAGGCAAAGAGGCTCCTGGCTCCTAGCTTCAGATCAGTGCAGCTCTGGCTCTTGTAGCCATCTGGGGAGTGACTAAGCGGATGGAAGACCTCTCTACCTCTCTCTCTCTTTCTCTCTCTCTCTGCCTCTCTGTAGCTCAGCTTTTCAAATAAATAAATAAATCTTAAAAAAGAAGATGTATTATACCAATACAGACACATAATGAATGACAAGGAGCATATACTACCTCATGCGATGGCAGGGGACTATATAATGACAAGGAAGTACATGCAAAAGGAATCAGGTACATATTCAATGAATTATAACCAATAAATTGAAACGCAAATTTCCAGTCTCTCCTATTTTGAGGGTTAGAAGTACTATTCTTCCAACTACAAACTCTCCCTTAGCCTATCTGCAGCTGCCAACTGACTGATAGATTCTTTGATAAAGTAGTTATTAACAAGTGGTTTTTTTTGGGGGGTCATGAATAATATGCCTATGATACTAAATTTAAAGCTTCATACCTTGAAGGATATAATATCAGAAAATATATTCTAATGTGTCATACTGCATTGTGACATTAAAATAAATTATTGCTTGCTTGGTTGGCCAAAGAATATTTAAGTTCAAAAAAACTTACATAACTGCAATTCTAGGTATATCCTTAAGTTTCAAAGCAAGATACAAACATAGATGGTCACACACACACACACACACACACACACGAGATATGTGAACATGTGTGCCCATTTCATGAAACATTGAATCGTCAACTTTAGTTTCACTCCACATTGCGAGTCACTGCCTTTCTCAGGCCCTTCGCATCCTCTGCCTCTACAAAACTGATTAAACCCCACTTACAGGTTCACCTCTGTTTTCCAAGTAATCCTGACACCATACAAGAGGGATTTAAGCATCTAAAAGTAATACTCTTGGATTCAGAATCCTTACACAGCACACGGTACTGGCATTGTGGTGTAGCAGGCAAAGTGGCTGCCTTGATGCCACATCTCATATGGGCACTGGTTTCTGTCCTGGCTGCCCCACTTCAACTCATCCCCCTGCTAATGCCCTGGAAAAAGCACCAGAAGATGGCCCAAGTGCTTGGGTCCTGCCACCCACGAGGGAAAGCCAGAGGAAGCTCCTGGCTTCAGCTTGCACAGCCCTGGCTGATGCGTTCATCTGAAGCGTGAACCTGCCGATAGAAATGCTCTCTGTCGCTATCCCTCTCTGTCATATCCCTAAAGTAAATTTAATAAGTGAATACATTTTATCCACAGATCTACTTTCCTCCGTGCAGAACAACTATCGTATCAGGGTTTGTACTTACTTAAAGAAACATTATCCTTTTATCAGTGTACTGATAACTAGATCACCGTCTTTCTAAGTCTTCTAGAGTTTCTCTTACTACCCTGTCCAATGAGAGTCCTTCCATGTACAAGGCCTGTCATTTCCCTTAATATCTAAAACCTTAGACATTCTCTCTTTAGCTATATTTTAGAGTCTAGGAGGTTGTCAGGAACTAAAACTTGCCTGCACGACTGTGTATCTGACTTCTCATCCGTCAGGACCTTTCTCTGTTTGCCTCTCCTTACAGCATCATCCTGGTCTGCACTCTCCCTGGCCAACCACGGGACAGGTGCCTGGGCCTTTGAAAACAACTCCTTGGGGCAAGTGTTTGGCAGAGAGCTTAAGATGCCACTAGGGACACTAGCAGCCCTTATCAACGTGCCTGAGTTCCAATCCCAGTCCACTCCTGATTCCAATTTTTGCTAGTTTTTACCCTAAGAGGCAACAAGAGATGGCTCATGCAGTTGGGCCCTTGCTACCCACCTGGGAGAACTACATTGCATTCCTGGCCCCTGGCTTTGCCCTGGCTAAGCTTCAGCTCTTTTGGGCATATGGAACGTAAATTAGTCAATGGGAATCTCTGTCCATCTATCTGTCCTCTGTATCTGTCTGCCAAATAAGCAAAAATAGTTTTAAAACAAATACATCAATGCAAACCATGCCTTGAACAGACTCCCTCCACGCTGGGCTCCGAGCTAGAAGTATCATCCTTCCACAATGGCCATTTTTCTCTTTTCCTAGCCCAGCCGAAGAAAGCAGACCCTCGGATACCGACTTGTCAGTTTAAGCTGTAAAAAACCGAGGTCTGAATCCCGTTTCAAATTTAATCATGGAAGTGATTTAGTGAAATTTAAAGGATATGTGACCAACACCAAGAAAGAATATGGTAACACAAAATCCAAATGTATCTCTGTAAGCCATTCTACAATATTTTAGTTTACAAGAAAGTAATTTTTTTCATAGTTTACAGGTCACAGGTATATTATGAATTGAAATTCAAATCAAATGGCAAACTATTTCTGAACTATTTTTTGCATGAGACTTCATATCTCCCCCCATATTTTCTGGATTTGTCTCCATCAGTTGAGTTCTATTTTGATATCTTGAATTTAGATGACACGAAGAACCGCTGGGAAACTCACACAGGAGTTATCACCTATCTAAAATCACTATGAAGGACAACAGTTACCTCTTTAGACACTATAGGATGGTTTAGTTAGAGTGACTAATATTGGACAAATACAAGAATACTTAATTTGAAAACTTCTAAAACCTCTTTATAAGTCGTATTGATCTATTTATACACATGCTGCAAAACTGCTACCACATAAGTATTTATGGCAAGTTCTTATGAAGATATAATACAATGTGTATGTATGTATTCCATGATTTATTTTGCGGGAAGTTTTCAGTGACATTGAACAAGACACAACCATGAAAACTTTATTACCTTGTTTTATTCAGTGAAATTAATCTACTGAAATGTCTCTGATGAATAAATGACCGATGCAGGGTTTTACTTTTCTTCCTTTTTCCCTTTACAATATTCATTCCTTTAATGTACTTCTAAGGGGAGCAGTTAAAGATGAAGATGAAATTTTATAATGAATTGTCTTACAATAAGCTTTTCAAGTTATGCCCTGGTATCAAAACTAATTCTTCCTAATCTCTTAAATCCACAGAAATATACTATGAAAATGATAAGATTTATAGCTGCTATAAGATCTTAAATCAAAGACAGAAACAAAACTTTAAGAAAGATTTTCAATAATAGAAGCTAAAATAGGAAAGGTTCCCACTTAAACTACCCATACCAGGATCCACATTTAGTTCAGTAACAGCATTTCTTTGCCCTAGTTTTATTGAGTTAAACAGATTCTGACAGTCTTTGTCAGGACTTAATAAAGAGAAAAAAGGGAACCCATATGAAAAGAAATTTTTATTACAGCTTAAATCAAGCTTAAGGATGCATACCTTGTTATATTCTGCTGCTCCTGCTACTGTTTAATTTCCCTTCTTTTACATCTTTTTCCTCTCACATGCTGTAAATCATGGTCAACCTAACTTTTTCCTGGGCTCCCTTTTCTTTCTTCCAAATCATCCTCTCCTCATATGCAAATGGTAAAGTATCCAAGAAAATTCACTTCATTATTTGCAGCCTGGTTTCTGTCTTCACACACAGGGTAGTGGGTGTAGCCCCTACTGCCCTGTGTTTCCAATTCAGAGTCCCAGATGGTGCTACACAAAAAATAAAGAAAATATCTACTCAATCTTTACAACATTGCATTTTGTACTTCCCATTTGTTCTAAAGTTTTAGATCCCTTACAAAAGTATACACATTTCAGAAAAATGACTAAACCTTACCTGAAACTTAGTCCTGCTGTTTCCTCTTTCTATGAAAAAGAGCTGAAGATTCAGACCATGCTGAATCGAGCTGTAGTCTACTTCTTGTAAGCTTAATTTCTTTTCTGTTTTTTTTTTTCCTCCAACAAAACCATAGGGTATAGCTGAGCCCAGAAACTCATGGATTGATCATAACCCAGAGGCTCTACAGTGAAAGTCCGGAAGCCCAAGGAAGCTCCAGTATTCACGAGCTACACAGGGATAATCTGGGTGCCGAGGAACTTACTCCATAAGCGTGGCAACTCAGTTTTGAGTTATGCAGCAAACTCTAGCATAAAGGAATGGGCTACATGCCCCTAACCCCTGGGCCACATGGTGAAACTCCAGAAGCCCAATGAAGAGTTTAAGGACAGTTCTTCACAGGGGGGGGGGGGAGTGGAAGCAGGGGTGCATGTTCTCCCTCTTCGAATAGCAGAGAAATCTGTCACAGTTGATTCTCTTTCAGATGGTGCACTGACCCTCATTAAAATTGGTCATAGCTTGACCCACAGACCTTAAAAAGACACTGGGGTCCACCACTGCTTTTGAAACCAGGTTTAAGGGGTGACCATACCCTTGGCACATTAGGAAAAGGCCTGTGAGAAGAGACTTTGAGATGAATGAGCTTGGGTTACACAGCGTGCACCAGTTAAGTATGACAGTCCAGGAAGGAGGCTATATGGTGAGTACCAGTTAAGTCTGACAGCCCAGGGGAAAGCCACATGCTCTTTCCCAAGGGGGAAGCAATCGCAGAGGTCTCACCCGCTGCCTCATTTCCCCTCTAAACTCTTCAAGATGCGAAACTGTCTCTATTTCCTGGGACTCTCCACTAGGATGTATAGTTTGGTCCCCAGATTTTATTAAAGGAATGACTACCCACTCTTCTGTAATAATGCCTGACCACAACATAGAGGACCAAGTAACATAGCCAGAAAATTAAAGCTGAAACTGTGATATGATTTTGCAGCTAGATCCACTCGGCTGTGATCCCAGTAAATGGGCAGAACTCTGCCTTTCAAATCAAATAAAGGGGCAGATAGGAAGTTTCACTGTTGACCTCAAAAATTTTAGGCAGCTTGTGTCAAGTGGTCACCACACTGGATCTTCCCTGGAAAGACACAGTTTTCATGGGCACTGTCACAGAGAAGAAACAGTCAGCACATGACTGAGACCCTAGATCCCTAGCTCAGGCCACCCCTGATGTAAGAAGAAAAATTTGAGAATCAGAGAAGGGACCAAGCACCCTCTTCACTGACATTCTAAAGGCTGTCTCCCAGTCTGCTTTAACAGAGAGAAGGAACAAGCATGGAAAAATGAGCAATGTAAGGATGGGTGGCAGGGCCAATTATTAGCTGCTTTTCACACTGATGTGATGTCAAACAGACCCAGCACGACCAGCCCATCTTGAATAGCACCTGTTTCTCATGCTGGGAGCCAGGACATTGGGCAAACAGTTGCTGTGTCAGAAGCCAGCTTCTGAGGAGCCCTGTTAGCTCAGTCAAAATCTGGGTGACTGGAAACAGAACTGCCCTGGGGTCCAAGGCTCCCCCATGTCAGAATCAGAGGCCCTGTTGGCCCTAAGATGAGAAAGCACTTCACTCCATCCAGCTTCCAAGGCCAACCACCACTACAGAGGGGACAGAGTCAAGGTTCTGACATATAGCAGACATATAGCAGTTGGGGACCGTGAATTTTCTTTTAGGGGCAGTAGTCACCTACCCTGACAACTTCTTGTTGAGGTCAGCTCTCCTCCCAGTCCATCCAGGTAATTGGAGTCAATGGGGTGCCTTCCATAAAGAGATTCACAGCTCCCTTGTGATGTCTCTTGCAGTACCCCATGTGAAGAGATAGATCTGGGCCTCACATATACCTAACCATCCATTAATGTCTATCATTATGTTAAGTCTACTCTCCGTCTCCTTTCAGTCCCTATTTACATGTAAAAGGGTTAGGAAACAGCAAATAAAGCAATAGCTGACCTGGACAGTGCTGCACCTATTTGGGCAGGCTCCTGGAGAACTTAAATGATCTATGTCCTAAGTGGGGTGGGACGATAATTCAGTGTGTTGATGAGACTCTAGTCTTGGGCATTAAATTAATACCCTTAAATTCCAAACAGAACTGCTGGGTATCCAAGAAAAGTCACAACTGCACTCTCAGCAAGTAAACTGTTCAGGGCTCATCCTCACATTTGGGGAATAGAGACTGGTCCCAGAGAGATTACAAGCCATGCAGAAAATTCATACCCCTGCAACATTAAGACAGCTTTGGGTACTTCTCAGACTAACAGTTTACAGATCCCTAAGCACAGGGAAATAGCAAAGCTCTGATACAGGTAATCAAGAGAAAATAGTACAGGGATCCCCACCTTTGGGAAAGGTCAAAATATAGTGTTGGCTTGGTTAAAGGCTGTTTTGACTAGGGCCCTTGCACTAGGACTGCTGAACCCAGACCTTCCAAATAGGCAAGCAGTTAGCTAAGTTACCTACTGCCAAATGGGGTCTATGTGCCATTCTCCAAGAACATGTTTTGGGTCAAACTAGACAGGTATCAAACCATATTCACCATTTATTGGATGAGGCCAGACAACCCAAGGGTTAGGCCAAACATGGTTGGAATTTTTAACCCAGTATTAGATCATGGAGACCCTAGTTGTCCTCTTGTTGGTCTGGGGCTCCCCTACTCTTTATGCCATTTGTCTTTAGTGAACCTTTTCATTTTGTCTCTGACAGAATAAAAGCTGTCTAGCTCCAGATGGCTGTGAATCAGGGCCTCCAGTCCATCCTGTTGGATGATCTGCTTGCTGTGGGATACACGAGACCATCTTTTCCCAGGCCACCCTCAAACACCATAGGACAAACGGCAAGGAGAGAACACCCATATGCCACCTTGAAAAAATACATAAGAGGGACCTGGATCTTTGCCACCCCCATAAGATTATGAGTTACTTCTCTTGAGGGGAGAGTGTTAAGGCAGCTAGCCTATGTGTGTATAAGATGCCAAAGAAAATGGGAATTCTTGTGAGATGGAAGGAGGAAACCACCACACATCAATATTCCTCTCTTTGCTTGATAACTTCACTGGATGGGTCTCTGGTGTTCTGCTTGAATGAGGGCAGAAATACAGAAGAAGACCAGCATTTACAAATCAAAAGTCTTTTCACTGCTCAATGACCTGGTTGAGTAGATCCCCAAACCCTCTGAGAGGAAACATAGGGGCATCTTGCTTATCCTAAAGGAAGGGGGTTATTATCTCCACCATGAAGCGCTGGGAGGAATTTCAGGAGTTCTATACCCAGGAAACCATCCACCCAGCGATATCCTAGAGAGGCAGGAAGGAGGACAAATGGGCGCCAATATCAAAATCCGTAAAATCCTAGTCTGAATGCAGACTGGGCTCTCAGTTTTGTCTGGCCTGTCAGGTCTACTCTCTTCATTAAACCTGCCTAGCATGCTTACTGCTAAAAACAATAAAAACAAAAAGAAAAGAAAAACTCAAGAGAACTACCACTGAAGAAACCCAGTTATATGCAAAACTTGGCATAGAGAAAATGCCCACGTTCTTCTCGCTTCTTTGCTTTACCTCTTGTCTTGGTCTTTCACACAAAGGAAAGCAGCATTGCTGAAATGGCTGTATTCCAGCTGTATGGTTTACTGCTCCTTGATCTGCAGAAAGCCATGCACACCCTCAGGAATAGGGTCTTCCTGACGTGCCAGAGCTCAACTTTTCACAAACCATAATAAGTGATAAAAGCAAATACAATGCTAAATGTTGAAACCAAAAAAATAATAATTAATAGCAACAACTTGTCTGTACTGTGTCATAACAAATCACCCCAAATATTATTGTCTTAAGACAAGACACATTTATTATCTCACTGATTATGCTACTCTCTGAGCATCAGGACCTTGGAACTGGCTAAGCTGAGAGGTTGTGGCTGAGGGTCTTCCATGAGTTTGTAATCTTCATTTGATCTCCATTCTATCAGTTTAACATCCCCTCTATTGAAAGCAAGTGACCTGACCCAGTTTTAATCCTCCTTAGAAGTAACAAGATCTTCCTTTAAGTGGACAGGAGTCACAACTGAACTCACAAAAACACACTCCTGTGTTAAACCCCCCTTGATAAAAAACGGGCCTGAAATGGCTGAAGTAGGTTAAGGATTCTCCAAATTAATACAAATAATCAACAGTTCCTATACACTGAGTTGATCTTCTGTGTAGAAAGAGAATTGAAAATGAATCCTGATGTGAATGAATGGGAGCGAGAGCGGGGGATGGGGAGGTGTGAATGGGAGGGAAGTGATGGGGGGGGGCATTGTAATCCATAAGCTGTACTTTGGAAATTTATATTTATTAAATAAAAGTTAAAAAATAAATAAATAAAAATAGTTCCATCCTCAACTTCACCCTTCTGACTCAGAAAGTAAAAAAAAAAAAATCTCTTTGTTATATTGTTAAGTTTCTACCTCCTTTCCACCCCTGCCTCTGCCAATGGAGCCTGCAACACATATAATAGGATAACTTACTGGGCAGGCATGTCCCTTTTAAATATGCATAACCATTCCCGGAACTTCGGTGAAACTTAATGAATACATATGACTTCCCTAAAAGTAAAGTCTATAAATATGTGTGTGTTCATCAGAAAGCCTGGTTTTAATCCCAAGACTCCTGGCTTGCAACGCACTCAGTTCCTTTCTGCTTACAGATCAAACCACAGTTTTATTGTTTCCAGGGGCGTACACGTCTTACCAAGCACTCAAGGGAATTTTGCCTGATTTACAACAAAAATATTTCACCTTGCCTTATTGGGCTTATTAAATGCCTGTTAGACTAACACACAGCTGCACCTCTCTGCTAATTTCTCAGGAGGAGCTATTCTATGTTAAATATCTGTTGGGTCCCATAACATAATAGGGAGAAAGGTCACTAACTGACCAGGTGACTTTCTCTTTGGTGAGCCCCAGAGGCCTGCATACTAGAATGTTGTTCTTAAACCTTTTATTCCACAGTTCCTTCACTTGCTCCACAGTATTTTTTGTTTGCTACAAGGTTTCCTAGCTGATGATACAAACATTATTTCTGATATATTTATATGAAAGATAGATAGACAGCAGGACCAACAAAATTTCATGGCTTAGGAAATATTAAGGAAATATTTCTAATACTGATCAAATTTTAAAGATAATCTGTACTAAAGATACAATAAACACACAACCTTTAAGTCATCATGTATTTAAGATGATAAAATTACTTCAAAATATTTATAAATATTGTTTAAAAATCATTTCAACACACCACTTTTAATGGCTTATTATCTGAAAGATCCATAACAATTAAATGAATTATTAGGAAACTTCTATAAGCTTGAGTTTTGGTAGACAGATAATCAAACAGACTATTTCTTTCAATAGAGAAGCTGTAGAAAAACTTGTTATCAGTTTCCAAGTTCCTGGTTAAGGAAAAGTATTAGTCTTATATTTATCCAAACCCTTTGATTTGTAAAAGATCTATTGCTTCAGAATAAAACACAGACTGAGAAATATTTAAAGGATTATCCGTATTCCATTTTAATAGTACCTTTAGGTATGGATTCTTTGCAACTGCAGTCAATACTTGTCATTCCCAGTAGCTTATGCTCTTTAAAGTCACTACAAACACTGGGTTAGCAGTGGTTTCAGAGTCTAACATGCTTCTGCAGAGAAAAGCCAGGTTAGGCTCCCAGGAGCTCCTGGTCACAAGATTTGCATCAATCAATCAATGTTTCATGTGTGTTTTTGTTAAAAGACACTCTATTTACTATATCTTGCTGGTTCATTAACACAGACTTTGATCTCACAGCCAGTGACGTTAACACATATTGTATCTGGAAGCCACGTTGAAGCTTTCACACACTTGGGCAGACTGGACAGCACTTCAGCACTATGCTAACAGGCCATTGTTAACAGTGAAATCACCATGAACAACTACAAAAAAAACCAAGTGTGAAAAAACGGGGCACTAAGAGGCTGAAAAAGAGTGCCTGTTTAGAGTACAGCAGTTGATACAAGAAGACAGAACACAGTCTTGCTCCACCTTTATCTGGGAACATAGTCACTTTTGTTTTTGCCACTTTGCATATTATCTATGAATGACCATGAAAATACCAAAAGCACTGATTTTGGGATTACTAATAGATTTCAGTAAGCAGTACAATCCACAAACAGAATTGGGAAATAATGAGGGTTGACTATAAGTAATCCACGTGATTGATACAGCTTATTTGGCACAAATTTCAGATCAGATCTTTCAAATTTAAAGATCCTTATTTTTATTTTGCTCTGATTCTGAGAAACTGTTAATTCAATAGATATGTATTCCTGACAATGCATCCTCTGATTTGCATTTCCTTCCAATCCACCGGTCATTATCCATCACTGGTTGCTACTTGCATGCCATGCTGCTTGGCTTTCAGCATTTGATAGCTCTACTCCACTTCATACTTCTCATAGTTCTTCCTGTTTCCAAATCCAAGAACCTCTACACCATTCAGAACATTTTTTTCTTTGACCATGCCATATATTTAACTGTTATTTGTTTTTATTTCAAAAATTTGAATAAGTAATTTGTACCTAAAGACTTAGCCTTATTTCCTTATCAGCCCCAATTCTTTTTTAAAACATCTGGTAATTGCATCTAAAACCTGATTAAATTTCTATTTTTTTTTCTACTGACACAAAAATCCATTGCCATCAATTCTGATGGCTTTCTTTAAAACTTAGTTACACATGAAGCACTTATTCTCACTGTGTAATACCTTTGGTCACTCCATAAACCACACTTTTCTTGTTTGGCATTGCCCTACACTGCTCCTTCTGTTTATCTCTGTGTATTAAGTCTCCTCTTTTTCTCTTTTCCACTTCTAAAGACCAGAGACATTGCAGGATTTTTACCACAACCCAGGAGAAATGTGTTTTATAATATAATACACATACATGCATGCACACACACAATGGAAATAACTGAAATGGAAATTTACAACAGAATCTTCTCTTTCTTAGTTGCAAAACACAGTTACTGCTTTTTTATTCTGTTAAATTCTTTTTCTCTCTTTTAAAAAAATAGCATCAATCAAAAAGTACTACTTCATGCAGTTGGAAGCACCTCTCCACAACGCAGCTCAGTGCTTTGTGCTTGACCTAGGGACAGGCTGAAAAAGATGCCGATCTACAATTCAACAAGCTGATGAGTGTCATGCACAGATTTTCAGTAGTGTTAAAGAAGAAAATTTATTTAAGAAAATGTATTTTTTTAATTTTTGTGATCTCTGCAAAGGAAACAGAGACGGACAGAGAGGGAGACTCTGACACCAAGCCCCTGTGCAGTGCATGGGGTGCAGATGGTTGACTTCATCAGGTCCTGGTCTCCCCCAATCTCCCAGCCTCTCTCCCTTAGCTGAAAGTTTCCTTCTCCTGCTTTTATGATTGCAAATCAACCTCTCACTAAAATTAGTTCAGGGAACGGAGGGAATGATACAGCTGGCTGTACAACATTCCTAATCACCAGACCCATGAGGTCATTTATTTTCCTTAAACATGATATCTTAGCATTCAGTCTTGAGGGGTTTCGTTCCCAGGAACCCCAAACCCAGAGCAAAAACTAACTGCCAGCTACACCCAGCCTCCAGAGTAAGCCAAGGCCACTTTGCCATCATCTGAATTCCATAAACGACATGATATTGCCAACCAACCCAAGGAGAGCTGTGAATACTGCACACCGACCAGGAAATTGGACATGAGCTAAACAGGCACCTCTCAAGCTCCAACTTCAGTCTAAAAGAACTTTCACCCCTAATGCCTTGGAAAGCCCTGGAACTAAATGATAGATACCTGGCTCCTGCTCAGCACTTTGAACAGTTAATTCTGAACACTTGCTTATCTCAAAAATCACATAACCTACTTCAGTAGAAAATGTAAAAAAAAAAAAAAAACCTTTCAGCAAAATTGTTAAGAATTTATAACAGTCCTGCAATATCATTGAATATATTTGGCACTAAAATCAGAATAATTCCAGTTCCATAAGATACTTTTACTCACAAATGAATATTGTCCATGAATCAAGTATTAACAAAAATGAAGATATTTCCATTCCTATGATGTGTTTTACTGAATGGGACATACCATTATACTTATGTGTCTTAAAAATTTTATCATTTTTCGTAAATATTTTTTGCAAAAAAAAATTATTCCTGAATCTTTTACTGGAATCTAAAGCTTACAAAATGCCATTAACGAGGCCGGCGCTGTGGATCAGCGGGTAAAACTGTCACCTCCAGTGCTGGCATCCCATGTGGGCGCTGGTTCGAGTCCCGGCTGCTCCACTTCTGATCCAGCTCTCTGCTATGGCCTCAGAAAGCAGTGGAGGATGGCCCAAGTGCTTGGGCCCTGCACCCGCATGGGAGACCAGGAGAAGCACCTGGCTCCTGGCTTCAGCTCAGCATGGTGCTGAACGGTAAAGGAAGACCTTTCTCTCTGGCTCTCTCTCTCACTCTCCACTCTGTCAAAAAATTAAAAATTAAAAAATTTAAAAAAGATGCAATGAGTTCAATTCTTCTGAATACAAGTTGAAAATTGGGTGTGGCGTTTGCTGTAGAAGATGCTCCTTGGGACACCTGCAACCAACATCCTGCTTTAATGTATTTGGGTTCAAGTTTCCACCAAACTTGCCATTCCAACTTCTTGTAATGTGCATCCTCAGAGGCTGCAGGTGATGGGTCAAGTATTTAAGTATTTGGTTCCCTGCCACCTACATGGGAGCCTGGATTGAATTCCTGGCTCCTGGATTTAACTTGGCCTAGCCCCATTTGTTGCAGACACTTGGGGGAGGGAACTATTGAGGGAAGATTTTTGTCTCTCTCTCTCTCTGTGTCCCTCTCTATCTGTTTTTCCATCTCTCTCTCTGCCATTCAAATAAATAAATAAAAATTTCTGAAGAATTCAGAATCACAAAACATTTTCTTTTTTTTTTTTATTTTTTTTTTTTTTTATTTTTTTTATTTTTGACAGGCAGAGTGGACAGTGAGAGAGAGACAGACAGAAAGGTCTTCCTTTGCCGTTGGTTCACCCTCCAATGGCCGCCGCGGATGGCGCGCTGCGGCCGGTGCACCGCGCTCCTCCGATGGCAGGAGCCAGGAGCCAGGTGCTTTTCCTGGTCTCCCCATGGGGTGCAGGGCCCAAGCACCTGGGCCATCCTCCACTGCACTCCCGGGCCACAGCAGAGGGCTGGCCTGGAAGAGGGGCAACCGGGACAGAATCCGGAGCCCCGACCGGGACTAGAACCCGGTGTGCCGGCGCCGCAAGGCGGAGGATTAGCCTGTTGAGCCACGGCGCCGGCCAAAAACATTTTCAATCAAATCTCATGTCCATTTTATAAACAATGGGTGGAAAATGTTGAAATTATTTTCATTTTACTAAAAATATACTCTATCAAGGGCTGCCCATGTTTATATCTATGTTCTTTAATTCTATCTTCATCAGTTCTCTTGAATCCTCTGGGAATCCCATGAGTAAAGCCATATTTATATATCTGCATGTGCTTATTCAACCAATTATCATGAAGTCTTTAATGGAAAGCTGTGTCTATAATCCCTGGATTGGCATCAAGATGAAAATGTAGATGCTGCCCCAGGGAACTGAAAGATTAACAGGGAAAGCAGACATAGCTCACACAAGCACAGGGCAGACAATAGTGAAGACAGGACTGAATTACTTAAAATCACTTGGAGAAGGCAAGGCTCTGAGAGCTTTGAACTACGGTTTCAATTTTGGTCCAGGAGAAAGACATTCTGAAATCCTGGCTGAAGAGCACAAAGACCTTGGAAAAGGAAAACATGTATCATATAAATGAATAACCAAAGGAGATCAGTGTGATGGGTGGGACAGTTTTGTAGAAAGGAGAGGTCTGGATAGAAAATAACACAAGCTGAACTTCAGTGTATAGTTATTGAGGAATCCCTTAAAATTAATTAGAAGAGGAAGCACACAGCAGAACTACATTTCAGGAGGTTTTTCTGAATACAGAAAAATCAAGGAAGAGCTATGGGACAGGAACAACATTCAAAACCAGCTATGATATGACCCAACCAATTAGATCTTAAGCTAAAGTCAGACAGAATTATAAATATATATATAATATATAATATATATATATATATATATATATATATATATATATATATGGTGGGAGTTCATTGATTTAATGCAAAAGCAAGGAAGAGAGCAGGCTAAAAAATGAAGATTTGGTGGCTGGATGATATCTCCCTTGACAGAAATACAAAGCAAGTGTAGACATTTGGCAGAGAGGCCAATATCATCACCTGGGATGCCTACATCCCATATCAGAGTGAAACCAAATTCTCATGCAGTACTTGGAATGCAGATGCTAGGTACCACCATGTCCCAGCCTCCTAGCATTCATCCCTTCACTTAAAATGTCCTCGCTCTGCCTTTTTTTTTCTTTTGATGCCAAATCAACCACTTACTAAAATTAAGTCACAAATTGAGGAAGTGGTACAGCTGGCCCTACAAGATTGTAATCACAAGACACATGAAGTCATACGCTTCAACAGATAACACTTTGATGATACGTATATTGTCTCAAAGGGTTAGTGTTAATAGAATTCCAGTTCTGAAAGTAACTAACACCTGTACATAGCCTCCAGGCTGACAGAAACACACCTAGCAATCATAAAAATCCCAGGAAGAACATGGTATCATCCATCAAAGAAAGGCCACTAAGATCACCAACCAACCAGAAACCTGGATACCTGCTGAACATGCACCCCTCATCCCAACTTCTACCCAGAAGAACATTCACCCCTATCCCCTGGGAAGCCTGGGAATTAAATGGCAGCTGCCTGGTGCCTTGCTCCATGCACTCAATAAGTTTTGCTCTGCAACCCAGTGTCAGTGATTGGCTTTCTGTGCATCAACCCAGAAGACCCAGTTTTGGAGGTCACATAGCAACTCTTCCAGCCAGTGTCAGGCTCTTCTGTATCAAGAGTGCCTGAATTTGAGTTCCAGCTCCTCTGCTTCCAAACCAGCTTCATGCTAATATGAATCCTAGAAGCCAACAGGTGATGGCTCAAGTATGTGAATCCCTATCACACATGTATGAGACCCGGATTAATATCCAAGATCATGACTGTAGTGTGGCCCAGCGCTGGCTACTGTAGGCACCTGAAAAGTAAACCAGCAAATGAAAGATCTCTTTCTCTCTCTCTTCAAATAACATGAAAGTAAATAAATAAGAATTTATAAAGAAGTAGAAATCTTGGGGAAACGAGGGCAAAGAAGGAAGGACCAGCCATAAGAACAGGCAGTTACCCTGCCCCAGCATACATAATTCTATATACACTTCATGTTATCTCATTTCACCACTTAAAGCTAAAGCTGGTGAGACGGGGGCAGTGTCAGGAATCTGCCTAGGATCCTAGCTGTGTCAGGTCCAGAAAAGACAATCGGTTCAGTTTGTGTCATGCTAAGCTAGAGGAAGAAGAGTAAAATTTAGTTAATGATACTGCCAACCCTTGAAAACGCTGAAACTTCACTATGGCTCTAAAGTGGTTAATTGTGCCAAAAGTTCAAAATTGAGCACAGTAAACTTCCATGTGTTGACTTGAGGTCACACACATCCTCTGCTTTGCTTTATATTCCTGGCATAAACACTCTGTGGTCTTTCCCTGGACATGTTTCTGTTCCAACTGCCAAGAGAGACAGCCTTAAAAACATCTCATTTCAGCAATCCGACCAATGAACAGTGACTTGCATTCAGTTTTTTAAAAAGCACCAATCGTGACTGACTGCTTTCCCACAAGCTTGCATCTCCGATTTGCATAGTGGACAGGAGAATCTGGCCAGGAGATTTCTGTGTAAGGCAGCCTGTCTCTCTATCTTGAAAACACACTTTCCTTTTATAACAAAGGCTATACCTCCCCCGTTTGCAAATTGCTTCCTGAAATTTATCTTGAATTATTTTAGTGAATTTTCCTTGGTAGTATCTAGTACTAATTTTGGGGCACCCAAGAGAGGGTCAGCTGCATCATATGCAAGGTTAAAGCCAGAAGGTTCTAGCTTATCAAACAAGAAGAGACAGCATTGAGAGAAGTAAGGGGAAGAGATGACCAAAGAAAACAAAAAGCAACTGTGTTTCAGAGCAGACGTACAATGAATCATTACAACTTACAAATCTTCATTTCTTTTTTTTTTTTTTTTTGACAGGCAGAGTGGACAGTGAGAGAGAGAGACAGAGAGAATGGTCTTCCTTTTGCCGTTGGTTCACCCTCCAATGGCCGCCGCGGCTGGCGCGCTGTGGCCGGCGCACCGCGCTTGTCCGATGGCAGGAGCCAGGAGCCAGGTGCTTTTCCTGGTCTCCCCATGGGGTGCAGGGCCCAAGCACTTGGGCCATCCTCCACTGCACTCCGGGGCCACAGCAGAGGGCTGGCCTGGAAGAGGGGCAACCGGGACAGAATCCGGCGCCCCGACTGGGACTAGAACCCGGTGTGCCGGCGCCGCAAGGCGGAGGATTAGCCTGTTGAGCCACGGCGCCGGCCAAATCTTCATTTCTTAACTTAGCAGGTTTTTTCTCACACAGCCAAGAAGATGTTCAGAATGTGAAAGATAGGAGAGGTAAATTCTGTATTGTATGATACAGACCAAGTAGTGTCAGCATTATTTTGATCTTATTGTGTAAACTAATAAATAAATTTAGATGATTTTCCACTTATCACTTATGTTTTAAAAATGTAGTGGTACTTTTTATGTTTTTACCTCTTTAAATTATGCAAATAGAACAAATTTCGTGTATCTCATACATACAGTTTTAAGAGCATAATGATATTTCTCACCATACCATCCCTCTCTCCATCACTGCTACTCTCCTGCCTCCTTATTTTTCTTTCTTTTCTTTTCTTTTCTTTTTTTTTTTTTTTGACAGGCAGAGTGGACAGTGAGAGAGAGAGAGACAGAGACAGAGAGAAAGGTCTTCCTTTTTTTTTGCCGTTGGTTCACCCTCCAATGGCTGCTGCAGGTGGCATGCTGTGGCTAGCACACTGCGCTGATCCAAAGCCAGGAGCCAGGTGCTTCTCCCAGGTACAGGGTCCAAGGACTTGGATCATCCTCCACTGCACTCCTGGGCCACAGCAGAGAGCTGGCCTGGAAGAGGGGCAACCGGGACAGAATCCTGAGCCAAGACCAGAACCCAGTGTGCCAGCGCTGCTAGGCGGAGGATTAGCCTATTGAGCCACAGCACCAGCCAAGGACATACTTTCAATTTTCTTTATAGACACAAGCTTAACCTCCCAATAAATAAATAATTCAACAAGTAGTAAGTAGAAAAACCATGGTTAATTATATTTTGACAATGTATTTCTCATCCTAGAATTATTTCAGGTTAATTAAATAATTGAATAATTCATCCTAAATCTCACAAAACATGAAAAATTAGCTTGTTTTCTTAAATTGTTTAATAATCAATCATATTAGCTGTTGTAAGTAAAGCAATGCAAGTTTTAAAAAATTACTTCAGGGGCCGGGGCTATGGCGCAGCGGGTTAAGGGCTGGCGTGCAGCGCCAGCATCCCATATGGGCACTGGTTCAAGTCCTAGCTGCTCTGCTTCCAATCCAGCTCTCTGCTGTGGCCTGGGAAAGCAGTAGAAGATGCTCAAGTTTTTGGGTCCCTGCATCTGTGTGGGAAACCTAGAAGAAGCTCCTGATTCCTGGCTCCTGGCTTGGGATCAGCTCAACTCCAGCTGTGGCAGCCATCTGGGAATTGAACCAGCATTTGGAGGACCTGTGTGTGTGTGTCTCTGTGTATGGGTGTACCTCTCTGTAACTCTGTCAAATAAACAAAATAAATCCTTTTTTAAAAACCACTTGAAATCAATCTTGATGTGAATGGAATGGGAGAGGGAGCTGGAGATGGGAGGGGTGTGAGTGGGAGGCAAATTAAGGGAGGGGGGGAGCCATTGTAATCCATAAACTGTACTTTGGAAATTTATATTTACTAAATAAATAAATAAAATTTTTTTAAAAAAACACTTGAATCCATAGAAAGGGGATGATAAATATTTTTTAAAGATTTTATTTTTAATTATTTGAAAGGCAGAGTGATAAAGAAAGAGACAAAGAGCGGGAGGCAGGGAAAAAGAGAGAGAGATTCTTTCACTGGTTACTTTCTAAATGGATGCAATGGAGGAGGCTATGCCAGGCCAAAAGCATCATCTTTATGTCCCAGGTGCTTTAGCAGGAAGCTAGATGGGAGGCAAAACAGGCAGAATTCCAACCAGTGCTCTGATGTGGGGTGATAAAATCACAGGTGTGGCTTAACTCCTTACACTACAACACTGGCCCCAATGATAAAGAATCTTAATTATACTGACCAGAATAAAAAGAGAGGAAAACAATGCAAAAGGAAGATGGAGAAGACAAGGATTGAACCAAGTTACGCCCATCCACCAGAGTCTCCACAGGTGCTCTTTTGTCCCCTATTTCAAAAGGAGCTGATTCACGACTCCCCACCATTTTTTGGTTTTGTTTTCATTTGAAGATAATGCATCCAAAATACTAAGGTGAAAATTTTTTTCTTACTGACATCTAATAGACCTACAAAAATGATCAAGAAATAATTTACACTGAACAATTATTAGTAGTGTAAGGATTTTATAAATTAAGGGTTTTCAAAAAGTTTGTGGTAAATGCATATTATGATTTAAAAAAAACTATGCATTGATTTCACAATTATTTCTTACCAAAATCAATACAATTTTAATTTTTATTTATATTAAAGAAACAAATTTCAAATATTTCATATATACGCAGCTTTAAAAACATAATGATACTTCTCACCCAACACTCCCATCTCCTTCCTCTCTCCTTTCTTATTTTTCTTTTAATTTTTGCAATGGCATATTATCAATTTACTAATAATCACAAACTAAACCTTCTAGTAAATAAATAACTCAATGAATAGTAAGTAGAAAAACCACTGTTCCTCAGGAGTATAAAAGAGGACTATAAATAATAATCAAATTTTAAAATGTGAACTTCACTCAAATATTATATTTTTTGTACTCTGTATATTAGTAACCACAAATCAGGGAAAATATATGATATTTTTCTTTTTTAAATATGGCTTATTTCACTAATCTCTAATTGCATCCATTTTGCTGTGAAAGACAAGATTTCATTCCACTGCTGAGTAGTATTCTAGCATGTATAAATACACCACAATGTCATTATTCAGTCATCAGTTGATGGGCATTTGGGTAGATTCTGTATCTTAGCTATTATGAATTCAGCTGGTATAAACTTGGGGGTAGAGATAACTCTTTCATATGCTGACTGCATCTCCTTTGAGTAAATTCCCAGGAGTTGGATGGCTGAGTCTTATGATAGATCTATTTTCATATTTCTGAGGAACCTCATATTGTCTTCCATAATGGATGTACTAGTTTATGTCCTCACCAATAGGGTATTATTGTACCTTTTTCCCCACATCCTCTCCAGAATTTGTTATTTTTTTTTTAATTTTTGGATAATAGCTGTTATAACTGGGGTGAAGTGAAACCTTCTGGGGGTTTTAATTTGCAATTCTCTGATGGCTAGCTATCCCTAGGATATTTTCATGTCTCTATCGGCCATTAGTATTTCATCGTTTGAAAAATGCCTGTTCATTACTTTAGCCCATTTCTTAACAGGATTATTTTGTTGCTCTGGATGCTAATTGATTATGCAAATATTTTCTGCCATTCTGTCCACTGCCTCTTCACTTTGATGCTTCCTTCTCTGTACAGAAGCTTCTCACCTTGATGTAATCCCATTTCTCTATTTATACTTTTACTGCCTGTGATTCTGGGGTCTTATCCAAGAACCTTTGCCTATGCCAATATCTTGCAGTGTTTCCCCCATGTTTTCCTCTGTAATTAGACGACTTCAGTTCTTAGATTTAAATCCCTGATCGATTGTAAATGGTCTTCTGTAGATTGTAAGGTAGGGGTCTTGTTTCATACATCTGCATTCAGAGATCCAATTTTTGCAACAATATTTGTTGAAGAGACTGTCCTTTTCCAAGGGAGTGATTTTAGATCCTTTATCAAAGATCAGTTGGTTGCAGTTGATTAATTTCTGGGGTATCTGTTCTATTGTTCCACATGTCTGCTCTCATGCTGGTACCGTGCTGTTTCGATTGCAACTGCCCTGTAATGTCTTGAAATCTGCTGTTGTGATGCCTACAGCTTTTCATTTATTGTTTAAGACTGTTTTAGCTATTCAGGATTTCTTTTGATTCCATACAGATTTTAGGGGTTTTTTTCCTATATCTGAGAAAAATTCAGATTGGGATTATCCTGAATCTGTAAATGCTTTGCGTAGTATGGACATTTTGAGGTTAATTCTTTGAATCCCTGGACATGGAGGATTTTCTATTTTTTTGTTTCTTCTATTTCTTTCCTTAATGTTTTGTAACTTTAATTGTAGAGATCCTTCACATCCTTAGTTAAATTTATTCCGAGGTATTTAAATTCTTTGTAGCTATGTGAATGGAATTGATCTAGCCACTGATTTCTCTGTGTTGATTTTATATCCTGTAACTTTACCAAACATTCTTATGAGTTGTAATAATCTTAGCAGAGTCTCTTGGTTCCACTATGTAAATGATCATGTCATCTGCAAACAGGGATAATTTGACTTCCACCTTTCTCAATTCTATCACTTTGATTTCTTTTTCTTGTCTAACGGCTCTGGCTAAAACTTCCAACGCAGTAATGGTGAGAGTGTGCACGCTTGTCTGGTTCCAGACCTTCGTGGCAATGCTTCCAGCTTTTCCCCTTTCAGTATGATGCTGGCTGTGGTTTCATCATATATTGACATGAATGCGTTCCTTCTGTACCCAATTTGCTTATGGCTTTTATCATGAATAATTATTGTATTTTATCAAATACTTTCTCTGCATCTATTGAGATAATCATATGGCTTTTATTTTTGTATTTGTTGATGTGATGAATCACATTTATTGATTTATATATGTTGAACAACCCCTGAAACCTAGAGATAAATTCCACTTGGTCTGATTGAGTGACATTTCTGATGTGTTGTTGGATAGCCAGTATTTCGCTGAGGATTTCTGCAAACTTTTTGAGGTATGTTTGTATAGAATGTTCCCCCATATGCATGTCATTGTGTACAATGAAATATTTAGGATTAGCACTCTGTTATTCTTTTCTCTGTCATAAGTTTCTAAAATGCATTTCCTTAATAAAACCTGTTTGAGGAGTCTGTGGTCCATGGTGCGCCACCTGGATCTGGGCTCCACCTGCTGCCATCTTCTTCCCTGGGCAGCTGCACAGCACCCTCACTGCACCCTGTGGTAGGAGAATTTTGCCTGGCACAGAGGCTTCAGACTGAGCCAAAGGAAAGAGGGCTGAGGGAAAGGAGCCCAGGGCTCTGCCGTCATGAAGAATCAGAGTCAAGAAGGTGGCATATCCTCTGTTTGAGAAAAGGCCTAAGAACTTTGGCACTGGACAGGACAGCCAGCCCAGAAGGGACCTCACTGATTTTGTCAAATGGCCTGCTGCTTCTGGTTGCAGAGGTAGAGGGCCATCCTGCACAAGCGGCTGCAGGCGCCTCCTGTCATCAGCCAGCCCACCCAGACCCTGGACCTCCAGACAACCACTCAGCGCTGGAGCCACCTGAAGTACAGGCCAGAGATGAAACAAGAGAAGAGGCACAGGCTGCTGGCCTGGGCTGAGGATAAAGATGCTAGCAAAGGGGAAGTCCTCGCCAAGACTGCCCATCCTCCGAGCAGGGGTCAACACCATCACTACCTGGGGAGGGAACAGGAAGGCCCCGCTGGTAGCGACTGTATGTGAAGTGGAGTCCACTAAACTGGTTGTCTTCTTGCCTGTCCTGTGTTGGAAGATGGGGGTCCCTGATTACGTCATCAAGGGAGAGGCCCGGCTGAGGTGACAGGTCTACAGGAAGACCTGCACCAGTGTCACCTTTCTGCAGGTGAACTTGGAAGACAGATGGGGCTCTGGCTAAGCTGGGGGGCCATCAGGACCAACAACAATGCAAGGTGTGATGAGATCTGCCGCTACGGGGGCCCAAAGCTGTGGCTCAAGGTGCCAAGCTGAAGCACTCACCATGAAGCTGGATCAATGTGCTCCCTTGAACGTTCTCCTCCACGCTCCCTCCCCACAAAAACACCTGCTTGAATTTGCTCTTTGCTTAACATGGCATAAAGTCCTTTCTTCTTTAGTCCCATTTTAAACACAGAATGTATAATTATATTTACCAAATTCAAACTCACAATATTTTACTTCTAAGATGATAAACAGAAAAAAAAAATAGGCTATGAGGTTGAGAACACTGGAGGATGCTTGTGTGCAATGAAAGACAATGCCTGCCCTGGCAGCCTCCCTTTCTTGGCAACTCTCTGACTCAAATCCTGCTCGGCCCTGCAGATGTCCATAGGAAATTCACACTGAAACAATGATCACTTCGGCATTTTAAGTTTTTCTTTTACAGAGCATGTGAACAGATGTGCTTCCACAGTGTAAGTACCAGGTTGATGGGAAAGGCAAACTGCTCCACGTAGTAGCCATAAAACAAAACCTTTTATTACTGCTTCCTTTATAATTCACGGGGATTTTAAAAATTCAAGACCTGCTTTAAATGGAGCCATTTCTGTCTTGCCTTACCAAGACTTCCAGCAGAATTCTCCATATAAAACTGCAGCATATCAGAGCTGTGTGCAAATAAATAAAATCTCAATGAGGTAGAAATCAACCTGGAAACAAAAAGCAGACATTTCAAAACACAAAACAGTGAATTGACAGCTCAATGATAAAGAAGGCATATAAAAAGTAACTGAAAAATTTTTGTTCAAAAAAGAATGCACACAGGACCAATAGATTTTTAAAAATTATTTTATTGTTGAAGAAGTCAAGTTTTAGCTTAGATACATAATCACAAAATAAAGGGGTAGAGGAGGTAGATTTCAAATTAGTGGTAACATGATTACTAACTCTGAAATGAGTTAGAATTTTGTTTAACCCCAAAATAGGATGCAACATAAAATTACCAAAAGAGATGATTAGCCTCTATAAGCTAAGCGATATAATCGAGTGGACTATAGAAGAATGATTGAAGCCAGTGTTACTGTGAATGGATCTAAACCTTTGGCTTACAGGAAAATGAAGCATGCAGAAAGACAGAGATGACTGAGGGTGACAGAAACATATCTTCCATCCACTGGTTCTTTCCTCAAAATACCTCTGACAGCCAGGGCTAGGACAGGCTGAAGCCAGAAGCCCAGAACTCCATCCAGGTCTCTCCTTAGCATGGCAGAGCCCAAACAATTGGACCATTTTCCACTGCTCTCCCAGGCACATTATCATCTTTGCAATTATGAAACACGCAAGGCAGACTATTTTATGAAGCAAAGAAGATTATTTTGCTTTCTGGTTCTGAGGGTGCAGTGATAAGGGGCCACATCCAGTCATGAGCTTCTTGCTGGAAGAGTCACAAGGTCATCCCAGGCATCACATGGCAAGCAACAGGGATTGCCTGTGCATCTGGGTGTGTCTCTGTGTCCTCTCTCTCCCTTGCTTTATAAAACCACTGGGATGCAATTGCAGATGCTGCAACCTAATGACCTAGCTCTTAATTTCCAAACACCAGAGTTGCATAGTTTTTCACCTCCCTTAATGCCTCACAATGAGGGTTGCATTTCAAAATATAAAGCCTTGAAGACATTCAAACCATACCCAACCATAGCAAAAGCCTTGGCCTATGGAGTCACACCTCAAAGTCAATGCCTTTTGAGAGCCAAACACCTAAGAAAGACCAATACTGTAAAAACAAATCAACAACTTTTCACACTAAAAATATTAGACGTGACAAGAATAAACAATGCTACCTTATTAAAATAAATCAATTATCCACAGAGGAAGGAAGAAAATGCTGCTTAATTGAAATAAGTATAGAAATTAATATGAGAAAATCAAATAGTAATAAAAATGATTAAAATGTGACATCTTGAGATTTGATTACTAGTTACAGCCCCTGTCTGCACTCCTGTGGATCAGCAGTCTTTCTACTTGTTGAATTCTTTATTTAGTGGAAGATTAATCCTGTAACTATAAAGTACATTGAGTGCATGTTATCACAAAAATTAAAAGCAAAAAAAGGGAGGAAAAAAGCTGGAACAAAAATGTTGGGAAGTATGATTATGTGCTTAAAAACACACACATGAAACAAATTCTCTTTATATATTTTTAAAAATGAAGAAAAAGTTGTTATTAAGCAAACACAATAGATGACTGAGGAGAGTGATAAGGACTATAAATTCACAAGTTCCAAAATCTACCTTTTATGAGTTTCAGAGGAGAAAAAAGGAAATAATATAAGTGAGAATATTAATCAATATTTCAAAGAATAATGCCTAGAAACGTTCCAAGCGTGAGTGAATAAAAGGGGCCAGGTAAATTATCTATTTGGAAAGCACAATTCAAAGCGAAAAAGATTAAAACAAAACAATAGATGTGTAATAACAGGCACAAAATGAAACTTGAACACAATGAGGATAAGATTAAAAGAACCCTAAAAGCATTCAAATAGGAGTGATAGATCACTCTAACATGTAGAAAATACAATACTTCAAGTCTTGTGATTTGCAAATTTATCTTGAAAACATGGTGGGAAAAGAATTTAAATATAGAAATCTCTAATAATCCAGCTTTCACTCAAAAGAAACGGCCTCAATGTAGACATTTGCAGACATTTGAGAACCAGAACATTAGCGCACTCGCTTAGCCTTTTCAAAATAAAACTAGATTCCACCAAAAAGAAAAAAAAAATTAGAAGCAATACAAAAAAAAAAAAGAAAATGTAAAGCTAATAAATGTTTAAAATCATATATAATATTTTAGAGGCCGGTGCCAGAGCACACTGGGTTAATCCTCCACCTGCGGCACCAGCATCCCATGTGGGCGCCGGTTCTAGTCACAGTTCACTTGGCTAATCCTCTGCCTGTGGCGCCGGCACTCCAGGTTCTAGACCCAGTTGGGGCACCGGTTCTGTCCCGGTTGCTCCTCTTCCCGTCCAGCTCTCTGCTGTGGCCCAGGAGTGCAGTGGAGGATGGCCCGGGTGCTTGGGCCCCTGCACCTGTGTGGGAGACCAGGAGAAGCACCTGGCTCCTGGCTTCAGATCGTCACAGCTCTGGCTGTTGCGGCCATCTGGGGAGTGAATCAGTAGGTGGAAGACCTTTCTCTCTGTTTCTCTCTCACTGTCTGTAACTCTACCTGTTATATAAATAAATAAAATCTTTAAAAGAAAATAAAATCATATATAATATTTAAATAAATACTGGTTACACAAAACATTTTCCATAACTTATTGGAACTAAGATTTCACAAAACAGGAGGCTGGTAGTGGCTTATAGGAAAAATGCAGTCAATTTAATATATTCAGTACACTGCTACGTTTGTGTTAAGAAATACATATAGATTAAAACTAGGCTTTGTTTCTATACATATCTATATTTTGTGTGACAAATTTTATGTTCAAATTGTAGCATTTTCCTGGGCATTTATTCTGATTCACATGTTGTAAAACACTAAACTAAAACAACATAACAGTTCTTCAAGACTGGGTGGAGAAACAAAATCTAGGTTATCCAGGTAATGGAGTAAAACTCAGCACTAAAACAAAAGTATAGAAAGACAAAATTTAGATACTGAAGACAAGGGGAAAAAAAAAAAAAAGGTCTGCATGCTACATGATTCAATCAATCAGTCTACCTACCTACCTACCTATCTCATCTCACTTTGTTCAAAGACAGAGAAACACTGACAGAGAAAAAAAAAAAAGATAGAGATCTTGCATCTGGTGATTCGCTTACCAATGCCCACAACAACCAGGGCGGGACCAGGCTGAAGCCAAACCTGAAGTGGAGCTGGAACCCAAACCCAGCTACTCCACTATGTGCTGTGTCCCAAGCCGGGTCTGAAGCACTGTGCGAAAGCCTGCCCCCATTCAGATTACACTCTCAGAGTAACACAACTTAAAGATGGAAATGTGCTTAGGGGAGCAACTGACAAGGGGGCATGCACTAGCTTCTTCTTGGAGCACTCTGTAACTTCGTTGCAGTGTTGTTTATACAAATTTACACATGTGTTAAATGCAAGACTATACACATACACATATACGAGTGAAATCATGCTAATACTGGTAAAATCTGTAGTTGAAGTTAGATATACCAGTGCCAGTCTTTTCAGTTTTTGATAATGTGCTATAGTTGCCATTTAAGAATACTGGGTGATAGGCACATTAATTTTTCTGTACTGTTTTTGCAACTTTCACAAGTCTATAATTATCACAAAATTTAAAGTTTCAGAAATAACAGGACAAGAATCTAAGTACAATAATAGAGAACATGGCTGGCAAGCTGGGGAAGGATAAAATATGATGGCCAAACAAGAATAAGAAATTGAGAAAAATGTCAAGGAAGAATCAATAAAAGTAGAAAAGAAAAAATATATAGTAGAAATAAACCCAATGTCTTCAGCAACACTATGCATAAAAATGAGATATGCTCACCAATTTAAACATGGAGAATATTAGAGAAGACGGGAACAAACTTATGTTGTTTCTGACAGATCCACCTAAAATCACATGATAGAGGAATATGGAAAGAAAAAGATGGGAAATAAAAGTAGACTAAGCAAAATAAAATACATTCATTGCTTTTAAATTATTAAATTGGAATGTTAGCAGAAATATAAATTAGTATAGACATTGTGGAATACAGTATGAAGTATCCTCAAAAGAAAAATATTGAAATACCATATGAACCAGTAATCCCACTACTATACACACACACACACACACACACACACACACACACATATAGAAACATCTGCACTCCATATTTATTGCAAAACAATTCACAACAAGCAACAAAGGAAACAATCTAAGAACCCATCAACTGACGACTGGATAAAAACATGACAGATACACAAAATGGAATACTACTCAACCATAAAAAGAGGAACTCTTGTTTTGTGTAACAACATGGATGGATCAAATGTCAATACATTAAATGAAATAAGCCAGGCAAAGACAAGTATCAAGTGATCTCACTCTTATGTGCAGTTTTTAAAAAATAAGAAGTCAAAGAAGCCAATACAAAATGGTGGTTACTGGTATCTAGGAGGGAAAGGGGAAGTGATGGGTTGATTAATGGGTACCAGGTTATACCTGGAAAGAATGGTTCCCAGTGCACAGCAGGATGACTGGAGATAATGTTAACATAGTTTGCATTTCCCTATTTTAATAAATGAGAAGATAAAGAATTTTGGAGTTTTTCATCATAAAAACATGTTACATGTTTGAGAAGATACATTTATTCTTAATGGACAGTATACAACATATAGATGTATCAAACAATCACACGGTATCCATGTACATGCATAATTTTGTATAAATAATATCAAATTATGTAATAATCACAAATCTTTGTGAACCTTATAGAATAGTCTTTAAATATGTAAAGAAAAACTGCTACAATTATAGGAAGACATCAACAAATTAAATTTGATTCTTATCTTTCCAAAGGTGGACACATATTTCTCTAACTACGAGATTGTTAATGTTTTGAATAATACAAGCAAAAGCCAGAATGAGAGTAAGAGTCAGACCCAGAGAGTGAGCAAGAGAGAAAACTTCTGCAGAGAAAGTGATCTGGGCTCAGAGGGAACCATCACCTCACGGTGAGCCCAGATGTCTGAGTCCCCATTTCTGCTTTGCTCTTAATGAGGGAATGACTCCCGCATCCTAATTCAGAGCCTTAGCCACTTTCTTCCCTAGAGACTGTAGCTGACGTTACCTCTGAGTCTTGGAGTTCTTCTCCACTGAAGCAGTTATTAAAATGAGTTTCTACCATGTGTAAAGAATTAAAATATCAAAGAAAGATACTTGAGGGCTCACGTTTTGATCATTTTATGCAGACATTCTATGACACATTTCCATTCTGAGCATCAAAATAAAATGCATCCTTTTGACAGGAAGTATTCAAAGGATACTTGAATTTATTCTCATCACTCTTATTGCTCAGTATAGTAGCTTCAATTTGATTTTTCTGCAGAATTGTTATCTTTAGAGTTTATGATTTTATTAATGAGGAAAAGATAATGACATTTCAGAACTACACAGGCAAATACTCTCTTTGGGAACCTGTATTCAACATTTATGTACCAACATAAATAAGATTATAAAGCTAACTTACTGAAAACCTACTCATCATTTATGTCAATGGGTTAATTCATTTTGTAAAAAACAAGTAGTTCCTGTACAATAGCCACCATGATTGTAATATTTAAAGGTGAAACCATGTATTTTTTTCAAAGATAGAGCAGTAAGTAGTTCATCTGTGTTAATTTGAGTTCACTGAGATTAACCTTCCATGTTGAGGAGGCTGATAACACCTCTCCCAACTTCATACCATCCTTGGGCTTGACCTACCCATCAGGATCAGTTGCTCTAAAATGATTAAATCAGATATACACATGCAATAAATATTAGGCAAGTCACAATTCAGAAGTCTACAATTCCAAGCTTTTGGCATTCTTTGAGAATGGGAAACCTTTTGATATCTCTTTCTATTATTTTTATTTTAAAGATTTATTTATCTATTTTGAAAGCCAGAGGTACAAAAAGAAAGGAAGACACAGAGAGAAATCTTCCATGTGTTGGTTCACTCTGCAGATGATCACAATGACCTGCACTGGACCAAGCCAGAGCCAGGAGCCAGGAACTTCACGCGGGTCTCCCACATGGGTAGCAGGGGCCTAAGTACTTGGGCCATCTGCTGCTGCTGCTTCCAGGACATGAGCAGGGAGCTGGATGGAAACTGGAGCAGCCAACACACAAACTGGCACCATTTGGGATGCTGGTATCACAGGCAGAAGCTTTACCTGCTATGCCATAGTGCCAGCCCATGTGACCCTTAAGAAAAAATATTATTTATTTATGTAAAGGCCCAAGTGACAAAGAGAAACAGGGAGGGATCTTCCAGTCCTTGGGTCACTCCCCAAATGGCCAAAACATCCAGGGCTGGGCCAGCCTGAAGTCAGGAGCCTGAACTCTGTCCTGGTCTCCCACATGGGTGCTAGGGGCGTAAGTACTTGGATCATCTTCTGCTACCTTCCGAGGCACATTACAGGGAACTGTATCCGAAGAAGGGACTCAAACCAGCACTCTGAGATGGGATGCTGAAGTCACTAGCAGAAGCTTACCCTGCTGTGCCAGGACCCTAGCTCCGCGCTGTGAGCCCTGAGATAGGTGTATACCCACAAATTTTTTATGTCCTTTGAAATTCATGCAAGGGCTCAGTTTCTGGAATCAGCAAGGATTAGATGCCAGTAACGGAGATAAGCTGAAACATTTTCAGTCGCCTTTCCGTAATTTGCGTATCCTACAACTATCATTATCATAACTGGTGCACGAAGAAAAATCTCTTTACAGCAGTGGTTCACAAACCTGGTGCTGGGAAGGCATTGTGGCACAGTGGGTTAAGCCTCCAATTGCAACACAGGCACCCCGTATCATAGAGTGGGTTCAAGCCCTGGATGCTATGCTTCTGACCCAGCTCTGTCGCTAATGCGCCTGGGAAAGCAAGAGAAGATGGCTCAAGTCCCTGGGCCCATGCCACCCATGTGGAAAACCCAGATGCAGTTCTGTGCTCCTGACTGCCTGATTCACCTCTGACCTCTGCCACTGTGGCCTTTGGGGAGTGAACCAGCAGATGGAAGATCTCTTTCTAGCAATATGTCTGTATATGTCACTCTGCCTTTCAAATAAATAAACCTTAAAAACAAATACTGGTTGTTGGAGGCCACCTCTATGGTGATTTAATCTGGAGCAGGCATTGGCATCTGTGGGTGATGTGAACACATAACCAGGAATGATGACTGACTTTATTTTAACAAGAAATGAGGAGGTGAATTATTTTCTTCTTGAGATTAAGAATCCTAACAGAAATTTATATTCTCCTCTAACTCAGTCAGAGTAATCAGTCCCAAAGCTTCAGACTCATGTGCTGGTTAAGTGCTCACATCCTACTTCAGTGCTACTCACAAAACCTGGTATTTTGGCCGGCGCTGTGGCTCAACAGGCTAATCCTCCGCCTTGCGATGCCGACACACCGGGTTCTAGTCCCGGTCGGGGCGCCAGATTCTGTCCCGGCTGCCCCTCTTCCAGGCCAGCTCTCTGCTGTGGCCAGGGAGTGCAGTGGAGGATGGCCCAAGTGCTTGGGCCCTGCACCCCATGGGAGACCAGGAGAAGCACCTGGCACCTGGCTCCTGCCACTGGATGAGCACGGTGCGCCGGCCGCGGCGGCCATTGGAGGGTGAACCAACGGCAAAGGAAGACCTTTCTCTCTGTCTCTCTCTCTCTCACTGTCCACTCTGCCTGTCAAAAAAAAAAAAAAAAAAAAAAAACTGGTATTTTAACCCGATAAACCCCCTACAATAATAAGACTATAGGGTTCAATAAATTGTTTTGTTTTGAAGCAGTGTTAGACAAAGTAAGAGATGATAAGATAAACCTCTCAATGACCTATCCTTTAAGGCTACTTAGTTTTTGGAATTTGTGGATCACTCTGAACTTGAGTAAATGGTAAAATTAATGCTATGCCCTTTCTCTCACTGTCTCCCTCCTTCCCTTCCTCCCTCCTTCTTGTTGGCATACTTCCTTTTGGGGAGTGAATTAATGGATGGACAATCTCTCCTTGTTTGTTTCTGTCTCTGTTTGTCATTCTGCTTTTCAAATATCTATTATTAAGTAAATGAAAAGTCATTCATTAGAGAACACGGTAGAGTGGGTCAAGAAAATATGGTTTTGGACAAATCATGCAATCTCTCCTCATCATTTCTTCATATTCAAATGTAAGAAATGTAGTGCCTGCCTTATCAAATTACATAGTATAGAAAGATACTTCAAGAAGTTTGTGGAGAAGTAGAATCAGTAGATGTTTGTTTTGATACCAAAAATATTTTTAAATCAGTGCATAGTTTTTCGCCATATGCCTTTTCCACAGACATTTTGCAATACCATAGTACTCTTCACCCAGGCTTTGTGCAAGGCACCACCACCTGGGCAATGGTCCCGCCTGATGTGCTTACTTACATGTGTTTCTCTTGACCAGCCAAGCATGCCTCACAGCTGAAGTCAGCTAAAGCAGGCTGATAATTCCCCCATAGCACTTCCCCTCACTCCAGAGATTTGTGCGCTACACACTTGTCTTTTATTTAGACACAGAAACACCAACTTCTCAGGCCCACAGAATGCGACTGTGTAACAGTTTATCTAAGGAATAAAAAGCATTTCTCAAATACTCAGCATCTGGAATGTACAAAACCCTTTGCCATCAGCTGGCCGTGGAGGCAACAAAGATATCCCACCTGAAACAGCTTCCAGATACAGCAAAAATACGGGCATCAATGAATAATGGTAAGATAAATAGGTTGAGTGTCCTATCTCAAAGTGACCTTACTTGATTTTTTACATTTATAATTTCCCATGGCATTCAGGTTATGGGTGGAACTATGTCTTCCCTAAATTCTTATGTGAACTTCCCCTTGTATCCCCACTATGTCAAAATGTGACCTGATTAAGAAATGACAGATGAAATTTGTTAAGAAGAGGTATTAGGGTGCTTTCTTCTAGTATGACTGGCCTTCGATTGAAAAGGGATCTGTGGATGCAGAGACAGAAACACAGGAAAATGCTAGGGAAGACACATGATGCAGCCTCAGCCAGGGAGCTACCCAAGCAAGGACAGAGGCCCATGACAGTTCCCTCCTTAACAACAACACAGGCCGCATGGTTCTGCCAGCATCTCAGTATTGGGCCCCTTATCTACAAAACTGCAGACAATGCATTTTGGGTGGTTAAGGCACCCAGGTTGTGGTGCTTTGTACAAAGCCCTGGGAACAGAACACTAGGGTACTTCAAAATGTTTATGAAAAAGGCACATGGTGAAAAAACTATGCATTGATTTAAAAACATTTCAGCATCAAAATGAACATTTACTGATTCTACTTCTCCACAAACTTCCTGTACGACATAATTTGATGAGGCAGGCACTACATTTCCTACACCTGGATACGTTCGTTTGTGTGTGTGTTTGCAATGTGTGCTGGTGTGCAAGAGGTAGAAGACAGAAGGAAACCTGGGAGGATGAGGAGAGACTGAAAAACAAAAATTGGGATAAAAGATACACACACACATACAGGAACACAGAAACCACTAAGCTCAAAGGAAACGTTTAAAGGTTTTACTTTGTATTATTGTGAATGGAAACTACCAAACCACATTTGATACTTGTGACTATGTATGTATGTATAGATAGATAGATAGAGAAATGATTTAAATTATTTTCAATTATTTTTAAAACTTTAGAAACCATACCAAGATTTGGATGAGGCAGCTCCACTTAGTAAAATATATATTGAAAATCAAAATACATTCATTATCAGTTGAATAATAGAAAAACCACATTTCTTTTATTCATTCTATTCTACTGATAGAGAAATCGAAGGATAGTTACTGTCAAAATCAAAGTTTGAGTTCCATTACCAACTTGTAATTGTTGACATAGCTATGGAACCAGAGCTACTCTTAAATCAAGTTTCACACTGTAGAAATGTTCCTAATCATTTCTCTCACATCTTTAAATCTGATAAACAATTAATTCATACTCTTTGTATGTTGGGTGCAACCACAACAGAATATATTTCCATGTTCCTTTCAGAAATCTCATTCATAATTCTTGAGTACAAACCTGTGATCTTTGTTCAAAAGGCAGAGTGACACAGAGAGAGGGACAGATAGAATCAGATCTTCCATCTGCCAGGGTTGGTCCAGGCCAAGCCAGGAACCAGGAATTTCATCCAAGCCTCCCCAGTGGGTAGCAGGAACACAAGTACTTGAGCCATCATTTGCAACGTCTCAGGCTCATTGGCAGGGAGCTAGACTGGAAGTGGCATAGACACAACTTGAACCAGCACTCTAATACGGGATGTGGGCATTCTAAACATTAGCCTAATCCACCCCTGCTATTCAGACTTTGCCAAAACTACTTGAGATAAAACCATATGTTAACTTTATCATAGTAACTAAAATTTTTGAAATATTTATTTCAAATCTAGTTAAAACTATGTAAGAGGAATTTATAAAATACCAGATGACACTGTTATGAACACTCTGTGGGTTCTTTGTTGAAGAAAGTTTGCCAATTTAGAATATAGGCCTCAAGGCCGGCTCCGCAGCTCAATTGGCTAATCCTCTGCAATCCTGTGGCACCAGCACACCAGGTTCTAGTCCCGGTTGCCCCTCTTCCAGGCCAGCTCTCTGCTATGGCCCGGGAGTGCAGTGGAGGATGGCCCAAGTGCTTGGGCCCTGCACCCCATGGGAGACCAGGAGAAGCACCTGGCTCCTGCCTTTGGACCAGTGTGCCGGCTGCGGCGGCCGTTGGAGGGTGAACTAACAGCAAAGGAAGACCTTTCTCTCTTAACAATAAATTCTTCTATTATGTGTGTTTGCCTTATCATCTCAAATCTCAGCAAAGCCTGGAGCACCCTGGACAATGCAGCATCTGCTGAAGTCTCCTGCCGCATCCAACAGCTCGGTCCCCACCCTCACTTGGACTCAGCCACTCTGACACCCTTTGGTTCTTAGACCAAGACACATTTTCCCAGATTCAGGCCTTTGCGCCCGTTCTTCCTTATGCTACACTATTCCTCCTATGACAAATTACTAATCATCTATCATAATTCAGCTTAAATGACACTGATGGAACCACTCAGGGAGGTCCTCCCTTAACTGCCTTTCCTTTTCAACTAAATTAGGAAAATCTGTAGGGTCTCCAATATCTAATCATATTTGTAATTTTAAAATAATTGAAGACTTCATTGTTTAACATCTGTCTCAACCGTAAGACTGTAATTTCATAAAGGTAGGGAGCATGCTTGTTTTATTAAACTCTGCATACACTCGGAACAATGTCTGAAAGATACAATAAGTGCTGAAAAATAATAAGTGAATGAACGGATGTTGTTTCTCATTAGGACGGAGTACTAAATGGATAATGAAAGCTGCATGGTATATCACACCACTCACTCGTGAGAGCTGTAGAGCTAGCCCAAGTCTATGGTTTCCTGGAGACATGACTTTGAAAACTCTCTGAACCTCATTTAACTTCAGATTCTTCTTTAGAAACCTTGGACGATAGCAGCTCTCTCTTGCCCAACTCAGACTGTTACTAATGATCAAATGAGATGTCTGACATGAAATGCCATTGGAAAATAAAATAAAGTAGATGTGGTTATTATTGCTTTTATTAGAAACCAACTAGATTTCCAATTCAAAAATACTAGCAGGTAACACATTCTCAACGCCAGTAAATATCTAAATATCTGAGATTCAAATCCAAGTTTTTTGGGCCTAGTACACTTAGTGGCAACAGTGAGTCTCATAACCCTACTAGCACTGATTTTCGGATTTTTTCTCTAAAATTTCAAATTAAACATTTATTTTTGTAGTTCATAAAAGGCAACAGGATTGATGAGGACTCTCTGATACCGACCCTTTTGAGAGAACGCTTGCAGTATGAAAATAATGGATTATTATCCATTATCCAGGCTGCTGTTTAAAATCAGAGAATTTTGAGAATTTGTTTTACCTTAAAAATGTGTATTTTGGTCTAAAAAAACCAACATGAAACAAAAAGAGTTTTAATGAAACTGCTCACGAAGATAAAGAAATGGCATGGGGCAGGCATTGTGGCACAGCTAGCTAGCTGTTACATGCACTGTCTCTATCCCATATGAGAATGCCAGTTCAAATTTCGGCTCTGCCCCTTCTGATGTTGCTTCCTGCAAATGCACCTGGGTAGACAGCAGATGATGGCCCTAATACCTGGGTGCCTGCCATCCACGTGGGAAACCGGGATGGAGCTGCCTCTCCTGTTGCAGCCATTTGAGAAATGAACCAACAAATGGAAGATCTTTCTGTGTGTGTTTATGTGTGTGTGTGTCTGTCTCTATCTTTTAAATAAATAAATCTTTTTAAAAAGAAGTGACAAACGCTTCTGCCTGATAGTTAAGAAACAACATAAGGTACTCATTCAATCCAAATATTTCTTATGAACCTGTTATATGCTTAATAGTGAATAAGCTTATAAGGTTTGGTGGTTCATGGAGTTTCAAAGTCGATGGAGAATCGAGGCAACACAAACAGGTAACAGAATTCTGTATATGATAAGAGAACTAGAGTAAAACTCGAGAAGGAAATTCATCAGAGGAAGTTTATTTCTGCTAGAGAAGAGAGCATATTTAAAGCACTGAACAGGATATATTCTGGGAGGGGGTGTCTAGCCTGGCACTTGAGCCACCTGCATCCCATACGGGAGAGCCCGAGTTCAATTCCCGACTTCATTCCTGACTCCGGCTTCCTGACAGCCAGGCAGCAGTAACAGCTCCAGTAACTGGGTTCCTACCTCCCTTGTTGGAAACCTCCACTGAGTTCAGAGTTCCCTGCCTGGGGCAACTGTGCGCATTTGAGAGTAAACCAGTGAGTGAGAGTCAGTCAGTCTCTTACTCTATCTCCTTGTGCTTCTCAAAACAAAAAAAAATAGATATTCTGGATAAAATATTGTGGCTGCTTCCAACATGGTTTCCAATAATTTCTACGTCCTCTTATTCATGGCCTTATGTAACACCCTCTCCATGATTGTAGGCTGTTCCAGTGACTTGTTCCCCTTGAATAGAATACATCAAAAGTAATGAGATGCCACTTCTGAGACTAGGTTATAAAATACTGTGATAGTGCATGCTCACTTGCTTGCACTCTCCCTCTCCGTCTCTCTCTCTCTTCTTTTATCCTTCTCAGTGGCTCACTTGGATAAAACCAGCTACCCTATTGTGAGCTGCCCAATGGCAAGGTCCATGTATATAGATAGACACTGAGGCCTGCTTCAAGCCAGCTCATATCAAGAAATTCCTGGGCCTCAGTCCAACAAACTGCGGAAAAACTGAATTAGCCAAAGGCCATGAGAATGACCCTCCCCCACTCCTATAACACTTGAAGGTGACTGTGGCAACAGCCAACATCTTCAGTCATTCTGGAAGAAAGAGAGGGGAAAGAGAGGAGACCAGGGTTTACACAAGTACCAAACCGGTTTTGAAGTTCTCATATAAATGCCATATACTGGTAAAAGTGTGACCTAAAAATATGAAGTAAATAAACTCTCTTGGTAAGTAACTCTTCCCATTTCTTTCCCCCTGAGTGCAGGGAGGAAATACTCCCTGTGGAGTGTGCAACCAGAATCCAGCAGCGAAGCAGGTTTCAGCCTGCACTCACAGGATCAGCATAGCTCCCAAACCTGCAAGCTGGGAATTTAATTCAGACGGCTCTCCAGTTGGTAACAGTCCAAGATGCCTAGTAGAAACAAAATAAAATGTCTCTGGAGAAATACCCCTCAAACCAAGAAACCCATAGATTGTTTCAAGGCCAAGAGCCTCTTAGACAATATAAGGAGGCAGATGATGAAACAAGACAATGAGAACAAGCAGAAACATGAGCAGCAGCTACAAACTTGAAGATACTCCAAATATCTACATTCCTAGGTACAGATAACAAAATATGAGGGTATTTTTAAAAACTTTATGGAAAAATGCGCAATATAAAAAATATGCATGGATTTCAAAATTTTGAACCAGAATAAATTTATTTCTTAGGTTCCATTTCCATGACTTTTTTGAACAGCCTCCTAGGTATGGTAACATGATCAGAAAATAAAAGCTGGGATGCAAATGTGAACAGAGAAGCAATTTGTGGTGGATGGCCAACCTCCACCAACACCACCGCTGCTCCCATTGCAGGCTGGAAACTCTGTTGCCCAAAGTCACCTCCCAGGTGTTGGGGCAGTGTTCTAGGTTTGAGCTTGTCAATGGAGAAGCTCCCATGAGAGTAGAAAGTGGAATGTGAAGAGGGGGTCTTTCATTTTCAGCAGATTGGAGGATTAGACATAGTGAGTTTGGCAGATGTAATGGTTTGCAGGCCACTTCCTAAGTCCCTGCTGTCAGTCTGGAAGAGATTTATAGGCTCTTCTGAAATCCCCATAAGCTCTGATTTTATGCCCACACTCTGCTCTGTCAGGCTGAGATCTCCGATTTAAAAAAAAAAACAGGGCTCCTTTGATGTCCTCTACTGCTTCCCTGATGTCTGTTCCCCTAATGAATATTAAACCTTGATTATTAAGATATATAGAGTAGCTTCTGTCTCATGATCAAACGTTGGCTGATATTAAAATAATAAAAATCATCCAGAAAAATATGAAAAAGCAACATGTTGATCTTCTTAAATAAAAATACAACAACTGCTTGGGTTTGAATGGTTGTGGTAGCCCAGGTCTGAATGTCACCATAGAAACAGGCAATAGGGATCTCAAGAACTTAATAGAAGGGACTGCTATTTACGAGAAAGAAAGACTGGGGGTGGAAGCCCAAAAAGGTCAGAATTTGTGTGAAGTCTGTCATGTTTTTTATAATGTGCTGTATTTTCTACTCATTACAATTTTCTAATGATTTGGCAGAATACTATTGAAAAGCACAGGTCTGTAATTTCTTTTCGTTGGGCTATTATAACTTGAATGTGAATATGATACCAATATTAGTTTGGTGGTGTATCCCATATTCTTGTCTGTGGAAGTTTTTGTAAGAGCAAAATTAAATGACTGTGGCACATTTGCCAGGATTCTCTTGTCAAACTGTCTCAGATGTCTATGGCTTGACTTTTGTCTTTAGTTTTCCTTCAGATTCCAGAAGGGGGGGGGGGATTAATATGCTAATTCAAATGGAGAAGACAAAAATATGCACATCATCTATATTTTTCTTTCATTTTTATTCACTTGGTCATCTCAGGAAGCTTTTTACAAAAGCTGCCTAAGTGGTCACTCTGCTTCTACACCTAGAGCCCCTGTGATATGTTCTCAATGCCAAACGGAGAGTGTGCATTTAAAACATGTAGCAGACTATGCCAGTCTTGCTCCAATCCATGGTCTCTCACAGTGTTTAGGATAAAAGCCATGTGTTACAATAGCCTGAGGGATTTCCCCCATCTGGTATCATGTACTCCAGTGGGATCCAAACTCCGCTGTGGCTGATTATGCCGTCATCTCACTGGCCTCCTTGGCATTCCATAAGCACTCGCGCATGCTCCTACCTCGGGATATCTGACACTGTTTTTGCTTCTGATCGGCATGTTTTCTTCTCAATAAACACAGGGATTGCACTCTGATGTCCTTCATGTCTTTGCTCAAATTCTTTGTGAAGCCTTCCTGATCACCCATGTGTAATTCCAGTCTTTGGTTCTAAACTCCCTCCTGCTTCAAAAGCCCCTACGTTACTATCATCCTTGACAACCTGTAAATATACATGTGCATTTATTTATCATTTGTCTCCATTTGTCTCCACATTCTGGAATGTCAAATTCATAATAACAGGTACTTGTGTCTGTCATTCTCCTAAAGTAGTTATATAACGTATTCTCAATGAATATTTGGTGAACAAATATCATATGGTAGGGCTATCCCATGAATTCAAGGCAGTTTCAATAGTTAAAACAATCTTATATGTAATTCACAAGATTAGCTACAACAAAGGGAGAAGCAGCATTTGGTAAAACTCAATTCTCATGCATGTGAATGTAGGAAAAGAGGAGGAAGTAGACCATATTTATGCCTAAAACACTAAAAATTGTATCAGTATCAGTTTTTCTCCAAATTTAATGAAATTCCTGTCAAACTTTAGCAGAATTCTCTTTAGAATTCAACAAAATGTTTTAAAAAGATAAAAGGGCAAACATAGTCAAAAAATGCTAAAGAAAAAGACAGTTAAGGAGATTTTGAAGCACACACTAATTTTAAAACTGTACTAAGAAACACATGTATATAATATATGAGTAGAAAAACAGAATAAAGTACAGAAATAATGCCTATTTAAAATTATGAAAACTAACTGGGATGTCATTACAAATCAATAAGTAAATAAAAAACAATGGGTACACTTGTGCAAATATTGTAGTTTGGCCCTCAAAGAAACTTTAAATCTGGGAACTGTGAATATGTTACTCAATAGGGAAATAAGGAGTTATCAGATGGGATTAAGAATAAAGACTTTGAGAGGAGAGTTTTCCCCATATTATCTAAGTGGTCCCAATCTAATCACATGAGTTTTTTAAAAATGGAGAACACTTCCCACCCTGGGTCCAGAGAGAGTTGTGAAAATGAAATAAATAAAGATGAGAGAAATGTGACATTACTGACTTCTGAGGTAGAAGGAATGAGCCATGAGGTAAGAAATGCTGGAAATTGATGCTAAGAGCCACGGGGAAGTCACACAGCCCTGTAGACAATTAGATGTTAGTCCACTGAAATTCATGGCTGACTTCTAACCTTCTAAAGACTTAAGATGAGAAATTTGTGCTCTTATAAACTACTTTGCAGTAACTTTTTATAACAGCAATAGAACAGGTGGTTACCTATATAGGAAAAATTACACTGGATGCTTATCTCACACCATAAAATGAATTCAAGGTAAATTTCAGTAAAATGCTTAAAGTTTAAAAATAAAAAGCAAAAGACAATTTTTGCGACCTTTGGTAGGCCACAGAAATGAAGAAACACAAACATTAAAGAGAAAAATGTATATATGGCTACATTAAAATACAAAGCTTCCCTATTTTGAAGATATAAAATAAGACATATCATAAACTGTAATGCTTGCATATATATATATATATAATTAGTGAGTGGGCCTATTTATGAATATATAATATATATGAAAGCAAATATGAATTTCGTAAACTCAAGAGAAAAGGGCTGGTGCCGTGGCTCACTTGGTTAATTCTCTGCCTGTGGCACCAGCATCCCAAATTCTAGTCCCAGTTGCTCCTCTTCCAGTCCAGCTCTCTGCTGTGGCCTGGGAAGACAGTGGAGGATGGCCCAAGTGCTTGGGCCCTGCACTGTGTGGGATACCAGGAAGAAGCACGTGGCTCCTGGCTTCAGATTGGCGCAGCACGCCAGCCCATAGTGGCCATTTGGGGGGTGAACCAATGGAAGGATGACCTTTCTCTCTGTCTCCCTGTCTCTCACTGTCTAACTCTACCTGTCAAATAAAAAATAATAAAATTTAAAAAATTTAAAAAAATCAAGAGGAAAGAGAGAACAAAATGGAAAGATGAACAAAATTAATAAAAAAGGAAAAAAAAAGCAGCTAGGAAACAGGAGATGAAGGGCTGCCACATCATAACCAAGCAGAGAAATGCAAATTAAAAACACCCAGAGATACTGTTTATACCAACCAGTCTGATGAAAGTTAAACAGTCTGAAATAACAGAATTCTTTAATTCCTTTTCATTGCTGAGGAAATGTAAACTGTTTGCCACTTAATAAAATACTGCATTATAAAATAAAGTTGTAAATATGAATATGTCATAAACCAGCAGTTTCTTTGCTAGTATTTAGCCAAAACAAGCTTCTTGGAGACAAATACATATTCAGCAGATGAAACAGTTATTACCACCATGTTCACTGCAGCTCAATAGCTAAGGTATGGAATCAACCCAGATGTCCATCAACTGAAGACTGAAAAAGAAATTAAGATATATATGCACTATGGAGTATTACTCACTGATAAAATAAAATGGAATCCTGTCTTTTGCAACAAAATAGATGCAACTGGAAACCATTATACTTAGCGAGATAAGCCAGTCCCAGAAAGACAAATATCGTGTTTTCCCTGATCTGTATAACTAACAGAGTACCTAAAATGTAGCATGTTGGACTGAAATTGACATTTTGAGATTTGATGATTGTTTACAGCCCTTGTCTCTACTCCTGAGTAACAGGAGCAGTTTGTCTCATATTATATGCAGTTTTATCTTCATATTATATGCTGAACACTTTACTTAGTGTAGGGTTAATCTTATGACTATAAAGTAAACTTAAATCTGTAAAAATTAAAAGTGGGACTAGGAAAGGGAGGAGGAAGACAGGTGGAAGTATGGGTTACGGTAAGGAGGGAAGGGTGAGAAATGTCACTATGTTCCTAAATCTGTAGGTGTTAAATTCATGAAGTTAATATATGTTAAATAAAATTTAAAATAAAATTAAATAAAATAAAGAAATGCTTAAACATTGTGACAGAAGAGAAAGAAAGGTGTGGAGGCAGGGAGGGAGAGAAGGGAAGAGGAGGGGGAAGAAAGAGAGGATATCGTTCCACCATGCTGTTCTTAGAATTGTATCTAGGAGCTCTACTGAATCTATGAAAAGCTAAAAACAAGTTTAAATCATAAAATTTTAAAGGGAGGCCTCTCACAGTGGAGTCACGATGTGCTCCAACAGCAGGAACATGAAGTGTTGTCTGCCAGGAGAGCTCCCCAGAGACCCAGGTCCCGGGGCTTCCACCCTGGTCAGGCGTGTAGGCACCATCTGCCCGTCAGGTACGGAACACTTGCAGTCCCAGCAGAGAAGCAGGGCTTCAGCAAAACCTCAGTGTTTGTACGGCAGCTCAGGCACAGTGAGCCATCCCGGCCAAGACTGGGGAACTCTTCCAAAATTCAAGTTCTCCACACAGCACCAAACTTGTGAGCGGAACTGTGCAAGGACAGCACTTGCAAGTTTGCTATGTTAACTCTGTCTACACAGGCACCTTTTCATGTGCTTCTTAGGCACTCATGTATTTTTCTTTGGTAAATTATCTTGAATTTTTTTGTAATTTTTAAATTGGGTGATTTATTACAAGTTATTTTTTTAAGTCAAGTAGTGAGTTCACCAGCATTTGTTCTAGCATTATCTTTACATCACATATATCTAAATTATGCATTTGTATGTCTTAACTATGCAATAAAAATGAGAAAATAAAATGCAGAAAAATTCTAAAGAGCACACAATAAAGAAATGGAGAAATAAGTTACAACCCAGCTGAGTGATAATATGACACATTTTCTTAAGTATGGATTAAGTATGTGTTACAAAGTCATAGATTCATGTTCTTCATTATATATGTAAATATTTAATATAAAATACTAAACAATATACAAAATAGCTATTGAATTAGTGATAATAATGCATTTTGATTATTTGCACTGCAAGCTTTATGCAGTAGGCATATGCTGGATTTAAACTCAGAGAAAATACAAGTAAATATGTTCATAGGATTCTTACTAAAGAACAATAAGAAAGTGGCAAACCATGTACACTAAGAAATAAAATTCAATTGCTTAGCTACAAGGTAGAGTCTAACCACTTTTTAAAAAAAAAGCAACTTATATAACGTCTTAAAAAAAGATCTTTCAAAAGTTGTACTTATGAAATTTATGTTAAATAAAAGCTTTCTATAAAAAATTGTAAAAAAATCCAGTAGCTAATCTTTTTTATTATTTTTTGACAGGCAGAATTAGACAGTGAGAGAGAGAGACAGACAGAAAGGTTTTCCTTCCATTGGTTCACCCCTCAAATGGCCGCCACGGCTGGAGTTACACTGATCCGAAGCCAGGAGCCAGGTGCGCCCTCCTGGTCTCCCATGCGGGTGCAGGGCCCAAGCACCTGGGCCATCCTCCACTGCACTCCCTGGCCACAGCAGAGAGCTGGACTGGAAGAGGAGCAGCCAGGACAGAACTGACACCCTGACCGAGACTAGAACCCGGGGTGCAGGCGCCACAGGCAGAGGATTAGCCTAGTGAGCTGCAGCGCCGGCCCCAGTAGCTAATCTTAAACAGGATTATTACTACAACTCTCTTCAGTCAGAGAGATGTACATATTTCCCTATTCACAGCAATTAAAATTTAATGAAACTCTATAGGTGGCATTTTTATATATATATATAAAGCTTTTATTTAAAGAATATAAATTCCCAAAGTAGAGCTTATGGATTACAATGGCTCCCCCCCACATAATTCCCTCCCCCTGCTACCCTCCCCTTTCCCGCTCCCTCTCCCCTTCCATTCACATCAAGATTCATTTTCAATTCTCTTTATACACAGAAGATCAATTTAGTACATATTACGTAAAGATTTCAACAGTTTGCCCTCACATAGAGACGCAAAGTGAAAATACTGTTGGAGTACTAGTTATAGTATTAATTCACAATGTACAGCACATTAAGGACAGAGATCCTACATGATTTTTTTTAAAGAATTGATTAATTATCTATGCAATTTCCTATTTAACACCAAGATTTTTTAATCATTTGCAATTATCTTTATATACAGAAGATCGATTCAGTATATACTATGTAAAGATTTCATCAGTTTGCACCCACACAGAAACACAAAGTGTAAAAATACTGTTTCAGTACTAGTAATAGCATTATTTCACATTGGATAACACATTAAGGACAGATCCCTCATGAGACGTAAGTACACAGTGACTCCTGATGTTGATATAGGTGGCATTTTTAATCAATTTCTGGAGACGTGTCAACTTATTCACAGAAGTGAGACAAACTGCTAGAATTGTACATGAGAAGAAGGAAGAAGACAGGCAAATGAGGGCCATGCAAGTTTATTTTCAAGGAGTTAGCAAGGAAATAGAGAACTTAATATTTAGTGTATATTGCCTCAATTGCAAGTAATGTATCCCATCCCTCCAAAATCATTTTTTGACACTGTCTTTATAATATGAAAGAAACTGTCATAAGCAATAAATCATAGAGTTAAATATACTTAGTCTACAATTTAACCAGACAGTGATGGTAAATCATTCTTTCCTGAAAAAAAAAAAGTTTCTTGTCTTCCACGTTCTACTCTACTTGGGGCTCACTGCCGGTGTAAGTGGTCAGCACACCCCACAATGTGTGGACATGCAGCTTATCTATTCTTTCAGCTCCTGAAGACGACGCCTAGAGCCTTACCTGTGTGGTTGAGTTTGCTTTCTGCAGAGAGTAGGTGCAATCTCTAATGTAAACTTGCTTAAGTCTGCAACATTTCGCCAAATGATTAATAAGGTGTTATCTGGTTCTTTAGCAAATCCTGGATAGTGTTTTCATATTTTTTAATTTATTTTAAAGAGTTTGTTTTATTTACTTAAAAGCAGAGTTAGCCTTTGGGCCATCTTCCACTACTTTCTCAGGCACATTGGCAGGCAGCCGGATCTGGGGCTAAGCAACCAGCACTCCCATGGGATGCCAGCACTACAGACTGTGGCTTAACACACTGCATCACTACAATGGCCCATGGTTTTTTTGTTTTCTTTTTATGTTTGTTTTAATAAGAGAGATTCTTATGGATCAGCTAGCAAAACAAATATTAAAAATAAACATCACTCTGACAGCCATATTAGATGTAAGAAAGATCATTCCCAAATCTCCTGATACTCCTATTTGTGTAAGTAAAGATCTCTAGTGTTGATTAGGTTTGAAAGATCGCCATTGGCCAGGATTTATTAACTCTCCACGTGGGACTCAGCATATGCGTCAGATGCTATTCAGGTAGCTGTCATAACATGATAGGGAGAAGCGTTCATTTGTCTTGCATACCAACAAAGAATTCCAAGCAAAGAGATACAGAGTAAGAAGGATAGGTCAGGGCTGGTGCAGTGGCACAGTAGGTTAATCCTCCACCTGTAGGCCGGTTCTAGTCCCAGCTGCTCCACTTCCAATCCAACTGTCTGCTAGTGCCTAGGAAAGCAGTGGAAGATGGGCCAAGCGCTTGGGCCCCTGCATCCACGTGCTAGACCTGGAGCAATCTCTTGGCTCCTGGCTTCAGATCAGCTCAGCACCGGCTGTTGTAGCCATTTGGGGAGTGAACCAGCAGATGGAAGACCTCTCTGTCTCTCCCTCTCACTGTCTGCAACTCTACCTCTCAAATAAATAAATACACTCTTAAAAAAAAGGATAGATCATTAATTGTGCCACAAATAAAACACCGTAAAATAGGACATGGGAACAATTTTCCCAGAAACTTCCTCTGTGCTGTTCTGCTGCAGTTGCATAGACTGATACCCACCTCCTGTACAGAGCTAACTGGCTTATGATGAATGTGCAACCTGGAAGAAGAAGGACTGCCACAGGGATTTTTTATTTCACTCTGACACTAGAATAATTTTCAAGAGGAGAAAAGGTTAAAAACCCCTCCCAATATGTGTTAGTACTTAATGATGATTGCTGTACTCAATGTTTGGATAATTTTTCCTTGTCCCTTGACATCAACTTAACAAATAGCCAAGAAGTGAGAAAGTGATGAATGGTTGATTAACTTCTACTTAGGTACTTAAAATTAGCTCTAAGAACTTGGTTATTTATAAATTGTCAAGCACTGTAAATGAATGTTATATGTAGATTTCATTCATCTCTTGTGAAATGAAATGCAGTCAATCATTGAAGGCGAATCCTACACTAAGAAACAAGAAAGAAAAAAAAAGCATTATGCCTTTGCCCAAATAAGCAGCATCATTAATTTAAAAGAGATGAGTTGATATGGGAGAAATGCAGTTAAAGTAATAAGAATAAACAAATTGATAACTCTGTGACAACTGGGGAGACACTGTCTCTGTCTCTGTAGTCATGCCTCCATAGTAGTCACAACATTCTCCAAGGTCACGACCTCCGCCCCTTATTATTAATTTTAATCATTATATATAATTATTGTGATTAGTATGATTAATGTCTCCTTATTTTGTAGGGTCAACACCTCCATCTCAACCTTATCACCTTCTACACAGGCCATAGTGTACCCCATTTAAAAAGATTCCCCAATTCAGCAATCTCTTTGAGGTATCATTTAATCTCTCTTCTACTCATATGTTAGAAAAAATTTTGCAGAAATCATCCATGAACACACTGTACATTTCTTGTTTATTCCATTCTAAGTGTCACTCCTCCCAAAAAGGGTGTGGTAACCTCCAGTCCCTAACCTCTAAAAGAATATGCTGAAGTTCTTATCCATACATTTCAGGAGCACTGAACGACGGAACCACCGCCTTTTTTGCCATACTTTTCCCCTGAGTTCAGTCAATTACCACACACAAAGTCTATTGTATAAGAGTGTTGTTATTTCTCATGGAACTTGTTGAATACTGTCTTTACAGAAAGAGAAAAACAGAACGGTTATGTGGTATGCTTTGCACCACTGTAAAGTCACAAAACATGTATAAGTGGAACCACTGTAGCCTGAGGACTGTACAAAAAGGACAGAAGAAAAGCCTCATGTGGCTTAGACGCAGAGGCTGACAGACAGGATAGGAGCTGAAATGAGAGCGGGAGATACTTCAGAGTTAGTGCACATGTTCCCAACCAGTCAAACAATCTTGGCTTTTCTCAAAGTTTTTTGTTATTTTTTTTTTAATTTTTTTTTATTTTTTGACAGGCAGAGTGGACAGTGAGAGAGAGAGACAGAGAGAAAGGTCTTCCTTTGCCGTTGGTTCACCCTCCAATGGCCGCCGTGGCCGGCGCACTGTGGCCAGCGCACCGCGCTCATCCGATGGCAGGAGCCAGGTGCCAAGTGCTTTTCCTGGTCTCCCATGGGGTGCAGGGCCCAAGCACTTGGGCCATCCTCCACTGCACTCCCTGGCCACAGCAGAGAGCTGGCCTGGAAGAGGGTCAACCGGGACAGAATCCGGTGCCCCGACCAGGACTAGAACCCAGTGTGCCGGCGTCGCAAGGCGGAGGATTAGCCTGTTGAGCCACGGCGCCGGCCTCTCAAAGTTTAATATGCTTCTCCTCTCACTGTATACTACTTCTACTTCTTATTTTATTTGTGTTCACTGCTTAAGCATAATATTTTACAGTCACGCACACACACGCATGCACACACATGCATGCACGTATATATGGAAAGAGAGAACATGTGGGTCTCTGAGTTTGAGTGTTGATAGTCAAGACAACTATCATTTCTTCTGTTCTGTTTGTCTCCACAGGGCTTTTGTATCATTCATTTCCTCTCTGGATTTCCATACTTTATTCAGGTTCGTGTTGACAAGTCACTTCTATAAAGCCTTCCGTGAGGCAGTAAACATTGCAGTCCATTGTAAGTGCATGAAGGAGGGATTTCATTTTCTCTTTTTCTTAATTTACATGAAAGAAGGGAAGAGGGAAGGAGGGAGGGAGGGAGGGAGGGAGGGAAAGACATAGAGAGAAAGACAGAGACAGAGACAGAGCGAGAGAGCACTCCCACTCACTGGTTCCATCCCCAGGGTCTGTAACAGCCAGGGCTGAGCCAGGGCCAGAGCCAGGAGACAGGAATTCAGAGAGCAGCAGGGATCCAATGTCTCTCTCTCAGTGCTGCCCCTCAGGGTCTGCGATGGTGGGCATCCAGAGCCAGGAACCAACCATAGCCACTCCAGCGCAGGATGAACACACCCTAACCACGAGGCTAAATATCAGCTCCCAAGACAGAGATTTTTGCCTGATTTGGTCTCCGCCATATCTAGAGTGGCTAGAGAAATATCTGTCCCATAGGCACTCAGTGAAGGTTTGATAAGCAGAGTAATACACTCAATCAAATCGCATCACCTATTTAAAGTACTCCACTGGCTTCACACTGCACAACTAAAAGAACAATTCCTTTCATACAATAGAAGCCCCTTGAGGACGCAGGCACGGTCTCCCTCCCCAGCCTCAATTCAGCTCCTCTCCCATCAACTTCTGCATCTAAGCCATGTTAGACTTTTCTCCAATTCTTTACAAGGTGGCCCTCGATCTACAATGGTTAAGCTTACGATTTTTTTTTTTTACTTCACTTTGGTGTAACAACACTAAATACAACTATTTTATTCTTCATTTTCAGTATTTAACAAATCACATGAGAAATTCAACACTTTATTCTAAAACAGGCTTTGTGACTATACTGACTGTAGATTAAGTGTTCTGAGCACATTCAAGTAGGCCAGGCTAAACTAAGATTCTCGTTGTTAGGAATATTAAATGCACTTTTAGTTTATGATACTTTCGACATACAATGGGCTTATTAGGGTATAACCCTACCTGTCTACACTTTGTTTCCCTGCATCTCTGAGCCTCAGCATATGCTCCTCCTCCTGTCTACAGGGTCTTCCAGCCACTTTCCTTGTTTAAGCCCTGTTCAACTTTTGATCCCAGCAGAAAACCCAGTCCCTCCAGCAGTCCTTCTGTGAGCACCTGGCCCATTAATTGGAGGTTCACATATGTGCATCCATACACGTAACTTCAATATTGAAGTATGGGATACAACACTTTATTGCAATTATCCAGAAAGCAAGAATTCTGTTCTTGCTCACCAGTGATATTTCCTGTGTCTAGGGCAGTACCTAGCTCTTCCATGTAGTCAATAGGATTTCCAGAATGAATGAGGAAAAGATAGAACTGATGTACCTTTTAAATAGGATGACTGATACCACATAGAGAAGACTGGCCAATTCACATGCACCTTACATTTCAATTAAGGGGAACAACCACGAAAAAGGTGGCACTGAATCAAGAAGCAAAAAGGGTTTTTAGGAGGAAACAGAAACTAAGTAAAACAAGATACCTGACGGATTGTGTCAAAGAAACAATCAGTGGGAAATTTTATTAAAATCTTCTGCCAAGCCACTAAATCAACTTGAGCAACAAAATTACAATTTGACTTAGCATTCACCAAAGTACATCATATATCAAACATCCGCCCATAAATCAAATATCCTGCTGAACTAATTCCCGAGTTAAATGCTATACTGTTAACCTATGCTAGAGCTGACCTTGAACCATCATTCAAATACAGCTCAGCGTGACTGGAAGGTGCAGCAGAAGGTGTTTCACTGAGATCTAACAGCAGCACCTCTGCTTATGCGTTTGAAATAAAACATATCTGAGTAGCAGAAGATAAAGTACTTTTGGATCTTCCATTTTGAGAAAAGGATTTTGGAACTCCAACATACATGACAAAATCCAATACAGCTAAATCCTTTGGAGAGTCAATCTGTCACACCAAAGGAGGGAGCCAGTTAAAACCAAACACCTGCTCAGCTAAGAAGACTTAAGGTAGCTTGCTAACTCGTACCACCAAATCATCATGTTTTCATATTCCCCAAGATTTATACCTTCGATGGGCTGGGAAGGGAGAAACTAAACCCACCAAGAAGAATGCAGATATTGCCAAAATCTGTGTATGCAAATACAGAAATACACAGCTACTAGTCTATCAGGCCCACTTATGGTGTTGTTCACTACGGATCAATCTTTTCTTTAACCTGAAGATTCTTATGCATTTAAATGGTTATCCAAAATCTGTACAGATTTGTTTTAAGATTTATTTATTCTATACATGTGTTTGTGTATTTATTTGTAAGGCAGAATGAAAGAGAAAGAGGGACAGAAGAGAGAAACAGAGGAAGAGAGAGAGAGAGATCATCCATCATCTAGTTCAAGCAGTGTAATGGGAACTTGATTCAGCACTTTAAAATGGGACACCAGTGTTCTCAAGTGGCTTAACACACCGTAGCATCTCTGCCTCCAAATCCATACAAGATTCACATTGCTATCTAAATACTTCAAGGGTCAGTGGAGAAATCAAGAGATGTTTTGAACTTTCTAACCTGATGGAAATTCACACAATATTTAAAATATTTTAATGGAAAAAAATTAACTAATCATTGAAAAAGTTATAGATAGAGGGGTGTGTATTTGACACAGTGGTTAGGAAGGCCTTCGGAACACCCACATCTCTTAGCAGAGTGCCTGGATGCAATTGCTCTCTTTCTTATTCTAACTTCCAGCTAACGTGTACCCTGGGAAGCAACATGAAATGGGCACAAGCAGTTGGGTATACCAAACATGGAGACCGGGTTTAAGTTCCCAGCTCTGGACTTCTGCCTGGCCCAGTCTCAACTATCCTGGGTATTAAGGAAGTGAACCAACAGATGGGAACTTTATCTATTTCTCCTTTTGTATGTGTCTCTCTGCCTTCCAAATAAATTTTAAAAATTCAATAAATTTAAATAAGTAATAGAAAGACAACAAAATAGAGTAAGAATTTTTAAATATGATATGTAAATTAATGTAGCAGATAAAGGGAAGCAGAATTGGTGAGTTAATACAAGTAAGAGGTTTTTTTTTTTAAAGAAAAATAGGAATCTTTCAGGATGAAAATATGCATCAATAAATAATACAAAGATATTACATACATAAATGGACATTTTTTAAACTGAAAAACTCAATTTAGAAGTTTTATTTTGAAAAGCAGAAAATTTAGAAGATTTTTTATTTGTTGTTTATTTTGAAAGGCAGAGCAACAAGAAAGAGAAACAGAGGTGTGGTCACTCCCCAAATGGCCACGGCTGGTCCCCAGGTAGAGTCAGGAGCCCAGGAGAGTGAGTCTCCCACATGGGCAGCAGAGGCCCAAGCACGTGGGCCAGCCTCTACCACCTTCCCAGGTGCATTAGCAGGAAGCCTGACCAGAAGCAAAACACCTGGGGCCCTAACTGGTGTTGAGACATGGGAAGCCTGTGTCACAAGTGGAGCTTAACCCACTGTGACAAAGTGCTGGCCCTTAGAGTTTTAATAATAAAATTTAATTATTCATAAACTAAACATTTTTATGTAAGTACACCAAACTTAAAGCAATTAAAATGAAACACATACTACACGCTAAAATGTGAATAGAGAGGTTAATATAGAGGTGAAACAATAGGAATAACTAAACTTGAAGAGAGAAGTTAATTGAAGGGGGGACAGTATTGTGGCACAGTGGATTAAACTACCACCTGCAGTGTCAATATCACATGTGGGCACCTGGTCGTGTCCCAGTTGCCCCACTTTGGATCCAGCAACTTATTGATTGTGTCTGGGGAAGCAGGAGAGGATGGCCTAAGTGCTTAGGCCCCTGCACCCAGGCGGGAAACCCAGAAGAATGCCAGCTCCTGGCTTCGGATTTGCCCAGCTCTGGTCCTTGCAGTCATTTGGAAAGTAAACCAGCAGAGAGAAGATTTCTCTCTCTCTCTCTCTCTCTTTCTTTCTAATAACTCTGCTTTTCAAATAAATAATACATAAATCTTTTTGTAAAAAAAAAAGAAGTTAATGAAGGTTAACTTTCCACATCAAACTGAATCCCATATCATATTCTTACCATATTGATAATTCTCCATATCATTATGAGATTTAATGATTCATTGATATTTAATGGATGCCATGAATGATGTCAATACATAGATTATCTCAACTAGTATTCAGCAATCTATCAAAGATGTTATTATAGTTTCCAACTTATTATATTCACTTTAGTAATGAGTAAACTCAGGTTTGAAGAAGCATCTCCTTGGGGCTGGCACTGTGGTGTAGGATAGTGGGTTAAGTTGCCACCTGCAATGCTGGCATCTCATATGGGTACCAGTTGGAGACCACTTCTGATCCAGATCCCTGCTTCTGTTCCTGGGAAAGTGGCAGAAGATGGTCCAAGTGCCAGCTCCCCTGCACTCACGTGGGAGACCCACAAGAAGCTCCTAGCTCCTGGCTTCGGGCTGGCACAGCTCTGGCCATTCCAGCCATTTGAGGAGTGAACCAACAGATGGAAGATTTCGATTTCTCTCTCTCTCTCCCTCTCTCTCTCTCTCCCTCTCTCTCTCTCTCCCTCTCTCCCTCTCTCTCTCTCTCTCCCTCTCTCTCTCTCTCCCTCTCTCTCTCTCTCCCTTCCTCGTCTCCTCTCTCCCTGTAACTCTGCCTGTCAATTAAAAATAAGTAATTAAACCTTTTAAAGGGAGAGAAGTATTTCCTCAAAGCCACACACACAGTATGGTTCAAAATTGAAACATGAACCTACATCCATATGTCTTCAAACACTAAACTCTTTAACAACCCACATATAGTCCAATACAAGAACAGAAAAATCAATGGAACTGTATAGAAAGAGCAGCAATAAACCTTACTATGTTAGTATATCATAAAAGTGGCATTTTAAACTAGTGGAAAGAAATGAATTATTCAGGAAAAGGTGTTGAAACAACTGGCTAACCATTTGGAAAAAGAATAACAGTGATTCCCACCTTGTGACATAAACCAAAATAAACTCCAGATGGATTATAGACTTATGTTCAAATATTGAAACCAAATGTATTACATATGTCAACTTAGCTCAGAAAATAGCAAGCTGCATAGTTTTCATAAATCCAGGTACACTTCAGAAAGAAGTATACATTATGGGTGATAGTGTACTTTATATAAATTGAGCCTTCTACGTTTATATTTCTTATTTCTTAAAATTTATTCTTTCTATTATTAGATTCTACTACATAGGTAGATAGTGGGAGTACCACTGGGTAAGACCATCACATTTATTTCTATTTTCCCATCCTTATGCTCACTCTACATGGATATGAACATATTGACTATAATTTTGTAGCCCTGACAACTTTCCTGGTTCCATTACAACAAAAATTGGCAATTATAAAGAGAATCCTTGAACAATACAGTATTTTGGAGAATGAAGAAGATCCAAATGGGATGTATTATAAAAGAGAATTTAAATCATGTCAAAGAAAAATATAGAAAATATGATTTTTATGATTAAGCTAAATACTCAGGAAGAATCTTGATTCAGATGTTTCTCAATGTTTCAGTTATGCCACTGCATATGTCAGATTTCATTATCTTCAGGTACACAGGCATTGCTATGGAGCAGAAACGCGTCAGTGACAGAGTAGTAATATTAATTACCTCAAACAGTCAAGCAGAAGACTGATTGTATGACAGTTTTTCCTTTGTTCATTTCATCCACACCATAAATTTAATAATAATTTAATAACTATCACAAGCCTCCCTTAGAGGCTGGGCATTCTAGTCACATTGCTTCCCATTAACAGTTTGCATTCATGGGGGTGGCACTGGCAACGCCTCCTCCTGTGAGGCAGACATACCAGACATATGGTCACTGGTTCAAGTCCAGGCTGCTCCACTTCTGATCCAGCTCCCTGCAAATGTGCCTAGGAAAGCATCGAATGTGGCCCAAGTTCTTGGGACCCTGCACCCATGTGGGAGATCTGGAAGAGGTCCCTGTCTCTTGACTTCAGATGAGCCCAGCTCCAGATGTTGAGGTCATTTGGGGAGCAACCCAGCAGATGGGCAATCTCTCTGTCTCTCTCTGGAACTCTTGCCTTTCAAATAAACAAATCAATCTTTAAAAAAAAAAAGAGTTTGCATTAGAAGTCAAAAATGATGTAATGTTTTTAATACTCAGATAGGAATAAAAGATTGTGTGGGATCACCCAGGACACGTGATCCTAGCAAAATGTTAAATTGAGAACTGTATTGCTAGTCTAACATGACAAGGTTGACTTGGCACTAGTTCAGCCATCTTCCATCTAATAACCCAGCAGAGTCAACTCTCACATCACATACACCATCAGTGCAGACTACAGGGGCAGAAATTACTTTTGTCCACCTACTTCTAACATATGCTTTTGAGTAATCCCCAAATATTCCCTACTGCCACCTCCTCAGCTGCACCCAAAAGTCTAGTACTTGGGCAGCTTTCAACTTCCATCAAGATTCTTATACCCACAGCAATCACTTCCTCATCAGGCCCAGTGTCTTGGTTTAGCTTCCTTTTTCACCTTTTCATTCTACGCTAGGCACCTCCAAGTGTCTCACTTATAAAATCGCTCATAAACCAATCTTCTCTGGGAATACCATCTTCACTTTCCTACACTCAAAGAATCCCATTTACAGATTTTTCCTCCCTGAACCCTCATTGCCTCTCCCATGGAAAGATCTTCCTTGCTCCCAAACACCACTTCCGAATCGTTTTGATCCTTTTCTCCTACAATCCCTGTCATCTTCCATACTCAAGCCATCCGGGGTTACCACTCTTCTCACAGACATTCTCTCCAGCGTTCCAATTCACTATGGTTACTCTGCTCAAAACCTCTCTCAGCTTCCTCATCCTGTGCCTGCTTTAAATGTCTCACCTTTGTCCACCGCAGCCCCCTACTGGCGTGACCACACCTGCAGCCTTGCTGTCACCAGAAAGCATGAGCTGACATGACTGCCTATACCTTCCCTTGTCCTGGTACAGTATTTCCACAGCATCAAACCTGCCACAGGATCCACAGGAAGCATTTGATCAATCCCCATCTTCATTCTTCCTTCTCTTCCCTTAGGGCTCCTCATCATAAACACCCCCTCCCCACAGACTCTCAACTCCCAGGCCCCTCTTTCCTTCAGAAGCACTTATCAAATCTTTTGGCCAGTGTACTTTTTACTGCCAGTTGTCTGAACAAAAAGGTAAAATGCTTCTTTTGTTCCAAGTCTCAGAGTAAAGCACAGTGGACTCTGGAAGTTCAAGATGATCACAGCCATCTCTTTGCTCTATTTCATCCTGTCTGATCACTATTCCCAGGCAGTGACAATGACTCCCTGATAACACCAGACTTGGCTTTTACAATAAAAAACACCTTATAAAGAAGGAGATTCATCGACTGCATCAATCACTTGCAAATGACTCTGACCCTACTTGCAATATATGCCCATCTCTACATCTATCACTCGAGTAATCTCATTGGCCTTGGCCAACTTCAAGATTTCCCCTGCGGTGGCAAAAACGGACAGTGCTGACTTGACAGCTCCTTTGGATTCACACAATGGGGTACTATTAAAAAGCAAAACACCACTCCTGATCGAATCCCCACTGGGTATCAATCTTACCCGTTTGTACACAGAGAAAAATCACTTAACTAGCTTAGTGCTTTCAACTTTAGTTTAGAAACAGAGAAACCAAAATGAATATTCAATGCTGCCCAACCAACTACTACTTTAATTCAGTAATTCCATTTCCTCACTCTCTGGGATTTTTGCTCCCTTCGCAATACCTGTAGTAAACACACCTCCCCTCCTATATTCACAGCACACATAAGTCACTTCAGAGACAGTGTGGCTCCTTTTCATCACAAAGTCTTTCTGTTTCTTGCCTGTTCTCAGGGAAGATGCCTGGGAAACTGATGCCATTAACAGAGATGAAGCACAGTGGGGCCTCGGGAGAGGATATTTGTTAAGCAAGGGAATCCTGATGTGACTCCAAGAGAGGATTCCCCGCAGTGCAGGTAGCTCAGGAAAGTGGCAGGAACTCATCAGTCTACGCATACCCATGCAAGACGTTTTAGCCAAAGAGATCACCTGTAGATTGCAGACATAAGAAAAAAGCAGAATGGAGGCGCCAAAGGGGACATTAAAAGATGTCAGCAAAGAAGACCAAGATGGGAAGATAGGACAAAAATCAGAGGCACACATATGGAGGCTGTGCAGAGTAGGGATACCACAACAAACAAGACTTTTCAACAATGAGTTTGATTTTGATTCTGATTCAATTGACTATAGCTTATCTGTAACCACGAGGCTTTTTGTAATAAAACAGAAGTGTCAGCCATTGCACCCAGTTCAGACATAATTGTTAAGTGTACTGTTAAGCACGAGGCAGACTGATTTGAAAAAGATATCTGCACTCAATGACTATAATCAAGTTGTAACATTGATTTTATGATACTTTCAAGTCAATTTCATCAAAGGGACTTAAGTAATGAATTGGAGATGAAATGTATTTAGAGTAAGGAAACCGGTTCCGAAGCTTTGATGGCTATTCAAATCACCTCGTTGACAGAAAACTCAACAAACCAGAGTGTACTGTTGATCCAGATGTGAAGCAGGGCTATATTTTGGGTAATTTATTGATTTGATTATTATGTTGCATAGGCAAATATAGTCAAGTGGAAACACATTTACAAGATCTTACAACATGCCTTTATTCCAGTCCTTCAGCTAAAGAGAGAAGAGAGAGAGGGAGAGAAAAAAGCCGTGGGAGCAGGAAAAGAAGAAGGGACAGTTGGTCTGGCTCAGCTCATCGGAGTAGAAAAATCCTACAGTTAACAAGATGCCTTCCAGGGTTTCTGTACACCCGCACGCCTTCATAACATACCAATGGCAACTAGGAAACCAAAGACTTGAGCATGCTGGTTCTGGCTGCTTAGCAAAAGATTATGTAAGAACTATTAGAGATTCAGAACAAGCACAGTTGTAAGATATATTACCAGAAGTGATTATTGCCATTATATTGAAAAAGTAGCTAAAAATTAAACTGTTATTTACTGGTAAACATCTTCAAATTTACTTTTTAAGTTGCAAATCCTACTAATTGTTCAAAATTCATTGTGTTTATTTAAAAAGGCTAAACCAAAGCCACAGCTTTTTATTAAATAACTTTAATACTTAATATCATGTCTTTTTCCCAAGAGAACTTCTCATTAAAAAGCAGCAATCTAAATTACTTTATGTCTCATTTTAACCCTATCAGTGCTCCTGCACAGGAAAAAGCATGCAAATAAAATAAAGAAATACTAACAAAAATTAAAATTTAATTGCTATGAACAGAAAAGTATTCCTTAAGTATCCCTCCAACAAAGTCAACCTCTCTCACCCTCCCTTTCTCTCTCTTCACCTTCCCCCTCTCCCCTCCAAAAAAAAATATATATTTTAAAGATTTTATTATTTATTTCTTATATGTACCACGTGCTAACCGATTGCGCCACTGGGGCCACAGCTTGTTATTTATTTCTTTGAGAGGTAGAGTTACAGAAAGAAAGAGGGAGAGACAGAGAGAGAGGTCTTCCATCAGCTGTTTCATTCCCCAGATGGCCACAATCTCCAGAGCTGGTCCTATCCAAAGCCAGGAGCCAGAAGTCTCCTCATGGTCTCCCACATGGGTGCAGGGGGACCAAGCACCTGGGCCATCCTCCACTGCTTTCCAGGCCACAAGAAGAGAGCTAGATTGGAAGAGGAGCAGCTGGGACATGAACTAGCATGCATATGGGATGCCAGTGCCACAGGCAGAGGCTTGCCCTATTACGCCATAGCATCCCCCCACCCAAAATCTTTAACTGCTATGCTTTTCCTAATATTAGAAATACAGTCTACTCTGTTTAATGCCAAAAAGATAAAGGGAAAATTCATTCATAAATGCTGGCTGTGTGATTTCTACAAAATTGTATCAGAAAGTTCTTGAAGTGAGTAACAGAAACAACCACCATTGTTACCTAACTTCCAAATTCTCAGTGTAAGACAATAGTTTCCTTGAAGCATAAGGGTACTTCAAAAAGGTCATTGAAGTTCAACTCAAATAAATTTATGCTGATGTAAAAAATTGAAATTGTATATATATATGATCTGCAAAAATTACACCAAAATACCTGTTATAAGAAACTGCTGGCCGGCGCCGTGGCTCAACAGGCTAATCCTCCGCCTTGCGGCGCCGGCACACCGGGTTCTAGTCCCGGTAGGGGCACCGGATTCTATCCCGGTTGCCCCTCTTCCAGGCCAGCCCTCTGCTGTGGCCCAGGAGTGCAGTGGAGGATGGCCCAGGTGCTTGGGCCCTGCACCCCATGGGGAGACCAGGAAAAGCACCTAGCACCTGGCTCCTGCCATCGGATGAGCGCGCTGCGCAGGACGCAGCGCGCCGACCGCGGCGGCCATTGGAGGGTGAACCAACGGCAAAAGGAAGACCTTTCTCTCTGTCTCTCTCTCTCACTGTCCACTCTGCCTGTAAAAAAAAAAAAAAAAAAAAAAAAAAGAAAGAAACTGCTAATAGATTTTCAAATTTTTTGCAATATAAAAAGTTATCTTTCAATTCCAATCCCCATGATCATTTTTATGTACCTTGTATTTTGCACATATTATCTCCTTTGTTTTATATTGATATATTTGTTAAAATATTTTATTGGAAAGAAAAACAAGATGTGTAGTTTGCCTTTACCCTTAAAATAAAATTCTATAAACATGAATAGGTACAATTATTGTATGTCATTAAAAAATACAACTTTGTATTTTATATACCTATTATTTGTAAAGACTTAGGACAAGTTAACATGATTAACCAAGAATGAACATCATGAATGAAAAAAATACTAACACAAAACATATTGTCTGAATTAGGTTAACAAACTAATGCTGGGTACCACTCACTGTTTAACAATTATTATCCTGTGTCTTCCCACACAGAGCCACAATACACAGGCAAGGACACGAAATCACAACAGTGTCATGATGTTTCTTGGATGACCACTAATTTCTATTTCAAGTGCAACTGAACTTTCATAGTTTCCCTCTTTCTGTAACTGGTATAATTTAAAATTTTTATTTCATTTCTTTGAAAAACTACAGTACATTTCTCCTTTGATTCTCATCGAGAAATAACTTCTCTCTCAAATCACCTTGATTTTTAAGAAAACTTAATTTCAAGTAGAACTCTGCATCTATCCTGAAAACACTGACATTAAAAACCAGTATGAGGGCAGGTGTTGCAGCACGCCATGTTAAGGGCCTCCCAGGGCGCCCACCCACATCCCACACTGACGCACCTGGGATGGAGACCCAGGATCTATACGTCCAATTCACATCCCTCTCCTGGGAGGCACAGTTGATGGTTCAAGTGTTTCACAGGAGACCGGAATGAAGTTCTGGTGCCAGATTTCAGCATGGCCCCGCTCTGAGTGTTGTGGGCATTTTGGGAGTGAACAAGCAGATGGAAGACATCTCTATCTATCTCCATCTTTCAAATAGATGAAAATAAACACTTTCAAAATTCAGTATCACACCATAAAATGCATACAGAATGTAGGCTTGATGGATCCATACATATGGATCTGTTCACCCTATAGATTTAATTCTTACATTTAGGAAACAGTGAACATGTAGTAAAATTATAACACTTAATATCTGGAAATATAACATCTACAAAGCTTTTGACAGGTATGGACATTTGGCCAGGAGGTTCCGATACTGGTCGAGCTATTAGCACGCCATACTGGAGGGCCTGAGTTGGAGTACTGGCTCTGCTACTAATTCCAGCTTCCTAGTGGTGGACACCCTGGGGAGCAGCAGGTGATAACTCAAGTAGTTGGGTCCCTGTCACCCCTGTGAGGAGGCTGGATTGGGATCTCCGCTCCCTGCTTTGGCCTGGCCCAGCAATGACTATTGAACACATTTGGAGACTGAGCCAAGGGAGAGGAACTCTGTCTCTACCTATACAGTAAATAAAAAAAAAAAAAAAAAAAAAAAAAAAAAAACGAAAATATTTTTAAGTGGGAAGCTTTATAAAACATCCAAAGGTATGTCAAAATAATCATGAAAAATGGAATTAAGAAATAAGTTGATTTTGGTATAAAGTGTTTTGAAACCCATGCACACATTTTCATAATAGGCACTGTCCCAAAAACTTCTGGAACTCCTCTCATCTCTCCCATGTGAGCTCTTCTATGTCACATTGTTTTGCTCCATGCTCTTCCAAGTGTGAGATTTCATTATCATCTTTACAATGTTATAGGCAGCACTGAGCTACACCACCACCAAGCAGTTAAGTGGACTGTGGTTTAAACTCTGGATTCAATGATTACACATAGTAACAAATACTAGAAATAACTTACAGATGCTCTTGACTTGCAGTGGGACACAACCCCATAAATCCATTCTACCTTGCAAATGCGCTGAGTACCGCTAACCTAGAACTTGGCAGCTTAATTACACAGTGCTGGTATTCACCCTCTTGATCCTGAGACCAGCTGGGAGCTGAGGCTACTGATGCTGCACAGTCTACAAAAAACAAAGGACCAATACATATTGTCAGCACAGGAGAAAAATCTATTCAAAATTGGAAGTACAATTTCAACGGAATGCTATGGTTCTGGGAAAGAAGGTAGAGAAGGGGAGAGGCTGAGGCCTGATAGCCCCAGGCAAACCAAGGATGGACAGCCCCAAGGCCACCAGCACAGTGGTGTGGGTAGCTGGAGACCACACCCTAGCATCGCTGTGGCTGGGCCCGCATGACAGCCCATCCTGGCCCAGCCCACATGACAATGCCCTCCCCAAGCACCACCCAGGCCTGCCTTCATGGATCAACAAGACTCCCCCTCTCTCTCCTCCCCACCCTCTGTGTCACAGAAACCACAATTTACACAATGTTGCAAATTTAAAACCAGAGCTAGGTGGAAATAAGCAATATCACTGCAGGATGATCCCCTTGAAGATAGGGCTTCATGAGAGTCATTCTTTTTTTTTTTTTTTCTTTTGGACAGGCAGAGTGGACAGTGAGAGAGAGACAGAGAGAAAGGGCTTCCTTTGCCATTGGTTCACCCTCCAATGGCCGCCGCAGCCGGTGCACCGCGCCAATCCGAAGCCAGGAGCCAGGTGCTTCTCCTGGTCTCCCATGGGGTGCAGGGCCTAAGCACTTGGGCCATCCTCCACTGCACTCCCGGGCCACAGCAGAGAGCTGGCCTGGAAGAGGGACAACTGGGACAAAATCCAGCGCCCCGACCGGGACTAGAACCCGGTGTGCCGGCGCCGCAGGTGGAGGATTAGCCTATTGAGCTGCGGTGCCGGCCTAACACTTCTGATGTGTTCAAAAAGAAGCACATAGGGGTCAGTATTGTGGTGCCGTGGGATAAGCCACTGTCAGCAATGCTGCATCCCATACCGGCTCCAGCTCAAGTCCTGGCTGCTCCACTTCTGATCCAGTTTCCTACTAACATGCTTGGGAAAGCAGTGGAAGATGGCTCAAGTGCTTAGGACTCTGCCACCCACGTGAGAGACCTGGATGAGGCTCCTGGCTCTTAGCTTTAGCATGGCCCAGCCCCAGGCATTGCAGCCATTTGGGGAGTGAACCAGCAGATGGAAGATTTCTCTGTCTTTCCCTCCCTCTCTCTGTGGCTTTCCAAATAAATAAATCCTAAAAACAAACAAACAAAAAAAGGCATACACATGGGTGATTCTTAAGTCATAAGCTACCCCATCCCCAAAGTCTGCCCTATTTTGAATATCCAATTAAGCTCCACTCCAGACATTACACCATGTGTTCCTTGGGCCAGGGTGGGGACTGTCTGGTCTTCATACCATATAAAGTCCACACAATCACTTGGTCCAGTCCTGCCAAGGCAGTCACAGCTGGGACTCAAAAATCAAGAAGCCTAGAATAGGCTAATTTCTAAGTTTATTATTCTGTGTGGACTGCGAATGATGTTAAAAATATCCAAATTGCCCTTGGCAGAAAAAAATGTTCCCCACAAAGGGAAGTCTTCACCATGTTTGGGGGTGGGATTGGTTTCTCTGGGGCTTTTGGTTGTTACAGTCCCCACCCCCGAATTGGAGGGTGTGCTGCTGTTTATGAGAGATTTTCCCCCTTGGTTTGAGGGTTTTCTTTGTTTGGGGTCTCTCTCTCTCTCTCTCTCTCCCTCTCCCTCTCCCTTTCCCTCTTCCTCTCCCTCTCATGCTGGCCTGACTTAGTTTCTGGGTTTGCTCTTTTGCTTTCCTCTCCACAAATACTGCTCTTCTGTAGCCCTCTATGCTGCATTTTGAATTCTTCATGTTCTGAGGGAAGAATCTTTACTAAACGTAGGCAGGTAACCTACTGAAAACCTGTAAGTCAAACTATTCTAAGTCAGAGACCATTTGTAACAATGATCATAACAATAACATCAATAATAATAAAATAAGCTATACAGCACTAGTTATGAAGACCAAACCTCCTGGATAACACAGGCAGAGTTGGGGATAAGTCACACCACACCTTCTGTGCATGGCACACATTTCCAAGGACCCCATGCTTCACACAGACAACACAATATGGTTCCCTCTGGTGTCCAGGGCATAAGCTCCAGAGTGATGGAGACTGGAGATATAACACACCAAAAAACTATGGTGAGGCTGGTGCTGTGGCACAGTGGGTTAAGCCGCTGCCTGCAGTGCCTGCATCCCACATGGATGCCAGTTTGACTCCTGGTTGCTCCACTTTCAATCCAGCTCCCTGCTAATGCACATGGAAAAGCATAGAAGATGGCCCAAGTACTTGGGCCCCTGAAGATGAATCTCCTGGCTCCTGGTTCCAGCCTGTCACAGTCCTTCACAGTCTTGGCCACTGTGACCATTTAGGGAGTGAACCAGAGGATGGAAGATCAATCAATCTCTTTCTGTCTGTCTCTCTGTCTCCCCCCCACCCAGCCCCTACTTCTCCCTCTTTCTAACTCTACCTTTCAAATAAATATTAAAACAAAATAAAGAGACCTATGGCTTGGAAAGAAACAGTGAGGATGACGGGAGAGAGAGGGGCTGGTTGGAAGATGACCTCTGGGCAGTGCCTCTTTAAGGCAGGGTGCAGATGATCTCGGTTGTAAAAGGTGACTCAGACACTTGTTAAAAATAAGGACTCTGAGCCTCACTCTCACCTGCTGCTTCAGAACCTGCACAGCAGGGAGTGGGAATCTCAACCAAGGTCCACCTGTGAATCTTACAGGAAGTGTATCCACACACACATCTCTCAGGCAAGCAAATTGGCTGCCAGGATCAAACAGTAACTTGAACAAATGTGCATATTTAGGTGCTGTTTCTAGATTTAACAAATAAAAACACTAGACATATACTAAATTTGAATTCCAGACAAAAGGGGAAATATTTTAGTATATATGCCTCAAATACTGCATTTTTACACTAAATATCAAATGTAACCAATTTCCTATATTGCCTTTTATTTGGCAACACTATACATAATTTATTGTTAATTATTATTATTGTTACTTGTTTAAGAGGCAGAGAGAGGAGAGAAAAAGAGCAAGAAAGAAAAGGAGACAGAGAAGAAGAGAGACAGAGTAAGCTCCCCTAAGTTTATACACTCCTCAGATGTCCACAATAGCCAGGGCTGGGCTGCACAAAGCCATAGCTAGGAACTGAATCCATGTCTCACACGTGAGTGTCAGGGACCCTAGTAATTGAGCCATTACTGTCGCCTCCCAGAGTGTCCATGAAGAGGAAGCAGTATTAGGAGGTGGAGCCAGATATCAAACCGAGGCCCTCTAATAAGGGATGTGGGCATTTTAATAGCTAAACTCAGTGCCTACCTCTTGTAACTTCTTTCAGAAAGTCAAATATTTCTCTCCTGCATGAGCAACAATGTACTTAAAAAATGAATCCAATAATCAATAATTTTTTTCTTCTGTAATTCTCAACATTCTTGAAACTAGCTGTCACTTAAAATTCTATTAACACATTTTGGCAATGTTTAGTGCCAATTACTGTATTATTTTGCAACTACTGGATCATTCATTCTAATTACACACCAAGAATGATGTATTTCTTCAGAAAACATAAAATTATAGGGACAGAGAATCTTGATGCAATTTCCTTAATACCATGACAGATGGTACCATGCTCAAGGAGTATGGAAATCAGTGCTGGAAGATTCTCTGAAATAAAATGAAATCTACATTAAAGGTCATTCATCTGCATGGGTTCTGCAAAGTCCACTGTCTTCAGTAGTGAGGGATACGGCAAGGACCTCACTGTAGTGGAACGAGGGGCAAAACAACTCCTCCTCATACAGAAAGAACTCCTTCCAAGCCCAGGGAGCAGAGGATCACCTGTCATCGTTTCTGCTCTTTGGCTCCTGGCCTATTACTCTGCAGGATACGCTGAGTGGCTCATGCAGCCTCAACCAAGCTCTCACTTTCAAAACCTGGCACGCTACTGAAGAGAAGACACCCCAAGGTACTCCTTAGAATTAGTAAGCCAAATTTTTGAAAAGGCCTCAGGGGACAGATGTTTAACATGCCAGAATTCCATACGGTGATCTCGGAGTTCCAATCCTGCCTCCTCTTCTGATCCAGTTTCTCGCTTTGATTGAACAGAACGTGTCCGTGTTTCCTCTGGTGTCCTCCAACACCTTGTTTGGCATCAGGTAATGGCTCAAGCAGTTGGGCCCTACCACCAATGTGCAACACTTGGATTGACTTCTAGGCTCCTGGCTCCAGCCTGGCCCAACCCTGGCAGTTCAGGCATTTGGGGAATGAACCAGCAGACGGAATATTGCTTGCTGGCTCTCTTGATCTCTCCCTCTCACTCTCTTCCCCCTCCCTCCTTCCTTCCCGTCCTTTGAAATAAGTGTAGGAATAAAAAGGCATCAACACCACATCTCTCTTCCAGATTATCTTGTGTGCAAGTTTAGCAGGATCTAAATAAGAAATCATTCATCCAAAATTGAAGGTCTTCACATGATCTCTTACTTTAGCATGTACAAAAGGAAAATACCCATTTCATCGTATTGGTAGAAGTGGTGCGTCCATGATAGAAAGCTAAATTCGTGTCTGTCTCCACAGGAAACTCCACAAGGTCACTTGAGAATAGTTAATTCCTGATTGTCTAAGATTTTGCATGAGGAAATAAAATTTCTTAGCAATTTGCTTAGGATACCACTAGATTATACCAATGTATATCTCAAAGAAGCTATCAGAACACTGAAATAAGTTCTACAACTGTTAATATAAACTGGCCCCAAAACATAAAAATATAATTTAAATTAAGCTTATGAATATCTAAAAAAGAAATACTGTGTGGGTGTGGGAAGGAAACAGAAATGTCACAGGCAAAGCTTAAATCCATGATCCATATGGCTGAGAACTCCGGGTTCCAATTCCCAAGGTAAAATACTCAGTGTGGAGGTCCCAGCATCCCTAGGGTTTACAAGCAGCTGTTAATGGGAAGTGGGTACTGCAAACTGAGATGCCAGTCGGGACAATCCATAGCCGAGTGACTGGGTTTACATCCAGCTTCTTGCTAATACACTCCCTGAGAGGCAACAGTGATAGCTAGAGTTGTTGGGTTCCTGTCACCCATGTAGGAGACCTGGATGGAGGTCTAAGCTCTTGTTGAAGACATTTGGGGAATAAATCATTGGCTGGGAGATATAGATCTCTCTCTCCCTCCCTCCCTCCCTCCTTCCCGCTCTTCCTTTCTCTCTTCCTTCTTCTCTTTTGCTCTCTCTCGTCCTCCCTTTCTCTCTCCCCCTTTCTAATCTGCCATTAACACTGTGCAAAAAGAGGCTTACCACAAGAGCTAGAAATCTTTCATGCTTTAAACTGAAATGCTTTGAAATACATTGAAAGTCAGATTTGTGGTTTCAAAATGAGTTATTTTTAGTTGGTGTTGGAAAGGGGGATCCATTGGAATTAATTTCAAGAAATGCAGAGAAGAAGGACAGGGAACTGTTCCCAAGGCTATGAGTAACAACCATGTGGATCACGAAGATTTCTGCAAATGATGGCATCTCAACTCTACTATTGAAAAGTATTAGGAACGGAGTCTCCATATGGAAAAAATCCCATCAAGGAAATTAACAGAGTGAGAATTTCCTGATGTGAAAGCAGAACGAATGAAAACTGAGTGTGAGATGCCATGAGAAAATGAGACAATCATCATGCTAAATGAGATAGCACAGTGAAAGGTAACAATATAATATGATGTTTCCTTCATATTCAACAGTCGCGATTTCCTACAGTTACAGTTACTGTGTAAGTGCAGCCCAATTTTCATCTGTCAGCACATTTCTACAGATCTATTCTGTCCAAGGAAAATTCAGATTAAAGGTAAAGCTTTTCCAGGCTTAATCTCAGAAATCATTTAACACTTGTGCACTTTACTTGTCAGTGAAGTATATCTCAATCAATAAAAAGACTTACAAAAATCCTATTACCAAAATTTTTCATTCTTGACTATCCAAATTGTTTTTACTACTTGTTAGAATTGATAAGTATTTAAATCTTGAATGTTTGAGACTTTGAATATTTCAGATCAAATGTTTTCTGTTTTTATGTTTACTATACTCTCCCCTCCTCCCTAAGAAATTCAGTAAGTTTCAAATTATCTCAATTATGTTAATGTGTTCATTTGTTTACCTTATATAAGTATACTAGGGGTCTAATAATAAATGATACTCTTAATGCTGTTGGCTATCAGTCCCAGGTCTGTGAAGTTGTAGGTATGATCCCTGCTGTAGTTCAACAAGAATTCTACAGTTTTACAAGGGTCTCAAAAAAGTTGATGGAAATTGCCTATCAATAAAAAATGCATGATTTCAAAGGAGTTTAGCACCAAAATAAATTTATTATTCCATTTTTCCATGAAACTTCTGAATTCCCCTCATGGATGGTTTTAAATTTCGGATATCTGGATTTTAAAGATTATTCAAAATGAACCTGAAATACACTGATCATCATGTGGGCGTTTGTGATCATTAGGAAATATGACTTGCAGATACAGGTTTGCTGATGTGAGGGCGTCTCTGTGAATGGAAGGAGGGAAGGTGTTGCAGAAGGTGGGGGTCTAGTGAGCTTCGGGCAGGGTCAGAGAAAAAGGCTTTCCCGGGATTTCAGCAACAGCGGAGCTCTCTTTGGCTGGTCTGTCTTGGGTCTCTAGTCACGCTCTACAATCCTGCCCTTAGAGAACCTTTCAAAAATCTGGTCATACGCATTGTATCCTTACGTGGTTTATCAGCATGATAGGTACAAAGCCCAAACACTCAGCTTTATTTTATTGCAATCTCAGCCAATCTTCTGAGCCTTATCCCCACAACTCCAGTGATCACTGAAGTGTGAACTCCAGCCGCCACTAATTGGCCTGTTTTTGCTTAATAATTGTTTGGATGCATGAAGCCCTTTATGTCCTCTACCTCTTCTTCAATTTTCTCTTGTATCCTCCACCCCCAGCACCCCCCCACACACACACACACATTTCTTTTCCTTTGCCCTGAAGTACCTACAAATATCTAAACTCTCTGTAATAGCATTCACACATTGGATTGTAAATGTTTATTTGCACATCTATTTTCCTCAGTAAGGAATACACTCTTTCAAGTCAAATAGACTGTATCTTACTCATCTTGCATTCTAGGAACCATGAATAATCCCAGAACATGCCAATCATGCAGTGCAAGTTGGATGGATGGATGGATGAATAATGAAAGGTTTCTATAATTAGATTAAAAAATCAAGGAGGTCTCCCATTATTTCTAACACTGCCTTCTCAATTGAGACAAACAGAAAGACACAGCATATAAAAATGTTATTTACATTCTTGAGGTTTAGTAACATTCTGCTTTCAAGAAGTGAGACACTTGTATTTATAATCATTCTTCATGTCTCTCTGTTTTACAACTCTTGTGATGTCATTAAATTAGAACCATGGTTGAGAAAAAGATCGCTTTATACAAAAACCACAAAAATGCCCCCTCCTAAATGTTCTTAATTTCTTATTAATTCCTTTCTTCTATTAATATCTTAAGTGAGACGATCAACTATGTGGTTTTGGGATCAAATGTACAGAAAAATTAATATTTAATCATAAAATTCAATGAAGGAAATACTTGTACTTCATTTTATGAAAGCTAAGAATTTACGTTAAATACATGAAACTGTCAAAAAGGTAGTCCACAAAATAAAGATCATGATAAACCATCCATGAAATTCATTGGTATTTAACTTCTGGGAATAGCTACTTGGTTTTCAAGCAAGGATCAAAAGGGTTCAAATAACTAGTTACAAATATGCTACTAATATCTTATTTTGTGGTCTTTTATTTTTTACTTGTTGAACTCTACTTAGCATGTCATTAGCCTTTGACTATAATGTCAATTTAAAATGTTACATCTGGGCCGGCGCCGTGGCTCAACAGGCTAATCCTCCGCCTTGCGGCACCGGCACACCGGGTTCTAGTCCTGGTTGGAGCACCGGATTCTGTCCCGGTTACCCCTCTTCCAGGCCAGCTCTCTGCTGTGGCCCGGAGTGTAGAGGAGGATGGCCCAAGTGCTTAGGCCCTGCACCCCATGGGAGACCAGGAAAAAGCACCTAGTACCTGGCTCCTGCCATCGGATGAGCGCGGTGCGCAGGCCGCAGCGTGCTGTCCGCGGCGGCCATTGGAGGGTGAACCAACGGCAAAGGAAGACCTTTCTCTCTGTCTCTCTCTCTCTCACTGTCCACTCTGCCTGTCAAAAATAAATAAATAAATAAATAAAATGTTACATCTGAAAAATACTAATTTAAAAAACTTAAGTATTTGAGCAATCAAAACACTTTAATGAAATTTTTGCATGTGTTTATATGTTCTGATTTATTAATTTTTAATAAGAGAATTTAATATGATTCTCTGTTGTACTACAATATTTATTATCCTTAAATTGAAAGCTTAGAAAGCATTCAGGGAGAGACAGAGAACTAAAACTCTGCTGTTAACAAAACATGTTATCAGATTATAATCATCTTTTCAAAATGTGAGAGACAGAGAGAGATTGTCAGAGATAGAGAAAGACAGAGAGGGAGAAGGAGAGAGGGAGAGAGGGAGAGAGAGTACTTCTATCCACTGGTTAACTCCCAAATGTCTACAACAACCAAGATTAGTCCAGTGCCAAATTCATAGCCAGAAACTCAATCCAAATCTTTCATGGGGTAGAAGGAACTCAATTATTTGAGACATCCCTGCAGCCTCCAGAGACTTCATCAGCAGGGAGCTGGGGCTAGGTATCCAACCCAAGTACTCTGATACTGGAGACAACTGTCTCAATTGTTAGGCTAAATGCCCACTCCCAGATTTTAACTTTTACATGCTTGAGAATTTGTGAAGTAGTGGTTACACTTTTCACTTCTGATTTTAAAGATCAAGACCATAAAACAGCATCACTCAGATTAATTTGGATTGAATAATAATAGAAGAAAACTTTTTTGAGAAACATCTAATGTAATATATTTTAACTTACATACAAGTATAGTTAAAACTGTTCATTGCAAGTCTTTTCTCGTGCTATGAATTTAAATGGAATAAATGTTCCTTAAGCTACCACTGTGCAGAATGGCTGTTTTAGTATTAAATTAATCTGATTTGTTCAGTCTAATGTCTGGATTACTATTTTATATGCAATAAAATACAACTATGTATTTGAACTTAATTAAATATTTAATTAGACATTTTAGATGTCTAATTATTTTCTCTCAGGAATTTTAATGTTATTTATACTTACTATAATTTATTCATTCAATAAATATCATTGATGTTGTTTTTTATAGATTTTTGCTCAAGTACCAATTAACAGTGAATTTTGGTTTACATAATATCATTTAATAGGGATGTCTCATCTTTTAGGTTGAATTTAAGATGCTTTAAATTACAAATGCTTCATTATTTAATGTGCCAATAAGGAAGAAAAAAACCATTATTAAGGCTCTGACACCTCTGAGAATATTTATTTATATTTATTAAAAGGACTCTTTCAGACTTACATATACATGGATGTTTTATCAATTCCTATTATAGGATAGGTGTAAAATAGGTTAAAGGATATTTCAAAACCTTTTTAATCATCTTGGTCTAATTTCTCTGAAACACTTTACCTTTCAAAGTGATCAGCAACCAGAAGCAGGTATCACACTCGGATACTTTGATATAAGACAGATGAATATGCCATTTTTAAACTGACACATAATAAATATACATATGTCCTGGGTAGAAATTATGTTTTAAGACACGTATACATTGTCTAATAATGAAAATCAGAGTATTTCCCATATCAATTATCACAATTTCATCATTTCTTTGTGATAAGAACATTTACAATGCTCCTCTCCTTTAGCTGTTTCAAAAGATTCAAACAATCTTGTTTTTGCGTCCACTCAAGCAGTATTCCCACATAAATGCAAGTTCCACAACAAAACAGCCTGACCACTCCTCCTGTTCAAGCTGGCACATTCCAGGCTCAGAGGCCCCCAGTCCTTCCTCCCATAGGCCACTCAGATATAGCAACCAACTGCAGGTGCATCTACAAATAAGACTGATTTGCCATCCCAATGCTAGACTATGTATTTTTCTACATGCTACATAAACCACCTGGTTCCTCAAGTTTTCTAAATTTTGTCCTTCTTTTCTTTTACAGTCATTTTCTTTTCTGCCTCCTTTATGAAATCTTCTCAAATTCAGAATAGTTTTGCATATCCACACAATTAAGATATAGTCACTGTAGGGGCCAGTGCTGTGGTCTAGCGGGTAAAGCTGCCACCTGCAGTGCCAGCATCCTATATGGGCGCCGGTTCGAGACCCAGCTGCTCCACTTCTGATCCAGCTCGCTGCTATGGCCTGGAAAGGCAGTAGAGGATGGCCCAAGTCCTTTGGACCCTGCACCCATGTGGGAGACCTGAAAGAAGCTCCTGGTTCCTGGCTTCAGATCTGCACAGCTCTGGCCGTTGCAGTCAGTTGGGGAGTGAACCAGCGGATGGAAGACCTCTCTCTCTCTTTCTGCTTCTTCTTCTCTCTATGTGTAACTCTTTTGAATAAACAGTAAATCTTTAAAAAAAGACATAGTCACTGCACATGTTATATATTTCAATTTTATAACTGATTGAACTTCTAGACAATACAGTCATAGAAACAGAACACTTTACAAATAAAGAATGAATATAGTTCTTCGAACCCAGTACTATTTTAGGGGAGTCAAACATTACCTCTGCTCTCTTAGGGACTATGACTGGGCCTGAGAGTTAATTTGCCATAAGACAGATCAACAGAGAAGGTATACAATGGATTTAATTTTCATGTAACAGGGGTTATGAGGAAATGAAGACCTGAAGAAATCTGGAAACTGTAAACGCTTTTATGATATGTTGAACAGAAAAGAGGATTTTAGAAAAATACCCTATGGGGAGAGGCTAAAGAAAATAAGAATCATCACCATTATTGTGAAATTTAAGTAATTGATTTGAAAGAGTGTCACTTTCCAGAGCAACCACAACTAAGCCAGGCTGAAACAGGAGCCAAGAACTCAACCCTGGGCTCCCTCATGGAGGGCAGGAACCAGCGACGTGAGTGCTCACCCTCTGCCTTCAGGGATATGCATCAGCACGAGGCTGGGCCTCGAACCCAGGCGCTCTGTAGCAGGGCGCGTGCATTCTAGCTGGCAGCTTCACCACGGGACCGAACACCCATCCTGCAAGGACTATTTTAACAAAGTCTGCTCAGAATTCTCATGGCTGTGGCTTCCCCCTAAAAAGTTTCTTTTCTCCGGGTGGACATCTTTCACATGGAAGTTCTAATCTCCCACACTTAGAGATGAAAGAGGAGATTTTAACACTTTCTTGCACCTGTTATTTTTCACTAATTCTTATGCCACAGTGGCATATTTTGGGATGACATATTCTGAATCCCTTTGGCATACATACATATTCCTATAATAACTGAAGAAGTAGTCCATTTCCCAAAGTAAATTACATGTAAAAAGTCATGGAAGAATAAAGTCACAACATTTTATTTAAACTAGATTTCATGTTATGGGTCTGTAATATACAACGGGACAGTGGCTGTGACAATTTAGAACCATTGGATAGGTTTCAAATGGTTAAGCAATTAATGCACATGTCTTTCAGCATCAGTTAAGGAGAACTGGAATTTCTAAGCCTACGTGTAACACGAGAATGCTATTTCTCATAGGAGAAAAGAAGAAAGAAGGGAAACAGAAGTAGAAAGAACGGTGGGAAGCTGCTTGTTGCATTTGTTGAACAGAAAACCTACGCTCATGCAGAAGGGATGGGGGAGATGGGGAATATATGAGAACTGGTTCCTTCCGTAAGACTCTATAATGGATTAGACAAATAGAGTGTTGTACAATGAAGAGGAATTGAGGCTGAATCCAAAAGCCAAAGCAACTCTAACACTCACTCTCTCTCTCTCTTTCTCTCTCTCTCTCTCTCTCTCTCACACACACACACACACACACACACACAAAATCAACCAACCAATTAAAAGAGAGAAATCTAGTATGTCAAAACAAAATAGAACTCTCTTAAACACAAAATCCCAGCCACATTCTTTTACAATTAGATTATTTATGATCATCACAAAACACTCTATTAAATTCTCGAACAGAAAATTTCATCTTAAATTTAAAAGTAATTACTAATAACACTAATAGTTTTTCCTGAAACTTGAAACCTTGTCAAGAAGTCAATAATCAGCTGTAAGTTAACTTACCAATACGCTGAGGCTTTGTGAAGACATATCAAAATTCTACTTCTCTCACTGCTGTTGATTTTTTTAACGTACAACATAAATATTCCAAGATGGCCAAAGAAATTTTGACTCCCAGTAGAGCTCAATCTCTATAATTTAATACTTAAGTACTTGAATATAAATACTCATTCTGTAATGCTCTGATCCCTTATCTACTTTACCTATAGCATCTGTCATAGAAATAAGTTATCTAGAAAAGGTGAGTTTTTAAGCTTCATATATTTTTTTTGACAGGCAGAGTTAGACAGAGAGAGACAGAGAGAAAGGTCTTCCTTTTTTCCTTTGGTTCACCCCCCAAATGGCCACTACGGCCGGCGCTGAGCCGATCTGAAGCCAGGAGCCAGGTGCTTCCCCCTGGTCTCCCATGTGGGTGCAGGGCCCTCGTACCTGGGCCATCCTCCACTGCCTTCCTGGGCCACAGCAAAGAGCTGGACTGGAAGAGGGGCAACCGGGACAGAACCGGTGCCCAACTGGGTCTAGAACCTGGAGTGCCGGCGCCACAGGCAGAGGATTAGCCAAGTGAACTGTGGCGCTGGCCATTTCATATAATTTTTAATATACAAGTAATTACCCCAAACATACACCTCTGAATTCAGATGAAACTAACAAGTCAAAACAAAGGATATGTGAAAATTTCTCACCACTAAATTGGTAAGGTTTGGGATGTCTGACAAGGTGGCAGTGTAGTATAATGGTTAAGAGCAAGTGCCCTGGCATGTAACAGACCTGAGTTCACAATTTTGATCTGTGTCATCTTAGTCAAGTTGCTTAACCTTGACTTAGTTTCCACATCTGTAAAATGAAATAATAATCTTGCTATCATAGATTTGTAGCACAAATAGATAAAACAGTTATGTCATGTTTAGCGTATCAGATTAAAAAAGGAAAATATTGAAGAAACAGAGAGAGCCCCATGAGTGCAGGCAGGACCTAATGACTTATTTGCAAAGAACGGTGTGGGAAGAGCTGGGGAAGATACCTTCATAGGGGACTAATCTGGAGAACATGATCCTGTCCAGCAGATGCTGACCTTGCCAGTGATGAGTCATTTTGACAACATGTGCCTCTGACGGGAGGCTCTGGAAGGGCAGACCACACAGGTAATATTCTCCCTCTCCAAATCATCAAGAGATCACCCAAATAAAACCATCAGAGAGACACACTACAAACAAAACTTTAAAATTGTGAACAACAAGCAAAGAGTGGGAAACTGCCATAAACCAGAGGAGACCAAGGAGACGCGAAGAGTAAATGCGAAGTGGCATCCTGGATAGGACCATGATCCTAGGAAAAAGACAGTAGGTAGAAAACCAGTCAAAGCTGAATGAAGTCTGGAGCTCAATTACTAGTATTTTAATAAGGATTAATGGTTTCTTAGTTTTCATAAACATAGCTTGGTTATGGATGAAGGGTACACAGAAATTGTACTATCTTTGCAACTTCTCTATAAAAATAATTTAAAACTATTCCCAAATAAAACTGCTTAAAAAGTTTAGGTGGGGAGGAGGGTCCAGCAAATATAGTATCTATGTGCTTCAACTTACCTAATATTCTTACATGAACATTCAATTATACCATGAATTTATTCAATCTGAAATCATATGATTTTACATTCTATTCTAATAGGCACAAAGCAAGGCAGAGTTTATTCCACATCCATCTGATCTAGTAAATACCTCAACACCATGCCAAATGCTGAAGGTACAACACAAGACTCAAGCAGAGCTTTAAGAGGACTCCACATTTTATTTTTTGTTTAAGATTGTTAATTTATTTCTTTGAGAGGTAGAGTTACAGACAGAGAGAGGGAAAGACAGAGAGAGAGGTCTCCCATCTACTGGTTCATCCCCCAAATGTCCGCAACAGCCAGAGCTGCACTGAAGCCAGGAGCCAGGAGCTTCTTCTGGGTCTCCCACATGGGTGCAGGGGCCCAAGGACCTGGGATATCTTCTACTGCTTTCCCAGGCCATAGCAGAGAGCTGGATTGGAAGTGGAGCAGCCAGGACTAGAACTGGCATCACCGCAGGCAAAGGATTAACCTACTGTGCCATAGCGCCGGCCCTTGCCCCATTTTATTAATAACTTTTACATGTTTCAGTAAAAAATGCATTTTTTTCCTTGTGGACTGTCCACTACTAAGTAGAATGTTTATGGCGAATTCAAGTACAGAACAAGTACCTAAAGAGAATGTAAAATAAGAAATAGAAATAGATTAAAAGTTAAAGCCCCTCCAGAGATGTTTTATATTGCTAAGGAAAGGGTGAGAGGATGGATGTATTGAGCAACTTAATTTACACATGAAATTAGCACTTCTCCTCTTAGGTGCAGGATAAAATAAAACACCCTATGGTTCTGAAATCTTTCCGAACACGTTATCTTATTCAAGATCTGAGCAGCAAATTCTCCGAAAGCAACATACAAGGATTTGATTTATACTCCAGAATGGGAACAACTGCCTTTTGCATATTTTTAAAAATTTGCCATCTTGCTTCACATAGTAAGACATTGTACAACACCTCTGCATGGATTTCCATCTATCTTTAAAATGTTGGAAGATGGTTTCTCTAAAGCTTTTCAAGTTTGTTTTCTAGAGCGTTATACACAACTTCCATCAGAGCTTAAGATGCAGACAGAGATGTTAACTCTAACATTATGGGCAGTATCATATCCTATTGCTTCTGTGGACAAATGGCAAAGTAGTTACTGGAAAGAATTGTTCTTCTGAGAGTATCTCTAGAAAGAAGACTATATTTTATTAACCTGCAAGTTAAACCCATACAAAGAGTGAAGCCAGGTGGGATAGGCTGCTGTGGTTAGAGGGAGTTAAGAGTTGGAGGGAAGATAATTCACTTTCCTTTCAGGTACACCCTGAAGAGTAAAAGGACATATTTTTTTCAGAACAAAAAGGAAGTGTAGTAGAGGCGTGTTTCAAGCGCATTTCCTTTACAAACATGACATTTTCAAACAAAGATCTGAAAGTATGCACTCATACATCTCACATGATATTTCTCACAAAAAGTTCACTCTAATAAAATGCCTATTAAAAGTATCATTTAAAAAACAAGCATTACATCCTTTCATGGTTCATGGTGTGATGTTGGGTTTGCAAGCATTTGTGCCAGATGTGCCTCCCTCAAACACTGTGGCAACACTGGAACATTACAAAAAAAGAACACAGTACTAAACTAATATTCATCAACAGTATTCACTCAACACCCACTGTATGCCCATCTTTGTGGGAGGAGCTAGTGCTGTGTTCACTCCTTTAGAGCCACGCTCTTTCCAATAAGACAGCCTCCTAGACCCAACCCATTACTTGTCCATAGCAATTTATAGTCCTAAAATCTATGTTTAATAGAAGACAAAAAGAAATCTAGCACTAAAACTCCTAAGAGCTTTAAAATGGTAAAAGGACGTCTTAGAAAACTTGCAATGGAAGGAACTCATTTCATCAGAAAGCAGCAGGCTTTAAATAGCAGGAAGGAAATGCAGAAATTGCCTTTATTATTGAACTGCAATGTTAGCTTACGGACAAGGAATCCAGTAATCCTAAGTACACACAGCATAATTGGGGGTAGATTAAGAAAGCTGGATTTTTGCCCACTAAATCACACTCGACAAGCTCAGTTGAAGTATTCTGGTTGAGGCTGCATGGACCTCAGAGGTACAGTACAGAGTTTTTCTATTGGGTACAACAGACAAGACTGGCTCAGATGTATCTTCCAACCCACCATGTTCTAAAGTTGAACAATAGTTGTGCTGATTCAGCTCTGACAGGCTAGGGATTGAACACTAACTGAGAAAAATAATTAGGAAAGTGGTTCCAATGGTGATTTTGCTTTACATAGCATTCAGTTTCCTAAAACAAGGATAAGGATGAATTATGCATTGTTTCCTATAAATTAAACCGCATTTAACAAAATAGTCTACAAACTACACCTATGCAAAATAAAATATTTCCATTTTCAGGAGGACTAAGTAATAACCTAGCAGAATTCTAATAACAAATGTGCTCAGGAGAAGGAAATTATACAAATTAAACAAATATAATCCCAACATAGCCCTAGAATCTAAGTAAAAGAAAATAAGTCAAACTTAAGATATCTAAACTCATGGGCACCAATTTGAGTCCTGGCTGCTCCTCTTCTGATCCAGCTCCCTACTATGGCCCGGGAAAGCAGTAGAAGATGGCCCAAGTCCCTGCACCCATGTGGGAGACCCGGAAGAAGCTCCTGGCTCCTGGTTTCAGATCACTCAGCTCTGGCAGTTGTGGTCATTTGGGGAATGAACCAATGGAATGGAAGACCTCTCTCTCTGGCTCTACCTCTCTCTCTGTAACTCTGTCTTTCATATAAATAAAATAAATCTTTTCAAAAAAAGATATCTAAACTCACTCTCTCCTGGGACAGAAAACTTCCATAAGAAAAAGCGCTCAATTGAATCGTAAATGGCTGCTTTCTCCTCTTTCCTTGCTTCTCCCAGTGTAGTGTTTCATTGTTATTATTGCCAAAAGTCTGCTTTCATGATTGGTCTTAGTTCTTCTTCACAGTGAACACTCTGGCTGAAGCAATACCTCAAGGAATTATCTACTAGGTTGATTAAGGCCAACTGGCATATACAGATGAGGGTTTCCTGTTGGCCACAAAGAGCTTTTAAGACATAGATGGGTTCTAAAACCCATGGTTAGCCTTCTGATCTATCGATGCCTACCTCAATATAACCTGACATTCTAAAAACATTTTACCCTCCAAGACCCCAGAATCTTCCTTCTTGTGATTTCCTAGTCTCTTGAAAATTTTCTACTCCCTGAACTAATTGTTTCATCACTTGTAGAGGAAGACATGCAAGGCTGGTCTGCATACAATAATGGCATCAGTGTGTCAGATAGGCACACATAAACTTATAAAAGTAATAAAAGACGTAGAATTTACTCATTGGTCTTGCTTGCATCTGGGAAGTGACAAACAAGAGGTGATGTTTAAAATGAACATTACAGGATATGAAAGAGCTGAGAAGAGGGAAGAGAAAGTGAGAAAACAAAAAATCTAAACTACACAAGCACAAATACATAGCATGCTGAAAGAAGCACACTTAAGTAGCACTTCGTGTTTGCAAATGGTGATGGCAAATACAGTGCATAACTGTGACTAGTGATGCTTCCAATTGAGCCCTGTGTAACAGAAAGAGCTCTCTCCTCCTTCCAAAGATTTTATAAAAGATGTTCTGGGTATACCAACCAATTAAGCTTCTGAGAGATTATTTTCTCTTTGGTATCTGACTCATGAAATATTTATATATGCTATACTAGTCCACTATTTAAAAAAAAAAGCTACAGTGAAAATTTTAATATTTTTTTAAATTAGCAATTCATTTGAGGTTGGCCAGGGTTAAGGGGGCGTGTTGCTCCCATCCACTGGTTTGCTTACCAAATGCTCAAGCTGGATTGAGCTAAGAACTCAATACCACTAGGAACTCAACACAAGTCTTCCATATAGGTGTCAGGGACCCAATGACTGGAGGCATCATCTTCTGCCTCCCAGGGTCTGCATGAGCAGGAAGCTGGTGTTAGGCGGCAAAACTCAGATATAAACCCAGGTACTCCAATATGAGACACAGCCACACAAACCAACATTTTAGGCTAAGTGTCCACTGCAAGTAAGAATTTTAAATAACATTTCAAATTTAACATGCCTTAAATTAAAATTATAATTTTCAAGCTTGGAATCTTAAATCTAAATTTTCCAAATTTCTTTTTTTATTTAAGAAAAGTCAAATCTTAATAACTCTTAACAGGTTGAGACTTTGTTATGGAGGGCAAGACTGCAAGTAAAAGCCTACCAATACACTTCTTAGAAAAGCTTATGAGTTCTATTATAAAGAGTATTCTAGTTAGAATTCTACTACTGCCTGGTGGAAGAACAGAATCTGCCCAATGAGGGAGTTCAATTACACAAAATTACAAGAGAATATTTTAAAAAGTTCATGGTGGGGCCAGTGTTGTAGAGCAGTAGGTTAAGCTGTTTCCTGCAACAGGAGCATTCCATATGGTTGCCGGTTCAAGTCCTAACTGCTACACTTCTGATCCAGTTCCCTGCTAATGTGCCTGGGAAAAGCAGCAGCAGATGGTCCAAGCATGTGGGCCCCCGCAAACACGTGAGAAACCCGGTTGAAGCTTCTGGCTCCTCACTTTGGCCTGGCCCAGCCCTAGTTCACTGGGGAGTGAACCAGTGCATGGAAGATACCTCTCTCTCTCTCTGTCTCTGTCTCTGTCTCCCTCTCTGTATAACTCTGCCTTTCAAATAAAACAAATCTTTTTAAGTTCATGTAAAATGGAATTAGAAGATAAGTTTATTTTGGTACAAAAATTTGAAATCTACACAATTTTTTCATACATATGCATTGCTATGACCTTTATGAAGACTCCTGCTGTATTTTCCTGATTGCAATAGAGCTGCTGAAACAGATCTTTGGAATCAGGGAGAAGCTTTCATCTTCCAGAGTGGTTGGACACAATTACTTCCATCGTCCCACACTGTGCTCAGCTGGCTCCGTTCTCCCTCTGGTCGGGTAAATCCTAACAAAATGGGAGTACACACACTTTCTGTTCCAGTTCACCCTTGTTTTCTTTAAGTACTGGGACCTGCAGAATTCAACAGGCTTCTCTATTTGTGACCAAGCTGCAAGATTTGTTTCTATACAATAAACTTAAGGAACTGGATTTTATCTAAGAGTCCACATTTGCCTTCAAGGAATGAAGAACATTTGTGGTGAGAACAAAGACCATTTCACAGAAGCTACCAGAAGACAAACAGCCAAAACCCTGGGCCAGCTTCGACAAGCGATTTCACTTCTCTGAGCTCTGTTTCTACCTTAGCACCTTTGGCACCCCCACAGGATTAAATGAAGAGTGAGTGAGATTGTCTGTGTAGACTTCGTGCCTGGCATGAAGTGGGCAATCAACAAATCACTGCCTTTGTTCCTTCGTGGAGTTGTAGTCACGACCTTCTAAGGGTTTGTGCACCACCTTGGAAGGAGCAATATGAGCCAACACGATGGCTCTTGGCATTTGACTTATCTCAACACACCCTCACTATCCAATCACCACAAGTCCTGAGTTCCTCAGCCCCCAGCCCCTCCACACGTGTGCATGTGCGCACACACACACATACACGCATACACATACACACACATGCATACACATACACACACATACACACACGCATGCATACACATACACATGCACATGCATACACATACACACACACATACATACGCACACACGCATACACATACACACATGCATACACACGCGCACACACATGCATGCATACACACATGCATACATGCATACAGACACTCCCTCTTCAGCTCTGCAGTATTAACTGAACTTCATAACAGACAAGGACACATTTTATTTTCTTAGTTGCTATCAGGCAAAAAGAAACTTAACAGGCCCTGTGAGCATTCTTGGGATAATCAACAACCCTGGCTGACTGACAGATCTCAGCACACGTTCCTGGTCCCATCCACTGCTGGCATTTAAAATATCATTCAATCCCTTCTGAATGGATTCCTGCAAGCTATTTCCTTTTAAAATACATTCTTGAAAACAATCAAATTATGAATTAATCCCTAAAGACTGCAAGCTATGAAATAGTTCAGAAGCTTGCAATCAGGATCCTAAGTGGGAGACTGCAGAAGAGATGCCAGAAACTGTGTTATATCATTAGTTATAACCAAAGGGAAGAAAACAAGAATGGATGTCCCTGAAGATGATCCACGAACACAGAGCAAGTTACTGGGTTGGAGTGGGGAGAGGAGGGAAGGGGCCAGGAAATGCAAACTGTGAGGCCTCTGGCAACAGACTGTTACATTCTAAAGAAGCAAACAAAGCCCATAATAAAGAGTGGTGTTAGCAACTAGCATGCTAGGAGCTTCTACATCTACTACAGGTGCATTTTTGGAAGACATGAGAAGTCATACACGATCCCCAGTGTATCGCCCTCTCCATCCATCATGTCTCTACTCATTTTTTTAAGATTTACTTATTTATTTGAAAGAGTTACACAGAGAGAGAAGGAGAGGCAGAGAGACAGAGAGAGAGTGAGGGAGAGAGAGACAGAGAGAGAGAGAGAGACATCTTCTGTCCACTGGTTCACTCCCCAGTTGGCCACAATGGTCCAAAGCCAGGAGCCAGGAGCTTCTTCCAGGTCTCCCATGAGGATGCATGGGCCCAAAGACCTGGACCATCTTCCACTGCTTTCCCAGGCCACAGCAGAGAGCTGGATTGGAAGTGAAGCAGCTGGAATTCAAACCGGCACCCATATAGGATGCCAGCCCTGCAGGTGGCAGCTTTACCCAATAAGCCACAGCACCGGCCCCAATCTTTACCCATTTAGAAATTATTTAAAGTCAGATTGGGCTCAAAATTCTCCAATGGTGATTTCTGAAAATTAATATAAATTTTCCTAGTTCCCCAGCAAGGATATGTAGTGTGAGTTACTCTAATAGGAGTACACTTTCTGGAAGTGTTTTGTGTCAAAGTTACCAGACAAGGCATCAGTTGGTTCCCCAATTACACTGGAAACACCTTTGATCTTGTGACCTCTGAGTGCTTCCTGCTAACGTCCTGGTACTCACATCCGAATCCTGCACTACTGCTGAGCCTCTAAGCTTACATGCTACATTTTCACTAAGGTCATAAATGTCCAAAAGAGGCTGCGCCATCGACTGTGGAGCCCACAGGGCTTTTCTCCTTGTTTCATTTTGTTGTGGGAGGAAACAGGCGTTAAATAGAATATAATGTTAAAAAATAACTTTTAAAAAGTCACTTGTATTTATTTTTATAGCAGTTGCTTTATTTTTCAGAAATCTGAGAAATCTGAATACTTTTATCAAACAGATTTACAAAAGTAGACACAGTCTAAGAAGTTTCCAACACTATCTGAGAAAAACCCCAAACACACTGCTGTCATTGTAAGTGAATGCATGTTCTGTGATCCACACTGTGCTAGGCTCAGGGAAACAAGAGTGACCAAATACAGACACCCCTACCCTCAGATGGGCGGTACTCCATTAGGAAGACAGAACCCAGCAAAACAAATGTGGCATACACGTAGCCCTTTTTTTTTTTTTTTTTTTTTTTTTGACAGGCAGAGTGGACAGAGAGAGAGAGACAGAGAGAAAGGTTTTTCAGGTCTTTCTTTCATTGGTTCACCCCGTAACTGGCCACTACTGCCAGCGCACTGTGCTGATCCGAAGGCAGGAGCCAGGTGCTTCTCCTGGTCTCCCACGGGGTGCAGGGCCCAAGCACTTGGGCCATCCTCCCTGTCCTCCCAGGCCACAGCAGAGAGCTGGCCTGGAAGAGGAGCAACAGCTCTATAATGAGAAATTATGAATCAGCATAATAACATACAAAAGCAAAGCACAGACACTCTGAGGAAGACTGCTGAACGGTGGATTGCAGAGAAAGGGAGTTTCAGCAGAAGTCTGACTCCCAGTAAAGGAGAAATGGGCACTAGAATAAGGTGATAGCAACTCAGGAATAGGACAGACGCAGGCAAGAAGGGAAAGCGAGCCAGGATGACCCATATGCCCACGAGGGCACTGCATATGAAGTCAGAACCGTGGGCCCGCTCCAGCACGAACAGTGCACCCAAGTGGGAAGTGAGGAACCCACACTTCCTGGTCAAAAACACCTGCTTTCATAAGGAATCTTTGCCTCAAAGATTGGGGAAAAATTATCATAGTTATTTGAAGTGTTTAATTTGTATAAATTTCAATACTTTGTTAACTTCTGCATGTTTTCCATATGCAGTTAGTTTTTAAATAACATGTACACTCACTCACACATACACACATACATATAAAATACTGCTGAATGTTAATGAACCACTTCAATATTTCATAATTCCATGAACTTTTTTTTGAAATATTTGTTTCATTAATTTGAAAGTCAGAATTACAGTGAGAGTAGGAACCGAGACAGAGAGAGCTTTCATCTGTTGGTTCACTCTCCAGATGGTTGCAATGGCCACAGCTGGGCCAGGCTGCACCCAGGAGCTGGGAGCTTCATTCAGGCCTTCCACATGGGTGGCGGGGCCCAAGTACTTTTGCCATCTTCTGCTGTTCCGGGGCCATGAGCCAGGAGCTGGATCAGAAATGGAGCAGCCAGGACTCAAACTAATGCCCATATGAGATGCCACCCTCACAGGCAGTGGCTTTACCTGCTATGCCACAATGCTGGCAATTCCATGAACATTTAAGATACTGTTACTGATAGCTCCTATGTCACTAATACAGACCTATTTCTTTCTTGTTTTATAATAAATGTTTTAATAAGTAGAAAAAATAATAAATACATAAACCATCAAATCGTTTTATTGTAATTATCAAATACTATGTTTTGTAAAGAATTATATTGCTATACTTTTATATGACTGTCAGTGCACTAGATTTCTTTATGTCAGCATCATGACAAACACATGGTAATGCTTCCCACTCTGATGATATAACAGCTAAGACATCACCAGGCAATAAGAACTTTTCAGGCCCATGGTACTCTTAGGAGGCAACCATCAGAAAATGGTGTCATGAACTGAAATGTCATTTTACAGTGCATGACTACAAAATAGTTACATCCTCTTTGTGAACTGGCCCCTTTACCATTATGTATTGACCTTCATCTCTTCTTAGAATTTTTTACCTTATGAGCGTTCCTGAGGTGGAGAACGGTGGCCGGACGGAGCGACTGCGGCACTGAGGGACTGGCGGACGGGCGGGCCGAGCGGCGCCGCCGAGGCCGGGCTGGGCCGAGCCCAGGAGCGCCGGGGATGTAGCGGGCCACCTTGCCCATGCCACAGTCCCCGGTCGCGGCCGGAGCCGGAGCCGGAGCCTGGGCAGGCGGCGGGGACCCCGAGCGCAGCCCGCGCCCCCCGCGCCGAGCCAGGCCTGCTGCCGTCCCCGCCGCCCGGGCCCCCGGCATGCAGCTCCGGCTGCGGAGGTGACACTCTCGGACCCGAGCCGCCGCCGCCATCGCCACCATGGATGAACAAGAGGCATTGAACTCAATCATGAAGGATCTGGTGGCCCTCCAGATGAGCCGACGTCCCCGGGTATCTGGATATGAGACCATGAAGAACAAGGACACGGGTCACCCAAATCGGCAGAGTGATGTCAGGATCAAGTTTGAGCACAATGGGGAGAGGCGAATTATAGGATTTAGCCGTCCTGTGAGATACGAAGATGTGGAGCACAAGGTGGCAGCAGTATTTGGGCAACCTCTTGATCTACATTATATGAACAATGAGCTTTCCATCCTGCTGAAAAACCAAGATGATCTTGATAAAGCAATTGACATTTTGGATAGAAGCTCAAGCATGAAAAGCCTTAGGATATTGTTGCTGTCCCAGGACAGAAACCATACCAGCTCCTCTCCCCACTCTGGGGTACCCAGGCAGGTGCGGATCAAGGCTTCCCAGTCCGCGGGGGATATAAATACCATCTACCAGCCCCCTGAGTCCAGAAGCAGGCACCTCTCTGTCAGCTCCCAGAACCCTGGCCGAAGCTCGCCTCCCCCTGGCTATGTGCCTGAGCGGCAGCAGCACATTGCCCGACAGGGGTCCTACACCAGCATCAACAGTGAGGGGGAGTTCATCCCAGAGACCAGCGAACAGTGTATGCTGGATCCCCTGAGCAGTGCTGAAAATTCCTTGTCAGGAAGCTGCCAGTCCTTGGACAGGTCAGCAGACAGCCCATCCTTCCGGAAATCGCGAATGTCCCGAGCCCAGAGCTTCCCAGACAACAGGCAGGAGTACTCTGATCGGGAAACACAGCTCTATGACAAAGGGGTCAAAGGCGGAACCTACCCCCGGCGCTACCACGTGTCAGTGCACCACAAGGACTACAATGATGGCAGAAGAACATTTCCCCGAATACGGCGTCATCAAGGCAACCTGTTCACCCTGGTGCCCTCCAGCCGCTCCCTGAGCACAAATGGAGAGAACCTGGGTCTGGCTGTGCAATACTTGGACCCTCGTGGACGCCTGCGGAGTGCAGACAGTGAGAATGCCCTCTCTGTGCAAGAGAGGAATGTGCCAACCAAATCTCCTAGTGCCCCGATCAACTGGCGCCGAGGGAAGCTCCTAGGCCAGGGTGCCTTTGGCAGGGTCTATTTGTGCTATGATGTGGACACGGGACGTGAACTTGCTTCCAAGCAGGTCCAGTTTGATCCAGACAGTCCTGAGACAAGCAAGGAGGTGAGTGCTCTGGAATGCGAGATCCAGTTGCTGAAGAACTTGCAGCATGAGCGCATCGTGCAGTACTATGGCTGTCTACGGGATCGAGCTGAGAAGACCCTGACCATATTCATGGAGTACATGCCAGGGGGCTCAGTGAAAGACCAGTTGAAGGCCTATGGAGCCCTGACAGAGAGTGTGACCCGAAAGTACACGCGGCAGATCCTGGAGGGCGTGTCCTACCTGCACAGCAACATGATTGTTCACCGGGACATCAAGGGAGCCAACATCCTCCGAGACTCTGCTGGGAATGTGAAGCTGGGGGACTTTGGGGCCAGCAAACGCCTGCAGACCATCTGCATGTCAGGGACGGGCATGCGCTCGGTCACCGGCACACCCTACTGGATGAGCCCTGAGGTGATCAGCGGCGAGGGCTACGGAAGGAAGGCAGACGTGTGGAGCCTGGGCTGCACCGTGGTGGAGATGCTGACGGAGAAACCACCTTGGGCAGAGTATGAAGCCATGGCTGCCATTTTCAAGATTGCCACCCAGCCCACCAATCCTCAGCTGCCCTCCCACATCTCTGAACATGGCCGGGACTTCCTGAGGCGCATTTTTGTGGAGGCTCGTCAGAGACCTTCAGCGGAGGAGCTGCTGACACACCACTTTGCACAGCTCGTGTACTGAGCTCTCAAGGCCGCGCTGCTGCCAGCCGCTCCCGCCGCACAGGCAAGGAGCTGCTGCGGGCGCAGTGGAGCTGCTGCTGCTCCCAGGCAAGGCTGTGCACCGTGCGCTGCAGTCCAGCCAGCGTCTGCCTGTGCCCCTTCTGCCACGGGGCTCAGAGCCAGGGTGGGCGGCTACAGCCTCGAGGACTGGGAGCCCCCAGCCTGCCAGACCCCAGAGTTCCAGAGTCCTAAGCTCAGCGTGGAGGGGAAGGGGGCTGGGAACAGCGTGTGAGGCAGCTGTGTCCCGACACTGCAGTGGGCACGGAGCCCAGAGGGTCTGGGGGCAGTAGACTGCAGCTGGCATGAATAGTGTTACTTTCCTTCAGAGTGTTATTTTGTTTCTCCTCCCAATGTCTGGAGACCACCAGAGCACCTCTGGGCTGGATGAGTCCACTGAAGCCTGAGGGAGAGCCCAGCACCCTCCGACCAATGGGAGGCAGAGACTGGGGCTGCCCTCTCCCTTGGAGCTCCCAGGTCAGCTCTGCCAGTCCTTGGCCTTTACCAAAGATGAATGGAGCAAACGCATGCTGCCTTATTCAGGGAAGGAGGTGCCTGTCCTGCCTGACCCCCAAAGCAGGGGCCTGAGACATGGAACTGTCCCCACTGAGGGGGCAGCTGGTTTCGTCAATGCAATTGTCTGTTTTCCAAGTTGGAGTCACTCCTATGCTGTACCCAGTTTCTAAACTGGAGACTGTGTGCTCTCCGGGCTCAGTACCCTGCTGTGGGTGTGGACTTTGGGCTGGACTGGAAAGAGCTGAAGGTAATGGCCTTAGGGTTCCTGGCCTAGCATCTGCCCCCCCACTGGAACAGACAGGAGAGTGACAACACAGTGAGGGCATCTGGTCCAGCTGGCTGCTCTCATCCCAGACTGGGACATTCAGGAGACAAGGAGTTGTGTCAGGCTGGGTCTCACTCTTTCAGGCCAGGGAAAGCCCACGTGCCGCCATCACGTGTGTCCAGAACCGCCAGCTCTGTTCTTCCTTAGCCAGCCATGCCCATCCCCGTGAGGTCCCAGTCTCTTTCCCTTCTTGCTCCTCATCTGGGGGAGGAGAGGCGTAGGGGGGCGGGAAACAGTATCTCCAAGCAGCTTAGAGTTGGCCATATTTACCTCAGCCTGGGCGCTGGTCCTTTCTTCCGGCCCCTCCCCTCCAAAATGTGCCTATTGCTAGAGCTCCTCCCTCTCAACACCCAGTTTCCTTGGGGGTTGTTATTAAGGAAAGGAAAAAAAAAAAGCCAGTGCCAGGGCGGGTGGGCATCTCCAGGGAGCTGGGGATTAGCCCTAGGCAGCTCATTGCCAGCCATGCCCACTTTCCCACAGGCACAGAGCAAGCCAAAGCCTTCGTTGTATGTTGACGATGCACTTTTATGAATGTAGTTTCTATCGCTGTTTTTAGCCTTTTCACATCATGTAATGTGAGGCCTTGTACTTGTTAATTTATATCTCCGATCATATTGATGGTTTTTATATATATCAACTCTAGACTGTTACAGGTGATGGACGCCTCAAGAGAGAAGAGCAGATGAAAGCAGCGGGTTTTGCAGAAGTGTGTTGCACGGTGCCACTGGGCCTGGGCCTGTTTCCCTCTGTCCCTTTTCCCCCAGGGGCCTGTCAGACCCCGTCCGCTCTCCACTGCCCCGTGAAGACAGTGAGCATGTGTTCCTGCCTCCACTTTGGCCCTTGCCCAGGGTGGGGACTGGCCCCTCATCTTGACCAAAGCTGCCCTATGGCAGCTCGGCCTCTCCACAGATCCATCCTGACGGCTGTAGCTCTCTCCCCAGCCTATATCCCAACCCCAGCCCCTGTTCTCCAGAGGAAGCAGTGTGGTGCTGGCTGACGAGATGAGACGACTCTGCCTGTCCCAGGTTCAGGCGCTCACAGAGCCCCAGCCCAGGGGTCTTATTACCTCACAGGGAGATGTTTGAAAATGAATTCAAAGACAAGTCCACAAACCTTGTACTCCAAAGTAACTCACCCAAACCCAGATTTTTGTGCCAAAAACTGTGGACATGCTGGCTCAGCATCCTCAGGACCAAGATGTGGCTTAATTTTAACTTATTTTAACTGATCCAGAGGAAACGTCGTGGGGCTCAAGGGCAGCCTGGGCTGAGTTCCAAAGGGCAGTTTCCTAGCAGCCCCTGCCTGCTGCGGGAAGGGCCATGCTGCCACTTTCTCATCATTCCATGGGGTGTGTCTGCCTTGGCCAACCCCGCACATCATGGCCAGGACCCACCTGCCAGTCCCCGTCCCGCCCAGCTCTGTCTGTGTCTGAATTGTGGATCGTGCAGAGGAACCTGCAGCCATAGTTATTTGACTGTATCTTGACCGAGGGCTTGCAGTGCAAAGCCAGGCCAGTGTTGCGCATTACTTACAATAAAAGGGATCATTTCTAAAAAAAAAAAAAAAAAGAATTTTTTACCTTATATCTACTCTAGGCACTCCTGTTCCCTTTTAGTTATCAGTCACATGGAACATCTTTTACCAAATCTTTTCTTTCAATCTTTATGTTTCTTAAGTTAAAGTGAGTCTCTACATGGGGAGTAAGTGCACAGTGACTCCTGTTGTTAACAATTGCCACTCTTATTTATGGCATCAGTAATCACCCTAGGCTCTTGTCATGAGCTGCCCAGGCTATGGAAGCCTTTTGAGTTTGCTGACTCTGATCTTATTTAAATAGGGCCATAATCAAAGTGGAAGTTCTCCCCTCCCTTCAGAGAAAGGTACCTCCTTCTTTGATGGCCCATTCTTTCCACTGGGATCTCACTTGCAGAGATCTTCATTTAGGTTGTTTTGTTTTGTTTTTGCCAGAGTGTCTTGGCTTTCCATGCCTAAAATACTCTCATGGGCTATTTAGCCAGATCCGAATGCCTTAAGGGCTGATTCTGAGGCCAGAGTGCTATTTAGGACATCTGCCATTCTATGAGTCTGCTGTAATACACATCTATTTCATGCATGGTTACCATCAACTGAAATCATATTATTATCTTTATATATGGATAAAATGTGATGAAAGTAGAAAGATAACTATAGCTAGGATATTAATTCACTATAATTTACCACTATCAAAAATTAATTGAGGATTACATAACCCAGATTTGGCCATCTTTCATTAATATATTGGAAACATTATAATCATTGTACTTAGTCAATTTAACTCATCAATAGCTATAGCATTTTTCTTCAGCTGAATCTCTTCACCTTATTTTACAATTTTAACCCTCTGGGGACAGCACCGTGGTGCAGTAGAATAAGCTGCTCTCTAAAATACTGACACCCCATACTGGATTGACAGTTCAAGTCTCAGCTGTTCCGCTTCTGTCCAGCTCCCTGTTAATAAGCCTGAGAAGACAAGAGATGATGGCCCAATTACTTGGATCCCTACCTCCCAAGGCATGGAGTTCCTAGCTGCTGGCTTCAGCCTGGCCCAGCCCCAGCCTTTATGACAATTGGGGGCATGAACCAGTAGATGGAAGATCTCTCTGCACACTTTTCTTTCTGTGGGTCACTATGCCTTTCAAGCAAAAACAAATTTTTTTTTTTTTAAAGAATATACTTCTATTAAATCTTGAGAAATTTTCTACTTAAATCAACTCCATTTTTTTAGAGAGGAAACTGGATTGCTGAAGGAAAAAGTGACTAATCCAAAGCCACACTCTAAGTTGGAAAAAAGTCAGGGCTAATTTTTATTGTGGTTGCTAAACTTAATCATCTCAAAATCATCAATCTCTTGCACCAAATTCAACTTCAAATCATTCTCTTCTCATTGCAATAGAACTATCTTATTTCAGGAAATCATTGGCAGTCAGCTAGTTTAGGGTATTTCATAGGCTGTCCTCTGAGAGCCCTTATCTTATATCCTGCTCAATGTGTGCTATGATAAAAGGTGAGATACTCCATCCCAAGCTAAGATGAACAAATAGCATGCTGAAAAGATAAAGGAACAGCACCCTAACTGAATTCAGTGCACATGTAAAATGTGTATGAGTTAAAACAACTAGCCTTGTTGTGTTCATTAATCACCCATGTAGAAAAAAGAGCTATCTTTAAGAAAGTAGAGAATATTAATTTAGCCTTTTACACAAAATAGGATGACTACAAATCAGTAATTAACATACCATAAACTGATCGTCCTCACGTGTTTCAACAGGATTTGGAAGTGTTACACACACTATATTTTCTTACATTGTGAACACTAGGTTGTAATGATTCCCTTCTGACTTTTTAATTTTAAACCAGGAATCCTGGAGGAATAGGAGAAACTGTTGCTTGAATGAAAGATCTAAAGCGTTTGGTGAACACAAGAGGAGCAGAACACAGACTCCCTGCTACTCATGCCTCGTCCCTTGCCCAACTGGACAGAGATTTTCTGCACAGAGGGCAGGACCTTCAGTTACGTCTATGAATCTCAGCAGCAGCAGTGAACAATGCGCTGTGCTTCTCAGGGATCTGTGAAGCCTCAGTGAGTAGGCAGACAAAGCCTCCCCAATTTTACTACAACCCAAAACAGTAAGGGAGCAGCCAAGTGTATTCCGGTGTGTTAACGAGATGGTCTAAGTGGGCTGTGAGCAAAGGAGGAAACGATCGAACAACAGCGAATCTTCAGAGACTGAGGTGAAACAGTGGATGTGGCAATGGCTGGTAGGTGACTATGTGGTCGGCAAGTCCAAAACAGCTCTGTTTCCAGCACTGGTGATTTCTGTCTTACCTCCCTGTCTCCTCTCTCCCAGGCATCAACCTCCAGGAAACATGGGAAACTGGTAACTTTTCATTTTTACAATTCCAAGGAACAGAGACACCATTATGTGTTACATTTGGTAACAAAATTGTTTTGCTTGTAGATTGAAACTACAGCAAGTGCCAAAGGTGAAAATGAACTTAAGGAAGTTTGTGTTCTTAGTGTTCCAGTTAGGAGACACAGTGCAGACAACAAAAGCACACAGAAAGACAAGGCAACTTATGCAGTGTAACAAGACCAAGAAGCTATGAGATGGCTGCCATCCCCGAACGTGCCTCCTCCTCCCAGGAAGAATATATGAGTTTAATGTTCAAGTTTTCAAAACCACTGTGCTGTAAATGTCTACGTCTTAATTCACATTATTGACCCCATGAGACTACTAACCATGTCAAATCATAAAGTCATCTTGTAGCTACACTGACTCTTTCTATGTACCAGATGGAGTAGCTGTACACTAATGAATATAGAGCAATCTATGAGAAACGCTGGAATGATGGAACCAGAAAATCTGCCTATCAAGAGCAATGAGTTCAAAAACCACTAAACTGAACTCGATATACTTCATTCTATATATGGGGAAAGTCATAATGATGCTTATGATTTGTACATAGTTCATAGAGGATCTTGACATTTCATTAAAACCCAGCACGGCATTGGAGGGATATCAGCAAACATTAACTTAGATATCATACTTACACAGAATTAAATACAAACAGATCTGGGAACTAACTTAGCTGCTCTTTTCCCTTCTGTATATAGGAAAAAGAGACCATTAAATGACAGCTTTGCCACCACTGGTGGAAAACGCAGATTTCAGATCATACTCACTGGAGTTCCTGACCTGTGAGTGTCACAATTTATTCAGAAATTCAGCTCTGTTTGCACTCTCTGCAGTCTTCAACTTAGCCAAGCTCCAAAAGAGCTGCACTAACTTGGCAATTTAATAAAAAATAATACTGCTTAACAGAAAACAGATTATCAAAATAAAAACAACTTATAAAATTAAAACAAAAATATAATGAAAAACACATACAGCTAAATATATAACAAAAGTGTCTTTTTGCAAAGAGAGGGTCAATTTAGGCTTAAGCTGCAAGAATAAGTAAACTTGAAAACAGGATTTAAAAAGGATTAATTGCACTGTATATTTTTAAATATTTATGTATTTATTTACTAATTTGAGAGACAAAGAGAAAGGAAGCTCCAATCCATTGGCTCACTCTGCAATTGCTCAGGGTTTGAGACTAGATCATGCTGAAGCCAGGTGCTGGAAACTCAATGTAGGTGGCAAAAACACAACTACTTGAGCCACTGCCTCCCAGAGAATGCATTAGCAAGAAGCTAGAGTCAGGATCCAGGAACCTAACCCAGGCACTCTGATGTGGGATGCAGGTATCTTAACCGTGATGCCAAAGGCCTGCCTTGATATTTTTAAATAAGGTCTTTTACCACTTGTATATGTGGTGAAAAATTTTAGTTCTTTTCTATTCTATAGTCCCAGGAAGCTCGAAGTTCTGGTTAATTTATAAGCAGTACTTGGTGTGTATCTGTGTATACAAAAGTGTGTGTACATATAGTACATATGTGGGGCTGGCGCTGTGGTACAGTGGGTTAACACCCTGGCCTGAAGTGCCAGCACCCCATATGGGCACCAGTTTGAGACCCGGGTGCTCCACTTCTGATCCAGCTCTCTGCTACGGCCTGGGAAAGCAGTAGAAGATGGCCCAAGTCCTTGGACCCCTGCACCCATGTGGGAGACCCGGAAGAAGCTCCTGGCTCCTGGCTTTGGATCGGCACAGCTCAGGCCGTTGGCAGCCAATTGGAAAGTGAACCAGCAGATGGAAAACCTCTCTCTCTCTGCCTCTCCTTCTCTCTCTGTGTAACTGTGACTTTCAAGTAAAATAAATAAATCTTTAAAAAAATATAGTATATAGTATGCATGTGTGTGTGTAAACAATAGTGTATGTATGTATTATACTCTGTGTGTGTGTATGAGTGTGTGTATCACGGCTCTGCCTTTGCATGTGCATGCCCTGTTTTCCCGGCCTCCCCACCAGTTCAGAAAGGCAATAAGAATGGTACTCTATTGATGAAACCCTTCTTGTGAACTCCTCAAGACTTGCATACAAACCTACAGTGGAACCTGGTGATCAAATGCTCACTTCTGGACCAAGAGCATTTACCCAGCAACCCCCAGCAGGCTGCTGCGTGGAAAGTAGTAATGCTGTATTGAACACCTGCTGGGGCGGGGTATCATGGATCTCACAAATCAACAGAATGGGACTTCCACTTTTTAAAATTTTCCTTATTTTAGTTATTTTAAAGATACAGAGAGAGCTAGATTGCATCTGCTGGTTCATTCCCCCAAAAGTGCACTAGTCAGGAACTAAATTCAGGTGTCCCATGAAGGTGACAAGAACTTGAGCCATCACCTAGTACCCCCCCACCCCCAGGGTGTGCATTAGCAAAAAGCTGGAATCAGGAACACAGTCAGGACTCAAAGTCAGGCACTCCAAAACAGTGGTGTCTTAACCACTATTAGGTCACCCAACTCTGCTAACATTATTATCAATGCCTTAAGGACAAGGGCAATCCATGTATTTCTGTTCTATTTCTGTATTCTACCCTTAGTTCAAGAACAAAGTAATAGTTCAAGAACACAGCAACCAACCAGCAATTTGTCATAGAATTGAATCAAGTTCAACAGAATATATTTTACCCAAAAGTTAGTATCCAAAGATATTGGCACCATCATTATGCCAAAGCATGTTAAGGAGCTGCCCACAATGCCAGCATCCCAGATGGGTGCTGATTCGAGTTCTGTCTGCTGCATTTCCTATCCAACGCCCAGCTAATGCATCTGGGAAAGCAGCAGAAGATGGCCCAAGTGCTTGGGCCCCTGCACCTAAGAGGGAGATCTGCATAGAATATCAGGCTCCTGACTTCTGCATGGCCCAGTCCTGGTCATGGCAGCTATCTGGAGAGTGAACCTGCAGAAGAAAGATATCTCTCTCCACCTCTCTCTCTACTTCTTTCAAACATATAAATATTTTTAAATGTATTCAAAGTTATTAAAGGAGGAAACAGATATAACTAGGCAACTGAACATGCTTGAGGAATTCTGGGCAGGTGAGGTAGTGATTACCCTATTTGGGTTAGAGCTTAATAACATAAGAGTGAATAGAAATAGCAATTATATTGCTTTTTTTTTCCTGATGCTCCATAGATCCCTTATAAAGAACAATGCATGAAACTTCTGTGATATAAGAATCCTATTTCACAGAAAATCATTTTTATTCAAAAAATTACATAAAATGATATCCCTTTTAAGCCATTTTATAAATTATTAGGAAAAAAGGAATTGGAGTGTTGTTGAACTATTAGAAGAAATTATTTTAAAAACATGTTTATTCAAAAGATCATCAAAACCATTCTGTTTATGAAGATGTTTTGGGTTTACTAGAAAATGAGATTTATTTATTTATTTTTTTGACAGGCAGAGTGGACAGTGAGAGAGAGAGACAGAGAGAAAGGTCTTCCTTTTTGCTGTTGGCTCACCCTCCAATGGCCGCCATTGCCAGCGCGCTGCAACGGGCGCACCGCGCTCATCCGATGGCAGGAGCCAGGTGCCAGGTGCTTTTCCTGGTCTCCCATGGGGTGCAGGGCCCAAGCACTTGGACCATCCTCCACTGCCCTCCTGGGCCACAGCAGAGGGCTGGCCTGGAAGAGGAGCAACCAGGACAGAATCTGGCGCCCTGACCGAGACTAGAACCCAGTGTGCCGGCGCCGCAAGGAGACTTATTGACTACAGTGGCTAACAGGTTTATTATTTTCTGGTGCTTAATTCTTTACCATGTGCACCCATGTGCTCTAGGAGGAATTACACAGCTTCTGAGAGCTACTATGCACAGCTTCTCACCTTTAACTCATGCAATAAAACAGCAAAAATACATGGGGAAACAGAAAAAATCAAATGAGATCATTGGGAAAATATAAATGTACAACTTATCACACACAGTTTAGAAACTTTCCAAGAGTAACAGAGAATGATAACATTGACTTTTCTTCTCCACTTAGTGATTCGAAGGGCTACATTGAAAACTGAAACAGATTCCATTTTGAAAACTTAGTTCTGGTATGGAATGCTCAGACCTCACTGAAAGCACTTTGTTTCTTATGACAATTTGCCTTAGAATACATCTGAAAGAATCCCAAGGGTAGTAAAAAGCTAAAGAATTGCAGAAGCATTCTCAGTGGTAAAGTTACCCCCATCGTGTATTTCCTATGCTAACAGGTGAGTGCTGTCAAAACAGTCACTCTTTTTAGTTACTGAATTGCAGACCAACATACACTGAGCTATTATTCTGAAAATTATTACTGATAACATTCACGATTTTCTTTTTTAAAACAATTAGTTATTTGGAAGTCACAGAGACAGGAAGAGATGGAGAGGGGGATGGAGAATGAGAAAGGGGAAGAAGGAAAGGGTGAGAAAAAGAAAAGACGGGGGAGGGAGAGAGAGACAGAGAGACAGACAGAGACAAAGAGACAGAGAATCTTCCATCCACTGATTCACTCTCCAAATGGTAGCAACAGCTAGTCTGGTGCAGGACAAAGTCAGGAACCAGGAATTTCATCCTAGTCTCCCTTATGGGTGGCAGGTGTCAAAATACTTGGGCAATCTTCCACTGCCTGCTCAGGAGCATTAGCAGGGAGCTGGATCAGAGCTGAATAGCCAGCACTCCAACATAGAATGTCAGCTCCATAGCTCTAAAATAAGTTCTCAGCCACTCTCCAGGGGAATGCCAAGGCAGAAAAGAAAACTATAAATCTCAGTTATGGAAATATCTTCTTAAGGTTTGTGAATTAATATGAAAATACAGTTACATACATTGAGTTCAGTTCCAAAATCAGACATATACAACCAACCAATGACATTGCTATGCATCTTGTAAGGAAAAACATATTTTTTAAAGATCACTACTCATTGAACAATTCTACAAGAAATTTTTCACTGGCTTCTGTCCAAACCACCTTTCTAAATGTTCAGGAGCAATTAGACATTTAAAAAGAGAGCCATGGGGCTGGCGCAGTGGCGCAGCAGGTTAAAGCTCTGGTCTGAAGTACCAGCGTCCCATCTGGGCACCAGTTCATGTCCCGGCTGCTCCTCTTCCGATCCAGCTCTCTGCTATGGCCTGGGATAGCAGTGGAGGATGGCCCAAGTGCTTGGGCCCCTGCACCCATGGGGGAGACCTGGAGGAAGCTCCTGGCTTTTGGCTTTGGATCGGCGCAGCTCTGGCCGTTGTGGCCATCCGGGGAGAGAACCAGCAGATGGAAGACCTCTCTTTCTGTCTCTACCTCTCTCTGTAACTCTGTCTTTCAAATAAATAAAATCAATCTTTAAAAAAAAAATAAAAACAGGCCAGCACCACGGCTCAATAGGCTAATCATCCGCCTGCGGTGCTGGCACACCGGGTTCTAGTCCTGGTCGGGGTGCCGGATTCTGTCCTGGTTGCCCTCTTCCAGGCCAGCTCTCTGCTGTGGTCCGGGAGTGCAGTGAAGGATGGCCCAAGTCCTTGGGCCCTGCACCCCATGGGAGACCAGGAGAAGCACCTGGCTCTTGCCATCGGATCAGCGTGATGCACCAGCTGCAGTGGCCATTGGAGGGTGAACCAACAGCAATAAGGAAGACCTTTCTCTCTGTCTCTCTCTCTCACTGTCCACTCTGCCTGAAGAAAGAAAGAGAGAGAGAGAGAGAGAAAGAAAGAAAGAAAGAAATGCTTTGAAAAATGATTCTCTTATCTTTTATTTTGGATTGATTTTCTTTTCAATTTTTATTTTATCTCCAAGATTCAAAAACCCATAATAAAAGATAATCCCAAAATAAAAGATAATGACCATATATCATTCAGTTCTCCCTATGCAAGTCAGAAAGTCTGATTCTTTGAAGACTGATTTGAGAGGCAGAATTACAGAGAGAGGGAGAGACAGAGAAAGGACTCCCATTTCCTGTTTTACTCCCCATATGGCCTCAATGGTCAGAGCGGGGCCAATCTGAAGCCAGGAGCTTCTTCCTGGTCTCCTACGTGGGTACAGGGGTGCTGGCACTTAGACCATCTTCCACTGCTTTCCCAGGCCATGAGCAGGGAGCTGGATCAGGCAGGATTTGAACTGTTGCCCATATGGGATGCTGGCACTGAAGGCAGAGGCTTAACCTGAAGAAGGGAGGTATACAGGTTAGAATCAATTAAGTTTGTGAGCTGTTAGACCATGCCTTCGCCACATCCCTGCGTGATCTCATGCCCCTACCTGGCCACACCTGAGTGCCCACCGGCCAATCAGGTTAATTAACCACTCCCCTTTGGAAGTGGGTTAAAAGCCTGGGACATGGTGTGTCTCTCTCTTCTCTTTGCCCTGGCCTCTTGCCAGGAGGGGGCTGGCTGTAGCCCTGCACCTTCAGGGCGTGTGGCCTTCGGGCCACCCGCCCTAGGCTTCCTGGCCTAGATGCTCCTCCACGTGGCTGGTTCCTGGTGCTCCATATGATCCCCCATTCACCTCTCTCTCTTAATAAAGCTCTCACTCTCCTATGCATCTTTCATACTAAATAAAAGCCTAAAATGTACGATGCTGCCTCATTTATTTGTGCCAGTATTTAGAATTCTCTAAATATTAGGCAAGAACCCTCTTGGGCTTATTAATATTGGAGATTTATTAATAAGCATATGGTTATATCGTGTGGCACCCTAAATTCCAGTAACATATGTGGCATCCCAGATGGCACTTCTGGGGAACTTTAAGGGGCCACATTTTTATATAGATTTTTAGGGGGTCATTTCCGATATCAAACCTACTACCCAACAGTGCCGGCCCCAGAAAGGCTGTTTCTATCTGGTCCACTACTTTGGCCCACAGAGAAGATGATTTTAATTTCTTGTTAACCCAGATACAAGTGAATCAGCATTCATCTGTGAATTCTGATGACCTGTCAACTGAATTTATAGAAATGGTAAATTCAAGATACAGGTATCCCAGTATCTCCATGAGAATGAGCAGGTCACATTTAGGATGCTTTATAGTGTTTTTGTTGTTATTGTTGATTTGTTTTGTTTACTTTTTGTTGAATTCTTTACTTAGTGGGTGGTTCATCATATGATTATCATTATATTGTAAACTAATCCGAAAGTATGTCATTGTAAAAATGAAAAGGAAGACTAAGAAAGGAAGAGGGAGGGAGGGTGGGAGGGTGGGTGGGAAGGAGGGTAGGGTGGGAAGTATAACTATGCTCCTAAATCTGTATATTTGAAATACATGAAATTTGTTCACCTAATATATATTTTAAAAATTATTAAAAATTTAAAAGGGATGTTTTGCTAGAAATTCACATAAAGCACTTTCCTCAAGCCATTGTTCTATTTTTTACAAAAAACTTTTTAAAAATTTGCTATGTTATATACTTAAAGGAGAAATGTAGATCAATCCATACAAGAGCCCTAAGACCTCGCTACAGATCCACAAACCCTATGACTTTCCATTAAAACCACGAAGGACATCACTGAAGGTAGCGGCTACACCCTCCATACTAAGGACGTTGGCAGAAAGGACGCCTTGTCTTCACTGGGGACTCTCAAAGTAGAGTAAATTGCAGATTTGTGAAAAGCCCCTATGTGCATTTCCAGTGACCTTATTCAATCATCTGACTTCCTAAACAATTAGAAGTTTTCCAGAATGCACCTGGAATAGCCAAGTTCAGAACAGGTTGGTCCAAAGTCTAGATCCTCTGCAGGGCGATGACCATGATAAACACCTCTTGTACTGACATCCTCCATGAACTTTTTGAAGTCCCTTCGTACTTCTCTTCATACTTCATGTTTCAGATACACAAGCACAAAGGTTGGGACAGACCAGACAGTGCCAGGAAGTAGGGATGACCTCTGCTGGGACCCAGCTTCAGCTTTCTCTCTGCCTTCCTTTTGCCCAAAGTAACATCACCAGCTTTAAGTAGCTGCCAGAGCTTAATGACTTTCCTCAGCATTTTAAAAGAAAACAAGCCCCAGGGTAACTGCATGCTTTATCTTCCCCAAATACCCTTCTTTGTAGTGGATATTTCCTATCATTGAATGACAATTAAATCCTTGCAGTCACCCACACCAGCACCCTGAGAGCCAACAGGTGCCTGTTCCTCTCTCACACTCAGTGTTCAAGCTCTGACAGGCTGCTGTTCTCATAAATAAGTCTCAAACCCACAACTTCTCCTCTATCCCTGGTAACCTGACCTAGTTCTGACCCTCCTTATGCTCTGCTTAAAAGGAGATAGTCTCCTCTTCCATCAGAGGACAGAGGAAGTTCTCCAGGAAACCAGTCAGATCCTGACACTGCTGCTTTAACCCTTCACTGTCCTGAAGATAAAGGTAAAGCCATCGGCCTGCACAGAAGGTCCTAATCTCTGCTCTTCCAGCACGTTTCCTTGGTTGTTCTCCTGTCTCCAACAGCACCTTCTGATCTGTATCAGACAGATCATTTCTTTCATGACTCCCATAAAAACTAGAGAAGATGAGTTTTCTGACCATGCAGTAGTTGGCCCTTATCCTCAAGGACTATGTTCCTAGATTACCCCCAGCGAATGCTGGAAACTGCCACTGGGACCAAACTAGGTATATTATGTTTTTGCCTATATGTTCTTACCATAAATATTAGCAACCTTAACATACCATGTTTTTCTTTCCTTAAGTTGATAATTTTCACCTTTTCACTTAGCAAAAACAACTGAGAGCTTCTCTTTGGCATATCTGAATTGCCATCACCACTACTCTTGAGTTTTAGGGTATATATATATATTTTAAGATTTATTTATTTCCTCATTTTGTAGAATCAGAATCAAAATGGAGTGAGTGTGGCTAAAGGCTAACTGCAGATCTCTAGCTTCTGTACATATTAGCTTTGCTTGCTAACAGCTAAGGGTAGATCTTGTGAAACTATGTGGCCCAAATTCCCAGGAACTAGGTTGACCAAAATGTGTCCTTCACTGTTATCTTACAACCATAGCTTGCATTTGTTATTGGCTTTGTTGTTGTTAACTGTTATCTTACAACCATATTCTGGTTTTCCTTTTTATTGTTCACTGCATACCAGGGGTCTGGTTTGAAATTGTGAGCCCTACTGGACAGAATACTATAAAAAGCTGTGTAACTCGCTGTTGGGGGCCACACTCTGGTAAGGATTGTTGGTCCCAATTGGTGGCCGGTCCCTATTGGTTACCTTGCCTCTCATTTGTCTCTCATTTGCTTCTCATTTTCAATAAAATTCATGCGTGACTGTCACTGGTTTTTGTAATATTCTATTTTAGCCAATGAGTGGATGCAACAATTTATTTATTTAAAACACAGAGTGAACAAATAAGCAAGTGAGCGAAAGAGAGATTTCCTACACTAGCTCACTCCCCACATCACCACAATTGATTCAGGTCAAGCCCAAGCCAGGAGGCAGGAGCTACAGGTGTGACAGGGACCAAAGCACTTGGGCCATCTTCTGCTACCTTCCCAGGTGCATGAACAGGAAGTTGGGTCAGAAGCAGAGTGACTAGGCCTGACCTGATGCTATATATAGGCAACTTAACTAGCTGTGCCACCATGCTGGCTCTTTGGGTGCCAATATTAAGTAAAATAAGGGTTATCTGAACCAATCACTGAGACATCTCTAGTGACTAAGCATGGCTTGCAAATCCAGCACAGACAGACCAGATGAAGGGCTGATTCACATACCGGGCAAGACGGAGCAGGATGGCTTGAGAATTCATCATGCCATTTAAAACTTGTGAATTGTGCTCTTCTGGAAATTTCTATTTAAATTTTCAAACTGCAGTTGACTGCAGGTGGTAAAATTGTGGATGATGGGAAACTTGATGGAGCTATCAGGTTCAGACTTTAAAACTGTATGGCTCTGTGGTAGTTGACCATTAAGAACATAATATTTTCATCACAATTTGTTGTTTATCTTTGATCTTCATTGTTAGCACAACAGATCCATCCAATGCTGGAATCAACTGAAATAATCTTCTGTGTCACACTACCCCAGAGAAAGTCACTTGTCTCTCCACACTGCCCAAGGGCTTGACTGAAGCATTTCATTGTTTATTTTAACTAAAGCCTTTTCTCAAATGTACATAAGTCATTGACTATCAGGCATCACCTTCAGTGCAGGCACCAGGAGTTTTCTCAGTCAATACTTAGTTATGCATGTGCTGGATAGGAGCCAGAGATTAGCCCTGGAGAAATCCAACCCAACTAAAATACATGAATAACAATACACTTTAGGAAATGTAGGACATTCTGGAGAATACGTAATTGTTATGCAATTTCTAAGCTAAGCAGAATTTAGGTAAATATTGTCAGTTCTTTGTTAGTAATTTATTAAGTGGTTCTTATCTTTCTTTATCACCATCTCCTATTCCTTCTATGTTCAGTGCATTCATTAAGATTAAAAAAGGTCACAGATAATGAGAGTTATGAAACAAATTATGCATGGATTTCAGAATTATTCATATCAAAATAAATGTATCCTTTAATTCCACTTTTTTCCATGAACGTCTTGAAGTACCATTCTAATGTGAAGATTCACTAAGTAAAATGAAAAACTCTGGGTCCTTTTCCTTTTGCCCAACCAATAAAATACAAAAATAGGAAAGTCTATCGTATGCTACTCTTACTAAAAACTCTAAGATGTAACAGTGATAATCCAACAACTTTCAGGAATAAATTTGAAGAGTCATTGCCAAGTAAATATAAAATAGAGTACATGAATAAAACAGAGAAAAGCTATTCCACAGTCTACTCAAGTGTGGCAGAATGCTATGGGAGATGGCCAAACTACATTTTATGCATGAAGCACCAAACTTGTCTATGCTCCATAAAACACTTCAGATCTCATTAAAACCAAGTGAACAATGCCAATAAGAGCAGCCAAAGCCAACTTTAGCTTTCTTCTGTATTGGGTTAATTTAACCTTAAATTCCACAGACTTTTAACTTTCAATTACAATGCCATCTCCTGGAAAGTGTAGAAGCTATGCAAAAGACTCATTAGCATCCTGACACAATAGTAAGCAAACCACTGTGGAAACACAGCAGAAATGTTAGAACCAGCTACACCAATAAGCAATGAATTTATCAAAGTTTTCTAATTCTGTGAGGCAAAAAAAAAAAAAAATCACTCCAAGATGCAGAACAATGTTCTGTCCCACTAGGATCCAGTCAAGTACGTTATCACAAGGAAGGGGAGTAGAAGTATCAATGTGTCGTTACTAGACTGCAGCAAGGGAGAAAACACAAGGACAGAAAATTGTGCAGTGTCTAAATTAATAGTCCATTTGGTGAATGATTTAGAATTTGCTTTAGCTGCCCCAGGGTAGCTGCTGACTTGTATCAGGAAGCTGAAGGTTTTCACTGTGCTCAGCAAATATTATTTTTCACAAAGTATCTGGCAGGCATGTTGGGAGGTATTGGGCAATCGTTGGTTACATGGTTACGTGGATCCCAACTAGGTCATACCTAGTAATAATTCATTTATGCTTTGCCATTCACAGATTTTTGAAATATAAGCCATTAAGAGGATCAGCTAAGCATCATCCTTACTTCAGAGTTAAATTAGTAGTATTATAATATTGATATGAAGGTACTGTTTGAAAAATCATGGAAAAATGGAATTGAAAACTAAGTTTACTTTGTCCAACAAAATTTGAAATCCATGCATAGCTTTTTTTTTTAATATAATAAGTATTTCCATGGACTTCCTGCATGTAACTTGTAGTGCAGAGTAGAAGTTTAGTATGAAAGATCTGTAAATAGGCTAAGATTGTCTGCCTTGTTTACTTGCTAATTGTAGGAACTTAAGTAAATTATTTATCAGTCTCAAATTCCAAATCTATACATGACAGGCCATAATAATTTTCACCCCAGTGGACAGCTTTGTGTGTGAACCAAAATGCGCTACTTTATGGAGAGTGCTAAGACACATGCCTGGCACGTGGTGAATGCCAGTGATTATCACTACTCAAGGTAATTCCATTCATTGTTGCCACAGTCAGAACTGGAAGTTAGCCCCCAGCTCCTAGGCTCATTAACCTGCTACTCGCAGCATGCCATGCCAAGGGATATGACGTCTGCTATGATTTGCAGAGACAGGTCTGGTAAAAATAAGCATGCCCTGGTCACACTAGCAACTGCTTGTTCAGAGCAAAAAACAATATTTGCTCACCAACTATTAGTATTCAGACCTCAGTTGATTCATTTTTAGGAGTAAGAAGTTCATAAGAGGTTGAGAAGTACTGGAGATGAGTGAGCTTAGAAAGTAAGGAAAGTTTTGTTTCCATATTAGTACCAATATTTTACTTCTAAAAATAAAGAATATGACACAATAATAGAAGCCTGCCTAAAATATTTTAACTAGCTAAATTCTGTACATATGTATTAAAGAATGATAAAAAAGTATTGTTAAAAAGTATAAGGTAGCTAACTATAAGAAAACTAACGAATAATTTTTGTTGAAAAAAATACTACCTTGGGGGCTGGCGCTGTGGTGTAGGCAGTAAAGATGCCACCTGCAGTGCCAGGATCCCATAGGGATGTCAGTTCAAGTCCCAGTTGCTCCACTTCCACTCCAGCTCTCTGCTGTGGCCTGGGAAAGCAGTAGAAGATGGCCCAAGCCCTTGGGTCCCTGCACCCACATGGGAGACCTGGAGGAAGCTCCTGGCTCCTGACTTCGGATCTGGTGCAGCTCTGGAAGTTGTGGCCAATTGGAGAGTGAACCATCAGATGGAAGATCTCTCTTTCTCTGTTTGCCTCTCCTTCTCTCACTGTATAACTCTGACTTTCAAATAAATAAACATTTAAAAAAAAAGAATACTACCTTAAAGCTAAGACTTATCTTATTATTGGCTTGACCACTATACTTTCTCTCTAGTGGAAACTGTTCTGAAGACATTTTTCGGATAAATAATATTTTTGGGAAAAGTAATGTAACTAAAGTAAAGGAATGTATATTCTAAAATGGGTAAAACTAAATCTATTCTAAATCATATTAAGTACAAATTATGATAACCTTGTTTCCCCAATTTTGCATTATCCTATTGTCCAGCTGTTCAAATTCTTCACTTTTGCTAATAGAATGCATCAATTAATATCAGCTGCTTAATATAACAAAATCCAAAATAACAGTTGCTTAAGCAGGACTACAATGTATTTCTCTTGTATTTAAAGGATTGCAGGAAAAAAGCTCAAAGTTTTACCCAGACCCAGACCCCCTCCAGCTCACTTCGCAGCTGTTACGAGTGTTGTTCTCTGTGGTTCAGAGGGCTGCTAGACATAACACCAACACCACAGCTGCATTGATGGAGTTCTTTCACTTAAGCAAGGAGTGAAAATACTGGGAGGAAACCAGCAGACTGTGCCTAAGAAAGGAATTCAAATAGGAGAACAGAACAGGATAACAGAAGAGAAAGGTAGACCAGAGAGGCCTGCCGCAGGTGGGCAGGTGTGTGGTTGTCCGGACTGTTACTGGGTGGCACCATCATGGACTGAAGGATGTGGGAGACACCATACTCAACCCAGGTTAGGTGGACTACATCTTGACTCTGTTCACTAACTTGTAGCTTCCTGGCATGGTGGGTGCAGTCAAGCTAGGAAAAAAGAAAGAAAATTCAGGGATGTAGTAATCAGCCATAGCACTCTCCATTTGTAGGTCTATACAACTCAGGATTGTGTTTGCCCAGGATCAAGGATTCCAATCGGACCCCACTTGTCACTGACAAGACAGAAATTACATTTTCCTTTTACATCCACAAGCAGTGACAATTCAAGGTCTTGAGAGCAGAACAGTATAATGGTTACAAGTGTACTGCTTACCAGCAATCAAGGGGCCCAAGGGCCTGAATGTCTTTCCTGGTTCCTCTTTTGATTAAAAGTGGGAATTGGGCTAAATATAGCATTTTTGTTGACCCCAGGTTCATCATGTATAAAAATAAGTGTAATGGAATCTACTTCACAGAGTTGATAAAAGAGTTAAATGAGTTGATAAATACAAAGGATTTGTTAACAAGTCCTTATACGTGGTAACTCTTCCCCCTAAAATATTAGGCTTTATCAATGGTACACTTGTATTCTGGAAAAAGATACTAGAAAAGAACCTGCAAGCATAGAAGTGATGGCCACGAAATGAAAAGCACAGCTTGGGGAAAAGTTTGATGCAATGCAGGTTGGCTGTGGGACACGGGGAGAGTGCTGAGGGCAATTTGGTTTTGTCCTCCTCAACCTGTCATTGATATTCCTTTGTGAAGAGTGAGGCCCTGGTAAATAATTGAGAAACAGTTTAGTGAAAATGACTGGGTATTGTGGGGAAGGATGCAGAAATAGATGTCAGAGAGTAATAGCTCCCTACAAAGAAAGGGAAACCCATCACAGGACAAAGGGGGTGGCAGACATTTAAAAAGGTGGTAAATACAGTAGAAATTGCTTCGAATTGTGCACAGTGAAAAGCAAGGCTAGTTATTCTACAGAAATGCCTTTGAATGGAGACTGGAGAATCAGGGGTGTTCAGAAAGTGCATGGAAATGGGGGGAAAAGAACAGATTTCACAACGTTTACTTCAAAATACACTTATCTTTTCATGCCCCTTTTCATGAACTTTATGCAGCAACTTCACGGCACCCAGGATTGCTTTCACTGGCTGTGGATACTGTGCAGCCATTACTGAGCGCCCGAAGCAAATGAGCTCAGCGTCGTGTGGGCCAAATCAAGGCTGGCAAACTGCAGATGCTGGATCATAAAGGAGCAGCCTTGCATTTCCCGTAGCCTTGAGAGTACTTTTTGTAGAAGAGACTCAGGTTCATAACTAGAACCCTGATCCATATCCTTTATGAACAAATATTTACACCTGAAAACACAGGTATTTCTATATAAATGCATCATTATCCTCTTCAGTTCCTAATGCCTTCTGCTAATACTCAGATTCTCTGGCTGTCATGATTCAGTGCTGAATGCAACAACCTCTTCGGGTTTCTTTCCCTGAACAACTGAACTGGGTGGACAACAAAACACAACTTCACTATCTTGACACCGCAGTGAGCAAACAAAATAAGAAGCATCCCTAACAGAATGTTGCCTTTACCTGGCTAATTCATCCCCTACCTGGGCTACCCCTGTAATATTTCTTACTTGAAAAGGCAAGAAAAATAATACTTAGCTTTATAAAAGTTCTTTGGAAATAAGTCCATGAGTATAAAATGTCTTTAAAATTGTCATCAAGGGTAGGTGTTGTGGTACAATAGGTGAAGCTACCACTAGGGATGCCTACATCCCATATCAGAGTTCCAGTTTGAGTCCTGCCACCTCTGTTTCAGATCCAGCTTCCTGCTAATGCATCCTGGGAGTCAGCACATGATGGCTCAGGTCCTTGGGTCCAAGCTACCCACGTGGAAGACCTAGATAGGATTCCTGGCTCCTGGCTTCAGCCTGGCCCAGCACTGGCTGTTGTAGGCAGTTGGTGGGTGAAAACAGCAGATGGAAAAATCTCTCTATTTGTTTCTCTTTCTCTGTCACAACTAATTAATTAAATAAAATTGTCGCTGATAAGGATGTCTGGTATAGGAATGTAAAGAAAACAAATTATGTTCCTGAAGCTTTACCTTATTTTTAGAGAATTATTTTTCCTCTTTTCATATTATTTAGATAGTTTAGATGACTTTTATTCACAAAATCAAACAGATGTTTCATTTTGACGATACAGAAGAGGTAAGAGGCTTTATGAGTGACCAATACAAAGCATGGCACCTGTCTAGGTCACATTTATATCCTGGAATAAGAAAAGTAAATCGACATGCAAGAACTTAGGCATAGGCTAAACATAATCACTGAAAATGACAAGGAAAAAAAAGAAATCTTTAAGTCCAAAGAGTTTATGCCATATTTCTCTAGACAGTCTCAGATTAAAGTATGTACAACTGTAAGAGGAACATATTTGCACAACTTTATGCTTTGGGCCAGCTAGAATGATCCTTATCGCATGTTTTTCATACATTCATGTGTCTAACTGCGAATTGCTGAACCAAATTTTCTAATTAACAAATATATCCTGGCATCCATTATGTGCAAAATGCTACTTTAGATGATGCAGAAATAACAGAAACAAGCAATGTTTCTCTATTCTTGGTGGGAAGCATTCTACTTCATCTGGCCAGGAATTATGAAGATGCTCCAGTGCACTGGAGCATCCATTACGGAATGAATTCCAGAATTCTCCCCCAGATACTATGTACCCAGCCAAACATTACCATCAAAAGCTCTAACAGGAGGAAAGTCTCACAGAATATAAGAGCTAAGGAATTACTTCTCACATGATAAGAGTCAGTGGGTAAGGCGAAGTCACAGGAGTCTCTCGGGAGAAAGGACAAGCCTGTCTCCACTTCGTAGTCTACTCACAAGTGAGAGCCAGCAACAACCAAGTCCAAGCTCCTCTGATAGGCATTCCTTTCTTCACACCTACGGATCAACATCCTTTACCATCCCAGCAACTTACAAGCATCCCATGCGAAAGCAAACGCAAAAAACTAAAACCCTGTCGATGAACTATAACATGACAGAGATCGAGGACACAGAGGCTTAAAATTCAGGCCCTTGTAACTGATGGTCAACAAAAGCTTCCCTCAGGTAACATTACAGATACGCCCTTAAAATATGGTTAGAGTTACATATGGAAATGGAAGTGAGAGGAAAATTTGGGCCAGATGTCTGACATGCCCACATCCCATAACTGAATGCCCAGGTTTGAGTATAGCTTTCTTTCAATTCCACCTTCCTGTTAATGGGCACCCCGGGAGGCAGCAGGCAACACCTCAATTACCTGAGTCACTACTACCCCCATGGGAGACCCAGATTGAATCCAAACTCCTGGCTTCAGCCTGATCTAGCCCCGAGGGTTAGCCCCGAGGCATTTGGGGAGTGAACCAGTAAAACAGAAGATCTCTTTGTCTCTCTTTCTCTTTGCCTTTCAACTAAAATTTTTTAAAGATTTATTTTATTTATTTGAAAGACAGAGTTACAGAGAAAGGTAGAAACAGAGAGAAAGGTCTTCCATTCGCTGGTTCACTCCCCAATTGACTGCAACGGTGGAGCTGCACCAATCTGAAGCCAGGAGCCAGGAGCTTCTTCTGGGTCTCCCACATGGGTGCAGGGGTCCAAGGACTTGGGCCATCTTCTACTGCTTTCCCAGGCCATAGCAGAGAGCTGGATCGGAAGAGGAGCCACCAGGACTAGACCCAGCACCCATATGGAATGCCGGCACTTCAGGGTAGGGCTTTAACTCACTGTGCCACAGCGCTGGCCCCTCACATTTTTAAAAATACAAATCATTTTTAGGGCAAAAAGTTTTAAAATTCATGCACTGTGTATTTATAATACACATTTTGCATGAACTTTTTGGGAGACCTTTCTTATCTATGATTTCAAAATATTTTTCAGCAAAATAAATTAGCTTTTGATTCAATGTTTATGGGCTTCCTGAAATAATCTTGAATGTATTTGTGTATATATGTATATATAATTAATCATAAATATACATTTGTTTGTACATTTAAGAAAAATATGATTGGGAGCTGAGAGTTCTGGGGCAATGGACATCAGACATCGTGGTTTCTCCATTCCCAGCTTTGGTTTCTCTGACTTTCTTGAGCCAAAGGTCAGATCAGTGTAAGAGATAAAGTCTCAGGGTAGAGAAATGGCATGGGTTTTCTCAGTTACAGATAGAGTGAGCATCTGAGACCAGCATGGGTGAGGACTGACGCAGGATCTGGTGAACAGTGAGTATCCAATGCAAATATGTCAACTGCCACGTGGGTTACTCCAACAGAGTATACTTCAGTAGAAGACTATATCTACCTACGGCTACCCTTGTGGTATAATGGGATAAGCCACCGCCTGCAATGCCAGCATCCCATATGGGCACTGATTCTAGTCCTGGCTCTTCCACTTGCGATCCAGCTCCCTGCTAATATGCATGGAAAAGCAGTGGAGGACGGCCCAAGTCCTTGGGGCCTGCGTCCACAAAGGGGACCCAGATGAAGCTCCTGGATCCTGGCTTCGGCCTGGCCCAGCCCCAGCCATTACCACCATTTGAGGGGTGAGGGGTGAACCAGAGGATGGAAGATCCCTCTATTTTTTTTCTGTCTCTCCATCTCTGTCTATAATTCTGAATTTCAAGTAAGTAATCTTAAAAAAAAAAAAAAAAAAAACAGTATTTCTAGAAGGGACTAACCAATAAGTAAGAAAGAGAGATAAGTCAAAGCAAATGCACACATATTGGTGACACAGACCCATGGAGGAAGATAGTTACTACTAAATAAAAAATTTAATGAAGTTTTTCTATAGTATTCAATACCTTATTGTGAAATACAGGCCCCCACTAGAAACGATCACTCCTAACTTACTGTGGGTATCCCTTATTCAACCTCTCTCTTTCCCACCCTTGACAGGCTCCAGTAATCACTACTCTAAGTTCTGATCAAGCTTTTCACTTGCACATATGAAAAACAACATTCAGTATTTTTCACAATAATGTGCTATACATTGTACAAAGGACTGGGGCACAGGAGCTGGTGTGCTCCCAACTGGAAGAATGGTGGGGAGGTGGAGAGGCTAACTGCCTGATGTGGTCAGTTCAAGATGCAGGTACAGACTGTGTATCACAAAAGGTGTACAAGTATTATATATTAACAAAAAATAAATAAAAATAAAAGATACTGCATAATAGCTGAGGAGATACAACTTCACAACAAAGAAGGGACTTCCCAGAGAAAATAACATGAAGCAAAATGGTTTTTAAAATTAGGACTTGCAAAATAAATGATTCAGTGGTGTGTTTAAAAAATATTTGAAGAGTCTGGCTTAGTGGTTAAGCCATCACTCGGGAATGCTCACATCCAATATCTGAGTGCCTGACTTTGAGTTCCAGCTTTGTCTAGATTACAGCTCCCTGTAACACACACCCTGGGAGACACCAGGTGATGACCAGGCAGCTGGGTCCCTGCCACCCATGGGGGAGACAGACTGAGTCCCTGGCTTCTGTCTTCCACCTGGGCCAGCCATGGTTGTTGTGGGCATTCAGGGAGGGAACCAGCAATCAGAGAGCTATGTCTCTGTATTCCTTGCTGCCTTCCAAATAAATTAAATAAATAATTCTTGAATAAAAAGAAATTAAAAAGTGATCTAGAACAATGCAAAAAAAAAAGAAGAAGAAGAATGTTATTGATGAATAAAAGAAAACAAGGAGATTTTCAAAAATCATGATACATCCTGGCAAGGTGCCTTAACACCGAAGATAGGAGGCAAACCATACTCTATTCCATATACAAAGAATAAGCTATAAGCAATCAAGTAAAAAGACTTGCATGTGATTTGTACCTGTAACACCAGATACAAGAAATTAAAGGCAGAAGATCTAGAGATCATTGAAATTCAAGGACAACTGAAGAATCCTGGACCAAGATATCATTCATCTTGCAGTGATAAAGGAAGGTTTTCTAGGCTCTGCAGAGTTTGAGGGTATATCACTCATGTCACCCAACCCAAATGAGGACTGAAAAGGGTGCAGATGATCCAAAGATCAAGAAGATAAAATGGAGAGTAAATCACAGTGATCAGTGACTCCTATAACATTCTTATTAACAGATAAATCCTAACTAGAAGATAATACAGGCAACTGTGAAAATTACAGAAATTAACACTTCTGACTATTTACATCGCAACAGCAATGCCTTAAACACTTTTGCATTTAATCCTCACAACAAACCCACAACTTTTATTATTTCAACAGTGAGAGTGGCAGGTGCAGGGAATGTAGAGCATAATGACAAGCCTGGTAAGAATAGGAAGAGCAGTGAAACAGTTCATATTCCTTTCATGTGTGTGTGTCTGTGTGTGGAGCACATGTGTGAATACACACATGCAAAATACACAGGAGAGGAGAGCTTCCTTTGAGGCAAATGGTGGCTTCCGATGAAAGAAACTAAACTTTATATTCATTATGTGCTGAATTCTCTCAGTAAAAGATACAGTCATCTGAATTGAAAACCTTACTAAACTGTAGCTTATTTAATAAACTCACTAAAATCAAAGTGGAAGAGAATTCACAAGGAATAAAAAAGTAAAGGGCGTGGCCATGGGCTAAGCTGCTGCCCACGACACTGACATCCCATACGAGCACTGGTTCCAGTTCCAGCTGCTCCACTCGCTGACCCGGCTCCCTGAGAATTCACCTGCAAGGCCGCAGAAGATGACCCAAGTGCTTGGGCCCCTGCTAGCCACATGAGAGACTAGGGTGGAGTTCCAGGGCCCCAGCTAAGAAGAGGCAGAAGACTTAGTACATATCAATTACTCAAGAAGAGATTGGAAGGTGATGAAAGATCTAGTATTTGAGAACGAACTCAGATTAGATGAGCACAGAGAAAATTCAACATAGACCTCAGTTTCAGAGAATGAAATTTCTAATGTTGTCTAAAATATTCAGTGTAGAACTACATGGAGAATTCTTCCATTTATTTTAACAAGAAAGCATAACTTTCATGCCAAATCCTAACAGATCAAAACAATAAAAGACCAATTTTAATTATTTCAAAGCAAAATTTAAAATAAGATACATATATAAAATATTATGCATGAAATAATTGATATCCAGTGCCAAGGGGAAACAAAGATAAATTTAAAATAACATTTTTAATTAAGCTTTATAAAACATAGTATTTGGAACAGCAATTGTGGCAAGTATTAAAGTCAGTTTATTATTTTAGATTTTTGTATCTATTCCAAACTTTGTTTTAATGTTTGAAATTTTTTCTTAACAGTAAAAATATTGACATTATTTCTTTTTTTAAAAAAAAAGATTTATTTATTTGAAAGTCAGAGTTACACAGAGAGAGGAGAGGCAGAGAGAGAGGGAGAGAGAGGTCTTCCATCCACTGGTTCACTCCCCAATTAGCCGTAACGGCCGGAACTGTGCCAATGCAAAGCCAGGAACCAGGAGCTTCTTTTGGGTCTCCCATGCAGGTCAGGGGCTCAAGGACCTGGGCCATCTTCTACTGCATTCCCAGGCCATAGTATAGAGCTGGATCGGAAGAGGAGAGCCGGGACTAGAACTGATGCCCCTGTGGGATACCCTCGCTTCAGGCCAGGGCGTTAAACCGCTGCACCACAGCGCCGGCCCCAATTTTATTTCTCATTGCTACCTCCCAAGCCAGCATATTGTCTTACTAGACAGCAAATAAAGCTTGATGGGGCCTATGCTGTGGTGCAGCAGGTTAAGCTACAACCTGCAATACCAGACTCTCGTTCAGAGTGCTGGTCTAAGTCCTAGGTGCTCTGTTTTCTGATCAAGCTTCCTGCCTGGGAAAGCAGCAGATGATGGTCCAACTGCCCATGTGGGAGACAAAGATGGAGTTCCTGTCTTCTGGCTTTAACTGGGTCCAGCACTGGCTTTTGGGAAGTAAACTAAAGGATAGAATCAATCAATCTCTCTCTCTCTCTCGCACTCTCTCTCTTTCTCTGTGTGTGTGTGTGTATCTACCTATCTATCGATATGTTGCTCTGCATTTAAAATGAATGTCTTTTCGCAAAAAGATTGCTATTATTTTAAGTTTCCCGCTGCTTCTTTTTTTCTTTTTAATTCTTGCCTCCACTGGAACTGAAATCCTCAGCTGGGGACACACCGATAGAAGTACGTAGTTCCTGGGCAGAGCTAAATGCTGTGAAGGACTTGCCCAGAGTTACGGCATAACAAGCTGCAAAATGATTGGATCTTTTGATCTAGATTATCTTTGGATCCGGGCACCCAGCCAGTCTACATCACGTAGAGAAAGAAATTAATTTTTAATAAAAGAAAAAAATGATATATCAAAGAGATTATTTCACAAAACAAGGATTCTTTGGATGCCTAGAGAGATACAGATAGTGATCAAAGAGTAGGAGAGAGCACAGCTCTACAGGTAGTTACCAATAAAATTTCGGCTATTGAAGAGGAAGAACGGCAACTACAGTGTTAAAGACAGCAGAGCTACACCTTGAAAAAATCATCTTGCTTCCTCTTAAAGAAAATAAATCATTTTTATCAAATCTAAGAGAGAGTGCGAGAGTGAGCACAGCAAGTATTATTTTTTTTTAAACACTTGGAACTAAGGTGGGGCTGCAGGAGCAGAATGTGGTGAGGCAGACATGGTGAACTCAGTGGAACGGGCAGCAGCCAGACACAGAGGATCCTGCATGCTTGGAAGTTTGAGTTTGATCGTGAAAGGCTTTTACGTCAAGGGGTGACATTCCCATTCACCCCTGTGCTCCAAGTCCAGGATGTGTTGGGGAGAGTAACTTTGAAGGCAAGGGGGTCCCACAGAATGCTAGGACAGTGTTTCAGGGAGAACTGTCGGAAGCAGTGTCATAAGGAGACAGGCAAAGAGCAATGAAGGACCCAGTACCTCCAGTACTGGTTTCTAATTTCACAGAGGAATTTCAGGAGACAAGGGAACCTACAATGACTTTCCAGCTCCTGTAGTGGGACGCTGGCGCTGCTGCACTTGTTTTTTTCTTTCTGTTTTTCTTATCTTAAACAATAATGCCCACAACGGCTAGAAGGCTGAAGCCAGAAATTGAGGTCTCCCATATAGTCAGTAGTACCCAACCAGTCAGTCTGCTAAATTAGTAGGAAGCTGGCGTCAGGAGCCAGAGCCAGGAACTGAACACAGGCACTGTGATGTGGGCATGAGCATCCAACGCAGCACCTTCACCACTACGCCTAACGCCTGCCTTGCAGCCATGCATTGACATAGGGGCAAGGGCAGCTTGGGGAGAAGATCCAGTGTGAGGTTCATGGAGTGTGAGTTGTCTCATTGTCTCTGCAACATCCAACTGTTTGCCAAGCAGTTGGGCACCAGGTCAGAGACAGGAGGAATGTTTGGGCTGGAGAAACAAAGTTGCGACATCATGATGTGGGATATACAAGAGGACTTCTAAATGTGTCTTACATAAAAAAAAAAAAAAACCTATGGGAGGTTTTCAAAATGTTTTGCATCAAAACAAACTTCTCATTTAATTGCACTTTCTATGAACTTTTAAAAATGCCCTCATATATTATCCTATACCTCACAGCACACAGAATCAGGAGGGCAGAAGCAAATCTGCAGAAGCAAATCACAGATTTTTATTTTTAATAACGTATATTTTCTTACATCTGAATAAGGGAAAAACTGTTCCAATAAACTAGGTATATTCTAAGAGGCACTGAAATGTTAACATCATAGCAAACCTTTATTTTTGACTTTGAAAACAGCAAAAAGCAATCTTTAGATTTATGATTTAAATTTATTTATACCTTTCTACAAACTATGTGCCAAACACAAGGAGAAACTCCCAAACCTTAAAACAATTAAAGGAAGTTTTCCCCATGTGAAACATTTATTTCAGAGGAAGTCTTTATTTCTTAAAGTGTGAACAACAAAGCGGAAGCTTAGAGTTGAGTCACTGTAGCAACTCCAATGGAACACTTTTTTTTAAAAAAAATGAAATGTCTATTTATGTATTTCACACCGTAACACATGGGCAGAGACACAGCAAAGCACAAAATATCTCTAGCGTAAGCATTCTTGGCCACAGATAAACACGCAGTCCAGAATTTTCTCCTGGTAGGACATCAGTGTATTTCAAATACATTATCAATTCAAGGGCATGTAATGTCTTAGAGGAATATCTTTGAATATTCTATCATTTTACCTCATTATTGGAGCAGTGATTTTCTACCCAAGATGAAATATGGCCATTTGATTCCGGAAGAAGATTAAAAATTGCCAGAACCAAACAAGATCCTCATTATCATCAGAAAGCAACAGATGTGATTTGGCTAAAGTCAACTAATCTTGACCCCCGTGATAATCTTTTACTTACAGAAGCTGTGACATCTGGCTCTTTTATAATTTATGATCCTCTTCTATCCATTGTTAAAATAGTATATATTTAAATAAAAAGACAAGAAAGCAGGCAACAGGCTCCAGGTTTCGTCAGCATATAATTTAAAAAAAGGAAAGAGAGCTGGGGTTAGGGTGGAGGTTACGCTTACATTAATGCCCACACAGCAATGGCTCTGAGACTTAACAAGCTCAGAGAGCTTTGCCATCCCCTCCTCAGAGGCACCCCCTGGTTCCTGGAGTCTTATTAGACATGCCTTCCATTTGCTCACAAGAAAGTCTGCCAGCTACAGTTACCAGACGACATCTGTTCACTTTCTTATTTATCTCCCACTTCTCCACTTGGGTGACCAGAGCACAGCCTCTTTGTAAGAATGGCAAATCTACACCAAGGACATCCTCCTCAACCCGCTCCCACAGCGATTTGATTGGCCTCAGGTTCTGTAGGAGAAGGTAAGAGAAATGGCCCTTAGCCCTGCAAACCGTATTTCACTGCCTGGACAACATAGCAGTACAATGTCTGCTCAAGAACCTTCATTCTTTTTTTTTTTTTTTTTTAATTTGACAGGTAGCGTTTTAGACAGTGAGAGAGAGAGAAAGGAGGACAGAGAGAAAGGTCTTCCTTCTGTTGGTTCACCCCCAAATAGCCACTACAGCCGGTGCTGCACTGATCCGAAGCCAGGAGCCAGGTGCTTTTCCTGGTCTCCCATGGGGTGCAGGGCCCAAACACTTGGGCCATCCTCCACTGCACTCCCGGGCCACAGCAGAGAGCTGGCCTGGAAGAGGGGCAACCGGGACAGAATCCAGCACCCCGACCAGGACTAGAACCCAGGGTGCTGGCGCCACAGGCGGAGGATTAGCCTAGTGAGCCGCGGTGTCAGCCCCAAGCCTTCAGTCATTACAGAAAAACAGCTCATTGGGTTGCTGCCTCCTTCCCCTACCACAGATAATCAAACTCATTTATAGGACAAAGTTTGGAAAAGAAGTCTTGTTTTACCCTTCATCACTTCATCTCCCATGGCAAGCTGCTGTTGGGTTAAACAGCAAAGAGCTCTGTGTGCATGCACACACACACATGCATAAACCTATTGGTAATATGTAATTTCTATCTGTTCAAACCGTGCAAGTTGCAAATTTCATAGCTGTTGGTCCTGTCCTTTATTTTATTTTTTTAAGATTTATTTTTTATTTATTTGAAAGGCAGAGTTACAGAGAGAGAAGAGAGAGGAGAAAGAGAGAGGAGAGAGGAGGGAGCAGGGAGGGAGGGAGGGGAGGGAGGGAGGGAAGGAGGGAGGGAGGGAGATCTTCCATCTGCTAGTTAACTCTCCACATGGCTTAATGTCCAGGGCAGGGCAGGGTTGAAGCCAGCAGCCAGGGGCTTCCTCCGTGTCTCCCACATTGGTGCATGGGCCCAAGCACTTGGACCTATTCCACTGCTTTCCTAGGAGCGTTAGCAGGGAGCAGCATCAGAAGTGGCACAGCCAGGACTTGAACCAGCTCTCATACAGGATGCTGGAGTCGCCGATGACAGCTTAACCTGCTACGCCACAATACTGGCCCCAGTGATCCTATCCTTTAGAAAACCAAGCAGAAAGGATTCTCCTTCCAAATACAGAGAAAATAAGACATTCAAAACGGAAAGCTTTTGTGAAGCAACTGCACTAACGTACTCCAGAATACACACATGGTTGCTCCGCACACAGGCATTACGAAGGCCTTCAAAAATGTGACGTCACTTGATACAGGATAGGATTACTGTATACAAAGTACTATTAAGAAACAAAATTCTTTTTTTTTTATCCTAAATTTTTTTTATAGCTTTTATTTAAAGAATATAAATTTCCAAAGTACAGCTTATGGATTACAATGGTCCCCCCCCACCCCAGAACTTCCCTCCCTCTCGCTACCCTCCAAACAAAATTCTTATATCAAGGATTATACTGTAGTTGGATTTTTACCATATTTTGGGAAGCAAAACTGTTAACAATCATTCTAACTGGTCGGCGCGTGGCTCACTAGGCTAATCCTCCACCTGCACCACCGGCACCCCAGGTTCCAGTGCCGGTCGGGACGCCTGCTCTGTCCCGGTTGCTCTTCTTCCAGTCCAGCACTCTGCTGTGGCCTGGGAAGGCAGTGGAGGATGGCCCAAGTGCTTGGGCCGTGCTCCTGCATGGGAGACCAGGAGGAAGCCCCCAGCTCCCAGCTTCGGATCAGTGCAGCGCCGGCCATAGTGGCCATTTGGGGGTGAACCAATGGAAGGAAGACCTTTCTCTCTGTCTCTCACTGTCTAACTCTGCCTGTCAAAAAAAAAATCCAAAAAAAAATCAAAAATCATTCTAACTACAAGTTGAGTATACCTTATCAGAAATGCCTCAGACCAGAGATATTTTGATGCAGATATTTTCAGATTCTGGAATATTTGTATATGCCTAACATGACATCTTAGGGATGGGACCCAAGTCAAAATACATCTATGCTTTATATATACTTTACGACACAGACTGAAGATAATCTTGCACAATATTTTTAGTGTGCCTGCATTTTGATGTGACTCCTGATATGAAGTAAAAATATGGAATTCTCACTCATGGTGTCAGACTTTGGGGCACTTGGAGTTTGGATGTGTGAGTTACAGATGTACAACCTATATACCACATGTTAAAAATTAAAAAAAAAATCATATCATAATGGTTCAGTTCTATAACAGTGCTTTTGAAAGTTACTTACAAATACACAAAAACACAACCATTCTTGAATTCAAGGGTTACATTTTTGTGTATATCAGTAGATACCTAAGTGCTTGAAAGTGTGAGATATTTAACATTCGCTCTCCCTGGTGACAACTTTTTCAAATAGTCATCAATCCTCTTAAATCATTCGTTAATATTTCCTTTATGCCTTTTTTATTTAGAAAATAGTAAGACTTTCTCATCTGAGTGAATAGCATTATTTTTATTATAATTGTAGAGATTTTGCTTTTTTGGAGGCAGGAAATAGGAAAGTAAACCATAGCCCATTCAAAATGTTACATAAAAATTTAGTGTTAAATACAAGAATTAACTATAATGGTGAAAAATTGAAGTCTCATGAGAGAAAAGAAAGGAAAATGAGTGTGAATAAAAGCATTCTTTCAAATGCTGTACAAAGCAACCTGTAAAATCACAAGATTTTAGGAAAGAAATACAGTGCACTCCTTTGATTTCGGGGTCTTTATTTGTGTAGCAGGATTTTGGTATTCCAATTTCCCTTGTTCAGTCTTTCATGCTGTACATACGTATATGAATGTATTCTCAGGCTACTAAAATACCAGACGTGTGCACTTCTGTGCATTCTTTTTAAAATCTGAGTCTTGCCCAATTTCCCTTCTGATTTTCACAACTTTATGCAGCATTACATGTGTGCTATGTGTGTCCACATGTGTGTACATACACATAATTTATCATTATCAGGACAAATTTTACATATCCTGGTAAAGCAGAAATCTATGAATACATTATCTTCCAGACCCCTTTGTCATGTCTTCCAAAATGTTATGTTTTTAACTTTGGCTTATCTTTATTATATAAAATTTCAAACCTATGCAATGAAGAGAAGACAATAAAATGAATTCCCATGTTCTTATCACTTAAAACTAATTTTAATAACTACATGGATTGTCCAAGTTCCAGTGGTTTTGTTCACTGGAAATATCTGTGATTCCATGGAGTTCAATGTCCAATGGACCATTCCTTCTCTCCTGGGTTTCCCCCTTACCTCTGTCTTTTTTATTTTATTTTTCCCCTCTGACTTATTCTTTCTCTTATGTTAGCTTTTTCTGTAAAGGATATTACAAGGAAAGAGTATAAGCATGCAAACAAAAAGAGAAGACATACTATGATGCTAGAATACAACTCCGCTATGTTCCGTGGTTGTCACTCTGAAGACACAAGAGCTTCTGCATTACCCAGATGTGTGTCCAGTGTCCACCTATCCTGATCATCTGTTGTGCCTGCCAAAGGCTGTCACTGACAACAATAACTGTGGGCAGGCATGCGACACAGCAGTTAAGATGCTGCTTGGGCACCTGCATCCCATATCAGAGCGCCTGGATTCTTCCAGTTCCAGCTCCCTACTGATGTGCATCCCAGTAGGCACCAGGTGATGAACTCAAGTACCTGAGTCCCTGCTACCCACCTGGGAGACTTAAATTGGGTTCAAGGCTCCTGGCTTTGACCTGGCCAAGTTCAAGTTGCAAACATTTAGAAAATACATTAGCAGATTCTCTCTCTCTCTCTCTCTTCCCCCCTCCCTCCCTCCCTCCCTCCTTCCCTCCACCATTCAAATGAATAAAAATAAATTTAAAATTTAAAAGCACTAACAAGTAAACCACTGCTTTTACAAAATGAGTGTTTCTAATTCATACATTTTGATATAAATTAATATAGTTGTTTCTTTCCTAAAACTTAGCTCATTTGAGTCTCCAAGAGAGCAGGATGTTGTGCTGGGGATGAGACTAAGAATTAAGCCTGGTGTGGTAGTGAGCAGTACCACAGAGCAGAGAAAGAATCTGGTTGTTTCACCATCAGTATTGAGAGCAACATGCATGCAAGAGCTCCTGGGGCTGTGATGAATATGGAAGGACAGCATTCCTGCCCTCCAAAACGAATTCAGAGTTACTCTTAATGTGTTACAGATGTAAGCACCTGACACTTGGTACAATTAGTACCATGTATTAAGTGCATTTTGATTAACTGAACATCTGTGATATAGTTTAGATGCCAAATCTGCATCGTAAGATTGTGGGCAAGAGGGTGCTCAGGTTAACTTTAAAAGGAAATATTTAACATAATTGGTTGCTCAGGAGCTGTCTCTGTTAAATATACTTCTAATGTGGCTAATTTTTAGGTCAGATTGTGATATTATGGGTAGTGCATTTTTTAAAAGCTCGGACTCTTAAAACACGCAGTGAAATGTTAGTAATATGAAGTGTCTGGAATTTGCTTTAATATAATCTTGGAGAATAGGATTAGTGGGTAAGAAAAAAGAAACTAGGCTGGTCCTGAGTCCATCAATGTCAAGGCTGAGAGATAGAAACAATGGAGTTATGGGATACAGCAAAAGCAGTGTTAAGAGGAAAGTTTATATCAATAGGTGCCTACATCAAGAAACTGGAAAGGCACCAAATAGATGAGCTTTCAATGCATCTCAAGGATCTAGAAAATCTGCAGCAAACTAGACCCAAATCTAGTAGAAAAAGAGAAATAATCAAAATCAGAGAAGAAATCAACAGGATTGAATCCAAAAAAACATTACAAAAAATCAGCCAAACGAGGAGCTGGTTTTTTGAAAAAATAAACAAAATTGACACCCCATTGGCCCAACTAACTAAAAAAAGGAGAGAAAAGACCCAAATCAGTAAAATCAGAGATGAAAAAGGAAATGTAACAACAGACACCACAGAAATCAAAAGAATCATCAGAAATTACTACAAGGACTTGTATGCCAGCAAACAGGGAAACCTATCAGAAATGGATAGATTCCTGGACACATGCAACCTACCTAAATTGAACCAGAAAGACATAGAAAACCTAAACAGACCCATAAGTGCGTCAGAAATTGAATCAGTCATAAAGGCCCTCCCAACAAAGAAAAGCCCAGGACCAGATGGATTCACTGCTGAATTCTACCAGACATTTAAAGAAGAACTAACTCCAATTCTTCTCAAATTATTCAGAACAATCGAAAAAGAGGGAATCCTCCCAAATTCTTTCTATGAAGCCAGCATCACCTTAATTCCTAAGCCAGAAAAAGATGCAGCATTGAAAGAGAATTACAGACCAATATCCCTCATGAACATAGATGCAAAAATCCTCAATAAAATTCTGGCCAATAGACTACAACAACACATCAGAAAGATTATCTACCCAGACCAAGTGGGATTCATCCCTGGTAGCAGGGATGGTTCAATATTCGCAAAACAATTAACGTGATACACCACATTAACAGACTGCAGAAGAAAAACCATATGATTATCTCACTAGACGCAGAGAAAGCATTCGATAAAATTCAACACCCTTTCATGATGAAAATCCTAAGCAAACTGGGTATGGAAGGAACATTCCTCAACACAATCAAAGCAATTTATGAAAAACCCACGGCCAATATCCTATTGAATGGGGAAAAGTTGGAAGCATTTCCACTGAGTTCTGGTACCAGACAGGGATGCCCACTCTCACCACTGCTATTCAATATAGTGCTGGAAGTCTTAGCGAGAGCTATTAGGCAAGAAAAAGAAATTAAAGGGATACAAATTGGGAAGGAAGAACTCAAACTATCCCTCTTCGCAGATGACATGATTTTTTATTTAGCGGACCCAAAGAACTCTACTAAGAGACTATTGGAACTCATAGAAGAGTTTGGCAAAGTAGCAGGATATAAAATCAATGCACAAAAATCAACAGCCTTTGTATACACAGGCAATGCCACGGCTGAGGAAGAACTGCTAAGATCAATCCCATTCACAATAGCTACAAAAACAATCAAATACCTTGGAATACACTTAACAAAGGAAATTAAAGATCTCTACAATGAAAATTACAAAACCTTAAAGAAAGAAATAGAAGAAGACACCAAAAACTGGAGAAATCTTCCATGCTCATGGATTAGAAGAATCAATATCATCAAAACGTCCATTCTCCCAAAAGCAATTTACAGATTCAACGCAATACCAATCAAGATACCGAGGACATTCTTCTCAGATCTGGAAAAAATGATGCTGAAATTCATATGGAGACACAGGAGACCTCGAATAGCTAAAGCAATCTTGTACAACAAAAACAAAGCTGGAGGCATCACAATACCAGATTTCAGGATGTACTACAGGGCAGTAGTTATCAAAACAGCATGGTACTGGTACAGAAACAGATGGATAGACCAATGGAACAGAATAGAAACACCAGAAATCAATCCAAACACCTACAGCCAACTTATATTTGATCAACGATCCAAAACCAATCCATGGAGTAAGGACAGTCTGTTTAATAAATGGTGCTGGGAAAACTGGATTTCCACGTGCAGAATCATGAAGCAAGATCCCTACCTTTCACCTTACACAAAAATTCATTCAACATGGATTAAAAACTTAAACCTACGACCCGACACCATCAAATTATTAGATAGCATAGGAGAAACCCTGCAAGACATTGGTACTGGCAAAGACTTCCTAGAAAAGACCCTGGAGGCACAGGCAGTCAAAGCCAAAATTAACTACTGGGATTGCATCAAATTGAGACATTTCTATACTGCAAAAGAAACAGTCAGGAAAGTGAATAGGAAACCGACAGAATGGGAAAAAATATTTGCAAACTATGCAACAGATAAAGGGTTGATAGCCAGAATCTACAAAGAAATTAAGAAACTCCACAACATCAAAACAAGCAACCCACTTAAGAGATGGGCCAAGGACCTCAATAGACATTTTTCAAAAGAGGAAATCCAAATGGCCAACAGACACATGAAAAAATGTTCAAGATCACTAGCAATCAGGGAAATGCAAATCAAAACCACAATGAGGTTTCACCTCACCCCGGTGAGAATGGCTCACATTCAGAAATCCACCAACAATAGATGCTGGAGAGGATGTGGGGAAAAAGGGACACTAATCCACTGTTGGTGGGAATGCAAACTGGTGAAGCCACTATGGAAGTCAGTCTGGAGATTCCTCAGAAACCTGAATGTGACCCTACCATTCAACCCAGACATCCCACTCCTTGGAATTTACCCAAAGGAAATTAAATGGGCAAACAAAAAAGCCATCTGCACAGTAATGTTTATTGCAGCTCAATTCACAATAGCTAAGACTTGGAACCAACCCAAATGCCCATCAACAGCAGACTGGATTAGGAAATTATGGGACATGTACTCTACAGAATACTATACAACAGTCAAAAACAATGAAATCCGGTCATTTGCAACAAAATGGAGGAATCTGGAAAACATCATGCTGAGTGAATTAAGCCAGTCCCAAAGAGACAAATATCATTTGTTTCCCTTGATTGGCGACGACTAACTTAGCACCAAAGGGGAAACCTGTTGAAGTGAAATGGACACTATGAGAAACAGTGACTTGATCAGCTCTTGTGCTGACTGTTGTTGTACAATGTAATACTTTATCCATTTTAGTATTTTTTTTTATCCTAGTACTAGTGCTTGAACTCTGTAATTAACACACAATTATTCTTAGGTGTTTAAATTTTAACTGAAAAGTGATCCCTGTGAAATATAAGAGTGGGAATAAGAGAGGGAGGAGATATACAATTTGAGACATGCTCAATCGGAACTGCCCCAAATGATTTAGTTAGAATTGAGCCAGGGGATTCCCATACAATCCCATCAAGGTGGCATGTACCAAGGCCATCTCACTAGTCCAAGTGATCAATTTCAGTTCACAGTTGATCATACTGATAGGTCTAAGAGTCAAAGGGATCACACAAACAAGACTAGTGTCTGCTAATACTAACTGATAGAATGAAAAAGGGAGAGAATGATCCAACATGGGAAGCGAGATACACAGCAGACTCATAGAATGGCAGATGTCCTAAATAGCACTCTGGCCTCAGAATCAGCCCTTAAGGCATTCGGATCTGGCTCAAGAGCCCATGAGAATATTTTAGGCATGGAAAGCTAAGACACCCTGAAAAACAAAAAAAAAGAAGACCTAAATGAAAGATCTCTGCGAGTGAGATCCCAGTGGAAAGAACGGGGCCATCAAAGAAGGAGGTACCTTTCTCTGAAGGGAGGAGAGAACTTCCACTTTGACTATGACCCTGTCGGATTAAGATCGAAGTCGGCGAACCCTAAAGGCTTCCATAGCCTCGGCAACTCATGACTAGAGCCTAGGGAGATTACTGACGCCATAAACAAGAGTGTCAAATTGTTAAATCAACATCAGGAGTCACTGTGTACTTACGTCTCATGAGGGATCTGTCCTTAATGTGTTATCCAATGTGAAATAATGCTATTACTAGTACTGAAACAGTATTTTTACACTTTGTGTTTCTGTGTGGGTGCAAACTGATTAAATCTTTACATAGTATATACTGAATCGATCTTCTGTATATAAAGATAATTGGAAATGATTAAAAAATCTTGGTGTTAAATTGGAAATTGCATAGACAATTAATCAATTCTTTAAAAAAACTCATGTAGGATCTCTGTCCTTAATGTGCTGTACATTTTGAATTAATACTATAACTAGTACTCCAACAGTATTTTCACTTTGTGTCTCTATGTGAGGGAAAACTGTTGAAATCTTTACTTAACATATCCTAAACTGATCTTCTGTGTATAAAGAGAATTGAAAATGAATCTTGACGTGAATGGAAGGGGAGAGGGAGCGGGAAAGGGGAGGGTATCGGGAGGGAGGGAAGTTCTGGGGGGGGGAACCATTGTAATTGTACTTTGGAAATTTACATTCTTTAAATAAAAGCTATAAAAAAAAGAAACAATGGAGTTCAACTGATGATCCTCTCTGCTATTGTATGTTTCAGTTTTGATACAAAAACAGATGCAAATAAACATAAATATTACACAATTGCAACTGTGTATACATACAAGTACCCACACAAGGGGTCTTTAAAAAGGTAATAGAAAATGCCTATTATGGAAAAACTATGCATAGATTTTAAAATCTTTGGTGTCAAAATAAACTTATCTGTTAATGCCCTTCTCCACAAACTGTTTGAAGAACCTTCATGAACATTTATTCCCTCTTCCAATAATCAATCAGGCAATCTTAAATTGCCATGTGATATTATCAAAAGAAATCTTTTTCTTCACCAAAAACAGGTGGTTGTGGAAAGCACAAGTTACTTATTCAATGTGAGTCAATGAACAATTCTTTGTATTGAGAGCTATTAGTATCTAGCTAGTGAGTCTGAAGTTTGGAGCAGAGGTTCACAGCTGTGAAAGGGAGACTTCCTACCCAGACCTCCCAAAGGGAAGTGCTGTCTTCCTGCTAGATCAGACTGAGCAACTAAAGGGACTCCTGTGACATCGCCCATACAACTGCAGAAGAGGACCCCTCAGTGAAGTTTCTAGTAGATGGCAGGAAGTGCTGCTGTTGAGGTGAAGTAATGTTGGCATTTGCATAAGGTTAAAAAAAAGAACAAGTATTAAGCAGACTGGATTTTGTCTTTGGGCCTCTGGCAGAGTGCTAACACTCACTGTAAAAAAATTTACCAGCCTCAAAAGTAGCAAGAGTCTTTACCATCCTTTTGATGCAATTAGTTTCTTTGCTCCATTTATTTCATAATACATAGCAAGGATTATATGACAAATTTCAAAGATTACTTTTAAAGCAAATTTTCATATTTTGAAACAATGTGTCTTGTAAGCAGTAAGCAATACACTGAAATAATGTGTTCTTCAGAAGAGATTTAAAATGTATATTATATAAACTACATATAGATTTCAAAATTGTTCTATATCAAAATAAACAGCTTTTAATTATATTTTTCCACCAACTTGTTTTAATAAAAAACTATTTCTTTTATTTGAAGAGTGGGGGCCGGTGCTGTGGCTCACTTGGTTAATCCTCCACCTGCGGCACCGGCATCCCATATGGGCACTGGGTTTTAGTCCCGGTTGCTCCTCTTCCAGTGCAGCTCTCTGCTGTGGCCCAGGAGTGCAGTGGAGGATGGCCAAGTGCTTGGGCCCTGCACCCCATGGGAGACCAGGAGAAGCACCTGGCTCCTGGCTTTGGATAAGCACAGCACCGGCCATATCAGCCATTTTGGGGGTGAACCAACAGAAAGAAGACCTTTCTCTCTGTCTCTCTCTCTCTCTCTCTCTCTCTCACTAACTCTATCTGTCAAATAAATAAAAAAGGAAGGAAGGAAGGAAGGAAGGAGGAGTGGCAGAGAGGGAGAGAAAGTGAGAGCAACGAGGGGAGGGGAGAGAGAGGAAGAGAATGAATGAATCTTCCACCTGCTGATTTACTTTCTGAATGCTCACAGCAGCCAGGACTGAGCCAGGCCAAAGCCAAGAGTGAGAAACTCAGTTCCGGTCACCTATGTGCATGACAGGGATCCAAGTGCTTGAACCATTACTTGGTGCTTCCCAGAGTCCACATCACCAGGAAACAGGATAGGAAGTGGTAGCAGGACTCAAGCCCAGGCTCTCTGCTATGGGATGCAGGCATATCAAGCAGTGGGTTAGTCCACTGAATGTGTAAGCAAGTCCACCCCTTAATTTTTTTAACTGTTTTATATTTGTATTGAAAATACATTTGCTTTAATAAAAGCTGTAAATTTTATCAGCATGAAGGCTCCTTTTTTCTCATCATTTTTTGAAGCTGTGGCAGACAACCTTTCCAGTTACTACCAGTTTGCAAACTTTTGTTCCATTCTTGTTGGTAGTAAAGGAAAAGTAAGTGTGTCATCACATGAAAGGAGAACCTGTAGGGATTGCTTGCACAAAACCTTTCTCTGTAGTACAAGGTGCTGCTGTATTTATTAACTAAATTTAATGGGATTAAAATAATCTCCTAACTACGGATAGAAATGAGGCATGGATGTGTGTGTGTGTGTGTGTGTGTGTGTGTGTGCAAGCGCACGTGTGAGAGAGATAGACAAACAGACCTTGGAAAGCTGTTTTATTAAGCACCTTGTACTTAGTACAGTATTGACATCAACAAGACAGCAGAGTAGGCATTGGGTACCATCGACCCCTGCAGATCAATCACTCTGACAGCCACCCTGTGGGGACCTGGGAATCGGGTGGAGACGTTCCCTAACATTGATGGAACACAACACACTGAAGAAGGTAAGCAATTTCAATTGACTCAGATGATGCCTCTTGCAAGGTGAACAGCTCAATGTCAGGGGAGATGCCCTTGGCCTGTGTTTCCTCAAATGGGGAAAGTCAAAGCACAGTTAGTGAGCAAGTGGTTCCCCTAGCCAAGCAGGACACTACTCAAGAAGCCCACTTGTCTCTCACCAACACGGAGGTGACTGTTGTGGTACTAGTTAGGGAGAGGCTGGGAGCAGGGAAGAAAGTCTATAGGCTCCATCAGGCAGTCCACCCACAATCACATCTGATGCTTTTCAGACAGACTGACCCTTCACTGGCCCAAGGACATCAACCATGCTCCACAAATCTCAACCATCCCCACTACCCATGACAACCCCAGATACCAAGTGTTAGCCTTTGCAATCACACAGCCTGTTCCACTCTGTAGGAGAAGATATGCAAAATCGAGCATTTCAGGACACTGTTCTAGGGAAAACCAAAAGGAGACTCTCAGTGTGTGTCCAGTATTTGCATAACAAGAGAAGGAACACAATCTGAAAAATCCCTACCCCTCAAAGAGGGAACGAGAGGGCGGGGACAGACTCATCCACAGACAGTCTAGCCTGGCTTACAGAGGAAGGTGTTTCACTCCTGAAGTCAGCCAATCAAGTCCAGCAAGGGTGATAGTTTCTTCAAACATGAAGACAGCAATGAAATTCTTCAAGGAACATAACACCAACACGAGGACAAAATAAGACTCCATTAATCAACATCAAAGAAACAGGGACCTGCAAACTGCTTGAAAAATAATTCTAAATAATGTTGTTTTTTAAAGCAATTTATTTATTTGAAAGTCTCAGTGTCAGAGAGAAGGAGAGACACAGAGAGAAAGAGACATTCCTTCCAAAGGTTTACTACCCAAATAGTCACAACAGCTAGAGTTGGGCCAAGCCAAAGCCTGGAGCCTGAAACATCATCCAAATCTCCCATGTGGGTGGCAGGGGCCCAAGCACTTGTGCCATCTTCTCCCACTTTTCAGGTGCATCAGCAGGAAGCTGGATTAAAAGCAGAATGGCCTGGCCTTGAACCAGCTCTCCAACATGGAATGCTGGTGCCTCAAGTGACAGCTTCTTAACTCAATATACCACACATTGTGGTGCAGTGGGTTAAAGCCACAGCCTACAGTGCCAGCATTCCATATGGGCGCACATTCGTGTCCCGGCTGCTCCTCTTTTGATCCAGTGCTCTGCTGCGGCCTGGGAAAGCACTGGAGGATGGCCCAAGTCCTTGGGCCTCTGTACCCATGTGGGAGACCTGGAGGAAGCTCCTGGCTCCGGGCTTCAGATTGGCGCAGCTCTGGCCATTGCAGCCATCTGGGGAGTGAACCAGTGGATGGAAGATCCTTCTCCTTCTCTCTGTCTCTGCCTCTCCTTCTCTCTGTGTGTAACTCTGACTTTCAAATAAATAAATGGATAAATCTTTTTTTAAAAAAAAAAAAAAAAGCTCAATGAAATCAGAACACCAATACATAAACAAAACAAGAAGAGGTAGAAATAAATAAATCATTAAAAGAAATAATTTTTTAAAAAAAACCCCAGAAACTCTAGAATAACAGAAAAGTACAATGGATGAAATGAAGAAATTGTTCAAATTCAAAGACAAAGTGAAAATTCCAAAACCAGCAAAGAGGCTCATCACACGCATGGTACTTCCAAAGGGCTACCAATGGATATATCAGCAGAAACACTGCAGGCAGAGAAAGCATCGGATGATATATTCAAAGTGCTGGATGCGAACAGCTACCAACCAAAAATATTTTACCTGGCAAAACTGCCCTTCAGAAATAAGGAGAGAGGGGCAGAATTTGAAACTCCTAACTCTCCTTCCACACAAGAATGCACCAAACAAGCACCTGCTCCTGAATGAATTCCTTCCAGAAGTCAGAGACCAGCTAGACTCCTACCCACAGTCAACCCAGAGAACAGCCATGTCACACATGTGGGAGGAGCTGAGGCTTGCTCAGGGATGCACCCCACCAGGCACCGTGCATAACATCAGGAACAAGATTTCCAACACTCAGGTCCTCCCTGTGGAGAGAAGGGTTTAGACCTCACACAAACTACCATAATGCTAAGGTTCTCCACAGTTCGGTTCTTCTTCTTTGTTTTCTCCCATCCACTGGTTCACTCCCCAGATGGCCACAATGGCCAGAGCTGGGTCAATCTGAAGCCAGAAGCCAGGAGCTTCTTCAAAGTCTCCCACTTGGGTGCAGAGGCCCAAGGAATTGGGCCATCTCCCACCACCTTCCGAGGCCATAGCTGAAAGCTGGATCAGAAGAGGAACAGCTGAGACTCAAACCAGTGTCCACATGGGATACTGGCACTGCAGGCGGCGGCTCTACCCACTATGTACGCCACAGCACCAGCCTCAATGGTTTTGTTCCTAATTTATCAACTCTGGTTGCGGAAGGATTTAAATTTATGTGAGTCTCTCTAGACAAGAGGAAAAAAAGCGGCAGTTATAGAAGGGCAGGCGAGCATACCAGAGGACTTTATTTCCCAGGAGCACTGCAGAGAGAGGGCTTTAGATACACTGCCCCCTGTTCTCCTGGGAGAGGGTAAGTGACACATGCTTCCAGCGGCTATTTGGTGGTCTGATTTGTAATTAATTGCAGCAGGGAGTTAAAGGCACAGGCAAGTACCAGACTGCCAGCGGCCTGACAGGCAAGACAGCCTATCCTGAGCCTTCACTCCTGACGTGGCTTAATAATAACTACAAGACTGTTAATTCCCCCAAGAAGTAGTTTGTCCACACATTAAGTGCCCTATCTTTATAGATTCCACCCCAGGGACAGTGCATTCGACTTCCTAGCTCTGGGGATAGATGGAACTAAGTAAATGTGAGTCTTTGTAGACTATAGAAGAAGCAATGGTTTTATAAGGCTATACAGGCACTAACACAGACTTCATCCCCTGGGAGAAGACAAAGAAAGGGTTGTAAACATACAACTCAGTGTTCGTCCAGAGAAAGTGTATCTCCCACACATAGAGCACTCCAGCTTTCACAGCTACCTCCTAGCTCTTGGAGAGGAAGAGAACCCAACATAGGAGTCTCCCTATAACCCAGAGCACAGGGGTTGTTTTAAACACGCTTACATACCATTCTGGGGTCTATACCCCCTTACAGCAGTACAGAAAGGGGAGGGACTAGAATGTGCAGCTCCGATTTCCTTGCCAGAAGTAGCTTATAGCACACACATGCAGTTGCCACTTACAGCCTGGGTTCTGACAAACTTCCATCAGGAAGCTCAAGGGGGAGACGGCAACCCTCTGAGTCTGAGCCAGACTAGGCATTTCCTGAGTCTTCCCTCCAGCTCATCCTAGTGAGGAACCCAGGTTTACCCTTTCTCCCTGACAGGAGTTTGTCCACACACCAAGTGTCAGATCTACAGCTCCTAGCCAATGAACCTTCTTCGCAACTTAGTTCTGAAATTGAAGGGGATTTGTATTCCTGAGTCACCCCCTAAGCCACAGAAGACAGAGTTGGATGTCTAATGGGTTCACTGTCAGCAGCTCTCTGCCCACAGAGGATGCAGCCTGGATGTAGGCACAGGTATACACACTGCACAGAGAGTGGCAGACAAATGCTCACATTCAGCTTCATCATGAAGACAGAGGAAACCTGACCACGCACCCAACACCTCAACCCTTCCACCTACATGTAAAGAGTCTAACTTCTACCTCACGAGTCTCAAGGTACTTACAGTTTATGGTAAATCATAATCTCCAATGGGCCACTAAAAGCAGAAACAACAGATTGGACAAACACAAAAATTCAAGAGACACCGAGAAATCGCCTGCCAGTAGATGTATGACATCATTCTCTTACTCAGAGCCAAACTGACAAGGTAGGGAGAGACAGATGTATTATGTAATTCACAGAAATGAAAAGAGAGTCATGGAAAATTAAGAAACAGAGGAATATATTCCAAATATAACAATGTAAATCTCCAATATGTGGCCAAGTGAAGTGTAGATATGTGATCTTCTTAACAGAGAATTCACAACAGTGGTTATAAAGATGCCCACCAGGGGCCTGTGCTGTGGAGTAGTGGGTAAAGCCGCCACCTGCAGTGCCTGCTTCCTATATGGGCACTAGTTCTAGTCCTGGTTGATCCACTTCCAATCCAGTTCCCTGCTGATGTGCCTGGGAAAACAGAGGGTAGCTCATGTCCTTGGGCTCCTGCACTCAAGTGGGAGACCCCAAAGAAGCTCCAGGCTCCTGGCTTCGGATCAGCCCAACTCCAGGCATTGCAGTCATTTGGGTAGTGAATCAGTGGATGGATGATCTCTCTCTCTGTCTCTGCCTCTGCCTCTCTGTAACTCTGCCTTTCAAATAATAAAAAATGTTAAAAAAAAAAAAAAAAGATCCCAGCCAAGGTCAGGAGAGTAATGCAAAAGCAAACAGAGAATTTTATCAAAGATAGAGAAAGCTGTTCAAACACCAAACAGAAACCACAGAACCAGTGAAGACTATAACTAAAATGAAAAATTCAGCAGAAGAGTTCAATTACAGACTAGTGAACAAAAGAGAAGCAAATAAAACCCAGGCCCAGGAAGCCAAAAAGACACCAAGTAAGATGACCCCAATGAGACTGATACCAAGGCATCTCATAATAATATTATTATCAAAAGTTAGTGAGAAAGTATTGGTTGTAGCAAGGGAAAAGGAACTTGTTACAAACAACAGAACCCCCAATAGATTAACAAGTTTTTCGGCAGAAACTCCGTAGGCCAGCAGGGAGTGGGATAATAAAATGAAAATCCTGAAAGCAAATCAATTATTATGTACAATAACTTTGTCTTTCTAAACTAACAGGATAAACAAAAGCTGAGTTTATCATCACTAGACCTGCCTTAGAAGCAATACCAACGGGAGTCCAAACAGAAGGAAGAAGCCGCTAAATAGTCACATGAAAACACACAAATGTATAAAACTCACTGGTGATATTTAAAAGTACGCATACTGTCGAATGCAAAGCATATAAACATTATAACAGCAGAGGGAAATAAACTATATCTCTGGTATAAAAGTTAAAAGATAAAACTGTTCAAAACAACCAGGGCCGGCGTGTAGCATAGTGATTAAGACACTACTTGGGAAACGGATTCCATATCTAAGTGCCTGGCCCAAGTCCTGGCACCACTTCTGATTCAAACTTTCTGCTAATGTGAACCCCGGGATATAGCAACAGGTGGCCCAAGTTCTTGAATCCCAGCACCCACTTAGGAGAACAGGTTTGAATTCCAGGCTCTTGGCTTCAGACTGACCCAGCTCTGAATGCTGTAGACACTTGGAGCTTGTACCAGTGGTTGGGAGATCTCTGTCTATCTCTCTGTCTTCCAAATAAATAAACAGGACTTAAAAAAAAAAAAAACTTCCAATAATTTAAGGTATATAAGTAATAAAAATATGTAGATTGTAACCAAGAAATAAAAGGTAGAAGTGGTAAAAGTACAGTTTTTATATGTAATCAAAGTGTTATTAGATAAAAAATGGCCAGTGCTAAGTATAAGATGTTTTATCTAAGCCCCAGGGTAACCACAAAGCAAAAGCCGATAATGAATACACAAAAAGAAACTAAAAGAAGCACACCACTATAGAAAGCTGCCAAACCGTAAAGGAAGACAGACACAGAGAAAGAAAGGGACAACGGATCTACAAAACAACCAGAAGACAATTTTTAAAATCGTGCTAGTAAGTTCTTAGCTATCAATAATTACTTTGAATGTGAATGAGTAAAATTCTCCAATCAAAGGCATGAAATGGTTACATTGATTTTGGGGGTGGGGGGAGGCTAACTCTAAGATGCCTAGAAGAGACTCACTTTACCTTAAATACCACTCAGACCAAAAATGAAGGGAAAAAGGAAATAGTCCACATAAACAGAAACCAACAGGAAGCAGGGCTGGCTACACTTACTCAGACAAAATAGACATTAGGTCAGAAACTGTAAAAAGAAACAAACGGATCTTATAATGATAAAGAGGTTAATTCATAAAGAGAGTCTAACCACCATCAATATGTATGCATTGATCACAGGAGCCCCTAAGTTCATGAGCAAACACTGCAAGACCTGAAGGGAGGCACAGACTGCAGCACAGTAACAGAGGGGATACACCAGGGATCAGTGCTTCACATTCAACAGATCTTATAGCACAAAATTAGCAGAAAGATTAGGCTTGATGTGTGCTTCAGATCAAGTGTACCTAACAGATAGACAGAACATTCTACCCCAAAGCAACAGAATACCCATTCTTCTCATGGACTGATGGATTATTCTCCAGAATACATCATATATTAGGCCAAAAACAAGTCTTAACAAATTTGGAAAGATAGAAATCATATCATCCAATCACAATGGTATGAATCTAGAAATCAAACACAGCATGAATCATGGAAAATTAACAAAAATATGGGAATTGAACAATATACTCCTAACAACTTTTAGGTCAGAGAGAAATTAAAGCAGAAACTTTAAAATATATTGAAATGAATGGAAAGAGAAATACAGCATATCAAAATGTATGGGATACAGAAAAAGAAAAGCAGATGTAAGACAGAAGTCGATAGTGATAAATGCCTACCTGAAAAAAATCTCAAATAAACTAACTATATTTCAAGGAACTAGAAAATGAACAACAAACTACTTCCAAAGTTAGTAGAAGGGGAGAAATAAAACAGATTAGGGCACAAAATTAAATAAACATTAAAAATTGATGAAACCAAGATTTTTAAAAATTATATTTTTATTTATTTTGAAAGTAGACCAACAGAAAGACCAATACACATGCACACATACACAGTCTTCCATCTGCTGGTTCACTCTTCAGATGTCTACAACAGCCAGAGCTGTGCCAGGCAGAAACCACAAGACAGGTACGGCGTCTCAGCCTCCCACGGGGGTGGCAGGCACCGCACACTTGAGTCAGCAACTACGGCCTCCCAGGGTGCACAGTACAGGAAGCTTGGGTGAGGAGTGGAATGTGGGCATCCTAACAGGTGACTTAACCACTAGGCCACAACCCCAACCCCAAATGTTGTTTTTATTTAAGATAAAATTAACAAGCATTTAGGTGGACTAACAGAGAAAAATCAGATGTCAAAGAGGAAATATTATAATTGTTACTACAGAAACCAAAAGGATCAAAAAAGACTCCCATAAATGATTATATGTCAATAAAGTGGATGATCTAAATCGGTAAATTACAAGAAACACGCAATCCACCAAGACTAAATTTTGAAGTAGAAAATCTGAACAAAACAGGAATGAGTAAGAATACTGAATCAGTAATCAAAAAGCTTTCAAGAAAGAAAAAACTAGGATCTTATGGCTTTCCTGGTGAATTTTATAAAACATTTAAAGCAAAATTACTATGAATCCTTCTCAAGTCTTCCAAAAAAACAAAGATAAGGACCCACTTCCAAACTAATTTTCTTAGGCCAGTATTCCCGTTACTAAAAACAGACAAGGACACTACAAGAAAAGAAATTGGCCGGCGCCGTGGCTCAACAGGCTAATCCTCCGCCTTGCGGCGCCGGCACACCGGGTTCTAGTCCCGGTCGGGGCACCGATTCTGTCCCGGTTGCCCCTCTTCCAGGCCAGCCCTCTGCTGTGGCCCGGGAGTGCAGTGGAGGATGGCCCAGGTGCTTGGGCCCTGCACCCCATGGGGAGACCAGGAAAAGCACCTGGCTCCTGGCTCCTGCCATCGGACAAGCGCGGTGCGCCGGCCGCAGCGCGCCAGCCGCGGCGGCCATTGGAGGGTGAACCAACGGCAACGGAAGACCTTTCTCTCTGTCTCTCTCTCTCACTGTCCACTCTGCCTGTAAAAAAAAAAAAAAAAAAGAAAAGAAAAGAAAAGAAATTATATGCCAAAACCCCAGGCAAAGACAGATCCAAATATCTTCAACACAATACTTGAAAGTCAAATTTGCCAGCTCCTTAAAGGTATACCACACTGTGATTAAGTAGGACTTAATGGATGCAGAAATACAATGCACAAAATTAAACATCTTTTCATAATAAAACTCTCAACAAATTAAGTATAGAGGTAATATACCCAACAATTTGTATTGATACAATATGCCCCATGAAAAGAAAGGCTATACATGACAGGGCCACAGCTTACATACACTCAGTGGTTAAAACTGAAAGCTAATGCAAGACACTCACTCTCTGACTCCTATTCGACATGATACAGGAAGTCCTGCCCAGAGCAATGCGTCCAGAAAGATTTAAACAATAAAAAAGGCATCTAAATGGGAAACGAATATGTAAAAGTGTGTCTTAGACATTTAGGCTGTTAAAAGAAAATACCACAAACCAAGTATCTTATATATAGTGGAAATGCATTTTACACATTTCTGGAGATGGTAAAGTCCAAGAACAAGGCATATTCTGTGTCTGGTGAGAGCCTCCTGCCCCAAACTGTGCCTTCTGGCTGTCCTCACTTGATGGAAGGAGCAAGGGGGACTTTCTAAATCCCTCCATTTTAAGGGCATGAATTCCATCTATGAGGACTTCAATCCCACAATTTTATCACCTCCTAAGTGCAATCACCTTGGAAATGTAATCATTCAACAGATTAATTCAATAGATTAATTCAACAGATTGATTTTGAGAATACATAAACATTCAAACCACAGCACTCTGTTTGCAGATTGCATTGATCTTATATATAGAAAATTCTAAAGACTCCACCAAAAGGCTGTCATAACTAATTTAAGAAGTCAACAGGGGCCAGCGATGTGGTGTGTGAGTCAGTCCACGGCCTGTGACCCTGGCATCTCACGCTGCACGCTGGTTTGAGTCTGACTGATCTGCTTCTAATCCATCTCCATTTCAATGCACCCAGGAAGGCAGTGGAAGATGGCTCAAGTGCCTGTGCCTCTGCCGCCACCCCAGATGGGGTTCCTGCCTCTTGACTTCAGCCTAACCCAGTCACAGTCATTGTGGACATTTGGGGAGTGAGTCAGCAGATGGAAGATTTCTCTCTCTCTGCGGTCTCTGTAATTGCCTTTCATAAATAACTAAATCTTAATAATTCAATGAAATTATAGACTACAAAACCAACATATAAAAATCGGTTGTGTTTCTGCACTCTAACAACAAAACTTCATATGAAAAAGAAATTGAGAAAACTATGCCATTTATAATTGTATTAAAGAGAATAAAATATTTAGGAATAAATTTAATCCAATGAGGTAAAAGATGTTTACAATGAAAAGTATAAAACATTGATGAAAGAAATTGAAGAAAATACAAAGGAAGGGAAAGATACCCTATGTTCATGAATTGAAAGAATTAATCTTGTCCAGATGTTCATACTACCTAATGTGATATGCAGAATCAATGCAATCTCTCTCAAAATTGCAATGGTGTTTTCCTGAATAATAGAAAATAATCCTAAAGTTTATATGAAACCATAAACAACGCTTGAAACTAACAAATCTTGAGCAAGACGAGCAAAGTTGGAGGCATCACACTTCCGGGAAGTGTGACCATGAAGTAATCAAGACAACAGGATACTCAAAGAAATCAGACACAAACAGTAATAGAACAGGACAGTCCAAATTAAAAATATCTCACACATGTTGCCAAATTATCTTTCACAAAGGTGCCAAGAATACACAATGGGGCAGAATATTATCTTCATTAAATATTTTTGGGGAAACTGAATCATCAACATTCATAGATGGAAAGAATTAAGTTGAATCCTTATGTTATGCCATACACAAAAAAAATCAATTCAAAATCAATTGAAAGTTTAAATTTAAGATGTGAAACCATAAATCCCTTTAAAAAGGAGGGTAGACTCCATTACATCGGTTGACAATGATATTTTGAGTCTGATGTCAAAACCATCACAGGCAATAAAACTTAAAAAAGCAAGTGGATTGACATCAAATTACGAAGTTTCTGTACAGGGCCGGCACCGTGGCACAAGTTAAGCTGCTGTTCTAATGCTGGCATCCCATATCATCAAAGCGGTGGTTCAAGTCCTGGGTGCTCTGCTTCTAATCCAGCTCCCCAGATGGGAGACCCAGATGGAGTTCCTAGCTCGGGCATTAGCTCAGACCAGTTCCACCGTTGCAGCTATTTGGGGAGTAAACCAGAAGATGGAAGATCTTTCGAACTTTCCCTTTCTTCACTGTGCCTTTAAAATAAGTAAATAAACCTTAAAAAAAAAAACACAGTAGTTTCTGCACACCATAAAAAACAACAGAATATAAAGGCAGCCTACAGAACAGGAGAACTCCCATGTTCATTGCAGCATTATTCACAATTGTCAAAATATGGAAACAACCCCAGTGTCAGCTGACAGATGAATGGATAAAGGATTATGTATGCATGCGTGCACACACACTCCCGTACACACAGTGCAATGGCATTTGGATGATTTTTCAGAAAAGGAAATCATGTCACTAGTGACAATACAGATGAACCTGGAGGACATTATGCTAAATGACTTCAGCCAGGCACAGAACACAAATATTAGTATTTCATTTTCTCACTTACACGCCTAATATAAAAAATGTAACTCATAGAAATAGAGAGTAGAAAAGTACTGACCAGGAGTTGGGAGCTGGGGCAAATGGGGGAAGTTGGTCAAAGGGCGCAGGTTTTCAGTCATGAGTAAGTTCTGCAGACTCACTGTACAGCGTGGTGTCTGCACATGCTAGTAGCCCTCATGTGTTGAGGAGCAGGCATGTGGCCTAGTGACTGAGCCGCTGCTTCAGATGCCTGTGTCCCCATTCCAGCTTCTGTCCAGGCAGAGCCCTGCACACAGCCATGGGAACTCCAGTAGATGGAGCCCAGCTCCCTCCGTGGGATATCCAGATTCAGATCCTGGCCCTGGCCTCAGTCTGGACTGCTCTGGCTGCTAAAGGCATCTGGACTGAAGCAAAAGGATGAGAGATTTATCTCTGCTTCTCTGCCTTTCCAACTAACAAAACACTTCTTAATTAAAAACTAATGTCATGAAATGCTGGAAACATATTTAATATATTCACTACATAAACACAAAATAATATAACTATTTGTGGTGATGAATATGTTAATTAGCTTGATTGTGGTTATACATATATCAAAATATCACATTGCACATCAATATACATGACACAATTTTTATTTGCCAATTATATCTCATTAAAGCTGGAAATATTTTTAAAATAGTTTGTTAGTGGCTAATATTTTCTTGAGAAAACAAGAATGTACATGTATGTTGTTGTTGTTTATCAGCTTTGAGCACTGAAGAGTTTTCCTCACTGATATAATTAGTGAAGAAAACTTATGTACTTAAATTTCTTTTTAAAAACTTTATAAAAAGGATTTATTTATTTGAAAGAGTGTCATAAGTAGAGGGAAAACAGAGAGAGAAAGATATCTTCCATCTGCTGGCTCACTTCCCAAATGGCCACAAGAGCCAAAGCCAGAGGCCAGGCACTCCAACCAAGTCTCCCACTTTGGTAGCAGGGGCCCGAGTACTTGGGCTACCTTCCTCTGCTTTCCCAGGCTTATTAGCAGAGTGCCAGATTGAAAGCTGAGTAGCCAGGATTCGAAAAGGCACTCTGATATGGGGTGGAGCTTAATCCACTACACACAACAACGGCCCACTGTGTATTTAATTTTCTATGCTAACACTCTCCTGGATTGCTTGGGTGAGGAAGTGTAGCAAAGTGATAAAAAGCAGACACTAGATCTAGTAAGGCAGTAGTATTAATGGATAGACAGGCAGAGAAGAATCTAGAACCTAAGAATCATTTTTGCACCTGTTTCTACTGCTTACCTATCATTGGGCAAAACTTAACCTCTTTGCACACCCATTAACACACTTACAAAAATAGGACTAAAAATAGCAAGGAACACACTCATCCTGAACTGATCTACCTAGATACTTCAAATTAAGGAAACTGAAAATTAACTTAAAAAGTCTTTTATTCTCTGTATTTAAAACTTTGATTTCTCATAACCAAAGGCGATTCATTCACAAACTCATTAATTAAGTTTTCCCCTTGGCAAAGAATAATTAAGAAGTCTTCATATGCCAATCACTATGCTAGTTACTAAATCTGTCATCAGTAGGCCACACTTTAAATTGTTCCTAAGGGGTGTACATTGTGGCACAGATTAAATCACCACTTGTGATGCCAGCATGCCATATCAGTGTCCGTTCAAAGTCACGGCTGCTACACTCTGATCCAGCTCCCTGCCAACGGGCCTGGGAAAAGGGCAGATGATGGCTCAAGAGCTCGGCCCCTGCCACCCATGTGGGAGGCCAGGAGGGAGACCCTGGCTCCTGGCTTCTGCATGCTCTTGGACCTGGCTGTTGCAGCCAATTGAGGAGTGAATCAGCAGATGGAAGATTCATTTCACTGTCTCTACTCTCCCCCTTCTCTATGTGTTGTCCTACCTTTTGAATAAATAAATAAATATTTTAATGTTATGAATATTCATGTATGTCTTTCAGTGGACATGTTTTCATCTCTCTTAAAAACCTATTTATAATTCATACATATGGATATGTGACCTCTGTGAACATTACAGAATTACAAACTTTAACATTAGGTTGTGGTTTCCCAGTTAAACAAAGCTTTGTTATTTTACCATCTGATGCTATTTTTTTCTTTTTTTTTTTTTTGGATTTTTTTTTTTTTTTGACAGGCAGAGTGGACAGTGAGAGAGAGAGACAGAGAGAAAGGTCTTCCTTTGCCGTTGGTTCACCCTCCAATGGCCGCCGCGGCCGGCGTGCTGCGGCCGGCGCACCGCGCTCATCCGATGGCAGGAGCCAGGAGCCAGGTGCTTTTCCTGGTCTCCCATGGGGTGCAGGGCCCAAGCACCTGGGCCATCCTCCACTGCACTCCCGGGGCACAGCAGAGGGCTGGCCTGGAAGAGGGGCAACCGGGACAGAATCCGGCGCCCCGACCGGGACTAGAACCCGGTGTGCCGGCGACGCAAGGCGGAGGATTAGCCTATTGAGCCACGGCGCCGGCCTGCTGCTATTTTTTTCAAGTGATTTATATGTCCCTCATTATTGCCAGTCCTAGAGTAATACCAGGTTCTACAACCAAAAAAGATGTTGTACACATTGGAAACTCTGAAGGATTTACTAAGAGATATATGAGTAGTCTTCAGAACCTTTGTGCACAATGTATATATGAAAAAATCGGCCGGCGCCGTGGCTCAACAGGCTAATCCTCCGCCTTGCGGCACCGGCACACCAGGTTCTAGTCCCGGTTGGGGCGCCGGATTCTGTCCCGATTTGCCCCTCTTCCAGGCCAGCCCTCTGCTCTGGCCCAGGAGTGCAGTGGAGGATGGCCCAGGTGCTTGGGCCCTGCACCCCATGGGGAGACCAGGAAAAGCACCTAGTACCTGGCTCCTGCCATCGGATGAGCGCGGTGCGCCGGCCGCAGCGCGCCGTCCGTGGCAGCCATTGGAGGGTGAACCAACGGCAACGAAGACCTTTCTCTCTGTCTCTCTCTCTCTCACTGTCCACTCTGCCTGTAATAAAAAAAAAAAAAAGGAAAAAATTATGTATGAATTTCAAAATTCTTCACACCAAAATGAACATCCTTTAGCTTCATTTCTCATGAACTTTTTGAAATACTCTCATATTAAACCCCAATTCAATGCCTTATTATTAACTGAATAAATGAATAAGACAAGGTGCATTTTAACAGCATGAATTTTACCAGGAGGATGGTTCGACTGCTGCTGGATGAGTCTGCTGTTACAGCCAGAGCTGAGATGGCAAATGTGTAGTCATGACCATACACTCCCTGGAATATCAGAGTTGAGACTCTGTTCTCATTAGCTCTGAGTAAATGAGCTAAGCAGGCTGAAACCGATAATGCTCTAGATATATGAGGATATAGAAAATGAGTCTCTTAGGAGCTCAGCTTTAGTAATAAAGAGACAAAAGAAATATTGAGATAACTGAAATTTTATGTAAGTGTACAGAAGTCAATTTTTATTGAATAGGTAGAGTCATTGACACGATTAAAAAATCTTGTACCTTTAAAATCAAATATGATTTTATGATTCTCTGTAATCCATCATTTCTTGAAGAGAACATATACCTGAACTGCATTGTTCACTTACTTGTAGTCTCTAACGAATACATCTAGTGGCTCAACCAAAGGCTCAGGAGATCTGGCCTCTTCTGTGTGCTGCGTCTGTGGTATGACGCCCAGTAAGGAAGGTCCTGACAAACGCACACAGCCTCTGGATCTCTGTGTGCAGATGCTCAGACACAAACGCTATCTGTTCACTACAAAGATTTCACTGGATCATCTTAAGAGACAGTTTTCTTGTGCAACAACTAGCATCAGGACCTGGCACTGGGGTTACTGGGGTTACATCAGTGAGTGAAGCAATGCAGATATACAAGGAGCCACGTGCTTCAGTAGTGATTTTCACTATGCCTACAGAAGTCACGACTATCCCTCTTTAAATCTCTTAACAAAAGTACAAATGTAAATAAAAATAATTTAATTCTTTAAGGAAAAGTAATTTAATTTTTAGACTCATATGCAAATTTTGCTTTCCATACTAGACCTTTTAAAAAGATTTATTCATTTTTTTTTTGAAAGAGTTAGAGAGACAAACAGAGATCTACCATAAGCTACTTTACTCTTCAGATGGCCACAATGGCCAGGCCACAGCCAGGAGTCAGGAGCTTCATCTGGGTTTCCCACATGAATGGCAGGGGCAGAAACATTTGGGCCATCTTCTGCTGCTTTTCCTAGGCCACTAGCAGAGAGCTGGATCAGAAGAGGAGCAGCCAGGACATGAACCAGCGCCCACATGGGATGCTAGCATCACACACAGCAGCTTTATCTGCTACACCACAATTCTCACCCCCTAGATTGTTTTTAAAATTCATTCTGTCTTGGCCTTCATAACTAGAATGACCCTCCAAGCAAGCGTGTGTCAACAAGGCAAAGGTATCTGTTTATTTCCAGTTTTCCAAGTACACTGAGGTGCATCTAGCACACAGTAGGTACTCGTCTACTCAACGAATTCATGGAGAACACAGACAAATAAACTGCTGGAAACAGCCGGAATGGGACCTAAGCTGAATGAAGAGGCCACGCGCTGCCCCAGAAACCCACTTCTGGCTACACTTATTTTTAGTAAGTCTGGCACTTATTAAAGAACATCGGTGCCAGGTTTCACTTCTGGGTCCTTTCAAACGCTGCTGAGCAGGACGGCCTCTGGGGACGGACAGGGCTGACAAACGGCCTGCCAAGCCGGGACAATGAAGAGAAAGAAGGATGCGCTGTATTCCTTCCAGGCACAAGTGTCTCTCCTAGGCCACAGGGCCAGCTGTGCTCCCTCATCCCAGCACACCAAAGCACCGGCTGGACCTCCTCTGTCATGTCAACCTTAACGTGCATTTCCTCTGCCTAATCTCAGCTATTTTTCTAATTTTCTTTGAATTTATCATACTGATAAAAGGTGACGTTCCATTTCCAAAAGTAGGGTAATTACTTTGTTCTAGGATTTCTATGGCACTGCCTTGTGTCTCTTACAAAAATCAAAGCATCTTCTTAATCTTAGTCCCCAAATGAAACATTGGTGAAAATCCTGAATAGCTGTTCAGTGGAGAGCAATACTAAGGAAAATTGCTATTTATGGGCTCCGTCGTGGCTGATGGCTCTTTTTTACTTTATGAACATTAATTTGGAGATAGCAGGGTAAACTGGAAATAAGAGCCAAGATGCTCAAAGGAACAAAATGACAAATACATATTTTAAAGCTAATTAACGTGAAAACAAAGTGTTTGTGTTCATGACATTTAATATAATTTATTATATATTTTCATTTTGTCTCTATATAATACTTAAGGGGTTAACCTTTCCTGAATCCTATTAGACTTTAATTTTTTTTTAATTTTGAGAAGGGTGAGCAGATAGAATTAAATAATCATAAATTAAATTAAAAAGGAACAGTTGCCTGTGCTGGGACAGAGCAATATTCCAGAAACTCCCCAGAAGCAAGCAGACGTGTGAAATATAAAATTCAGAGCTTTTCCTCAATTGCCGGTATGAAGAGAATCTGTTGGATTTGCTTTGTAGACGGTGAGTCTTACTTAAAAGTACAGAGTCTGCTCAGCTGCCTCTAGTGCATTTATAGCTGTTTTGTTCTGTGGGGAAAAGACAGGGAGAGAGACGAGAGAGTATTTATCCTGATCTGTCGCAATGAGAAATGAGCAATAGAGTGATAATCAGGATGCAACTTAAGATTTACTTATAAGAACAAGACGTTCATGTTCTTCATTAGCACTGGCATTTATTTCATCCCAACTTGTTCTGAATGTAACGGTTTGCTCCCCTGACCTGGAGGTGCCAGAAACATGAATATGTCATAGATAGTTTATGAACAGATGACCCTCCCTCAATTCCCCATGAATAACCCAAATGACAGAGAATACACTGATTCTCTCCATGATGAGATGTCGAGTCTGATCTTGAGAGCCAGCGAGCTCTGAATTCCATGGAAGTTAATACTGATATCATGATTAGAAATAAAATAATGGGCAGATAATGAATTAATACCAATAAGAAGCAAGCGTTATGAAACAAAGCAAACAGAAGACATGATTCTTTCCTAACGATGTGGTCACCTTGTCTTTAGTCATCTGGGACCATATTAGGAAACATCTGGACAACTCACTCAACATTCAAGATTCAGTGAGACACTACTGCAATGCGTGCGCTCTTGAAGGCACTGCAGACACCAAGGTTCTAAGCCACACAAGCTTATGAGAGTCCCTACGATCTAAGGAGGACGGTGACCTCATGGCCAGCAACATTGCTCTCAAGCTCTAAGGGTTTGCATTCCTGAAGCCTCTCATCTGTCCTGGAGTCCTGCTCTTCCTGGTACACAGAGAGAGCGCTGATGCACACGGAACAGAGTGCAGCAATGGTGAGAGAGAAGAAATCCTCCAACTCCCCAGCCAAATCTGCTGAATCCATTCTGGCCATCGACCTACCGTCAGCTACCAAGACAGATCTGCCCTCCACTCAGAAGTTCATGTTTACCTTCATGGTGTATAATGTATGACCTCTAGAAGCTATGCTGTTGGCCTGCAAGTTAATTCAACTTTGCAACGAGCTGGACAGACTGGAATCTGACAATATTTTCCAGCTCCTAAACAGAAGTGAAAACTGAGTATAGTTAGGACACCTCTGCACTTTCATTCAACTCCAACAGCATTATGCAAAAAAAGCATAAAAGTAAGATGTGTAAGACCTCCATAATGAAAACTGCAAAACTCTCATGAAGGAAACTGAGGAAGACACAAAAAATGGAGAAGTCTCCCAGGTTCACGAATTGAAGAATTAATATTATCAAATGCCCATAATGCCCAAGAAATTTACAGATTAGGTGCAATCCCCATCAAAATAGCAAAGATACTCTTCACAGAAGTACAAGAAAGCAAATCTAAAATTCATATGGAAACACAGAAGACTCAGAATAGCCAAGGAATTATCAAACAGTAAAAAAATGCTGAAGGCATCACAATACCAGATTTCAAGACATACTACAGAACGACTGTGACTAAAACAGCATGGCACTGGCTTAAAAACGGGCACAGAGAATAGAAACCCCAGAAATAAATCCATGCATCTAAAAGCAACTTAATTTTGACAAAGGTGTTAAAAATACTCCTTGCCGGCGCCACAGCTCAATAGGCTAATTCTCTGCCTAGTGGTGCCAGCACACTGGGTTCTAATTCCAGTCGGGGCGCCGGATTCTGTCCCAGTTGCTCCTCTTCCAGGCCAGCTCTCTGCTGTGGCCCGGGAGTGCAGTGGAGGATGGCCCAAGTGCTTGGGCCCTGCACCCGTGGGAGACCAGGAGAAGCACCTGACTCCTGGCTTAGGATCAGCATGGTGCGCCAGCTGCCGCAGCCACTGGAGGGTGAACCAACAGCAAAGGAAGACCTTTCTCTCTGTCTCTCTCTCTCACTGTCCACTCTGCCTGTCAAAAAAAATACTCCTTGACAAAAAGGCATTCTCTTTAATAAGTGGTGTTGGGAAAACTGGATTTCCCATGCAAAAGTTCGAAACAAAGCTCCTCTCCTATTCAAAATTCAACTCAAAATGCATCAAAGATCTAAATGTACGACCTGAAGTTATGAAACTATTAGAGGAAAACATGGGAAAAACAATCTAAGACACTGGTTCAGGCAATTTCTTTGGAAGAGACCCCAAAAGCACATGCAAAATATAAGATAAAAGCAAAAATAAACTAAGAAGCTTTGACATGGCCAGGGAAACATCAGCAGAGAGATGACCAACAGAATGGGAGAAAATATTTGCAACTATGCATATGTTAAAGGGTTATGGCGAGGCTGGCGCCGCGGCTCAATAGACCAATCCTCCGCTTTGCGGCACCGGCAGCACACCAGCTTCTAGTCCCGGTCGGGGCTGAGGATTCTGCCCTGGTTGCCCCTCTTCCAGGCCAGCTCTCTGCTGTGGCCCAGGAATGCAGTGGAGGATGGCCCAAGTGCTTGGGCCCTGCACCCCATGGGAGACCAGGAAAAGCACCTGGCTCCTGGCTTCGGATCAGTGTGGCGCGTAGGCCCCGGTGGCCACTGGAGGGTGAACCAACAGCAAAGGAAGACCTTTCTCTCTGTCTCTCTCACTGTCCACTCTGCCTGTCAAAAAAAAAAAAAAACCATAATGCAGAAAAAATTAGTAGACATTTTTAAACAGAAGAAATGCAAATGGCCAACAAACATGGGAGAAAAATGCTCAGTACCACTACCCACCAGGTAAATGCAAACAAACACCACAATGAAGCTTCTCACTCCAGTCAGAATGGTTATTATACAAAAGCCAAAATATAATAAATGCTGGTGAGAATGTGGAGAACTGGGAACTATTACACTCTTCATGGCAATGCAAATTAGCACAACCACAATGTAAAACAGTATGGAGACTCCTCAAAAAAATAAAAGTAGATCTACCCAGCTAGCTCACATTTGGGATTACATTCAAAGGAAATGAAGTCAGCATATGTAACAGATACCTGCATTCCCGTCTTTATGGCAAACCCAACCACAATAGGAAAGATATGGAATTCATCTAGATGTCTATCAACAGATGACTGGATATAGAAAAAAAATACACACACACACACACACACACATACACACACATGATGGAATATTACTCAGCCATGATAAATGAAATCTGACATTTGCAACAAAAATGCAATTGGAGATTATGCTAAGTAAAATAAACCAGACACAAACACTACATATTTTCTCTCATATGTGAAAGATAATATATACATATAGCTAAAATATATATATGTAAGGGTCACTGTTGTGGCACAGTAGGTTAAGCCACTACCTGTCATCACAGCATCCCATATCAGAGTGCCAGTTCAAGGTTTGAGTCCTGGTGGTTCTGCTTCCAATACAGCTCTCTGCTAATATTGCTGAGAAAGGAGTGGATGATGACCCAAGTGCTCGGGACCCTGCCACCCACAGAGACCTGGATGGAGTTCCATGCCCTGGCTTCAGCCTGGCCCAGCTCTGACCACTGCAGCCATTTGGGAAGTGAAGCAGTAGCTGGAAGATCTCTCTCTTGCTCTCTCTCTATCACTATGCCTTTCAAATATGCAAATATATCTCTACAAAACATTCCTTGGTATATATACACATTTGGTATATAGGTCTATATTTGTCTTCACTGAATTATATCCCTTACATAATAATATATCATTCTTTTCTCATTTTAAGATCTTTTTTCATAAATATGTGGTATTAACATATCCATCCTTGCTTTCAGAAAATAATATATGCATGTTTGTGTGTGTATATGTATAATGTTTACATATGAATGAATAAGCTAAATGTTAAAAATTGTTAAGTCTATGTGTGCTAACTGAACTTTTCTTTTTTATGCTTTTTTGTATTATTTGAAATATTTTAAAATAAAGGGAGAAGGTGCCGGCATTGTGGTGTAGCAGGCTAAATGGTTGGCTGCTCTATCAACATACCCTATAGGCATCGGTTCATGTCAGGTGCTACATGTCTGATCCAGCTCTCTGCTAATGGACCTAGGAAAGAAGCTGGTAACCCAAGTGCTTGGGCCCCTACCACCCATGTGAGAGACCCAGAAAGCTCCTGGCTTCCAACTGGCCCAGCCCTGCCTGTTGTGGCTATCTGGGGAGTGAGCCAGTTGGAAGATCTCTTTCCCTATGTCTGTCCCTCTCTCTCTGTAACTCTGCTTTTCAATTAAATTAATAAATCTGTAAAAAAATGAAAATACAAAAAATTTCGGCATAAAGTTCATGATATCAAATCACCATCCCTCAACATCTTTTAAGTTTTGAAGAATTACTTCTCTATTAGTAATCTCATTCAGAACTATCAATCTTTATATACAGGATACATATTCATATCTTACACATATAACATTAAAATATATACAAATATATATCATATGTATGATTATACTTCCTTATATTTTGCATATTTATATATCTTCTATATAATGATATATCCTTAAATGTCCTTGTTAAAGTACCTATTTTCAGGTTTCTGTCCAAGTTATGATTTTCATTTCCTTTTATGGAAATGCTTCTAGAGTAATACTACTTTAAAAAGCAAGAGTTGGCCGGCGCCTTGGCTCACTAGGCTAATCCTCCGCCTTGCGGCGCCGGCACACTGGGTTCTAGTCCTGGTCGGGGCGCCGGATTCTGTCCCGGCTGCCCCTCTTCCAGACCAGCCCTCTGCTGTGGCCCGGGAGTGCAGTGGAGGATGGCCCAAGTGCTTGGGCCCTGCACCCCATGGGAGACCAGGAGAAGCACCTGACTCCTGCCATCGGATCAGCGCGGTGCTCACTGGAGGGTGAACCAATGGAAAAGGAAGACCTTTCTCTCTGTCTCTCTCTCTCACTGTCCACTCTGCCTGTCAAAAATAAAATTAAATAAAAAATAAATAAAAAGCAAGAGTTTTCATAAGACATCAAATACTGTATAATTTATAGAGCTTGACTATCATAATCAGACTCATAATATTTAGAGGTGTTGTATCAGCACATAGCAGTTACCTATAAAATAATATAAATGAAGGAAGAAGTAAGGAAGAGGGAAAATAGTTCCCTAGCATTTCAGGTAGGACGCGAGAGTCATGACACAATGCTATTTAAATTTATCATCTCACATTACTGAGCAGATCTCAAGCAACTTCAAACATACGGAGGGCAGACAATATACCAGGACAGCTAAACCAACACCACAGCTGGGATTTCCGATCTCTCACACAGCGGTTCAATGAGTTGTGTCCAAGCCTGTTTCTTACAAAACTGAGATGACAGAACATAGAGCCCAGGGCCATGAGGATTCAACTGTGATGCCTGTGACGCATTTAAATCACAATCGTATGCGGAACAAGCACACAAACACTTAGATGAGAAGGGTACTGCTACCTTTATTATCACGGTACTACAGAAAGGCACACAGGTGTGCCAATCGGGCTACCTATGCCAAAGTACAATAAAATGTGATCAGTCAACTGTAGGGAGGGCCCAGTATCGCACTCCTGTTAATATTTCTGCCTCCTGAATCATTTCTTATTGCTGCTGTAACAAATTTCCACAAACTTCATGGCTGAAGATAAGATTTCTATCTCCCAGTTCTAGAAAATCAACCTCAGTTTCCCTGCAGGAAGGGCTACCTGATTTTGGAGGCTTTGCAGGGGACTGCATATCCTGGCCTTTCACTGCTCCCAGTCCCTTTCATACCCTTGGGCCATGACCCTGTCCGTCCATCTTCAAAGCACTCAGCACCATTGTGTGTTCTACCACCACATTTCTTTTTTCTTCCTTTTTTTTCTAAAGATGTATTTTTTTATTTGAAAGGCAGAGTAACAGAGCGGGAATGGAGGAGGGATGGAGAGAGGAAGATGGAGCGATTCAGAGAGCTTCCAAACACTGGGTCACCCCCTAAATGGTCAAAGCAGCTGGTGCCAGTCCAGGCTGAAGGCAGGAGCCCAGTGCTCCATCCATGTCTCCCATCTGAGTGGCAGGGAGACAAGTCCTTGGGCCGTCCTCCACTGCCTTTCCAGGTGCACTGGTGGGGAGCTGGGTGGAAAGCGGAGCAGAGAACTCAAGCCAGCACTCTACTATGGGATGCTGGCATTGCTGGTGGCAGCGTAGCTCTCTCCGGTGTTGCACCCGCCCCTGCCATCACTTTGTCACTTTTCTTTCTCTCCATCTGATTCTTCCTGACTCCCTCTTGCAGGGATCTTTGTGATTCCAATGGGTTGACTCACATAATCCAGGATTACCCACCCTGCTCATGATCTTTAACTTAATCACATCTGCAAAGTACCTTCTGCCAAAATAAATAAATAAATAAATAAATAAATAAAGATAATCACAAGTTCTGGGCATAAGAAAGTGAAGATTCCAGGGATGGAGGGTCATTATTCAGTCTATTACACCCATATAGCCACATAAAATGTTAATTAAAGTTATCATGCAATAAAGTACACTTAAGAGAATAGCTCAACCAATTTTCAATGCAGAAGGAAGTAATGTCAGAATATTATAGAAACTAAGGCACAGAAAAATGAGTGGGAGTCGCTATTTTCACGAGTACCAAAATATCCATTGGTGAAATACTTTGACTGATAAAAACTCAAACATCATTTTTTCTGTCTTCCCCAACAGTGACTATATAAAACACATAGCTAGATACGGGATTAGCACAAAATAGATATTTTAGAAATGTTTATTTTCCCAAGAAACCTCGGAAGTAAAAGCAAACATCCACCTTCCAGAAGGGGACCTGGCCTCAGGCAGGTTTTCAGATTCCTCCCAGAGGGGCAGATCCTCAATGCTCAGGCCATGGTGGCAGGGTTAAAAATGTCGGAAAGCCAAGAAACTACAGAAATGACACACTGAGCTACTTGTCCTTGAGTAGCACAATACGGCTCACATTCCACCAAGGTGAGAAAATCTCCCAGTCTGAAACCTTGCGCCTCCAACAGTCAGTCCACATCCTCAACCACAGGGAGCAGACCTTGGCAGTCCTCGTCTGCTGGGGCACCTCTGCCCTTGGACTGAGCCCAGGGCTGGGGAAGACTGAGACTCACAATCTTCCTGGAATGCCTAGTCACAAAGGTCACAGAGGGAGCCTTGAGACAGCCCACGTATTGGGTAGGGGCATAAAAAACAAAAAGAAATCACGCGGCCACCTGACGTTGACTATGAAGCATCCAGGGAAATTTCCTTTGCAGCAGAGAAAGAAGATGTAAGAAACCTTGGCTCAGTTTAAGACAAAATACTAAGAAACAGAATAGCAAGAACTTGAAAATGAAACTTACTAAACAGGATATCTGAAATTGGTTTTACAAAAATAAATGACATTTTCAACATAGTTTTTGCTCTGGGGATGCAAACAGAATGAAAAGGAAGTAAGAGTATTTTTCTGCTGAATGGTAATTGGTAGAACTGGTTAAGTAGTTTATCATTAGATATTATTAAAAGCAAAAGGCAGTGAATAATATCATCAGGATATTAAACATACTGTAGTTGAATTATATTAACATCCTCCAAATAAAATGAAATATAGTTTCTGGATATTAGATTAAGTTTGGCATAGTGTATTAAATAGGAAATGGTACAGAATAACTGTACTAAAAATAGGCTTTTTCTGGATATTGATAATATTATACTTTGAACAACAAGATAATACAAAACATAGAAATGTAAAAGGAAGCTACAGATGTCATCTAGTTTTTCCCATGCGTTTATAGCGACGGCATTTTTCTTTAGAATATATGAGGGACAAGGTGATGAAATAGTCCGACATCTCAACCCATTTTTAAAAAAACGTGTTTCTGTTATTGCCCTAGAAAAAGCTAACCTTAAATCACACAAACTTGGGTTATTTTCTTCTGAGGATTTAGAGTAAACATTTCCAGCGCAAGACGTGTATTTAATAGGAAAGTGACGCTACTCCTTTGCACCCAGCTGTTGAAGAATGTTCAGAAGACACGGGCATCCGTGCCGTGTCTTTCAGCACTGTGTTGTCTCCAGTGATGTGTGTCATTGTGTGTGTGTGTGTGTGTGTGTGTGTGGTTGTGAGATTATACTCCTTTCATGAAGCAATATCTGGAGAATTTAGTCTTTCTCTCTGTCCACTGTTTTCCGTATCATTGTCTCACAAATTTAAAAGCCCTGAACAAGTTTCAGCAGGCGTATCTGAAATGAGATCCTTCAATCAAGCTACTACCTCTGCTGCCCACTAATGCAGAGTCCTTGGCTGCCACCTCTACTTACAGGAATCAGACATTTTCTAAATGTATAAGATATAATTTAGGAGCTGGCACTGTGGCGTAGCGGGTAAAGATCCCATGTGGGTGCCGGTTCGAGTCCCAGGTGCTCCACTTCCAATCCTGCTCTCTGCTATGGCCTGGGAAAGCAATGGAAGATGGCCCAAGTGCTTGGGCCCCTGCACCCACGTGGGAAATCTGGAGGAAGCTCCTGGCTCCTGGCTTCGGATCAGCGCGTTGCGGCCATCTAGGGAGCGAACCAGCAGATGGTAGACCTCTCTCTCTCTTTCTCTCTCTCTCTTTCAAAATCAATCTCAAAAAAAAAAAAAAAAGATATAATTAAGCTCATCTTTACTCCTGTATGCTGCATGCAAATCACAGAAGTGGATAGTTCACACTGAATGTATAACAAAGTGGATGAACAGTTCAATCAATCAATGCAGTAGAATATGCAAATTATTTTCATGCTGCGACATGAACTGGGCCAGTTATGGTATGAAATAACTAAGCCATTCTCTTCCACACTTTGATGTTTATTACTATTATAAGAGTTCTTTGCAGTTAAAATGTCTATTTCTGAAAATGGCCTCGTAAGTACTGACACGCCACAACATATGTGATTATGGCTAACTATACGCAAGCCCCTCTCTCAGTGTGGCAGACACAGGCCACTAGGAGAATGGGAAACTGCTGTTCTCATTTCAACTGTCAGACCTCTGGGAACAGGGCCCAGAAATCTGGATTTTTTAGCAGCTCTGCAGGTGACTGTGATTCACACCAAAATCTGAGAAACACAGATAAAGATGTTTTTATATTAAAAATGACGTTACTTCTGCGTGTCGTATCTTAGAAGTCCATGTGAGTACAACCCCTAAGAACGCTCCATGCAATCTGTATGCTGGGCAAGTACTGGGTACTTAGGACTGCAACACTTGCACCCACTTTATCCTATTAACTGTCTTTTAGCAATTAACAGGAGCATCATACGGAAGATTTTGTGATTTAGCAGGGCCATTGGCTTTCCTCTTACAAGCTTTATATGTTTTTTTTTTTTTGACAGGCAGAGTGGACAGTGAGAGAGAGACAGAGAGAAAGGTCTTCCTTTTCCATTGGTTCACCCCCAAGTGGCCGCTGTGGCCGGCACGCTGCGGCCAGCGCACAATGCTGATCGGAAGCCAGGAGCCAGGTGCACCCATGTGGGTGCAGGGCCCAAGCACTTGGGCCATCCTCCACTGCACTCCCGGGCCACAACAGAGAGCTGGACTAGAAGAGGAGCAACCGGGACAGATTCTGGTGCCCCAACCGGGACTAGAACCTGGTGTGCTGGCGCCGCAGGCGGAGGATTAACCTATTGAGCCACGGCACTGGCCAAGCTTTATACGTTAAAGCTACTCATTCTTCAAGATTATTCCATATATTTAACACAAAAGGTGGCTACCCTGGGCTGTATCCAGGGCAGGGTGGTCTCCTGGGCATCTGACTCCCTGTTGAGTGGAGAGGGTGAATTCTCATCTCCAAAGGCACCCCCACTATTTGCAGATTCTTATCTCTCCATTACAGTTTTCACTTTAAAATGGTTTGAGGGAGACGTGGTTGGGAGACAATGTAAAATGTGTGCTGCGCAGCCACCATGTGTGTCCCCACGCCAGCAGGACTGAGCGTGCACAGCTATCACCCACAGAACTCACTGAAGGAAGATCTCTCAGCCCCATCTGAAGAGCTGGGCTGCAGAAGTGCCCATCTGGAAGACTCTGGCTCAGGAGCCCATGATGGAGAAGTATTTCAGCAAATGGCCCCATACCATTCGCCCCACCATGGGCACCACAATTTCTGTTTCAGCTGTCATTTTCATTTATCTGTCTATGATAACAGCTGTAAGGTTTTCTAAGTTGGATTTTATTGGTCTGGGAAAGCAGTGGGAGATGGACCAAGGTCTTGGGCACCTGTACCCACCTTGGACCTGGAGGAAGCTCCTGGCTCCTGGCTTCTGATCAGCCCAGCCCCTGACCATTGCAATCATTTAGGGGGTGAACCAACAGCAGGAAGACCTTTCGCTATCTCTCCCTCTTACTATTGTAACTCTACCTCTCAAATAAACAAATAAAATCTTTCGGGTCTTCCACATGGTGCAGGTGTAAGGATTCCTAAGTTGGAACAAAAATGAATGGGGAATATCTGAGCTCACACAGGACAGTAAACCAGATACACTATTTACAAGTTAGCTAACTTTAGTGAAATACACATGAGATCAATCTAATGATATCCAATGGTTCTGGTCCTCATGAAAATCCATTCACATACAGGACTGGTGAACGCTTGACTAAACATGACAGTGCCTGCTTCCTCTGCCAATTTTCTTTTTTGGTAATTCTCTCCTCTGTCCATCTTTGTTCCAAGTAACACACTTGCTTTTCAAAGTAAGTGTTTCCATATATCAAATCTCCATATTAATTATGAGAATCATTTGTCTACAGTTAAGCAAAGTTCATTCTGTGAGTTGCAACAGCAAGCACATGAAACTAAGTATTAATGGAAACTATCATCTTACACAAAGCACAATATTTTTTTACATTTTTAAAATACAAATTTATTCATTTATTCTTATTTTAGATTTAACTCTGCACACTTTACAAGAATGCATATTAAATTTGTCATCCTTGTTCTGATTTTCTTCATTTTAATGTTTCAGAGGTTTTTCTTCTAGAGCTTTTACCCAAAATCTGTTTTTACTCTCCAATTTCCCTTTAATTCCTTTTTTGCCTTTGCTTACATCAGTTTCCTTTAAAAACGTCTATTTACTTGACAGAGGTACAGACAGACAGACAACTCCTATACACTGGTTCACACCCAAAATGCCTGCAATAGCCAGGGCTGGGCCAGGCGGAAGCCAAGAGCCTAGAACTCAACCCAGTTCTCCCACGTGTGTGGCAGGGACTTAAGGACTTGAGCCCTCACTACTGTCTCCCATGGTGAGCATTAGCATGAAGCTGGGATACAGAGTGGAGCTGAGGCTGAAACCCAAGCACTCTCACATGGGGTGCAGGCATCCCGATGGTGTCTTAGCCACTGCAGCTACCGCCTACCCCTACAGCACTTCTCAAGTGTTGATTTTTCTCCTCTCTGGAAAGTACACATTGCAAATAGCTGTTGAGGGCAAATGACTTCAGACTTCTCTGTATATCTTTCATGGTTAGAATCAATTTGTTAATTCTAACAAGATGACACAATAAGCAAAACAGCGAATACCAAATTGGAAGAGCTTTGTTCAAGGCCTGACTTAACACACATTAGGGCAAGATCATTATTAACCTTTCCATACAAGCCTCTCATCCAAGCAGATAAAAAAATACTTCTCCTGCATACTCAGGAGGGGTTGCCTGCTCCAACAAACAGTCCAGTGGCCACGTTATATGATAATGAATTGTGGCCAAGCCATACGGAAGGTTCTACAGTTAAAGAGTGTGCTTTGCAAAGTTTGCAGAATCTGGAATAAAAACATGAGTTTATTTGCGTGCAAAAATACCTGAAATCCATGCACAACTCTTTCATGACACACATATTCCATGAATTCTTTACAGACTCTTCATACAAACACAGACTGACTCTTCATGCAGCTTACATTCCAGTAGAAGGGTCAACATTTGAAAGATTGTGATAATGACTAAATTAAATAAGGCATTGCCTATAGCCCTTTAGATCATTAGATAACACACGTGGAAGTTAACATTGTATTGTTGTTTTCCTTTTGCCTATGTTGCCTGTGTTTTCAAGTTCCTAGGACATACAAGTTTCTCTTTTATTACAGTACCAGACTGACTCTTTTGTACAGCCATGTAACGGATCCTTCTTTCAGTATTTAACTGGGGAGATGAAGTAACAACATAATCGTATCACCTATCATAGCTGTTGCATTTATGTCTAATATTCCTTGTATCTATATAATCTCATTCATAGTCTATACCTTGTATGTTTGGGTGCATATTAAATGTAGGGGCTAATATAGGGGCTGGCACTGTGGCGTAATAGGTTAAGCCTCCAACTGTGGTGCCGGCATCCTATATGGGTGCCAGTTCACATACTGGCTTCTTCTTTTCTCATTTAACTCTCTGCTAATGGTCTGGGAAAGTGGTGGAAGATGGCCCAAGGTCTTGGGCACCTGCACCCACGTGGGACCTGAAGGAAGCTCCTGGGTCCTGGCTTCAGATCAGTTCAGCCCCTGACCACTGCGGCCATTTGGGGAGTGAACCAGCAGATGGAAGATCTTTTGCTCTCTCTCTCTCTCTCTATGTGTAACTCTGCTTTTCAAATAAATAAATAAAATCCTCTTTCAGGTCTTCCACATGGTGCACATGGGCCATCTTCTACTGCTCTTCCAGGCTGTAAGCAGAGAGCTGGATCAGAAGAGGAGCAGCTGGGACAGGAACCCAGACCCATAGGAAATGTCAGTGCTGCAGGCGGAGGCTTAGCCCCCTACATCACAGCACCAGCCCCAAATACATCTTTTAAAAAAAGTTTGTATTAAACCTTTTTACATTGTAACCGTTTTACATGTTTATTTACATTTCCTTGTAACTTATAACAAATACTGGGATGATTTTTTTTATTCCCAAGTGTTTAGAATAGTTAATTCAAAAAATTTACTCATAATCATGTCACTACTAAGTCCATACTGTATCTGGATGAATTAATAGGTAATTTAACCTTACTTTATACTTTACTATTTTCATATATCTCTATTTATTTTTCTTGGCAATTTATTCTGAATTTTGGTACTAGTATTCACTTGTTAGAAAATTTTAAAAGAAATTTGAAAAGAAAAATCATGACAAAGAGAAAGAAAAAATTAATAGACCACGAAACAGAAAAGTACTTTCTTTTAAAAACATGATTTTCCTTACAAACCTAAAAAAAAGACAAGTCCTAGAAGACTGAGCAAACAAAGAAAATCACTAGAAATAAATGAAACACAACACAATTCTAGAAGCAGCAGAGTTTTGTTTGGTTGTGTGGCTGTTGCTTTTAATCAGAAAGATAAACGAGGAACTTTTCAATAGCACATGTCTGGACCACTGGTTGGCACCCCTGTTCCACGTCACACTGCCTGAGTTCAATTCCCGACTTTGGCTCCCCTTTCTAGCTTCCCACCAGCCCCAGCTGTTGTGGGCATTTTGAGAGTGAACTAGTGGATGGAAGCTTGTTTTGTCTCTGTCTTTCTGCCTCTCAAATTAATAAAGCAGTCTCTGGGCAGTAGAATTAAAAGACATTTATTTTGATGCAAAGCAAATTTTAAATCCGTGTGTTTTTTTATAATACACATTTTCCACGAGTCTTTTGAAAGCCTACATATGTTAAGCACTTTGAAAAGGAATAAAAATGAAGTTGCCAATTTCCTAGAAAATTATATTATAAAATAGGACTCAAAAATAAATTGAAGACAAAAAGATTCATAATGATCAACTTGAATTAGTAACTTAAAATGCACTAATTCAAGAGAGTTTTCAGGCAAGTTTTGCTAAACATTCAAGAAAAAAAAAACTCTTGAAATACAGCTATTTCACAGAAGAGAAAGAAGGAAATGTTCCAGACTCACTTCTATGGCAAACAGAACCTTAATTCCAAAAATAAACGTGAACAATACCAAACCCGAAAAGGTGAGATTTCATTTCTAGATGTGGCTAAACCAATTCTAAACAGCACCTTTAATACCATAGTTAGCCTTGGACATTATGGCAGGGTAACAGTAAGGCTGTCCATGAGTGGAATATTGTGGTATACTGTGGTATATATATATCCCATGTGTGGAATATCTGCATTCAAGTTCAGCCTCTGCTTCCAGCTTCCTGCCAATCTTCCTAGGAGGCAGCAGATGTTGGCTCAAGTATTTGGATCCTTGCCACCCACATAGGAGACCTGGATAAAGCTCTGGCCTCTTGGCTTCAGCCTGGCCCAGCTAGGCTATTGCAGGTACATGGGGAGTGAACCAGTAGGTAGAAAATCAATCTCTCTCTCTCTCTCTCTCTGCCTTCAAATCACTAAAACTAAATAAGCATTTTAAAATAATAAAACCACACTTAGCAATATGCACATAAATGATCCACCACGATTTAGGAATATATGCAAGGAAATTTTATAATCAGTACTCGCAGTATGAACAGATTAAAACCTAAAAAATTGTATTTGTAAAACTTTATTTAAAAAAACTACTCCTACATTAAGAATGACTTCTTTAAATTTGGTAATGAGAGATGTAAATTAAAAATGTTTGGCTTATGTCAAGGAAGAGACCAGGACACAAGCTTCCAATGCCATTGCAGGCTGGAGTCTCCAAGCAGCTCTGGGCGATGAGTAGAGAACACATCAGACAGAAAGCAGGGGTCTCCCTAGACAGAAGAAGCATCTGGGCTGAACTGAAAGCCAGAAAAGCCTGAGCCAGTCAGGTAGGAGCTGGGAGCAAGATCCACCAGACCTGTCCTGTGGCTGACATGGACACCAACCCGCTCTCAGTGAAGTGTCTGGCCCAGGCAATGAAAGGGGTGAGCTGGGCCTGGTAATCCCCTGCAGCTGAGGCAGACACTGAAAGACTTGATGGTTAGACGCTGTGCACGGACCATAATCTCCTGAGCAGGACAGCAAGTCCTTTTTAAAGGGAGGATCTAGTACTGAAACAGTATTTTTGCACTTTGTGTTTCTGAGTGGGTGCAAACTGGTGAAATCTTTACATAGTATATATTGAATCGATCTTCTTTATATAAAGATAATTGCAAATGATTAAAAAATCTTGGTGTTAAACTGGAAATTGCATAGACAATTAATCAATTTTTTTTAAAAAAAAATCATGTAGGATCTCTGTCCTTAATGTGCTGTACATTGTGAATTAATACTATAACTAGCACTCCAACAGTATTATCATTTTGTGTCTCTATGTGAGGGCAAACCGTTGAAATCTTTACGTAATATGTACTAAATTGATCTTCTGTGTATAAAGAGAATTGAAAATGAATCTTGATGTGGGCGGAGGGCGGGAGGGAGCGGGAGAGGGGAGGGGAGGGGGAGGGAGGGAGGTTGTGGGGGGGGGGGAGCCATTGTGATCCATAAGCTGTTCTTTGGAAATTTATATTCTTTAAATAAAAGCTTTATATAAAAAAAAAAGGGAGGATCTGTGTAGTTCTCTATGTCTCCACCAATCCCTTTGCTACAGCTTTACAGTTCTCACTTAAGTGTTGTAGCCAGAAAAATAAACTAGAAGTATAAAGACTGGGGGTAGCAGTGGAGACACTAAATGAAGCACCAAAGTGAATAGATGAATTCAAATTCTGACCCTACCACTTGCTAGCCTTGTGGTTTTAGTCATTGATACACTTGTGCTCAGGTATCCGTCCATGGAAGCAAGGGATGATAGTAAGTGCCAATTAGAAGCTGCATTCCCTTTGCCAAGTTACTATATTCTTTAAACCTATGGAATCTACTCTGTAAACCAACAATGTACATATGTGTGACTATAAGTTTACCTGAATCATGGAATTGATTTGAAGAGTCAATGAGCTTTTAAAGTATGTATTTTTAAAAAGTAGCTCTCAATAAACTTTAGCATTGACAATTATTTTTATTATACATAGACAAAATGATTATGCAGCTTATTCAATAGAACATCAGAAAAACTGAAGAAATAAAATGGTTTTGTAGGGTTGCTGGAATGAAAATCAACACGTAAAAATCTATATCTATCACCAATAAATATCTAGAGCATGTATATTTTTAAATATCTTGTTCACACTTAGAAAAACAATAACAATCATCCTGGATAAATCTTCTAAAAGTTAAGCAAGATCTTTAAGGGAAAAGATGCATAATGTCAGTGAAGCACATAAAAGAATAATTACATAGAAAGAGTTATGATGTATAAATGTGTGTATATATATGTATATATATGTGTGTGTGTATATCCACATATATGTGTGTATACATATCCACACACACACACACACACACACATATATATATATATATATGTATACACACACACACACACAGATAAAGGATTGATACCCAGAATATAAAAGAACTAAAGAAACTCAACAACAACAAAACAAACAACCCAGTTAAGAAGTGGACAAAGGACTTGAACAGGCATTTTTCAAAAGGGGAAATTAAAATTGCCAACACACACATGAAAAAATGCTCATGATCACTAGCCATCATGGAAATGCAAATCAAAACCACAATAAGGTTCTACCTGACCCCTTTTAGAACGGCTTTCATATAGAAATCAGCAAAAACAAATGCTGGCAAGGATGGGGGGGGGGGGAAGTACCCTAACCCATTGTTGCTAGGAATGTAAACTGGTCCAGCTACTGTGGAGGACAGTATGGAGATACCTTTGAAATCTGAATAGAAACCCAACTTATGACCCCAAGCCAACCCATTGCTCAGAATTTACCTGAACGAAAAGAAATCAGCAAATAAAAGAGTGATTTTACACCCAGGTTCACTGTAGCACAATTCACAATAGCTTAGATATGGAATCAACTATGATGTCCATCAACTGAAGAATGGGTAAAGAAATTATGGTGCATATATACAGTATGGAATACTATACAGCAGTTAAAAATAAAATCATTTCATTTGCAACAAAATGTATGCTACTGGAAACTATTATACTTAGTGAAATGAGCCAGTCTCCAAAAGACAAATACTGTATATTCTATTTGATCTGTGGTAACTAATAGAGTACCTAAAAGATAATCTATAGGAGTGAAATTGACACCTTTGACAGGTGATGATTTTGAATATGCCGTGTCTCGACTGTTGAGGATCAGTGCTTATTTTCTTCATACTATTTGTTGAACTCTTTACTTAGTGCAGGGTTAATCATATGAGTATAATGCTACAATGCTGACAGAAAACAGGTATTTGTTAAAAAAAATAAGAATGGGAATAGAAGATAAAGGAGGAAGAAGGATGGGAGTATGGGCAGAGTGAGGGTAGGATGGGAGGAAACACTATGTTCCTAAATAAGTATTTATGAGATGCATGAAGTTTGTATACCTTAAATACAATTAAAACAAACAAGCAAGTAAATAACAAATAAAACAGGTGGAGAAAAGTACACCAGGACAATTGTCTATGTATTTATGAGAAAAGCAGAGGTAAACAACTCCAAGATTGAATTCAACTGGCCAGAGACCTTAACATAAAACATGGTCAAAAATTTAGTAGGAAACTAGACAAACATCTTTATGATACCTAGGTAAGAAAATATTACTCAAATAACAAATAGCACATTTATAAAGGAAAAGAATGAGAAAACTTGAAAGTAATAAAATCTCAAAATCTCTATATAATAAAAGACATTGTTGGCCAGCACCGTGTCTCACTAGGCTAATCCTCCACCTGTGGAGCTGGCACCCGGGGTTCTAGTCCCAATTGAGGCGCTGGATTCTGTCCCAGCTGCTCCTCTTCCAGTCTAGCCCTCTGCTGTGGCCCGAGAGGGCAGTGGAAGATGGCCCAGGTGCTTGGGTCTCTGTACCCACATTGGAGACCAGGAGGAAGCACCTGGCTCCTGGCTTCAGATCGGTGCAGCGCTGGCCGTGGCGGCCATTAGGGGAGTGGACCAATGGAAGGAAGACCTTTCTCTCTCTCTCTCACTGTAACAAAATTAAAAAACAAAGAATAATGTGCAAGAAAGAACTTTCAATGCGTGTAAATGACAAATAGTAAGTAGTCAGTGCAAAAAATTCTTAAAAGTCCATTTTAAAAATACAAACTGAGGAGGGACAGGAAAGGAACAAAATATTTAAATTTGCGGGGCCAGCACTGTGGTGCAGCAGGTTAACACCCTGGTCTGAAGCGCCGGCATCCCACATGGGCGCTAGTTCAAGACCCAGCCGCTCCTCTTCTGATCCAGCTCTCTACTATGGCCTGGGAAAGCAGTAGAAGATGGCCCAAGTCCTTGGGCCCCTGCACCAGCGTGGGAGACCCAAAAGAAGCTCCTGGCTCCTGGCTTTGGATCAGCGCAGCTCCAGCGGTTGCAGCCAATTGGGCAGTGAACCATCAGATAGAAGCCCTCTCTCTCTCTGCCTCTCCTCTCTCTGTGTAACTCTTTCAAATAAATCTTTTCTTTTTTTTTTAATTTGCAAAATGGCAGACTGTGGACCTGCATTGTGGCATAGTGGGTAAAGCTGCTGTGTGAAGCTGGAATCCCATATAGGTACCTGTTCAATCCCAGCTTCTCCACCGCAGACCCATCTCCCTGCTAATGGCCTGCGATAGCAGCAGATAATGGCCCAAGCGTTGGGCCCATGCACACAAATGAGAGACCTGGTGGTTCCTGGCTGCTGGCTGCGGCATGGCCCAGTTCCAGGCAGGCTATCTGCTATCTGGGGACTGAACCAGCAGATCTCTCTCCTCTCTCTCCTCTCTCTCTCTCCCTTTCTGCCACACACATGAAAAGATGTTCAATAGCACCAAGAGGAAGGAGAAACCGAAACATCAATAAGACACTTCAACAAACATATGCAAAAGATAAACCTGATAGTTCTTAAACATGGCTGATGGAAAGGCAAATTGGCAGAATCTCTACAGAGGGCAGTAGCACAACACTGGTAAAGATCTGCAGAAGACAGAAACTTCTTTCTGAATATCACGACCACATTTCCACAATTCCATATTTTTAAATATTTAAAATTAACAGAAAATTAACATTTTGTATATAAAGTTAGTAAATGTATCATTTGTACAATATAATTATGTTTTCACTGGACTTGTTTCTGAAAAATAGATCTATATTGACATACATACATTTTATTTTGTTCATTTTAATTTCCATATGGTACTCCATTGTATCAAAATGCCATGATTAATAATTATTTAGAAACTTTAAATTAACACAGTTGGTACTGCCATAAGCTCGTGTGTTGGTGCCCACCTAGGAAGAGCTGTTCTGAAAGGGAAATTGATGAATACTTAAGAAACATAAAATACAGTTAGTAAAAATGAAGATATCGGAGAGATACTGGAAAAGGATAAGTACAGAGGTGGGGACTGTGGTCCATCAGGTCAGGCCACTGCGTAGGTCACCCCCTCTTATATCAGAGAGGCCTTAACCCCAGCTACCCCACACTTCTGAACAAGCTTCCTGCTAATGGGATTGGGATACAGCAGATGATGGCCCAACAAGGTGGGCCCCTCTGACCCAAGAGGGAGACACGGACAGAGTTCCTAGCTCCTGGCTGCAGCCTGGTGTAGCACAGCAGGAGATGAACGATCTCTTTCTCTCCCCTTCTCTCTCCCTCTCCCTTTCAAATAAAATAACTTTAAAAAAAAGATAAAGTACAACATAATATGTTTATTAAAATGTCATTGTAACACATGAGAACATAAGCTTATCTGATACATAAATGTACAGAAACATTAATGCCTATATTTTAGACATACTCAAGAAGAAAGTACATTTGAATTGGAAGGAAATTTGCTTTTAATATTTCTATATTATTTAATTTTATTTACATTAAATATATATTTCACTTCTGTTTCATAGCTATAAAATGTTGAAAACATTCAACTTTGCTATCTTATTTTTCACTGTTTGTTATCCTAAGATAGTATGGTTAAAACAGCCTTGAACATCAGATTGAATGTTTATGTTGCACATTATTCACTAATAATTAAACAATTACCTTGTTTTAAAAATGTTTCTGTCATATTAACATTATTACAAAGACAGGCTTTCATTATTGAAAATTTAGGATATGGGAAGACAAAGAGGTAAAATAAAACATCCATTACAAAATGAGGCCAATTACTAATATCATCCATTCATTCACTCATTTGGTGACAGTGGTCACTGTTGCCAACCCTCTTCTCATGGAACTATATCTTCAAATTTTATCCACATCTAAAATTTGGAGTACAAAATGTGTAGCATATGTCTTATTAAAATACTTGAAAATTGAAAGAATATATATATTAGTTTTAAAGATAACATGAGCTGCTATACATACTCATATTTATTATGGAATCTGCTTCTTATGTTTATTCCTCCTAACTGGGGTCAACAGTAGGAGCAGTGATTTAAGTGGCTGCTTTCAATGCCAGTATCTCGTACCTGAGTGCCTGTTCAAGTCCAGGCTGCTCTGCTCCCAAATCTGCTCCAGGAAAGCACTGGATGATGGCCCAAGTGCCCAGCCTTGGGGGACACCTAGATGAGTTTATGCTCTTGGCTTAAGCCCTGATAAACCCCTGCCAATGCAACCATCTGGGGAGTGAAAAGTGTATGAAGGATCTCTCTCTTCCTCCCTCTCTCTCCCTGTGTGTGTGTGTGTGTGTGTGTGTGTCTCCACCCCTCTATGTCCTCTGCCTTTCAAACAAGTAAATAATTAAAAAAAAAAAAACTCTGCTGTTTTAAAATAAATTTTTTTTTGACAGGCAGAGAGGACAGTGAGAGAGAGAGACAGAGAGAAAGGTCTTCCTTTGCCGTTGGTTCACCCTCCAATGGCCGCCATGGTCGGTGCGCTGCGGCCGGCACACCGCGATCGTCCGATGGCAGGAACCAGGTGCCAGGTGCTTTTCCTGGTCTCCCATGGGGTGCAGGGCCCAAGCACTTGGGCCATCCTCCACTGCACTCCCGGGCCACAGCAGAGGGCTGGCCTGGAAGAGGGGCAACCAGGACAGAATCCGGTGCCCCGACCGGGACTAGAACCCGGTGTGCCGGCGCCGCAAGGCGGAGGATTAGCCTGTTGAGCCACGGCGCCGGCCTTAAAATAAATTTTTAAAAAATTTAATCCCATAACCTCACTGCTAGAAAAGTACTATCATCCACTATTTGCAGATAAGGAATCCGACATTCAGATAAGTTAAGCACTTAATCAGTGTCACCACGCCTACCTCTTGACCCTCATCTTGGCAGTCAGTGGAGAGTTCAACACAGCTCAACGTGGTTTGGAGTCAGCTTTTTCCTCACACTGCTCACTTCTCATTCTTTTAACAGGGAAACTGAATGTTCCAGTTTAAAATTTATTTTGGAACCTGCTTTTTACAAGGAAAATTTCCCAAGGAGAAGTGAGATAATTCTTCTGGTACCAAGGAAGACCCAATGTAAAAACAGTCTGCTACTGAAGGTGCATAGGTTACCCCAAGACCCTATGGGAAAGTCACATCGTTAAAATACACCTGCAAGGTGCTACCTGCACAGGAACTTAGGGCAGACTGAGGAGCTCACGCATTCAGAGTCTAGCAGCTCTAGGAGTCACCTTCATGGAAACAGTGGGAGGAAAATTACTCTCCCCTCATCACGAAGACACACAAAAATAAAACTTGACAATATTAAATGGCTCTCTGTGTTATGTATTAGGACAAGTTGGTGAGCATAATTAGTAATTTCTTGAAAACAATTTAGTAGTACATGTTCTCCCTGACATGGTGGAGATGCAAATTTTTCAAAGAAATCTTCACCTAAAATGTGTAGCCACAGAGTATAACAGAGGATTGATTTTATGTCATTTTTCTCAAAATATAATTTTTATTATTAAATTATATGCAAGCAGAAAAGTATAAAAACTCACCCATTTAAAAACTATCCAGATTTAACACAAGTCAAGTCAATATTTTTATGCTTTAAAATTTTACTTTATATTTTAAGGTTTATTTACATTTGTATAATGAAAAATAATTCACACTTATTAAAGAGTATTTGGAAAACAGAGAAACATAAGACTAAACCAAATGAATCACAGTTCCATAACCACTATTAACATTTTAAAATCTTTTCTTTTATTTATGAAATAAACACATCAATTATGAGGGAACTTTAAAAAAAACTGTGGAAAATTCAATCAAAAGATAAATTTATTTTGGTGCCAAAAAATTTTTGAAGTCCACATACAGATTTTCCATAACGTACACTTCCATGAACTTTTTGAAGACCCCTTGTGTTTTCAGTATTAGTGGATCATGCATGATAGAAAAAATTTAACACTTTTATATCACATTTTATAATTTCTGCAAGCTGGTAATTATGGTTCACCCACATACCAAAAGCCCATAGAAATAGCATCATGCCTTTTTTAAGACTCATTTACTTTGCCATGAATGTCATAAAGAACAAATTAAAAAACCTCTCAGACTTTGCCTTTTATACTTGTCACTCAACAGTTTAATAACCTGTCACATTAATTCCCCCACGTCCCTCTAATTCTCTCTCATTATTCATGACACAGACTCTTTCTCTCATGTGGTAGTACTGAATAAATATTTATCCATTTGTTAATTAAATATTTTTAAAATAAGATATACTCACAGGGTTAAGCGATTTCATAAAAGATTAACCTTAAACATGCCCTATATCAAGTCATCTCGCTAAAAATGGAAAGTAGCCAGCAAGAGTTTTATATAGATTAGGCTAAACATTAAAGAGTTCCTTCACACTGTGCCCTCCTCATAACTTGGGTTCTATTAAAGCAAAATTGCTACAAAATATCAAAGGAAATATAGCTCTAAGTGGAAAATAATTGATTTGCCTCTAATTGATTAAATTTCAAATCTGGGAGAAATTAGCAAAATCAGAATTCAATCGTGTGTCAGTATATACGTAATTTAACTTTATTAAAACCTAAATATAAGAACAGATTTGGGGCTGAATGATTAAATGTGGCCATGCACCATGCTTTAGGAGCCTCTTAGACCATTGTGTTTCACATTATTAAAATCATTCTCTTGGGGGCCGGCGCCGTGGCTCAGCAGGCTAATCCTCCGCCTTGCGGCGCCGGCACACCGGGTTCTAGTCCCAGTCGGGGCGCCGGATTCTGTCCCGGTTGCCCCTCTTCCAGGCCAGCCCTCTGCTGTGGCCCGGGAGTGCAGTGGAGGATGGCCCAAGTGCTTGGGCCCTGCACCCCATGGGAGACCAGGAGAAGCACCTAGTACCTGGCTCCTGCCATCGGATGAGCGCAGTGCGCCGGCCGCAGCGCGCTGTCCGTGGCAGCCATTGGAGGGTGAACCAACGGCAAAGGAAGACCTTTCTCTCTGTCTCTCTCTCTCTCTCTCACTGTCCACTCTGCCTGTCAAAAAAAAAAAAAAATCATTCTCTTGGGGCTGGCACTGTGGCATAATAAGCTAATCCTGTGCCTGAAGTGCAGGCATCCCATATCGGTGCCAGTTCAAGTCCCAGCTGCTCCTCTTCTGATCCAGAGAATTAATTAACTTCACAGAAAACAAAGTCACAAAAAGACAGGATTATTCTACACTTTTTACTCATTCTATCACCATTGAATGAACTGCCAATAGTTTTTCTAATTTTACTTGAAAGGCAGAGAGACAGAAAGAGAGAGAGAAACAGACACAGAGAGATCTCCCATCCACTGGTTCACTCCCCAATGCCTGCCGATAGCCAGGGCAAAGCCAGAATGAAGCTAAGAGCCTGATACACGATCTGGCTCTCCCATGTCGGTGGCAGGAAACCAAGCACTTGAACCATCACCTGCTGCCTCTCACGGCTGTGCATTAACAGGAAGCTGGTGGGAAGCAGAGCAGCCAAGATTCAGTGATGCTCACTGACAGGAGACACAGACATGACAAAGAGGGTCTTACCCATTGTGCTGGATGTCCACCCCTAACTAGATTTTAAAGAAAGGTGATAAAAAAAGAAAGATGGGAGAGGAATGAATTATTAGGTCAACAAATGACCTCAGTTACCAAGAGAATTATTAATGGCCTCATTTGGTGACTTGAAACGTGATCAGTTTGCAAATACCTTTGAGAAATGCATTCTTTGAGAGTATTCCTTGGTATCTTTCTCTCATTATAAATGATGTCGCTTTACAGATTTAGTCCTGTTTTTTTTTTCTTTTTCTTTGTTTTCTTCTAGAGAAGTGAATCCAATTTGCCATGTATCTTCAACCAGGTTTCCTTCAGAAGCAGAGTCTGAACTAAGTGGGTGTGTGCAAAAAACACAGGGTGGTCTGAGGGAGTAGCGAAGAGGTGCTGGTTGACATGAAATATGGAGGAGTGAAAGGCAATGCAAATGTCTGCAGTGAGGTCACTGTTATGGGTATTTGAGGCCGCTTCCTACTGACCTGAGGAGCCTCTGCAAACTCTCCATCCATTCCCAGTCAATAAGGGGTTCCCTGGGTGGTGGTAGCCCTCCTCACAGCAGGACATCAGCCAGGGGCAGGGGAAGCAATGACACCTGACCGCCGAGTCACAGAGCAGACCACCACAGAGGTTCAGCACAACCCCAAAGTTGGAAAAGGTCCCCACAAATGGAGTCCAGCATTTGCCACAGCCATGGCTGGAGCCAGAAGTGAGGCGGAGAACATGCCAAGCAGGGAGTAGACAGCACTTGATGGATCTTGGAGAATCAAAGCATTGCCTTCACAGCGTCAGCCCCAAACAACGTGGCACAACACCCTAGTACCTACCTGTTCACTCTCAGCAAGGATCAATGAGTAACCTCATGTACTTAGGGACACAGAATGGAAGGCAGCCAAAGGGCCCACAGAGGTAATCTGCAGCGTCCAATTGACTATGGCCCAAAAAGTCAATGGTTTCTAAAATCTATCTGGAATAATCACGTATGTGTTGCACTATATGTCAGTCCACCTTGCTTACCAGTCCACACCAAGCAGACAAGAGGACTTCTTGGCCAATCCGTAGAAGCACAGTTCATTCACATCTTATCCCTAACAACACACATCAGGTGTGATCTGCATGAGCTATCCTTTCGTGGATTAGTCTAGAAATACATCCTGAGTTTTACGCATACATCTATAACAAAAGACATGAATATACTTACTACTAGCTGTTAACTCTAATATGTGCATATAAAAAACATTATGTGTCCATTGTTTTTAGAGGAACAGTTGAAAACATAAGTTATTTCTAGGAAGAGGTGGTGCCAAGACTCTGCACATTTTTACTCCACGTACATGGCATTTATTTCAAAGTTAGGCTCAACCCTGAATCACGCATTGCTTATGTTGAGAACAAAGCATTATTTTCGTACACATGCTTATGTGTGTATGTGTCTCTGTATGCTCACTTCTAAGAGAAATAAAGATTCTATCAATTTATTATTAGTTACCAAAAACTTTAATTTATTGGTTACTTGAAGAACTGGCCTTCATTGTTGCTAAGATCTACCTCAAAAAGATAAACACTCTCTATCATTGGTGCATTAATATAACTGCTTGGTAGAATCTGGTCTCTTTTTATTGCCCTACTCTTAAAAAATCAAATGGGCTTGGAATTAGCTATACTGCCTAGGAGCCTGTAGGCCAGAACCACTACGTCTGGTTTCACCATCTTAGATCTCTGTTCACCTATATTTGTAATCATTGGAACAATGAGCCACTTCAGCTGGTAGTTTTGGTGGAAGACCACATAGCAAACCAACATTGCCACCAAAAACAACCAGAAAGGCCAGCTATAAGGAAAAACCTCTCTTTAATTTCCTTTGGTAGCTTTTTGTTTCTTTTTCTTTTTTTAAATATTTGTTTATTTATGAGAAACAGTCACAGAGACAAGGAGAGCTTCCATCCTCTGGTTCACTCCCTAAATGCCTGCAATGGCTGAGGCTGAGCAGACCTCAGCCAGGAGCCAGGAGCTTCTTCCAGGTCTTCCACATGGGTGGCAGGGGCCCTAGCACTTGGGCCATCTTCTGCTGTTTTTCCATTATCAGGGAGCTGGATCAGCAGAGAAGTATCCAGGACATGAACCAGTGCCCATATGATATGTCAACCCCAAGAAAAAGTTTTTGATAACATCTACTAGACAACTCCTGAATAATTCAAGAATAGGTACTTCAAGATTCCAGATGGAGAGGATATGCCAGCTTTGGAGAGCGGGGTAAGAGCAGACTGCAGCCGCCCATGCCACTCGTGACACTGCCAGTGGGAGAGCCTTGCAGGCCACGCCATCTTTGAGTATGGCCTGGAGCCCTAAGGAGGGGCAGGGTACCCGCCTAACACAGCAGGAAAAATAAGTACATTTCCTTCTCTCCATCCTCTCACAAAGGGGCCCAGCAACGAGCAGGGAGAGGAACCATCATGACTCCTGTAGTGGGCAGCTCTTGTGCAAGCATGGGATCAGGGTGTTTTACCAGAGGGAAAAGTCTGTGTTCCCTACTGACTTTGAATCTGGCTGGGAGGGCTGACAGGGGGCAGGGTACCTATGTAGGACTGTGAGGTACCAGCCTCTCAACAGATCCCATGCTCTGAGCTCAATCTGCCAAGGAGAGAGACCCACAGGAGGCTGGCTTTGGGAATACCTCTGCTATCTCTGGGCAGGACAGGCTCCAGGGCAGAGTGGAACCTCTATACCCCATGACTATGGGAGCTTTGTGTGCTGAGACAGGGAACTCCATGACTACATGACAGGACACAGGCTGTAGCGCAGACACTGGGCGGTCACTGTGTCCAGCACCAGAGCTCAGAGCTCCCTGATCGCCTAGAGTGAGACACTGCAGAATGCCCTGTGCTCACACTGATGACTGCACGGATCCTTTGTGTGGTTCATGCGGCATTGCAGGTGAATGTTGCACCCACTGAGATAACCCCGCACATGGATCACCTTGGAAGAAAGGAGGTGAGGGTATGAATACGCCAACAGAAGCAATCATGCCCCACCCCACTGCTGACAAAAGAGAGGACCTACTATGCCCAACTTGGGTGTCACCCTGGATATTCCAGCACCCTGGAGCACTAAACAGAGCCCCCTGGCCATACCCAGCACATGCCTCTGGGGATTCACTGAAAACGCACAGACTCTACTAAGCCACTGAAGCACAGTTCAAAGATAAAATCTATAGAGGAGAAAACCAAGAGCTATTTCTGATAATGCCTAAAAATATTGCAGAAAACAAGAAATAAGAATGAGAAGACAAATATGACTCCCCAAAAGGAACACAACAAGCCTTCAATATAAGATGTGAAGATGAAGACATTGTGAAATACTCGAAAAGGAATTCAGAGGATTGATCATAGGATTCTTCAAAAGCAGTGAGAAGCAAATTGAAGAGTTACAGAAATTCATATATGACATGGAGGAAAAATTTTCCCTTGAAATTGAGATTTTGAAGAGAAATCAAACAGAAATACTAAAAATTAAGAATTCAGTATGTAAAATAAAATCCACAGGGGAAAGCCTTAACAACAGACCTGGTGAGGCAGAAGAGAGAATAGCCAAGTTAGAAGAAAAATCGTTAGAAATTTCTCAGATAAAAAAAAGAACAGGGCTAGTGCCATGGCTCACTTGGTTAATCCTCTGCCTGTGGTGCCAGCATCCCATATAGACACAGGGTTCTAGTCCCAGTTGCTCCTCTTCCAGTCCAGCTCTCTGCTGTGGCCTGGAGGGCAGTGGAGGATGGCCCAAATGCTTGGGCCCCTGCACCCGCATGGAAGACCAGGAAGAGGCACCTGGCTCCTGGCTTCAGATTGACACAGTGCTGGCCATGGCAGCCATGTGGGGAGTGAACTAATGGAAGGAAGACCTTTCTCTCTATCTCTCTCTCTCACTGTCTGTAACTCTCTACCTGTCAAATAAAAAAGGAGTCATCTGTCACTTCAGAAGTGAGGAGGCTGAAGAAAAAAGAAAGAAAAGAAAAAAAAAAGAACAAATTAAAAAAAAAAAACTAAAAACAGTGTTGGAGATTTATGGGATAATATCAAACGACCCAACATACAGGTCTTAGGATTTCTGGAAGGTGGAGAAAGAGAATGGATGAGAAGACTTATTCAGTGAAATAATTACTGAAAACATCCCTAATTTGGAAAAAGAAAGGGATATTCAAGTAAGGAAGTACACAGAACTCTTAATAGATATGATCAGAAAAGATATTCACCATGGCACATTGTAGTCAAACTCTCCACAGTAAAACATAAAGAAAAGATTCTAAAATGTGCACAAGAAAAATGCCAGATTGCTTTCAGAGGATCCCATTTGAGAATCACAGCTGTCTTCTTCTCAGGACCCCTACAGCAAGGAGAGAATGGAGAGACATAGTCCAAGTCTCAAGAGAAAAACTGTCAATCCAGAATACTGTACCTTGCAAAGTTCTCATTTATGAATGAAGGTGAAATAAAGACCTTCCATAACAAACAGAAATTGAAAGAATTTGTCACCACACTTTCAGCATTACAAATGATGATTCAGGATGTGCTACAACAGAAACACAGAAAGATAGTCATCATTATGAAAGAATGTGAAGGCAGAAAATCTGGTTAAAAGTGCAAAGTAAACAAAAGGAATACTTAAGGAAAAATAGCAGGACCAAGTCATTACTTATAACAATAACCTTGAATATAAATGGCCTAAATAATCCAGTTAAATGATACAGACTAACTGAATGGATTAAAAAAATATATATTTGCTGCTACCAAGAAACGCTTCTCACCAGCAAAGATACATATAAACTGAAAGTGAAAAGATGGGGAAAGACATTTTATGTTAGTGAGAAGCAGACTTTAATACAAAACTGTTAAAAGAATCAAAGAACGGCATTATTTAAAGATTAAGGAATCAACTCTACAGGAAGATGTGGCTATAATAAATGTATATAGTTCCAGGGGATGGTGCTGTGGTATACCAGGTAAAGCCAGCACCTGCAGTGCCAGCATGCCATATGGGCACTGGTTCGAGTCCCAGCTGCTCCATATCGGATCCAGCTCTCTGCTCTAGTTATGGAAAGCAGCAAAAGATGGCCCAAGTCCTTGGATTCCTGCACCCATGCGGGAGACCTGGAAGAAGCTCCTGGCTGCTGGCTTTAGATTGGCACATCTCCAGCCACTGTGGCCAGATGGGGAGTTAACCAGCAGATGGAAGACCTCTCTCTCTCTCTCTCTCTCTCTCTGCCTTTCCTTCTCTCTGTGTAACTCTTTCAAGTAAATCAATAAATCTTTTAAAAAAAGTATATGCCTCCAATACAAAGGCACATAGCTATTTAAAACAAATGTTAATGGATCTAAAGGAAGACATAGACTCCAAGACAATAATAATGTGAGATATCACCACCCAAATTCCATCAACGCACAGATCAACTAGAAAGTAAATTAATCAACAAAGAAACAACATAGGTAATCTATACTATGGACCAAATGGATCTAACTGATATCTACAGAACCTTTCATCCCATAGTTGAAGAACATTCATTTCTTCAGCTCATGGACGTTTCTTGAAGATACACCATATGCAAGGATATAAAGCAAGTTTCAGCAATTTCAATAAAATTGAAATCATATCATGCCTCTTTTCTGATAACAATGTAATGAAGCTGGAAATTAACAACTCAAGAATTTCTAGAAAATATGAAAACATGGAGACTGAACAATATGCCCCTGAATAAACAGTGGGTCATAGAAGAAATCAAAAGGGAAATCAAAAATTCCTGGATATGAGTATAACAAATCAAATCTTATAGGCTACAGCAAAAGCAGTGTTAGAAGGAAGTTTACAGCAATTGGTGCTTAAACAAAGAAATTGGAGAGGCCAGTTCTGTGGTGTAGCAGGTAAAGTGACCACCTGCAAGGTCGAAAATTCCAAATGGGTGTCAGGTTTTAGTCTTGGCTGCTCCATTCCGATCCAGCTCTCTGCTATAGTCTGAGAAAGCAGTAGAAGATGGCCAAAGTCCTTGGGCCCCTGAACTCATGTGGAGACCTGGAAGAAGCTCCAGGCTTCTGGCTTCAGATCGAACCAGCTCCAGCCATTGTGGCCTTTTGGGGAGTGAACCAGTGGATGGAAGACCTCTCTCTCTCTCTCCTGCTTTCTCTGCCTCTCACTCTCTGTTAACTCTGCCTTTCAAATAAATAAATAAATCTTTTTTAAAAAGAAAAGGCACCAAATAAATGAGCTATCAATGCATCTCAAGGGCCTAGAAAAACAACAACAAACATTAGTAGGAAGAAATAAATAATTAAAATCAGAGAAGAAGCAAACAAAATTGAAACAGGAAAAATATAAAAGATTAGTAAAATGGATAGCTGATTTTTATGAAAAAATAAACAAAACTGATACAACATCAGCCCAATTAATCAACAAAAAGGTACAAGATCAAATTAATAAAATCAGATATGAAAAAGGAAATGTAACCAATACCACAGAAATAAAAAGAATCATCAGAAATTATTACAAAGAGATATAAACCAGAAAATTTGAAAATCTAGAAGAAATGGATAGATTTATCACATACAATCTACCAAAATTGAGCCATGAAGACAGAAAACCTAAACAGACCAGTAACCAATATGAAGATTGAATCAGTAATAAAGACCCTGCCAACAAAGAAAAGCCCAGGTCCAAATGGCTTCACTACTGAATTGTACCAGAGATTTAAAGAAGAACCAACTCCAATTCTTCTCCAGCTATTCAAAACAATTGAATGAGAACTAACTCTCACAAACTACTTGAGACCAGCATCAATTTCATTCCAAAACCAGAAAAAGTTGCAACAGAGATAGAGAACTACTGATGAATATTCCTGATGAATATGCAAAAATGAAGATATTGCATATGAATATGCAAAGATGAAGATGCAAAAATTTTCAACAAAACATTAGTTAATCAAATCTGATAACACACCTTAAAGATCATTCACCTGGACCAACTGGGATTTATCCCTGTTATACAAGGATGGTTCAACTTAATGCCAATCAATAAATATGATACAATGCATTAATTTAAAAATAAAACCATATGATCATGTCAATATATGCAGAGAAAGCATTTGAAAACCTGTAATACCCTTTCATGATGAAAAGCATAAATAAATTAGGTTTAGGAGAAACATTCCTCAACACAATCAAGGCAATTTATGACAAACCCATAGACAGCTTGTTATTGAATGGGGAACAATCTTAAGCATTTCCACTATGATCTGGAACCAGATAAGGATGTCCACTTTCACTATTCCTATTCACTGTAGTCCTGGAACTTTTAGCCAGAGCCATTAGGCAAGAAAATGAAATTAAATAGCTACAAACTAGATATGAGGAAGTCAAATTATCCCTATTTGCAGATGACATGATTCTGTATATAGGTGATCCAAAAAACTCCACTAAAAGACTACTTGAAAAAGAATTTGGGGAAGTAGCAGGATATACAATTAACCCAAAAAAGTCAATGGCCTTTATACAGACAATGCCATGGCTGAGAAGGAACTCCTAAGATCAATTCCATTCACAATAGCTACAAAAATAAATAAATAAATAAATAAATAAATAAGTAGCTTTGAATAAATTTATCCAAGAAGGTGAAAGATCTTTACAATGAAAATTAAAAACATTAAAGAAAGAAATAGAAGAAGACAGAAAAATGGAAAAATGTTCTACTCTCATGGATTGGAAGATTTAATATCATCAAAATTTGCATACTACAAAAAGCAATTTACAGATTCAATGTTATCCCAAACAAAATACCAACAACACTCTTCTCAGATCTGGAAAACAATGATGTTAAAATTCATCTGGAAACAAAACAGGCCTGAAACAACTAAAGTAATCTTAAACAACAAAAACAAAGCCTGAGACATCACAAGATCAGATTTCAAGACACACTACAGGGTAGTTATAATCAAAACAGCTGTACCGGCACACAAGTATTTATACACACCAATGGAACAGAATAGAAGCTCCAGAAATCCATCCACACATCTACAACTAACTTAATCTTTGACAGAAGAGCTAAAATCAATCCCTGGAGCAACGACAGTCTCTTCAATAAACGCTGCTGGGAAAATTGGTTTTCCAAGTTCAGAAGTATGAAATAATAACTCTACTTTATACTTTATGCAAAAAATCAACTCAAAGTGGATCAAGAATCTAAATCTACAACCTGATACCATCAAATTACTAGATAGCATTAAGGAAACTCTACAACACATTGGCATAGGTCAAGAATCCTTGGGAAAGACCCCAGAACAGGCAATCAAAGCCAAAACCCACAATTACATCAAGTGGAGAAGCTTCCACAGTGCAAAGGAGCGGTCAGCAGAGTCAAGAAGCAACCAACAGAATGGGAGGAATTATTTGTAAACTATGAAACTGATAAAGGATTAATATCCAGAATCCTTAAAGATCTCTAGAAACTCAACAACAACAAAACAAAAAATCCAGTAAAGAAATGGGCAAAGGGTTTGAACAGGCATTTTTTTTTTTTTGACAGGCAGAGTGGACAGTGAGAGAGAGACAGAGAGAAAGGTCTTCCTTTTGCCTTTGGTTCACCCTCCAATGGCCGCCGCGGTTGGCGCGCTGCGGCCGGCGCACCGCGCTCGTCCGATGGCAGGAGCCAGGAGCCAGGTGCTTCTCCTGGTCTCCCATGAGGTGCAGGGCCCAAGCACTTGGGCCATCCTCCACTGCACTCCCGGGCCACAGCAGAGGGCTGGCCTGGAAGAGGGGCAACCGGGACAGAATCCAGTGCCCCAACCAGGACTAGAACCCGGTGTGCCGGCGCCGCAAGGCGGAGGATTAGCCCGTTGAGCCACGGCGCCGGCTGAACAAGCATTTTTCAACAGAGGAAATTCAAATGACCAACAGACACAGAAAAAATGCTCAGCATCACTAGCCAATAGGTTAATGCAAATCAAAATCACAATGAGGTTTCATCTCACTCCATTTAGAACAGAAATGAACAAACAACAAATGCTGGTAAAGATGTGGGGGAAAAGGTACCCTAATCCACTGTTCTGGGGGATTTAAACAGGTCCAGACACTGTGGAAGACAGTATGGAGATATTTTAGAAATCTGAAAACAGATATACTATATGACACAGCAATCTCACTCCTGAGAATTTATCCAAAGGAAATAAAATCAGCAAATGAAAGAGTTACTTGCACCCCCTTGTTTATTGCAGCTCAATTCACAATATCTAGGATATGGAATCTAATTAGATGTCCATCAACTGCTATACATACATATAGATAGTATGGCATACTACTCATCCTTAAACAATAATGAAATCCTGTCTTTTGCAACAAAATGAATGCAACTGGAAATGATTACAATTAATGAAATAAATAGTTCCCCACAAGACAAATACCATATGTTTACCCTAATCTATGGAAATTAATAGAGTATCAAAATATAATATATCGGAGTGAAATTGACATTTTGATTTTCAATGTTTACAGCCCTTATGTCCATTTTGAGGAATGCTATCTTTTTTTACTTACTATTTGTTGAACTCTTTACTTTGTGCAGGGTTAATTTATGAGTATAAAGTAAACTGAAAGTAGATCATTGTAAAAATTAAGAGAAAGAAAAAGAGAGGAAGGAGGAAGAAGGGTAGAGTGTGGGTAGGAGGGAGAAGAGAGTGGGAAATATCACCGTGTTCCTAAATCTGTGTGGATTACATGAAATTTGTTTAAATTCTTAAAAATTAAAATAAAAAATTGATTTTTTCCTATTGGATTTGCATTTTTTATTACTGATCCTAATGAATCCTTTTCTATGCCAAAAAACAGATTCCAGATGGAAGAAGTATTAGACAGGTAAGACTGTTTAAGGGTGCCTTTCCACCCTCTAGGATGGAGGGTGGGGGTCATCTAGCAATGTGAAAACCCATCAAGAGGCTGAAAATATGGGTTTTGCCTAAGCAAATGACCACTTCTACGGGATGAGGATTCAGCACAGATTTTGATAATCTTAGTGAACTGGAAAGACAAAATTAGGATATAAGAGGCCTAGATTTCAGGTAAACAAAAGGCAGAATGAAAATAAAAGGCAGAACAAACAATCGACATGTCTGATTTTATCTATATGTCCTTTACTAAAGTCTGAAGTTTCACACAGAATGGACAATGAAGACTCTAAGGAGAAAGTTCCTGAAAAGAAGACTGTGCAGGAATTTGGCCGAGTGGCTAAGACATCGGTTAAGGCGTCCACAACCCACATCAGAGTGTCTGGGTTTGAACCTGAATCCAGCTTCCTGCCAATGCAGATACTGATAGGCAGCAGTCATGACTCAAGGAGTTGGGTTCCTGCCACCCACACAGGAGACCTGGATTGAGTTCATGGCTCCTGGTCATTGTTGGCAGGTAGGAATTAAGTCACCAGATAGGGTACTCTAACCATCTCTCTGCCTCTCAAATTAATGATAATGTTTAAAATTTTGAGAAAAAAGAAGAGCAGGATCCTCAGAAGTCTTACCTGGCTTATGTTCTGGAACTGTGAAGACACTAAGGCTACCAATGCCTTGGCAGTTGGGTGCCCTCGAAAGGGACAAAGCCTGACAATGCTTGTCTTATTTCAACCACTGACTGGACTGCAAAGATTGCTTGCCTCTCCACTGTATCTGCCTAGTAGGGGAAGTGTTGCCATCCCTTGGGGGATTGAGAGATCATCTGAAGTTTGTAAAATGTTTATGCACAGTGGCTCAAATCAAGAACAGACACGTCAAAGAGGTTCACATCAATAGTTACAGGTATTAGAAGCCAAAAATTCCAAAGCAGTTTTGATTAATAAGTTCAAGGTAAGATGGAAAGATGGAAATAATAGGTACACTGGGGTCTACAGAAAATAATTAACAACTTAAACTGGAAAAAATATGAGTATAATAAAAATCTATGGATGAATCTGACCACATAGTATAGACAATGGTTGGCCAGCACTGTGGCTCAATAGGCTAATCCTCTGCCTGTGGCGCCGGCACCCTGGGTTCTAGTCCCGGTGGGGGTGCCAGATTCTGTCCTGGTTGCCCCTCTTCCAGACCAGCTCTCTGCTATGGCCTGGGAGTGCAGTGGAGGATGGCCCAAGTGCTTGGGCCCTGCACCCCGTGGGAGACCAGGAGAAGCACCTGGCTCCTGGTTTTGGATCAGCGTGATGTGCCGGCCGCAGCACACTGGCCACAGTGGTCATTGAGGGGTGAACCAACGGCAAAAGGAAGACCTTTCTCTCTCTCTCTTTCTCTCTCTCTCTCACTGTCCACTATGCCTGTCAAAAAAATTAAAAATAAATAAATAAATAAAAATTTTAAAGTATAGACAATGGTTAATAAACTGAATGAACAGTAAAAAGAAAATATTTGAACAGGAAGCAAAAGAGTAAAAAACAATAAAATGAATGTAACAGATAGATTGGACACTGAGAAACTATTAAACATATAACTAAGATTGTGGAAAAAGAAAAGAGAGTGGAAATATTCTTCAAGTAGTTCACAGAAAAATGGAATTTTTTGGTGCAAATTTTTTTTTAGCACATGCAAAGGTTTTTTCATAATATGAATTTTCAAGTAGCCTTTAAAGACTAGTCATATATGACTAGATAATAATCAAGAATTCACAACGGAATTTCACCTGATGAAAGATATCCATCCACAAATTCAAGAAGCCCTGCAATTTCTAAGGAGTATAATTACAAAAGAAACTACACTCTGGAACATGATAGTAAAGTAGAAGATAAATAGAGACAAATGGAAAACTGTCATGTCACCCACAGACAAGGACACATTCCTGTGAAAGCAACAATAATATGACTGACAAGTTTCAAGGAAGCTAGAACTCAAAAAAACAACAAGCTGAAGTTTTTTTTGAGGGAACACCAAATGAAAATCCTATACCCAAATTAAGAATTCTGTAAAAATTATAGCTTTCTGAAAATATTTTCACACAAAAGATGAGAAAATTTGTTGGCAGGAAAATTTTAAGAAAGATATGGCTACTTTACAACTTCTATGAGTAAATTATAATAAATGAATTTTCAAGAATGCAACAAATTAAAAATATCAGATATTTAAAATATAAATCAAAGTAGAATTACCTCTATACATTGACTTCTTTTGTTGACTGGTTAGAAATTAGAAAGATACAAAGATCACTAGTTTATATTATTTGTCAGATTGTTTTTTCTACTTTTTCCAAATCACATTTATGTGTTAGTTCACTGGATATGTACTACACCCATGAGAAATGCAAGATAGATGTTATCATCCTTATTTTATGTAAAGTGAAATCCATGTTCAAAGGGATTCAGAACATGTCCTCCATTACGTGACAGCGTCACAATCAGAATGAATATCCCCTACCTAGCATTCATCAGTCAGTCCCTAGGAAATAGAAAATGAATTAACAGTAACATAGAGGAGTTCATTAAGTTGTAAAATGTATCCAATAATTGTAGCTTCTGGATAATTGGTATCAAATTTTCTTTTTAAAAAAATCTTATTAACAAACATTACCTTAACCCCTGAGCAGCATATCATCACACTCCTAAATACATTCAACAGTCCTTTAATTGTTGGCTCTCACTCTTGTAATTCCAGAAGAAACTGGAAGAGAAGTAACCTCTCAGTCAAGCTTTTACTAATCAGTTTCCATATCAGAGACCTATACGAATGTTAAAATCACAATGTTTTGTAATCCATAAAGCATCTACAAGCTAGAATTTGAATTATATCCTGGAAAGCCCATCAGACAAATTTCTGAGTTCAAGATAGAATTTCGCTTCAAGGAAGGTAAAAGGTATTTCACTGTGTCCTAGCATTTTTGTTAAACAACTGGAACAATGAAAGCAAAACGCCATTAAATGGTATAAACTTCTTTCTCATGCAGAACCTTCTCTCAGAAACATTCTAGTGTTCTGACATAATACTCTTTCCCATCATCTTGGAACATCACTATTGTCTATTCTGCACAACATAATATGGCTTCGTTTTGGTCCTTTAATCCACTTCTTCCTCTTATTCCTCATCCTTACCAGTTAAAAGTCATATGTAACAAATTATTCAAAGTATTTATAAAATATACTGAAGAATATTGAGAATACTTTCTAATTAAAGAATAGTATTTTCTCCTTATTTAAAAAATAATACTGTTCATCAAACATATTAAATTGTATCTATTTATAAGATGTTTATATTACCTGAAGACTTTCTTCACATATTTTAGTACATATGCAGTGAAATATCTGTGGCCACTTTGGATATAATATATGTGAAAAAAAATTATAGATTTCAGATACAACATAGAATCTGTTGTTACATGCATTTTTACTTTCCACATACAGGAGTTTCAAGATCCTACTCTAAGAGGTATTATTATTTGCCAAAACCCATGAGCTGCCGAAAACCATGAGCCAAACATCACAGTACTGGCTGGCTGACTGCTCAGAATTATACATACATGCTATGTAAATGCCTACTTGTCGATAGCATACCCCTCATCACAAAAACATGCATGCAGATCATACATTCACTGGACTAGTCACAACAAGAGCTTTGCTATTACAGTATTTGAGTAAAGCCATGGACATGAGCAACAGGTCCTCCAAGAACCTTACCAGGAAGCACTGTAAGCTTTACTATAAAAAGATCAGTACGATGAAGTTAGAAAGACATAAATAAAATTTCTGAAGATACAGGTAGAGCCTTTTGCAACAAGAAGTCAAGAAACAAATAACAGATACACGCACACACACAGATATTCCGGTCATAGGAGAAAGCTGCTAACCTCCAGAAGTCCTGGACAAAGACAAGCTCACTTTGATCTTACCATAGGGCTCTCAACATGGCATAACATCATCAAACATTTCATTACGCACTTCACAGGAGGAACACGCATGCATATGCTATAATAAGCTTCTCCATAAACAAAAGTGCTATTAACACCTTCTTAGTCCCACTGTTCATATATAGCAAAACCTCCTCCTATACCTTACTCAGCTTTTTTATTTCAAAATCTCTTATTATTCCAGTAATTTTCTATCACGTCAGGCTGAAAAGCCATAAAACTTTATCTGAAGAGCAATCACTAAGCAAGAAAATTTATTTTGCTCTTCTGTTTTAGAAAAAGCTTCATAAGATTGCCTACCTTTAAATAAAAAGGAATAATATAAAGGAAAACCAAGTTTTTAAAAAGAAAAATAAAGCATAATTGGGCATTTGAATGATAACTGTGACTGCTACTTTCTTATACCCTAGCATTGTGTTAGATGGCTGCTAATTTACACACCAAGACTACCTCAGGGTTCAGGGATTATTATACACTAAACTGACGACTATGCGATAGCACCCAAAACCCTAAATGTTTTCTGTTGCAGTGGGTAAAAACTGGAAAACGTGTCTTCTGAACCGCCAAGCAGCAACTTTCACATTCCCGCCCCCCATCTTTTCCCCAAAGTGTTTCTTTTGGAGATAAATTGCCACGACACACAGATGCCCCCATGCATACTGTCACTTCCTTGTCAACTGAAAATTGGACGCTTTCCAAACAGAAAATATCCATCGATAGGAGCGTGTGCCCGAGGGGCCGACGCCAGGAGGCACAGGTGCTAGTACGCGGGCCACCTTACACTTCTCAACTAGAACACCTGAGTAGGTTCCCAATCTCTTGTAAACCCTCTGAGCTCCAGAACAGAGAAGATACTGATCTCCAAAAACTGTCAGCAAGCAAAGCCTCCTCGGGAGCTACGGAATAACAAAAGCCTTCTCCAGGAAAACGTGGTGTTCTCCAACTACACGCCCGGGCTCGCCTCGGACCACCTGCACCTGCCACGAATTAAGCCCCAGATTAGCGCTTCAGAAACCAGAGGGGGGAAAGGGGGAAGCCACAGGCAGCTCGCTAAGTTCGCTCCTTTCCCCCAAGCCTCTGGCGGCCTGCACTTGGGCGTCTCTCCGTCTCTTCGGGACACTTCCCTCCCGGGGGGCTGCGGAGCTACCTCCGCACCTGCAGGACCGCGACACTCACCCTGCCGGCGTCTCAGAGCCCAGCTCCGTGGGCTCCTCCGGAGGATCAGGAGAGTATCCCTGGCCCGGCGGACGGACGGGTGCGAGGGCGCGGGACAGCACCCCACAGGTGCAGCGAACCTTCCTCAGGTGTGCGCGCCCCAGCGCCCAGCCCGAGACAAAGGCTGCCCTCGGTCTCCCCGGGAGCGCGCGAGCCTGCCAAGCGCCAGTCCCCGCTTCGGAGGGGTGCGGCCGGGGGCCCAGCACGAGGCCGGCGCTCCCTGCGCGCCGCGCGCCTCAGGGACCGCCCGGAACACCGCGCGCGCGCCGAGCCCGGGAACTCCAGCCGCGGCCGGCCACGCAGCCTCCACCCCAAGAGAGCGGCGCCCACCTCGCGAGCACGCCGCCTACCGGCAGGGCCCCGCTGCCGCGCGCTCCCCTCTGGTTGCACCTGCTCTCCGGCACCTGCTGCCAGCGCGCTCCGGAGCCGGCGCCCTCCCAGGGACCCGCCGCCCCGGACGGAGGAGTGCGCGCTCGCCGCCTGGCTGCCTGGCCGGGCTTCGCAATCACTCACCGGCTCACTGCGCAGTGGCTCGGGCGGCTAGCGGCGCGGGCAGCCGGTGTCCTCGCAGCCTTTGTCAGTCGCGGGTGGAGCGCTCCTCCCAGGCTCGCGGCCGTGCGTCCGGGTGGCAGGCAGCCCGGCTCTGGCGCCGCTCCCCGGCCCCCTCCCCGTCCCCGCTCTGCGAGCCGGCACTCACTGGGCTCCCATGATGTCATCCGGTGGAAATCTGCCATGCTCAGAGCCCGGAATAATCCAGCGCTCACGCGCGCACGCGGCGCGGGCGGAGGCGGCCGCAGAGCCGCCAGGAGTTCCCAGCGCCTGGCGTGGCCGGCAGAACTGGATCCGAGCACAGGACCGAGTACGGAGTCTCGGACAGGGTGGGGCCTGGGTGGGCGCGGTGGGGAAGGGGCGCGGGGGCAAACCGCGCGTTCGCTACCGTAAAGAGTCCTAGACCTACGTTTAGCCTCCTTGCAGATGCCAGCGATAAAGAAAAAAAAAAAGTTTCGGGGGCTTTTGATTGGGGCAAGGGGGGGTTGCAGTGGGCTTTTTTATTTGGTTTCTTGGCCACAGCGGCTCCGCGCCCCATCAAGGCGACGGGCTTGTGCTGCAGCCAGAAGGACCGGGCTCCTGCAACCTCGCGAGCCCCAGTCCGGTGAGAAAGTTGAGGGTGTGTGTGGCCCGCGCAGTGGCGAAGGGCTCAAGTGATAGAGGAAGGGGTGCGCTGTGCCCCGCGAAGCTCTAACAGCACTTTAAATATGAATTCCCAGGGTGGGAGCCCCGGGGGAAGAAATTCACCGTGGCCTTGGCGTGGCTCACCTGCCCTGGCACCAGGTGCCACCCCACCGGGAGCTCACCCTAGGGCTGCTGTCCCAACGGAACCATTCAAGTTACAAGGGGTTTTTAAAAGTTATATATATGCCACGTTAATTCTTTTACTCAAGATCTTTTATAAGCTTTATTAGAGAAATAGGGGCACACAGCACACCCGACCTGAGACCCAGCCCTGCCTCAACCCAAAGCGGAGCTATGGATTTGTGCTACACGTCGCTAAGTATTGGACAGGCTTATCCATGCCTTATAAAATTGTGAAATGCAATGGGACTTTCCTGAGAAAGAAGTGATTAAGTGTGAAAACACGAAATAAGAAACTTTTTCTTTAAAGGAACATATTAAAAGGCTGGGATGCATACACATGGTTTGGAAATAATGTAGGACTCTAAGAAGAGTTAATTTGTGCTTATTTGCAAGTTGAAATATTTGAGCTCTCATGAGTAAATGCATCACATGAGTTATCTATATTTAGCATAGTTGCCCATTTCCTTACCTTTATTAAAGTTTTTTTTTTTTTAGATTTATAAGGATGGTCACTTACTCTACCCTCCAAAACATCAAAGGACATATGAAATGCATGGAAAAACTTTCAGAAATCAATATTTTTTAAAAATGTAAATAAATAGTAAATAGTAAAATAAACTAATGAAAAATAAGAGAGGTAAGAATATGGGAATGTAAGGAGTGACAGCCTATGGAGAGAGGAAATCTATCCAGTTGCTTGGGGAAAAGTAATTAGAACAGCTAATGATGCTGTCGTAAATATATCAAAAGGTCAAGTTGTAAACCCTCCTTCTTAGACTGGTTCTTTGATGCCTCATCAATCTTCATTGCCTCTGTTTGTCTTTCGGTTCTTCAGCATTCTCTGGACTAATGCACAAAGTATGGAGACAAAAAGAAGTTTGCACATCTGGGGAGTTTTGTAACCATAAAGATCAGAAAGTGCATCCTTAGCTTTTTTATAATCAATGTTCTAAAGAAGTAAAGTAAAACCTGTATATGTATTGATTTCAAGAAAATTAAATGCATTGCTAAGTGATTATTCACTTAGTCCTATAGTAAAGTCTTTAGCTATGTAATTCTGAACTTCTCTGGGAATTATTAATACTCTGCTGTGACTATCACTGTGACCCTTAATCTTAGCAAGGTGAACTCACTGTTTGTCCAGGAGAACTTTTTCCTAAGATGCTTGCCTCTGTCAGTGACTTTACCACTTCTTATTTTTAAATGAAATTATAGACACTATACTATTTTTAAATTTAATTTTATTTATTTGAAAGAGTTACAGAGAGAGGTAGAGAAAGAGAAAGAGGTCTTCCATCCGATGGTTCACTCCCCAGATGGCCGCAAGGGCTGGAGCTGAGTCCATCTGAAGCCAGGAGCCAGGATCTTCTTCCTGGTCTTCCACGTGGGTGCAGGGGCCCAAGGACTTGGGCCATCTTCTACTGCTTTCCCAGGCCATAGCAGAGAGCTGGATCGAAAGAGGAGCAGCCAGGACTAGAACTGGCGCCCATATGGGATACTGGTGCTTCAGGCCAGGGCTTTAACCCACTGCACCACAGCACTGGCCCCGTGTTTACCACTTCTAATGCAAGCTTTTTGTTTGTTTCTAAATTTTGAAAGCCATACTATTTGAGAGCCAGTGTGCTGGAGCTAGTGAAGCCACCACCTGTGCTGGTTCCTGTCCTGGATGCCACATATCCACACCAGCTCTCTGCTCATGGCCTGGGAAAGCAGTGGAGGGTGGCCCAACTGCTTGGGCCCCTGAAACCCATGTGGGAGATCAGGATGAAATCCCTGGCTCCTGGCTTCAGGCTGGCTGGACCAGAACATTGTGTCCATTTAAGGACTGAAACAATGGATGGAAAATGGATGGAAGATTCTCTCTCTCTCTCTTTCTCTCTCTCTCTCTCTCTCCAAACCAACTGTTATATTAGGAAATGTAAAGGTATCCTAAATCTTTGAAAAAATTATGTAAAATTATGTCAAAAATCGTTTCTTACAGACATACCATTCTAATCCTGTTTAAATGGTGAATACATTAAGCATTGGGATTGGAGATTTGAAGTACGCATATTATCTCTGTCTCAATTACTGATGCTCTGCTACATGGTTTCCATACTGATACATGATTCTATTCCCCAAAACAATGAGAGTTTTGATGGGAAAAACACATTTTAATATTTCCTCTCACAGATTTGGTAAAATGTAAACTTTATAATATGGATCTATTGAATTGATAGATTTATAGCTAATGAATTTTTAAAAATAAAGTTTCCTAGACATGAGTTATTAACTATAGTTATTAACTATCGATAAATAATAAGTAAAAATAATGTGTTATGTCCTCATGTGCCAAATACTGTGTTAAGTGACTCCATGCATTCACCCACTGACTATTAGCATCACCTAGGACTCGAGTGTCATATGGCAAGAGTTTCTGTTTCCTGCTCTTGAAAATGAGGAAGCAGAGGTCAGAAAATTGTCCAGGCAGCTCCACTAGCATCAAACTCAAGGCTTGATTCTATCAGCCTAAGGACGTAGAGCCTGTCCTAATGATAGTCTTGCCCAGCCACACCTGCAACTTTTGGATAGTGTGTACTCTGAAAAAATGGAAGCATGTGTGTGAAAAAATAGAAGCACGTGTGTGTATCTGTTGTGTGTATATGTAGAAAATGAACATATTCTACTTCTTGGGGGAGATAATATGCTATTTTGAACTCTTCCATCAGCTACCAAATTCATGATGACTTTTATTTACATTATCCCTGCTAATGAAATGCATCCACATTATTTACGTTGAAAACTAATCTAAGGCTGCTAAATAAATTTCACCTTTTAATCTCTCCATAAACAGTTTCAGACATAAAGCAAGGTATAGTGATTTTTGTACTTGGAGACAAATCATGGTAAAATGCAATAAAAAAGAAAAATAGCTATAAACCATTGATTTAAATAAAGACAAAGACTATCTCAGTAACTATCTTCTCTGCACAATAAATCCTTCATTGCATCTCAGAAGGCAAATTCCATCATACACACATGCAAATGAAGATCTCCTTGTCTACTTTGAATATTAACAAGAAAATATATCATTTTGCATGTTGTATCTCAAAGGATGACTACACTTTTATCCTAGATAGTAATATTCCTAGCTCAGAGATACATAATGAAGTTCTTTAAACAGAAAGTTTCAGATTTTTTGCAAAATCCATTTTTATCTGGCTGGTATTCAACTCTGTTAACAGGGTTATTAGAGTGGATATGTATGAAGATTTAAAGGTGCACATAACAGATTAACATTTTTAATAAGCTAACACAGCTTATATATTGATTTCTCACTTATGAAATAATTTAAACACATAATGGGAATCTGTAATATATATATATATATTTTGACAGGCAGAGTTAGACAGTGAGAGAGAGAGAGAGACAGAAAGGAAGTCTTCCTTTTTCCGTTGGTTCACCCCCCAAGTGGCCACTATGGCCGGTGCACTGTGCCAATCCGAAGCCAGGAGCCAGGAGCCAGGTGCTTCCTCCTGGTCTCCCATGTGAGTGCAGGGCCCAAGCACCTGGGCCATCCTCCACTGCCTTCCCAGGCCACAGCAGAGAGCTGGACTGGAAAAGGGGCAACTGGGACAGAACCTGTGCCCCAACCGGGACTAGAACCCAGGGTGCCAGCGCCGCAGGTGGAGGATTAGCCTAGCGAGCCAGTGAGCCGCGGCACCAGCAAATCTGTAATATATGTTAACACATGCAAATTTTCTATTGAATATATGTTATCTAGATATTAATGTTTTTCTTACTTTGGTTCTAGGACATTTTTCAGTCCCTCAACAGCCTTGTTTTGTAGGATAGAGGGTCCATCCTGTAACCTTAAGTTCATTTTCCAGACACTCTGTCAGTAGGGCATATCACTGGCACATGACATGGAAGTGATCACATATGAATCATTTTTGTTTAAAGGTAGGGGAAAGGATGAAGGAAGATTTCTTTAGAAAGAATAACTCACATTCCAAAGGGGACAAACTGCTTGTGGAAAGGAAAAAAAAAAGAAACTGCTTGTGCAAAAGTGGGCTATGAAAACATGTCTTTATACAGTTTTCTCCAAAAATGCAAGTATTTGAAACATAGGGATGCCGATTGATCTAAGCATGCATCATTCCCTGACTCTTAAAAGTTGAGACTTTTCTTAATCAAATGCTCACAGTATTCAGCTGTAAACACTGATCAGTGCTCTGCCTTCAAAATCCCCAGCGAGATCTTGTGGTCATACACATTTCCTCAAATTGCTTCAAGTACCTTGTTTGACCTCACAGCCATGGAATTAAGGATAACACAGAAGCAAATACTCACCAAAGGAAGATGATTTTCTGATTTTGGAGTCATAGTTCTTAATCTTTACAGCATACAACTTCCCCGCATCAATGACTTCTTAACAGGCATCGAGGAAAACCCTGAAAAATACGTTTGCTGAGGAATGACCCTGAAAGACAGCCCCAATTTGCCAAGTCACCTTTCACTCCCAAAGTACAGTGAAGATTCATGACAAAAGCTCACAGTATTACAACCTTGCTTCTAGTCCTAATTCCCTTAATGACATCTTTTGACTTCAGAGTTCATTTAAACTAGCCTCTTCACCCTTCTCATCCGGAAAAAGAAAATAATGGTATTTGCCTTCTGCATCTCCCACTTTAGAGGGCTTTCTGAGAAAATAAACCACAATGGAAATATGGTATAAAGAGAGCATAACAATTTCAACAGATCTAAGTATGACTCCTGATAGCCTTGGTGGGCACTCTGTGTTTGAACGACCCATTCTGTCACTAAGCCAATAAGAGGAGAAGGAAGAAGAAGAGGGAAAATGGAATATCTATTCTGTTGGGTATGTTTCTCATTTCCCTTTTAATATTTATTTACTTGTTTGTTTGTATGAAAGGCAGAGGGAGAGAGAAGAAGAAAGGAGAGATCTCGCTGACTTACTTTCCAAATGACTGCAACATCTGGGACTGGTCAGCCTGAAGCCAGGAGACAGGCTATTTATTCCTGGCCTCTTAACCTGAGTGTCTGGGACTCAAACCTGCACTCCAACAGGGGATGCTGGCATCACAAATGTGGTTTATGCCATGACCCCCTAACACCTATCCCTCTCATTTCTTTAGATATAAAAAATGGAGCAGTGGTAAGAGTTTTCTTTGCCAATTTTCTAACCACAGTTTGAACATTTACAATATCTTGATCAATGTATCTTAATCTCTGTGAACATACTTTTTCCTATAAAATACAACTAAAATTCTTTTTTCAATATATTTTATTGCTTTTGAAATCAAGATATATGTACAATTGTGGCATATTTTTGTGGTAGAACTACTTATTACTTGTTTATTATTTATGGGTTTTTTACAAATTACAAGCAATGGTGATATAGTCTCAAAATATGATATTACCTCAAAGAAGGAAGGATAAATTAATATTTTATCTATGACATATCTCAAATACCTTTAAATGCATCTGAAAAATATTGACTGATTGATTGAATTATTACAATGATTATGTAAAATAACACACAGTGCTATGGTCTGAATGTTTGTGTACCCTCCAAAATTTGTGTGTTGAAATCTAATCATCAATGTGTTCATACTGGGAGAGGGACCTTTGGTAGGTAATTATCTTGGGGGAAGAACTTTCATGAATGTGAGCAGTGGTGTATCAAAGAGGCAGGAGAGGAGTGGGCATTTAGTGGTTAGGATAGCAGCGTCTTCCTATGCAGTGTCTGGGTTCAATTTCAGGCTCTGGCTCATGGCCCCAACTTTCTTCTGGTGGAGACCAGAGAGGAAGCAGTGATGGCACAAGCAATTGGGTTCCTGCTCTCGTATATGAAACCTACATTGTGATCTGATCCTTGCTCCTGGTTTTGGTCTGCGCCAGCCCCAGCTGTTGTTGACATTTGAGGAGTGAACCAATGAATGATGGATAGGAGATGGATGGGCACTCTCTTGCACACTCTCTCTCTTTCTCCCTCTCCCCTTGCCCTCTTGCCCTCTGCAACCCTCTCCCTATCCCTCTCCTTCCCTCTCTGTCTTTTTGACTCTCTCTCTCCCTCTCAAGTAGATAAAGAAAAAGGAGGCCAGAGAGAGCTTCCTTGTCCCTCCGCTGTTTGTAGAAACAGCAAGAAGTTGCCATCTACAAGGAAATGAGCCCTCACCAAACTCCACATTTTCTGGCATCTTGATTTTGGACTTCCTCAACTCTAGAACTATAATGAATAAATGCCCATTGTTTCTAAGGACTCAGCTTACAATATTTTATTACGGTACCCTGAAAAGACTAAGACACTTACAGTGACTCACAGGATTTAGCAGTTGATCAGGAACTAATTCAGCTGCCCCTTTGTATTACTGGGTTCCATATCCATGAATTCAACCAATAATGGAACAAAAGAATATCCAGGACTAAAAATTGTACTGACCTTGTACAGGCTTTCTTTTCTAAACAATACAGTACATCAATTATTTTCATAGCATGTACATTGTATCAGGAATTGTAAGAACTATAAAGATGACTTAAAGTATATTGGGCATGTACGTAGGTTCTACCCAAATGTATCATTTCATATAAGGGATTTGAGAGCCACAGATTTTAATACAGGGGAAACACAATACCAAGGGAAAACTCCAGCTCAAAATTTTGAATTCAGGAGCTAGTTGCATTCCAAAACTCCTTATTCGTTGCATTTCCAAACGCACATATAGAGCTGGCTATTTGGCATGGAGTTTAGAACACCACTTGGGACACCCATATCCCAACTCAGAGCGTGTGATTTGAATCCTGGTTACTCTGCTTGCAATCTAGCTTCCTGTTAATGTGCATCCCTGCCACCCCTGTAGGAGACCTGGGTTGAGTTCCAGGCTCCTAGTTTCGGTCTACCCCAGCCCTGGCTGTCACAGGCATTGGCTGAGTGAACCAGAAGACAGAAGGTCTCCCTCCGTCCATCTGTATATCTCTCTGTCTTTCTGCCTTTCAAATAAGATGAAAGTATACAAATGATTTTTTTAAAGAAAGAGCATATAGAGTACATACTACATTTTGTACAGTTTTCTCAGTGTAGTCTAAATTAACACCATGAACACAAACCCATAAATGTGTGCAGTTACAGAGATGAGGGCTTACTCCAAGTGTGATAAAACGAGGCTTATGCCAGTTAGGTCACATTTTCTGAGATATCAGTTGTGTAATACTTTTCAATGTTTTAAATATTGCTAGATTTTAGAAATAGGTACATATGATTATAAATAATGACAATTATCACAATGAACTTATTCAGTATCTACTACATGGCAGCACTCTGTGAAGTATTTACGGAGTGACTTTTTAAGGTAGGTACTCTTATTATCTCAACTTTATAGGGGAGAAATGCAATGCACAAAGTAATTTAATAACTTGTTTAGTTTGGTTTATGAACCAAAATAATCCTTGACAGCTTTGTGGTAAACATGACAAAAATAAAAATGTAATTGAAAACATATGTAAGCATTCATCTATAAATTTTTCGTAAAAAAGATTTTTAAATTATATACAATTAAAGAATTGCAAATAGAAATAAAGCTGATCAAATAAAACCCAAAATTTCTGAACACCGGCTTACACAAATTTAAAATGTAATAAAATGTAGTATGTTTTTGCAACATATATGGTTGGCACATTTAGTATATAGTGAATACACATCATGAAAATTATAAAGATAATTAGTAGATAAGAAGGAAAAATACTAAACAGACACACCAATCATCAGTGGAAAAATAAGTGTGAAAGTCTACGCTTAAAATTCAAGTTTAAAAATATTGAGATACAATTTTTTCAAGTTTCAAGTAAAGCCTTTTGTAACTTATAACAGTTTTGTCAATCAAAGGAAGAATTTTATATATTGTGGGTATAAACATATGTTTGTTCAGGCTTTCTAAAAAGCATTGGAAACACATGCCAAATGCTTTTAGAATTCCCATAGCCTTTGAGACAGTGATTTGATTCCTTCAGATCTACCACACAGAAATAACTGGAGATGTAGGGGGAAACACTTTGTTCACAAAATCGTGCATGAAAGATTAATTTATAATATTCAAGAAAGGAACGCCAGTGCTTTTAAGGCCAGGGTCACGATGTCATAAAGCAACTTCAAATAAATAAAGTGAAACATGTATCTGGACTGACCAGCATATGACTTTTCAGCACACTGCTGAGCCCAACAGAACAGGCTGTGTTATAAATTCATAGTTTAGCTTCCTGATGTCACATTAACAAGCTCTCTGGAGTTGCCGCCAGAGAAGCTGAGGCCCTGAAGCTATATATCTAAGTAGGGGAGCTCCTCTGCAGTTGTCCTCGGCCAGGTGGGAGGGTAATTTTCACTGCAAAGATTTCTTTTTTCACAGTAAGTGATGACTAGCTGCGAAACTGTTACATTCTACGGTGAACCTGTATGCTATCCCTTTCTCCAAGTGAGTTATTAATACTGCAACTTTGTGATAGCATTAACTTTGAAACCTCCAGGAACTAGGTTAACCCAACTAGAACATAATGAAATAGCAATTCTAATTATTAAAAATGAATCTTAAGCAACTTAGTGACTTCCTTTTTTTAACTCCCACTTCAGTCCTAATTCTTCCTGCTCCCTCTTTTATTTATTTATTTATTTATTGACAGGCAATGTGGACAGTGAGAGAGAGAGAGACAGAGAGACAGAGAGAGAGAGACAGAGAGAAAGGTCTTCCTTTTGCCGTTGGTTCACCCTCCAATGGCCACTACGGCCGGCGCACCGTGCTGATCCGAAGCCAGGAGCCAAGTGCTTCTCCTGGTCTCCCACGCGGGTGCAGGGCCCAAGCACTTGGGCCATCCTCCACTGCACTCCCGGGCCACAGCAGAGAGCTGGCCTGGAAGAGGAGCAACCGGGACAGAATCCGGCGCCCCAACCGACTGGGACTAGAACCCAGGGTGCCGGTGCCGCAGGTGGAGGATTAGTTTGTTCAGCCTCAGCGCTGGCCCCTGCTCCCTCTTTTAAAATTCCTCCCTCAGTGAATAGTTCCACCATTCATTCAGGTTTCAAATAAGAAAACTGAAGTTCACTGCATAATCTCTCCTCTCATTTGCACTATGTTGGAATAATCAATATTGCATATACACAGACAAATAATACTATTTTTATTTGATTAATTAAACTCCAGTTCTTTAAAACATGACTGGCAACAGGACAATTCTGTCATTGTATTTTCCCACCAAATATCATATGTGTTAGTGGAGTTCTATGGGATGCAAGGGCATAGTCACCAAGTCCTTCAGCTTCCACTCCACAAAAGTCTCTTGACTTGTTCTGTTTTCCTTGTCCACCACCACTGCCCTCACATAGACCCTTTTAAGGTTGTGCTGTCTGTTTGCTCCCCAATTTTAATTCTGTGTTCTTATTTGTGTTTCCCAGTACTTAGGAGAGCTAACCTTTTTCGTGTTTTCCTTATCCCCGGCTTGTGGTTGGATTGATTTTGGAGACACCACAGCATCTGGAGGATGGAAGAAAGAAGATCTGGGTTTGTAGTTTCCCCATTGACTCTACTTCAGTGTGGTTCTGGGAAAAGTGACTTAACATCATGACTACAGCTTCTCCTATGAGTCCAGCCCTCAGCCAGATTTGCACAGGACCTGGTGGTAATGGCTTCCTGCTCTTGATAGTCCTACTCAGTTGGTTATTTTAGCTGTACCAACACCTCCATTAGTATTTTCTTTAATGTCTTTTAGCAAATCCTAGTTGGTTGATCCCTCTTTTTCCTATCAAGACACAGTGATACATACCCCTTTTCTAAACCACTGTAAAGGCCTCTACATTATTTCATGCCTGCTGCCTTACTCCTATCTATCTTCAATGGAAAACATCCTCTGATGGACCATTTCTTGTAAGCAAACCTGACAATGCAATTCTCCTGAACCAGATCCTCAGTGTTCCTTGTCATCATTGGCAGTAGCTTCCAAAGAGTTGCGCACCCAAACATTTTCTACGGAATAATAAAATCAAAGTCTCATATCTGATATATTATTTTTTTTAAAAAAATTGCAGTACTGTGATTAAATGCCTGCTCAGTTAAAACATGACTGACTTCATGCCGACTTTGTCATTATGTGCTTTCCTGGGCAACCAAGTCTTCCATCATGTATATTAAAATAGTCTTCATAGTCAAAAGATGAAGTCTAGATGCTTGTTAATTTTGCATTTTATTCCTCTATTGCTCACCCATAGCCGCTTACATTTTACTTACGTGCAGCACTTTCTCTACATCTTCACATTAGGTGATCTTCCTCCTTTTTCTGAATGCTTCCACCCACGCTCAATATCTCTTTCATGGGAAACTCTCTCATCTCTCATTATAGAAATAGTTTATTGAAAACCAATAAGTTGGCCGGCACCGCGGCTCAATAGGCTAATCCTCCGCCTTCCGGCGCCAGCACACCGGGTTCTAGTCCCAGTCGGGGCGGGGGATTCTGTCCCGGTTGCCCCTCTTCCAGGCCAGCTCTCTGCTGTGGCCCAGGAGTGCAGTGGAGGATGGCCCAAGTGCTTGGGCCTTGCACCTGCATGGGAGACCAGGAGAAGCACCTGGCTCCTGGCTTAGGATCAGCACAGTGCGCTGGCCACGGCGGCCATTGGAGGGCCAACGGCAAAAGGAAGACCTTTCTCTCTGTCTCTCTCTCACTGTCACTCTGCATGTCAAAAAGCAAACAAACAAACAAACAAACAAAATAGGCTAAAGTTTAAGTTAAGTACTTTAAATCCATTCTCTAATTTAATGTTCACTAAAATTTCTAATGTGAACTTTATGATGCTTATACAAGTTCAAAAATTCAGACTTGAAATCAAACCTGACTTTAAACCTATTTCTTAAATTCTAAGCTTATTTTGTAATAGCATGCTAGTCCAGAAATTTAAAAAAAAATACACATTCTTTGAAAACTTCCTTGCACTCCTCCCTCATTTTTATTCCCCTCCACTTTAAATTTTTGTTGTTGTTTGAAAGGCAGAGAAGGAGGAGGGTTGAGAGAGAGTGAGAGATTGATTTTCCATCTGCTGGTTATCTTCTCAAATGCCTGAAACACCTGGGGCTGCGTCAGACAAAGTCTAGTTTCTCTTGTTCAACTGGGTTCTCCCACTTGGGTGGCAAAGACCCAAGCACTTGAGTAATCTGCTGCCTCCAAAGTACGTTAGTAGGAAGCAAGACTGGAAGCAGAGGTGGATCATGATTGATAGGCGATGCAGGAATCCCAAGTAGCAGTTTATTATTTTTAACTTTTATTTAATGAATATAAATTTCCAAAGTACAGCTTATGGATTACAATGGCTTCTCCCCCCATAACTTCCCTCCCACCTGCAACCCTCCCCTTTCCCGCTCCCTCTCCCCTTCCATTCACATCAAGATTCATTTTCAATTCTCTTTATAGCATATATTAAGTAAAGATTTCAACAGTTTGCACCCTTACAGAAACACAAAGTGAAAAATACTGTTTGAGTACTAGTTATAGCATTAAATCACAATGTACAGCACATTAAGGACAGAGATCCTACATGAGGAGTAAGTGCACAGTGACTCCTGTTGTTGACTTAAATTGACACTCTTGTTTATGGCATCAGTAATCACCCTAGGCTCTTGTCATGAGTTGCCAAGGCTATGTACCACTCTGAACGCGCCCAATCTCGTCTGAGCAGCAGTTTAACCTGCTTCATCACAACACCAGCCATCCCAATGCCAGTTTGTGTGTACTTCTTTATATTGCTTTATTATTATTTGTTTACTTGCTTATTGTTCTCACATATTTTGAGATTTTTAAATATGGGAATTTTACCTTGTGTATTAAACACAGAATAATTTAGCAATAAAATTCATGATTTATAAAGAACGATTCCACTTGTAACATTAAAATGAAACAAAGTCTATTAGGAATTGCTGCATTATAATATTTCCAGAGGTGTCCATTTTCTTATATTCCTGATTGAACAGTAGCTAGATATTTGTACAGTTTTTCATCTGATCATCTCATTGCAGCCAGTGTTTTTCTGGATTCTTTATTGCCTGAGTTGTCCAATAATGATTAACTAACCACACGTACCAAAAACACCCATTAGTCTGTTAGTACTAATTAGGCTGGTACATACATGAGTACTGATATCACTTAGTTTTTTGCTGACAATATCATATACTCTAAATTAGCTGCACAGTGGAAAAAAAGTTTATGTAAACATCTTCATTAGTATTTTATGTTGCTTCTAGTTTACTCAGCTTATTGACTAAATCTGGAAGGAGCATATAGGTGACGGAAAAGCTATGAAACCTCTATATCTAGAAAATAAATTTAATTAATAGGAAAGAAAATTAAGTATTTAAATAATGTCTTTTGACCACAAATATATTTTGTGACTAAGGTTATCAAAAACCTAATTTTGATCAAATGAATGCCTTGAAAATATACAGCAATGACACTTACGCATATTGAGGTGAGTTAAGTACCAGATTATTCTGAGTGCTTTGACACGTTTAATCACCTAAACAATGTATGCTGCAGGTATTATTGCTTTCCCTGGTTTCTTGATAAGCAAACAGAAATGGAAAAAGGTTCGCGAACTACAAAATTCATGCAGCTGCTGGTGTATGTCCTAGGTAGTATTTAAAACCGATGTAGTCCAACCTCTCTACCTACTTAGTTTCCATGTGATTTTTCCTTTATTAAGTAAATAACAAATGGAATTTATCATTATTAGTGAACACAAATACTGCATTATAAATAAGGGAGTATCCTGGCCCATATTACTGCCTGGACAATAGAATACAAATATGCTTCTATTGTGTGAAAATGAGCTAAATGCACCATCATAATCAATTTCCTATAAGCATTAAATTAAATCAGTAACTTTTCTCTCTTGTTATGAAGTGTTCTCTGCAGCACATTTCATTTCTCATATAGAGATAATGTATGGTAATCATTAAAATCAATACAATCACTTGTAATAATTAAGACATTTGTGTTGTCTTAATTAGCCTGACTTTGAATTCTGTTTCTACAACTTTCTAGATGAGTATTTCAATTTCCTGATCTCTAAAATAAAAGTAATAAAAGTATTGATTTTATAGGGCTGTTATGATGCCTGTATTACTTAATATATATGAGAAAACAGATTCTGACAGAATGCCAACTAACTATGAGTATTTTATCACTGAAATATTATATATTTAATGAACATCCACTAGGTACTGTTATGCAGAATTAGTAAAGCTTCATTCTAGTTTAAAAATCAGTCTATTGTGTACTTTATTATCAAGAGTTCTCTTCCATGAGTTCTGAAGTTCATGTAAGACTGAGACACTGCCGTACGCTAAGGTTGACTAATAGGTTTTAATCGGTGAGTTACCTCTTAGAAACTAATAGCAGTTTTTTAGATGAGCACTTGCAATTCCTGTGATCATGTAAGTGCTGGGCTAGTAGTGATTTACTGCATTCACAATTCTACGGTGGACTTGGGCCAGTAAGCCTTTGTTCAGCACCCTGGACAGCACTCAGTACAGCCTGATGAGGCTCAGGCTTACCTGATCCTTGGGGACTTCTTGGTGGAAGAGGACAGTTGAATCCAGTATCTTTCTGAAATTTAAGAAAATATACACAGATGCATATTTAATTCTACTAACACCTTATTAACACAGAGGGACTCGTTCCATTCAAAATAATCAAGATCATTATACTGGCTAAATGTATCAGGCTAAGAAGATGGGAAAACCAATGCTGCATCATCCCTACACTTCTAGCTGCTCTCAAAAGTATAACACAAGTTGGCATTTTTCTTAGTTTTATAAATAATTAATTTGTTTTCATTATATTTGAGCTTATAATAAATTGTCAGAATTTACAACACTGGTAAGTACTGAAACTGATGTTTATAAATTCTATTTAAGAATAACTTATGCACTACATGAAGTTTATATTTAAAGAATATTTTAAGAATAGATACATGATCTTGATCCCTGGAAGGTAATTCCACTGTCAATATATACTTTTACTCCAAAGATGTTTGCACTCGTTTTTATCAGTATTTTACCATACAGCTGTAATTTTTCACTGTGCCAATACTATAATAGCAGAATTATTAATATTACTTCTATTTTCCTGCTTTTAAAAATAGAGCAAATTGTGAATTGACCTTAACACTTGGTAAATTTTCTCCAAGGTAAAGGAATTGGGTAAATTACCAATGTCAGCAGTTGGATTTTCCTTGGTAAAATCTGTGTCTTCGCATAAACCTTCCATTCCTGAATTTATAAACATTTTCAGTATGTTTCTTCTTCTTTTCCTTTTCTGTAATTACAATGTCCAAACATTTTATTTAATATTTTAACCTTAAAATAAGCTTATTTTTAAACTATATAATAAGGACAAGCATTTTTGAGATTATTTTTTGAAATACATTTTTTGGAGGAGATGCGAAGTGAAAAGAAAATGTTCTAGTAGTGAGAATAAGTCAGTGGAATAAGGGAAAAGAGTGAGCCTCCTGGAAATGCAAAGAATATTTCCATGCACCAAAAGGTAAGCCAAGTCTTCTCAAAGACCACTGATCTCTCTGTGCTTGATGAAGCAAGGAAAAGCCAGGATATATCAAGTTTACAAAACTTTTTCCAAATCCCCAGACCCTAGGTTCTTCCCCTTTATCCATTTGTAATTAGGTTGTTTTTCTTAATATGGAGTTCTTTGAGTTCCTTATATATCTTTGATTTAAAAAAAAAAAACTCTTATCAGATGCATGGCTTGCAAATATTTTCTTCAAACCCACAGGTTGCCTCTTCTCTCTGCTGATTATTTACTTTTCTGTGTAGAAGTTTTTATTTTAATTTACTCCCAACCTGTCTACTTTTGGTATTGTTGCCTGAGCCTTTGATGTAAAATTTAAGAACCATTGCCACATCAACTCTTTGTAGTCTTCCCCTGCATTTTATTTTAGTAGTTTCAGAGTTTCATGTCTAGCATTTATTGTCTTTAATCCATTTTATAATGATTCTTGTCTATACTTTGAGAACAAAGTCTATTTTCATTTTTGTACATGTAGATACCTATTTTTACAACACCTTTTATTGAAAAAAAAAACTATTATTTTCACACTGTGTGTTCTCGGCACTGTGTAAAAGGTCTCTAGACCATAAATTCTTGGGTTTATTTGGGGGCTCTCAATTCTATTCTATTGTCGATGTGTATATTTATGCTAGCATCACACTGTTTTCATTACTAACACTTTGTAAAATGTTTTGAAATCAGATAAAGCCTCCAGGTTTGATCTGTTTTGCTCAGAATTGCTTTGGCTCTTTGGATAAAATTCTATTGTCTCCCTCTTCTTGATCCCTTCTCTAAATTCCTATAGCTCTTTATTATTGTCTTTAGTCAATTTTACAATTTTTGTTCTGCCTTACTTTATATGAACATTCCTTGCTGTATTACACATTAACTTCTTGAAAACAGATATGATATATTCTCTGTACTTGTGATTTTCACATCATCAAACACAATGAATTATACATAGTAACCCCTTAAATAGTTTAGGAATGAAGTATCACACATTTTGGGTGTCAATTTATTTAAAGGAGCATGGACTGAAAGATGATTTGTACTATTCATACTTTCTTTTTAACTTTTTACCCATTTTAAAAAATTTTTGGATTGACATTAGTTACCTGTATATTTTATAGGGTATGATACCATATTTCACAGACTTTCACAGCATATTTCACTCATGCAAAGCAATTAGCCCTTCCACTTTCTTTATAGCATACTGAAGTTACCCCACTGTTTTGTAGAACACCAGAAATCATTATCTTCATCAGATGACATTTTCAAACATTATTCTTTAGTAACTTTTCAGAAACTAGTATATTTATGTGCTATGGTTTTGATATGGTTTGAATTTGTACTCCGCATATACATATGTTCGAAGCTTGGTCTCCAAGATGGTGGTGTTGGGAGGTGATATGGAACCTTTATGAGTGGGGCATAGAAGGTGGTCCCTGAGAAGACACTGTAGGATTTCAGGCACTCCCTAGCTTTCTGTCTAGCAATTTGATCACTCTCTCTTGGATGCATTTCCGCTGTGATACCCTCTGCCAAGATGTCCTCACCTAAGGTGAAATCAATGGAGGGCCCAATCTTTCACTTTTAGTCTCTAAAACCATGAAATAAACAAACTTCTTAAACTTATTGAGTAGCATGCCTCAGGTATTTCATTAAAGTATTAAAAATGGTCTGATGCAATATGCATTTTACAAAAAAAAAAGGTTTTAAATGATTAAGGATCCAAACAGAAGAGCTTTGGCCACTTTGAACAGATGCAGTGAAATATGGAGTGCTAGCATTAAGGGACTATTTGTCACAGAGAAACATGAGCTTTAACTTGAACAGTAATACTCACTATTGTCAAGTGTCCACAAATATTTGTACACGTTCTGTTGGTAGATGCTTGCCCACTCTGATGAGTTAAACATCAGTACTTGAGTTTTATTTCAGAACAGTAGCACTCAGAACTACTATGGAGGCTAATGGTTTTCTCAGATCTTACAGCAGCAGTAACAGGAATGACAGCAATGCCATATTACTATCTCTGAGTTACCTAGACTGAGATTTTGTTTACACTAATTTTGGATTTCCAGATGTATCAGGGCAGATATAACTGTTCTCTTTAGTGGACTCTAATCAGTATTTTTATGACTAAAAGATCTTTTTCTTACATTGACCTTTTCTGTATACCTCTACCTATTTTTGTTTTGTTTTTGTGGAAATGTAAAGAGTTTTCCATCAGATTAGACTATCAAAATGGTAACATTCATTATTTTTTAACTGAAATCAAAATACTTCCGGGAAAATGTTTATATAAACATAGACACTACTTCTCCATATACAGTTCTACAAAAATTACCAATCACAATGACAAATCTCTGAAACTTACAGAGAACATCACTTTCTTATTTTTATACTTCATGGGCTAGGAGGATTAATAACCACATACAGCAACAAAACTAATTTTGCTATAATGCCCATTAGTCCTGCCCTAGAATATTTCGCATTATGAAGAAACCTTCATGTGGTCGATTACTTTGATGCAAAGATACACTCCAACTATACTGGCAAGCAAGGTCCCACAGCCACAGAACATCAAGGTTCACAGAACACACCAAAATATTTAAATAGCATGATTTATTCAATTATAGCCAGACACGATGGGAAAAGGTGACATGGGTTAACACACCTGAGACAGAGTACAAGAATAGAAAACTACACTGCCCAACTTCTGGATGTATGTCTCTCTCTGTGTGTCTCTCTCTCCCTCTCTCCCCTCCCCCCCGCTCCATGTTTCTCTTCTGAACCACACTATTATATTAGCAGTATAGCTGCAAACGTCAGAGTTAAGATTTGAATACATAAACCAAACAGACAGAGGGACCTAGGAGTAGCACACACACTTTTCTCTGACAGAGATATGAAGGGTAAACAGGGCCAAGCACTGTACTTCCCAGTTAGTCTTAGAAGAAGCTATGTATTTTGTTTGTATTTCTTTCTTTTTAAATATTTATTTATTTATTTGAAAGCCAGAGTTACAGAGAAAGAGGGAGAGACAGAGAAATCTTCCATCTGCTGGCTCACTCCACCAGATGGCCACAATGACTGGAGCTGGATCAGGCCAAATCCAAGAGACAGAAACTTCATCCGGGACTCCGACATGGCTGGCATGGTCCCAAACACTTGGGCCATGCTCTGTTGCTTTTCCTAGGCTACTAGCAGGGAGCTGGATCAGAGTGGAGCAGCTGGCACTTATCTGGAGTGCTGCCATCACAGGTGGCCGCTTTACCTGCTATGCCACAACTCCGGGAAGCAACATGAATGTTACAATGAGTGACTGAATTAAGTTTTTCATGAGCATCTGAAGGTTTACATGTATTTGGTGCCTCATGAATACTCTGCATCACATGCATATTTATGTATCATGAATATTAGGTGTCTTTCACTCTCTTTATAGTTATACTTAATTCACACATGCTCTTCTTACCACCTTACTTATCTTTACCTAATGCATAGATTCTGCCAATACCTCACATTCTATTTATTCTGTAATTCATATATACTATGAACATTTACTAATACAACTTAAGAGATTCGCCTATATGCTGTTTTCCTATAATACCCTTAAATATTTTCAAATATTCATAACAAAATCTCTGTAGCAATACTAAAACTTCGGCCATTTTGTTCAAAATGCATTGTGAATGCTTTCTCACAATTCAAACAAAAGTAAATAGACAGCAAGTTAACATAGGATTTGTGGCAGAATTTGCATATATAAAGATAAAAATAGACCCAGGAAGCTGTATTGGTAAAAAATAAAAATACTGTCAGTACAATGAAATAGTATTAGAATGGCAAGGTTATAAACAAAACAAAGTTACAGGATTCAGTAAGTTAAAATATACACTTTGCTATAATGGTCTAAATAGGCAATGTTATATCTACAAACATGCAAAAATTCACCCATGAAATTATGAAGTCATGGTTCTTACTCTTTAAGTTCAACACAAGTTTAGCAAGGGGCAGGCATCTGATATATTTTAATGTCACTGTAACAATACAAGCCTTTATGATTTAACATGAGATTAAAAAAATTAAGCAACTTCACTAGCTTTTAAGTGCTTCCACCCAGAAATGCTCTGATCACATTTTATTGCTCAAAGCTATTCACCCCGCCACATCCAGTTTCAAGGAGATTCATGGCGAGAAAGGAAAAGCAAAGCTTTAGAGAGTGCTGGTGGTCTTCTATAGGAGCTGCTAACATGAAAGCTCCAGTCAGATTCATCCCTTTGAGAAGCAACACAGAATAGTGAAATCTAATACAGAATATGGATATATTAGGAAATACAGATATTATAAATATGGATATATACAACATGTACATATCACACACCTTTTTATAAAGTATATATTCATGTATATATGCATGCATAGATACTAAGATCACCAGGATGAACTTAATAAAAACTTATTTCCAGTAATTGGTTGGCTCTTCCAGTACTGGTTTGTTATGACTCATTCATTTGATTCAGTTAAACAGATATAGGTTATGGAATTTGTTAAACTTTCCTTAGGACAAAGTCAGTTATTCATTCCAAGCCAGGACAGTGTAAGTCACATTAGTAGTTTCAATAGGCTTTCCTAATATGCTATATTACATTGTGAAGTCTATGCAAAACATTAACGTTCACCTTGGCCAGATGTCCCGGTGGCTATGGAGGAAGGTAACAGCTGCACTTGCTGGAGAGGCTGCATTGGAATAAAACCTACTTATTCTTCAAAAGGGAACCCACCGTCTCCCTTCAGTATCAGGGATGAGTGAGCAGAAAGGCTCCGTTTAACCTCAGACTGAGCTTAAATGCTTGAATTAACCAGACCCCCAAAAGATGTCTTTCTCCTTGGGGAGAGAAAGGAGCTGAGAGGGATGAGGCAGAACTACCTCCAAGTGGCCTCTGATGGAGGTGAGTGACAATGGAGAAATAGCTGTGGGTGATGATCAACGCTCCTTCCTTCAATCATGGGGACTCCTCATGTAATAACCATGGAAAACAGCATTAGTAACTAATACTTAAGTGGTGCATGATTTTGAGCAATGTAAGTATGACCCTTCAAGGAAAGAAGGCCATGTTTTATTCCCGGAAAAGAAGTCCTCAAAGCAGAGAGTGATCGCTCGTCCTCTTGTAATTTCCAAGCCGTGTGAGACTGAGGGGTCTCCACACGCTCCTACCATGTTTGAGGCTAGGGAACTAAGTTACCATCATTGAGCAGCAACCACACAGACAGCTGCACAGCTACACAGGACGCCCCTGCTCAAGACTGAATTGCCTATTCTTAATCCTTCTGCCTGCAGACACAGTGGGGGGTGGGGCAAAGGAGCAGCAGCTGATCCACTTGAATTCTCAGAGACCCTTTACACAGGCACACCCCTCTCTCATTTTTCTCATCTCTAAGGGAGGATGGGTAAGATCTGCACTGCTTCTGTCACCATTGCACTGTGAAGCGCACAGGACCAAGTGCATGTGAGAGTCTGAAACCGTCGGGAGTGGGTTTCGTCCTCCCTAATCTGAATACTTAAATTGGTAGTGTCAATTTATAGACATTCTTTTCCTTTTAAAACAAGTCATTTTCTAAGGGAAAAATGTTTACTCTGATATCTGGATATTGTATTTTACCCTCAGGTGAGCATTATCTCATGTAAGCACAGTATCTTGCTTTGTATTGTTATCTGATCTTTAGATTTACGAAAGAACAAAGAGTTTATTTTAAAAATTAAATCCTCTTAAGGGAAAATATAATAATAAGCTTTTGGTGATTAGTATACTAGTCATTGAACAAATTTCAGCTGATAAATGTTTACACTTAAATATTACAGCTATTTGTAACCTATTCATAAGTGGCTGAGATATCACTGTAATAACCTTTTTAACTATTTTTCATATAAATATGAGACATGACTTGATGACTTAATAAAATTTTATGATGCTAAGCTTGGAATAATCTTGGAAATAATTTCACCATGGCTAGTAAAGAAACAAACTTCCTGAAGGATTAAATGACTTTTATAGTTAACTCTTGGCAGGATCATAGCTCAACTTAAAAGTCACTTTATCAGATTATGAATTTTCAAAACCTTTGTAAAGAAGCTTTTCTGTTTCACTTAGTAGAGATAATTTATACTATGGTGATACATCAGTAGAATGAGAAACATTTGTCTTCAAACTATGTGATACACTAAACTGAAAAATATACACCCCTAATTAGGTTGTATTGCATTGAGCTTTAAATACTGCCTAATTCCACAATGTACAAGAAAAAACTTCTAACTTGTACATTGAATTTACTACCTAGTGGCTTTTATATTATTTATTTGAGGAGGGCAGGGAGAGACTGAGAGACAGAGAGAGAGAGAGAGATTCCATCTGCTAATTCATTCGCCAAGTGCCTGCAAATGCCAGCTGAAGCAATAAGCCAGGACTTAATTTATGTATCCCATGTGGTTGGCAGAGACCCAAGTGCTTGAGCCATCACCCATTGCCTTCTAGAGAGCACGTTAGCAGGAAGCTGGTTGTGGGAGCAGAGCCAGGACTGGAATTCCCACATTCTGATAAGGGATGGGAGGGCATTCCAACCAGCATATGAACCACTGTACCAAACGCCCACCCCAGGACACATTTCTAAACTTGATTCTGGACTTGTTCATTGTTTTTGATAAATAGCCATTTTTTTCTTCTTTTGGGAAGTAGTCTTCATTAATCTGCCACAAAAGAATTATATCAGTGGAAAAAAAAAATAATAGAGATTTTGGTGAAAGTACTCTTAATCTTAATAGGATTTGAGTTCATTATCACCAGAATAGGAACCAGGCATTCTGTGTTACAAATTATACAGGATAAAGCCTGTGTGTATATATGTATGGTGGGAGAATATGTTTTATTCAATTTTTATTCCTTGGCATTGAAAACATAGAAAAACCTCTCAAGAGAAATTCACAACATGTGGAACAGCTTCATGATGTTGATTTAGGAGGTCACAACCTCCAGCGCTAAAACTTATCATTAAATTCTACTATATAAAGAACTTATCACTCAGCACCACAATTATTGAGAAAGAAACAGAAAATCATATGCCAGTTATCATCCCTTTTGAGGGATTGGTGTAGTGGCTTCAACGAGGCCTCAGCCTCTAGGACACAGTGGAAGCCTACTGCACATTGGCGACTATGCTGTGCAGCGGATGCCAGCTTGCTTATTGTATCAGGCTTCCTTCCTATTGCCATGTGATGTGTCAGGCTTCACTACAACCCAGAGTGTAAGACGGCCGCACTCAGAGTCACCCCATAGGACCTGAACACAAATGGAATGAGGGCCAACATCTGAACAAAGTTCATCCGAGGGTCTTGATACCCGAGAGCTGAGAAGTGTTTCATAATTAGTGTCAACAGAACAGTTCACAGAAAGGTGCCATGTTCTCTTTCTTTCTTTCTTTCTTTTTTTTTTTTTTTTTTTTGACAGGCAGAATGGACAGTGAGAGAGAGAAGAGACAGAGAGAAAAGTCTTCCTTTGCCGTCGGTTCACCCTCCAATGGCCGCCACGGCCAGCATGCTGTGGCCGGCGCGTCACACTGATCCGAAGCCAGGAGCCAGGTGCTTCCTCCTGGTCTCCCATGCGGGTGCAGGGCCCAAGCACTTGGGCCATCCTCCACTGCACCTCCGGGCCACAGCAGAGAGCTGGCCTGGAAGAGAAGCAACTGGGACAGAATCTGGCGTCCCAACTGGGACTAGAACCCAGGGTACCAGCGCTGCAGGCGGAGGATTAGCCTAGTGAGCCCTGGTGCTGGCTCCCTTAAATTCTATAATAATCTAACCTGACCCTGGCTAACTCTCCAACAACATCTCTTACCACTCTCAGACTGATTGACCAATTCCAACCATATTAGCCTTTGGTTGTTTCTGCCACCAGCCAAGCAGACTCCTACCTCAGAACCTTTGCGTCCTTTTCCCACACATCTTCTTCGTGATTTCATTCAGCCTCAGTGCAAACGGCACTCCCTTCAAGAAGTCATCCCAGAAAAATCCACTGAAAGCATTACCTTATGCCACAACCTACATCCTTAAATTCTTTTTAGAAAGATTTATTTACTTATGAGAGAGAGAGAGAGAGGAGATGTTCTACATGCTGGTCCACTCCCCAGATGGCTACAAGCAGGCATGGTGCAGGCTGATACCACAAGGCAGAAATTTCACCTGGATGTCCCACATGAGTGGAGAGGTCCAAGCACTTGGACCATCTTCTGCTGCTTTTCCAGGCACACTAGCAGGGAGCTGTATCAGAAGCAGAGCAGCTGGACTTGAATGAGCACTTCAATGTGGGATGCTGGCATCACAAGCCACGGCTTAACTCACTGTGCCACAATGCTGGCTTTTCCTTGAATTCTTAATTTATTTAACATCAATTATCATTACTCATCACAGAAGCGATCAGTGAATGCAATTAGTTGTGCCTTAAAAATTAGTCAATTTAGTAAAAACATCAACCTTTCATTGTTAGCATCACATCACCAAAAACAGTTACAGGGGATGATTTTTGAAGCCAAAGCAACATTGGGAACACTTTGTTCAAAATAACCAAAAACTCTCTTTTAAGAAGACATGTGAAATGTTCTTAGTACGTTATATGAAATTCACAGTGGTATTATCCAGGATATTCTGCAAAGCAATTTTTGGAGAGACCAAAGGTATGTCTCTCACTTAGTTTAACACAGGACTGACAGTGTTTTCAAATGCTAAATACATTTATTCTACATGCTAAATATCTCCTTTCCAAAATAATCATCCTGCTGACTTTACTCAGAAGCCATTTGTTTGAAATTTTTGCATTTGGTTGGCTGGGCTCATAAATAACTAGGGCGGTATATATTGAAATATTCATATCCCCTCACTCTCGAGCTGCTTGTTCCCGAGAAATAGATGGGGTACAAACACCACCCCGGCCCTTCCACCTTTCACAGTGCCTGAGATTTTCAGTGAATTAGTGTCACAGCCTCAGTGGCTTCACTGCTTAAAAAAAGAAAAAATTATATAAAGAAATTACCTGAAAACTAGGAACCCATTAGTAATCTAAGCTGAGTCTTGATAAGTTTTATACTACAGTTTATACTACAGTTTTTACAAATAATAACCTATGACAGGCAACAATTATTTAGGCACAAGGTCATATACCACTCACTACTACAATAAAAGGCTGTCAGATTCTGGACAGTTTAATATATTAATCAAATCCTTACCTCACTCATAGGTAAGAAATAATTCTTAATGGGAGAATCTGTTTTATATCCAAAGAATATGGTAAGCTGTTAGATAAAATAAATCTATGTGTTTATTTACTGGCATAAGAGTTTCCTGGAGCCAGTGCTGTGGCGTAGTGGGTAAAGCCACCACCTGAAGTGACGACATCACATATGGGTGCTGGCTCAAGTCCCAGCTGTTCCACTTCCAATCCAGCTCTCTGTCATGGCCTGGGGAAGCAGTAGAAGATGGAGTAAGTCCTTGGGCCCCTGCACCCACGTGGGAGACCCAGAAGAAGCTCCTGGCTCCTGGCTTCAGATCTGCACAGCTCTGGCCTTTGTGGCCAATTGGGAAGTGAACCAGCAGATGGAAAACCTCTCTCTCCCTCTCTTTCTCTCTACCTCTCCTTCTCTCTGTGTAACTATGACTTTCAAATAAATAAATGAATCTTTAAAAAAAGAGTTTCCTTAGTGTGCCTTTAAAGTCTTAAAATTTATGCAGCAGTTATACAAGGCAAATTACAAGCGAGTAAAGGAATTATTCTTGTTGTATGAATTTCACTATTTACAGTCCAGTTAGTGTCTGTCAACTTGCATAAGTTATATGATAAATCAATGATAGATTAAAAAGAAAACTACAGCTCAAACAAAATTCTCAAGACAGAAATTTAATTTCTCCATCACATTTAATAGTGTCTCTCTACAAATGTTTTTTTTATGAAATGAGCATATAAAAGTGTGCTTCCAATTCTGAATTACAGAAAAAAATGTCTCCTATCACCCCCAGTGTGCATTCTGTTTTCTTACCTGAGAAACAGAAAAATCATCACTGAAAGAAAATAAGTAAATTTGTAAGGAATTCTAAATATAGTATGGATTCTCAGAGCATAGCCTCCAAACATTGGCACACGTGTGTTCTGCAAGAGAAATTTCTACCTCCTAGGCTGGCCCTGTCATGTGGCACAGTGGCACAGTAGCCTAGTGCACCATCTGGGGGAAAGACATTCCTTCCCACCCTTCTTTCTCTTCAGAGGGTACTCAAGCGACGACAAGTCATTCTTAGCACACTTGATGCTGGCAGAGTGAGATAATGACTTTTTCCTGCGGATAGAAGAATTTACTCACATGCTTACAGATTAGACTGTGACTTTAAGTCATGCAAAACTGACAGCTACTCTAATTGGGATACTCTTCAATTCAGGGAAACTCACACATGCAAGAGAGGATGTGATGCTTTGGCAGGCACATCCTGGCTTAAAGGATGATCTTCTCATGATGCAGTTCATTAACCTCTCTTCACCTTTTTACATACACCCCTTTCAGAAGTCTTGAGAACATTAGCATTTGCCCAGAGGACAGCCATCTCTTCAGTTTAGCTTGATAATCAATGCCACCATGAACATTAAAATGAAAGTAACTGAAATTCAGCTCGTCATCTACTTGAAGGATTGGCACTTTTTAAAAAGATTTGTTTTATAGGTTGGGGGAGAGGGAGAAAGAACAGAGAAAGAGATGGAGAGAGAGAGAGAGAATCTTCCATCACTGGTTTCCTCCCTTGCTAATGCACCTGGGAAGGCACACTAGGAAAGCTGGCCCAAGTGCTTGGGCCCCGGACACTGATGTGGGAGACCCAGAAGGGGTTCTAGGTTCCTGGCTTTGGCCTGGCCTAGACCCAGCCTTGGTGGTCATTTGGAGAGCGAACCAGTGGATGGAAGACTCTCTCTCTCTCTCTCTCTCTGTAACTCTGCCTTCCAAAATAAATAAATAAATCTTTTTTATAAAAAAAAAAAGTTACTTTGCCCCATGCTCCATTTTCTCCAGATCTTATTTCAGATGAGAATTTGAGAAATTAACAAAGACGAACATTATCTTTGAAAGACTCACATATTAGTACATGCCTTCGATTTGAAGACAGCTAAAAGTAAAGCTTAAAGACGAAAATTAAGGAATTGACAGAGAAGAGAAATATGTATACTAGAGACAATCAAAGAGCAGCTTTTCATAGACTTCAGACCACAGAATGTAGGAGCTGACCAATCAGTAGGAACCTAAGTTAGCATTATTGGTTTTGTTTGTAAAGTAATTGACGAAAGCTACACGCACATTTCAGAGGAATTTCGAAGAAGATATTTCACCAAGGGAAACAGGTGTAATCTGACCTTTTGTGATTATCACTTTGGCCAAATCTTCTGATAGTCCCGTTTGATTTTAAATGATCTATCTTATAAGCCCAATAAACTTAACCCATACTTGTAAGTTGGTGTAGTTCAGTTTTTGTTTCAGAACAGATGTAATTTTAAAAACACTAGTAAATTGATGATATATAGATCTTACCATTAAACTAGGTTCTTGCATTGCTAGTGGAAAATAGGACATGAGGGCAAGCAATGTAGCTATGTACGTAATTGTATCATGTAAAGAAATAAGAAAAACAATGGATTCATTGATTTCCTTAGAAAAACATGTACTTGACCGCTATTTCCTTACAAAGTGTTGCAATAAATGATATGTTCTTAAAATCTGGACAGTCAATTTGCCAACATGCTTATAAAACAAGCTGATAGCATTTTTCACTTCAGTGACTTGCCTTTTTTATTTCTCCCTTATTGAAAGAAAGGGGAAAACCTTATAAAGTAAAAACGTAGTAAAATAAAAAATGGAGTACCTTAAAATCCATTTAAAATAGATGAATTAATAATCTAGGCATTAGTATAATCATTTTCAACATTGAGCACCTCGCAAAATCAATAAGCTAAATAATGTTAAAGCACACATTCAATTTTAGTGCATTTCTTCATTCATTCTCTAGATATTTAGGGAATAATATCTGGCATTGTTTTAGGTGCCAGGAGTCTGGCAGTTGAAAGAAAAGAAATTCTTTCTTGAAGATCACATTCCTTAAAAAGGATATACCAAAAATCAATAATAAACAGGATATCATATGGTTGTGCCAGGGGTAAAAATAAATCTAGTGAGTTGGGGGGAAGTGTCGGGGAATGAGGGCATGGCTGCAGTTTTAAAAACTGTGGCATGGGAGTTTGTGATAAAGATGACCTCTTTAAAGACTCGAGGACTTAAGGGCAAACAATTCAGAACTGTAAATAATGTTGACAAAGAGCACTGTGGTACACAAGTTGCTATTGGAGAAGAAGTGAGTATAAAAGTAGTTTAGGATGAAAGCCAAGGATTAATAAGGGGCCAGATGTGGTGATATAATTTTGATATTATGAAGTCTTTCATTTTACTACCAAGGGAAAACAAATTTAGACAGATCAGTAACATGATTTGACTAGTGTATTAATAACTGTTATTTTGAGAATATAGTAAATGAGGCAAAGATGAAAGCTCCCTGGGAAAGAGAAGATGATGACTCACACTAAGAGTAGGGAAGTCAGCAATATCTCCAATGCTTCTACCTGAACAATTGGAAGAAGAAATCTGTTACTTGTAGGTAAGAAGAAGGAACTGGGAATGACATGTATGAGACTGGAAGGTCAGGATTTTCTCTCGGATACACCAAGTTTTAACTGCTTATTAGAAATCTAAGTGGAGGCAGCTGGATGTAAGAGACTGGAAACTGGTAGAGGTGCCTCAGCAGGAGACATAAAGTTAGCAGTTATCAAAGTATAGATGCTGTTTCAACCCTTAAGACATCCTGAGATGACTAAAATGTATTTAGATAGAAATAGAAGGAGAAATCTAAATAGAGAGTCCTAGGACTCTCTCTGGCCTAGAATTCTGAAAGACAAGAAGAAACTAAGTGGGGAATGAGAAGAGGAAATAAACTGTGTGATAATGGTGTACTGGAAACCAAGTCAAGAAAGCGTTTCAAAGAAAAGTCAAAGCCGCAATATGCTGAACACTATGTATATGTCAAATCAAATGAAAACTGAGAACTGTCTACTGGATTTTAACACAAGGTCACTGCACTGCTCAACAACAGTAGTGCTGTTGGACTACTAATTTAACTTACGACTACAAAATGTCCACAATAACATACCATCCATTCAATTCCCTGCTTTATTCTGCTATCAGATGAGCTCAATATGAATTTTATTTGGAAGAAAAAAATAAATAAGTATGATGAGAAGTACTAAAAAGAAAAGCAGTTGGAATCTGGAAATGTTTGGCTATACCAGATATTGAAACATAGGATATGGCTTATGTGATCAAAACAGTGTAGCATTAATGCATGAACAGGCTGCCAGACCACGGAAGCAGAATTGAAAATGCAGAAATAGAACTAATCCCATATTGAAATTTTAGTGTGTGATAAAGACTGCAGTTTAAACCACCAGGGAAATACGGACATTTTAATAAGTGATATTCAAATAACTAGATAGCAAAATAGGACACAAAATTGAATCCGTTCCTTAAATTGTGCACTATAATGGATTCTAAATACACAAAATATTTAAATGTTAAAAGTAAAACCATTTAAAATGTAGAAAAATATGGCTAAAATCTTCTATAACCTGAGTCTTGGGAGAAAAAAAAACTTTCACTAACTATACTTATAGTAAAGATGCAATAAGAAAATCACTGATAATTTAGACAAAATTAAATGTGAAGCCTCTGTATAGAAAAATTTATATTATTATAATCAAGTTGAAAATGAAAAACCAGGAAGTATTTTCAATGTGTATTATATAATCCACCATAGTAAATATTAATATTAATAATATTAAATAGACAGTACATGGAAAGATAAATGTAAATGATCATTAAAGATACCAAAGATGCTCCACTGATCTTGAACACTCATAATGACAAATGAAATCTTGAAACTACTCTGAGACACCAGTTTTCTTCTCTCAAATTGGAAAGAATCTAAAAGTTGGATAAAATTCTTTTCTGGGGAATCTATAGGAAATAGACACTATCCTTCAAAGCTGGTATGAATTCAAAATTTAACGCTATAATTGGATTTAAAAAACTACAGCAAAATCACACACACTCACACACATACACATTTGATCTGGAAATCCTATTTTTAGCTTATATGCTGAAGATGAACTAGAAAAAATACCAAAGAAGTGGCATGTCTTTGCAGCACTATTTGTAAAAGTGATGGATTAGAAGTAATCAAAAATCTATCACTTGGGGAGTAGTTGAATGGTATGTACACCCAGTGGAATACTATAATTTCCAGGATGTGTTACTAAGGAAAAGTAAAGAAAAATGTATTCATAATATTGCTGTTTGTTCAAGAAAGTGAGGGTATGTATGTCTCTAGGAGCAACCTATAAAGAAAGTTGTCACCGGAGAAAAGAGATGTGTCTGAGGGAAGCTGGGTTTTTCTGAACGTTCCTTGTTTTATATATTTGATGTAGGGCTTGGTAAATATTTCATGCCACTTTAAAACAAAACTAAATTTAGAAAGCAGTTCCTAGAAATGTAAAGCAAAATGAAACAAATATATCTGTTTGTCAAGTCAATAGAAGAGCCATACAGAAAGGAGCTATTCCAACTGACTTTAAAAGGGAGTATCTGTCTATACTTCCTGCGTGAGTTGTACTCCTAAGTTAAGCAATAACTTTGGGGAAGAAGTTAAAGTAGATGACCTATGTATGATCCTTTTACTCCCTTAACCAGGGTGTATTGCCCCAGGGAATTGAGTTTAGGAGAAATCAGATGACTTTGTCCAGGCTCTTCATCAATTGGGATTTTAGGCAAACAAACTGATAATATTTTCTAGGAAGAGGACACTCTTTTTAAGAAGTAATTGAGGGGGGCCAGCGCTGTGGCACAGTGAGTTAAAGCCCTGGCATGAAGCACCGGCCTCCCATATGGGCGCGGGTTCTAGTCTCTGCTGCTCCTCTTCTTATCCATCTCTCCGCTGTAGCCTGGGGAAGCAGTAGAAGATGGCACAAGTCCTTGGGCCCCTGAAGCCACATGAGAGACCAGGGAGAAGCTCCTGGCTTCGGATTGGCACAGCTCCAGCTGTTGCAACCATCTGGGGAGTGAACCAGCGGATGGAAGACCTCTCTCTCTGTCTCTACCTCTCTCTGTAACTCTTTCAAATAAATAAAATAAATATTAAAAAAAAGAATTGAACTATCATGCTAGGAAAACACATGAAAAAATATATAAAAGCATACTATTAAGTGAAAGAAACCAATGTGAAAAAGCTACATACATGCTGTATGGTTCTAATTGCATGGCATTGTGGAAAATGTAAAAATATGAGGACAGTAAAACAATCAGAGGTTACCAGAGGTTGGGAGTGGGGAGGAATCAATACGCAGGAAACAGAAGATTGTTGAGGCAGCAAAACTAACCAGTATCATTGGGGAGTGTAAGTCATTACACATTTGTCAAAAGCCATGCAACCGGCCAGCACCATGGCTCAATAGGCTCATCCTCCGCCTGTGGCGCTGGCACCCTGGGTTCTAGTCCCAGTCGGGGCGCTGGATTCTGTCCCGGTTGTCCCTCTTCCAGCCCACCTCTCTGCTGTGGCCCAGAAAGGCAGTGGAGGACGACCCAAGTCCTTGGGCCCTGCACCCGCGTGAGAAACCAGGAGAAGCACCTGTCTCCTGACTTCGGATCAGCGCAGTGTGCCGGCCTCAGCGGCCATTGAGGGGTGAACCAATGGAAAAGGAAGACCTTTCTCTCTGTCTCTCTCTCACTGACCACTCTGCCTGTCAAAAAAAAAAAAAAAAAAAAGCCATGGAACCGAAGAGTACAAGACTGTACCCTAAATGTATCCATGACCAAGAGATGATATGAAGTGTTACTGTAGGTTTATTCATTGTAACATATGTACCACATGGGTGCAGAAAATTAACAGTAGGAGAGGGTATGCATATGTGAGGACAAGGAGTACATGAGAACACTCTGTAGTCTCCACCTACTTTGTGCTGAACTTAAAATGGCAAAATAAAGGTTATTAATTTGTATAGACTTATAGACACACCTATCATTATTTTTCCATATGACATGATATTATGTCTGAAATCTGCATAAAAATAATGCAGGGAAGGTAAGAGGTAAAGAATATGGATAAAAGAAAATTTGCCACATATTCATATTTGTTTTAGCTGGGTGATGACACCTGGGAGATCTTTATATTACTTTATCTGGTTCCTATATATCTGAAAAATGTTAAAAATTAATTCCTAGCACATCTTTATAGTAAATGAAAATGTTAAAATATTTTTATTCATTTATTTTAACTGAAAAATAATAGTTGCAATTACTGTTAACATATCATCATAATCTAAGTTCAAGTGTTACATGCATAACCAATGTGATGAAATAATAATGGAGTTTTCTGTTTTTCTTAATTTTACCCCCACAATAACCACTGGAATGAAAAATATCTATTTTCCTAAAAATCAAAAGAAGCACACATATGTACAATCTACATGTGCACATACACACAATGAGGGGAAATATGCTTTAAACTGCTCCCAACACGAGGATATAGAAAACACAAAATAAGCTAATATGAGAGTTAATGGCTTTTTTTACTTCAAAAATTGCAATTGGGCTTAAATAACTTATTTTTTATAAAATATTTTTATGTTGAATCCTGATACATCTTTGACGAAGACAAATGCCAACTTACATAAACTGATTTAGCTTTATAAATGATGACCATTAAGATGAAATAAAAATTGGAAAAATGTACATTTAAAAAGTGATTTATGTAAAAAAAAGTTTCTGTGAAACTATGAGGAAATCTCATACAACAAGAACAGATTATTTACATAAAAAAGACAATTGATCCTTAAAATATTCTATTCTCTTTTATTTCCAGTGGGTGTGTAAATTTGGGAGGTATTGCCAACAATACATGTAATCTTTAGTACAGGAATCCCACTTTGGGGAATGTATTTTGCAAAGGGATGCACACAAATGTTAAATCCTATGTGTGATAAGTCAGTCATTCAACATTACATGTGTTATCAAAAATGAGAAATAACCAAACTGCATTAATAAATTACTGGTCAAAGAAACAACCAAAATTTAGTCAGTGGACTGCAATGAAAATCTATGAAAAACATGAAGAATCTCTTCAACATCCTAATGTGAAAATATTTACAAGATTTATTAAAGTAAAGCAGGACCACAAGGGGAAAGCATATGTTCACTTTTTTTTTTTTTTTTTTAATATGAAAGAGAGGAGAGCAACCATCTACTTGTTCACTGCCCAAATGCCTGCCTGCAAAGTCCCGAGACTGGGACAAAGCCAGGAGCCAGAAACTCTTTACAGAACTTCCATGTGGGTAGCAGGGATGAGTGGCAGGGACCCAGTTATTTAAACTGCCATCATTGTCTACCTCGGTCTGCATTAGCAAGAAGCAGAAATCAGCCCCACAGCCGGGTACTGAACCCAGGTACTCTGATACGGGACAGGAGCTTCTTAACTTGCCCATCTTGGGTATGTTTAATATATTAAATTTTGTGTAAGAAGAGAGTAATATTCATGTTATTTCTTGTTTACATTAAGAAACTCTTGAATAATACACAGTTACTATAATATTTACTATGTGTGTATCAGGGGAACTAGAGAGAGAGATAGAACAGGGTGTGACAGTATCTTTCATAACATGCATTTTCTTAATATTTCATGTTTGAAAAATATAAATGTATTTTCTATTGAAAAAGTAAAAATGAGAAATAATAAAAACTAGCATTCTATATTTAGGAGTGTGTCTTATTTTTTTCACATGTCCATAAAGACTTTTGTTAAAAAGTGCTCATGTTAGCATCACTGGTAATAGCAAAAAACAAAAACAAACAAACAAAAAAATACAGACAATCCAATGTCCTTATGTTGGGATATAATTAAATTATGGTTTGTTTACTTAATGGAATAATGTGGACATTTAAAAAAATGAAGTAAAAAAATAAGTCAAACCACTCAATTCTAGCTTTAAGCAAGTGCCATTGAACCGAGAGGTACTTGGTAACCAAGATAAAAGCATATTTTTAAAAAAACATTTTTAAAAAATTGAGTAATACACATTAAAAAGTCAATATATGCTTTGATCCTCAGCTTTTTAAAAAATCATCTATAACTTTAAAAGTTTTAAAACAATTATTGCATTTAGCTTCCAGTGCCGTCTGCAAGACCAAGTACAGAACCTCCAAGTAGATCTGCCTGTACACAGTCATAGTATAAACTGAAAACATTATTCATAATGTGGAAATTTACATCAGATGAAAAGAACCTTTACTGATAGAGACCCTGAATCTAACCTATAATTCCCGTTTAACAAGATGAAAATCATCATTGCCAAGGGAATTACAGTAGCCCAGGGATTCAGACTAGCTTAGGGGTGAGGGGAAGAAGAGAGAGAAGTAATCAAGATTCACCTCTTGTTATTAGTCAGTCGTGCAAGCACATTTTCTCAAAGATTATATAAGCAAGCATTCTTATTTCTATTACAAAGTCAGATATTTTTATTTCAGCTAAAAATTTTTGTTACAAAGATATCAAGGCATATGACAGCCTGGCACAAGAAAATCAATTGCTATCACACATTGAGTCATAAACTATCTGATTGGCATATCAAGTAGCCATATTAGAAGGTAATCTTTGTGTTGGAGACTGGATAGTTGAAGCTGACTTTTAAGTAACTGACAACAATTCAACATGTTGTGTTGTGTAACAGTACTAACGAAGGACTGTGGGGAAAATGGATTTTCAATGACAGCAATGTAAATAACATAGAATCTACGTCTCGAGGAGTTTCATTCCTTAATATATTCCATAACCATCTGGAAGATAGGAAAATGCCCATGGAAATGTTATTAGCAAGTAAAAAAGGCATGGGAGATGATATTGAATGGTCTATCCAGGAGATGCGATGCTGAGTAGTTCCGTAGTAGCAGTCTTAACTGAAGTGGAAGTGGTTGCAAATGAGGCTGAAATGTACCGTGAAGTCACATTGTAAGGGTCTGTAAATTATGCTATGGAGGTTGAGGTTTATAAATAAATAAGCATATGTTATAAATATATAAATAAAATTATTATGTTCGCATGTTATAAACAGAACTCTAGTTGGAGATGAAAGATACATAGGAAGTTGGTATTAGCCAACAGGTGCTGGTGATAACTCATTGTATGTGTTAACCTGCCTAGAGCACAGGAGGTACAAATATCCCATGAAATACTATTTCAGGGTGTGTCTTTGGGGTGTTTTCATAAAATACTGGCACTTGAATCCATAGAGTAAAGCTGGCTGTCCTTCCCAATGTGAGTGGGCATTGCCCAATGTGTCGAGGAGCTGAACAGGGCAACGTGAGCACAGTAGCCCTTACCTAGTGATTAAGGTGCCCCAAGCCCACACTGGAGTGCCTGGATTCCACTCCCAGCGCCCTGCCACGGCTGCCCGTGAATGTATACCCTGGGAAGCTGCATGGCAGCTCAAGTCGCTGGTCCCTGAAACACCATGGGAACCTTGGATCCTGTTCCTGGCTCCCAACTTCATTCAGGTCCAGTTCTGGCCCTGTGAGCCAGAGGAGGAGAGGAGCTCTCTCCTTCTTTCTCTCTGTATGTGTGTGTATTACATCTCTGTTTCTCTCTCTCAATCTCTCCCCTTCTCAAATAAATAATAAAAATTAAAACTTTCAGGAATGAAGGACTTGCCCTTTTCCAGTGTGAGTGAAGAAATAATGAACTTGTTGGTGTTATAAAAACCATGTGGGACAATGCCTAAGAATGACAAGTGAGACTGAGAAGTAAGAAGCCAAGAGTGGCCACCACAGAATAGCAGCTTGTGTCACGGTCTTCACAGGACAAAAGAAGGAGGCAATCTAATGAGAGCGATGGGAGAAGCTAGAACACAAAGAGCAGGGGATGAGAGAATTTTATCAAATGCACACTACTGTCAAGTTCTAAATATTAGTTATGAAATAGAGCAAAATATTTCCATTGAAAAACATGGGGACCTTATTAAAAAGAGTCATTGATTTAAGGTGTGGAGGACACACAGTAAAAATTTATTATAATGAGTAAAAGTAAATGGAAGACAGCTAGGAAGAATAACATGTGTACACACTTTTCGATAAATAACAGCTGGTAAGCAACAGAGAGGACTCACCTGTGTGTTACAACAGAGTTTTTTCCCAGTTTTACAGCAGAATATTTTCAAACTAAACTTGGGTTTCCATTTCTCCAGATTCTCAAGTGCTTCAAGTGCCATGTGAAGGAAACAGCCTTTCAGAATTCTGGCCGTTCCATTTAGTGCATATTCTACTTTACTTTTACAATAGTGGCATTTTTTTTTCAAATTTTATTTCAAGAAATTTACAAAAAAAGCTTTCTTGTTTGCTTAACCATTTGTTTACTATGTTCTACAGCTTACCACCTTTCCAAGAAAAATTTCTCTATATATGAATTGTACCTTAACAAATGTAAGCTGAAATGCCTGGCCTCAGGATCTAATATATGTGCCTTAAAGAAATGTAAACACGCACAACTCTTGAGTCTTCACATTGTTTAAGTGGAAGATGACTATAATGGAAAATCACATAGATAACTTGATCACTTACCTGTATAATGAACCACTCCACAATTTAGTGATTTAAAACCAGAGCCCTGTAACTGCCCACAAGCTACTTTGGTTGAGCTCTGCTGAGTGGTTCCCCTGGTGGTTTCTCCAGAGGTCACTGATGTGCTGCAGTGACTCAAGACCTCGGGTGGAAGGAACAGAGTGATCCAAGATGGGCTCAACGTGTATTAAACAGTTAGCACTGTGTGCTACTTACGCTGCTTTTGTTTTCTCTCTCTTAGGCGCTCATCCTCCGGGAAGCTGGAAAGAGATTCTTCATAGAATGACTGCATTGTTCCAAGGCAGTGGAAATATCAAGACACCTTCCGACTTCGTTTTGCAAGCCACACAACATCACTTTTCCAAAGCAAGTCTCAAGGCTGCCAACATTCAAGAAATATAGAGTGAGACTTCAGCTATTATGGAAGAAATGACAGCATTGCCTTGCAAAGGGGTGTGGTTCAGGGGCAGAGTGACTCCCTAGAGGACTGTGTTTGTAATTCATTGCAGGCCATTCTCAGAGAAGCAAAGTGATGCCTGCCTTGATAAGAGGCATTGTACCTTTATTGATCAAACATGGTTTTCATTTATTAAATGTGTTCTCCCAAGGGCCTGCATTGTGATGCAGCAGGTCGGGCTACTGCCTGTGAGGCTGACACCCCACATGAGCACTAATTCAAGTCCTGGCTGCTCCACTTCTGATCCAGCTTCCTGCTAATGCTCCTGAGAAGGAGCATGGTCAAGTGCTTGGGCCCCTGCTCCCACGTGGGAGACCTGGATGGAGTTCCAGGATCCTGCCTTCAACCTGGCCCAGCCCCAGCCATCGGCCATTGCAGCAATCTGGGGAATGAACCTGTAGGTGGAATCTCTCTCCGCAGCCTCTCTCTCCCTCCCTCTCTCTCTGCAACTGTGCCTTTCAAATAAATATATAATTTTTTTAAAGTGTATTCTCCCAAACCAGACTTTGAGCATAGTAAGAGTTAACATTTTAACCTGAATTCCTTAGTCTACAGATTTTAGATGTATATTTTCACATAGTAGGAGTGAAGATATTAATGCTAATAATACAAACACAAAAGGAGTAGTTATAGCCAATATTAATTAAGTCTCAATATTTTCTAAAATCTTTGTATGAATTATCTAATGGAGTGTTTACAGCACTACTAAGAACATATTATTATTACCCTCAATCAAAACATGAGAAAACTGACCTTAGCAATAACAACGTAGCCAAGACTGTAATGTGTAAAGGAGGGATTACAAAGCAGGTCTGTCTGACTCCTGAGTCCATCGACCAAATGATGTATAGTCATCCCTCAATATTCCAGGGGCCCCGTTGGTACCAAAATCTGAGGATGCACAGTTCTTTTACTTAAAATGCCATAGCATTTGCATATTACCTACTCACATCCTTCTATTAACTTAATTTATATCTAGATTACTTGTAATGTCACATGTAAATAGCTGTCATTTTGTATTGTGTAGGGAAAAATGCCAAGAAAAAAAAGCTTGTGCATGTTTAGTACAGGTGAAAATTTTTGCAAGCATTTTCAATCCACAGTTGATTGAATCATCAGAAGTGGAACCCACAGATATGGGCAGCCAATGGCCTCAGGTGAGAACAACTGTGAAGGCTGGATGTGAAAATGATTTTGCCTAACACCTGGTAGAAATATCTAATAAACCAAAGTGCAAGTGGATCTTTTATCTACTGCTTCATATTTTCTCCAATGTTATTTTAGATTATACACTTACAGTTATATTGGACTACATATATATATATATATATATATATATATTAGTGATAGATTTTGCAAGTCTTGAAATGTCCAGAGGTGATTTATTTCACCTCAGTTCCAACACATTTTGGGCCATTTTTTTTTTAGTGGTGCATCAGTTTCTTTATAATATTAAAGGAGTCATATACAAGTCTACAGCATTATACACAGGGCGGCCCACCCTCTAGTTCTCCGTGCTTGCTACACCTGGCAAGAGCCAGCACGTGGGATGCGGTGGCCAGGCCGGGCGGTGGCCACCTCTGGCTGGGCCTGTCGTCTGGGAGGACCTCTTGGGGTCGGAAGCCCGGACCACCCGCCCGAGGCGGGGTCTGGCGGCCATGCTAGTGTCAGAAGTGTCTTTAAAACTCAGTGTGCATATTGGGTGGGAAAACTGGAGCTGGGGATGGCTCCCTGAGCTGGGGACCCAGGGGGCACTGCTGACCCATGGGCCCCTTCACGGTGGGGCCCATTCCTGAGGTAAGGTGTGGTCCAGACTGGGAGAGACGTCCCCTAGGAGCCCAGGTGTGAGTACGCGCAGACGGGGCGTTTGTGGGCTAAGTGACCCACCAAGTGCGACCTGAGCCCCCAGAAGCAGCAGAGGGGAGGGCCTCCGACGATGACAGACCCACCCGGGCCCCACTGCCCTCCTCCCAGCTGCCCTGCCCCCGGGGGCCCTACTTCAGCCCCCGCAGCCCCGTGCTCCCTGCCTGTGTCCCACTGGGAGCTGAACACCAGATTAAAGCAGCGCTGACCTTCGTGGCCCCCCTGGCTCGTGAGGCGACCCTTCCTTCCACTGTCATTACTGTAGAAAAATAAGCCACCTCTGACGCGAGACCTACCAGAGCCCGCCATGCACGTGCAGAAGGACACACAGCTGCTCCCGAGTAGCGGAGGACGCCTCTGCCGGTCTCGGAGGGGGACACGGTGCCAGGCGTCGCGGCCGGGCCGGGCCGGGCCGGGCTGCTGGGAGAGCTGGCAGTGGGCTCCCCACCACGGCCTCTTCGGGACACGCCAACAGTCCTCGGGTGGGCACGCCTCCAGCGGCCCACATGCTGTTGCCATGACACCTGGGGCCTTGCCCTCGGGGCCAGCCCCACCCCCAGTCTCATGGCCATGGTGAGGAGTGAGCAGGCAGAATGCCCCAGCACTGTTTCCAGGTCCCTGCGGATTCCAAGGGCCAAGAAGCCTCAGGGCGGGCCTGAGGCAGGGCCTAGTCCAGGGGTTCCTGTTTCATCCGCAGGGCCGTGGGGCTGGGCTGCGGCCGCCGCTCCTCCCGGCACAGCACGTACTCGCTGAACCGGGACGAGTCCACGCCGCCCCCGCAGGAAGCAGCCACGCTGGAGCCTCTCTGGAACAGCCTCTCCAGAACCTGCACCGAGTTGAGCCGGCAGTAGCCGTTGAGCGGGAAGCCGATGATGTGCGTGGGGTCCTGGTTCCAGCCAGCGTTGACCGAGTTGCACATGACGTCGCCGGTCTCAGGGAAGACCTCCTCGATGAGGGCCTTCTCACCGCTGAGCGCGATGCGCTCCCCCAGGTCTGGCGTGACGCGCACCACCAGGCAGTCACAGGCCCGGCTGCGGCGCCGCTGCTCCTGCGGCCAGCGCTCCAGTACCGCGCCTCCTCATACAGCAGGCTGAAGTCCTTGAAGTCATCGGGGAGCAGCAGCTTTGACGTGCGCAGGGGAAAACATATTGTAGTTTCTGTTTTGATTTGTTTTGCTGAGGAAAGAAACAACACAAACTTGGTTTGCTAGGTAAACATATTGCAAGTATCTGCCTGAGGGACGTCTTTTTTGGCAGACGACCTGTTTGCAGGGTCCAATTCCCATCAGCTCAGCAGTTGAGATTAATGGTGTAGGTTGGGCTTGAACATTCTGGGTGGCAGAACCCAACATTTAACAGCAAAGATATGCAAATAAATCCATTCAATATCCCACAGATATCTTGGAAGTTTACATAAAGTGAGGGAAAAGGTGGAAGGAAAGGGAAAGAGGGAGAGAACAGTAGAACTTATTTCGTTATGGACAGTCGTATGTGATTTTTTTCCCTTTTCATAGTTATTTTATTTACTTTTAGTATAACATGCATATGTGAAAAAAAAATACTTCTACTGTCAGGCACTTTTTATGGGCTGGGATTGTACCTATCATAGATAGCAACCTTTTCCCCCAGGGCCACAGTTCTAACAGAGGAACGAGCTGAAGTTTTACCTTCTGTCAGAGGGGTGCACGCAGGAGGAGGCTGCTGAACAGGGAACTGTAGGCAAAGAACCCTGCGTGCACAAGAGAAGGAAAAGGTGGCTCCTGAGTTCCCAGGCTCAGCCCTGCTGGGACCAACCACAAGGTGCCATCTGACCTGAGGGCTTCTCGAACTGTCTCAGAGAGCCTGGGAGCTTTAACCAGGCAGAGAGCAGAGCTGTGCCCAGGGAGCAGCAAGGTGGAACTGGGTCACATGGCCTGACCTCACAACTCGGTTAACTGCTACATAGGCTAATCTCGGTCATTTAAAATTTCATTTATTTATTTTATTTGTCAGAGAGAGAGGGAGCTCCCACCCACTTTTTCACCCCTCAAGGTACAAACAATGGCCAGGACTGGCCAAGAAGCTGGGGACCAGGAACCCGACCCAGGTCTCCCATGTGAAAGGCAGGGACACGAATGTTGCCTCCGGAGTCTGCACTGGGAGTGGAGCTTGGCCATGAACTCAGGTACTGCCAAACGAAATGCAGGCATCCCCAAATTCAGCTTACCTGCTAGGCTAAACATTCATTTGTTGGTCATTTTATTAACTGCACAATCACAGAATTCTACATTTTATCAGGTAGAATCTTAGGGGCATTGTCTGTCAAATTTTCAGATAATCGTAAGGAAAAGTGTGTGAAAACTGTATGTGAAAATCAGTGTGTGTTTATAATAGCAACCAATGCTAAATGTGCTTCCGGGTGGGACTCCTAGTTGTGCTCTAATGTCCATTGTCTTATTATTCCATGCTAATAAAATGCTGGATTCCATGCTAATACAATGCTGACTCATGTCCTCTGTCCTAAAGGAAAAATTTCTCAGGCTCTCTTTCCGCTAGGTGTGGTCATGTGATGACTTATTCTGGCCAATGAGGGAGAGGGGGAGGGGGAGGTGAGAGGGGGAGGGGGAGGGGGAAAGGAGAGGGAGAATCTTCTATCCGCTCATTCACTCCTCAAATGTCCCCTATAGCCAGCGTTAGGCCAAGCTGAAGTCAGGAGCCAGGAATTCCAACCACATTTCCTACATGAGCTGCAGGCACTCAGGTGTTGGAGCTTCCCAGAATTCGCCTTAGCAAGAAGCTGGTTAAGCAGCATAAGGACCAGGACTGAACCCAGGCACTCTGATTAGAATGCAAGAGGTAACCTAACAAGTGCTACTACTGCTTAACCACCCGCCCCTCAGCTAGTCTGAGTCCCTTGCTTTCAGCCAAAGCTAGTCCTAGTCCTGGAAATGACATTAATAAGAAATGTAAACACCTATGGGAAGTAGCTTTGTTTAACGATGGACGTTGACTGAATACCACAATCAGTGGAGAGGCATGCTAATTTTCTGGTTGAGAAGACTCAGTATGATAGAGGTGTAAATTCCTCAAAATCGACCTATAAATTCAATGCAAATACAATTAAAATCTCAGCTTAAATGGATTCCAATAAGATCCATTCGAATCTTGTGATTCTGAAGTTAATGTAGAAAGTTGAATTCATAGGAATGTTCCAAAAATGTGCCAAAATACTAAGGATAGAGACTCGCCTTTGAGTGCATTAAAGTATATTATAGAATACACTGATTATAATAAGGTGCTGTTGGGATAAAATGCAATATAGATCAATGAAATAAAAATAGATAAAGCAATTAGATAAAGGTTCAGGAAAATTAAGTTAGGTATTTATTTCATATAATTGTCTAATAAGTTCCAGACAGATTAAATATCTAAATGTGAAAAAAATTTCAGAATAATTACAATGCAATGTAGGAATTACGTTTTAGTATAATTCTAGGTAGAAAGAGCTCTTCTAAATGATTCTCAGCAGTCATAAGAGAAAATTAACTGATTTCATTAAAATAATACTTCAAACATGCTGTAGGAAATGACATCGAAAGCTAAGTTTATTTTGAAATCAACGTCTATCAGTTAGCTTTTTATCACTGTCTACCTGAGAGAAGTTACCTATGGAGGAAGCAGGCTCATGTTGGCTCACAGTTGTGAAGGTTCAGAATCCGAGATGGGGCAAACCCACTGGCCTGGTGTAGACAAGGGAAATAAGAGGCAGGGGAGGATCACAGAGTGAGCCAGGAGGCACACCTGTCCACACCCACGTGGCCGCTCCTTATACACTCACATGATTCAACCATGGTAGCCACATCCTAGTAAATCAATCCAATTTAATAGCTTACCAAAGGTCTCACCTACAGACATCTTAACTGGATTAAGTCTCAATTCCTAATTGGTTACCAATAACATAGGCCTTTGGAGGTCAAGCCCTTAATGGAGGACACTTTGGGGGACACCCAGACTAAATCCAATCTACAACACCAAGCTTGTGAGGAATCTGCAACTCAGTTGTAAGCACGCATATTATGAGAACAACAACTCATGGATTTCAAAATTTTAAGATCTAAAAAAATGTATCTTTTAGTTCCAGTCTCTGAAATTTTTGGAGTACTCTCAAATACGTTGTTTGTATAGTAGATAAATGATGAATTTCTGTAATATAAATTCATTAAAATGGACAAAAGATTTCAAATAATTACCTGAAAAAGAAATATAAATAGTCTATAAATAGAAAAATACAAAAATACACTAATATTTTATGACTCAACAGACTTCAAAATAAAAAATGAAATATCAACATTTTGAGCATTAAATTTGCCAACTGTAAAACATTTTAATATTTCTATTGACATGAGTATGGATGTAATTATAACAAAGCAATCTTGTAATATTTTAATACTTAGAATTCACATAACCTTGCCAAGCAGTGACACATTTATAAATCATATAGATTGTATATAGATAGATGTATAAAGTTGTCTACTGCAACACTGTTTAAAATAGCCTGATTAAATTAAAATCTATCCGTATTAGAGACTTGTGGAAATTTCCTAAACAGTGAAGAAAAGAAAAAAAAGGAAATTCACAAAGATAATGGGTAAACCTACACAATAAGTACACATATGGAGAACTCCCTAAAGTAATACATTTCAAGTTTGGGCATCGGATGAGAATAAAGAAATGAGTCTGGAAGAGGACATTCAGGTTTCTTCTATGCATATCTGTCTGAATTGTTCAAATATTATACTCATGCAAATCCATATTTAATGCAAATCTTAAAATAATTTAAACCTGAGCAATGAAAGTTCAGGCAAAGTGATAAAAGGAAAATCAAGAACTTTAGGGAGGAGATTTTGTGCAGCAAAGAGGAATCCCCAAATATAAACCGAAGTTTGCTCTTTCCTGTTGTAAACATACTGCGTATGTGAGCAGTCCTAGGGCCTTGTACCTGGTCCTATCCTGGCTGTTTTCTGAACATCCAAAATATGTTTTCCTCTGACTCAAATGTCTTTCATTTCTATCATCCCAAAGTATCAGAACAAAAGAAACACTCCAAGGCATCACAAAATATTTTGAACTTAAATGATAAGCAGAGTTAAGACTGACATAAGACATCTTAATGTTAAAACAAATTCAAAAAGGAGAAAAATTACAGTTTTATCTGTATATAATATTTCCAGAATATTGGTCAGTGCATTTAAATACTGGAAATACTGAAAATCCCATTGGCTTGTAACATATACTGATAGTGTAAATTTGAATAAGTAGCTTTATTTATATATAATAAAATAGTACTTATTTTAGATAACAGGAAATTACTGAACAGAAATATCTAGACAATCTTAGTTCAGGATTCAAAGTGCCTGAACTAATAAAAAAGAAAAAATAGGCTTAATGTCTATTTTTATCATAAAATATTAATTTTTTTCTTTAGACTTGCTTATCATTTTAGTCTATACTTTTATATTTACTTTATTATTTGGAAGAGAGAGAGGGAGCTCTCCCATCTGCTAGTTCAATGCCCAATTACCACAACAGCTGAGGCTGGATCAAAGTGAATCCAGGAGCCAGATCTCCCACATGAGTCGCAGAGACTCGACCGCTTAAGCCATCACTTCCTGCCTCCCTGGATCTGCACTGGCAGGCAGCTGGATTTAGGAGCCAGAGTGGGACTTGAATCCAGGCCTGCCAGCAAGGATGGGGACATCTTAACCACATGTTGTACACTAGCCCAAACACTTCTTCAAGTCTATAATTATTGATCGTTGAAATATTTGCCATCTGTTATTTGAGAGTCTTACAAGTGTTTTATCCTATTTAAGCACAAGTTCTAATAAGATAAGATACTATCTCCTATGTAAATATGAAACAAATGCTTGAAAGAGAGAGTAATTCATTAATTGTAATCTCTCTGGGAAATCAAAACCACAGCTTCATAGAAGTAGCAGGAATAACAGAAAGAGTCAGAATCTGATTGTGTTATCTAGCAGCTGTGTGAACAAATGCTGTTTGCTTAACCTCTTTGACGGTGATTAATATTTTAAATGTGAGTAAATTAGTTGGCATTTCGTTGACCCTTCCTTCCCAGCAACTGTGCCAATGGGCTTTGGAAAGACAGAACTCTGCTCACTGTTTATAGAATATTTTTAGATCATTTATGGAAGCAATAACTTAGAAGCCATGTTTGCTTTAATGATCATAAATAATCTAGATTAAACACCTCATACCATGCCATTGAATGGGAATTGTAATAAGTTCCGAAATTCCACACAGAGATATTTCCAGGTAATACTGACGATCAGACTTTGAGAGACAATATTATCCTAGAGTTTTAGTGAACATTAGGGTAGACTGCACAAAGCGTAGATATGCGTCATCCTCGGAGAGTAACAGCGCCTATTCAAACAGACAACCTTTACAATCTGGTATAACATTCTACACTGCTAAGGAACTATCACCACTTCTTCCTGGTCCAGAGCATCGCATGTTGGGAAATCCACATGATGTGTTACAAATTGCTTTTCTATTTCCTTCATTTTACTTAGAGCTCCCTGTATCATTCACGGCGTGTGACACTGTGATGGAAAGACAAACACAGACCCACACACTGTGCTCCATTAACTTTATTTGTTTACTTAGTGAAAGTTTCAGTCACTGCATCCAAATAGCTTCTCCTTTTTCCGGGTCAAGAACACGGAATGACAAATGGAGTGTGAAGTTACTGGAAGTTATTCCAAGAGTGACCTCTCCCTCCAATAGCAGGTTGCCATAAAAACCAAGGCGCGGAGCTCTAGAAAGGTCTGCTTCAGTGTCTAGCTCATGCTTCTGCCTACAGGCTAGATTTTGTACCTACCTAAACAGAAGGAAGCATTCTTCAAAGAAAACTTTCTAGATTACGTTTGGTAAATTGAGTTTACACATGCATGGATATGAGTGTGTAAAAGGCAAAGACCAAAATCAGAAGTCAAGTTTTTAAACCAATTGCAACATACTAAAGAAAATTTTAATAATAAAGAATGTACTCCTGGATTTTACTATTGTAACTACCTAAAAATCTGTTCAAAGGTTTGAGATTAGCAGATTGTTGAGCCCATTCTGTTTCCTAGGTTATCAACACCTGGATTTTACTTATCAAAGATCAGAGCAGAATAGTGAGATTACAGGTATGAAATTCGGTGTGCTTCAAAACATCTCCCTAGACTATATAATTGTAAGTGTATTTCCTTCCATAATCAATGTTACCTGCAATGAAGTCTGAAACTGACTTCATGTATTGCAATGCTGTCTTAACCATGTCCTAGTTGAGTGATCATATGCGAGTTCCTTTGCCAACTTGTGCCTTTCAACAATCTGTTTAAAGTAATAATAATAAAATAACACCACTTTGGGTGACTCTTGCAATAAATTCAGATTATTATTTACATAAAGCACAAAACAATGTCATCCCATTGTAAGTGCTTGCCCTAGTCTGTTATCTTCAATATCAATATTATTTTAAAGGATCCTGAAAATACTCATCAGCAATGATTCTCTAAATATCATCATTATGACTTGACTGAAGTCATTAATAGCTCTTATCTGGAACCCTGGTTACATGAAATACAAAAGAAACAAAATTCAGTGCAGTAGAGCAATAACAAACAACAGGCACTTTTACAACACACACACACACACACACACACACACTGTTTTAGTCTTTTGATTAAAAAAAAGTTCCTACCATCCAAATCTGTTGCGTAACCCAGTTCAAGATATTCTCTTTTCATGGCAGTGTGCTGAACATTTGAATGCGAGGCTGTCTCTCCTGGAAGCAGTAATGGTGACTAACACTGTAAGTTAACACACCCATGTCCAGTGCACTAACTTATTTAGACCTCACAAATCCTGAGAGGGGAAGAAAGCTGCAGCCTGGGGTCACGTGGAGAGCAAGTGGCAGAGCCAAGGCTGAGATGCAGGCCCTCCACTGCAGAGTCTGGTTGAGGATCTCGACTCCTCTTCTGAATGCTTCTGAAATTCACATCGTCCTTGTGACGCCTCTTCTATGTCCTTCACTCAATACTTTATCACTGTTTGTTTTTCACAAATCTATATATTTACCTTTCAATTACAATAAGGGAAATGGCTATGCAGCGTAGATAGCGGTTTTTCCCAAGAATGTGCACCACGGCAATGATAGTTCCAAAGTTTTTCTGTAGATGCTATGGAGCAGATTCTCTTGAGGAAGAAGCAGGGAGGGCATAGAGGATGTGACTTGAGCCGTCATTGCCAAAGCAGTTGCTCTGTGTAGATTGTATGTTCATTCAGGGCATTTGTGGTCCCGGAGAGAGGCTCACAGAATTTGGGGTTGATAAGAATCCCAATCACTCCTAGGTCTCAAGACTGCACAAAAGAGCTATGCACATTGGCATTACATTAATATTTGATGTACTGTTTTATTTTATTAACTTTATAAGCCTCAACTGACAGTAAATGGCATAGTGCCTTCATATATATTAAGGAGAACATTTCTAGGAAGAAAATGGGCAGTCAGCCCCAACAACGAACAAGATAACAATTATTCTCCTGCTCCAGTTCCCATTCCGGAATGTCTCACTATATAAAGTCCTGTGATCTATGGTCACCTTCAACCATTGCCAGGCAGATCATAACTTTAAAAAGTAAGCCTATTCTTAGGAATTAGAATCAAAATTTTATGGTACAATAACGTCCAAGACCATCTCCTTTTCAACTATAAAGCTTAAAGAACAGGGCCATAATTTAATTCAATTGCCATTACTTCTGAATTACATATTCTTTTATTCCACTTGTTTACAAAGTTCTTGACAATTTTTTTAGCTTTTAGCCAATTAAAAAAGATGAAAAGAAGAAGAGGAGTGGGGAGGGTAGAGCTAGAGGAGGATAAGAGGGAGAGGAAGGAAAAGACTACCAAAGGAGAAAGTATTATCAAGGGATCCTTCCCAAAATTTAAAATTGTTTCCCATCTCAATGAAACAGGGCAAGATCTCAACAACAGGGGCTCAGTTTGGAGGAGATGACTTTACAGTATAATATTTGACATCATACAGATCTCGTTCACTTCCTGGTTCTACCACTGGGTTAGCTGTGTTAATGAAATCACTTGTCTTAGTTTGTGTTTCTGTAGCAGATTATCATGGATTGGGTGGCTTAGCAATGAAATTTACTCCTCACAGTTCTGGAGGCTGGACATTCACAATAAGGGTGTTTGCATGTGGATTTTTGCTGGTGAGCATCTTCCCGGTTTGAAGATGGCTGACTTCTCCTTATGAATTTACACAATGGAAACAGAGCAAAAGGGCCCCTGAGACCTCTTTCTTAAGGTCACTAAAAACAAACTTCAAAACCTATGCATTTTAAAAATTGTTTGAGAGATAGAGACAGACAGACAGGCATAGCTCCCAACAGTTGACCCACAAATGCCTGCAACAGTCTGGGCTGGACCCAGATAAAGCTGTAGCTGGGAGCATAATTCAGATCTCATACATAAGAGATCTAACTACTTGAGCCATCCCCTTCAGCCTCCCAAGGCCTGCCTTGTCAGGAAGCCAGAGTAAAGACGTGAACTCAGGTACTTTGATATGGGACATGGGTATCTGAACCACTAGGGCAAATACTCACTCCATTATATTACTAATAGAAAATTTTATGCTTTTAGTATAATATCACAAAACCATTCTTCTCTACATTTATAAGTAATTACCTGATATAATAAATAAAATAAAGTAGAATAGGCCATACTTACTGATTATTATGTTTATTTAAGCATATCCTAATGCATAAACCATAATAACTACAAATAAAGTCAAAATATCCATCATAATAAACTGAAAATGCTATAATAGAACTGATAAAGTAACAAACACAAAAGGATAGAATGCACATCTCTTCTGTATTTTATTCTAATTCTCTGTGGTTGTAAGTGATTGAGTTACATCAAAGATGTTTAAAATGTATTTGATGTATTTGTTTATTTGATGTCAGAGAGATGGAGAGACAGAAGATTTCTCATCTTCTGATTCAATCCCAAAATGCCTGCAATGGTTGGGACAGGACCAAGCTGAAGCCTGAAGCCCAGGAATTCAGTCCAGGATTCCCATGTGCGTAGCAGGGATCCAATTACTGGAACCATCACTCTGTCTCCCAGAGTCTACACTGGTGGAAAGTCGCAGTCTGGAGACAGAATCAGATATTAAACCCAGATATTCTGATATCAGACATGGGTATCTTAATGGGTCATTAACTGCTTGGCTAAATCCCATTCCTCAAAGATGTTAAACTGTAGGGAATATGTGATTATCATGCAAAAATAATGGTTAGCTATCCAAGAATACAACATCAATAAACAGAATAATTTCTCTGTTCTTCCTCTTAATGGTATTAAGTAGGAAACTGTTACTGAATTTCTGTATCTCCCCAGATTTCATGGATTGAAGCCTAACCATCAGTGTTACAATATTAGAGATGAAGGCTCTTGGGAATTGAGTAGGTCATGTGGGTGGAGTCTTCATGAATGAGACTAGCACCCTTATAACAGACTGCAGAGTCTGGAGTTCTCCCTTTGTACCATGTGAATACACAATAAGGACCCAGCACAAACCGGACCCTCACCAGACACTGACTATTTCAGTGGCTTCCTTGACCTTGGGTTTCACAGCCTCCAGAAATGTAATAAATTTCTCTTGTTTGTAAGCCACCTAATCACTGGTATGTTGTTACAGTTGTCTGAACGAACGAAGACAGGAACCCTAAGTTTCTATCCTTTCCGTGGTATTGCAAGTTGTTTTTATTAACCACACTCAATAAGGAATAAGTGTAGTAGGGGGTTAACAAAATGTCTGTGGAACCACATGATCTACATCAAATCCGTCTGGGTATCTTTGAGAAAGTACCGTGACTACTCTATGCCACACTTTGCTCATCTGCAAATACAAGGCGATGACAGAAGGAGATGCAGTGAATCTGAGTGGCGGTATTTTTAAATAGTGTCACAAATAATTTTGAACAATACAGGCAGGAGGTGAAACTGGACTGGGTGGCCCAATTACAAATGAACATGCATAGAAAGGAGAAAATAGTAACTTCATAGTAGAGGGATTTGGCGGTGTTCCCTGTGTTAAAATCATCTCTCCTCCAAGGAGTTATTTTTGAATAATGTTATTCAGACTGCTACACTGCTGCTCAAAACCTTCTAACAGCTTCCCTTCATATTCGGAATAAAATCCACATTCCTTGCCATGGCTTTCCAGGTTCTATGATCTCATAATGAACTCTTCTTCCTTCTCTCACAAGGATCTGACCTCACAATCATCCTCAACGTAAAGAAACGGACCCAATATTGAGTCTTTTGCACGGGTGTGTCTCTCATCTCTCGATAAATGGCTGATCCCGGATTATCACGCATGCCTCTGCTCAAAAGTTGACTCTTCACAGATGCCTATCTGTCCACCCAAATTATCCTCCACTTCATCATTTTGTCATTTTACCAGTTTATTTCCTTCACACAGGCTAGAACACATGACATTAAGACTGTTTTAATCTACTTGCTTGTTATCTCCATTTAATCATTAGCAAGGTTGCCCAAAGAGGACAAGGACCCTGCCTGCTTTGTTGGGTCCCATACCACGCTGCCTAGAACCCTGTAGGAGCCAAATAATCATTTGCTGAATGAATAACTTACAGAATACATAGCAGAGATAGATAGCATGGTTTTCATGCATTTTAGGGATAACATAGAAGATCAATGTTTCTAGTAAGAACTAAATGAACTGGAAGAATACCTAAATTTTAAACATCTAATCTTAGTTTCTGATTTCCACTCATCTTTCTCAGATGCTGGCAATTATCTTCATTTCTCGTGTTTAGTGCCATTCATTCTTGATTCAGCACTGGCTCTAGCCTCCTACATGCCAGCAGGTGGAATGGATTAATCATCCTTCCAAGACTAGGATCATGCTCGGAAAGCATGTCTTCTTCACACCCTTCTCTAATGCCACAGCTTTTCTTTAATGCTTACTATATTATCTCAGCTCTGGTGAAAACTACCAGTGGCTTTTCTTGTCTTGCACAAGATTACAACCTTGTCTGATTCCAGTGTAACAGATGAGGACTTGATATCATGAATAATGGTCAATAATCCTCTACCTCTAAGACGGGGAATCCTATGCCTCTGATTTCTTTTTGATGATTTCCCACAGCCTTATTACTGTCAGCCACCTCAGTTCAAATATGACCCACTCTTTACCACTGCAGCATCTAATTTACCAGGTTAGAATACTTGATCCATGTAGAATTGAGTTCTATGCTTCCTTGGACACACAAATTTTAATGCTAGTCATTAAATCTAGGCTTTCTTCTTTTCACAGCAACCCTTGGAGTTGAGATTTGACTATTCCTTGGGGAAAACCCTACTCACATCATTAACTCTATGTAATGTACATTGCAAAAAAAAAAATTCTAAAGTAGTTAGCCATGACAGAACCTATTCCAATTTCTGAGATATTTTAAGTAATATGCAAATCACCATTATGCACAAACACGGAATATACAGTGATAGAAATTGGCAGATTATAGAGTACTCAGCTCAAAGTTAATAGCCATTGGCATGAATTGTGGTTGCCCTCAAATAACTTGGATTTTGTAATTATTCTGAAGACAATGTTGTGATAAGAAATCATGCTCCCAAAAATGTATAAAGTTATGTATTATTAATTTTAAGTATTTATTCACTTATTTATGTGAAAGGCAGAAAGATGCAGGTAGAGAGAGACAAGGAGAGAGCCATCACTGACTGGGTCAACTCTCTGATGCCCATAACGACTGGATGTGAAGAACCAGACACACAGTCTGTCTCCCAAGTGGATGGCAGGAATTCAACTACTTGAGCCATCATTGCTGCCTCTCAGGGTCTGTATTAGGAAAAAGCTGGATTCAGGAGCTCAGGATGGGAATGGAACTCAGGTACAATGTGAGATGCAAGTGTCTTAAACAGTATCTTAACTATAGATGAAACACCTCCCCCAGAACTCTATTTTAAAAAAATGTAATGCATATGAGCAAAATTGGCATTTTAAATTTGATTATTGTTTATAGCCCTTGTCAATATTCCCGAGGAACAGCAGTTTTTCAACTTACTACTTGTCGAATTTAATATTTAGTGGAGGGTTAAGCTTGTGATTATAAAGCACATTGCGTCTTTGGCCATACCACCCTGAATGTGCCCAATCTCATCTGATAAAGTACAACACCATAAAAATGAAAAGAAACATAAGAAAGGAAGGAGGAAGGAAGACTGAAGCAAGGGATGGAGGGAGGATACAGTGAGAGGTATCATTATGTTCTTCATGATATATACATGAAATACATGAAATGTGTTCCCTTTATATAAGTAAAAATTTTAAAAATAAATAAAAAATACAACCATATTTCAGAGCATCCCAAATATTTACATCTCAATTGATAGTATTTTGTTTTGTTTCTCTGTATATGAGATTCAATTCTCAGTAAGCCCTAAAGATGAAACAATTTCCTTTTAGTAGAGACTCTCAAAATATAAATTATCCAAGAACATACCATAACGGCTAAATGATCAAGGCAAATATTAGGACTACTGGAATGCAGCAAGCATGCTTTAAAAATTAAATCAATGTGTCTCCCTTATTATTAATCCAGCTCTTTCCCATATAGTTCTTCTTGCCACTAAGCCTACATCATGCAGAATTATTGCTTAGAAAAGCATAAGTGCAGTTTACCTAGGTCCTATTTCATCATGTAGGTGAACAAGAAAGTATAGTAACATAAAAAGAAAAGTTCTCAACAGAGAGGGCAGAAAATTTAAAAGAAAGATTTGTGTGAAGATGAAACTAAAAAAAATGTCCTGCATTTCCTTTCCTGGCTTATGTGGAAAACATAGAAGCCTCAGTGAATGTCTGACTTGGAGGTCCTTCTACACATTGATTCCACCCATAGAAGTCAACTATGTGAAAAGAGCTCCACATCAACACAAGGAGATATTAACAGACAATGTGGCCTATTTGGGTAGGAGGCAGAATTTCGTATCACCCTGCATTCATATGTGGAAAGAAAAGAATCCAGACTCCTAGGAGTGTTAGGTAAAATTCTGAAAGAAAGCAGATGGCACTTGGCTAGCAAGCTTGCTAATGGGTAGGAGTAGTGGCAGTCAGCTGAAATGCTCCTGTATCCAAAACTACTGGGAGAATCACCAGGTCCAGGACTAAATGGAGGTCCTAGCCAGAAGTATAGGATTGGTGGTGCCAGCCAGATCCAAAATGGGATTTTACTTGGTAGAGGGCAAGGTCCAAAAAACCAGTATAGAAAGGGCAGATCATGCTCTGCATTAGCAGTATACTTCTACAGACAACTCAGCAGCGTGCCCATAAAGGCACATCACAGAGCCCAGGAAAAGCACGTAGGGAGCAGCGCACAAGTGAGCTCTTCCAGGGTCCTTTAATCCATCTCCCACAGCTAAAGAACTGTGAGGGAGGGTGGAGAGGACACAGTGTTTGGAAAGGAACAGGATTGATTGTCAAATCTTGAATTTTATTAAGTGATTATCCAAAACAGAGATGACCCTAAAGAAATTATTGTATAATTGCATCATTACAAGTTCCACTGTGGAGTGGCAACTCATTAACGAGAAGGGGACCTTTACAGACAAAAAAGAAAGCTAATTTTTTTAGACATCTCTGTGTAGTGTATAAATATTTTACTCCAAGTATCAATATTTTAGAAAGATTTAATTAAAGATATTCAACAGAAATTAAGAGAATAAGACACAGCATAGTGATTGCTTGTTGGCAATAAGAGCAGTTTAATGGGTGAGGTCCCTCTGAAGCCACTTCGATCAGTCACGGTTGTCCAGGAAAAGAAAACCAACAAGACGTGTGTGTAAGAGTATGCAGAAACAGCTTTGTTATGGGGATTGGCTTAGGAGATTATGGGGGCTGGCGAGTCCACCATCTGCAGGAGAACGGAAGCTGAGATGAAAACGTAGAGGAGAGCTTGGAGAGCCCAGTCCACAGAACACCTACTGTACAAGGAGGTGGAGCTGGCATTGCCAATGAAGTCTGAACACAGTCTAGTGGAGAACTCTTCTCTGTGTGGAAGCAGGTCTTTTTCTTCTATTCAGGATCTCAACTGACTGGGTGAGACACACTCATTACAGAGGACCAGCTGCTTTACTCCAAGTCCAATGTAAATGTGAATCTCATCTAAAAGCTCTCACAGAAATAGCCACCCTCGTGATGGACCAGACATCTGAGCACCTAAGGATATAGTCAAATACACACAGGAAAATAATCATTATGCCACGTGGAACACTTGCTGATAGAATGATTGTATTCGGAGAGGAATATTAAGTGGACATGAAAGAAAGGACATGTACAGGTACCTGTAATACACACTTCAGATCAACTCAGTTATCGGGTAGCCCTGGAGGAGATCACGGAGTAGATGGTATTGGGTGGTCAGATCATGGTCTGGCTTGGAATGAGAATGTTTTGTGAAGAGGGAATGTGTTCCTGCTCTAGGGAACTTTTAAATGGGTATTCAACTGAGAATAATTTTAATTACGTATTCCCTTTGGTCTTCCTCACTCTTTTCAAAGCCAATAGAATTTTTTAATTAGGGAAATATGATATTTAATGAAATAATAAAAGCTTAAAAGAAATATTTTTATCTCATTTTTGGAGTTCACACAGGCAGTCTTTTCTTTCTTCACCTTCTTCACCGTTACGTCTCTTAAATTAGGTGTCTCACACCAGAGTCTTTGTTAATATCCAGTGGTCAGTCAGGTGACTCATTTGGTAAAGGTTTTTTTTAGAAAAGAAATGCTTTTCCTACTTGCTTTACCCACGTCTATAACACTAAGAGGCACCTAATTAAAATTCCCTTATTTTAGGAGTCAGATCACAGAAGGTGTTAGGTTAGTTTAGTTCTTATGATTATCTAAAGCCTTGCCATTATTAAAAAATAGTTTAGGCAAAAATAGCTTGCCCTAAATATGAATAGACTAGTGTAGCAAGAGAGCTACAGAAAATTGGCATATCTGAGATAAAGAGACGATTAGGAGGAAAGAAAGAGCTATGCCCCAAAATGTCAGCAAAGGTAGCTGCCCCGTTAAAGTATACTTTGTTAACATTCTATTTCAGCCATTCATAGTAAAAAAATAGTTTAATATAAAAGTAGTATATTCTTATAATGAACTAGCTAACAATGCAGCTGAGATTCAAAACAAAAGAAGATGACAGACTCTCAGGGTCAGATTGCCAGCCTGTAAGTGCCTACACTGTCCACGTGACTGTGCTGTGATAAGCAGACCCACTAAGATATTACAGAAATGTGTATCTTTCCATATGCCTGAATTTAGGTGAAGAGTTTACAAATTGAATAGTGAACGGCCTCACTGTGAGAGTTATAAGCCAGGAGACAACTGAAACTCAACCTATTCCTGCATATTTATTTGTCAGAAAAATAAAATATGATGAGAACAAGTAAAACTGACTAATTAAAAAGGAGTAGGTCATTCTTATAAACTTTAGTTCAAATAATTGAGATGTGTAATATTTTCTGGATTTTTCCCACAGGTTGATTCTATTTTAGAGGAGATGTAATTATAAAGGGCTGAAGTGGCAGTTATGGGGGTAATGGTCATTTTTACAGAAACTGAGTTCATTTCCTCCACCTCTACATCTACATCTACACATAATATCCCAAGTCACAGTCAATGTGCAAACACACACACACAGAGGGAGGTTCACAAATTCATGGAAAATGGGATTAAAAGATAAACTTATTTTAGTGTAAACATTTTTGAAATCTATGCATAGTTTTATCATAATGCATACATAGGAGATGTCTTCAAAAAGTCTGTTGAAACACATATTATGAAAAAAATTCATAGATCTAAATTTTTTGTGTATCAAAATAAACAACTCATAATTATATTTTTCCAGGAGCATTCTGAAGTAACCTTGTGTATCCCAAATTGCCCAGAGTCTGGGTTAAAGTAAAAGAGAAGGAAGCAGCTTTGGAGACTTCCTAGTAAGCTGAGATGACAGGTGGAAAAGCGGTGTTTTCAGGTAGGAGGATGCAAGTAGGTGGAGAGCGGGGAAGAGATTCAGGGCTATTTCCTCTCGAGCATCACTCATACACCTGGGTACTGCTGTCTTCTGGAATGGTGATCACACACACACACACACACAATCCAAATACAATACAATTTAGTCATCTAAACTACAACGTCACTATTTTAGGAAGTCAGCCTTAAGTCTTCACATCTGGATCACAACATTTCACTTACTTAAATAACAGACCCAAGGCTGTTAATTTGGGCTCGCTCTTAGCCAGTTCAAGTACTGACATGTAAACTCGCCAACCACGCAAATATAAAAGGAACATCAATCCTCTTCATGTGTGGGTGACAGGAAAGAGGGAAGACTTTATGGTCAGGGATGACAGAGATTTCAGCATCCAAGAAGCAACAGCCCTTCCCCGAATTCACACTTTTCCTTTATTGCAGCCGTTACCTACCCAACCACCCCATGCTGTTTGTCCGCTATTGCCACAGGAGATCTGAGAGTATTCCCAAGGAAGACCTGAAGGTCACCAAGGGTTCTAACCAGAGAGAACCAGGCTAGTGTCACTGTCAGGTTGAGTTCCCTGGACATTACCGCTATCTGAGAATCCCCAGAAGTCAGTTCTGCAGTGGTTTGCCTTTCTTCAGAGCTCTTGTGCACTCCTATCAGGGTTCCCAGCATAGGAAGGCAAAGGAAGAATGAATGTGCTACACCAGAGTGATGGTGCAAAGTATAAGGGTCCTCTTGGGGGTCAGCGCTGTGGCCATATGGGTGCCGATTTGAGTCCCAGCTGCTCCACTTCCGATTCAGCTCTCTGCTGTGGCCTGGGAAAGCAGTAGAAGATGGCCAGGTCCTTGAGCCCCTACACCCACATGGGAGACCTGGAATAAGCTCCTGGCTCCTAGCTCCTGGCTTCAGATCGACCCCGCTCCAGTTGTGGTCAACTAGGGGGAGAAACAGCGGATGGAAGACCTCTCTTTCTCTTTCTCTCTCTCTCTCTCTCTCTCTCTCTCTCTCTCTCTCTCTCTCTCTTTCTGCCTCTCCTTCTCTCCCTGTGTGACTCTGACACTCTTTCAAATAAATAAATAAATAAATCTTTGAAAAAACAAAAGGGTCCTCTTGGAAGGATGAACTAAAGATCGAGTACCAATACCTAGATCCAGGTCTAGCAGCACATAAAGATTGATGGAAAATTCTGACAATCTTTTTTACCAAGAGCTGGTGTCCCTTGGGAAAGAAATGAACCAATGGCAAAAATGGTGATAATTGCTGGAGCTGAGTAATGGGTATGGAGCTTCAACATATTATTCTCCCAGTTTTTGTGTATGGTTAAAAGTTCCATAACAAAGACTTTAACAGGGGGGTGTCTATGTTCCCTCCCCTTGAATCTGGAGGGGCCCTGTGACTGCAAGGGGGAAATGATGTCTTGGCAATTTCTGGATCCAGGCAGTCAGTGCCTGTTAGTTTCCATTCTTGCCTCTCAGAATGCTAGCTCTTGACCCAGATGCTGAGCTCTGAAGAAGCCTGTGAAGACCTCAGGACCACAAGGAAGGCAGATCAGGTTTCCAGCTCAAAGTCCAGCTTAGATGCCCATCACCGGCCAGCACCCAACTTTGCAGCCAGGTGAGGGGCAGATTCTCCAGCGCTAGTCAAGCAGCCCATGTGGCGATATGGTATAGAACAACCAAATCAAAGTCAAGAATGAGTCAACAATTTTGGGGAGAGGAGCAGGGGGAAACCCAGCTATTAAAGGAGTCTTAAAAATCCATGCAAACAATATATACTGTCCCAAGTAGGAATAAACAGAAAAAAAGCAACTCGTCATCCAGAGGAAGGACTCAAAATTATTCAATAACAAAAGGTTATTTCCATCTCTGAAAACAAGTGAAAAATATTTTGAAATCTCTGTATAGCTTTTTCATCATATACATTTTTGTGTACTTTCTGGATACTACTATATATGCAAGTATTTCCTTTCTTTATGCACCAAAATAAACTTATCTTTTAATTCCATTTTCTACATACTTTCTGAAGTATCTTCATATAATTTAAGGTACTTTAACCATCATATATATATATATATATATACACAGATGTGCTTATATGTATATATGTCTATAGACATATGTATGACATATATATGCATGTATATATACTGTGTGTGAATATGTATGAACACACAATGTAAACATAGGCACAAATGTATAGGAGTATATATATTGTTATTATGATCATCATTGAATTCACAAAATGTTTGCTAATTAAGCTCTGAATGAAAACAATTACGTTTGGGTTCCCTGAAGCCCTTGTGAGAAAGTGAACTGCAGGGAAGCTAAGAGGCTTCATTGAAAGTCACTAGCACCAAGACCACATGGGGTTTTCAAGATCAAAGTAACATATGCAAACACCACTGACTTCAAACATTAAATCACAACATGAAAGCCTTTTTTTACTTAAAAAAAAAAACTCTATTGGATTTTGTCAAAGAACTTATGTATGGTCTTTTTTCTCTGTTTTAATTATTAGAGGTATTTGCATGAAAACAGGATATTTATTTCTAAGAGTTCATCTATTTCTTCCTCGCTTGAAGTCATAATCCACTATAAGATATATAGCAGCAGAAGGAGATAAACTCCTAAAAGACAAATATCTTGTTTTCATGCAGATGATTCAAATAATGTTTTTGAAGTCAAGCATAAGATTGATAGCATGCAAATTACATTGTCTGCAATATATTTTTCCTGTAGATTCTAGGACTTTTTCAGTATTTTCTGTACAAAGAAAGTATTCAGAAAGAGTGATAAACACTTCTATCTAGTAAATGTGAAGATATATTATCAAGACAATCAGATATAATTGCAATGTAGCAAAGTGGGTCTTAAGTCACCTTGAAAAATGTTCACATCATGTTTAATCAACACTGGTAAAAGCTAAATAATTCCATTGTGACCTTGGAAAAGTCCCCAACTAAACATAGATCCTTATAACAATGTGTCATTGCATCTTGTTTCTTTTACAGAAGTAAAATTTTGTTTTTGCTTTTTCCTCAAGAATAATTTTTCAAACGTACTTAAAAAATAAAATCATCGGCCGGCACCGTGGCTCAACAGGCTAATCCTCTGCCTTGCGGCGCCAGCACACCGGGTTCTAGTCCCGGTCAGGGCGCCGAATTCTGTCCCGGTTGCCCCTCTTCCAGGCCAGCCCTCTGCTGTGGCCCAGGAGTGCAGTGGAGGATGGCCCAAGTGCTTGGGCCCTGCACCCCATGGGAGACCAGGAAAAAGCACCTAGCACCTGGCTCCTGCCATCGGATGAGCGCGGTGCACCGGCCGCAGCACGCCGACCGCGGCAGCCATTGGAGGGTGAACCAACGGCAAAGGAAGACCTTTCTCTCTGTCTCTCTCTCTCACTGTCCACTCTGCCTGTCAAAAAAATAAATAAATAAAAAATAAAATCATCTGCACATCCACAGCATTAATGTAATAAAGGCCTTCTCAACAAAGAAAAGCCCAGGATTGCATAGCTTCACTGATGAATTCTATCAAACTTTTAAAGAAGAACTAATCCCAATTCTTCTTAAACTATTCAAAACAACTGGAAGGGATGAAATACTCCCAACCTCCTTCTTTGAGGCCAGCATCATGTTAATTCCTACAACAGAAAATAAAGAGAACTATAGACCACTATATCTGATAAATATTGATGAAAAATCCTCAACAAGATACTAGCCAACCAAATCCAACAATATATCAAAAAGATCACCCACCTGGGGATTTATCCCAGGGATTCAGGGATTGTTCAAAATATGCAAATCAATAAATGTGATACATCATATTGAGAAATTGATGAATGCAAATCATGGTTTCTCTACAGTTCCAGAGAAAGCGTTTGGTAAAATAGAACATCTTTTCATGATAAAACCTTAAGCAAAATGAGTACAAAAGGAAAATGTCTTAACAAAATCAAGGCAATGTATGACAAACAGCCCAGCATCATATTGAGTGGGGAAAAGCTGGAAGCATTTCCACTAAGATCCAGAAACAGCAAAGGATATGCATTTTCACAATAGTTATTTGATATAGTTCTGGAAGTTCTAGCCAGAGTCATGTGGTAGGATAAAGAAATCAAACTGGAAAGGAAGAAGTCATAATCATATATATAGGGGGAACAGAAACCCACTAAGAAACTATTGGAACTCATAAGAAAGTCTGGCAAAGTTGTAGGTTATAAAATCAACACTCAAATATCAGTAGCATTTGTATACACAAACAATATCGTGGATGAAAAAGAACATGTAAGATCAGTACCATTCACAATAGCTACAAAAAAATTTAAATACCTTAGAATAAACTTAACCAAGGAGATGAAAGAACTCTACAATGAAAATAACAAACCATTAAGGAAAGAAATAGAAGGCACAAAAAATGAGAAAATCTTCCATGTTCCTGGATTGGAAGAGTTAATATTATCTAAATGTCAGTACTACCCAAAGAAATTTAGAGATTCACCGTGATCCCAATGAAAATACCAAGGAAATTCTTCTCAGATCTAGAAAAAATGATACTAAAAATGATACTAAAATTCATATGAAAACACAAGAGACCCCAAATCAGTAAAGCAAACATACTTAAAGAACAAAATCAAAATTTGTTGTTTTTAAACAACAAAAATGTGATATCTATAACAATACCAGATTTCAAGACATACTACAGGATATAATCAAAACAGCCTGATATTGCCACAAAAATCAACACGTAGATCAACAAAACATAGTAGAAAGTCTGGAAATTTATACATGCATCTGCAACTGATCTTTGACAAACGAGCTAAAAGCAATTGCTGAAGAAATGTTCTGGGACAATTGGATCTCCATGTACAGAAATATGAAATGAATGGTGTTGGGAAAATTGAGTCTCTACCTGCAGAATTCTGAAACAAGACCTTACCTTACACCCTATACAAAAATCAACCCACAATTGATCTAGGATTTAAAACTGCAACCTGATACCATCAAATTTACAGAGGAGAACATTTAAGAAACTCTGCAAGATATTTACATAGGCAAAGATTTCTTGGAAAAGACCCCAGAAACACAGGCAATAAAAGCAAAAATAGACTAATGGTACTAAACCAAGCTAAAATAGACTAATGGTACTAAACCAAGAAGCTTCTGTATGGCAAAGAAAACACCCACAAACAGTGAAGAGGCAACTGAATGAAAGGGGAGAAATATTTGTAAACTATGCATATGATAAAGGATTAATATCCAAGTTCTACAAAGAGCTCAAGAAACTCACTAATAACAAAGCAAACATCCAGTTTAAGAAATAGGTGGCAGACATTGCAGCACAGCAATTAAAGTCATTGCCTGCTGTGCCAACATCCCATATGGGTGCTGGTTCCTGTGTTGGCTGTTCCATTTCCAATCCAGATCCCTGATAATGACCTGGGGAAAGCATCAGAAGATGGCCCACACACTTGGGCCCTTTCTATCTATGGGAGACCTGGAAGAAACTCCTGGCTCCTGGCTCTGGCCTTGCCCAGCTCTAGCTATTCCAGCAGATGGAAGATTACTTACTCCCTTTGTGTAACTGTGACCTTCAAATAAATAAAAAAATGTTTTAAAAAGGAAGAAATGGTGCTCGCTTTGGCAGCACATATACTAAAATTAAAAAGGAAGAAATGGGCAAAGGATGGATGTAGGCATTTTCCAAAGGGTTAAATGCAAATGGCCAACAGAAATATGAAGCAATGCTCAGAACAACTAGCCATCAGAGAAATGCAAGTACAAACCACAGTGAGGTTTCAACACACCCCAGTTAGAAAGGCTGTTACTCAAAAAACACAAAAAGTAATAAAGGCTAGCAAAGATATCCTAATGCACTGTTGTTGGGAATGTAAACTAGTACAATCATTATGGAAAACGAATGGAAATTGCTAAGAAATCCGAAGATAGATCTACTGTATGACCCAGCCAGCCAACTCCTGAAAATTTACCCAAAGGAAATGAAATCAGCATATGAAAGAGCTATTTTTATGTTCATATTTACTGCAGTTCAATTCATAATAGCTAAGAAAAGGAATCAATTCATTCATCCATCATCTGTTGTATATTGATACTACTTAGCTATCAAAATAATGAAATCCTGTCTTTTGCAACAAAATGGGTGCTACTGGAGACCACAGTGATTAGTGAAATAACCCAATCCCCGAAAGACAAATATCATGCTTTATTTGATGATATGTGGTAGTTAGTATACAATACAAAAAAGTATTAGAATGAAACTGCTTTGATTATTATTTTTAGCCTGTGTCTATAATCCTGAAAAAGGGTGGTCTTTCTGCTTTTCCCTTGTTTTAAACAGTGTGGTCACTGGAAAATTAAGTCTGTGATTTTAAAATAAACTGAAATTATGCTATTGCAAAAATTAAAGGAAACAAAGAAATGAATGAAGGAGGAGGACTGAGGGAAGTGAGAGAAGTGTGATTATTTTCTTAAAATTGTATTATGAAATCTCTTCTCTTTATATTAATAAACAGTAAGTCTAGAATTCAGTATTCTGTTTTTTTGGCTTAGAATTCTGAATGTAAAAAAAACACCACCATATGTCCAGAAATCCCACTAATGAGTATATATTCAAGAAAAATATTATCAGTCTCTTTAAGGATCTTCTGCACTCCAATTTTTATTGCAGCACTAGTCAGAATAGCAAAAAGAAGGAAACAACCTAAATGTCTATCAACTGAAGAATGGATGAGAAACTGTTTTATATATCCATGGAACACTACTCAGTTATTTCTTTTACAGGGACAATGAAATCTTGTCATCTGCAACAAAATGGATAGAACTGAGTGTCATTATATTGAGTGAAATAAGTCAAGCACTTAAAACAGGTCTAAAAAAATCTAAAAATCTGATCCTATAAAAGTTAAGAGTACAATATTGACTACCAGAGGCTGGGAGCTGGCTAGAGAGGGATGGAGAAAAGTTGATTAATAAATACTAAGTCATAGCTAGATAGAAGTAAATAGTTTTGGTGTTCTATTGTACATCAAAGTGATTATAATGACCATGTATTGTATATTTCTCTTAAAACACTGTAAGAAAGATATTTTAATGTTTTCACAATGATAAAAAGTTATATATTTGAAGATATAGGTATGTTTACCCTGATTGAATATTAATTAGTGGATCCATATATAGAAACATCACCAGACATTCCACTTATGTGTACAATTTTTAAGCAGCAGTTCAAAATTTTTAAAATGTAAAAACAAAACCTTGGGATGCCTATAAAAATCAACTAACTAAGTAACAAAATTATAACAAAATATACTATGTAAAAGTGCCAGAGTCATTTTTAGCCTCAATTAAGAGGAAATGCATTCATTTATTTTAAAGATGCTCACAGTTCAGAGTTGGGGTGAGTATTTTGAAATAATAAAACAAATAGCCTGTAAATATACATAGATGATGTTTATATTTTGTTTTTAGATGTCCTAAATGCTAATTCAGGGGTTCCAAGTTGGTGGAGTAGTGATAGAATGGTCTGATTTACAAGGGGTGAAAATAATATTTAAAAAAGGAGAGAAGTACACTCTCAGGATAAAACTGTGGGAGAGCTACTAAGAGACCCTGCAAAAGCAGTAGAAATGGTCTAGACCCATGCTCAAAGAACAAATATAAGGCCAGTGCCGTGGCTCACTAGGCTAATCCTCTGCCTGTGGTGCCGGCACCCTGGATTCTAGTCCCGGTTGGGGCTCCAGTTCCGTCCCCGTTGCTCCTCTTCCAGTCCAGCTCTCTGTTGTGGCCCAGGAAGACAGTGGAGGATGGCCCAAGTGCTTGGGCCCTGCACCTGCGTGGGAGACCAGGAGAAAGCACCTGGCTCATGGCTTCGGATCAGCACAGCGTGCTGGCCGTAGCAACCATTTTGGGGGTTAACCAACGGAAGGAAGACCTTTCTCTCTCTCTCTCACTGTCCTACTCTACCTATCAAAAATATATATACAACAAAAGACCCACTTGGATCCAGGGGAGAAAGATGCTTACTCTGACAAAGCAGGTGAGAGTGGACTCTAAGGGCCCACGGTGCTGCTGATACACTGGGAAAGACAAATTGGTGAACTGCTTTTAGAGTTCCATATGGATCCCCCAAGATAGTAAACGACTGATCACCCTGAAGCAGAAAAAAAAAAAAAGCTATGCATCTCTCTCCCTTCTCCTCCAGCTCCCTCCCTTCCCACAGCAGGGACCTACAGCCAGCAGGAGAGGGCTGATGTAATTTTTGGGCACAGGCAGGTGGAAGCTACACTAGTTCCCATGCATGAACTCAGCAATAACTGGGGTCACCCTCCACCCCATCTGCAAGGGCCACAACAATTCAGAAGAAACCCAGGAGGAAGTCTGGGTTTCATTATTTTTTTGGCAGGCAGAGTTAGACAGTGAGAGAGAGAGAAAGAGAGAAAAGTCTTCCTTCCATTGGTTCACCCCCCAGATGGCCTCCATGGCCGGTGCGCTATGCAGATCCGAAGCCAGGAATGAAAAAATGAAACCGCAGCAGTGGCCCAAAAATGGGAGGGGAGAGGAAGTGCCACCTGCAGGACTCTCCTATGCACTTAGCACAATTGAGAAGTGAGTGGGGCTATTGCAGGTGGGTACTTTGTGCACCTGTGAACCACAGTCCTAATCAGAGAGAAAAACCTGCTTTCCTCATGGACACTGAATCTGGTTGGGAGGACCACAAACAGACAGCAGCTCTGGGAACACTTTAGTTTCCTTATAGACAGGATGGGCTAGCAGGGTGGAGTGAGAGTGGAGTGGCCCCACTGGCACTCTACAACCCAGAGAGCCCTGGGAGCTGAGTCTGAGAAAACAGTGACTGTGTAAGAGGAGGCAGAGTGTGGCTAGGTTCTATGCAATCCCAGAGTGCTTCTTCCTTCTCTGCTCTCTCCAAGCTCCTCAGTTGCTTATAGCAGCTCATAGCATAGGAAACCGTACTCATAGGACAGACTCCATGGATCAAATATGCAGTTCATAAAGTTCTCAGCGCATGAGGGCCGAGAACACTGGGGACTAACACCTGGGAATTCTTCAGCTGGGAGAAGAAGAGCTGGTCACACGAACAGAGGTGACCATTGCTCTTCATCCAGTTAACCAGAGGTGAGCTAACATATCCGACTGGGGTCTTACCATCGATATTCACCCCATGCTGCTGTACTGAACAGAGCACCCTGGCCACATGCAGCACATGCCTCTTGGTATTCACTGAGAGTGTAGACATCCCACTAAGCCACAGAGACACAGATCAAAGATAAAAGGCAAAATGAAAAAAATTCTAAAAATGTCAAAAAATAAAGACAAAAATCCAAGAAACAAGAATAAGGAAAACACTATGAGCCCACCAAAGGAAAACTATAACATTTCACTATTAGAATGTGAAGATTAAGAGTTGAGGAAATGCCAGAAATGGAATTCAAAAAAACCAACCACTGGATTACTCAGAAACAATCAGAAACAAATTCACAAACTAAAGAAAACTATAATGACATGATTGAAAATTTTTTCCATGAAACTGAGATCTTAAAGAGAAATCAAAATGAAATAATAGAAATGAAGAATTCAATAGATCAAATTAAAAAACAGTTGAAAATCTTAACAATTTGCCGGCACCATGGCTCACTAGGCTAATCCTCCACCTGCTGTGCCAGCATCCCTGGTTCTAGTCCTGGTTTGGGCGCCGGTTCTGTCCCGGTTGCTCCTCTTCCAGTCTAGCTCTCTGTTGTGGCCCGGGAAGGCAGTGGAGGATGGTCCAAGTGCTTGGGCCCTGCACCCGCATGGGAGACCAGGAGGAAGCACCTGATTCCTGGCTTCAGATCTGCATAGCGTGCCAGCTGTGGTAGCCATTTGGGGGGTTAACCAATGGAAGGAAGACCTTTCTCTCTGTCTCTCTCTCTCACTGTCTAGCTCTACCTGCCAAAAAAAATAAAAATAAAAAATAAAAAAATAGACTCAGTGAAGCAGAAGAAAGAATATCTGAGCTAGAAGACAAATCTGTAAATTGCATAGTCAGACTAAAAGCAACAAGACATTAGAAAACTAAAAAGAACTGTGGGAGATCTATGGGATACTATAAAAAAAACCCAACATACAAATCTTACGAGTGGCTGAAGATGTGGAAAGAGAGAAGGGACTAGAAGGCCTACTTAAAGAAATAATACCAGAAAAATTCCCTAACATAAAGAAAGAAAGGAAAGTCCAAGCACATGACGCATATAGAACTCCTAACAGATATGACCATAAAGGATCTTCACCACAACACATAGTAATCAAACTCTCCACAGTAAAGTATTAAAAAAAGGTTCCAAAATGTGCACAAGAGAAATGCCAGATAACTCTCAGAGGATCTCCAATTAGACTCACAGCTGACTTCTCATCAGAAACCCCACAGGTTAGAAGACAATGGCAAGATGTAGTCCAAGTCTTTAGAGAAAAAAATTATCAAACCAGAATACTGTACCCTGCAAAGCTCTCATTTATAAATGAAGGTGAAATAAAAACGTTCCATAACAAATAGAAATTGAAAAATTTGTCACCACTTGTCCAGCCTTACAAAAAATACTCAAGGACGTACTACACACAGAAACACAAAAGATAGCCATCATCATGAAAGAATGAAAGGAGAAAACCCTCTAGTAAAAGTACAAAAGAAATCCAAAGCAAAGGATAGGAACAGTCATGGAAAAACAGCTGGGCCAAACAGTTGCTTATCAACAGTTACCCTGAATGTAAATAGCCTCAACCCTTGAGTTAAAAGATAAAGATTGGTTGAACAGATTAAAATAAAAGATCCATCTATTTGCTGCCTACAAGAAACATACTTCATCAATAAAGAAACACATAGACTGAAAGTGGAAGGACAGAAAAAGGTACTCCATGCTAATGGTCGAAAAAAGGGCAGGTATAGCCATCCTAATTTTGGACAAAATAGATTTTAACACAAAAACTCTTCCAGGCCAGCCCTCTGCTGTGGCCCAGGAGTGCAGTGGAGGATGGCCCAGGTGCTTGGGCCCTGTACCCCATGGGAGACCAGGAAAAAGCACCTAGCACCTGGCTCCTGCCATCGGATGAGCACGGTGCGCCGGCCACAGCGCGCCGACCGCGGCAGCCATTGGAGGGTGAACCAACGGCAAAGGAAGACCTTTCTCTCTGTCTCTCTCTCTCACTGTCCACTCTGCCTGTCAAAAAAAAAAAAACTGTTAAAAGAGACAAAGGACATTATATAGTGATCAAGGGATCAATACAACAGGAAGACATGACAATAATAAATGTATTTGTACCCAACTACAGGGCACCTGGCTACATAAAAGAACTATTAACAGATCTATAGGGAGACAAAGACTCCAAAACAGCAGTAATGGGAGACTTCAACACCGCACTTTCATCACTGGATAGATCAAGCAGATGGAAAAAAACAAAACAAAACAAATAAGTAACAGAGCTAGTTGACACTATAGAACAAATGGACCTAACTGATACCTACAGAACTATTCACCCCACAGTGGCAGAATACACATTCTTATCAGCAGTGAACAAAACTTTCTCTAAGATAGACCATATACTAGGCCATAAAGCAAGTCTCATAAATTAAAAAAAAAATCAAAATCCATGAACCTTCTCTGATTACAATGGATTGAAGCTCAAAACCAGCAACTCAAAAATATCAAGAACATATGCCAATTCATAGAGACTGAACAATATCTCCTAAATGAAGAATGGGACATAAAACAAATCAAAGGAGAAATCAAAAACCTTCTGGAAATGAATGAAGATAACAATATTTTATATCAAGACTTATGGGATACAGCAAAATCAGTGTTAAGAGGAAACTTTATAGCAATTAGTGCCTACATCAAGAAACTGCATAATCATCAAAATAATGAGCTGTCAATGCATCTCAAGGACCTCGAAAAGAACAAACAAATCCCAACTTAGTAGGAGAAAATAATTGATTAAAATTAAGGAAATAATAAGCAAAATCAAAACCAAAAATATACAAAAGATTAATGAAACGAAGAGCTGATTTTTTTGAAAAAATAAACAAAATGGACACACTCTTGGCCCAACCAACCAAAAAAAAAAAAAAAAAAAAAGAGGGAGAGAAGACACAAATCAACAAAATCAAAAATTAAAAAGGAAATGTACCAACAAATACCATATAAATAAAAAGAAGCATCAGGAATTACTGCAAAGAACTGTATGCCAATAAATGGAGAAACCTAGAAGAAATGGATAGATTCCTGGACACATACAACCGACCCAGACTGAATCATGAAGGCAGAGAACACCTAAGCAGACAAATAACCAGGATGGAGACTGAATCAGTTGTAAAGACACTTCCAACAAAGGACAGCCTAGGTCCCAATGGTTTTGCCACTGAATTCTACCAGACATTTAAAGAAAAACTAATCCCAATGCTTCTCAAACTATTCAAAACAATTGAAAAGGAGGGAAAACTCCTAACTCCTTCTATGAAGTCTTCATCACCTTAGTGCCTAAGGCAGAAAAAGACACGACAGAGAAAGAAAACTATAGGCCGATATCCCTGATGAACACAGATGCAAAAATCCTCAACTAAATACTAGCCAATCAAATCCAACAACACATCAGAATGATCATTCACCTGGACCAAGAGAAATTTATCTCTGGTATGCAGGGATGGTTCAACATCCAAAAATCAATAAATGTGATAAACCACATTAATAAACTGAAGACCAAAAACCACATTATCTCAAAAGATGTAGAGAAAGCATTTGACAAAATCCAACTCCCTTTTATGATGAAAACCTTAAGCAAACTTGGTATAGAAGTAACATTCCTCAACATAATCAAAGTAGTTTACAACAAACCAACAGCCAGCATCTTACTGAATGGAGAAAAATTGGAGGCATTCCCATTAAGATCTAGAAGCAGACAAGGATGCCCACTCTCACTACTACTACTTAATATAGTCCTGGAAGTTTCAGCCAGAGCCATCAGGCAAGAAAAAGAACCAAAGGGATACAAATAGGGAAGGAAGAAGTCAAACTATCCCTATTTGCTGATGACATGATTCTATATGTAGGGAACCCAAAAGACTCCATAAAGAGACTATTGGAACTCATAAAAGAGTTTGGTAAAGTAGCAGGATATAAAATCAACACACAAAAATCAATTATATTTGTATTCACAGATAGTTCCATAGCTGAAAATGATCTTCTAAGACAAATCCCATTCACAATAGCTACAAAAAATTTAAATGTCTTGGAATAAACTAAACTAAGATTCAAAGGTCTCTACAATGAAAATTACAAAACATTACAGAAAAAATAGAAAAAGACATAAAAATTGGAAAAATCTCTCTTGTTCTTGGATTGGAAGAAACAACATCTTTAAAATGTCCATACTATCAAAAGCAATTTATAGATTCAATGTGATCCCAATCAAAATACCAACAACCTTCTTCTCAGGTATAGAAAAAATTATGCTAAAATTAATATGGACACACGAGAGACCCTGAATAGCTAAGGCAATTTTAAACAATAAAAACAGTTGGAGTTAGCACAATACCAGACCTCAAGATAGTACTACAGGGAAGTTATAATCAAATCATCATGGTACTGGCACAAAAACAGACGTGTAGGCCAATGGAACTGAATAGAAACCTCAGAAATTAATCCACACATATACAACCAACTTATCCTTGAAAATGGAGCAAAAATCAAGTCCTGGAGCCAATACAGTCACTTCAGTAAATGGTGCTGGGAAAACCAGGTTTCCATGTGCAGAAGCATGAAACATGACTCATACCTTACATCTTACACAAAAATCCACTTGCAATGGATCAGAGGCCCAAATCTACAACATGATACCAACAAATTATTAGAGAACACTGTGGAAACCCTACAAGACATTGGCACAGGGAAAGACTTTGAAAAGACCTCAGAAGCACAGTCAATCAAAATCAAATTTAACAAGTGGAATCACATCAAACTGAGAAGCTTTTGCAATGCAAAAGAAACACTCAGCAAAGTGAAAAGGAAACCAACAGAATGGGAGAAAATATTTGCAAACTATGAAATTGATAATGGATTAACTACTAGAATCTATAAAGAACTCAAAAAACTAAATAGCCACAAAACAACAATCTAGTCAAGAAATGGGCCAAGGACCTGAGCAAACATTTTTCAAGAGAGGAAATTCAAATGGTCATTAGACACATGAAAAAATGCTCAGGATTGCTAGCCATCAGGGAAATGGAAATTAAAACCACAGTGAGGTTTCACCTCACCCCCATTAAATGGCTCTCATACAGAAATCAACAAACAACAAATACAATTGAGGACATGGGAAGAAGCGTACCTTAATCCACTGTTGGTGGTAATGTAAAGTGGTACACCCACTGTGGATGACAATATGGGGATACCTCAGAAAGCTGAATATATACCTACTATATGACCCAGCCGTACCACTCCTGGGAATTTATCCAAAGGAAATGAAATCAGTGACCTATACCCCCATGTTCATCTCAGTACAATTTACAATAACTAAAATATGGAATCAACCCATATGTCCATCAACTGAGGGCTGAATAAAGAAATTATGGTATATACAGATACTATGGAATACTACACAGCCATTTCAAAAACTGAAATCCTCTCATTTGCAAGAAAATGGATGCAACCAGAAATCATTATACTTAGTGAAGTAAGCCAGTCACAAAAAGACAAATACTATATGGTCTCCCTGATCTGTGGTAAGAGTACCTAAAATGCAATCCATAGGAGTGAAACTGACACTTCAAGATGCATTGATTTTGAGCAGACTTTTCCTTGACTGTCGAGAACAATAGTTTGTTTTCTTTTTTCTTCAAACTAATCAGTGAATTCTCTACTTAGCATAGGGTCAATGTTATGAGTATGAAAATTATCTGAAAAATTTATCTCTGTGAAAAATAAGAATTGGAAAGAAAGAGGGAGGAGAAAGAAGGGGGAGGAGTATTGGTGGGAGGGAGGTTATGGGGTAAGAATCCTCATATTCTCAAATCTGTATGTATTAAATGCATGAAGTTGCATTCCTTAAATAAAATAAAATCATTTTTAAAAAAGCTAATTCACCCCATAATAGTAAGAAAACTTTCACTTAGAAAGCAAATTATGACACGCAAATGAGGAACCTGAGGTTTCCTGGTTTGCAAATGGATCCCATCTGCATGAAACATCTAGGGGGCTCCATGCACTGTCTCTCAGTAATGGAAAAAAACACACATATTTGCCTGTTCAATATAGAACCAACATTATAATCTACTCTCTCTGTCTCTCTCTCTCTCTCACTCTCTCAATCAGATTATATTTTAACTTTTTCAAAAGTTCATGAAATATAAATAAAAATACTTAAAGTGTATTATAATGTACTTTTCAATATCATAAAATGTGTTGTTAAATGGATAGGCTCCTAAATCAGCTAACCGAAGTGTCCACCTCTGGTAAGAGCTCAAACAGTGCGCAAATTCGATAATTGATCTTTTTCTCTAATTTAGAGCTGGCAACACATAGTCTTTTTTTTTTTTTTTGCTACAGTTATATCAAACTCTGAAGATAAAATTAAATCTTAGCAAAGTTATTTTTATCCTTTATTGTAACTCATATCCACCCATATATACATCCCCCTTCCCTCCCTCTCAAATAAAAAACATACAAAATCATAAAAATAGATAAGTCATTTTTCTCTTCTCCTATTTTGTAAACATCCCAAAAAAATGCCATGCAGTACCCTAAGTGCTTTGTTGCTTGGCTATTTCTCCTGCCAAATATCCTAGTGCATTGCTCTTAAATTCTGGCTTCCACAAAGTCACAGGATACGGTCATGAGTCCATAAATGTTTTAGTAACTATGTAACAAGGGCGGACTTTACTCCAGTTTCCCATACCTTGTTCTCCATTTCTGTGCGAGGCCTGATCAGAATTGCCTTTACTGTCCGTCTTCCTAATGTTCTGGTCACAACCACTTACGTGATCTCAGACTTTCCTTGCAGCCTTCCTCTTCTACGCCCTCAGCAGGGCTGCCCTTACTGCTCCACGCAAGAACATTTTTTTTTTTTTGACAGGCAGAGTGGACAGTGAGAGAGAGAGACAGAGAAAAAGGTCTTCCTTTGCCGTTGATTCACCATCCAATGGTCGCCGCAGCCGGCGCACCGCGTTGATCTGATGGCAGGAGCCATGTGCTTCTCCTGGTCTCGCATCGGGTGCAGGGCCCAAGCACTTGGGCCATCTTCCACTGTACTCCTGGGCCACAACAGAGAGCTGGACTGGAAGAGGGGCAACCGGGACAGAATCTGGCACCCCGACTAGGACTAGAACCCAGTGTGCCAGCGCCGCAAGGCGGAGGATTAGCCTATTGAGCTGCGGCGCTGGCCAAGAACATCTTGCTCTAGTCTGACCTCCCACGTTCTTACAGCCTCCACCCATTACCCAGTCCCAAACCCCTTCCACATTTTCAGCTATAGCAACAACTCCTGGCACAATTTTCTGTCTTAGGTTCACCTGTATTACTACACATATTATCACGGATTGGGTAATTCGTAATAAACAGAAATTATTTGGCTTGTGGGTTTGGAAGCTGGAAATCCAACATCAAGTGCTTGTGTCTGAGTAGGGCCTTCTTGCTTCATCATCCCATGGATCTACAACATGGGTGGGAAGGGATGGGGCTGAGCTCGACTTTTCAACAGGAAACTACTCTTATGATAACTAACCTACTCCAATCACAACATCACTAATCCATTCATGAGGGCCAAGCCATTGTAATCTAATCACTTCTCAGACATCCCGCCTCTCAATTCTCTTCTATGGGGAATTAGTTTTCCAAGACATAAACATATTCAAATCATAGCAACAACACTGAAAAATGATTTACTAAGTTTGGTTAATGCAAAAATATCTTGCATGCTCACTTATTAAGCACTATGCTCAACTATGTTCATTGTTTTTTCTAATACTTTGAATACTTCTAAATGAACGAACAGTAGCGCATTGAGATATCCACACTATTTGCTCTTAATTCCGTCTACTTAGGATTTGTTTACTGCTGAGTGCCAAAGACCCAGAATAACCGACATTGTGATTTGAACAAGACAGGAGTCAATGTCTTTCTCACAGTAGGCTGGAGCTGGGCAGTACAGAATTAGGACCTCCTTCTTGAAAATTCAGGGACTCAAGGGCCTTCCAGCTTATCACTCCCTCCACTGCAGGACAGCTTTGGGCAGGTAACCTTATTTTGCAGTAAAGGAGGCTGGAAGTGGTGTCCTAGGCTTTTCCTTAGTTTTTATGCACAGAGTTCATAGCCTCTTACTGTAGAGTAAATGACTAGTGGCAATCTCTGTATCTCCATATTTGCAATAATGTGCACACCTATGGTCTGTAACAGCACCTTCAGTGTGGAATATTTCTCTTAGTGATGCTGTTGATCTGCAAGAAAATCAGGCTACTTGGCCTTATTAACACCTGTGCACCATGATGTGGAGATAGTTGGTGCATTTATAACTACAGGGCTAATGTATGCTGAACTGTTATAATATGCATAGTCATTGTGACCCAGTGAAATTCACATAAAGAGGCAAACCACCATTGAAGAGAAAGTCAGTTAGTCAAGTAGTATCCCAGACAGTAACAAAGTGTGTTAGTAAAATGGAGTAGAGCTGAGCAATCACCAGGAAATAGGCTTGGAAAGGAGAGGGCTTCCTTAAGTCCATGCATTATAAAGAAGAAAATTTTATTTAAAAAAGAAAAATTAGAAGCAAATTAAAACTAAAAGAAACCATTATTAACCTACCTTTGATGCAAAAATAGTGTACTGGTTTTTAAATAGTCAATTTACATTGACTAAATTACCACATGATTTATTAACTTTTCTTACCACCTTTCAGAGGCAACATTTCTTTAGAAATACCTATAATATACCTTTTATTCTCCTTGGTCTAACCAGCACCAACACTCTTGGCATCAGGATATCCAAGTGCCCCCCAGTACTACAGCTGGTTTTGACCTATTGCACCTCACAGATTTACCACAGAGTGTATATATATATATATATATATATATATATATATATATATATGCTAAGAGAGTATATATATACTTACTGCTTATATACTTATATATATATATATATATATATATATATATATACTGGCTACTTGGAATATATATATATATATATATATATTCCAAAGTCAAGGAGTCAAGGCAGACTACCTATTCAAGAAGGATCTGTCACAAATTACAGCCATCAGATTTCCCCAATTCATCTTAACCGCTATCAGACTTTCTCAAGTAAATTTTATTTATCCAATATGCTTTATTGGATCAAACTGGCTTTACCATGGAAACTATTTTGTTTAGTCAAAGTTTCTTTAGATCTTTATGAATACTGAATGCTAAATAACATCATTTAGCTAGCAAGTGACATTGTCAGGTCCTGGATAAAAGAAATCTCATTGCTGATTCCAGGTCCAGGCATGACTGATTCTAAAGAAAATGCTTGGTTTCTACAATAAATCTCTGTTCTTCTGTCAACTGCAATGACTGAAACTCTTGTATATTTTTCAAAGCAGTCCTGCCACACTCCCTGCTGTGCTGATTGTTCCAAATTAGAGATCAGCTGCTTCCCTGTGGGCATCCTGTTGGAATACATAGATTTTTCTACTGAGCTGCTAGGGTTCTGCTTCAGTTTTGCACAGTAGCCAATTTAAGCAGATTGGAGCAACGTATGCATTAGAATTGTCTTATCAGGTTGAATATGATGGGTAAGAAGTCAAAACCCTCATCCAACAGACTGAGATGGTATACGTGCCAGAAAGAGTATGGACTTGGGAGCCAGGAAGACCTGGCCATGTTACCCAGATACTCCAATTGTCACTGTCCTTATCTGGAAAACTTGGAGAATGACACTGAGCTTTGAGGACAACAAGAATTAGAGACAATGACTGCGAAATACCTGTCATGTGCATGGTTATTATTCTTGTAAAAATGAAAGTTTACTGGTTTAGGAAAATATAGAAAAATCATACTCTAACACTAAAATTCAAAATTGAGTCCTCCTCACCTTACTGAGCCTAGTGTTATTGTGCTTTTTATATAATTCAAAATAAAATTAACAGTTAACAGCAAGCTGTTTTAGAATGTTTAACAAATGTCTGACACTTTCCTATCAGTGTTACTTTTATTCTTTTTCAGAATGTCAATACGCAAAATCCTTTGCCTGAAGCACATTTTTAATTTGCCTTTGGATAATCCAGTACTATTTAAAATGTGCTTTAATCACTTTTACTCAGAAACATCCATTCCTCTGTGATCTTTTTACTTAGTCTTTCAAAAAGAGCCTGAGCATTTATTACCAAGAAAAACTGAGATACTGACTGAACAGAAAACAAAATGTAAATGTCTATATTGAATATATTGAGTATCCCCATTGGGACCTTGAGGCAAAGATGAAACTTTTATGAAATGAAAATTAAATAAAAATGTGTCTAAAAGCAACATGGCATGATGTAAAGAGCCTAGGCTTGGGTTGGGAGTAATTGTGTAGATTTTATGCATTTATGTATTCAAAAACATTTCTGGAGAGTCTACACAATGCTATACAATGTAAACATGATAGAGAACATGACTAATGGGTTTTTTGCCTTCATATAGTCTATTTATTATAGGGGACATAGTAAATAAACATGTAAGTGTGAGGAGCTGTAAAAGAAAAGGAAAATGTACCGTGGACTTGGGGTAGAGATGCCAGAACCAGTGAAAGGAATCAAAGGAATTACCCAATGAAGTGTCTTCTAAAGTTTGAGCTGATGTTCAGAATGACTAAACAGAGGGGGCAGGGAGACTTTTGGTGAGGCACAATGCGAAGGTAGATCATTATTATAGAAGAGGTTGTTGCATAAGGAAGTGTCAAGGTTATCTTGGAACTCCTTCAAGATCCTCTTGGGGTAGAAGAGATGGAGAGTAAACCAGGTGACGGCCAAGGAGATGAAGAAAGGTGGGAAAGCTATCTCTAGTCTAGAATTCACAGTTCCATGAACTCAGGCTTGATATTTGGCCAATTAGCATGAGGATACAGAACAAGAGGTCAAACATGATGACCTCAACTAAGGTTGAGGAGATGAGTAGACAGTGTGTTTACTACCTTACAAAGTTCACAACAGAAAATCTGAAGCTGAAGATGCCTTCAAAACAACCAAAAGGAAATATTCATGGGGGCAGTCAGAGAAACAGCATAACACTTGGGTAAGGACTCTGGGCTGAGCAAAATATTTAGGCAGTGCTGGGTCCAGCATTGCAGTGCAGTGCGTTAAGCTGCTGCCTGTAACTCTGCCATTCCATGTCAGCCCACTAGTTTGAGTCCCAACTTCTCTGCTTCTGATACGGCTCCCTGATAATGCATCTGGTAAAGCAGCCAAAGATGCCCCCAGTGCTTGGGCCCTTGCCAACCACATGGGAGACCTGGATGGAGACCTGGCCCAGATCTGGCTATTGAAGCCTTTTGGGAAGTGAACCACAGGATGAATGCTCTCTCTCATGCACGCGTGCGCACACACACTCTGCCTTCAAAATAATTTTTAAATGTTGGTAGAATTCCTTGAGCATTTGATAGGTGTCAGGTATATTTAACAGTAATCATATTATGACAAATATTATCATCAGTAGGTAGAAATGTAACCATGGTGAACATAGAAAACTCTCAGAGAACTAGAACATTTGGCCATAAAGAAAAGATCTTTCATCTTTTATTCGTTTCAATTGAGTGGCAATTCTATACACAATTAAGACATAAATACAATCTACTTCTTTCTCCAGTAGGCAAAATCCTACACTCTTGCGCCACAGATGGAAGCATCAGTACTAATAGGCACATGATCACTCAGACACAGTGCACTCCAACGTCAAGGATTCTATTCATTTCTTAACTTCTGGTAACACTCTTTCCTTTGCCATGATAAATCCATTATTTTCAAAGTTTGCCATGCCAAACTTAGCTTAAATATCTTCTATTAATGATGCTCATTAATTGGCAAAATAAAAGGACAACAAAATTGTAACCACCCAAAGGGGGCAGAATCACGTGCAATATATGTAAATATTTTTGGTGATTAATATGAAAAAGGAATACTTTCAGACGGGGTTAAATTATGCACACTTTTCTGATATCCAGGGCATAGCAGAGCCAAAACAAAACAAACAAACAAATAAACAAAAAATTTCTCCACCTCTTCAGACACAAAAGGTGAGATGAAAGGCATCGAACCTGTAGCCACAGGTGACATGAGAGAGTTCAGCTTCCATATACCTTTCTGTTTACAGAATTTCAGTTTATTTTGTTGTTTTCCTACCAAAGAAACTTATTTTCCAGTAATCTTGTGTTAAGAGTGTTAGCAAATGGGTTGAGTAGGTCTGACAAGTCCCATATTACAAACTTTACCCACAGTGCCAGGAAGAGGTACTGACTGGAAAAGACAGTAATACTGGAACTGTTGACTCAGAATCTGTGACCGCCTTGAGAGTTACATTGTTTTCAGTTATTTTAGAAAATCTTGATTCTTTCAGTATTGACCATTTGGTCTCTCCACAAAAATAAGAGCCTTAGTGTTAACTGACAGAAGGCAAATTTTGGACTAGAGGACAGGTCAACAGTTGAGTACAATGTAGAATTTATTATGCTCTGATATTATAGGTCTCTGTATTTATTTTCATATTCAGTAATTACTGATGATGTTTATCATGCATCATGTATATATGACTAACTCACAAATACATACCATATTCTGATACTTGCTTAAAAACTACCACTTTCAAGCTACACCATAAAACTTAGTATCTGGCATGTATGTACTTTTTATTGGTTCTGTCCTAAAACCATTACTTTCCTTTGAAGGGATACCTTATAAGATGTTAGAACTATAGAATCATTATCATTTTATTTTTTGTTCTTATCATAGAGAATCCATTATTCCTTCTATCATAATAATTTGCTGAAATTTTTATTTGAACAAAATCTACTGATGCATCTCATTAATCCACAGATATCCCATAGAACAACCAGTCCCTCAAGCCTAGCCACAAGAGTGGACATGTGACCCAGACTTGGACAAGTGAAATTTAGCATTTCCCTACACACAATGTTTAGCTTGAGCCACATGACAAAAGCAAATTCAATAAAGTTTAATCTGAAATGTGAGTTGCTGTCGCTCCCATCCAGTTGTGTATCTGTCCTTAAATATTTGAATTTGTTGTTACCTCAACAGAATAAGTTATTTCTAGCATTTGGTGAAGCTTTGAATGACAAGCAATGTTTGGGACTTGTAAATTATTTCTGTACTTTCTTTGACTTAATTTTTTTTAACTTTTATTTAGAATATAAATTTCCAAGGTACAACTTATGGATTACAATGGCTTCGCCCCCATACTTTCCTCTCCCCCCGCAACCCTCCCTCCTTAACTGCTCCCTCTCCCCTTTCATTCGCATTCAGATTCATTTTCAATTCTCTTTCTATACAGGAGATCAGTTTAGTATGTGTTAAGTAAAGATTTCGACCATTTGCCCTCATATAGCAACACAAAGTGAAATATACTATTTGAGTACTCATTATAGCATTGAATCACATTGTACAGACCATTAAGGACAGAGATCCTACATGATATATATATATATATATACACACATATATATGTATTTGAAATTGATTAATTTTTTATGCAATTTCCAATATAATACTGAGTTTTTTTTTTCATTTTCGATTATCTTTATATACAGAAGATCGATTCAGTATGTATTAAGTAAAGATTTCATCAGTTTGCACCCACACAGAAACGCAAGGTGTAAAAATACTGTTTCAGTACTAGTTACAGCATTACTTCACATTGGACAAGATATTAAGGACAGATCCCACATGGGACATAAGTACACAGTGACTCCTGATGTTGATTTACAATTTGACACTCTTGTTTATGGCGTCAGGAATCTCCCTAGGCTCTAGTTATGAGTTGCTGAGGCTATGGAAGCCTTTAGGGTTTGCCGACTTCAATCTTATTCCGACAGGGTCATAGTCAAAGTGGAGGTCCTCTCCTCCCTTCGGAGAAAGGTACCTCATTCTTTGGTGGCCCCGTTCCTCCACTGGGATCTCACTCGCAGAGATCTTTCATTTAGGTCTTGTTTTTCTTTTCCTTTCCAGAGTGTCTTTGACTTAATTTGTATTGCATATTAAATAGCTAACATCACAGCTGAGGAAGAACTTCTAAGATCAATCCCATTCACAATAGCTACAAAAACAATCAAATACCTTGGAATAAACTTGACCAAAGACATTAAAGATCTCTACAATGAGAATTACAAAACCTTAAAGAAAAAAATAGAAGAGGATACCAAAAAGTGGAAAAATCTTCCATGCTTATGGATTGGAAGAATCAATATCATCAAAATGTCCATTCTCCCAAAAGCAATTTACAGATTCAGTGCAATACCAATCAAAACACCAAAGACATTCTTCACAGATCTGGAAAAAATGATGCTGAAATTCATATGGTGACACAGGAGACCTCGAATAGCTAAAGCAATCTTGTACAACAAAAACAAAGCCGGAGGCATCACAATACCAGATTTCAGGATGTACTACAGGGCAGTAGTTATCAAAACAGCATGGTACTGGTACAGAAACAGATGGATAGACCAATGGAACAGAATAGAAACACCAGAAATCAATCCAAACATCTACAGCCAACTTATATTTGATCAAGGATCCAAAACCAATTCCTGGAGTAAGGACAGTCTTTTCAATAAATGGTGCTGGGAAAACTGGATTTCCACATGCAGAATCATGAATCAAGATCCCTACCATTCATCTTACACAAAAATTCACTCAACATGGATTAAAGACTTAAATCTACGACCCAACACCATCAAATTATTAAAGAGCATTGGAGAAACCCTGCAAGATATAGGTACTGGCAAAGACTTCCTAGAAAAGACCCTGGAGGCACAGGCAGTCAAAGCCAAAATTAACTACTGGGATTGCATCAAATTGAGACATTTCTATACTGCAAAAGAAACAGTCAGGAAAGTGAATAGGCAACTGACAGAATGGGAAAAAATATTTGCAAACTATGCAACAGATGAAGGGTTGATAACCAGAATCTACGAAGAAATCAAGAAACTCCACAACATCAAAATAAACAACCCACTTAAGAGATGGGCCAAGGACCTCAATAGACACTTTTCCAAAGAGTAAATCCAAATGGCCAACAGACACATGAGAAAATGTTCAAGATCACTAGCAATCAGGGAAATGCAAATCAAAACCACAATGAGGTTTCACCTCACCCCGGTTAGAATGGCTCACATCCAGAAATCTACCAACAATAGATGCTGGAGAGGATATGGGGAGAAAGGGACACTAACCCTCTGATGCTGGGAATGCAAACTGGTGAAGCCACTATGGAAGTCAGTCTGGAGATTCCTCAGAAACCTGAATATAACCCTACCATAAAACCAAGCCATCCCACTCCTTGGAATTTACCCAAAGGAACTTAAATTGGCAAACAAAAAAGCCATCTGCACAGTAATGTTTATTGCAGCTCAATTCACAATAGCTAGAACCAACCCAAATGCCCATCAACAGTAGACTGGATAAAGAAATTATGGGACATGTACTCTATAGAATACTACACAGCAATCAAAAACAATGAAATCCAGTCAATTGCAACAAGATGGAGGAATCTGGAAAACATCATGCTGAGTGAATTAATTCGGTCCCAAAGAGACAAATATGATTTGTTTTCCCTGATCGGCGACAACTAACTGAGCACCAAAGGGGAAATCTGTTGAAGTGAAATGGACACTATGAGAAACAGTGACTTGATCAGCTCTTGTCCTGACTTATGATGTGCAATGTAATATTTTATCCATTTTAGTATTTTTTTTGTTCTAGTAACTCTGTAATTAACACACAATTATTTTTAGGTGTTTAAATTTTAAATGAAAAGTGATCCCTGTTAAATATAAGAGTGGGAATAAGAGAGGGAGGAGATGTACAATTTGGGACATGCTCAATCGGACTTGCCCCAAATGATGGAGTTAGAAACATGCCAGGGGATTCCAATACAATTCCATCAAGGTGGCATGTACCAATGCCATCTCACTAGTCCAAGTGATCATCTTCATTTCATAATTGATCATAATGATAGGATTAAGTGTCCAAGGGATCACATTAAACAAGACTAGTATCTGCTAATACTAACTGATAGAATCAAAAAGGGAGAGAATGATCCAACATGGGAAGCAAGATATGATGGATTGTTCTCTCCCTTTTTGATTCTATCACCATCATGGGAAGAGGGATACACAGCAGACTCATAGAATGGCAGATGTCCTAAATAGCACTCTGGCCTCAGAATCAGCACTTAAGGCATTCGGATCTGGCTCAAGAGCCCATGAGAGTATTTTAGGCATGGAAAGCCAAGACACTCTGGGAAAAAAAAAGAAGAAGAAGACCTGAATGAAAGACCCTAAAGGCTTCCATAGCCTCGGCTACTTATGACTAGAACCTAGGGAGATTACTGACGCCATAAACAAGAGTGTCAAATTGTTAAATCAACACCAGGAGTCACTGTGTACTTATGTCCCATGTGGGATCTGTCCTTAATGTGTTGTCCAATGTGAAGTAATGTTATAACTAGTACTGAAACAGTATTTTTACACTTTGTGTTTCTGAGTGGGTGCAAACTGATGAAATCTTTACATAGTATATACTGAATCGATCTTGTGTATATAAAGATAATTGCAAATGATTAAAAAATCTTGGTGTTAAATTGGAAATTGCATAGATAATTAATCAATTCTTTAAAAAAAAAATCATGTAGGATCTCTGTCCTTAATGTGCTGTACATGGTGAATTAATACTATAACTAGTACTCCAACAGTATTTTCACTTTGTGTCTCTATGTGAGGGCAAACTGTTGAAATCTTTACTTAATATATACTAAACTGATATTCTGTATATAAAGAGAATTGAAAATGAATCTTGATGTGAATCGAAGGGGAGAGGGAGTGGGATAGGGGAGGGTTGTGGGTGGGAGGGAAGTTATGTGGGTGGGGGGAAGCCATTGTAATCCATAAGCTGTACTTTGGAAATTTATATTCATTAAATAAAAGTTTTTAAAAAAATAGCTAACGTCTATCTCCATCAAGACTAATTTTTTTCCTGTTGAGAATGGAATGATAACAATGTCAAGAGCATTTTTCAGTTGACCTGGACCTAGGATTTTGGAATAAAGAAAGGAGAGATGGTTTACAATGTACGTTCTTGCTGTTGTCATGATGAATTTCATTCTATAAGTTTGTCTGAGATAACAAAATATCTGAGTCCTGGTAATGGTTAAAGAAACAAAGCTTGTTAATCTCACAATTGTGTAGCATCAGGGACATGATGCTAGCACTGGTGTGACTCTGGGGAGGGGTCCCTGGATGCATCAGGTCTTCATAAAGTACCATCATGTGCAACAGGGAAAGACAGGAAACCAAAGAGTTGGGAGGGACCGAGGCTGCTTCTTTATAACAACTCTCTGAAGAGAGATAAATGGAGTCCCAGAAGAACTGCACTAATCACTTTGAAGCTAGCACACTCAGAATCTCCAACTAGGCTCTGACTCATAAAGTTTCCATACCATCCCTCAATATCATCACAATGTGGACCAAACTTCCAACACAGCTGTTGGGGGAAAACTGCTTCTGAACCACAGCACCCATTCTAGCACTGCCTATGACCAACTCTATCTTGATCTAATATGTGAGCAAAATATTAATCAGTATATCCCATATAAAATGTTTAAATCCAGTAGAAATATAATTCATACTTTTTTAAAAAAGATATACACAAAGCAAAAGCTATATTCCTGTTTTTTTTAAAAATCCATTTATTAAAATTCTAAAATAATACCAAATACAATAAAATTATTCTTTAATGTAAAAGTTGATTTCTAGTTCAAGACAACTTGTAATCCAGGGCCAGCACTGTGGCTCAGTGGTTAAGCCACCATCTGCAGTACCAGCATCCCATATGGGCGCCGGTTCAAATCCCTGTGCCCCACCAACAATCTAGCTCCCTGCTAACATGCCTGGGAAAGCAGTGGAAGGTGGTCCAAATCTTTGGGCCATGGTACCTGCGTGGGAGACCCAGATCATGTTCCTGGCTCCTCACTTCAGTCTGGTCCAGCCCTGGCTGTTGTGGCCATTTGGGAAGTGAAGCAATCGATGTGACATCGCTGTCTCTCCCTCTTTCTGTTTGTAATTCTGCTTCTCAAATAAATAAGTAATAATAATAAAGAAAATTTGTAAATGATGACATTTAAATCCAGAGGATACCAAAAATGATTCTCATTTGGCATATTAGCAAGAGTGTAGAGTTAGTATTGGTCATTGCAGCCCAAATGGAAAGTGGATGAATAATATTAGAAATAAAAACTCAGACCGGCACCATGGCTCAATAGGCTAATCCTCCACCTGCGGTGCCGGCACACCGGGTTCTAGTCCCGGTCGGGGCACCAGATTCTGTCCCGGTTGCCCTTCTTCCAAGTCAGCTCTCTGCTGGGGCCCGGGAGTGCAGTGGAGGATGGCCCAAGTGCTTGGGCCCTGCACCCCATGGGAGACCAGGAGAAGCACCTGGCTCCTGGCTTCGGATCAGCACGGTGCGGCGGCCATTGGAGGGTGAACCAACCGTGAAGGAAGACCTTTATCTCTGTCTCTCTCTCTCAATGTCCACTCTGCCTGTAAAAAGAAAGAAAGAAAGAAAGAAAGAAAGAAAGAAAGAAAGAAAGAAAGAAAGAAAGAAAGAAAGAAAGAAAGAAAGAAAGAAAGAAAGAAAGAAAGAAAGAAAGAAAGAAAGAAAGAAAGAAAGAAAGAAAGAAAGGAAGGAAGGAAGGAAGGAAGGAAGGAAGGAAGGAAGGAAGGAAAACTCTAACAATAGTTAAGAAATGCAGTGGTATATCATTAAAATGAGGGAAAATGAGAGCTATTTGTTAGTTTTATTTTCATTCTTCCCACTCCTGTAATTTATGTCTTTCCATATTTTTAATTATTTTCAGGAGCAAGTTGAAAGTTTCAGATATATAGCTGTACAAACAAATCTGACCAGTCAGATGAGAATGTTCTGCCTACTTTTTTTTTTTTTTGATCCAATTCATTTTTAGACCTCATTTCCCCAGGAGGATGAAAATAAGAGTTCCTTCCTTTCCCTCTCAGAATCTCAAAGCTGGAAATGCCAATATTTCTGAAGTTTCTTAACAAAGATGAATTAACTCCAACACTGATCTTGATTTTTTTCTCTCATCCTGTGCTTTTTTTTTTTTTTTTTTTTTGCTAAGCCTAGAATCTTTCTGATCATTGATCTGAAAGAGAGTGAATGATTCACAGAGCTCTGCATATATTGGCCTTTAAGTGTCTGTAAAGAGATTTGGATCCTGGAGCAGCGAGTGACAGCGTAGCAGGATGAAAACCTCTGTTTCACTGGACTTGCTAGGCACACAGGCGCTGAAGCATGGACTTCACTTAGTGCAGTTCCTGTGCATCAGGCTGTCAGGACTAGTGGTGTCCCTCTGGTAAGGGGTGGAGGGGAGAAAGTAAATCAGAAATAGGTTTAGAAAAGTGAAATAGGGGTTCTTGCAGTGCAAATATTCTGTGCTCAGTCCAGCATAGAAGGAAGATTTCCTCCTTGTAACTTTTGAATCAGACTTTGTAATAATGAATGATGTTTATTATTGTAGGCATCACTGAACAAAACACACACAAATAGCACCTTTGTATAAAATACAAAGCAGTGCCTACACTTTACCTTTGCGATGCTCTTTCTCCCTTTTGCAACATTCCACATATCACCAGAAGCACACATCTTTATTCCACTGTCTTTGAGGAATAACAAGATCTGCATCTGTGAGGGTTCTGGATAAAAAACAAAGCAACTGAGAAATCTTGGTCCTGAAACCAGCACAGACTTGGAGTTTGCATTGGAATGTGATAAAAAGTTGAAGGCTAACATCAAATAGGCTCCAACCTAGCGGCATGAATAAGGTATCTGCAAATGCATACTCTAAGACTCTCTAGAGGAGGGACTTCTTCCCATGAGATTTATCAAAGGAAAAAAGGAACCCCTCACCAAGGGGTTCAACAGATCAAACTCAATAGAGCAAATAAAAAATGTGATGGAAAGTCTTAAAAATAGACTGAGCGAGGCAGAAGAAAGAATATCTGAGTTAAAAGACAAATCTCTGGAACTTTTACAATCAGCCAAAAAAGAAGAAATTAGAAAAATTAAAAACAGTGTAGGAGATTTCTGGGCTACTATTAAAGGACCCAACATATGGATCTTAGGAGTTCCTGAAGATGTAGAAAGAGAAAATTGATTAGAAGGCCTATTTAGTGAAGTAATTATAGAAAACTTACTCAATTTGAAGGAAGAAAGAGAAGCCAAACTACAGGAAACACACAGAACTCCTAATAGATCTCTCCGGAAATAATCATCACCATGGCACATTGTGGTCAAACTTTCCACAGTAAAACATAAAGAAAATGTGCAGAAAGGAAATGTTGGGTTACTTTCAGCGGATCTCCAAATATGCTCACAGCTGATTTCTCATCAGAAACCCTACAGGCTAGAAGAGAATGGGGAGATACAGTACAAGTCTTAAGAGAAAAAAAAACAGATAACCCAGGATACTGTACTCTGCAAAAGTCTCATTCATAAATGAAGGTGAAATAAAGACTTCCCATCAAACAGAAATTGAAAGAATTTGTCACTATTCATCCAGCCTTACAAAAGATGCTTAAGGATGTGCTACACAGAGAAACATGGAAACAATGTCAACACCATGAAAGAATGTGAAGACAGAAAATTTCCCAGTAAAAGTACAAAGGAAGTCCAAAGTAAACAATAGGAAAATTTATGGAAAAAATAGTAGGGCCAAGTTATTACTTATCAGAACCAACGGCAAAAGGAAGACCTTTCTCTCTGTCTCTCTCTCTCTCTCACTGTCCACTCTGCCTGTCAAAAAAATTAATTAATTAATTAATTAATTTAATTAAATAATAAAAAATTTAAAAAAATAGTAACCTTGAATGTAAATTCTCCAGTAAAAAACAGACTGGTTGAATGGATTAAATGACAAGACCTAAATATTTGCTGCCTACAAGTAACAAATCTCGCAAACAAAGATACCCACACACTGAAAGTGAAAGGATAGAAAAGATAATCCATGCAAACAGAAACCAAAACAGAGAAGGTGTAGCCATCCTAATATCACACAAAACAGAGTTTAACACAAAAACTGTTAAAAGAGACAAAGAAGGGCACTATGAAATGATTAATACATCAATTCATCAGGAAGATGTGACTATTATAAAAGTATATGCACCCAATTACAAGGCACCTGGCTATATAAACAATGTTAATGGATCTAAAGGGAGACATAGATTTCAATACAATAGTAACAGGGGACTTCAACACCCCACTTTCATCAATTGACAGATCAACCAGAAAGAAATTCAGCAAATAAACAACAGAGTTAATGGACACTATAGACCAAATGGACCTAACAGATATTTACAGAACTTTTCAGCCTACAGTTGCAGAATACACATTCTTCTCTCCAGTGCTTGCAACTTCCTCTAGGGTAGAACAAATGATAGGCCATAAAGCAAGTCTCATACCATGTACCTTCTCTGATTACAATGGAATAAAGCTGGAAATTAACAACTCAAGAATCCTTAGAACATATGCAAACATATGGAGACTGAACAACATGCTCCTGAATGAACAGCAAAAATCAGAAGAGAAATAAAATTTTTGGAAATGAATGAATATTACAATGCAACATATCAAAACTCATGGGATACAGTCAAAGCAGCATTAAAAGGGAAGTTTATAGCAACTGGTGTATACATGAAGAAATTGGAAAGGCACCAAATAAATGAGCTATGAATGAATCCCAAAAACCTAGAATAACAACAACTAACCAAATCCAAAATTATTAGGAGGAAAGAAATTATTAAAATTAGAGAAGAAATAAATAAAACTGAAACACAAAAAATAAAAGATCCATGGAATGAAGAGCTGCTTTTTTGAAATAAATAAATAAAATTGTTATATCATTGTCCCGACTAAGCAAAAAATGAGGAAGAAGACCCAAATAAATAAAATTAGAGACAAAGTGGAAATTTTTTTTGACAGGCAGAGTGGACAGTGAGAGAGAGACAGAGAAAGGTCTTCCTTTTCCATTGGTTCACCCTCCAATGACTGCTATGGCTGGCGCGCTGTGGCTGGCACACTCAGCTGATCCAAAGCCAGGAGCCAGGTGCTTCTCCTGGTCTCCTATGCAGATGCAGGGCCCAAGAACTTGGGCCATCCTCCACTGCACTCCCGGGCCACATCAAAGAGCTGGACAGTAGGAGGAGCGACCAGGACAGAATCCGGCACCCTGACCAGGACTAGAATCCAGTGTGCCAGCGCCACAGGCAGAAGATTAGTCTATTGAGTGACGGCGCTGGCCCAAAATGGAAATTTAACAACAGATACCACAGAAATAAAAAGAATGATCAGAAATTACTACAAAGAGCTTCCTACTAATGCATATGGAAAGCAGGGGAAGATGGCCCATCTACTCGGGCCCCTGCTACCTACATGGGAGACCCAGATGGAGTTCTAGTGCCCTGGCTTCTGCCTGGCCTAGCCTGGGTTAGGGTGACTATTTAAGGAGTGAATCAGAGATAGAAGATCTTGATTCATTCTCTCTCTCTCTCTCTCTCTCTCTCTCTCTCTCTCTCACTTTTCTGTGTGTGTATGTGTGTGTGTGTGTGTGTGTGTGTGTCGCTGTATCCCTCTCTGTTACTCTGCCTTTCAAATAAATAAATCTTTTTATAAAAAGAACATTCATAGAGAGTACTTTTTTAATAGCTCAAGATTTGAAGCAATCCAATTATTTATCAATATTGGAGCAAATAAATACGTGGTGGCATTTTCATACAACAGAAAAGCTTATCATCAAGGAACAAATTATGTGAAACAACATTGATGGATCTTACAAACAAAATTTTGAGGGAAAAAATGCCAGATACAGAATAATGTTTTTATATATAAATTTCAAAATGGGTGGGGGTGAGGGGAATTTATGGTGTTGGAATCAGAATTGTGGTTAATTTTGAGGAAGATGTAAGGGTGGTTACTGCAAAAGGATGAAAGGAAAGATTTCTGAGTGATGGTTTCATGAATGTGTTTATTTGTGATAATTCATTGACTTATAAATCTATTTTTGTCATCTGTCTGCATTTATATCATTTATATCACACTTTAGTAAATGTTTATTTTAAATAAAAATATGAATAAAGGAAAATAAACAACTTAAAATAGCATCAAGACCAGTGCTATGGCATAGTGGATAAAGCCATCACCTGCAGTGCTGTCATCCCATATGGGTGCCGATTAAAGTTCCGGCTGCTCCACTTTCGATCCAGCTCTCTGCTATGGCCTGGAAAAGCAGTAGAAGATGGCCCAAGTCCTTGGGCCCCTGCACTCACGTGAGAGACCCAAAAGAAGCTCCTGGCTCCTGGCTTTGGATCAGCAATCTCCAGTCAATGTGGCCATCTAGGGAGTGAACCAGTGGATGGAAGACCTCTCTCTCTCTCTCTCTCTCTCTCTCTCTCTCTCTCTGCCTCTGCCTCTCTGTAACTCCACCTTTCAACTTTGAAAAAAAAAGCATCTTATTTTTGATAATTGACTTCATGAAGAACTTTTTTTAAAAACAAGTGTGTTGGGGGAGTGAGGATAAGGCTTGCACCCCACATAAGGGTATCCAGCTTTGAATCCTGGCTCTACTTCTGATTTCAGCTTCCAACTAATGCATTCCTGGGAGACAGAAGGTGGATTCCTGCTACCCATGTGGCAGTCTTGGATTAGGTTGAGTTCTGGCTCCTGGTTTCAACTTCGCCCCATCCCCCTCAAGTTATATAGGTAACCAGTAAAAGAAGAATGCCCAGGAGCTCACTGAGGTCACATCATCCAAGAGCCCAGAACCAGGAATCCAAGCACCTGGGTCCCAGGTCCCTTCTGACATGACCAGCTCCTGATTCTGTTATTAGGAGGAGACATGTGGCGTGCCTGGTTTCCATGTCCCTTTTAGTGAAAGGAGGCACCCAGCTAATCTTTACTATTTCTCTCCTTTAAAAAGCTCATGATTCCAATGACTCCTCTAATCAGATGTATATTGACTGCTGAGCGGTGTGAAGCAATACTCTTTCCTTCCAACGCAATTACAGTGAAATCCCGATAAAATGAGGAGGAAAAGTCAGTGTCAGGAAGAGCATATTACATGGTGTATTGGCAATGGACTCATTTACAAAAGCACATGATGTGTACGAGATATATGCAGCACAAAGACGAATTTTTCCCTTTCCATGTGACCTTTTGAAATCAGAAATATTATTTATAGAATACCCCCTAATGCCATTTATGCACAAAACATTTCTGACCTTTGCAAATGCAAGGCGTGGAACTCTGAATGTGACTTTAAAAATCAATTAATAAAGACTACAAAGATATTTACTCATGTAGTTAAAAGAAAAGTTTCTGAACAAAACTTTTTACAGCAGTCAGATAAACAGCATAATAAATGATAAAGGTCATGTTGACTATAGGGCAAACTCCCTTTATAACTCATCCAAATAATCATTGTAGTCTGGTGGTTGTCTGATAAGAAAGTTAATTACCCCATATTTCATTTCTAAAAAGCAACCTAAGATCTCAATTAAATGCTCAATATGGAAGAAGAAGTGATCTTTATTTGTGGTTTTTCATCCATTTTCTTTGTAACACGAATGTGACAATTTGTGGATATAAAAGTATTTCTCTTTCTTGTTCTCTGCACAAGTCCACAGAACTTAGCTGGGTTCTAACTCTTACTATAGCCTTGCTCAGATGGAGGAGAGAGAGAATTCATCTCACTACTGTCTTGAATTTCCACCACAGCACCCTGAAGATCAGCTCACTACTCCTTACCCATGCAGTAACTTGAGCTGTTGATTTTGGGACCACTTTCTTGAAACCAGTAATGAGTATGAAATGAAGTTCATACCTTGCCAACATATTCCATACACTTCTTCTTTAGTCTAACTTCTTTTGAAAAGCAGCAACAGAGAAGAGGTAGTAAAGGATTACATTTCTAGCACCTGACTTACCTCTCTCCCTTACTTCAGGACACCAAACACAGTCACAGAACCCTCAATTTAGGAAACTCCAATTCCATTGTTCTTTGCTTCTCACCTAAGTTCCCCATTCTCAATGTTCCTCTCATTTGTTCCTGGCCCAATGTTATCTTTTGCCTCGTTAATATGTTCTGTCATAAATATTTTCAGTCCAAATAATGCAAAACTGAGCCTGGCCAGAAAAGGCTTCTTGCCCTAGTTGCTCCATGACAAAGACATTTCCTTAGGAGGGTCATTTCAGAATTCAGGGGGTAATTGTGACAAGGTTAGCCAATTGGGGGGGAGATTCTAATGCTTAATATTACAATTCGCATGTGCAATTTTGGTTTTGAAACCTGAGTTAGATTTGCACACTGGAATGAACAATAATACATCAACAGGCAATTGAAACGTCCAGTGAGGGGCAGGTGTGTGGCCTAGTGCCTAGGTTCATGTCCCAGCTCTGCTCCTGTTTGTAGTTGGGAGGTAGCAGGCGATGGCTCAAATGACTGTATGCCATGTATGAGATCTGCATTGAGTTCCCAGCTCATGGCTCTGGTCCTGCCTTGGCCTGGGGCCACTGAAGGCATTTGGGGAGGGAATCAATAGATGGATGCATACCCCCCCCCAATAAACAAGCAAATGAAATTAAAAATAAGGAAATGCGGAATGAGAGCCTGAGGTTCTTGTGACCTCTTTCTATCCTATTTCCATGGAGAAAAAGGACTCATCAGAGATCCTGAATTGAATGAGAAACATTTACTCTAAAGTAGTTTTGGAAGTTTATTAAGGTCTATGATAAACATTGGTAAAGAGCTCTGGCCACGAGTTCAGCTCTGCGGCTAAAAGTAGTTTATGTATACACGTTCAGGCGACCATATCTCACTCTTAATTCCCATGCTAATGATAATTTAGAACAAGGAGTTGGGTATTTGGCCTAGCAGTTACAATGCCATCTAAGAATCCTTTGTCCCCTATCACAGTGTCTGAGTTTGATGCCCAGATCTGACTGACTCAAGCTTCCTGCTAATGTGGACTCTGGGAGATAGCAGTGATGGTTCACGAGACTGAACACCTGCCAGTCACGTGGAGACCTGGATTGAGTTCCCAGCCCCCAGCTTCCACCCAGCCAGCCCTGCTGTAGGCATCTGTGGAATGAACCAGCAGATGAGAACGCTCTCTCGTGCTCTCTCTCTCTCTCTTTCCTTCACTCCCTTCTCTTTCTCCCTCTCTGCCTCTCAAATAAATAAGTAAATTTTTTTTTTTTTTACAGGCAGAGTGGACAGTGAGAGAGAGAGACAGAGAGAAAGGTCTTCCTTTGCCGTTGGTTCACCCTCCAATGGCCGCCGCGGTCGGCGCGCTGCGGCCGGCGCACCGCGCTCCTCCGATGGCAGGAGCCAGGAGCCAGGTGCTTTTCCTGGTCTCCCCATGGGGTGCAGGGCCCAAGCACCTGGGCCATCCTCCACTGCACTCCCGGGCCACAGCAGAGGGCTGGCCTGGAAGAGGGGCAACCGGGACAGAATCCGGTGCCCCGACCGGGACTAGAACCCGGTGTGCCGGCGCTGCAAGGCGGAGGATTAGCCTGTTGAGCCACGGCGCCGGCCAGTAAATATTTTTTAAAATAATTCAAACTGGGATTCCTACGATCCGTAGACATCTGCAGTTCTACAACCAAATCTGTGAATAAAAGGTGTTAACAAAATATAACACAGAGCTAGGTATAGATGGTGTGACTGCTTTAATAAACTGAACTTTGGACGTTTTGGAAAGCAAGTCAGTTTTTGTCAAGGTTGTATTTTCAGTAAGGACCATGATATTTATATAAAAATAAAACTCCCTGAAAAGATGGGAAACTGTTGGCAAGCAAGATTTGACAGAACTGTTCTGAGGAGAGGAGATCAGGTGGGTTCAGGGTGGTATGGCCATGGGTGACAAAACCGTTCTTTGAAGAATGTACACCAGTCCAGCCATCTAGTCTGAAAAGTCAGGTCAGACTTTCCTGTGCCCTTGAAGCTGTGTTGGCTCCTACTGGTGTACCTTGACAGATTTTCTGCCAAAATGAAGTTACTGACCAATGCCAAGTCCTAATAAGTGAATGAAGAATGAGGATAGGTAAGCAAGTTGGCAAATGCGATGACTCTGAAAGCTACATGGAGACACCTGGGCCACCATCAAAGAGTAAGACAATCACTCAGGCTATCTGATGGCCAGGGTAGCTGGTGTAGATCTCCATAGTAACGAGTGCCAATTGACCATTTCAAGTAGAGAATTGAGTTTCAGTAGATAACAGTCTGAAATCAAATAGTGAGTGCAATTCAGTCATTAAGATTCCCATAGCCAATCAGGTGGTTTTTCCCTCACCCCTGAAGGTCTGTGTTATGTTGCGTCTGTATTGCCTGAGTTTGAGTTTCATTTTCTTTTATTTCCACAACCCATCCTCTGTTGCAGGCACTAATGAGCTGTAAAAATAGCCAAGAGCCAGAGAATATAGGGAGGAGAACTAAAGGACAAGGATAATTTTCAATTCAAAAAATATTCCCAAGAAAAACAAGATTTGGTTGGTTATGTCCTTAAATGATGACAAGTATCCCCCCAAAATATCCTTTCTGAAAAAATACATCAGAAGATATCAAGAACTCTCTCTGCAAGAAAGAACTCTCATAATTCATGTAACTTTGACATTGGCTATAACAAAATTTGTCCATGGAAGACTGGCTGAGTCTAAAGTGCTTTAGAGATCTCGGCGTTGGTGGGCTAATACCTTCCAAGGATCCAAACAATCTCAGGATGAAGGTGTAAAGAGAATTATGTAAAAGGATGGAGACAAAGATATGACAAAGAGCTTAACAAAATGTCAACTGCAATATGGGAAATCGGGACAGGAAGAGCAAAAATTAGTCTGGAAAATGAATCACATTTTCAAAACTGCATTGAATACTTAGCCCAATGTGAGGCACTGGCACACTCATATGTTTTCTATTTAATACTCACTGCAACGCAATAACATCAGAGTTACCCTTCTAATGCAGATGGCAAATTGAGGCTGAGAAACAATTAAGTACTTCAGGATTACAATTAGGAAACATTAGAAAGAGACTTTATGACTTCAGGGCCCTTGCTTTTTGGCTCCTTCAGATGATTCTCTCAGAAATAAGAATATAGTAAGAAGGCAAAGGAGTTGGGGAGTGAGACAGGTGACAGAGTAAAATTAGTTTTTCTCTGAATTTTAGCTCCTTTGTCTCAAAATGATTTGGGAAAATCCTTTGCACAATAAAATGTTTCACTAAAATGTACTGATTTTCTGAAAACCAGAAATCACATTTAATTTTTGTAACACACAAAAAGAAAATTTTGCTATTTTTGTCATTTATGATTTATTATTAATTTTATAGCAGGCTGTCTTGTAGCATATGTGAGTAAAGTATTTGCTGAGTAATGTGGAGAAAGAGACCTGATAATGTCTCTAAGCAAATATCAATCTCACAATCCCCTGAGGAAGGAAACAGAGCACCTGGTACCCTCGTGCTTTATCATGGTCAGAACCACTGCCGAATCCTGCTGATCTGCATATTGGATAGGGCACTAGGTACTTTCTTACACTCTGAATGTTCAAGTTGTTCTCGTAAAAAAGGAACTTACACAGAAATTTATTAAGTAGGATAACATCATTTAGAGTAATTTTATATAACTACAACCATTTAATATTAATGCAGTAGCACACTAAGATCAACTATCTTAATATGGAAAACTTTTTTTATACCAGAAAGTTTTTATTTAAAGAATACAAACTTAATGCTTTTCATAAATGCAACTTTAGGAATATAGAGATATTTCCTGCCATACCTGCCGTCCCACCCATACTCCCTCCCATCTTCCTCCTCTTTCTCCTGTTCCTATTCTTATTTTTTACTAAAATCTATTTGCAATTAACTTTATACACATACTAAGAGTTCAACAAGTTGTATGAAGAAAAAAGTTCCTCAATAGTCAAGATGAGGGCTATACAAATCATTGCATCTTGAAGTGTTAATTTCACTTCTATAGATTACCTTTTAGGTGCTCTATTAGTTATCACAGATCAAGAAGAACATATGGTATTTGTCCTTTTGGGACTAACTTCTACTTATTCTCACACATCCACATATGAATTTTGCAGTTATCTTCACCCAAATTGTGGCTATACAGATAACATACCTAATTTAACTTCTTTTCAAAATGACTTACAAACCCATTCAATTTATCTCCTATAAACCAAAGTCTAATGATTAACTCATGTTTATTCTTGAAAGAGACATATTGTCATCAACAATGAGCTCATAAATCTTTTTCCTGAGGTGGGTATTTGGCACAATGGTTAAAATACCACATTTATTTTATAGTGGCAATGTTCATTTTACATTGTGTTCTATCACGTCAATCACTTTAGAGTCTAGGAAGTTTCTACTTACATATAGAATCCAGAACATTCTTGAGACAACTCCTGCTCACCCCCAAAAAATCAAAGGAAGGAATACGATAGTTGGGGAACTAAACGAATGCCTTGCTCACTCTAGGATATTATCTGGAATATTAGAGTCAACTGAATCCAGAGGTTGCCAGTGACAGCTCATGAAGGAACGTCATTAATTTTTCATTTTTTGCCGTAACTTCTTTGTTTACTCCTTTAATACTTAAGTGAAGACTGGAATCTTCTAGTGGTCTTCACCTTGGTTTTCAGCCAGAGCTGTGATTTCCTTGGGCATGACCAAAGCTCCAGCTGCATATTCTGGGGTCTCACAATCACAAAGGAAGTTATGTCTGTTTCTGCTCACTGCACAGCCACAGCTGTAGCCAAACCAAGGTCCCAAAAAGTTCTGGGTGGTCGGGCATTGTGGCACAGCTAGTGAAGCTGCCACTTGGGACACCTGTGTCCCACATCAGATTGCCTGGGACTGAGTTCTACCTCTATTTCTGATGCAGCTTCTTGGTAATGGCCGTCCTGGAACACAGCAGGTTATGGCTAAAGTTACTGGTTCCCTACCACCAATGTGGGATATCTGGATGGAGTTCCTGGCTCCTGGCTTCAACCTGATGTAGTCCTGGCTATTGAAGACATTTGGAAAGTGAACCATATGATAGGAAATCTCCATCTCTCTTTCCATCGCCCATCCCCCACCTTTCAAATAAATTTTTAAAATATTTGTGAAATCTCTTCGACACTTACCCTTTTTGATCAATTATTTACTTAATCTTATCACTTTAACAAGTGAAATCTTTTGTGATCATGTGTCTTGACCATTAAAACTATTTTGAGTATATACAAGAATATGTATATTTGTATAAGCACACAAATACTTCTTTCCCAGTGACCTCCCAAACTACTTACCTCCTTATCCAAAAAAAAAAGCCCAGAAACCTAAGGAATTTTCTGCAAATGAACCAGAATCAAAGGACCGTGGTTTCTGGGATCCTGATCTGAGCAACATGGCCCCAGTATTGTCAATCAGGAGTGTCCCTCACATCAGAGCACCAACCCCACCACACCTTAGAATGATGCCATAAATCAGAAGACTAGTCCCAAACCCAGTTGGTTGCTTTGTTTCAGTCCTCTGCAAACAATCAAAAACTATTAAACATTTAAAAAATGCATTGGGTATAATAGAGTAGTCCTCATTGATGAAAAAAGTCAAAGCAACAGGGATTTTCAGGGGATAGGAAATATTTTTAAAAAATTTTTACTAATACAAAGAAAATAGGTTTCATGTATTTCATAGATACAATTCTAAGAAGATAACCATAGCTCCCTCCCTCCTTCAATGTCCCTTCCTACCTTCAATTCTCCCTTTCCTTTAATTTTCCCAAAAATATAATTTCAGTTTACTTTACAATTACAGGCCTACAGACCACTAACCATAATGTACAACAAGTAAAAAGTAGAAAGACAACTGTTCCACAGGCGTATAGACAAGTGCTAAAAACAGTAATCAAATCATAAGATGTTAGTTTCATTCTAATACATTGGGGGTTTTGGTATTCTAGACTAACTACCAAACAGCGGGGAAAAATACAATATCTGTCTTTTGCGGATTGGATTATTTCACTAAGCATAATGGCTTCCAGTTGCATCCATTTTGTTGCAAAAGACAGGATTTTAAGAGGTTAGTACTTGCTACTTCAGAGTCACTGACAGTGCAAACACAGGACAAGAGCAGAGGTTTGTACAATGAATAAAAAAACTATGATGTTAACGTGTTGGTTGTGCAAATTAAGTAAAAATAATAGAAAGATTGAAGATACTGAAGAAACATGTGGTGTGCAAGTGGCCAAAATATACATGCCTGCGTATTTCTTGATTTGTCAAAATTCAAGAAACATGTGAGGTAAGATAAAACAGACAATAAGTAAAGAGATCCATCTTCTGAATTCAGGAATTCTAAAAGGAATAAAGAAAATAATAAGAGACAATATAAGTATTTCTAAGTGTCAAAAGACCCAGACCTTCATGTTTCAAGGCCACCAATACCCAATAAATAAATACAGATGGAACAAACAGCAAGTACAGAACACATGGTTTGTTATTTTGGAACACCAGAAACGAAGGGGGCATTTGAAATGCTTCCAGAAATGAGACTGGTCATCAACAACAGTGAATGTTAAAAGTAAATGAAGCCAGTGCCGTGGCTCAATAGGCTAATCCTCTGCGGCGCCAGCACACTGGGTTCAAGGCCCATTTGGGGCGCTGCATTCTGTCCAGGTTGCCCCTCTTCCAGGCCAGCTCTCTGCTGTGGCCCGGGAGTGCAGTGGAGGATAGCCCAAGTTCTTGGGCCCTGCACCCGCATGGCAGACCAGGAGGAAGCACCTGGCTCCCGGCTTCGGATCAGCGCGGTGTGCCGGCCGCAGTGCGCTTGCCACGTCAGCCATTGGAGGGTGAACCAATGGAAAAGGAAGACCTTTCTCTCTGTCTCTCTCTCTCTCTCACTGTCCACTCTGCCTGTCTAAAAAAAAAAAAAGTAAAGTAAATGAAGCCAAAGTTCTGAGAAAAGATGCCTCTTAAATATATCATTTCAAAATTATTAAAGTAAAGGCAGAAAACAACTCTTTCAAAGGATTTAAGCTTATTTTTCATGAATCATTTCCTGGCAAGTTAATTCTGGAAATGAGGAAAATATTAAATTATTAAGGAAAGAGGCAGGTTTGTAATCTAGGAAGCAGGATCTAATCTACATGAGTTATGTAGGTGACCTGCACTCACCCTTAAACACACATATTTTTGTGCAGCGGGTGGCAGAATCAAAGTTAGAAATGCAGTGCTCAACTAGGGTGAGCGTGGAACAAGGAACTTGGTCAAGAAAAGCAAAAACAGACTGATAGGAGTGCACTAAATTAAGAATCGTCTGAACAGTAAAGGAAATAATCAACAGAACAAAGAGCCAATCAATAGCATGGCAAAAAAAAAAAAACTATGAAATCTACAGCTGATAAGAGGGTAATATCCAAAATATGGAAGAAACTCAGGACAGTAGCAAGAAAACAATACAGACAATAAACAAGTGAAAAAATAGCCACAGGACTTGAATAGACATTTCTCAGACATACAAATGACTAACACTCATGTGAACAAATGGTCAACATCACCAATGATGAGGGAAGTGCAAATTAAAACTACAATTACTTATCACTTCACACATGTTAGGATGGCCCTTATCCAGAAAGATGTGTTAGCAAGTATTGGCAAGGATGGGGAGAACAGGAAACCTTACACAGTGCTGGGAAGAATGTAAATCTGTACAGTCATTATGGAAAATTGCAGTGAGTCCTCAAAGACTTAAAAATAGAACGACCATATGATCCAGCTTCTGGGTACATAGCCAAAGTAGCTGAAATCAGTGTGTTGAAGAGAGTATTTGCACACACATGCTCACTGCAGCATCATTCGCAAGCCAAGATATGGGAACAACCTAAGTGCCCATCAACTGACACTGGATTAATAAAATGGAATGTTATTCAGCCTTTAAAAAGAAGAAAATCCTGTCATTTGTCACAATGTGGGTGAGCCTGAAGGACATTACGCCAAGTTAAATAAGCCAGCACAGAAAGACAAAATACTGCAGGATCTCACTTATGAGGGGAATCCTAAACAGCTGAATTCATAAACACAGGAAATAAAACGACAGTTACCAGGTGCCGGGGATGGAAATGGGGGATTGAAGAGCTAGACAGGAGGAATAAATTCAGGAGATTTTTGTAAAACACAGAGACTATAGTTAAAAATATATTTTATATCTGAAAATTACAAAAGTGTAGATTTTAAGTACTTTCACCATAAAAAATTATAAAATGTGTGAGATAATGGACATGCTAATTAACTTGATTTAGCTATTCCTACATATATCAAAACATCATGTTGTATACCATCAAATATTTCATTTTTATTTATCAACTAGAAACAAACAAATAAACACTTGGACAACAGAAGTGAAGGATGGGTACACAATTGAGAACTTAGAAGAATTCAAGCCTGGTAGAGAAGTAACTGATGTGGAGGGTGTCCGGCCTGGCAGTTAAGACACTGACTAGGATGTCTGCATCCTGCCTTGGAGTGCCTGAGTTTAAGTTCCAGCTTTGCTTCCAATTCCAGCTTCCTGCTACAACACACCCTGGGAGGGAACAAACAATGTCTAGGTAGTTAGGTCCTTGCCACCCACATGAGCTACCTGGATTGAGTTCAGGCTCTTGGTTTTGGTCTGACCCAGCTCCAAATGTTGTGAGCATTTGGGTAGTAAACCAGTATCAGGGAGACATAGCTGTCTCCCTCCCTCCTTCTCTGTCTTTGTGCCTCTAAAAACACTAAGTAAATGAGTGTTTTAAAAGTGAGTAACTGATGGAGTGTGGAAAGAGAAAATGCTTTTGATGTAAATGCAACTAGGATTCTTCTTTAAGAGTCACAAGGCCCTGGACGCAAAGGAAAAGGAACATAAATGTTGTACATGGTTTGACTCTAAAACTAACGATTATGCAAATGACATTTTCTGGTTTCTACTTTTAAATCAAATCACAAGGCACTGCTCATACAAAATGGAACATAATGATCTGTGTTCTCATGAAATTAAAAGGACAACGAACAGCAGTTGAGGAGTGGGAAAGGAAGAGAAGGTGTAGGTGTTGGAGTGTGCAGGGGTGGCCAGTGGGAGCAGTGAGCTGGTACTGGCAGAGGAAAGGAAAGGAGCTGAACCAATCCTCCTCTGTTATTACAGGAAGTCAAGAGATCATGCTTAAGCTAGATAAAGTGCATGTGTGTGCTATTTAGAGCCACATGCCATCAGGACAAAAATCAAAATAGTAGTTGAATCTGGGCAGCACAACTGGAGAAGCTACAGGGAGACCCAGGTAGCGTGGCTGTCACTGTTACCCCATCCCCCCTGTTTAGTTTGTAACCATTGCGTATTTTACTTCCCTGGGCTTTTGATATGCTTTGAGAGTAAACACTTGATTTAATTTAGGAATTATCTATAATTTTCCTCACAATTCAAGCATTGTCATTTTTTTCCTTCGTTCCTAAAATTAATAGATTGAATGCAAATTTGAACAAAATTAAAGCAAGAGTTTTTGTAGACAGAGACAAGAGTTCCCATGAACCACACACGGAGCCCCCCCTTATTGCTAAGATCTTATGTTAGTGTGATGGGATCAGCATTGTGGCACAGGGGTTTAAACTGCCAATGGCGAAGCCACCATCACATATCACAGCACCGTTTGGAGTCCCAGCTGCTCTGATCCCAATCCAGTTTCCCGCTAATGTGCCAAGGAAAGCAGAAGAAGTGGCTCCAGTACTTGGGCCCCTGTGACCCAAGGGGAAACCTGGATGAGTTCTAGACTCCTGGCTTTGGCCTGGCCCAGTCTCAGCCTTTGCAGCCATCTGGGGAGTGAACCAGCGGATTGAAAGCGTTTTCTCTGTCTCTCTGTCTCTCTCTATCTGTGTGTCTGTCTGTCTGTCTCTCTCTGTCACTCTACCTTTCAAATAAGTAAGTAAATCTTTTGTTAAAAACATTGTTAGTGTAATGTATCTCAAAATCGGTAAGCCACACCCAGCTTCTGCAATTAACATCTCATATTAGTGTAATAGATTTGTCACAATTAAGGTAGCACACCCAGGTCCCCCTATTCTTTTTTAATCTAAATTCCCTCTATCTCCCCTACCCTTCCTAGCTTCTAGTAATCAACTGCTGTGTCTGGATTGAGGCATTTTTTTAACTCCCACAGAGAATGTACAATATTTGTCTTTCTGTGTCTGACTTCACTTAACCTGATGTCATCCAGCTCCATCTTTTTTGCTGCAAATAACAGTATTTCACTCTTCTTATGGCTGAATAGTATTCCAGTGTGTGTGTGTGTGTGTGTGTGTGTGTGTGTGTGACATTTTCTTTGTCCATTCACCTGATGATAGGCCTCTTGGTTGATCCTTTTCTTTTTCTGAATCTTGATTTGGGTGCCTACACAGGTATAATACACATAAGAACAGTCTTCAATTCTCTGAGTACAGTTGAATCCTCCTCCAATAGAAACAACTGCTACAGAGTTTTCTCCCCTTAGTATGTGACCCGCACACCACAGTAGCAAAATCTGATGAAGAATTTCTCAAAATGGGTGCTGATAAATTCCAATTCTAGGATATGTTACCAGATCATCCTTATATAAGGCAACTATAATAACACAACTTGAAAATATGCATAGTGTGTACCTTTCTTGGGATGTACCTTAACAAAGCACAAGACTATATTTGCAGTCAAATTTTCTCTTACTTACATTTATATAGAATTCTATAAAGGAGCATTTCATGGAATATAATTTGGTTAACGCTGGATTATATTATCTAAGAAAGCAATTATTCTGAGTCATTAATGACTTTAGATTATGATAAAATTTATTACATGCCAATGTATGTTCGAATGTTGTAAAAAAATTGTTGCTTTGTGTTATATATCAGTAAAGATAGTGTCAAAGTGGAGTGACTTTGCAGAGGAGCAGATTGAAAAGAGAAAATAATTACTTAACATGATACGTTTTTAATTTTACAAATAAATTCAATGATTACTGTAAGCCCAATTTTGAGTTACGAGAGATATCCAGGAGACAAAGCCCCATAAATAATGACACAATGTCTGCGTTTGTTGTAAAAATCTTGACATTGCTTGGTGTCATCAATAGTAGACTTTTTAAAAAGTACAAGATGGCAAGGACTGTATGCAATCATTGAATCAAAATGTCAATTTCACTCTTATACATTACAGTTTTGGTACTCTACTGTTAAGGAACAATGTTTCTTCTTGCTGGTTGTTGAACTCTTTTCTTAGTGTAGGGTTAATCTTATGAGTATAAAGTGAACTGAAAGTAGATCTTTGTAAAAATTAACAGAGGGAATAAGAGAGGAAGGAGGAGGAAGGCTAGAAGTGTGGGCAGGAGAGAGGGTAGAGTGGGAAGTATTGCTATGTTCCTAAATCTGTATCTATAATACACATGAAATTTGTATACCTTAAATAAAATTTAAAGACATAAAATTAAATTTAAAAAAGGTACAGAGGCCAGTGCAGTGGCTCACTTGGTTAATCCTCCACCAGCAGCACCGGCATCCCATATGGGCACCAGGTTCTAGTCCCGGTTGCTCCTCTTCCAGGCCAGCTCTCTGCTGTGGCCAGGAGGGAAGTGGATGATGGCCCAAGTGCCTGGGCCCCTGCACCCGCATGGGAGACCAGGAGGAAGCTTCTAGCTCCTGACTTTGGATTGGCACAGAGCCGGCCATTGGGGCCATTTGGGGAGTGAACCAATGGAGGGAAGACCTTTCTCTCTGTCTCTCTCTCATTGTCTAACTCTATCTGTCAAATAAAGAAAATAAAAAGGTACAAAATAAATAAGAGACCTTGAGTAGTCAGATGAAGATTCAGTTAAAAAGTCAGTGTTAAAGTAATTCCTTGCAAAATTTCTGCAAACTATTTCACAATAATGATTTTTACCTTGATACATAAACAGAAACGTTTTAAAAAATATTCTTGATCAAATCTCAATGATGCCTCTTACATCATTCATATTTCGTACTGGGAGCCATTAAATTCACCAGGAGGACATGTGGTTCCATGGTGGTGGGCATTTGGTGCTTTCTGCATTTGAAGGTCCTTAACATCAGAACTTAATGAGATGTTTAACCCAGAAAAATTTTCCTAGCACTAAATGATCATCTTATTGATCATCTTTTCATTCTTTGCCCAATTTTCTTTTGAGCCTTAATTTACTGTCATGGGATCCCAAATCCCATTAAGCTGTGTGGTAAAAACGTCATCTTAAATGTTAAAGTGATCATATTAAGAATTAAAGTGGAGAGAACTTCAAGTTGGCGGCATAGCAATAGGACAATCCAAGTCATGTGGAGAAAATAGATAGTTAAAAAGGAGAGAAGCTACACACTGAAGATAGAGCCATGGGAAATTCTCTACAGAAGTCCAGGAGGCCAACACAGACTGGGCAGGTCCATGCTGAAAGAGCAACTAAGAAATGGAAGCAGCAGCAATGTGGCTTAGGTGCCAACAGAGGCGGCTGGTGCTATCCCCCAGCAGTCCAGACTAGGAGCGAAACTGTGGGCCCGTGGAAGTTCTTCTCCACCACAAATGCAGAGCAACAAAGAAAAATCCTGAATATCAAAAATTCGAGCCCATTCCATCAAACACTGAGAATCCAGCCAGGTCCCAGAGGCAGGGCTAAGAAAACTGGAGTTCCTACCTACTTCCACCCTGATTGACAAGTGAGCAGGGCTCCAGTAGACGGTGCTCTGTGCTTCCATTTGAAACACACCCACACAGCAGTTCATAACAGGAAGAAGCCTCACAAGAGAAATTCTCCTTAAAAAAAAAAAAATATATATATATATATATATGCATTCATATATACAAATGCCGAAAAGCAAAGGAAAAATCCTAAATAAGACTAAGGAAGACTCTATGAGCCTCCCAAAGGAACACTAAGACTCCTCAATAATAGAAGGGGAAGACGAAGAGATTGAGGATATGCCAGAAATGGAATTCAGAAAACTAATTGTCAGATTACTTAGAAGCAATCAGAAGCAAATTCATGACTAAATGAAAAATGATCACAAGAAATTGAGATATTAAACAAGTCAGAACAAAATACTAGAAATGAAGAATTCTATAGACCAAATAAAAAATGCAATGGAAAGCCTTAACCACAAAAATAGGTGAGACAGAAGAAAAGAATATCAGAACTAGAAAACAAATTTCTGGAAATATTACAGTCAGACCAGAGAAAAGATGAAGAAATTAGAAAACTAAAAAACACAGTTGGAGATCTGCAAGATATAATCAAGTGACCCAAACTAAGGATATAGGAATTCCAGAAAGCATGAAAAGACAGAAAGGATAATAAGGCCTTCTTAATGAAATAATAACAGAAAACATCCCTAATCTGCAGCAAGAAAGAGAATCCAAGTACAGGAAGCACACAGAACTCCTAAATAGATTTTAACACAAAAACTATTAGAAGAGACATAGAAGGACACTATATAATGATTAAAGGGTCAATTCACAGGAAGATGTGACTATTATAAATTTATATGCTCCTAATTACAAGGTATCTGGCTATATAAAAGAAGTGTTAATGGAATTAAAGGGAAAGATAGACTCAATTAAATAGGGGACTTAATTAATGGGGGACTTCAATACCACACTGTCAGAAATGGACAGATCAACCAAACAGAAAATCAGCAAGAAAATAGCAGAGTTAATTGACACTATAGACCAAATAGACCTAGCAGATATCTACAGAGCCTTCTACCCTAAAGTCACTGAATACATATTTCTCACCAGTGCATGGAACTTTCTGTAGGACTTATCACAAGCTAGGCCATAAAGCAAGTCTTATCAAATTAAAAAAAAAAATCATACCATGCCATCTTCTTGGAAACTGGAAATCAGCAACTGAGGAATCTCAAAAACACATCAAAAAACATGGAGACTGAACAACATGCTCCTGAATGAACAGTGGGTCATAGAAGAAATCAAAAGAGAAATCAAATAATTTCTGAAAACAAATCAAGATGATAATGAAACATCAAAACTTATGGGATACAGGCCGGCGCCGTGGCTCAACAGGCTAATCCTCCGCCTTGCGGCGCCGGCACACGGGTTCTAGTCCCGGTCGGGGCTGAGGATTCTGTCCCAGTTGCCCCTCTTCCAGGCCAGCCCTCTGCTGTGGCCCAGGAGTGCAGTGGAGGATGGCCCTAGTGCTTGGGTCCTGCACCCCATGGGAGACCAGGAAAAGCACCTGGCTCCTGCCATCGGATGAGCACAGTGCGCCGGCCGCAGCGTGCCGACCGCGGCAGCCATTGGAGGGTGAACAAATGGCAAAGGAAGACCTTTCTCTCTGTCTCTCTCTCTCACTGTCCACTCTGCCTGTCAAAAAAAAAAAAAAAAACTTATGGGATACAGCAAAAGCAGTGTTAAAAGGAAAGTTTTTAGCAATTGGTGTATACATGAAGAAATTGGAAAGGCATCAAATAAACAAAATAAACAAACTGCAAATGTAGGCTCTAGAAAAACTGAAGGCTCTAGAAAAACAACAAAAAATCAAACCCAGAACTAATCAGAGTAAAGAAATGATTAAGATTAGAGAAGAAATCAACAAGATTGAAACAAACAAACAAAAAAACCTACAAAAGTCTTTTGAGTCTTAATTTACTGTCATGGGATCCCAAATCCCATTAAGCTGTGTGGTAAAAACGTCATCTTAAATGTTAAAGTGATCATATTAAAATTAAAGTGCAGAGAACTTCAAGTTGGTAGCATAGCAATAGGACAATCCAAGTCATGTGGAGAAAACTAAATAATGAAAAGCTGGTTTTTTGAAAAAAATAAAATTGACACAACATTGCCCCAACTTAACAAAAAAGGAGAGAGAAGACCCAAATCAATAAAATTAGTATAAAAAGAGAAATATAACATAAGACAGCACAGAAATAAAAAGAATCGTCAGAAATTGCTACAAAGACCAGTATGCCAACAAACTGGAAAACCTAGAAGAAATGAATAGATTCCTGGACACATACAACCTATCTAAATTGAGCCATGAATACGCAGAAAACCTATCCAATACCAAGAAGGAACCTGAATCTGCAGTAAAGACCCTCCCAACAAAGAAAAGCACAGAACCAGATGGCTTCACCACTGAATTCTACCAGGCATTTAAAGAACTAACTCCAATTCTTCTCAAGTTATTAAAAAAAATTGAAAGAGAAGGAATCCTCCCAAATTCTTTCCATAAAGCCAGTATCACCTTGAATCCTAAACCCAGAAAAGATGTAACAGAGAAAGAGAACTGCATACCAATTTCACTGATAAACATAGACACAAAATACTCAACAAAATTCTGGCTAATCGAATCCAACAATGTATCAGAAAGATCATACTCAAGACAAAGTGGGATTTATCCCTAGTATGCAGGGATGGTTCAACATCTACAACTCAGTTAATGTGATACATCACATCAACAACATGAAGATCAAAAACCATATGATTATCTCAATGGATGCAGAAAAAGCATTTGGTAAAATACAACAAACTTTCATGATGAAAACTTTAAGCATATTGAGTTTAGAAGGAACATTCCTCAACAAATCAAGGCATTTATGACCAACTGATGGCCAGCATCCTATTGAATAGTTGGAAGCATTACCACTGAGATTTGGAACCAGACAAGGATGCCCACTCTCACCATTGCCATTCAATACAGTCCTGGAAGTTTTAGCCAGAGCCATTAGGCAAGAAAAAGCAATCAAATGATGCAAATTGGGAAGGAAGAAGTCAAACTATCCCTATTTGTAGATGCATAATTCTATATATAGGGAATCCAAAAGAATCCACCAAGAGACTATTGGACCTCATAGAAGAGTTTGGCAAAGTAGCAAGATACAAAATTGATACACAAAAAACAACAGCATTTGCATATACAGACAATGCCACAGTTGAGAAAGAACTTCTAAGATCAATCCCATTCACAATAGCGACAAAAAAATCACATACCTTGGAATAAATTTAACCAAGGAATTCAGAGATCTCTGAGATAGGAACTACAAAAAAACTAAAGAAATACATAAGAAGAAGATACCAAACATAGAATTAATCATATGTGTATAAAGCCAAATAAAAAATAAATCTTGGTTAAAAATAAGTAGAAAAAAGATAGGGAGGAGAAAGTTTGTAACTGTAGAATCACATAATCACATACATTTCTACAGACTTACTACTAAGTATACAGTTTAACAACTTCCCACAGGACCCCAATTCCATTAATCTGGGTGGTAAAAACGCTACCTTAAGTGTTAAAAGTGACCATATTAAGTGTTAAAGTGATCATATAGATAGGATTAAGTGTTAAATGGATCATATAAATAAAATCAAGTGCTGGTAATAATAATAGAATTAAAAAGACAGAATGTTCCAACATGGGAAGCAGTCCACAAATCTGACTCTTAGAGTGACAATCACTTTAAAAGCAACCCAACCCTAGAATCAGCCCTAAAGGCATTCTGCTCTGGCTGGAAAGCCCATGAGAGCATTTCAGGCATGGAAAGCCAAGATACTGTGAGAAAAAAAAGTCCTATATGAAGGATCTCTGTGGAATAAATGGCCATTAAAGAAGGATGTACTTTTCTTTGAATGGAGGAGAGAACTTCCAATTTGCTTAAGGTCTTGCCTAAATACTGACAGAGACTGTGGACTCAAAAGGTTTTCATAGCCTTGGCAGCTCATGTCAAAAACGTTGGGTGATCGCTGATGCCACATATAAGAGTGTTAATTTTTAAATTATCAGAAGGAGTCACTGTACACTTACTTCACATGCAGGTTTCTGTCCTATATGAGATGCATTAGGGAGTTTAACTGTAAAACTGGCTCTCAAACCATTTTTATAGTTTGTGCATGCATGTGTGCAAATAATTATAATCTTTACTTAGTATAGAATTGGTCTTCTGTGTATAAAGTTAATTGAAAATTAATGTTAGTGGAGAATGGGATTGGGAATGGGAGAGGGAGGAGGAGGTGGGAAGGGAGTTGGGGTGGGAGGTCGGGTATAATGGGAATAATCACCATTGAATAATATTAAAGATGTACTCATGAAAGTTATACTAATTAAATAGAAGGTTAAAATAAATAGATGTTGGCATCATGGCACAGTAGCTTAATCCTCTGCCTGCAGTGCCGGCATCCCATATGGGTACCTGTTCTAGTCCTGGCTGCTCCTCTTCCCGTTCAGCTCTCTGCTGTGGCCTGGGAAAGCAGTAGAAGATGGCCCAAGTCCTAGGGCCCCTGCACCTGCTTGGGAGACCAAGAAGAAGTACCAGGCTCCTTGCTTCAGATCGGCACAGCTCCAGCCATTGCAGCCATTTGGGGAGTGAACCAACAGAAGAAAGACCTTTCTCTTTGTTTCTCCCTCTCTGTCTGTAACTCTACTTCTCAAATAAATAAATAAAATCTCTAAAAAATAAATAAATAAATAAAGTTGAAGTATATATCCTGAAAAAAAGTGTTAAAGTGAACATATCCTAAGTGTAAAAGTCATCATACATATAGGATTAAGTGTCTGGTAATAATAATAGATAGAATTTAAAAGGAGAGAATGTTCCAACATGGGAAGCAGTCCTCACAGCAGATTGATAGAATGGCCATCACTTTAAATAACACTCTGACCTCAGAATCAGCACTTAAGGCATTCTGCTCTGGTTGGAAAGCCCATGAGAACATATCAAGCATGGAAAGCCAAGACACTGTGGCAAAAGATGTTCTACATGAAGGATCTCTGTGAGTGAGACCCCAGCAGAAAGAAGTGGCCATCAAAGAAGGATGTACTTTTCTCTAAAGGAGAAGAAAACTTTCACTTTGCTTTTGGCTTTGTCTAAATACTGGCAGGACTTGTGGATTCAAAAGGCTTCCAGATCCTAGGCAACGCATGTCTAGAGCCTCAGGTGGTCACTAACATCACACATAAGAGTGTTAATTGTTAAATTAACAACAGGAGTCACTGTGCACTAATTCCCCATGCAGGACCTCTATTCTCAGTGAGTTGCATTATGAGAGTTAACTGTAAAACCTGTTCTCAGTTGTGTGTGTGTGTGTATGTGTGTGCATGTCTATGAGAACTGTTGAAATCTTAGCATAGAGTTGGTCTTCTGTGTACAAAGTTAATTGAAAATGAATGTTAATGGAGAATGGGACTGGGAATGGGAAAGTGAGGAGGAGAGGTGGGAGTGTGGGTGGGAGGGCGGGTATGGTGGAAAGAATAACTATATTCCTTAAGTTGTACTTATGAAATTTGTATTCCTTAAAAGATAAATAAATAAGCCCAGTCAAGTGATAATATACTTAGTTAATATTTATAAAGCACATGCATTGTCTTTCCCTGTGTTCTTTATTTGTTGCCATGGTCTTTACTTGCAGTGATGAAAGAGCTTCATGAAACACTTTGGATGCAGAGGAAACTAATGGAAGCCCCCGTGTGATTAAGGTCCACAGTGTGATGCAGCCATTGCTGGATCTTGTACATGCATCTTTCACCTACCTTTGCCAACCTTTCTGAGAAGTGCATAATATTGCCTGCATTGTGCTAGTTTTCTATTGCTACATAATAAGCAACCACAGTTTGAGTCACTTAAAACAACAAATATTTACTATTTTATAACCTCTATGAGTCAGAAGTCTGGGCACAGCTTGGCTAGCCCTCTGTTCCAGGGTCTTAGGCTGTAATTCAGGTCCTGGCTATGGCTGTGGTCTCCACAGAGGCTTCTCTGGCAAGGATCTGCTTCCAGCTTCTTCTGAATTATTGACAAATGAATTTCCTTATGGCTGTAAGTCTGAGAGCTTTGTTCATCACTGGCAACAGCCTTTGATCCTAAAGGCCACTTGCAGTTCCTTGTCACGTGGACTTGCCCAGAATGGCCACTTATTCACGGCAGCTTACTTCTTCAAAACCAGTGAGGCATTTGACCTAGCGGTTAAGATTCTCATGGACCACACTGGAGCACCTGGGTTCAATTCTTGGCTCTGACTCCTGCTAAAGCAGAGGTGATGGCTTAGTACTGAGTTCACAACACCCAGGTGGGAGACCTTGTTGAGTTCCTGGCTCCTAGCTTCAGACTCAGCCCAGGGCAGGCTTTCTTTGGGCAAGTGGGGACTTGCACAGTGCACCAAGAGATGGAGTATGTGAGCATGCGTGCATGTGTGTGTGTGTGTGTGTGTGTGTGTGTGAAAGAAATTGATTATTAAAAAATATATTTTACTTATGTTTTTGAAAGGTAGAGTTGGAGAGAGAGAGAGAGAGAGAGAGAGAGAGAGAGAGAGAATCTTCCATCCCCTGGTTCACTCCCCAAATGGCTGCAACAGCCAGTGCTGGACCAGGCTGAAGCCAGAAGCCAGGAGCTTCATCCAGGTCTCCCACATGGTGACAGGGCCCTAAGCATTTGGGCCATCTTCTGCTGCTTTCCAGGTTCATTAGTAGGAAGCTGGATCAGAAAGTGGAGCAGCTGGGACCTGAACAAGTGCCTATGCAGAACACCATCATCGCAGGCAACGGCTTAAACTGTTACACTACAATGCTGGTCCCCAAACAAATTTTTTAAGTGTTTAATTTTCAAAAAAGTCTGCTTTCACACAAAATCCTGTACATATAATAATATATTATAGTAGCAATATCTGATAGCTTTTGCCACATTCTCTTGATTAGAAGCAAGCAGTGTGTCTCACACTCAAAAGAGGGAATTTACAAATGTTGCCAAGATGGGAAATACCTTAAATATACCCTACACATACTATACACACACACACACAGCAGCGTGTGTGTGTGTGTGTGTGTGTGTGTGAACTGAACCTCAAGGTGACACATCTGTCTGCCCAAAGAAAATCTAAATGAAACACATCTGTATCCCCTCTGTGTACATGGAGGGGCTTTATTCACAGCATCAAATTAAACAAAAACAGAACCTTTACCAAAAGTCATATTAATTTTCTCTGCTGAACTGGCCACTTGCAACATCTAAACCAACTCCTGATTTTAAAAAGGGCAGCTGTGGAAAATATGTAATTTCTTTCAAACCTCTGGAGTAAAATTAAAGTTAAAAAATTAAAATCATGTTATTCTTACATGTAATATTTGACATTTCTCTATTTACATAATATGAATAATCCTTGTATGACCCATCTCACAAATCAAATGGGAAATGATGATCATTATTGTAAATCATTCTGGATATATTTTCTTAGGTTATCTCTAGTGCAGAGTAGAATACTATTATGCATTAAACATTAATGACTGGAGTTAATTATTTAATGAATATTGGTGCTCCAGTAGGCTAGGCCCTGACATGTTTATGGTTCCATGTGTTACTCGGAATGGAAGCAGTCAGAAAACATTTTCTGTAAGAGCAATCTTCCTTTCAGTTTCAATATTTCCCTAGGTTTTCTTGTGATAACATAGTGCCACTTGTACGTGTGTGTGTGTGTGTGTGTGTGTGTGTACTTCTCTACCAGAATGGAAGAGATCTGTGGACTGAACACATACAAGGTGATTTCAAAACGCTCATGAAAATAATTAAAAGATTTATATTAGTGTAAAAATAATTTTGAAATCCATGCACATTACACATTTTCCATGAACCATCTGAACACCTCTCATATTTATATTATCTTTTCTGTTTTATAAATAGTATCTGTTAAGGGGTGGAATTTTGTATGCCAAAAGATATACTGAACTCAGCACATCTGGTGCTTGTGACTGTGACCTTATTTGGAGAAATGGGTCTTTGTAGATGCAATCAAGCTAAAGAGGGGTTTTTAGGGTGAACTCCCATCTAATATGACTGTTGTCTTTATTTATTTATTTTTTGACAGGCAGAGTGGACAGTGAGAGAGAGAGAGACAGAGAGAAAGGTCCTCCCTCTGTTGGTTCACCCCCCAATGGCTGCTGGGGCCAGTGCACCGCGCTGATCCGAAGCCAGGAGCCAGGAGCTTCCTCCTGGTCTTCCGTGCGGGTGCAGGGCCCAAGCACTTGGGCCATCCTCCACTGCCTTCCTGGACCACAGCAGAGAGCTGGACTGGAAGAAAAGCAACCAGGACAGACTCCGGCGCCCCGACTGGGACTAGAACCTGGTGTACCAGCACCGCAGGCGGAGGATTAGCCTAGTGAGCCACGGCACTGGCTGACTGTTGCCTTTATAAGAAGAGGCAAAGACCATGTGATGGCTCAAGAGGATGCCTTGAGAAAAACAGACGCCAAGACTGGTGTGATGCAACTGCAAGACAAGCAAGGCCAAGGACATCAGCAAACCACCAAAAGTCAGGACACTCGAGGAAGGATCCTCCCCAACAGAATTCAGAGGGAGCGTGGCCCCACTGGTACTTTGCTTTTGAACTTTCAGCTTGCAGAACTATTTTTTTTTGACAGGCAGAGTTATACAGTGAGAGGGAGAGACAGAGAGAAAGGTCTTCCTTCCGTTGGTTCACCCCTCAAATGGCCACCGTGGCCAGTGTGCTGTGCCGATCTGAAGCCAGGAGCCAGGTGCTTCTCCTGGTCTCCAATAGGGTGCAGGGCACAAGCACTTGGGCCATCCTCCACTGCACTCCTGGGCCACAGCAGAGAGCTACCTGGAAGAGGGGCAACCGGGACAGAATCCGGCGCCCCAACCGGGACTAGAGCCCGGTGTGCCGGCGCCGCAGGCGGAGGATTAGCCTGCAGAACTCTCAAGACAATGAGTCTCTTGTTTCATGCCACTTCGTGTGTGGTGCTTTTAGCGACAGGCCTGGGATACCTACAGCATCTAGCTGTGTTTGTCGTCTCACAGGGGAAACACTGAGGCCACACATCTTGAACAAAGTCACCTCAATCGCAGTCACAAGCCAAATGAAAAGAAATATTTTGCTTTATTCCAATGAATCTAAGAAGATATAGATTGCATGATAATACCATCATTTTGCTATCTAAAAATAAGTACTAATTAGACTATAACAGGTTGCTTTCCCACTGATAGTTTTTCTGTTTTATATTGATTGACATGGCTATATCATCACATCCACCTCTCTTTGCATTGACATTTAAAAATGTAATCTGAAGATTTTAACAAACTCTTGCCTTAGGTTGCATCATCTGGTGAAAGCTGTCATCATCCTGAAAACAGTTCAGTAAGAAAACACATCACATCTTCATCTTTGGCCAAGAACCCATCAGTCTTCATTTTACAGGGAAGGAAAAGACCCACAACAGAAGACAGATTAGTGAGATAAAAGCATAAACTATTTATTCAATAGTTTAGTTTAGGTTTCATAGGAGGCTTCAGAAATGAAGGCCCCAGCACCCAGGGAGAAGTATGTTTTCATGTTCCATGGGCAGTCATGCAGCAGTGTGAGAGCAGGAGCGGAAGGAAAGTAGGAGGAGCCAAGTAAGGGCCACCAGTCAGATTCTTCTTACCTGTGACCGCCCTCTCCTCCAAGTATAGGGCAGGACACCCGTCACCTGCAGGTCTTCAGGGGATAGAGGAAAGAGAAGGTCAGGGAGTGGATTCCCGGGTGTCGTGGCCTGCTTTGGGGGAGAAGTGGGGGGGGGGGTTCACATTCAATGACCAGGTTCAGGAGAGAGGAGGCAGGAAGGGGAAGGTCAGAGAGCATTTCCCACTTCTCAGTTTCCTTAAGCTTAAAATAATGCAGTCTGCCAAGATGCTACATCTCAGTTTCCACAAAGCACTTGGATTCGCTCTCATAGAAAACAGTGGGGGAGGGGGTGGTTGACTTAGCATCCACCCATGTCCCACATCAGACTGCCTGGGTTTGACTCTGGCTCCAGCTCCTGACAACAGCTTGCTGCTAATGCAGACCCTGGGCTTCAAGTAGTTCTGTTCCTACCCCAACATGGGAGACCTGGACTGAGCTCCAGTGCTCCTGTGTGGGGCAATTGGGCCATGACCTAACAAAGGAGAACTCTCTGTCTCTCAAAGAAATAAGAACTTAAAAAGAAAAGAGTGGAATTGTGGCTGTTCCTACAACGATGAATATCCATTTCATCAATATTAAAAGTAGGTTTCACAGCTTCCTCTGCCTTTATCCATAACTTTTAATTTTAAAAACAAATCATAGATTGTTAGATTTCACACTCCTCAAATTGCAATCCACCCAAAATGTGTAGTCTCAGGGATGACAATATGTGCATGGTCAATGACAACTACTTTATAACTCATGGCTGACAGCAGATACAAGGCCCCATAGGTTGTCAAATGTATCCCAGTTTGGAAAATTTTGAAATGTGAAAAAAATGTGTTTCAAACAAGGCAAAATAATATGGTAGTGTAGTGTTGGCCACAGCACTACTCAGCCTGGGAGAGGAAAGGAAGATGCCGTATGGAAAACTGAGGATAACCAAAATCATGGTTTAAACGTCATCTAGGGATGACTAATTATGCTCCCCTGCTCATCTGAATTGGTTGCTTTCTTTTAGAAGGGTATAAATTCCCATTTGCAGGCCCCAAACCAATGTTGAATCAATTTCATATGCTTCAAACTAGTAGATGGTAGATTAAAAAATTATTACAGAAAAAAGAGAAAGCCATGAAGGGGACTTCATTTTGTACTTTGAACAAAAAAGGAAAAGAGAGAAGAAAGAGGGATATGAGACAGAAGTAAGGAGGCAAGGAACTAGGAACAGGGAAGAAAGGGCATTAATCAAGAGCTTTGGAAATATGAAATGGTACCAGGAGTAGGCACATTACAGCTTCCATTTTCAAAGTGAGGAGCTGAGGCAAAATGTGGACTTTAGCTTTCATCAAGATCAAGTGCTTGAGAGTTCGCCATCTTATCTCTGCTGTTCTGCTTTGGCGGGGGGAGGGGGGAGAAAGGGTTGCATGGAGGTTGCATGTTCCTATCAAACAAAAGCGTCCAAATGATGAAGGTTATGCACGTAGTCCTCTTCACCAGTAATTTTCTAATATGAGTAGTAAAAATGAGACACAACCATTACAAAAGTAATTCCTTATGATGATTAAACTTCACCTTAATTTTTGAAAACTGGCCATCTAGACAGATAGTAAGGCCCTGGCTCTCTTATCCAAAATAAGGTTGTATTTTGCCATTTTAATTTTGTAACACATCTTTTTTTAAAAAACAAGTATTTCTATATTTGAAAGGCAGAGTTTACAGAGACAGAGAGAGGGAAAGAGCTTCCCTATGCTGATTCACTCCCCCAAAATAGCTGCTATAGCTAGAGCTGGGCCCATCTGAAGGCAGGAGCCAGGAGCCAGGGGCTTCTTCTGGGTCTCCCATGCGGGTGCACAGGCCCAGGCACTTGGCCATCCTCCACTGCTTTCCCAGCCATTAGCAGGGATCTGGATCAGAAGCGGTGCAGGGGAAACTTAAACCAGCACCCTTATTGGATGCTGGCATCAAAGGAGGCGTCTTTACCAGCTACACCACACCAGCCCCTCTGTAACACATCTTAAAATTTTCACTCATTCAGTCAGTCAGTGAACATTATTTGAAATTCTGTCTTGCACAAGACATTGTGGCATATGAAGAGCAAACAGCAGGGACAGCACAGCAAGGACACGTGCCTTCATCTGGTGCTGCAGTGAAGACAGACTTCAGACTCCACAAGTGAGGACTTAGGTACTTGTTGACACAGTACTTTTAAACACTCACCCTTGCAGAAATTTCAACTCACAAAGATCCTGAAAAAACTACAAGGATGAATTTTCTCAACAGAGCATTAAACAGATGGCTGTCACAAATGCAGTGTCTTAGTTTTGATCTTATGGTAACTGCAAAAATATTGAACAACATCTGCAAGTGATTTCAAAGTAATAAAAAACGCCCTTGTTTAAAGATCTTCCATAAATAGCTACATTGCCTTCTCAGACTGGTAATGCAGACAGCTCCTTCCAGATTACATTATTTTATTATTGAAGGTTTGCAAAGGGACAAGATCCTGCCCCACCCAAAAAAATAATAATTGGGGACAAATAATATTTGTGAGGACTGTTACTAGTGTTTTTGAAGTCTCACCAATTGAATCTTATGAATCTAATTATTTTAAAATTTTTATTTTAACTTATTTATTTGAGAGACAAAGAAACACAGAGACAGAGCAACACTCCCCAAATTTTCACCATGCAAGAAAACATTTTAGAATAAAGATGTCAGATGTTCAGTTTTAAGTTTTCACGTTGCAAAGTGAAGCCTTTTCTAATTTTTCAAACCATTATTAAAGATGATGCATATTCAGACACCTGATATAGCTGACTACATGTAACAACACATAATGAAAAAGAGGCTTAAGTTATTGTTTACCTCTTTGTTTTGTTTTTAACTTGTATACAGTAATTGGATATGCTTGTATTTACGGGGTGTTCTGTGATGTTTCAATGCATGTACACTCTGCATAGTCATCAGTCAGGGTATTTAGAATATCTATCATGCAGTTATCACTTCTTTGTGGTGAACATATCAAACATCTTCTCCATCAGCTATTTTGAAATATTAAATAAAAAGTTACAAACCATATAACATTATAAACCATAGTCACTCCACTGTTCAAAAAGAACATCAGAAATTCTTCTTATCAAACTATAATTTTGTAACCATCCTCTTCCCCTCTTCCATCCCATTCCTCCTCCACAGACCCGGCAGCCACCATTCCACTCTCTACTTCTATAAGTTCAACTTTTTATATTCAACATATGACTGAGATCATGCTGTTATTGGTCTTTCTATGCCTGGCTTATTTCACTTAACATGATTTCCTCCAGGTTCATCCATGTGGTTGCACATAATGGTGCTTCATTCTTTTTTATGGCTAGATAGTTTTCCATTGTGTGTATGTACTACGTTTTCTTTATCCAGTCATCCAATGATGAATGTCTAGATTGTTTCCATTTCTTGGCTATCAGGAATAGTGCAGAAATAAACATGAGAGTACAGATATCTCTGTGTCATAAATTTCCTTTGTCTACAACAGAGCTTTTCAAAAAGTTCATGGGAATCTCTTATGAAAAACATCTATCGTGGTTTTCAAAACTTTTCAAAGAGCAGGTGGTATTGTGATGCAGGGTTAAGCCACTGCTTATAATACTGGCTTCCCTTAGTGGGGCACCAATTCAAGTCCTGCTGCTGTGCTTCTAATCCAGCCACCCGCTAACGCACCAGGGAAAGCAGCAGACGGTGGATTAAGTGCCTGAGCCCCTACCACCCAAGTGGGAGACCCAGAGAGAGTGTGTAGGTCCTGGCTTCAGCCTAGCCCAGCTTCAGCCATAGTGGCCATTCAATGAGTGAACCAGAGGATGAAAGATCTCTCTCTGCTGCTCCCTTTCTCTATCACTCTGCCGTCCAAAAATAAATAAATCTTCTTTTTAAAGTTTAAAAAACGATACTCTTTTAAAATTGTGCGTGTGCATGTCAAATAAACTTTTCTTGTAATTCTATCTTCCTTAAACTCTTTGAGGTGTGTGTGTGTGTGTGTGTGTGTGTGTGTCTGTGTGTGTAAACACCCAGTAGTGGAATGGCTGGGTCACATAGTAGTCCTATTTTTGATCTCATGAGGAACCTCTATATTGCTTTCTATTGTATTTCTTGCTTAGATTGACTCCAAGAGGAATAAAAGAAGTACCACAACCCACAGAATAAGATCAAGAATTCAGTGGAGACAAAAAGACAGAGCCTATGATGCCAGAAACATCGCTGCACCACACACACATGTGCACACCCAACTTCTGCTCCCAGAGAGGTATAGAAATAAAACATTTTTGCCAGCGCTCCAGCTCAATAGGCTAATCCTCCTCCTGCGGCACCAGCACCCCGGGTTCTAGTCCAGGTCAGGGTGCCGGATTCTATCCCGGTCGCTCCTCTTCCTGCCCAGCTCTCTGCTGTGGCCTGGGAGTGCAGTGGAGGATGGCCCAAGTGCTTGGGCCCTGCATCCACATGGGAGACCAGGAGAAGCACCTGGCTCCTGCCTTCAGATCAGCCAGCGCGGTGCGCCAGCCGCAGCGGCCATTGGGGGGCGAACCAAGGGTAAAGGAAGACCTTTCTCTCTGTCTCTCTCTCTCTCTCTCTCACTGTCTGCTCTGCCTGTCCCAAAAAAAAAAAAAAAAGAAAGAAAGAAAGAAAGAAAACATTTTTGTTTGTGAAAAAGAGATTTTAAAATGGATTCAAATCAAAATTATCGGCATCTATTCTAGCTCCTAAGAATTTCTGTTACACAAGGAAGAGCTGAAGAAATCAAAATAGTAGCCAGCATCCCTTGAGAGCCTACATTGTTATTTAATCCTGAGAGACAGATAAAGGCGGCTGCTTTGTAGTTATTCTCTAGACAGGGAGACTGACTATGAAATGTCTGCTACTCACCCAAGTTCCTGTTTTTGATTCTATGTAAACTGAAGGTGGCCTTATTTAAGTCTTATCATTGGAAAAAAAAAAGTGAATGAATAAGATACTCCAACATTTTCTCATGAACTATTACTGAGCTAGAGCACTCCATCCCTGAATGTGTTCAATGTAGTATCACTCCCCAAAATTTCAGAAAGCATTTCCTATGACACTTGCCATAGAATCAACCATCTGAATATCCAATAGAAATTTTATTTGTCCTTATGGTATAAGAATTCTTTGTCAGTAACCATGATATGTATAGTTGAAGGTGGTGTTAAAATTAATGAAGCCAAGGATAGTTTCTGGGAGAAATCCCAGTCTGTCTTAGGTGGTTGCAGGGGAACATAAAATTTTTGCTCAACCATAAAATGATTATGCATAAATCCAACCTACTCAGACTTTCCTCACAATGAAAAAAACATTAAGGGATTTTTTCAGGACCATTAGAAGTATTAAGAAGAGGGATAAGTCCATGATGGACTTCAAAATAGATTTTTCCCATCATTTTCTGTCACTTCTGGATCAGGAGAACCATCCACCGAAGGCTGTTTAGTAGCTCTTCCTGGAAAATCAACAATCAAGGTACATCTAGCACTGGCAGGTGTGTGCAGGCATACACATGAGGAGATTCCTTTTCATCACGAATTTTCTTAGCATTTCATTCCTTTTGTGGGTATTGCCTTTCACGACTGGGTCATAAATCCCACTGATGGATACTGCACTAAGGTCAGCCTTGTTGCTCTGAGTTACACAGTCACCCATACCCTGAGGGTCAGCTAATGCTGTTTTTCATGGCTTGTTCAGGAGAACTTTCAAGTAAGACATTCATCTCTCTGAAATGTCAGCTTTTCAGGCAAAAAGACTTCTCATTTCATCATCAGCAAAAGATACAGCCCTGGGTGTGTTGTGCTTTTTGCTCCGTATGGGAAACCCTTCACGGTCTACTGCATCAAACGGCTCTTGTCATGAATGATACCTTCTGTACATCATCCATTCACTGCCTACTGTAAATACACCAAAACAGCTGTCAGCAATAGAGTGAGTCAATGAAGTTTCTGATTAATGGGAAAAGTTGAGTCATCCATGCCTGGAGTATTCCTCATTTACTACAGTGCAATCCAAAAAGAATGACAGCTGTAATGTACTGGGCTTTTTTGCAAGAATCTTTCCATTTTTTGGTTGATAGTTTGCCAACTTTTTTGTTTATTATTGTGCCGAACATTTTAATTATATTAAAAATGATTTTGATATTTTTCTTTTTAACAATTGTTATTGATTTATTTTATTTTAGAAGCAGAGAGACAGGCAGGGAGAAATTCCTCTCCACTGGCTTACTTCCTAAATGCCTGCATTGGTTGTGGCTGGGGCACAACAAAGCTAGGAGCCAGGAACTCAATCCAAGTCTCCACAGGTGTGGATGGAGCCAACCGCTTGGGACAACATCTGCTGCCTTCCAGGGTGTGCATTAACAGGCAGCTGGAACTGGAAGCAGAGCCAGGACTCAAATCCAGGCCTTCTGATATCAGACAGGAGAAACTCGCAGATGTCTTAACCACTGGGCCAAACAGCCATCCAAGTATCCAATGTTACAAGTTTTTAAAACTCATAAACATATAAATCACTTATTCTCAATCGTATAACCAATATTGTAGTATAAGAAAAAAATCAGCTATCAAAAGGAAGGGATAGAGATATGCATACTTGCAATTCATTACACAGCTAGTTATTAAGATCACATTACCACAAAAAATACATCAAATCAAATTTTAAAGATTTTATTTATTTATTTGAGAGACTGAATGACAGACACAGACAGTGAGAGAGAGAAAAGTCTTCCATCTACTGGTTCACTCCCCCAAAAGGCCACAATGACCAGAGCTGAGCCAATCCAAACCTCGGAGCCATGAGCTTTTTGCAGGTCTCCCACACGGATGCAGGGGCCCAAGCACATGGGCCATCTTATACTGCTTTCCCAGGCCATAGCAGAAAACTGGATCAGAATAGGAGCAGCAGGGACTAGAACCAGTGCCTTTATGGGATGCTGGCACCACTGGTGGAAGCTTAGCTTATTACACAACAGGGTCAGCTCCACCAAGTAAAATTTTAAAAGTGGAATTTAAAAATATATGTACACTATGATTATAACTATAAAAATAGGTATTCACATAAAAAAGAACTGGGAAATAAAATTAATGAAACTATATGGGTACATTATTTTAGTGATGTTTAGCTTTTTCAAATTTCCCTTTGAGTTACTGCATTATTCACATAATAAAATTACCCTAGTTAAAGTTACTCAAGTGAAAAATTACCTTGCTTAACAATTGTTATCGCATAATTCAAAGCGCTTTTTCTGGGTTTATACATGAATAGGTGCACACAATACACACTTGTGTGTTTACTTATAAACATGTATTAGGAGCTAAATTATGTCTCCCCCAAATTCATATATGGAAGCTCTTGTGCCCAAGGTGATGGCACTGGTGGTAGTTGAGGGATTTGGGAGTCACTAGTGTTCTATGCGGTGCTGAGGGTGGTTCCTGCATTATGAGATCAGTGACAAATCACTGCCAGGGGAGAACAGAGGAAGGGTTGCCATCCCCACGGCAGGAAGTGGCCCTCATGGGAAGCCGAACCGGCTGACCTCATCATCTTCTCCGACTTCCCTGTCTCCAGAGCTGAGAAACAAATGCCTGCTCGTTAAGCCACTGTTACAGCCGCTGGTGGAGGGCTCTATCCCCAGCCAACACAACGTGTTCCAGCTGATTGGAACCCTAGGAAGTTGTTCGATCCACGACGAAGTATGAGGCAGACAAACACAGAGAAGGCAATTTTGAGAAGTTTTGTTTATTAAAAAGGGCACAGAGATTGAAAGAGCAGAGAGAAGGCTCCCGGGGAAGCAGGCAGCATCTTCAGAAGGGAAAAGCCATTGAAGGGATTCATCCGGGGATTTTATACCCATTGGAAAGTTTCTCCAAGGTCCTTTAAGAAAAGTGTCCCTTGTGTGGTGAGCTCAGCCTGCCTTTGTATCTCCCATTTCTCTCATTTGGCTGTGACTATATTTTTAAAGATTTATTTATTTATTTATTTGAAAGATGGAGCTACGGGGGGGGGGGGGGGGGAGGATGGCAGGGGCAGACAGAGAAAAGTCTTCCATCTTCTAGTTCACTCACCAAATGGCTGCAATAGCAAGGGCTGGGCCAGACCAAAGTTAGGAGTTTCATCCAGGTCTCCCACATGGGTACAGAAGCCTAAGGACCTGGGCCATCCTCCCCTGCCTTCCCAGGGGCAGTAGCAGGGAGCTGGATCTGAAGTGGAGCAGCCAGGTCTCGAACCAGTGCCCATATGGGAGGCAAACACTTTAGACGGCAACTTAACCCGCAGCTCCACAGTGTCGGCCCCAAGTGGTGACTTGTTTTTACAGGACGGGAACAAAGTTCTATCTTTTGGCCTGCAAGTCGGGGGGTGGGAGCTGTTTGTCTTTACCATATTCCTAGACTAGCCACAGGCACCTCCAGGCACTGGCTTTCTGTGCGACCTTGACGGCAAAGACTACCTTCTCCCTCCTGATCAATGAAATTCTCTCTGTCGCCTTTATTATCATACTCACTTTCTTTCTCAGGCCAGTTTCCCAGCTAAGATAAGAAAATTTTCCATTTCCAGTGGAGCCCATTGCTCTCTCTACCTTTAACCATTCTTGATCTGAGTGACTCCTTTCACCATCCTTCTACAGTATTTTATTATAGGGATCCAAGGACACACACACACATATGCATGTATGTATATACTATATATACATATATACATATTCTGAAAAGATGCACAACAAACTATTTATTTATTTGACAGGTAGAGTTATAGACAGAGAGAGAGAGACAGAGAGAAAGGTCTTCCTTCCATTGGTTCACTCCCCAAATGGCCGCCACGGCCGGCGCTGCGCCGATCTGAACCCAGGAGCCAGGTGCTTCTTCCTGGTCTCCTATGTGGGTGCAGGGGCCCAAGCACCTGGGCCATCCTCCACTGCTCTCCCGGGCCCCTGCAGAGAGCTGAACTTGAAGAGGAGCAGCCGGGACTAGAACCTGGTGCCCATATGGGATGCTGGAGCCGCAGGTGGAGGATTAACCAAGTGAGCCACGGTGCGGGCCCCACAACAAACTATTAATGGTGGTTACTTCTGAGGAATGTTAATAGGAAAGTTGGAGAGAGGGAAAGGATCATTATTTCCCATTTTATGCCAGGCTTGTTACACGTTTGAAATTATAATGAAGTAAGTGTATTAATTTTTGTTTTAAAACAAAAAAAGATGAGATGTATTAGTGAAGGGCTCATGACTATATCCATTGTTTTCCTTTGTGGAGAAGCCACAATAGGACAGCAACAAGTGAAAACTTCTTGGCACATAGTAGGTGCTCAGAAATATTTGTTGACTTGACCACAATCTGCTGCTATGATGTGGCCACTTCTCCTCCTTTGTCTTTTCAGATGATTTTCCTGTAGAAGACCCGAGTGTTGTGTATTGCATTCCTATTGGCAGCAAGCACATCTCAGAAACACCCTGTCACTGCCTGACATCAGTCCTGCTTTGAAGACATGGAGGAGTTGGATAAACGAGCTCCGGGGTGCAGAGAAGGCACTGTGTGCGGAGAGGCAGCCCTGCCGGGCAAAGAACAGAACTCCTTCCCGAGAGGCCATGGAAAGGTCTCCACGCTGCGTAACTTGACAGATGTGGCCACACAGGACTCAACTCAACAACCAAAATGAAGACGAGAAGAAGGCAACGGTGGAGGAGCAGAAAGAGAGAAGAACAGAGTGTGCATGTATATGACTGTGTGAGCAAGAGGACAGCACATAAAACCAAAGAAAAGTCTAGAATACACACAAATACATGTGTACACGCAGGCACTTCAAAAGTGTGTGAGAACATGGAATTCAAGGTCATTTATTTTGGTGCAAACTCATTGAAATCTTTAGTTTTTCATAACATGTATTTTGTCATACACATTTCCCATGACCTTTTTGGTTATGTATGCATATATAGGTATGTATTTCAAATTCAGAGTGGCATGGATACTTACTAAGTCAGTAGGGCAAGGAGACTAATGTCTGCATACCGCTTTAGATGAAACTCCAATGTATATGAATTCATATATTTCAGTCAGAGTCACTCTGCACAGTGCCAAGCTGTCCTTTTGTTTTTGATTGCAAAAGGGGCCATAGCATGGTAGTAATGTTTGCCTAACTTTCATTACAGAATTAAGTTTTCTCAGTTTCATACGAGAAAAAAGACCTTTTGTACCAGTATAAACATTTTTAAATTTGCCAAATCTTTTCATGTCCATCTTCTCATCCGATGGCAGTCTTGGGGAGAAGTCAGGATTTCTATTACCCTTCTTTTTTTATTGACAGGCAGAGTTAGACAGTGAGAGAGACAGAGAGAAAGGTCTTCCTTCCTTTGGTTCACTCCCCCAAATGGCCGCTACGGCCGGCTCTGCATCGATCCGAAGCCAGAAGCCAGGAGCTTCCTCCTGGCCTCCCATGCGGGCGCAGGGCCCAAGCACTTGGGCCATCCTCCACTGCACTCCCAGGCCACAGCAGAGAGCTGGACCGGAAGAGGAGCAACTGGGACAGAACCAGCACGCCAACCGGTACTAGAACCTGGGGTGCTGGCGCCGCAAGCAGAGGATTAGCCTAGTGAGCCGTGGCACCGGCCTATTACCCTTATTTTTAGAGACCAGAACATCAAGTCTAAGACATGTTAAATGATGACATCTCTGCATACCAGCTTGCAATAAAAATCTTGATACATCAGCTTCAGATCCCGTGTTTTAAAATTCTATAACGGTTTTAGGAAACTAGAGAATAAAACTATTTCAGCAAGAGGAATATTTCCTCAGTCACTCTCACTGTTACACTTTTTAAATCCTCAAGTTAGCCAACTGAAGCTGTGAATAGCTTTATCTTGTTGCACAAAGCCTCATTTTATCCTTTTTCCCCCTCTGTACTGCATTCACTTGATAATTAGAAATTTCATATTTGAACCAATTAACCTAATGAAAACCATTTCATCCCTACTTTAAAGATCAGAAGCCATAGGATAGGGTCCTAATATCATTTTGCACATTTAAAAGTTCATAGAATTGACTTTAAATGACCCAAATGAATTTCCCAGCATACAGAGAAGTAGAGAGTTCATCAGAGCAGGCATGTAGAGCGGTTACTGAAGCAACAGTTTTTTAAACAGCTGAAGCTTAGATGATTACAATTCACTTTCTTTTATGAAAATGACCAATTAGCAGCAGGCTATTTTATCAAGCTGAAAATGTAGGCTTGATTTTTCAGTTGTAATGAAAAGGACAAAATGGTGTCTAAATTTGAGTTTAATGTCCTGCAAATTCCCACCCTCATTTTGCAATATTTCAAGTTCAGCCCAAGAAAGGATAGATGTATTTATAGACACCTTCAAACAGCAGAAGGCCCAGAGAGGATGCACACTAAGCGCAGTTCCCCTAAGAAGACTAAATCCTGCTACCCTTTCTCTTTAACTCTGATGTTTCCAGTAGGAACGAATTGAAAACCAAAAGCTTATGGTGAACCCTACAACTCCACTGCAGCAACTGGGTTCTGACTTCAGCAAGCAGATATGGAGACTAAGACAAGGATACTAGATGCTTATTGGGGATTGCAATCTGTGAAAAGTCTAGGAAGCAGCAGCATCCAACACAGGAACCATAGAGAGCAATGCAGATTTGACACAGTCTCTGAGAGCCCAAGGAGGAGCAGAGATCCAACACAGGAGGAAACAGCCAATCCTGGTTGCACGGTCTTGTCAGCCATTGCCCGGAGCTCACTCTGCAGGACAAAGACAACCTTCCTGGATCCAGCACAAGAGGCTGCTGGCTTAGCTACTCTCCTCTCTTGAAAGGGGATCTGTGTGGCTATCTCCATGCCACACACACTGACAGAGTACACGTGTTGCTTCAGCCAGCTTTTCGTTACGTCGACTCTAATACCAGAGAGGAGATTTACTTTGGCTCCCAGTTTGGTGGTTCACAGCCTGAAACTGGGCAGCCCCACTTGCCTCTGGTGGAGGCTGGCGATGGCAACCGTGTGTAGAGGGAAACTCGTGGCGAGTCAGGAAGGGGAGTCTGCAGGGAGCCTGCTCTTCCTCCACCCTCTGTGTGGTCTCTCCTCACAATGCCATCATGATTCCATTCACGCATGGGGCTTGATGATGCTATCAAGGCCCAGCCGAGTAGACTCATACAATCCATCAACTCCCCAAAGGCCCTATTTTCAGACACCTTAATCGGATCAAGCCTTTAATCCAACCCATAATATGGATATGGAGATGTTATATTGATATCGGTTATACGTTTATTAATTATAACATCCAACGACACAAGTCACCATGAGTTGATGGAAGATCAGTGCCCATCCAATTGCTCAAAAAAATCACTTTTCTTATAATCATAAAATATTATAAACACGCAATCACATGTACCTTATCCTGAGTACATCAAATTGCTTAAGAATAAAATCATTGCAGAGAAAAAGGCCAGAATGGCCGGTACTCAGTAATGTGTCTAAATAGACTCAATAAATTATAGAGCAAGTGAAAACTAAGCCTGCATGAAGAATGGCACTGTTAAAAGCATTTCCAGGGGGCCAGTACTGTGACACAGTGGGTTCAGCCACTGTCTGCAATGCCAGCTTCCCACACATGTGCCGGTTTGGGTCCCGGCTGCTCACTCCCTATCCAGTTCTCTGTTAATGTGCCTGGGAAAGCAGCAGAAGATGGGAAGATGGCCCAAGTGCTTGGGCCCCTGCCACCCACGTGAGAGAGCTATATGAGGCTCCTGGCTCTGGCTTTGGCCTGACAAAGCCCTGGTTGTTGCAATCATTTGTGGAGTGAACCAGTGAATGGAAGATTCTCCCTCTCCTTCTCCCTTCCTTTCCCTCCCCCTCTCCTCACCTTCTTTCCCTCTCTCCCTCTCCCTCTCTCCCACTCCCCCTCTCCCTCTCCCTGTCTCCCTCCCTGTCTTTCTCCCCCTCCCCCTCTCCTTCTCCCCCCTCCTTCTCCCCTTCTCCCTCTTCCACTTTCCCCTCCCCCTCTCCTTCTCCCCCTCTCCATCTCTCCCTCCCCCCTCCCTCTCCCTCTTTCCCTCTGCCCCTCCCCCACCTCTCTCTCTCTAACTCTGCCTTTCAAATACATAAATAAATCTTTTTAAAAAAGCACTACCAGGCAGAAATCTGAGCTCTCTGTGGTGGCACTTAAACTGGTAACACACTGTGCATGGCCTTGTCTGTGTTCCACACAAAGGAAAAGACAATATCATGTCTCAAACTGTGATAAGACACAAAGATTATTCCATGACTGGTAATTGTAGAAGAATCTGTAGAAGTCATTTCTCAAGCTGCCTTGGTATAATTTTTTAATACAATAGCCAAAATTTTAAAAGGGTAAAATAACTTAATCATTAACACTTAGTGACTATTTAATGAACTGACTTGAAAAGAAATTTTAATATCAACAACATTTCAAGATGCAGCCCCACTGGACTCCCACTGGGAAGCTGAGAAAAATTAACAAAGTATTAAAGAGGATAGAAAAAAATTAAATGACCAAGAGAGTTTCAGGGGGCAGAGAAACAGTATCTAGATTCAAATAGGTGGAAATAGCTAACGGGAGTTAAAGATGGAGTTTATAGCATACAAATCATTCTCCAACCCACCCTACCTTCTGCTGAACAGAGTTTAACTAAGGGTGTTAAAATACTGAAGCCAGCATCATCACGCCTCCCCTCATCCCTTCTGGCCATTTCAATATCCAGATATAATCTTGATGTAAGAACGACCCATTTACTGAAATACAATAGATTTTTTAAAATAGTGTTTAATTATCTATGTTTTCTTAGAGACTGTAAATATTATAATGGAAAACGTTTGTTCAAAGCTTCTCTGGTATCTATTTTTATCTGGGCAATTTGATTTTTTTCTTTCAAGACCTAACATGCATATACACTTTAATACATATAGAAGAGGTTATTTCTAACCACAAAAAAAGTAGCACTTTGGCTGGGCCAAATATCCCTGGAGAGAAAGGAAAAGGATAACAGAGATTTATATCTAGGACCCACCAGGATTTCTTGGGCCATTTTGAATCACATGGATTACAGAAGTAAAGGCTAGAAGTCAATATAACTATTTTTGTAAAACCCTTGATGAGATTCTAACAGAAGAATAAATACCAGAAATTACCCTTTAAGAATCTGAGAGAAAATTCCAAGTATATTTCCCTGCCTCTGCACAGAAGCCAGCAGCCAGAACCATGCCTCCAATCTAAGAATGAGACAATGGCCTTGCCAAGGACTGTGATATTTCTGCCTTGGGAACCAGGAGCAGATGTGGCTTTATGGAATTACTTGATACACAGCAGGTATCAAAAAATTGTGGCGGTAGGCTAGCCTTGTGGCATAGCAGGTAAAGCCACAGCCCATGACTCTGGTATTCTATACGGATGCTAATTCATGTTCCAGCTGATCCACTTTCCATACAGCTCCCTGTTAATGCGCCTGGGAAAAGCAGTGGAAGGTGGCCAAAGGTCTGGGACCCTGAGAGACATGAAGAAAGCTCCTGGCTTCAGCTCGGCCCAGCACTGGCCATTGTAGCCATCTAGGGAGTGGACCAGTGGATGGAAGTTCTCCCTTTCTCTGCCTCTCTGTCTGTCTCTCCCCCCACCCCATCTGTTTCAAAATAAATAAATAAAACTTAAAGTTGCTATAGTTATTTAAAAATGAATAAACATAAAAATGGAGGCAGTGTGAAGATGATTCAGTGGCATAAGACTTATTTTTGGCATGTGTGAGCTATGGCTTTGGGGATTCCCCGAGATTAGGTGAGAAATGCTTTAGATACTGCTTGAACATGAAGGGTGGTGTTGAGAACCATCAGAATTGGGCCATGAAAATAAATGCCCAGTATTTCCTGGACACTTCTGGGGATACATAAGGTTACACACAGTTGATCCAGACATCCTGCAAAGAGATGAATACTACAGTATAACAGCTAAATTTAAAAAAAAATCAATAGTTTCAGTGGTTCAGAATATGAAGAACATGGGTTTTACTTAAAGGAACTGCTTCTGATAGAAAAATATAATTAATTGAAGCATTTTTTAACTTGTGAAATCCTTAAAATACAGGATTTTAAAAGTGAAACAGACAAAGAAAAGAGCAACACATCATCCTTAATAAGCAACAAATCCTATAAGGAAATGCTAAAACAGAGAAGTTGAACTAAATAAAGATGCCAACAATTATCAATTATAATCATCCTAATAGTTCACATAAGAAATAAAATTCAGGAATCAGAAGAATCAATATATTTGTAAAAACATTTTAATAATAAAAACTGCATTATATAAGATATCTTGTGTCCTACTTTTAAAATAAATTACAAGGAAATCTCTGCCTATATCCTTTGAAAACCTCTGTCCCAGTACTTCCATTTTCATCCATTGAGGAATAGCAGGAACTAGATTAATCTCTCTTCCCACTGTATAAAATCAAAAGACTGGACAAAACATAAGAAACAAGAGTTTTCAGATACCAAACAGGTAATTTTATGAAGAAACAAGGAAACAAGGTGTGGTCTAAGAATGCTCCAGCTTATTTCCTGAGAGGGTTTTTAGACTGTAATGCAAGGAACTGGGACCCAAGAAGAACCTGGTAGCTTCCTTGTGAAAGCGCAGTTTGGAGTTCAGGAAGGTCAAGGTGGCTAGAATTGTTAGAGCAGAGACTTAAAGGGAAGAGCGCTACAATGAGCTGGTTCCCCTTGAATCTCCACAGAAGTGAATCTTCACATGACAGCTGACGCAGTGTAAGCCTTTGGAAAGCTTCCAAGTCTAAAGAATGAACCACCAGAGTGCAGCAGGTACATGCACAGTTCTAAAAGGACCAGGGACAATTCACGTTCCCATCAGCCAGAATGAAAGCTTCCTGACACACATGGCATCAAACAGAATCTTTAGAAGGACACTACGCCGAGTAGTGGGATCAGATTAGCCCAAGTTCAAAGGCTCGTCTGGATCCATCTAACAAAGCATACAAGCAAGCTTTGAAAGGAACCAATTCTTCTTTCAAATAATGTAACATTATCCCAGCACAAAGTCAAAAGTATATAAAGAAATATAAAATCAAAAATATGCTAACCAATAAAATAAAATGTACAGTGTCTAGCCTAGCATGCAGCAAAAGGAGCAAATATGCGAAGAAGCAGGAAAAATACAACGTGCAATGAACAATTAAACTATAGCAGTAAAGCCAAAAATTATATGGATGATAGAACTAGCAGACACAGACAATGGAGTAACTATTATAAATGTACTCCATGTATTCAAGAAGGAAGAGATAAGCTTGAGCACATAACAAGAGACATGGGACATGTTTTTTAAAAAGGAAAGCTAAGTCCTTGAAATAAATAAAAATATATAGATAGAAAAATGCACTACATGAAGTAGATTAAACACTGCTTAAGAAAAGATTAATGATTATGAAGACACTATAGGAAAAAGTATCCAAAATTACACATGAATAGCAGTAAGTCTGGCAGAAAATTAACAGATCATTAGTGAACTTTGAAGTGGGAATGGAGAGACAGAAAACTCTGAATAAATAGTGACTGACATTTTCTTAATTTGATGAAAAATTTAGGCCCTGGGATCAAGGAAGTTCATCAAAGGCAAGCACAAGGCATAGGAAGGAACTTTCAGAGAAGCACCTAATAAACCAATTTGTTAAACCTACTGATGAAGGAGAGCTAACTTCAAAGTGTATTTCCCCACCTTAAAAGATACTTCACATATACAGGTAGAAAGATAGGATGACACCTGATGTTTTGTCAGAAACAATGTATCTCAAAGGAAGATATCCATATATATTCAAATATGGATACCACATATGAAAAACTGAGAAAAACTCACCTAGAATTCTATGCAGAGAAATGAAGCAGAATAGAAACTACAGAAATCAATCCACATAGCCACAATCAACTTATCCGTGACAGAGGAACCCAAATCAATTCCATAGCTGCTTCAACAAATGGTTCTGGGAAAACTGGATCTCTGCATGCAAAAGCATGAAACAATACCTCTATCTTACACCTTACACAAAAATCCACTCAAAATGGATCCAACACCTAAATTAATGACCAATGCCATCAAATTACTAGAGAACATTGGGGAAACCCTGCAAGTCATTGGCATAGGCAAAGACTTCTTGGAAAACATCCCAGAAGCACAGGCAATCAATGCCACAATTGACAAATAGGATTACAACAAATTGAAAGGCTTTTGCACTGCAAAAGAAACACTCAGCGAAGAGGCCAACAAAATGAGAGAAAATATTTGCAAAATATACAACCGATAAAGGATTAATAACCAGAATATAGAGAGAGATCAAGAAACTCAACAACAACAAAACAAATAACCCACTTACGAATTCGGCAAAGGACTTGAACAGGCATTTTTCAAAAGAGGAAATCCAAATGGCCAACAGACATGTGAAAAAATGCTCATGATCACTAACCATCAGGGAAACGCAAATGAAAACCACAATGAAGCTTCACCTCACCCCGGTTAGAATGGCTTTCATACAGAAATCAGCAAACAACAAATGCTGGCAAGGATGTGGGGGAAAAGGTACCCTGGTCCACTGCTGTTGCGAATACAAACTGATACAGCCACTGTGGAATACAGTATGGAAATACCTCATAAATCTGAATATAGACCCACCATACGACCTAGCCATCCCACTTCTGGAAATTTACCCAAGGGAAATGATATCAGCATATGAAAGATTGATCTGTACCCCCATGTTATTGTAGCTGAATTCATAACAGCTAAGGTATGGAATCAACTCAGACACCCAGATGTCCTTGAGCTGAACACTGGATAAAAGAATTGTGGTTTAAGTACACTATGGAATACTATACAGTGGTAAAGAAAAAAATAAAATCCTGTCATTTGCAACAAAATGGATGTAACTGGAAACCATTATACTTAGGGAAATTAGCCAGTCCCAATAAGACAATTACTGCATATTTTCCTGATCTGTGGTAAATAATAGGGTACCTAAAAGGTAATTTATAGAAGTGAAATTGATTATTTTGAGATGCGATGACTTTAACAGTCCTTTTCTTGACTGTTGAGGAACAGTTTTTTCATACTATTTGTTGAACTCTTTACTTAGTATAGGGTTAATCTTATGTGCATAAAGTTAACTGAAAATAGATCTTAGTAAAAAGTAAGAATAAGAATAGGAGAGAGAGGAGGAAGAAGGGTGGGAGTATATGTGGGAGGGAGGGTAGGGTGAGAAGAATCACTATGTTCCTAAATGTGTATATATGAAATGCATGAAGTTTGGTTTTTTTTAAAGATTTATTTTGTTTATTTGAACGACACAGTTGCAGAGAGAGGCAGAGAGAGAGATAGAAGTCTTCCATCCTCTGGTTCACTCCCCAGATGGGCGCAACAGCCAGAGCTGCGCTGATCTGAAGCCAGGAGTCAAGGGCTTCTTCTGTGTCTCCCACATGGGTGCAGGGGCTCAAGGACTTGGGCCATCTTCTACCGCTTTCCCAGGCCATAGCTGAGAGCCAGATAGGAAGAGCAGCAGCCGGGACTAGAATTGGTGCCCATATGGGATGCTCACACTTCAGGCCAGGGCTTTAACTCGGTGCGCCACAGCGAGGGCCCAAAAGTTTGTATACCTTAAATAAAAGGTTTCTTGGTGTTAGAGAGGGAGACAGAGCTAGCAGAAGGGGCCAGCATTGTGCGGAGCAGATAAAGCTGCCTCTTGTGATGTTGGCCACCCATATAAGCATTTGTTTATGTCCTAGCTGTTCCACCCCCGATGCAACTCCCTGCTAATGGCCTGGAAAAGTAATGGATGATTGGAGGATGGCCCAAGTGATGGGCCCTGCCATCCATATAAGAGGTCTGAATGAAGCTCCCATCTCCTGGCTTCAACATGGATCCTCCTTGGCCATTGCAACCACTTTGGGAGTGAATCAGCAGATGAAAGACCTCCCTCTCTCTCCCTCTCTCTCTCTCCCCCCTTCCTTCTCTCTCTCTCCCTCTCTCTCTCCCTCTCCCTTCCTCACTCCCTCACTCCTTCTCTCCTTCCCTTCTACCCTCCCTTCCTCATTAACTCTGGCTTTAAAATAAACATTAAATATTTCTAATAAAATGAAATAGAAAACAAAACTTATTTCCAAACATAAAAAAGTCAAGAGAATAAATCATCACCAGACCAGCTCTCCAAAATATAAAGAGTATACACACAAAGGAATGAAGATCCCACGAAACGCATTTGAAGAGTGTCTGGGAAAAGTAAGCCTTCAATAATTATTTGGTGCATGAATGAACTATAAATCTCATCACTAGTTCTAGGATCTAGATTATAATGAGAAAATGACTACATTCTGACTGAAAATTATTTCAAGCTTGTGTTCTATTCCAAAACAAGATGTCAATTTAATATGAAGACAAAATAAAGACATTTTCAAATATACAGATGGCAAAACTTCCACCTCACCTTTACCTTTTTCAGGATGACACCAGAGAATATATTTTCTCAAAGAGAGAATGGTCTAAGAAAGATAAATACATAGGTTCCAGATACAGGAGATCTAATCCAGGAGAAGAATCAAAGAAGTAAAGAACTAGCAATAAGAAACTAAGAAATTCCAGCAAGAGAAAAAAATAAAACAATCACTGCGTCAAGGGTGACATCAAGGGGCCCACACTGCTGCATAGTATGCTGCTGCCTGTGACACAGCAGCCCAAGCTGAAGCACCAGCTGGAGTCCTTTCTAATGTATCTGGGATGGCAGTGGGGGATGGTTCAAGTACTGGGGCCACTGAGCCCCAAATGGGAGACCTGAAGGGAGCTCCTGCTCTTGGCTTTGGCCTAGGGACCTGCCCTAGCTGTTGTGCCCACTTGAGGAGTGAACCAATGGACAGAAGATCTCTCTCTCTCTCTCTCTCTCTCTCTCTCTCTCTGTGTCTCCATTTCAAATAAATAAATGTTTTTAAAAATGGAAACATCAAAATTCTACAAAAATGTAATCATAGAAAGCTTCATATTTAGCAGAGAACACCGTTTACCTTAAGAATGTAAGCACTAATTAAATTTAACTAAAACTTAAGAAAATACTATTATAGTGCCACAAAAAGAGGGAGTGTGTATGCTATGTGTCCGTGTATACTTAGAAAAGGGTAACAAAATGGGAGATGAATCTATATTTACCATAGTAGGAGGTCAATAGCTAACAATATCAAGCCGATAAATGCATAATAAAGTGACATTATAAATTTTTAAGATTCACTTTATGAGGATTCAATTCTCCTTGGCTTTGGGCATCCTAGACTCCACCTGAGCTGCATCTGCCTGCTCTGGGCCAAAGCAAACCTGAAAAGTAAACATTCTGAATATCTATGCACATCTCTTCCATATAGATCTTCCATGCCGACTGTCCCACGTTTTTCTTTATTCTTTATGGACTGGAGATAATTTCCTTTCACATACAAACTAGGTCTTGATGCCACTGTTATGACTCAGCAGTTTAAGTCACCCCTGCAATGCCAGTATCCCAAAGGAGTGCTGATTTGAGTCCTGGCTATTTCACTTCTGATACAGTTGCCTGCTAATGCACCCATGAAAGCAGCAGAATACAGCCCCAGTCCCCAGATTCCTGCCACCTACACAGGAGACCTAGGTGATTCCTGGCTTCTGTTTGGCCCAGCCCTATCCTTTGGTACTATTTAGGGAGTGGCCAAGCATCTCCTCTCCTCTCCTCTCCTCTCCTCTCCTCTCCTCTCCTCTCCTCTCCTCTCCTCTCCTCTCCTCTCCTCTCCTCTCCTCTCCTCTTCTCTCCTCTCCTCTCCTCTCCTCTCCCCTCCCCTCCCCTCCTCTCCTCTCCTCCCCCCTCCTCTCCTCTCCCCTCCTCTCCCCACCTCTCCTCTCCTCTCCCCTCCCCTCCTTTCCTCTCCCCTCCCCTCTCCCCTCCCCCCCTCTCTCCTTCTCCCGGTTCCCCTCCTTCTCTCTTCTCTCTGTAGTTCTACCCTATAAATAAATATCTCTTTTCTAAAATGTTAGATGGCTACCCTCTAGTCAACCTGTTTTACCTTCTTATCATATTTATCTTGAAGCCAGTTTGAGTATTATCCTCTTCTTAAAATTTCGTACAATTTTTCTTTGAATTTCTGTGACTTCCATGTTCTGAACTTTTATATTACATATAGGCTACAATAATACTGCACAGAATTTTATATTTTCTTGTATTGTGCCAAGTACTTTTGAGGTTGTGACTATGATTTGTCTTTCATTCTCACCATACCAACAACACACTCAATCAATAGGTCTGGTATGGGCAACATGCATGCAATAGGTCAAACTGGTCAACATGCATGCCTAGCTTGAGTGGTCATTGTCCTATGCTTACTATGAATACTTATTCTTATATAGCCACTTACCTGCACTTTTCTTGATTCCAGATTGTTTTTAAAGATTTTATTTATTTATTTATTTATTTGAGAGGTAGAGTTATAGACAGTGAGAGGGAGACACAGAGAGAAAGGTCTTCCCTCTGCTGGTTTACTCCCCAGATGGCCGCAACAGCCAGAGCTGTGCTGATCCGAAGCCAGGAGCCAGGAGCCTCCCCTGGGTCTCCCATGTGGGTGCAGGGGCCCAAGGACTTGGGCATCTTTTACTGCCCTCCCAGGCCACAGCAGAGAGCTGGATTGGAAGAGGAGCAGCCGTGACTCAAAACGGTGCCCATATGGGATGCCAGCACTGCAGACAGAGGATTAACCTACTGCGCCATAGTGCCAGCCCCCATCGATTCAAAAGTGTCAATACTAGAAGGCAAGGGACATATTTTTTAGGTGGACCACTACATTTTATCCTTTCTATAAACAGTGAATGGCTTATCATCTTTACTAAACATTCCCTATTTATTTTCTATTCATCATTGAATCTATAGGATTCTTATATAACAGTCAAACATACCAGTCCTATTACTTTCACTACCGTTCCATTCATAATTCTAATGCCTCCCCAGACCAGGTCAGTCTATTTGTTGTTTAAATTATAAAAATACAGATATAGTATAAGCAGAACCAATAACCTGATATCTTGCGTGTTTGAAACAGAAACTGGCAACCAAGTGAAATATTAATTAACTTTTCCTATTTAGGTTTCTTTTTTTAATTTAGCAGACTACCTGGTTTCCCTAAAGCAACTGAGTTGTCTAATGCAGCATTATAAATTCTCATCCCCAACTTTACTGACATATATGTGTATATGTCACATATATATATATATATGTGTGTGTGTGTTTCATATATACATATATGTATATATGAATACATATATATACATATATATATATATATCTTCCCATTTCTCTCATATCTCCTCCACCCATCCAGTTGCTGGCAATCATCATACTACTTTCTGTGTCTATGAGTTTGACTTTTTAAGATTTCACATATAAATGAAATCATGTAGTATTTGTCTTCTGTGTCTGGCTTATGTAACTTAGCATAATATCCTCCAAGTTTACCCATGCTGATGTATAAATATATCCTTCATCCCTGGCTTTATCCATTCACTCACAATGGACATTCAGGTTATGTCTGCCTATCTTGGCTGTCATGAATAATTCCACAATTAAAGACAGAGTGCAGTCTCCTCAAGACACTAACTTCATTGCCTCTGCATATACCCAGCAGTGGGATGGCTGAGTTCTATGGTAGTTTTATTTTTAATTTCTGAGGACCCTCCATAGTGTTTTCTATAATAGCTCTGACAACTTACATTCCCATCAACAGTGAACAAGGTATTTCTTCCCTTTATATCCTTGTCAAGGCTTTCTTTTAAGTCTTTTTGCTTTTTGATAATAGCAATCCCAACAGGTATAAAGTGATAACTTTCAGTTTTACCATTGTATTATTCAGCCGCAGAATTTCTGTGCAGTTTTTTTATGGTTTCATTTTCCTTGAAATCATTTTGAGCAAGTATTTCGTTTAAGATTTCATTTAGTTGTCAATTTTCTTTTTTAAAAAATATTTATTTTATTTGAAAATGAAGTTACACAAAGAGAGAGGAGAGGCAGAGAGATAGAGGTCTTCCATCCACTGGTTCACTCCCCCAACTGGCTGTAACAGCCAGAGCTGTGCCAATCCAAAGCCAGGAGCCAGGAGCCAGGAGCCTCCTCTGGGTCTCCAATGTGGGAGTAGGGGTCCAAGTACTTGGGCCATCCTCCATTGCTCTCCAGGCCACAGCAGAAAACTGGATCGGAAGTAGAGCAGCTGGGACTTGAACCAGTACCCACATGGGATGCCAGAACTCCAGGTGGTGTCCCCCACCCCCTATGCCACAGCACTGGCCCCCATGTTGTTTTGTAGCTCACTGAGTTTCTTTAAATAATTATTTCGTATTCTTTGACAGGCAATCCACAGATGTCCATTTTCTAGGGCCACTTACTGTTGCTTTATTTTGTTCCTTTGTTGGATTCATTTTTCCTAACTATTCATAATCCTTGTAGCTGTGTCTTGGTGTCTGAACATTGGAAGCAGACAAACCTCTTCCAACTGATCTGATGTAAAAAGTCTTTCAGAAACTTCACAGTGGCTCCAACATGGCCGAACAAGGAGAGAGCTCACTGATAGTCCAGAAAAAGATAGTTTAATAAAAGTGGAGATAGTGAAGTCTCCGGGAGAGTTAGGGAAAAAACTGCTGAGGGAACTCTTCCAGAATTAGAGGGACACAGTGGATCTACACGGAGGACACAGGAGCCCACAGTTCAGGAGTCCGGCTGCCTAGAATCACCTCCTCCACACCAGCACTGGAAAGGGAGGTGAGGCGAAACTGCAGTAGCCCAAGACACTGGCGGAAAAGCAGCAGGAATAGTCTAGAGGGAACGAGGCTTGAAGCCCCGTAGGGGAGAGTACGCCAGTCTAACTAGAGGAGAGGAAAAAAAAACAAAAGGGCTGGTACGGACACAACTCTCTCTCTCCACAGACCTTACAAAGGCATGGGAGACAATAGAGCAGGCGGCATTTTGGACAGCTGTGCCAGCTGGGGCTGCACCCACCCTCAACCAAACAGAAAAACTTGACTCTGGTTGGAAGTAATAATAGAAGACTAAGATCTAGTGAATGTGGGGAGCTTATGAACCAGGATTGTGAAAAAAAAAATGGAAGGCGTGTGGGAGAACTCACGGTGTGGCTGAGACATGAGTAGTTTTGGTGGGAGACACCACATACTCACTAACTTTTCCTACCAGTGAGAGACATTACAAGTGAATCTGAGCTTAGACTAAGGACTGCACAGATCCTTTGTGTGGTCCTTGAGACAGAGCAGATGAATATTATACCCACTGGGGCTAGCACTCAGACACTGATTTCCATCAAGGAGAAGAGTTCAGCTGAGCAGAATTACTTCCCTTCTGAATTAAAAAAAAAGAGAGAGAGAAGATTTACCACGCCAAATCTGGGTGTGTCACCTTTAGCACACCCTTAACCCTGAAGAACTAAATAGAGCTCTCTGGTCAAACCCACCACAAGCCTCTAGAGATTCACCAAAAGCAGTCAGTCCGCTTAATCTAGAGTCATAGTATAACAAGAAAAGCCACCACAGTGAGAAAAAAAAAGAGGAAACCGAAGAGTATCTCCACAATACCAAACAACAAACACAAAAAGCGAGGAAAAAAGAACAAGGAAGACATCACGACGTTCCCAAATGAACATGACACTCCAATACATGATAATGAAGATGATGAGATAGAAGAAATGCAAAATATGGATTTCAAAAAATTTATGATAAGAACATTTAGAAGTTCTCAAAAACAAATGAATGAACTACAGAAATCCATACAGGAAAGGATAGAAAATCTCTCTTGTGAAAATGAAATCTTAAGGAGGAATCAAAATGAAATGAGGAATTTAGTAGAACATGAAATTGAGATATTGAAGAGAAATCAAAATGAAATGAAGAATTCAACAGAACAAATGAAAAACACATTAGAGAGCCTTACAAACAGAATCAGTGAGATAGAAGAGAGAATATTGGACTTAGAAGACAGCACAGGAAAATATACAGTCAAACCAAAAAAAAGAAGAGGAAATTAGAAATCTAAAAAATATTGTTGGGAATCTACAGGATACTATTAAAAACCCAACATTTAGGTTCTAGGAGTTCCTTATGGCATGGAGAGAGAAAAAGGATTAGAAGGCCTTTTTAGTGAGATAATAGCAGAAAATTTCCCAGTTTTGGAAAAGGACAGAGACATACAAGTACAGGAAGCACAAAGAACCCCCAGTAAACATGACCAAAAGAGATCCTCACCACAACACATTGTAATCAAACTCACCACAGTGAAACACAAAGAAAAGATTCTAAAATGTGCATGAGAGAAACGTCAGATTACCTTCAGAGGATCTCCAATTAGACTCACAGCAGACTTCTTACCAGAAACCCTACAGTCTAGGATGGAATGGTGAGATATAGCCCAAGTGCTAAGAGAAAAAAACTTCCATCCCAGAATATTATATCCTGCAAAGCTCTCATTTGTGAATGAAGGTGAAACAAAGACCTCTCATAGCAAACAGAAATTGAAATAATTTGTCACCACTCGTCCAGGCCTGCAAAAGATGCTTAAAGATGTGTAACACACAGAAACTCAAAACATGGCCATCAATACGAAAGAAGGTAAAGGAAGAAAATTTCCTAGTAAAAGATCACAGGAAGCTCAAAGCATATATTAGAAATATCTTTGGGAAAATGGCAGGGTAAAGTCACTACTTATCAATAGTCACACTGAATGTAAATGGCCTCAATTCTCCAGTTAAAAGACACAGAGTGGCTGAATGAATTAAAAAATAAAACCCATTTATTTGCTGCTTACAAGAAACACATCTTTCCAACAAAGATACATGCAGACTGAAAGTGAAAGTTTGGAAAAAGCTACTCCATGCCAACAAAAATCAAAAAAGAGCTGGCATAACCATCTTAATATCAGACAAAATAAACTTTAACATAAAAACTATTTAGAGAGACAAAGAGGGGCACTATATAATGATTAAGGGATCAATTCAACAGGAAGATTTAACTATTATAAATGTACATGCACGTAATTACAGGGCACCAGTTTATTGACTTTTTTTTTTTTATAAAGCTTTTATTTAAAGAATATAAATTTCCAAAGAAGAGCTCATGGACCACAATGGCTCCCCCCACACACAACTTCCCTCCCTCCCCCCACCCTCCCCTTTCCCGCTCCCTCTCCCCTTCTGTTCACATCAAGATTCATTTTCAATTCTCTTTATACACAGAAGATCAATTTAGTACATATTACGTAAAGATTTCAACGGTTTGCCCTCGCATAGAGACACAAAATGATAATACTGTTGGAGTACTAGTTATAGTATTAATTCACAATGTACAGCACATTAAGGACAGAGATCCTACATGATTTTTTTTTTAAAAAATTGATAAATTGTCTATGCAATTTCCAGTTTAACACCAAGATTTTTTAATCATTTGCAATTATCTTTATATAAAGAAGATCGATTCAATATATACTATGTAAGGATTTAATCAGTTTGCACCCACTCAGAAACACAAAGTGTAAAAATACTGTTTCAGTACTAGTAATAGCATCACTTCACATTGGATAACACATTAAGGACAGATCCCTCATGAGACGTAAGTACACAGTGACTCCTGATGTTGATTTAACAATTTGACACTCTTGTTTATGGCGTCAGTAATCTCCCTAGGCTCTGGTCATGAGTTGCCGAGGCTATGGAAGCCTTTAGGGTTCGCCGACTTCGATCTTATTCCCACAGGGCCATAGTCAAAGTGGAAGTTCCCTCCTCCCTTCAGAGAAAGGTACCTCCTTCTTTGATGGCCCCATTCTTTACACTGGGATCTCACTCGCAGAGATCTTTCATTTAGGTCTTCTGTTTTTTCCAGAGTGTCTTCGCTTTCCATGCCTAAAATATTCTCATGGGCTCTTGAGCCAGATCCGAATGCCTTAAGGGCTGATTCTGAGGCCAGAGTGCTATTTAGGACATCTGCCATTCTATGAGTCTGCTGTGTATCCTGCTTCCCATGTTGGATCATTCTCTCCCATTTTCATTCTATCAGTTAGTATTAGCAGACACTAGTCTTGTTTGTGTGATCCCTTTGACTCTTAGACCTATCAGTGTGATCAATTGTGAGCTGAAATTGATCACTTGGACTAATGAGATGGCCTTGGTACATGCCACCTTGATGGGATTGTATTGGAAACCCCTGGCACAATTCTAACTCCATCATTTGGGGCCGTTCCGATTGAGCATGTCCCAAATTTTACATCTCCTCCCTCTCTTATTCCCACTCTTATATTTCACAGAGATCACTTTTCAGTTAAAATTTAAACACCTAAGAATAATTGTGTGTTAATTACAGAGTTCAACCACTAGTACTAGGATAAAGAAAAAAAATACTACCATGGATAAAGTATTACATTGTACAACAACAGTCAGCACAAGAGCTGATCGAGTCACTGTTTCTCATAGTGTCCATTTCACTTCTACAGGTTTCCCCTTTGGTGCTCAGTTAGTCATCGCCAATCAAGGGAAACAAATGATATTTGTCTCTTTGGGACTGACTTAATTCACTCAGCATGATGTTTTCCAGATTCCTCCATTTTGTTGCAAGTGACCGGATTTCATTGTTTTTGACTGCTGTATAGTATTCTGTAGAGTACATGTCCCATAATTTCCTAATCCAGTCTACTGTTGAAGGGCATTTGGGTTGGTTCCAAGTCTTAGCTATTGTGAATTGAGCCGCAATAAACATTGCTGTGCAGACGGCTTTTTTGTTTGCCAATTTAATTTCCTTTGGGTAAATTCCAAGGAGTGGGATGGCTGGGTTGAATGGTAGGGTTATATTCATGTTTCTGAGGAATCTCCAGACTGACTTCCATAGTGGCTTCACCAGTTTGCATTCCCACCAACAGTGGATTAGTGTCCCTTTTTCCCCACATCCTCTCCAGCATCTATTGTTGGTGGATTTCTGAATGTGAGCCATTCTCACCGGGGTGAGGTGAAACCTCATTGTGGTTTTGATTTGCATTTCCCTGATTGCTAGGGATCTTGAACATTTTTTCATGTGTCTGTTGGCCATTTGGATTTCCTCTTTGGAAAAATGTCTGTTGAGGTCCTTGGCCCATCTCTTAAGTGGGTTGTTTGTTTTGATGTTGTGGAGTTTCTTAATTTCTTTGTAGATTCTGGTTATCAACCCTTTATCTGTTGCATAGTTTGCAAATATATTTTCCCATTCTGTCGGTTTCCTATTCACTTTCCTGACTGTTTCTTTTGCAGTACAGAAACTTTTCAATTTGATGCAATCCCAGTAGTTAATTTTGGTTTTCAGTGCCTGTGCTTCTGGGGTCTTTTCCAAGAAGTCTTTGCCAGTACCTATGTCTTGCAGGGTTTCTCCTATGCTCTCCAGTAATTTGATGGTGTCGGGTCGTAGGTTTAAATTTTTAATCCATGTTGAATGAATTTTTGTGTAAGGTGAAAGGTAGGGGTCTTGCTTCATGGTTCTGCACGTGGAAATCCAGTTTTCCCAGCACCATTTATTAAACAGACTGACCTTACTCCAGGGACTGGTTTTGGATCGTTGATCAAATATAAGTTGGCTGTAGGTGTTTGGATTGATTTCTGGAGTTTCTATTCTGTTCCATTGGTCTATCCATCTGTTTCTGTACCAGTACCATGCTGTTTTGATAACAACTGCCCTGTAGTATGTCCTGAAATCTGGTATTGTGATGCCTCCTGCTTTGTTTTTGTTGTACAAGATTGCTTTAGCTATTCGAGGTCTCCTGTGTCTCCATATGAATTTCACCATCATTTTTTCCAGATCTGAGAAGAATGTCCTCGGTATCTTGATTGGTATTGCGTTGAATCTGTAAATTGCTTTTGGGAGAATGGACATTTTGATGATATTGATTCTTCCAATCCATGAGCATGGGAGATTTCTCCATTTTTTGGTATCCTCTTCTATTTCTTTCTTTAAGGTTTTGTAATTTTCATTGTAGAGATCTTTAATGTCCTTAGTTAAATTTATTCCAAGGTATTTGATTGTTTTTGTAGCTATTGTGAATGGGATTGATCTTAGCAGTTCTTCCTCAGCCGTGGCATTGTCTGTGTATACAAAGGCTGTTGATTTTTGTGCATTGATTTTATATCCTGCTACTTTGCCAAACTCTTCTATGAGTTCCAATAGTCTCTTAGTAGAGTTCTTTGGGTCCCCTAAATAAAGAATCATGTCGTCTGCAAAGAGGGATAGTTTGAGTTCTTCCTTCCCAACTTGTATCCCTTTAATTTCTTTTTCTTGCCTAATAGCTCTGGCTAAGACTTCCAGCACTATATTGAATAGCAGTGGTGAGAGTGGGCATCCCTGTCTGGTACCAGATCTCAGTGGAAATGCTTCCAACTTTTCCCCATTCAATAGGATATTGGCCGTGGGTTTTTCATAAATTGCTTTGATTGTATTGAGGAATGTGCCTTCTATACCCAGTTTGCTTAGGGTTTTCATCATGAAAGGGTGTTGAATTTTATCGAATGCTTTCTCTGCGTCTAGTGAGATAATCATATGGTTTTTCTTCTGCAGTCTGTTAATGTGGTGTATCACGTTGATTGTTTTGCGAATATTGAACCATCCCTGCATACCAGGGATGAATCCCACTTGGTCTGGGTGGATGATCTTTCTGATGTGTTGTTGCAGTCTATTGGCCAGAATTTTGTTGAGGATTTTTGCATCTATGTTCATGAGGGATATTGGTCTGTAATTCTCTTTCAATGCTGCATCTTTTTCTGGCTTAGGAATTAAGGTGATGCTGGCTTCATAGAAGGAATTTGGGAGAATTCCCTCTTTTTCGATTGTTCTGAATAGTTTGAGAAGAATTGGGGTTAGTTCTTCTTTGAATGTCTGGTAGAATTCAGCAGTGAATCCATCTGGTCCTGGGCTTTTCTTTGTTGGGAGGGCCTTTATTACTGATTCAATTTCTGACTCACTTATGGGTCTGTTTAGGTTTTCTATGTCTTCCTGGTTCAATTTAGGTAGGTTGCATGTGTCCAGGAATCTATCCATTTCTGATAGGTTTCCCTGTTTGCTGGCATACAAGTCCTTGTAGTAATTTCTGACGATTCTTTTGATTTCTGTGGTGTCTGTTGTTATATTTCCTTTTTCATCGCTGATTTTACTGATTTGGGTCTTTTCTCTTCTTTTTTTAGTTAGTTGGGCCAATGGGGTGTCAATCTTGTTTATTTTTTCAAAAAACCAGCTCCTCGTTTGGCTGATTTTTTGTAATGTTTTTTTGGATTCAATCCCGTTGATTTCTTCTCTGATTTTGATTATTTCTCTTTTTCTACTAGATTTGGGTCTAGTTTGCTGCAAATTTTCTAGATCCTTGAGATGCATTGAAAGCTCATCTATTTGGTGCCTTTCCAGTTTCTTGATGTAGGCACCTATTGATATAAACTTTCCTCTTAACACTGCTTTTGCTGTATCCCATAAGTTTTGGTATGTTGTGCTGTTATCCTCATTTACTTCCAGAAAATTTTTGATTTCTCTTTTGATTTCTTCAGTGACCCATTGTTCATTCAGGAGCATGTTGTTCAATCTCCATGTGTTTGCATATGCTCTAGAGATTCCTGAGTTGCTAATTTCCAACTTCACTCCCTCATGGTCTGAGAAGTTGCATGGTGTGATTCTAATTCTTTTGAATTTGCTGAGACTTGCTTTATGGCCTAATATGTGATCAATCCTAGAGTAGGTTCCATGTACTGCTGAGAAGAATGTGAATGCATTACTTGTAGGATGAAAAGTTCTGTAGATATCTGTTAGATCCATTTGGGCTATAGTGTTGTTTAAATCTACTGTCTCCTTGTTGATCTTCTGTCCTGTCGATCTGTCAATATCTGTGAGTGAAGTATTGAAGTCCCCCAGTACTATTGTGTTGGGGTCTAAGTCTCCCTTTAAGTTTCTTAACAAATATTTAAATAAACCTGTGGCCTGTAATTAGGTGCATATACATTGAGAATTGTTATATCTTCCTGTAGTATTGATCCCTTAATCATTATATAGTGCCCCTCTTTGTCTCTCTTAACAGTTTTTGTGTTAAAGTTTATGTAGTCCGATATTAAGATGGTTACACCCGCTCTTTTTTCATTTCTGTTGGCGTGGTATATCTTGTTCCATCCTTTTATTTTCAGTCTGTATGGATCTTCCTTGGAAAGATGTGTTTCTTGTAGGCAGCAAATAGATGGTTTTTGTTCCTTAACCCAATCAGCCAATCTCTGTCTTTTAACAGGACAGTTTAGACCTTTAACGTTCAATGTGACTATTGATAAGTGGTAAGTTTGCCCTGCCATTTGCCAGATATTTTCTAATGTATGCTTTGAATTCCCTGTGATCTTTTGCCGTGAGGTTCCCTTCGTTTACCTTCTTTCATGTTGATGGTCGTGTTTCTGTGTTTCTGTGTGTAACACGTCTTTAAGTATCTTTTGCAGGGCTGGATGAGTGGCAACAAATTCTTTCAATTTTTGTTTGTTATGAAAGGTCTTTATTTCACCTTCATTCACAAATGAGAGCTTTGCAGGGTATAATATTCTGGGCTGGCAGTTTTTCTCTCTAAGTACCTGGGCTATGTCTCGCCATTCCCTTCTAGCTTGTAGGGTTTCTGTTGAGAAGTCAGCTGTGAGTCTAATTGGAGATCCTCTGAGAGTAATCTGACGTTTCTCTCTTGCACATTTTAGGATCTTTTCTTTTTGCTTCACTGTGGTGAGTTTAATTACAATATGTCGTGCAGAGGATCTCTTTTGGTCATGTTTATTAGGGGTTCTATGAGCTTCCTGGATTAGGATTTCTCTGTCTTTCTCCAAGCCTGGAAAGTTTTCTGCTAGTATCTCCCTAAAAAGGCCTTCTAATCCTTTCTCCCTCTCCATACCTTCAGGAACACCTAGAACCCGAATGTTGGGTTTTTTAATAGTATCCTGTAAATTCCCGACGATATCTTTTAGTTTTCTAATTTCCTCTTCTTGTCTTTGGTTTGACTGTTTCCTCTCCTGTTCTCTGTCTTCTAGGTCCGATATTCTCTCTTCTGCTTCACCCATTCTGGTTTTAAGGCCCTCAAGATTGCTTGTCACTTGATCTATTGAATTCTTCAATTCATTAAGATTTTTTGTCACTATCGTAGCTTCTTGTTCTACTAGTTGTTTCATTTCGTTTTGATTTCTCCGTAGTACTTCATTCTCGCGAGAGAGATTTTCTATCTTATCCATTAAGGATTTCTGTAGTTCAAGAATTTGTTTTTGAGAACTTCTTAATGTTCTTATCAATTCTTTGAGATCTGCTTCTTGCATTTCTTCTATCTCATTATCTTCATAATCCTGACTTGGGGTGTCTTTTCCGTTTGGGGTCATCATAGCGTCTTCCTTGATCTTGCTCCCTCGGAATCTGTTTTTATTTGGCATTTTTTTTTTTTCCCCACACTCTTTCTCTGGGTTGTCAAGGTAACGGAGTTTGTGTGCGCGGTGTGTTCCCAGTTTTTGGATCCCCTTCAGGTTTCTACAGCCTCGGGTTTTTGGTTCCGTCTGCCTCAGTGATGGGCGGGCGGGCGGGCGGGCACGCCTTGTCCCACTGCGTTTAATCTAGCTCGAATTAGCAGGGTGGGTGACGAGAGAGACTAGTGTCTGTGCAGGCTCGCCTCAATTGTGCTGTTTCCCCCGTGGGGGGTCTGCTTCCCCCCGCCAGTGTCTCGGGATCCCTGTATCGGCCCCCGTTCAAGCGCTCAGTTCCAATGGCGACTGTGTTCCGCCCGGCTTCCGGTTCAGCCGGCGGGCGCACGCCGTCCCACTGTGTTCAGTCTAGCTCGAGTGAGCAGGGTGGGCAATGAAAGAGGCTAGTGTCCGTGTGGGCTCGCCTCAATTGTGCTGTTTCCCCCATGGGGGGTCTGCTTCCCCCCGCCAGTGTCTCGGGATCCCTGTATCGGCCCCCGTTCAAGCGCTCAGTTCCAATGGCGACTGTGTTCCGCCCGGCTTCCGGTTCAGCCGGCGGGCGCGCGCCGTCCCACTGCGTTCAGTCCAGCTAGAATTAGCAGGGTGGGCAACGAAAGAGGCTAGTGTCCGTGTGGGCTCGCCTCAATTGTGCTGTTTCCCCCCGGCGTCTGCTTCCCCCCGCCAGTGTCTCGGGATCCCTGTATCGGCTCCCGTTTAAGCGCTCGAATCCAATGGCGACTGTGTTCCGTCCGGTTCCCGTCCCTCCCGGCAGCTCCCGTGCCACTAAGGCACGATTTGCCGTTCGCAAACTTACTTTCCCCTAGGTCCTCTGCGTCTCATTCACTGGGTCCGGAAGAATTTCCACTGCATTTTTTTCCCTGAGATTTTTCCTGAGGCTACAGTAACTCTGTTTTTATTAAACTATCTTTTTGCGGACTGCTAGTGCGCGTCCTCACTATTCCGCCATCTTGGCTCCCTATTGACTTTTATACTCTACTTTCAGCAACAGACAGATCAACCGGATGGAAGATTAAAAAGGAAACAGTAGATTTAATCAATTCTATAGCCCAAAGGGATCTAACAGATATCTACAGAACTTTTCATCCTACACATAAAGAATTTGCATTCTTCCCAGGAGTACATGGAACCTACTCTAGGATTGACCACTCTAGGCCGTAAGCAAGTCTCAGCCAATTCAGAAGAATTGAAATCACATCATGCATCTTCTGAGACTACCATGGAATGAAGCTGGAAATTAGCAAATCAGGAATCCCTAGAGCATATGAAAACACATGGAGATTGAACAACATGCTCCTGATTAAACACTGGGTCATAGAAGAAATCAAAAGAGAAATCAAAAACTTTCTGGAAATAAATGAGGATAACAACACAACATATCAAAACTTATGGCATACAGGAAATAGGAAAGGCACCAAATAAATGAGCTTTCACTGCATCTCAAGGATCTAGAAAAACTGCAGCAAAGCAGACCCCAAACTAGTAGGAGAAGAGAAATAATTAAATAGAGAAGAAATCAACAGAATTGAAAGAAAAAAAACATTAAAAAGGATAGACAAATGAAGAGATGATTTTTTGAAAAAACAAACAACATTGACAAACCATTGGTCCAACTAACTAAAAAAGGAAAAGACCCAAATCAATAAAACCAGAGATGAAAAAGTGAATGTAACAACAGACACCACAGAAATAAAAAGAGTCATCAGAAATTACTACAAAGAGTTGTATGCCAGGGAACAGGGAAATCTATTAGAAATGGATAGATTCTGGACACATGCAACCTACCTAAATTGAACCAGAAAGACATAGAAAACCTAAACAGATCCATAACTCCATAACTGAGACAGAAATTGAATCAGTCATAAAGGCCCTCCCAACAAAGAAAAGCCTAGGACCGGATGGATTCACTGCTGAATTCTACCAGACATTTAAAGAAGAACTAACTCCAATTCTTCTCAAACTATTCAGAAAAATCAAAAAAGAGGGAATCTTCCCAAATTCTTTCTATGAAGCCAGCATCACCTTAATTCCTAAGCCAGAAAAAGATGCAGCATTGAAAGAGAATTACAGACCAATATCCCTCATGAACATAGATGCAAAAATCCTCAATAAAATTCTGGCCAATAGACTGCAACAACACATCAGAAAGATCATCCACCCAGACCAAGTGGGATTTATCCCTGGTATGCAGGGATGGTTCAATGTTTGCAAATCAATGTGATAAACCACATTAACAAATGGCAGAAGAAATACCATATGATTAGCTCAATAGATGCAGAGAAAGCATTTGATAAAATATAGCACCCTTTCTTGATGCAAACTCTAAGCAAATTGGGTATGGAAGGAACTTTCCTCAATACAATCAAAGCCGTTTATGAAAAACCCATGGCCAGCATCCTATTGAATGGGAGAAAGTTGGAAGCATGTCCACTGAGATCTGGTATCAGACAGGGATGCCCACTCTCACCACTGCTATTCAATATAGTTCTAGAAATTGTAGCCAGAGCCATTAGGCAAGAGAAAAAATGAAAGGGATACAAACTGGGAAGGAAGAAGTCAAACTACCCCTCTTTGCAGATGATATGATTCTTTATTTAGGGGATCCAAAGAACTCTACTAAGAGACTACTGGAACTTATAGAAGAGTTTGGCAAAGTAGCAGGATGTAAAATCAATACACAAAAATCAACAGCCTTTATATACACATGCAATTCCTCAGGTGAGAAAGAACTGATAAGATCAATCCCATTCACAATAGCTACAAAAACAATCAAATACCTTGGAATAAACTTAACCAAGGACGTTAAAGATCTCTACAATGAGAATTACAAAATCTTAAAGAAAGAAATAGAAGAGGATACCAAAAAATGGAAAAATCTTCCATGCTCATGGATTGGAAGAATCAATATCATCAAAATGTCCATTCTGCCAAAAGCAATTTATAGATTCAATGCAATACCAATCAAAATACCAAAGACATTCTTCTCAGATCTGGAAAAAATGACGCTGAAATTCATATGGGACACAGGAGACCTCAAGTAGCTAAAGCAATCTTGCACAACAAAAACAAAGCAGGAGATATCACTATACCAGATTTCAGGACATACTACGGGGCATTTGTAATAAAAACAACATGATACTCGTTCATAAACAGATGTATAAACCAATGGAAGAGCATAGAAACACCAGAAATCAATCCAAACATCTACAGCCAAATAATATTTGATCAAGGATCTAAAACAAATTCCTAGAGCAAGGACAGTCTATTCAACAAATGATGCTGAAAAAACTGGATCTCCGCATGCAGAAGCATGAAGCAAGAAACTGCCTTACACCTTACACAAAAATCCACTCAACATGGATTAAAGACTTAAATCTACGACCCGACACCATCAAATAATTAGAGAACATCAGAGAAATGCTGCAAGATATAGGCTCAGGATAAAACTTCTTAGAGAAGACCCTGGAGGCACAGGCAGTCAAAGCCAAAATTAACAATTGGGATCGCATCAAATTGAGAAGTTTCTGTTCTGCAAAAGAAGCAGTCAAGAAAGTGAAGAGGCAACCGACAGAATGGGAAAAAATATTTGCAAACTATGCAACCAATAAAGGATTAATAACCAGAATCTACAAAAAGATCAAGAAACTCCACAACATCAAAATAAACAACCCACTTAAGTGATGGGCCAAGGACCTCAATAGACATTTTTCAAAAGAGGAAATCCAAATGGCCAACAGATACTTGAAAAAATGTTCAGGATCACTAGCTGTCAGGGAAATGCAAATCAAAACCACAATGAGGTTTCACCTCTGCCCGGTGAGAATGGCTCACATTCAGAAATCTACCAACAACGGATGCTGGCGAGGATGTGGGGAAAAAGGGACACTAAGCCACTGTTGGTGGGAATGCAAACTGGTAAAGCCACTATGGAAGTCAGTTTCGATATTCCTCAGAAATCTGAATATAGCCCTACCATACAACCCAGCCATCCCACTCCTTGGAATTTACTCAAAGGAAATTAAATTGGCAAATAAAAGAGCTGTCTGCACCTCAATGTTTATTGTAGCTCAATTCACAATAGCTAAGACATGTAATCAACTTAAATGCCCATCAACAGAAGCTTGGATAAAGAAATTATGGGATATGTGCTCTACAGAATACTATACAGCAGTAAAAAAAAAAATGAAATTTGGTCATTTGCAAAAATGGAGGAATCTGGAAAACACCATGCTGAGTGAGATAAGCCTGTCCCAAAGGGACAAATATCATATGTTCTCCCTGATCAGTGACAACTAACTGTGCACATAAAAGGAAACCTGTTGAAGTGAAATAGGCACTATGAAAAACAATGACTTGATCAGCCCTTGTCCTGACTGTCGAGGAACAACTTACTATTTTATTCCTTTTTGTATTTTTTGTTCTACTTAATATTATTAGTTGAACTCTTTAATTAACATACAATTATTCTTAGGTGTTCAAATTTAACTGAAAAGTGATCCCCATTAAATATAAGAGTGGGAATAAGAGAGGAAGGAGATGTACAGTTCAGCACATGCTCACTTGGACTTACTGCTAATGGTAGAGTTAGAAACATGCCAGGGGATTCCAATTCAATCCCATCAAGGTGGCATGTACCAATGCCATCTCACTAGTCCAAGTGATCAGTTTCATTTCATAATTGATCATAATGATAGGATTAAGTGTCCAAGGGATCACATAAACAAGACTAGTGTCTGCTAATACTAACTGATAGAATTTAAAAGGAGGCCAGCACCATGGCTCAACAGGCTAATCCTCCACCTAGCGGCACCCGCACACCGGGTTCTAGTCCCAGTCAGGGCGTCGGATTCTGTCCCGGTTGCCCCTCTTCCAGGCCAGCTCTCTGTTTTGGCCAGGGAGTGCTGTGGAGGATGGCCCAAGTGCTTGGACCCTGCACCCAATGGGAGACCAGAAGTACCTGGCTCCTTCCTTCAGATTAGTGCTGTGGGTCTGCTGCAGCGCGCGGGCCGCGGCAGCCATTGGAGGGTGAACCAATGGCAAAAAAGACCTTTCTCTCTGTCTCTCTCTCTCTCACTTGTCCACTCTGCCTGTCAAAAAAAATAAAAAAAATTTAAAAATTAAAAAAAATGTTAAAAAAGATTTAAAAAGTAGAGAACAATCCAACATGGGAAGCAGAATACACAGCAGACTCATAGATTGGCAGATGTCCTAAACAGCACTTTGGCCTCAGAATCAGCCCTTAAGGCATTCGGATCCAGCTAAAAAGCCCAGGAGAGTATTTCATGCATGGAAAGCCATGACATTGTGGCAAAAAAAAAGAAAAGAAAAGAAAATGCCCTAAATGAAAGATCTCTGGAGTGAGATCCCAGTGGAAAGAATGGGCCTTCAAAGAAGGAGGTACCTTTCTCTGAAGAGAGGAGAGAACTTCCACTTTGACTATCGCCTTGTCTAAATAAGATTGGAGTTGGCGAACTCAAAAGGCTTGCATAGCCTTAGTAGCTCATGACAAGAGCCTCAGGTGATTACTGATGTCAGAAATAAGAGTGTCAATTGTTAAATCAACAACAGGAGTCATTGTGCACTTACTCCCCATATAGGATCTCTGTCCTTAATGTGTTATACTATGTGAATTAACTGTATAACTAGTACTCAAACAGTACTTTATACTTGGTGTTTCTGTGTGGGTGCAAACTGTTGAAAATTGTATTTAGTATGTACTAAATTGATCTTCTGTATGTAAAGATAATTGAAAATGAATCTTGATGAAGAACAGGATGGGAGAGGGAATGGGAGATGGGATGGTTGTGGGTGGGAGTGTGGTTATGGGGAAAAAAGCCGCTATAATCCAAAAGTTGTACTTTGGAAATTTATATTTATTAAATAAAAGTTTAAAAAAAAACTTCAAAAAAAAGAAAGCCTTTCACCAGTCAGCCTATCCAGAGATTCCGGGCAGGCAATGGTAGGATGCATAGGCCATAGTCCTTCTTGCTTTGGAATCCTTGAGTTGGCTATATTGTGTCTGATCCGTGAGAAAATGGGCCCTGCATCTGAGTCTCCAGGAACCAGACTGTTTCTCAGGTCAGTGCAAGGGAGTGAGAGGAGGGGGGTTGATGAGCTGGTACCTATATGTGCAGGGAGGAGTTCTTAAAGCGAGTTCTCAGGCAAAGACCTGGATATTGGATCCCCAGGGGCCAGCATGGAGGTGAACTCTGAGGGTGGACCTGGTACTGGGTCCATGGAGATGGTAATGTACCTGGATCCTTTGTCCAGTGGTGTGACCCTGGATCCCAGATCCACAGGAGCTGATCTGTTGCTAGGGCAGGCCATGAGCCTGGGTCTACAAGGCCAAACTAGCCCTGGGGTCTGGAGCCTGGGGCCACCTGGATGACCTAGCACTGTGGTATGTGACAAAGCTGGGTCCTCACAACCCTCTTGATCTCTTTTGCAAAAGCATGTCTCTTTCTACTTTTTGCTTCCCAGCCCTGAAGGACATGCAGTACAGAAGATATGAAACTCCTTCCTACCATCTTCAATGTGTCTTCTCTTTCTCTTATTTCTCAATCCCAGCGTTGACATCCTTCTTACCTGGGTTTCTTAGCTTTTCAAAGGTATATTTTGTGAGTGTACTTTTGCTCAGATGGATCTTTCTGTGATGAGAAGGACCCTGGAAATTCCTAATTTCCATCCTGATGATGTCATTCTCATCATTACAAATTCTTAACAATAAATTCAGATGGCATAAAATATGTCTCAGAAAGAGGAATTATCACTAGTTTTTCTTCTTCCAATCTCTAAGAGGTCAATTCTAATGGCAAGTTATCTTTGTATTGGCCAAGATGCAAATGAGAATATCAATAACTAGAGAACTTTTCACAACACTAGCCAATTCCTAAGCTAATGGACTGGATAATTCATTCCATTTAGTAGACTCGCAGTCTGTAGTGATCTAAATTGATCACTTCTAGCTTTTGGCATTGACAAATCAGTTACATTTGTTTTGTAATCTCTGCAAGAGTTATTCTTAGACCTCTTTATAATTTGTTAAATGAAGGGAATAATAGTAGGTTTTTTCTTTCACTTTCTACCATCTGAACTTAATATATCTTCATAGAACCCATGAATTGAAATAAATGTATAAATACTTGGCTTTGTAAAATTCATTCTATAGAATATTTCTCCAAGGAGACAACTAAAAAGACATTTAAAGCAAAGAGGTTTTTTTTTTCTTTTAAAAAGATTGATTTATTTATTTGAAAGAGTTATAAAGAGAGAGAAGCAGACACAAAGACATATCTTCCATTTTATTGTTCTTCCTCAAATGGTCCCAATAGCCATGGCTTAGCCAGGTTGAAGCCAGAAGCCTAGAACCTCATCTGGTTCTCCCACATGGATGGCAGGGGTCCCAGCACTTGAGCCATCTTTTTGTTGCTTTCCCAGGTGCATCAGCAGGGAATTGGATTTGAAGTGGAGCATCAGGGTTGTGCGTCAGTGTCATGAACCACACCACTCAAATGGATGCTGGTGTTGCAGATGGTGGCTTAACCCACTTACACCACAACACCAGGCCCAAAGCATAGGGAAATTTAAAACATTTTTCTCACTCCATGCAATGTACTATAATTCAGAGTTTGCTTTACTACACCTTGAGGGCCAAATTGAAGTTACCACATGATTTTGTAAATGCAGTTGAACTGAAACATAGCTACAATCAATTGTTTACCTGTAGTCTATTGCTACTTTTGCACTATCACAGCTGAGTTGAATGACTGTGACAGAAACTGTGTGGCCTGGAAAGCCTAAAATATTTACAACCCAGTCCATAACAGAAAATGACTGTCTACACAAATCACAAGGCAAGAGAGAATTGTTACTCAGCTGAAGAGACATATACTCAAATTCAGGGTCTGAGATGAATTGTTATTGTACTGAGCCAGATCACAATTTCAGAATGATCAAACTGAAGAAAGGTGTTTGATATCCCAGCAAAACTGACTCACTGGGGCCAATGTCACGTCATCGTGAGTAAAGCTGCTGCTTGCAACATCAGCATCCCATATGGGTGCCAGTTCATGTCTTGGCCGCTCTACTTTGGATCCAGTTCCTTGCTAACAGCCTGGGAAATGCAGTGGAAGATGGCCTAAATGTTTGGGCCTCTGCACCCATGTTTGGAGACCTGAATGAAGCTCCTGATTCGTGGTTTCAGCCTTGCCCATCCCTGGCCATTATGGCCATCTGGGGAGTGAACCAGCATTTGGAAGATTCTTTCTGTCTCTCACTGTAACTCCAACTTTCAAATAAATAAATCTTTAAAAAACACTTACTAAGAAATTAATAAAACACAGATAACTTCTCAGATGTAAAAACACCACAAACATTTTGTGCCATACAAATACTCAAGAAATGACAGGGAAACACATAATAATTTGAATAGTCAAATATGGGGAACTTTGAAGATTTCCAAACCATTGGCTTTGTAAGTTGGTTTCCCTGATTATAGATTACTGCAGTCACCATGCATGTAATTGCAATCAGGGAATATTAAATGAATATCTATAGATTTATAGGGCATGCAAGAGGCTACATTTGAGCAAGTCTGAGTCCAACTTGGGATTTGCAGCTAAACCACTTGATGTAAGGATGCCCAAAGCTGAACAAGTACAGTTCACAGTTCACAACTTGTTCCTCAAAGAACTACCCTTCTTTGAGAAGGCAAGTACAAGCAAGGCAAACTACTGTTCTATTGTATCTAGTGGCTCTATCCAACATCATTTCTTGCTAAATGAATCATATGTGCCAAACTGTCCAAGTCTCTCTGACAAGGCAAGCTTGAACTCATGTTTGAACTGTCAGATAATGAGTTTGTTATTTCGTGGATAGCTACGGGCTAGAATCCTTGGCATGGACCTCATTTACTTAGCTCCAAGTGACCATGATCTATTGTGATCCATTACATAATGTTGTTGTGCATTTGCATACTCTTCTGAATTCATTCAAGACTACTGGCACCGGCTGGCGCCGTGGCTCAACAGGCTAATCCTCTGCCTTGCGGTGCCGGCACACCGGGTTCTAGTCCCGGTCGGGGTGCCGGATTCTGTCCCGGTTGCCCCTCTTGCAGGCCAGCCCTCTGCTGTGGCCCGGGAGTGCAGTGGAGGATGGCCCAAGTGCTTGGGCCCTGCACCCCATGGGAGACCAGGAAAAAGCACCTAGCACGTGGCTCCTGCCATCGGATGAGCGCGGTGCGCCAGCCGCAGCGCACCGTCCGCGGCAGCCATTGGAGGGTGAACCAACGGCAAAGGAAGACCTTTCTCTCTGTCTCTCTCTCTCACTGTCCACTGTGCCTGTCAAAAAAAAAAAAAAAGACTACTGGCACCAATACTCTTATTAAAATAATTCACTAAACAGACATTCATCTCTAACCAAACACATTTCTTCTTTCATTTCAAAAACACTAACCTTATTAAAAAATTATGTAAATCCATGGCTTAGTCTTCTTAGTGCCTTCAGGGTCAATTTTACAATGTTCCAATATAGTGTAGTATTTGTGGGAATGTAAAAGATGGAAATAAGTAAATAAATGCATCCAAACAGAGAAGGTAGAGCCAAAATTTTGGCACTAGTTCAGCTCATTCGTTCCTTAATAAGACATTTTAAACTACTTTTTGTTGTATTTTTGTTCATGGAGATACAGACAGCTTGTGTACTGTTGTTTAGCACTTACAAGGGAAGCAAGGAGACTTTAATAAAGAATAAAGATGTTTTGCATTTATTTAAAAGCAGCAGGTGTTATCTTACGCTTCCAAAATCATTTGGAATGTGTCCTAGGTAAACCCATAGCACTGAAAATCACAGTGTAATAATTTTACATATACTTGACACAATTGAAACAAATTCTGCTGCCACAGTGGTGGGTTATAAATGTGCTGGGCTGGGAACCAGGTAATCTTTGCTACTGTCTTTGTTCCCACGCTATCCACCTTCACAACTTGAGGCACATGGCTTCACCTCCATGGTCTCAGAGGTATCATTTTTTGATTGCTAAGATCCCTTTCAAATATAAAATGTAACAACTGCTTTTATATCTGTGCAAATAAGTTTGGAATTTTAAAACACTTGTTGGGTGTCTTCCACATGGGAAAACAAGGTGGAGATGAGTCTATAATTTTGTATCATCCCAGTAGTTAATGACAAGTCACATGGAATTATCTGGGCCATATAAAAGATTAGGGAATTCTCTTCTCATAATATTTGAAATTTTTTTCCATTTTAGTCATTAATGCCTATTGAAAATAGGCTGGGTAAGAAATTTGATTGATAAATCTTAATTCTAAATCCTACAGCAGCTAAATCTGCAAGTCATAGCAAAGGCTTGATATCTGATCCAGGAGAATGAATTTCTAAATAATCTAACGATTGTTTCAATTTCCATGAATTTTTCAAAAGAAGAAAAATAGCTGTGAGTGTACTAAGATGAAGCTTAATTTGGTGTTACAGGCTTGTTTTTCTGAAACCCAGAAAATTTTTTCTTGAACTGTTTTCTAGAATTACACCAGATCTGTAATTCTTTTTTCTGATTTATGAAATGACATCTCCCTAAGCATGACATGGACTGTGAATCTGTCTAAAATAGTGAGTTGATGGACCACAGTGAACAAGTCTGTTGGGTCAATTTGCCATCACAGGCCAATAAACCCTGCTGCATCAGGAAGAGCAGCCCAAACACAGCTAAGCACCTCTAATTATTCTTGCTCTTCCTGCCCATTTCATTTACCTTCTTGATGTCTTTTGTCTCCCTGCAACATAGAAACCTATCAGGCGGAGGACATGGGCAGATATTTTTTGAGTTGCCTGTCAGCTTCACTTTTGAAGAAGAGCTTAGAAACAGCCATGCCTGCTTGGTATGCAACCACATCAAATGAGTGACTACTTTTTCTCTCTCACTACTGAATCCCAACAAACTGTTGGGTACTATTAGCAACACATGATGCTGCCAATAACTTATAATTAGAAGAATATCAGCATTGTCACTCCTAGCTCTTAACTAAAATATACAATTCTGCAATTATCAGTACAAATATTGAAAATTAGGGGGTATAGTGACATATTCACTTTCCTCAAACCATTATCCTTCTTAGATTCTCCAGATAATATTTTCCACATAGCTTCCAGTAACCCATGCAATTGACATAAAGTAACATTTCCAGATTCAGGGTTTAAAACAACTCCTTTTATTCATGTGGAAAGTTATAAATTTAAATCTTGTTGAGGTTTAATAACACTTAGAAGGGTGGTTCATATAGTTCTTTTTGGGATGTATATGATTAAGCAAAATAATGATTCAAACCACTGTTTTAAATATCACAAGTTAATTTTTTAATGTTAAACTAAAGAATCTACTTTTCCTAATACGCAGTGTGTTGGATTTATGATTCTCAGCCTAACATTGGTTTTAACTCTGAATGCACTCATTTGAGTTTTTTTTTTTCCAAATTTGAATGAGTAACCTTTAATGAGGCATCTCAATGTTGATTAAAGTATTATTCCATGAGTGCAGACCTATACTCGCAGAGTCACGTATGAGACAGACATGTGAGGCCATTTGAACTGTGATAATTACTCTTTTCATGAGTGAACCTCTACAGTTCACAATGCCTACTAGCCCTCTGTGCTGATTTGCTTCTTCAGCAGATGGGTTTCAGGTCTCTTGGCTGTCTCAGACAGCATCGCTCTACCCAGTCCCTTACTGAAGGAGTCAGTGAGACCAACACTCAACACCATGCAAATTCTGCCCTAGTAAGACAAGACACAAATTCCACTTGAGGATATCTGCCTTACTACACATAACAGCCAAAGAACCAGTGGCACATAGGCTACACACAAAGACCAGTCTGAAATAGCATTCTCCTCAATTTTCAGGTGCTTCATTCCCTTGCAAACTGTAAGTGATGTCCTCCATAGAACAGCAGGTTCTCCAGAGGCTAGCCAGGGATCATGAGTCCAGTCACACATGGCTGTTAGATAACAGTATTTAAGTCTGAAAACTCTAGATTAACTGTCCCCTTTGTCCATTCCTGTGTCTCCTCTACTTTTCCTAAGTAAAATATCCCTGCATAGATTCTGCAAGCTGGCTTCCTGGAACTTGGGATCAGAGATCTGAACTCCGTGATCTCACTCACCAGGCCACAGTTAGAGGGAAGATCCTACTATGAAACAAAGGAGACATGGAGCTAAGCAGTCTGCAAAAGTGATTTTAGAGTACAACTCTACCAATCCATTTTCAGCTAAAACTTCAGACACTTTTTTAAAGCATCAGTTGGACCACAGTCACCATACAAAGATGGGATCATTTAAATAATAATAGGAGGAATCTGTTGATGTACTAAGAATTCTTCTTGAATGTTCTGAAACTTTTGTGACTTAATACGACAAGAACAGAGGAGGAGATACCATAGCCTCCTGGTCATACCATATTGAAGTGGTGTTTTGATGGCTCATTCAGTACCCCTTCAGTGCCTCATGTTTTTCTCAGACCCAAAGATTCTGCCAAACCTAAAAGGCAGCTTCATATTCAAGCAAGACAAACAGCATGGCAGGGAAAAATTAGCGGTATATTTTGATTTGGACCCTTGAGAATAAAATATTTTCAACAAGACCCAAGATAATGAATATATTTAATTGAGAAGAATGGTGTTTTTTCTTTGTTTATTCTCAACAACATAAAGCACAGACCTCTGTTCTTACCATGAAGAGTCTTGAATTTTTCTCTTTTCTAAATAAGCATAGTGAAAGGTTGTGGTTTCCCTAGCAACAGGTGACTTCTTTCTTATTTTTCTTTTCTTTTTAGGAGGGGAAACCATACTTTGGGTATATAAAGAGCCTTTCATCCCTAGGTAACAAAGCATTTTATGGCTAAATTGTCACCCTGCCCCAGAAAAGTAGATAAACAGCATCCCCCACACACTTTACAGATGGAGGAGGGAAATGGCTGCTGGGCACATAGCTGTAGTAGGCATCTTTGCTCTGCCCTGCGCTTTGCTAATCTTCATCAGCAGCCCGGTAAGAATTTTCCTAAGGGCATGGCAGAAATACCTGAAGGCAACCCCTCTCCCTTGTGTGAAGGCAGTGGCTGATTAACCTCTAATAGAATTTAACAAAGGTGGTGGGATGTCACTATTATTATTAAATTAAATTGTGTGTTGCTTCATCACAGCACACAGGAGAGGGACACCTCTGCTGCCCTTCAAAAGGCAACAGCCCTAATGTGAACTTACTGTAGAGCCACATGGAAGACCTTCAAGAAATGAGCCCAATCTCCAGCCAACAGTCATTAAGAAGTCAGGAGAAATGAACAACACTTATTGAGCTCCTTATGTATTCTGGGTATTAATCCTTTCGTAGATGTATACTCTGCAAATATTTTCTCCCATCTCCTCTTTACTGAGTGTTTGCTGTGCAGAAGCTTCTTGGGGCGATGTAATATCATCCTTCTATTTTAGCTTTTATTGCTTCTGCTTCTGGGGTAAAACCCAAGAAGTCTTTGTCTAGGCCAATGTCTTGCCATGTTTCCCCTATGTTTTACTCTAGTGAATTGATGGTTTCAGGTCCTAGGATTAATCTTTGATCTGTTATGAGTTGATTTTTGTATAGGTTGTAAGGTAGGGATCTTGTTACATACTTCCACATTCAAAGATCCAACTATCCCATCATTTGTTGAAGAGCTAGTCCTTTCTCCAGGGAGTGATTTAAGCTCATGTGTCAGGTATCAGTTGATTGTACGTGTGTGGGTCATTTTCCAGGGTTTCTAATCTGATGCATTGGTCTACATGTCCATTTTTGTGCCAGTACTAGGCTGCTTTGATTATAAATGCCCTGTAATATCTCTTGAAATCTGGTACTGTGATGCCTCTGGCTTTGTTTTTATTTTTCAAGATTGTTTTAGCTATTGGGAGCTACTTTTAAAGAGCTGTATTTTGGCTCAAGTTTCTAGAGTTAGAAAGTCCAGACAGCTCGATACAGGTTCTGGATAGGTCCACCATAGGCTGCATCACATCATGACATGTGTATCTCTCTGTCTGTGTGATATCTCTCTCCCTCCTTATAAAGTCATCAAGATTCAATCATGGGGGCTCTACCCTAATGGCTTATTCTATTCTGGTCACTTTCAAAAGTACTGTCTCTAAACATCATAGTTGTTTTTAAACACATTGATGACATTAGCATGAGACTTTGGAGATTAAACTTATGAGTTTGGGGACAAATCATATTCAAACAAGAGTAAGCAGGAAGTAAATTAGGTCAGGGAATCAAACCTAGGTCAAATAACAAAGTCTATAAGCAGATCAGAGATGGGGTATAAAATCTTTCAATCACTGCAGAATCATAGATCATAGAATACGTACAGTGAGAACCAAAAAGGTGTCATTTCTTTTTTAAAATTTTATTTAATGTATACAAATTTCATATATTTCATATATACAGATTGAGGAACATAGTGATACTTCCTACCTACCCTCTCTCCCACCCATACTTCTACCCTTCTTCCTCCTCTCTCTCCTATTTCCACTCTTAATTTTTGCACAGATCTATTCTCAGTTTACTTTACACTCATAAGATTAAACCCCATGCTAAGTATAGAGTTCAAGAAGTAGTATGAAGAAGAAAAACAAAACACTGTTCCTCCACAGTAAATATAGGGCTATAAACAATCATCAAATGAAAATTTAACTCCAGTACATTACATTTTAGGTATTCTGTCAGTTACCACAGGTCAGAGAAAACATATAGATAGTGTGTCCTGCATTGGTGAATCTAACAGCCATAAATGTGCAATTGACCACCTGCAGATATGGTCTTGGATTGTAGAAAATGTAAGAGGCATGGTCCAAATTTGAGAATTATCTAAATCAGAACAGTTCTTTGACCAAATAGAAGATATTGCCATTAGAGAACAAACTGTTAGCATTTTCTCTGCCCTTAAGGTAGGTTTCTAGAAAGAAGCCCTGATGGGACCGGGAAAGTGGCATGAACTCTGTTAATAGGCATGAACAACTGGATTCATCCACACTTCCCTCTCTGGACTACAGCTTTCTCCTGGAGTGACCAAGAGCAAAATAATTTCAATAGACATGGAGTTGGCAACTAGAAGCAATTCACCAGGGCACTTCTCATGAAGACTCACTTGTATTTATGATATTTCCACGTTTGCATTTATGAAATGTCTGACTTATGTATGTTTTTCCATGCATGAATACACAGAGGCACACAACATTTTTTAAATTGATAACAAAAATTTTTAATATTTATAGAGTACCATGTGATGATTCAATACATGTACACATCTCATAATGTCCAAATCAGGGTAGGAATATCTATATCCTCAAACAATTTTCACATCTTTGTGATAAAAGCATTCAAAATTCAATCTTCTAGCTTCTGGAAATATACATCATCTATACTCACCATACTATGCAATAGAAACCAGAACGTATAACTTCTCTCCAACTGTAACTTATCATTAATTAATCAACCTCTCCCCTCTTATCCCTACCACCTACTCCCCCCAGTCTCTGGTAACCACCATTCTTCTTTCAACTTCTATGGGGCAAGCTTCTTTAGACTCCACATAGAAGTGAGATCATGCAGCACTCGTCATTCTGCATCTGGCTTATTTTACTGAACATGATAACCCTGATTTCAGCTATGTGGTCACAAATGACAGGATCCCATCTTTTTGTGACTGAATAGTATTGTATTGTGTGTGTGTGTATCTGTGTGTGCATCCCACATTTTCTCTACCCATTCATAAAACTATACTTTGAATGAATGACAAACTAAAAAATCAAATACATTTCCATTCCCACTAATAATGCTTAATTATGGCATGTAGAGTAATTAAGCACTCAATAAATTAGATGCCCTGGTAGGTGTAACACAAACTAAAGACTATCAATCTCTTAAAAAAACAAAATTCTGATTTTTCTCCATGGTGAGAACTTTGATGTATTTCAGTTTCTGAGAAAAATCCTCCTCTTTTCTTTTACATTTCATGTCGTGCTTGTTCTCTAAGCTTATACTTGGGATCTGAAGTCATCTCCCGTAGAAGCAGAGCCAAAGGATGCATTCATGTGCAAGTGACTTTCAGACAGTGCACTTGAGAGGAACCAGTAGGGAATGGAAGGGAGCAGAGTAGGGACATGGAAGAAGCCAGGCACAGAAGTGGATCTCCTGGGAAACCAGATTCAATCTGAGCCATGACGAGTTCTAAAGCCTGACTGATACCCACAACTTTGGCTTCAGGAGAGGTGACTAGGATGTTGTTTTTGCACATCTGTCGACCACTGGCTGTGGCTGGAGGTTGTCTGTAGGGCTGGAGTAACTGCCCCAGAATTTTTAAGCTATGCGGGTCCCACTGGTGGATGAGAATTCTTCAAAGAAGAGTGCAGCTCATAAGATGTGTGTCGATAGCAGCCAAAACTGTGAGCTACACCAGTCCAGGAAGGAGGATTTGGTGGGAAACCAGGAACTTCCACCATTTACTGTGCTTATCATGGATGCAGCACTGTCCACATCATGGTAGGAACCTTCTTTTTTAAGATTTTATTTATTTATTTGAGAGGTAGAGCTACAGACACAGAGAGGTAGAGACAGAGAGAAAGGTCTTCCATCCGCTGGTTCACTCCCCAAATGGCCGCAACAGCCAGAGCTGCGTCAGTCTGAAGCCAGGATCCAGGTGCTTCTTCCCGGTCTTCCATGTGGGTGCAGGGGCCCAGGGACATGGGCCATCTTCTACTGCTTGGTGGGAACCTTCTTTAAAGACCCACCAGTCAAGTAGATTACCTAAGTGAGGTGGTTTAGAAGACACACTGTCCCTCTCAGGATGCTGAGCATACTCCAACTCATACTTCCTTAGATTAGATATTGCTGTCTTTAAACAACTCTCACATGTAATGAAAATTCAGAGGCAAGGTAAGATCTTTAACCTTAAATGAGAATTTGTTTCTCAGAGGTGGGATGTCCTTAATTCGTGATCTTAAAGAGGGGGAGGAGCACAGTGTCAATAGTTGGGGTGCAGGAACCCAACAAGAAAGACAGGGGCCACCCAAGACACCCTTGTCTCATCTCCCCAGTTTTCCCAAGGCTAGCATTGACGACCCTAACTTCTACACCTTCAACTCTGGCAAGCTGAGTTACACACTATACACTCAGATAACCACAGTTGCAGTATAGGTTGACTATATTAATAAGGCTGAGAACACACTTGGGACAACAGAGAAGCAGCAGAAAAAGTTTTTTCTGCATGCTAGAAGCAACAAAACTGTTTGCACGTGAAAAAAACTCTCATATGACTCATGGAGGGAAAAAAAAAAGCAAACCAGAGAATATGGGGAAAAAACAATAGATAGAACCAAAGGTGTTCATAATCATAACTAGTGATTTTGAACAATCACAAAATAAATGGGAAGTCAAAAAAGTCATTTGGGAAACTTTTTAAGGTTCTTACATGTTTAACTAGATTCTTGTTTAATTGATTTATGGTTGTGTGGATATTTCTACATGATGCTAAATGCATGAATGAAAAAATAAACACTAATCTGCCTGGACACTGTAACATACAATGCCAGAAATTTCCAATGGGTGAATGATGATGTGTGCAATGTATATGTAAACTACTTTACTGTGCTTAACAAACAGAATTTGTAGTTTTTATGACACTGTCAGATGTATTGTTCTCATCTGATTATTGCAACATTCTTCTATTATCATTTTCTTATGGATGAAGCATCTGAGGCTTGGCAATATTTAACAACCAACTCAAGATTACACAGGTAATAAGAAACAGCCAGAATGAAAATAGCAGTTTTCTGAAAAGAAGACAACTCCTTTATCAGAGATATCAACTGTAATTAAGATATTGAAACAAGGAATTAAATAACTCACTTTCAATGAGTAACAAGAAATCAACATAGTTAAAATATATAATATATATAATAGTCTTCACTACAGTCATCCTCATCAGGATATTATTTTTATAATTTTGAAATGAGAAAAGGAAGGGACGAATGAACATACACACACACACACACACACATATATACACAGAGAGAGAGAGAGAGAGAGAGAGAGAGAGAGAGAAATAGAATATTTGAAATAACTAGGTAAAATATAGTTAACTACATATTTGAATGGAACCTTAGTTTTTTAGATTGAAAAAAATGTTTTTCCCCAAAATCCACTTCTAGGCAGCATGTTCAAAACACAAATGTCAAAAATTTTATTTCTTATTCATACATAAATTTTGCATGCCAAGGTTCTTCCATATTATTATTCAGTCCAATGGCAACTGCTCCTCTTCCAGGTTGTCAAGTTCATTTATTTTTGGTTATCACAATCTGTTCATATTTTTCCAATTCATTCTTTGATTAAACGAGAAAAGCTATCAATTAAATCTTATTTTGGAAATGAGCAGCCAGTCCAAAGAAAGCATCTGTAACGCTTCATAATACTGTTCACAAGTGATTTTATGTCCTGCTGTTCACTCAAAGTGCTAGATCAACTTACTCATTTGAACATAAGACAATGTATCTCTTTTTTTTTTACCAATTTTAAAACATGTATTTTCACAACTCAAAATTCTTCTGATTAGTTCTGGAGAAGAAAATATCACCTTCTGGAGGAAAAGTAGAGTGAAGAGAATCCCAAATGACTATCGCATGAGTCATTCCTTCCAAACTTTCAAATGCCTTTCCCTGCAGTTTGCTCTTTCTGCTTAGCACACATGCTCTTTTCCTTCCTGGTTTCTGTTATGAATTTCCTCCTGAAAGTGCGCTCTGTAGGTATTTCAGAAACCAATGCCAAGTACATGGAACCCTTCTACAGATATCAATAAAGTATGTACACATTTAAAAACCCAGATCATAAATTACAATTCCTTGAAGACATCTGACACATTGTATTAAAAATTACCATTTAAGGGGCTGGCACTGTGGTGTGGTGGGTAAAGCCCCCACCTACAGTGCCAGCATCCCATACAAGCATAGGTTCTAGACCTGGCAGCTCCACTTCTAATCCAGCTCTCAGCTGTGGCCTGGGAAAGCAGTGGAAGATGGCCCAAGTTCTCGGGCCCCTGCACCCACGTCCAAAGCCACTTTTACATTTTCAGATACTGTTATACCAACTACCCCACTTCTGATACCAAAATTGTCATTATGTTTCTACAGAAAAACAGAGTCATGATGCATATGGGCATACATACAAACACACACACATATATAGACACACATTCATAGAGGCTAAAAAAGTCCATAGTTCCATGGTGGCTATGCAAAATCTGAAGAACCAGCAAATGTGGTATCATGGTTAAGTTCAAGAATCCAAGAGCATCAGAAGTAGGGAGATCAACAGAACAGCACACAGTCCAATAGCCCCTGAAAGGTCACTGGTGCCAGCCTCACAGTCCAAAGGCAAAAGAGCCCTGAGTCTGACGTCCAAGTGAAGAGTGAGAGAAATCCCACTCTGGAGTAAAGAGGGAGGGGTCTCTCTTCTCCCCAATTCTGTTCTCCACGCATCCAGTCAACTGGAAGATGCCCACCCTCACGGAGGGCAGGTCTTCCATTCATGACAACCCCCATGCCAATCACCTCTGAGAACGTCCGCACAGACATCCCTCGAAGTAAGGCTTGACCAGTTCTCTTGGCATCCCTCAAAGCCGTCAGATTTGTCCCCCAATAACCATAACGATTGCCACATTCCAAAAAACCATTTATTCTTTCACTTATCAGCATGCTCTAACCTACTGAAATAGCATTCCTCTTATGACTTTAAGCAAGTTCTCTTTTGTACCAATTAAAAATGAGAAAAATTTAAAATACTCATTTTAGCTAAAGAAGAAAAGACATTTAGATGAGCACATTGACTTGCTGTGACAAGACTTGATCTGTATTTTTAAAATACGGCAGAAATTTCTACCAACCAGTTTTCTTCCACTAAAAAGGCAGTCTAGGAACAAGTGCCCACTATAAGAAGTGAAGAGAAAAGCTTAGACATCTTTTTTGAGTGACCAGGAATATGATACAGCAAATATTTTAACTTATCTTCTCAAGTCTGTTATTCCTATCACTAAATCTTTAACATTCAGGCTTGTATTATGTGAATTCCAATCATACGGAAACTATAGAATTTTATATATATTTTATATAATATGTAATATGTAATACATATGTAATTATATAGTTTCTAAATATATATTCTATATATATAATTCTATAGTTTCTCTATGATTGAAATTTGATATATATATGACCATATTTTTAAACCTTAATACTTTAGCATATTTTCCTGAGTTTTTAAGCAATTATATATATCAAAAACAATTAAAGTCTACAATTTATCTCTACACTTATCCATTCCCTTCTTCCCCTCTCTAGATATAACTTCTGCCCTCCATTTGGTACTCACCATTCTTGTACATATTTTAATAATTGTGCTACACATGTATATCTACAATATTTATCATATTTTAAATTGTATAATGTATATTAAAATTGTACCGGCCGGCGCCGTGGCTCAACAGGCTAATCCTCCGCCTAGCGGCGCCGGCACACCGGGTTCTAGTCCCGGTCGGGGCACCGGATTCTGTCCCGGTTGCCCCTCTTCCAGGCCAGCCCTCTGCTGTGGCCCAGGAGTGCAGTGGAGGATGGCCCAGGTGCTTGGGCCCTGCACCCCATGGGGAGACCAGGAAAAGCACCTGGCTCCTGGCTCCTGCCATCGGACGAGCGCGGTGCGCCGGCCGCAGCGTGCCGACCGCGGCGGCCATTGGAGGGTGAACCAACGGCAAAAGGAAGACCTTTCTCTCTGTCTCTCTCTCTCACTGTCCACTCTGCCTGTCAAAAAAAAAAAAAAAAATTGTACCTATTATCCCTCAATTTGCATTTTTGATTCTTCATATTCTTTATGAGAATCACTAATGTAGATATGTATAAAACTATCATTTACTCTAACCACTGAATAGTATTCTATTGTATAAAAATAAAATTTATATTGTCTAAGTTTTTTTCTCTTTTGTTTTTTAATTTTTTATTAGGGTGAACAGATTTCACATAATTCATATATACAGATTTGAAAACATAGTGATGCGTCCCACCTAGCCTCCCTCCTGCCCCTGCTCCCGCCCTCCCTCCTCTTTCCTTATTCCCTCTCTTCATTTTTACAATGGTCTACTTTCAGTCTATTTTATACTCATAAGATTAATCCTACACGAAGTAAAGAGGTCAACAAGTAGTAAGAAAAAAAAATCACTGCTCCTCAACAGCAGAGACAAAGGCTATAAACAATCATCGAATCTCAGAATGTGAATTTCATTTCTACACATTACATTTTTAGTATTCTGTTACCAGAGACCAGGGAAAATATTCGGTGTTTTTGTCTTTTTGGAACTGGCTTATTTCACTAAATATAATGGTTTCCAGTTACCAGTTACATTCATTTTGTTGCAAAAGACAGGATTTCATTTTTTTGTATGGCTGAGCAGTATTCTATACTATATATGCACAATTTCTTTATCCAGTCTTCAGTTGATGAACATCTGGGTTGATCCCATATCTTAGCTATTGTGAATTGAGCTACTACAAACATAGGAGTACAAATAACTCCTTCATATGCTTATTTAATTTACCCCAAGGAAGTTTTTCTCTTTTAAAAACCTTGCTTCCACTGTATTACTTAATATGTATTCATGGAATTTGCTTCAGGGCTGGAGTTGTGGCATAGATGGTAAAACTGCCATCTTGGATGCCAGCATCCCATATAGACACTGGTTCAAGTCCCAGCTGCTCCATTTCCAATCCAGCTCCTTGCTGATGTGCCTGGGAAAGCAGCAGAGAATAGCCCAAGTGCTTGGGCCCCTGCACCCACATGAGGGACCTGGAGGTAGCTCCTGGCTCCTGGCTTCAGTCTGGCCCAGCCCTGGCTCTGTGGCCATTTGGGGAGGGAAACAGAGGATAGAATATCTCTCTCTCCCTCTCCCTCTCCCTCTCCCTCTCCCTCTCCCTCTCCCTCTCCCTCTCCTCTCTCTCTGTAGTTCTGCCTTTCAAATAATAAATCTTTAAAAAAAACATGTTTCATTGAAAGTTATTGCCACCTATTTCCTTATGTATCTGAATCTATGCAGGGAAATTTCTATGCTGAATGTTTGAATATCTTGAAAACATGATCAAATTATTTTCCGAAATGGTTGTATTAAGCTATGCTCTCCATGAGAATATCTGTCCCTTCAATATTTAATGTTTCCAGACTTTCAAAAAAGTTTTATTTATTTTTATTTATTTGAAAGGCAGAGAGAGATGGAGAGAGATAGTTGCCATCTATTGGTTCACTCCCCAAATGCCTGGGCTTGGCTTGTGGGTTAAAGCCCCAGCCTGCAACACTATCCTCCATATGGGCGCATGTTGGAGTCTCAGCTGCTCCACTTTCAATCCAGCTCCCAGCTAATGCACCTGGGAAAGCAGAGGAAGATGGCCGAAGTGCTTGGGCGCCTGCACCCATGTGGGAAACCCTGAGAAAGCTTCTGGCTCCTGGCTTCAGCCTGGCCCAGCCCCAGCCATCTCAGCCATTTGGCGAGTGAACCAGTGGATGGAAGATCTCTCTGCATCTCCTTCTCTTTAATTGTTTATAGATTCTAGACACCACTATACTATTCTGTTGGAAATTTTCCTCAAAATGCAACTTGTCTTTGATTATAACATCTACTGAAATGTATAAATGTATTTTAATGTAAATTCTCACTTTAACTTTTTGTATTTTATTTAAGAAAGACTCCTTTATGCCAAAATCATGATTTTCTCCAACAACTTTACTAAATGTTTTACAGGGTTGCTTTTTCACATTCCAGCTTTAAATCTACCTGAAGTTAATTTATGTATACTGTGAGACAGGGATTTAATTTCATTGTCCCGATCATCATAGCACCACGTGTTGAATGCATCATCTGTCCTCCATGGATCTGTAATAACACCTCTACAGGTTATAAAGTTTCTTCATGTGAATTGGCCTTATTTTAACAACCAGTTATATTAGTTTATTGGGTAGTCTGGTATTCAAACTGTGATTCAATTTGCCTTTCTTTTTTACAGCTTCATCACAAGTCTTCATAGCTGCTGAGATGAATCCACACCAATTACATTAATACATTTGTATAGTGATTCTTAACCCTTTACTGGTACATGAGAATTCTGAGTCAGCTTTTTATTTTCTCACATAAAGTCACAAAAACCGGGATGGAACCTGGCCTGGCAGTGACGACACCAGATAAGTTGCCCTTATCCCACACCCAAGTGTCCCACTTTGATACCTTCCTTCACATCCTGGCTCCAGCTTCCTGCTAATGTGGATCCCAGGAGGCAGCAGTGATGTCTGAAGGAATTAGGTTACTGCCATGCACAGAGCAGACCAGATGGATCCTAGCTCCTAGCTTCAACTCAGCCCAGCTCAAGCTGCTGAAGACACCGGTAGAGTGAACAAGCACATAAAAGTGCTCTCTCTGACTCTTCAGTGAGTGTTTTCCGAAACATCACAAAAATTCTACTGGGATTGTAAGTAGCACTGTATTAAAATTAAGCTTAGTTAGGAGATAAGTGACATGGTTGTTCTTTTGAATTTTCCAATTTAAAAATGTACGGTTCCTGTTATTCATGTTTTAATATATCTTCAGAGTTTTATCATTTTCTCTATAAAAGTCTAAGACCTCATTTGTTATATTTTACCTAGATATCTGTATTTTCTGTCCTTTAAACATTACACTTTCAAATAATATCTTTTATTTTACTATTGAATGACGTTGTGATTAACTTTTGTGTATTTTCTGATCTCTCTTATGTAGTTTTAATTTTGTATTTTTTTATTTCAAAAGTTGTATTTACTTTGTAAAAGATTCCCACACTATTTATTTATTATGCCTGACCTACAGGGCTGGTTAAAATGTCCCATGCAATTTGATTAGAACCAAAGATAGCATCCTCCCCTGGCTCCTGATGTGACTTGGAGAACTTCTAACAACAACACTTTCTCTGGATATCTGGTAGATGAGTATGGCATTTAGTCTGGTATTTGGCAGGAATACAGGTTACTTGTGTCTTTCTCTGCCTACTTTTCTGTGAGTTTTCATTTTGAATAGGTCTGAGAAATTTCATCAGATGCCTCCTCTTCTCTGTGGTAAAGTTACATAGTCTTTCTATGTATCATTTGGGTTAATTATATTAATATATTTTTCTTTCCACCTGTCTTTCTTTTTTATTGCTTCCTGTATTTCTTTTTCTTTGAGGCAGAGAGACAGAAAGACAAAGAGCCAGGCTGCACAGAGAGCTGGTTCACTCCCCACAAGGTGGCGACTTGTGCAGGCCAAAGTTAAGAGCTGGTTACCCAAACAGCGAGTGTAAGGGACCCAACTGCTTGAGCCACCATCTGCCACCTCCCAGGGGGTACATTAGCAGGGAGCTGGAACTGGGAGCAGGGCTGGGACTGATCTCCAGGACTCCAACATGGGAGATGAGCATCTCAGTGGGTGGCTTAACTGCTACACCAAATTCCTGTGAATCCACTTGCCAAGGATGCTTATCTTAAAGTATTTTAATATAAATATTCTAAAATTAATTACTTGATTTTAGTTAAAAAAATCTGTAATGGAATGATGTGCATATTTTTTTCTGCACTTTTAATACAAAATTATATTCCCTCATAGTTTACCTATGATTATCTCTTCTTTGGACATAATAGACTAAGATATTTAGGTCTGACTTCTGGTTGAAGAAGACAAGTTGAAGAAGTTCCCTCTCCAAATAGATTTGCTGTAGATGTGGAAAATAACTGTCACAGAAGAGTAGACTGACCATATTCTACGTCAACTGCAGAAGTCAGGAGGAAACACTAGTGCCTGGACGGAGGCCTGAACTCTCAGGAAGTGTGGATGACAGGTGCATCTGGCGTCGGGGAGAAGGCATGACGAAAGGCAAATGTAAACTCAGAGTGGAAAATATGGATGTGCAATTCTGAAGTGGATTGAAAATGACCTTGTGCAATGGTTTCCTTCATAGCAGTCGAAAGGCTGGGAATGTGCTATTAGCAGGGAATAAGACACAAAGCAGGGAGCTGTATGAGAAACGGAGGCATTTAGATTGAAAAGTCACGGAGAAATCACGGGAGCCACCGACTTCTGCGTAAGTAGGTTTAAGAACGCTGGCAGCAAAGATCCTACACACCACGCAGGAGGATGTAAGAGGATTATTCATGGTTTTACCAAAAATAATTTTGAATTTCTGTTTAAAAATCAGTGAATCTTTTAGTGTGATTCTATCCCCAGGTAATAATTGGGGACATCGCTAAAACGTTTCTCCTTGCTTATCTGAAAATAAAATTTAAGAAAATAAGCATATTACACTTTTGTTTGCTAAATTAGAGATTTCTATTTGTTTAGAGAACCTGATGAGCCCAAGGCAAAACAATACGACAGTAGGTATCCCTCAACCGTACGCCCTTTAAGGGAACAATCCATGTGTAACGCATTTCCTATCAGCTCTTTTTCCTTTTTTTAAGAAAAGAGACAGAGAAACAGGGAGAGACAGAGTTCCTATATACTGTTTCACTCCCCAAATAACTGAAATGGCCAGCACTGGGCCAGCCCAAAGCCAAGAGCTGGGCACTGAATCCAGGTCTCCCTGGCAGGGACCCAAGTAGTTGAGCCGTCACCAAAGCCTCCCAAGGTGTTGGTTGGCTTGAAGCCAGAATTGGCAGTGGAGCTGGAACTTGAGCCCAGGCACTCAGACATAATGCAGGTGTCCCATCTTCACTGCTAAGTCAGAAATAAGGCCTCACATCAGCTTTTCAATGGCTCACTTTGTTTTCCTTTTCAGGATTCAATAAATGTGAGATTCCATTACTCAGCAGTAGAAACTGTTAATACTTTTATTGAAGCAACTTACGCGTCCCCTTTTTGTGCATTTAAACTACATAGTGCACATCTCCAAGTAGCAATGCCTCGTGCTCTTGTTTCTTCACCTTGCAAACCCAATGTTTCTACCATTTTTTCTAGAAAGATAATAAAATAGAAGCCAGTATGGAAAAATGTAGAGCAAATTCATGCTACTCTGTTGACTTTATTATTATTTTATGCTTTGAAGTTTGCTGTCAATCTTTCTGCTAATTGGCTCTTTTTCTCTTCTGTGTTTTTTTGAGATGGAATTTACATAACATAAAATTAATCATTTTAAAGTAAACAATTCCGTGGCATTAAGTGCTTTCAAAATGTTCTGCAATCAATACCTCTAAGTTAGCTTATAATTCAATACTGCTTAATTAACTAACTAATTAATTGATATTCCCATCAATGTGGATTGCTATTCAATTCTACTTCAGACTGACATTTGAGTTGCACTTGGTTATTACTATTGTAAGGAACAATGATGCTTGAGTATTTCTGCACATCACCAAATTGCAGAAATTAGATCATGAAAAGCGTATTTGTTTACAATAAGACCCCAACCAAAAAGGCAGGGGTTCTGACCCGCCCCCATCCCAATTCACTAAAACATTCTTTTTCTATCCCAGCTTCTGCAGTCAGGAGACTATCTAATAAGGGACACCAAAGTGTCTTTTGTTGGTTTTGCTTAAAATTCTAAGATACGCAGTTCTTAAAAGAATTTGCCAAGAAAAGACTGAAACTGGTTTTCAGCAAGATGCTGGCAAGGAGCTTGGGCATTGTCTAGATATTTATTAGAATGTGCTTCACGGAATCAGAAGATGGCGGGATAGCGAGGGGTCTTTCTGCTCTAGTCTAGGGGAGGATAGTTAAAAGAAAAAGTTAGGAGAGTGCAATCCCAGAGAAGGGTTAGGGACAAAACAGCAGAGGAAACTCCACACTAACAGCGAGACACTGTAGACCTACGTGGAAGGTATGGATGCGCACAGCTTGGGACTCCAGCAGCCAAGAGCCTCAGCACCAGCTTTGGAATGAGGTGAGACCAGACTGCAGAAGCCCAAGCCAGTGGTGATAAAGCTGCAGGAAGAGCTTGGAGGGGGGCAGGGTACATGCCAACCTAGAGAGAAAAAAATGGGGGCACGTTTCTATTCTCCCCTGACTACGCAGCACTGGCATCCTGTTACTAGCCAAGAGAAGGCGAGTGCCCTTTTGGACATACGTAACAGCTGTGCCAGCTTGTGTCTGCATGCCCAGCAACCAGCCAAGAGGAGATCCATGAGTACGGCTGGGAGAATTAAAGGAGGCTGGGTGCTCGAGACTGTGGGATCTTTGTGTGCCAGGACTGTAAAAATACTGCAGTTGTGTGAGAGAGTGCAGGGTGTGGGGTGTGCAGGGTGTGTCTGGGAGTTGGGGCAGTCACCATGGGCAGCTCCACATGCTTGGGGCTCCCTGATTCCCTGGTGAAGGACATTGCTGCAAGATTCCTGCTCACACTGAGGACTGCATGGATCCTTAGTTCTTGTAGCAGTGCAGATGAAAACTGTACCCACAGGGGCTATGGCCCAGGCAGTGGTCTTCTTTGAGGAGTGGAGGTGCGCATAAGAATATACAACAGAGCTAAACAAACTCCCTCTCTGACTTTAAAAAAAAAAATTGCCGCACCCAACATGGGTGTCACCTTGGACACTCCCCTCACCCTGGAGCACTGAACAGAGCTCCCGGACCACACCGTCTGGGTATTCACTGAAAGAGCGGACACTGGGCTAAGTCACAGAGGCATAGTCCAAAGATAAAAGTCACCATGGGGGGGGGGGGGGGACAAAAAGTATCTCCACAACCCTAATAATAAATGCAACAATTCAAGGAACAAGAATAATAACAAAACACGATGCCCCCAGAACACTTCAGTATTAGAATGTGAAGATAAAGAGATTGACAAAATGCCAGAAGCAGAATTTAAAATTTTGATTGTAGGATTACTTAGAAGTAATCAGAAGCCAATTCATGAACTAGAACTCCTCCACTTTCTACCATTAAAATCTCTTCCCTAGTCTGTCCCCATTGCTCATGAGTATTGCTAACAACCTAGCACAGACCTCAACCAGTGTTCCCAATCCATTTAATCCCAACAAACACGAATGCTAATAAAAGAAGAAAATATTTTATACGATCTGAAGAGAAATCAGAGTACAAGAAGAAAATATTTTAGAAAGTATTTTTAGTGTCTAATGTTTGAAAAAATCTATAATGACATAATCGGTAGCTTCTGATTTTAGTACATTGAAATGAATTTATCCTTTATCAATGATAATGATATCTAACTGCATATCCCAAATAATGTATGCATAATAGGGTGAGTGTGTATGTGTATATACAAGTATGTAGATACGTGTACATGTGTGTGGTTGTACATGTGTATATGTGGGGTTGTGTTCACATGTGTGGGTAAACATGTGGGGTTGTGTACATGTGTGTGGATGTACATGTGCACATGCAGGTTGTGTACATGTGTGGGTGTACCTGTGGGGTTGTGTACATGTGTGTGGGTATGCATGTGTACATGTGGGGTTGTGTATATGTGAGTGGGTGCACATGTGTATATGTGGGGTTATGTTCATGTGTATATGCATACATGTATGCATACACGTGTGTGTGGTGTGTATGTCAATGTGTATATATCAGTGTGAGTGTATATATGTGTTGGTGTACATGTATGTGAGTATGCATGTGTGTTTCTGTGTTTTGTGCTATCGTGTATATGCATGTGTGTACAGATGCATGTGTCTGGGAGTGCATGTGTCTATATGTGTGTGTGTGTGTAAGCAATGTGTGGGTATGGGTGTGCATGTGGGCGTGCTGAGGTTTTTGCCTGCTCTGTATTCTCCATTCTTTGTGAGACAGGCTTTCCCTTTTTTATGCTAGTTGTATTTTCTTTGCCACAGTAATTAGCCTTGGATCTTGTGGCAATCTGTCGCCACTTCTTATATATCTGATTGGCACAGGACTTTGGCATGTGACCCAGCTGGCTCAATCAGAGACACTCCACGCAACTGGGGAGAAGAGCCGCTTTCTATCCAGGCTGGAGGATGTACAGCTAAATGTTGCAGGAGTTGTCTCCCTCCCAGCATTGTAAAAATTGGAATGAAGCCAGCACACACAGGCGAGCAGAAACAAAAGAAGAAAAGTGAGAAAATATCTGTGACATTTTGCATAAGCTAGTTTAGCTTTTCTGTTGCTTTAATCCTCCCGCCCTGGGGTACAACTTTAAGAAAACGAGGGCTGAGAAAACTGACTGACCTTTTACGAAAATCAAATTCATTTTTTCAATTGTGAAAATAAAACATCAACAGGAATAAAGAATCAAACATATAGAAATATTAAATTAAAATGGCATCTTCCCCAGTGAAACCCACAGCTTCACTGTTACTTAGAACTTTCTAGATTTCTCAGTTTCTTTCTAGGAAAATATTAGCATGTACAAAGACAAAGCTCATATAAAGTCAAGCCTTGGGATGGGTGTTGTGATGCAGTGAGTTAAAGCATCGCTTGGGAAGCCTGCATCCCATATGGGAGTGCCTGGGACTGAGACCTGTCTCCACTTCCAATCCAGGGTCCTGACAATGCAATGGGAAGACAGCAGATGATGGCCCAACTACTTGGGTTCTTACCACACAAACTGGAGGCCTGGATGGGCGTTTGAGAAGTGAACCAGAAAACGGAAGATCTCTTTCTCTCTCTGTTTTTTCTTCTCTCTCTGTCACTCTGCCTTTCAAAAAACAAATAAATTGTTCTTTTTTCTTAGAAGAGGGAAGTCTTTTAAAACTTTCCTTAAGTCTTGGTACTATATAGTACACATTGGCCTACCATTTGCTTTCACTCTAGAAATATATCTACTCCATGACTTTGAATGAGCTACAGAGTATTCCTTTGCAAAGATATGTCACAATTCATTTTACCTGTCCTCTACCAGCAGTTACAAAAATAAAAAGAATGTGAAAGCATTTGAATCAAATAAAGAAGTAAGTTATTTTCTCCATATTTACATGTTATATAATAAATAAATATTTTTATTTCTTTTACATGTACTTACAATGAGAATGTAAATTCTCATTTGAATGATGGAATATCTTAGCTATACAGCTGTAACTAAGATTTCATTTAGAATCCAAGAATAAATAGTTCAAAACAAATTCAATTTTGTACTTTTTTTTTTTGAATTTTTTTTTTTTTTGACAGGCAGAGTGGACAGTGAGAGAGAGACAGAGAGAAAGGTCTTCCTTTGCCGTTGGTTCACCCTCCAATGGCTGCCACAGACAGCGCGCTGCGGCCGGTGCACCGCGCTCATCCGATGGCAGGAGCCAGGTGCTAGGTGCTTTTACCTGGTCTCCCATGGGGTGCAGGGCCAGAGCACCTGGGCCATCCTCCACTGCACTCCCGGGCCACAGCAGAGGGCTGGCCTGGAAGAGGGGCAACCGGGACAGAATCCGGCGCCCTGACCGGGACTAGAACCTGGTGTGCCGGCGCCGCAAGGCGGAGGATTAGCCTGTTGAGCCACGGCGCCGGCCCAATTTTGTACTTTTAAAAATAACTGTTGAGCCAGTGCTGAAGTTCACTAGGCTAATCCTCTGCCTGCAGGGCTGGCACACCAGGTTCTAGTCCTGGTTGGGGCGCCGAATTCTGTCCCAGTTGCTCCTCTTCCGGTCCAGCTCTACTGTGGCCCGGGAGTGCAGTGGAGGATGGCCCAAGTCCTTGGGCCCTGCACCCCATGGGAGACCAGGAGAAGCACCTGGCTCCTGGCTTCGGATTGGCACAGCACTGGCCGTAGGAGCCATTTGGGGGGTGAACCAACGGAAGGAAGACCTTTCTCTCCCCCCCCCTCACTGTCTACTCTGCCTGTCAAAAAAAAACTGTTAGATTAGGAATTTAAACTAATGATTATGACATCTGTGTCCCAGACAGAAGTGCCTGGATTTGATTCCCGGCTGGGGCTCCAGGTTCCATTTTCCTGCCATTGCAGACCCTGGAAAGCAGTAGTAATGGTTCAAGTAATTGTGCTTCTGCCACCCTTGTGGGTGACCTGGACTGGCACCAGCACCAGCCCAGCCTAACATTTACAAATGTGTGGGACCTGAACCAGTGGATGGGAGCTCTACCTGTGTGTCTGTCACTCTGAATCTCGTCCTTTCAAATTAAAAAAAATCTGCTAAATGTTTAAGCAGAGTAAATCTTTGCAATTATGACTCAAAATTTAATAAATTTCTTTCCCACTTCTAGATGAATACAATATAAATTTTGTGGACAAGAAGGACCATGGAGAAACTCAAAATATTTCTCAGCCCAATGGCAGAACTGTTCTATACTCAGTTTACAGTTTTTACTTTCAAGAAATAAACCCATGTTTCCTTTTGTTCTTGTATTATTTATCATGTGACATTTCAGATTTAATCCTTTAGTTTCTTTAATATGTTAAAATTGGGGCATTCAATCAAAAGCCAGTGTTTTCCAGTGTAAGTGCGGTGCTATCTCACTGGGATTTCCTTTGATTTCCCCTTTGCATTTGATCCTACGTATGTTTCATGCTGTCTCTGTTGTACACAGTTACATGCACACAGTTTCTGGTTGCTTAGTGTGACTAAAAGCACAGCACTCTGAAAACAATGGGCCATCAATGTGGCATAGCAGGTGAAGCGGTCACTTGCAATGTCTACATCCCCACCCGCATCCTCTATCTGACAGCCAGTTTCAGCCCTGCTTCTCTGCTTCCAGTTCTTCCTGCTATTGCACCTCCTGTAATTGAAGGTCATAGGTGGCCCAAGTGCTCAGGCCCCTGCCTCCCATTTGGGAAACTTGTATGGAATTCTAGGCTCTTGGCTTTGGCCTGGCCTGTCCCTGACCATTGCAGCCATTTGGGAAGTTAGCCAGAAGTTGACAGATATTCTCTCTCTCTCTCTCTCTCTCTCTCTCTCTCTCTCTCTCTCTAATTTTTTTTTAAATTACCTTTTGCAATGTGATCAAGTTAGCCTCAATAAGCTATTATATTTGCTGGTCTCCTTGATCTAGAAGAAATCATTTTACCATGTAATATGAGAGAGAAATACAGGTGATGTGCATTATAAAAGCTGCCTCCTGTGACATCTGAGAAAGGAGTGATTGTCTGGGTTTTAATATAAATCTATTGAAGTCCAATCAACAGTATATTAACAAGTTTAATTTTCTCTGATTTTCCACAAGGTACTCCAATTCTATGGCAGACACAGACCTAAATTTCATAAAACGTTTAGGAGGCAGAAAGAAATTTGCCATCACAAAAGGCTAATATTAAGCCTGCCCCAAAAAGTAGAGAGGATTAGATACGTTTAGGTCAACACTCCCAAACATTTCAAATTCTTTGAAGTGGCCAAATTTAAACTTCTTAACAGAGAATAGTGGACATTCCCTTCTGCAGAACCACAACAACCGAAGAAGACAAAGGGTTGACTGTCCGCACTGTAATGACTATTCCACATTCATGTTGTGTCTTCCCAGAGAAAGTCTGCAGACTCTGTGAACAATTATGTTTCCCAGTGTGTCAGTTTTGGTGCAGACTGAAGCCAGTGGGCTGTACTTACAGACTTGTGTCATGTATGAGCCATATAAAAATATAAAGAATTAGACCAAATTCTTAGAAAATAATAAATACATGTCCACAAACGTGGGCTAGCAGAAACAGCCTAGGGAGCAGCAGAAGTTTCCTTTCACTAGAGAAAGCTGTTGAAAAATTTCTCATCATCAACTACTGCCCTCAATTGCAATAGTCTTCTACCGCCCTTCAGATACCTTTAAATAAATAACAATCATTACTTGACCCTTTCTCCCTCCTATAGAAAAATAATGTAGTTCGGGAGTCAGAATACTATGTTTTGCTTGATCCAGTTGGGAAGCTTCGGAGCACTGCAGAATGTTCTGTTATTGGACGGAAGTGATAGTAGCACATTTAGGAACATTAGCAAGGAACAGTTCTGGAGAACAGCCAGCTGGCACAAGTGGCTGCTATTTCCAATACAAGATTAGCAAGCTCTTATTCCCTCCTGCACTGGAACTGGAAATATCTTTATAATCATAATTATACTGTATCACATACAATTACATTTTATTTAATGTTTATATGCACAAAGTGTGTGCATTTACAAAATACTTTCATTTTTAGTTAACATTCAGAATGTGCTTTGCAACACCAGTGATTTGATTTTTGCTCTGTGCCATGTGGTTAACCACATGTAGAACTGGGGACTTTTTTTCAGAAACATATGGTCTTGCTGAAAATGTAATGCAAACGCACCCTGGAGTTCCTCACTGAGCAATCAAGAACTCCTTATAATCTCGTGAAGGGTCTTATTCTCTGGAGAGCTAATACTTTTCTTACTTAATCAAAATTCGTTTGAATTTTTTACATAGAGGAACAGAGTTAAAAATTTTCAAATACAGTTTCTCTTCTGTCCTAGTCATTTAAAAAAGGAAAATTAATTGCCAGTTGGTATATGGTTTACCAAATACTCCCATCTTCCTCCCACGTAACTCCATCCTATATACCCTTCCAATTTAGTTTCCTCAAATGTAACTTTGGCAAAAGATGTTTCATTTGGCCTAAGTTTATAGCGGCAAATTTAACTCATGCTTAATAACAGTAAAATTATGAATACTTCTAATACAATTTATTGAGCACCTGTTATACAGTAGGCACTGCACCAGGCAGTCTTCAGGGGTCAACATGACAGTCATTATCAGGGGGTAATATTCCAAATGTTAACAACCATCAGAGCACATACTAACTTAGCGGTATAGACAGAGGTTATGACTACTCATGTATCTAGAGTCCATTTATCAGGTGAAAAGGAGCCCCACTGTTTAGTTTGCTAAGGCTGCCCTCACTGGGTGGCTTAAACAACAGGTGTTTACTTCCTCACAGTTCTGAAGGCTGGATATCTACGATCAAAGTGTCTCCACGCTTGGAAAGGGAGGTCTTTGCTCCAGGGCTCTCTCCTCAGCGTACACAACACCATCTTCTTGTGCTCTTAACCTCAACTTCTCCCCTGTCTGAGTCTATGTCCAGGTTTTTTCTTGTAAGGACAGCAGACATGTTGAATTAGATCCGTGGGGGTGTGCGTTTAGTCAAGCGGTTTAGATGCCCACAACACACACTGGAGGACCTGGGTTTGAACCCTGCCTCTGGCTCCTAACTCAGCTTCCTGTTCCTACAGAATCTGCTTCAAGTTCATGGGCTCCTGCCACCCACATGCGAGACCTTTATGAGTTGCTGGTTCCCAGCTTCAGCCCTGGCTCAACACTTGCTGTCACAGGAACTTGGGAAGTGAACCAACAAATGGAAGCCCCTCTTCATCTGTCTCCGTCTCTATCTCTGTCTCTATCTCTTTCTCTGTCTCTATCTCTACCTCTCTCTATCTCTATCTCTAATTTTCTCTACCTCTTCCTCCCAAAGAAATAATTTTTAAATCATTTAAAAATGATTTGAGGGGGTGAGGCTGGCGCTGCAGCACAGCAGGTTAGAACCCTGGCCTGAAGTGCCGGCATCCCATATGGACACCGGGTCTAGTCCCGGCTGCTCCTCTTCCAATCCAGCTCTCTGCTGTGGCCTGAGAAAGCAGTAGAAGATGGCCCAAGTCCTTGGGCCCCTACACCCACATAGGAGACCCAGAAGAAGCTCCTGGCTCCTGGTTTCAGATCAGTACAGCTCTGGCCATTGCGGCCAATTGGGGAGTGAACCAACAGATGGAAGACTCTCTTTCTCTCACTCTCTCTCTCTCTCTCTCTCTCTATCCCCTTCTATCTCTGTGTAACTCTGCCTTTCAAATAAATAAATAAATCTTTTTCTAAAAAAAGTGAGTCACTGACCATGCTAGTGAATTGCTTAAAAAAATGAATTAGGGTCTTTGCTACCAACCTCATTTTCACTTAATTACATCCTCAAAGCCCCTACCTCCAAATATGATCACATTCTGAGGTAAGGGTTCTAGCACTTCATCATGTAAATTTTGGGAGAGGGGATAAAATGTAGCCCATAACACCTAATTATATTATCTCCTTCTTAGAAAAATTTTATCTGGGAGAAAGAGAACATGTTCCTATCCTGTGGTTAACTTCCCAGACTCCCACAGCACCCAAGGTGACAGATCCAAAGACTAGATACTGGAACGTAATCTGGGTCTCTTACATGGGTGGCAGGAGCCTGCCTGTTCTGAGCCTCCGTCTGCTGCCTCTCACAGTCTACACTAGCTGCAAGTTGGAATCGGCAGCCAGAGCCAGGCATCAAACCCAGGTACTTAACCAGTGTCTTAACTGCGAACTAAATGCCTGCCCTCTCTCCTTTTTGAGAGAATGAAATGACTCCTAGTTTAAGTATCTTACATAAGGTCCTATAACTGACAACCTAAAATTGGAATTCAAATCCAAAGCTCAATGTCAATATTATAAGTATGAAATCTTTAAGTAATTATTTTTAATTATTTAATTTTCTTTTTAAAAATATTTTATTAAAATTTACAGTGAGCCAGAGATGTGCCTGTTTAACCTTGTGAAAAGCATATCTTAACCTCCTGATAACCTAATGGGTCAGAAATTTACTGGGCATCCACCTAACTAGCTCATCAGTGTGGGGTAAACATGAGCATTAATTCGACATTTTGGATTCAAATGCCTGGACCAAGCCAGGAGAGGGGCAAGAGTGGCCACAACGTGTGGTCGGCTGTGGGCCACCCTGGAGGCGTTAGGTGTGATCCACTATGACCAGTATGGGCAAGCAGCAGGATTGTCCTGATGAAGCTCACACTGTGTTGCATCTGATTCCAGCCCTGAGAGAGGCAGAGGTAGTTCCACGTTGGAGAGACTGGGTAAGGGGAGGAGGGTGTCAGTAAGTAGCAGGGACCATGCAGCAGAAAGGGTCTGCACCGTATCAGAGAAGCAATTTAAATGGTAAACAGTAAAGGAACACAAAGGAACAAAAAATACCAGTAAGACAAAGTAGTTTACTTCCAATCAGGATACTTTCAAAAACATTAACATTTACTTATTTGTTGAAAAGGCAAAGAGACAGATAAACAGACAGAGAGAAAGAGAGGGAGAGAGAGTTTCCATCTGCTGAGTCACTCCCCAGATGCCTGTGCTTGAGGAAGCCGAAGCCAGGAAGGAGCTCGGAAGTCAATCCAAGTCTCCCACGTGTGAACACAACTACTTACCCCATCACTGCTGCGTCCCAGGGTTCATGCAAGCAGGAAGCCAGAAGCAGAAGGTGAGAATTTTTTTTTTTTTTTTTACAGACAGAGTGGACAGTGAGAGAGAGAGAGACAGAGAGAAAGGTCTTCCTTTTGCCGTTGGTTCACCCTCCAATGGCCGCCACGGTCGGCGCGCTGCGGCCGGCGCACCGCGCTCCTCCGATGGCAGGAGCCAGGAGCCAGGTGCTTTTCCTGGTCTCCCCATGGGGTGCAGGGCCCAAGCACCTGGGCCATCCTCCACTGCACTCCCGGGCCACAGCAGAGGGCTGGCCTGGAAGAGGGGCAACCGGGACAGAATCCGGTGCCCCGACCGGGACTAGAACCCGGTGTGCCGGCGCCGCAAGGCGGAGGATTAGCCTGTTGAGCCACGGCGCCGGCCAGAAGGTGAGAATTTAATCCACGTGCTTTTCCATGGGTTAAGGGTGTCCTAACTAGCATCTTAGTTGCTGGGCCAAAAGCCCACCCCAAGAATGCTTTTAAGAGTTAACAAGGAGTGCTATTAATAATCACCATGGAAATCCAAGTCCTTGATACACACATATGTGTAAACCTCAACTGTGTTGAGCAAACTAAGATTTAAGTGACTCTACGAGAGGCAAGAATAGCAGAAAACTGGGTACTTGCAATGGACCCAGAGATGCAGTCGGCTTGGATCTCTGGGTCCTGAGAGTGGTCTGCACAGGCAGGCTTTCCTGCCACCCTTGCAGCTACAGAGAGCTGCCTTGCCCAAGATCGCGTCCCCCTGAGCTAGTCCTGGCATCTCATCCACATGGTAGGATTCCCTCAGGTCACTTTGCTGTTGAGCTCCCTGGGGCTGACTTCTGCCTCCACCAAATATTCCTTCTTTCCCGCAGGTGTTGACCTCAAGGGCACTGCCTAGCAAACACCTTGCAAACTAGACACATCTCGGAGCCCGCTTCCCACAACACTCACAGTGCTGTAACAACCCACAAAGTGACTACAGTCCCACACTCGGAAACCCACACACTGCCTGCTTGGGACCTGGGCTCCCCCACTTCTTTGCTACAGAACAGTGGGAAGTTACTTAGCCTTGATTTCTCGTGAAGTGTATATAAAGATAGAACCTACCTCATAGTGTTTCTGTGCGATTTAAATGAACGGCCACGTGGAAGCATCTAGAAGGGTGCTCAGAACACGGGAAGGCCGCAGGAAGTCTTAGCTGCTACTATTGGTATCAGGGAGCGGATTTTCAGTCTGTAAGCTGGGGATGATCCAGCACCTGCAGCACACAGGCTGCGCATCACAGTTTGCATGGACTGAGCGCCCCACGGCTGGGTCCTTACAAATCCGTGTGAGCCTCCTGCCAGGTCCTCAGTGACGTCACATGTCTGTCACCCAGACGCCAGCACGTTCTTCCCAAGGATGAAATTCTCTGCCAGGGCCCAGGTTTATTTTGGTATTCCTGGTTGCTTCCTCCCAGTATTCCCACAGCTGGGTCCCTGGGATTGCTCCTAGATTCTCACAACCACAACCTGGCCCAGCTGAACACCCAGCCCTTACTGGTGAGCTGACGCAGGCTGACTTGCTGCCAAGGTACCTCACCCTTCCCTTCTCCTTCCTCTAGACCAATCTCCCAGCTTCAACCATAGCTGTCATTCTCGCCCAAAATTCCCAAACCTTGTCAGGCTGTGGAGACTTCAGTCCCCTTGTCCCAGACATTATCTGATCTCTGCTGATGGACCCCAAACTTCAGTTCCACTCACTGTGATGGAAAGGAAACCTCTCATGACAATAAGTCACAAGAGACATGGGGATGTTAGGAACGCGGCTCCTTAACACCAACCATAATGAATGTCAGGAGCTGACGAGGGTTTAAGGAACATCTCCCCAAGTGGCCTGCCCGGCAGTACCTGGCCCATTAGCTGAGGTGATAATCTAGCTTGTAATAGCAACAACTGCTTCTGCAGCAAGAAAACGAATATTTCTCTTTGAGAAGTTGTCTACTCATTCTAAATAATGAAACTGTGAGAGAAAGGTGGACTATTTTGTCTTGATTATCGTGGTCTTTAAGTAAGACAGGAATAGTGAAGACTAAATTGCCTGCATAATTCCTTGCTTCAACACATTGGCCAATTGTTTCTGTTAATAAAACACATATTTCATATTTACAATTAAGTTACTCTAATATTTTAAATAAAAGCTGTTTGGTAAAATAAACATTTTTATTGCTAAGGAAAATGTTGAAAATAAAACGTTTGCTTTTAGCATATTAGTTTAAAAGACAGTGGCTCTTTGTGTTGATATTTTAAAATGTATCATGGATAAAATATCTCAATATTTATGGCTAAATTGGATAAACTCAAACATACCTCTTAATATTGTTACAAATTTCTCCTTTAATTTGTTTTGATAAATAAAAAAACTAAATCAGCTTTGTTTTCTGATGTTTAAGAAGATTTATTTAGGGGCCAGCATTGTGTCACAGCAGGTTAACGCCCTGGTCTGCAGTGCCTTCATCCCATATGGGCACTGGTTCGAGTCCCAGCTGCTCCACTTCCGATCCAGTTCTCTGCTATGACCTGGGATAGCAGTGGAAGATGGCCCAAGCACTTGGGCCCCTGCACCCATGTGGGAGACCCGGAGGAATCTCCTGACTCCTGGCTTCGGATTGTTGCAGCTCCGGCCATTGCAGCCATCTGGGGAGTGAATCAGCAGATGGAAGACCTTTCTTTCTCTCTCTCTCTCTCTCTCTCTCTCTCTCTCTCTCTGCCTCTCTGTAACTCTGCCTTTCAAATAAATAAGTAAATCTTATTTGAGAGGAAGACAGAGAGGAAGAGAGAGAGGGAGAGGGAGAGGGAGAGGGAGAGGGAGAGGGAGAGGGAGAGGGAGAGGGAGAGGGAGAGGGAGAGGGAGAGGGAGAGAAAGAAACTTGCATCTCCTAGTTTACTCCCCATATGGTCGCAACAGCCAGGTCTGGATCTGCTCTAAACCAGGAACCTGAAACACCACCTGGGATTCCCACATGGGTGGCAGGAGCCCTAGCACTTGGGCCAGCTTCTACTGCTTTTCCCGGCACATTAGCAGAGAGCAGCAGTGGGAGTGGAGCAGCTGGGACTGCAGCAGGTACTCTGAAGTGGGATGCTGGCATCCCAAACAGCGGTGTAACCTGCTATGCCATAATGCTGGCCCATTTTCTGCTGTTAATATAAACTCTCTCAGGAAAAAATATCAAATTAAATCCCTGCTTCAGACCAGAGTGTGTGAACCTGCTACCCCGGAGCCTGTGTTCTCGACAGAGGTCAGGAACTGGGGTGAGGCTCTCCTGATAAACCAGCGGCACTTCAGGCCAACCATTCAAATGTGATGTCAAGTTGTTTACAGGAAATGATTCCATTGAAATCACATTAATTTTAGAAAATAATATATGTATGGCTGAGGAAACTCTGTGTCCACCCTCTCAGAGTCACAGCTAATTCTGAGAATAAAATCAGTACAGATAGATTAACAGGTGCAAAGCATCACGCCTTGCCCAACACAGGAGTCCTCTACTGAACTGCACAAAGAATAGCAACCTGAAAATGTGGCCATAGTATGTGCGGAAGCTTAAAAGAAAAGTCCTTCTAAGAAGATCTGTTTGAAATTCTCTGCCCCAACTTCTCATCCATGAAGATGCAGAGACACCGCCTCTAGTCTGATACGGGCGGTCTCTTCTTTCACATGGCGATGCCTCTTCTGCTTTCTTTCTGAACCCTTTCTGCTTCCAGCAGCTCGAAAGTCAGCATGATTTTCTTGCAACTACTGTTTTCCAAGTGTCTTCAACTTAAAGAGTTAATATGCCGGTCAGGGTGCCGGATTCTGTCCCAGTTGCTCTCTGCTGTCCCAGGCCAGCTCTCTGCTGTGGCCCAGGAGTGCAGTGGAGGATGGCCCAAGTGCTTGGGCCCTGCACCCGCATGGGAGACCAGGAGAAGCACCTGGCTCCTGCTTCAGATCAGCGCGGTGCGCCAGCCACAGCAGCCATTGGGGGGGGGGGGGGGGGATGAACCAACGGCAAAGGAAGACCTTTCTCTCTGTCTCTCTCTCTTACTGTCCGCTCTACCTGTGAAAAAAAGAGTTAATATGCCAAAGCGATAGATTTTTAACTCCTTCATGTGTATTCATCTCATATCTTGTAATAAGGAACAAATACTTCAAAATCTCCAATGACCATGAAACAGAAAAAAACCATTTTATGACTGCAACAGTTCCTTCGCTGGTGGAAACCTACAATGGAGGTGCTGATCGGTGAGAAAATGAAGCTGTGGATTCAGCTGCCTATGAGGCTTCTCGCTCTTGATTTTACTGTCAGGCTCTCCTATAAATAGGTATGCCTTGTCAATCAACTTCCTCCTAGATGTGTGGTTAACATAGCAGGGGACCAAGGACTCTGCTGTGGTCTTAGAAAGCTGCAGCTAGAAATCTTTAAATGTCCTAACGTATACACATCCTGTTGTGATCCTGGATATGGCTTCTAACATGTCTGGGACCTACATTTTACAGCTACCCATATGCTACCTTTCCACTGCAATTGTGTTTTATATGTGTATATATATATATATATATATATATATATATATATAATATGTTATTATAATATATATAAAATATATTATATATTATACATATATATTATAAATATATCAGAATACCATAGTTGAGAAAATGTAGACTAAAAAGGAAAATTAATTGAATTGTACTCATTAAAATAAAAAGACAGAAAATTTTTTAATTCCTCCAGCTAAGTCACTCGCTCCACTACTACCCAACACCATGCCTATTATTCTTTAGATGTTGGCTTTATTATAAAAAATCCTTGAGTAGTTGCTTTGGCTACCCCAAAAGCCTGGAACCATGGAATCAAATAGAGTGGTCAAACAGAGTAAAATCCAATCAAGTGGATTTGGGAATCCCGTTTTCTCTGTTTCAACACTTGGGGAAATGGGGCTTTCTTCCCACTACTGTATTTGACATCCTGGGGGAGGGCTCTAACTCCCCTAGCTTTTGTTATCCCATTACTCCTGTGATCAAGAAGATGAAACAAATTAATTTGTTCAAGAAGAATGAAACTGTTGCCAGAGGGAGAGCAAATAAGAGCTGCCCTCTGGCAGCTCTGTCTCTAATGTCAACTTTCAACAAGTCACTGCTTGTTACAATGCATGGAAGACATATATGTTCATAACACTGCTATTTGAAGTATTATGGAAACTTGGAACTTTTGTTCCAGACCATACTAGGATTAAAAGTGCTTAGTCTTGATCCCAGAAAGATTGACCTGTTTATCTAACACCAACCCAGATCATTGTTCCAAGTTACTTCCAGAAACTGAAGTAAATGATGATGACAATCTTAGCTCACTCTTTAATAGACAGCTCCACACTCAGTAAGAGACATAATTTGTACCAGGTTCACTGTTCACTGATGTTGAAATAAGCTTGAGGAACACAAGGGTTTTCTAGGAACGTCAGGATTCTTTCTTTCTTATAAATGAAATCGATGCCTAGTCCTTAGCCATGACACAGTTCTACTCTGTGTTTCCAAGAGTTTGAAATGGGTTCCAAGGACAAGAAGAAGACCATAAAGATATGATGTTCTCATTAAAAAGTATAGTAACCGGGTATGTCAGCGATGTACTTTCTAAGTCAAGGAGAAAGGCACAAGATGAGGTGGGGTTTTTCTATTTTAAAATAAGGAGTCTAGTCATTATTGCAAGTGGCCCAATACTACAGGGATTCATAAGAGAAATGAGAAAGCAATGCAAGCTGTGCAGTATAGCTGCCGTTCATCGCAACATACTGCTAATTGTTCTTTATATAAACTCTCCAAATGAATACTATTCTGGCAATAGCAAAAAGAGTCTTGAGATTATAGCCCATCTCATTCCTAAAACATCCCAAATTCCTATTAAGATGACGAATCACAGTGTTTCTAAAGAAGTATGACTCATTCCCTGTCTAGCAGGTGAATAATCACTGGGTTAAGAGTCCCTAACAATTTTATAGATATAATAGCATATTATAGCTCTTTTTAATAATAGGTCAAAAATACTGAATCTTGCTTTTTAACTGCTGTTACTTTAAAAAGTTATTATAATAACTCAAGTATATATAAATTAATTGAGCTTTTCAGAGCTGTTCAAGACAATTTATTATTGAATTTAATACCAGAATCATGGCTAAAATGGTAACACAAAGCAGAACAAACAAAATAAACAAAACATCAGGACGAATAACAACCACTCACAAGAAAAAACAAAGGAGTTTGAATTATCATACTACCCAGCCAAAAGCCCTCATCAATTTAAATTTATTTTTAAGAAGTCCATAATATCAGTTACAAGTACCTAACAAACAGGAAATAAATTCTACAAAATCAAATTGAAATCCATACAATGTAGCTTGGATGTCATACACAAAATAAAGCAAAATAAACACAAATCTATAATCTAGTCTACTGAATTTAAGTAGATGTCCACTTGAGGAAATCAACTCAATTTTAAAAACTCAATGAGTGAGTAGGACATGTGGCTTTCTTTTCTCAGTGATGAATTGGTGGGTTCAACTCCTGGTTGTTTATTTGGTGGCCATATTCCAAGCCAACTCGGAAATGCTAGTCTGTCTAGCTGCTGTCTATCAGTGGCTGATTCTATCATGGTAGATTATGGTTTTCATTTAGTGATTTAACCTACCAAAATGAGGTCAACAGATATGCCAGTTCATTCAACAGCCTTTTAAACAGCACATATGTTTTATAAGCCAAGAAAACAGATGCATAGTTCATGAAGTTAAATCAAGCTAGTTCAAAGCTCATGGTAAAGGAAACTAAGATCTCAGGGTTATGTTGGGAAGAGCTGATGAAGGTGGAGGGTTCTGAGCCAGCTCCCAGGGGGGACAGCAGAGAAACTGTTTTACTGCAGGTGAGCTGCCAGCGTGTTACTTACCCATCACAAGTGCCAACCTTGGGCAGGCCTCTTAGTCATTACTTATAACTGCCAATTTACAAGATGGCCCAGTAGGGAATGAAAGACCAACTGGAACAAATAGAGGTTTTACCACAGCTGCTATCTGTCTACTCGAGTCAGCACAAGTAGTGAATCTTAAATAGGAAGAAGCAACCCGAATACTATTCCATTCAGGTGGCAGACCCACCACAGGCCTGAGAGATGGACACGGGCCTCACGAGCTGACATCCGTGGAGCATAGTGGATCAGGTATGCAGGCTTATAGCTGAGAGAAAAGACTTGATTTGAACACACAAAGCCTTTTTCTCTGTACTAACTGGCACAGGACATGTCTACGGTTTTGTCCTAGTAACTTTACCTTGAGTTCAGATTGCAGGGACGATGCAACCAGTTAAGCAGAAGCACCAGTGGAAGACTGGATGCAGAAATCTACGGGACACGCACAAGGACAAGCCTGATGACCAGACTGAACTGGAATATGAGCAGCTCAGATTGAAAAAGGACTTCTCTCTGCCTAGAATATTTCGGCTGTGCCATTTATCTCCCTCTGTCCTGTGAGTGTGTTTTTAGGCCTCTCCAGTGAAAAGCTGTTCTGGGCATAGCATAAGGCTCATCTGTTCACCCTGGTCCTACTTTGATTTGACCTTTAGTTAAATTGGTATTTTGTAGTTGTTTGGAAACTATGCCTTGGGGAGGGAGTTTGCTGGGGTGAGCAGGGAGGGTACTGAAGCAAACAAACCCAATTTATAACCATTTTGGTAGCATACTGACAATGGAAGGTCATGCTATGATGTTTTGAATGCATTTCTGGGGACTATGTCAGCCCCCCTAATGTTGCTGCAAGTTAGAACTTCAGTTTGGATCTGACTTTAAGGCACAATAGAAATGACTCCAGGAGCTTTTAAAAGTACCCATGCCTTGGCCGGAGCCTCGGCTCAATAGGCTAATCCTCTGCCTGCAGCGCCAGCACACCAGGTTCTAGTCCCGGTCGGGGTGCCGGATTCTGTCCTAGTAGCTCCTCTTCCTGACCAGCTCTCTGCTGTGGCCTGGGAGTGCAGTGGAGGATGGCCCAAGTGCTTGGACCCTGCACCCCATGGGAGACCGGCAGAAGCACCTGGCTCCTGGCTTCGGATCATCATGATGCGCCGGCCGCAGCGGCCATTGGTGGGTGAACTAACAGAAAAGGAAGACCTTTCTCTCTGTCTCTCTCTCACTGTCCACTCTGCCTGTCAAAACAAAACAAACAAAAAGTACCCACGCCTAGTTCTCATCCCTGTACACTTAAATTTAACTGGGCTGGAATGGAGATCAATCATCAGTTTTTAAAATAGCTCCACAGACTGTGTAATGTGCACCTGGGTATAGAACTCTCGATTATTGAAAAGAAAGCCAGAGAAATACCACAGACAGAGACACAGGAGGTCTGCTCTATAAGGGCATGTCTGCTGTTGTTGGGAAGGGACCAGGCACACACTGGCAGCACTGGCTCTGTCATTTCACGGGATGCTGACCTCTAGGTTTCTTTGCCAACTACCTAATCAATCAGAAATCCTTGCATGGGGTGGCCATTTTGCCTAGTGGTTAGGATACCTGCATTCCATATTGAGTGACCGAGCTCCACATTTAGCTTTGGCTCCTTACTCTAGATTCCCACCAGTGCAGACCCCGGGGAAGCAGCAGGGATGGCTTCAGTACTTGTATTGTTCTCACCCATACGAATGAACTGATTGTGTTCCTGGCTCCTGGCTTGGCCCTGCCCAGTTCTGGCCACTGAGGGCATTTGGGGAGTAAGCTAGTCGATGGAAATACCCTCTTCCCATCCTCTATTTTTCTATGTCTCAAATTAACTAATTAATTAATTTTTTAAACAGCCTTGTATAAAGTTGTGTAGGGTAGGATCTTATGACCCTCCCTCGGTGTTTAAAGTGCAAACACACACACACACACACACACAAACACACAAAGGTACTTCAGAAGGCCATGGAAATGGAATTAAAATGGAATTATTTTGGTGCAAAATATTTTGAAATCTAACAACTTTTTTTTCGTATTACACATTTTCCACACACTCTTCAAAGACTCTTTGTATGTAAGGTTTCCAAATTAATTTGCAACAAAATGAACTTAGCTTTTAATTCCATTTTCCACATAGTTGTGGCACTGTCTTCCTGTCTATCCTGACATGTACAAGGGACGCATACCGGTCAATGTCTTTAAACAACAGTGGTATCTAGGGAAAGTTCTATTTAAGGAAATCCTGCTGAAGGAATGCTAGAGAGATGATTATAACCATAATGGCCTTTCAAAAGTATAAATCTTCTCTAATTTGGCCTTCAATTTCCTTTTAAATTTGTCATTAAAGATATCCTTCTGCATCTAAAATTTGATAATCTACCACAGTGAGGAAGGATTCAGTTTTTAAATTGACACAATTTCTTTGATAAAGTAAAGGCTGTCAAAATTATATGTAGAAGCCCTAAGGCAGGAGGGAAGATACTTTCCATCTTGGTGGTAAATAAAGTTCTTGACAGTCAGTGTCTGAGTGAAGGAGAGTGGTCCAGCTGGCAGTCCCCCGACGGTCATTCTGTGGCATGATGGAAGAAGGATTAAGGATGGGGCACATAATTAGCTTTCATCAAAGTGCCATGACAGAATCTGCCCCTCTGTGGAGCCAGCCTTATGGAAAGGATCATTATACCCAATGCCATTCTATAAATTGGTTGCATTATGCACCCTGTGATAAAAAATGTTTGACATTCCATGAAGCCTACATCAAGAAAAGCACAGCCCATGAATTATGATTTAAGTGGAAAGCAACCTCGTGGGAAGAGAAGAGTTTAGTCCATGACAAGCAATTCTGGTTTTGCAATTCCTTTGTGTTCCAGGTTTCAGTGGACTGATAAACAGGAAGTGGTAAGTGATTTAACTCTTAATGCTCAGTATACAACGTTCGTTGCCTTTAGAATCGATACTGGATATTGACAAAAACAATTTGCCCTTCAATTTTGTGAAGCAAGCACAAGATTTTATGTTATGCATTCTGGGTTCTGACCCTAAATTTTCAGATAATTACCAACTGAATATTTCTGGATCGTGTTTCTTACCACCTAAAAACAACTGGATTCTATTCTTCATTTCTTTGTTCATTGTAGAAATATTCATTGTTGCTAGTCATGTGCCTGAGCACTTTGCCAAGTACTAAGGACACACAAGTGAGTAATACACGTACCTTGTCCACAAACAGTTTATAGCCTAGACTGCTAAATAAGTATGAACTATTCTGCCCTTAAAGTTGGAAACTTAGTCATTTTCTTGTCTACTTTACATATATATTTCTACCACTACAATTAGAAACACACACAAAGTACGCAAGAAGGTGACTAATTTGGTTGGTGAAGGGAGGTGGGAGTCTCGGTGTAGACTTCAGAGGCAAGACATTCTTTAGCAGTCATGAACTGCCAGCACTATATTACTTTAAACTCCTATGATATAAAATGGAAAATAAATCAATAACTTCAATGCCTTGAATGTTTCCCCCTCAAAGTTCACATGTTGGAAACTTAATCCTTAAACTCATTTATCAATGGAGCTGGAAGGTGAGTCCTTTGGAGGTAATTAAGATTAGATGGGGTGGGAGGGTGGGGAACCTCAATGACATCAGTGGCTTTACAAGAAGATGAGGAGGGGCCTGGCCAGCTATTGGCTCCTTCTACCACGTGATGCAGTCTACCATGCTGTGATGCAGAGCAGACGTCAGCACCACACTCTCGGACTTTCCAGCTTTCATAACTGTGAACTAAACACACTTCCACTTTTTACAGATTTCTCAGTCTCAGGCGGTCAGACTAAGACTCAGAAATCAGACTAAGACAATAATAAATGGATTTCTATCAGTCTATTGCTGTCTCTCCTACATAAATGTTGCAAGAATTTGTCCTAAGTCTAACAGACCTGCGTCCTGTGGAGCACTTGCACCTTCAAGAACAACATCTATTAGCAGTTGACCATCCCTTCAGTCAGTTAGTGTGGAATTCTTGCTATGCTCTTGGCTTTGTACTACATACACACTTGTCAGATGACAGGCACTAAAACGTGGTTTTGCCTTTAATAAGTCTATAGGCAGCTGAGGGAAAGTATTTGCACACAAATAAAGGGATTATAGGATAATGAACACTGTAATAGATTTAGGTAAAATACACTATAGGAACACTCAAAAAGGGGGCCCTTTGTTTTCAGTGGATGGGGAGTTATCAGCAGAACAATGACACCACTCATTTGTTATCCTCATATACCACATGAATATTTCCCATGACTATCTCATTTAATTCTTACTACAATCCCATAAGGCACACATTATTTGTCATGTTAAAGATGGACAAACTGAGGCTTAGAGAGTTTTGGCATGTAGACTAAGATTAGTTATTCTTTAACAAAATGGATTTCATACACAAGTCTGCCTGAGCCTAAAGTCCTCATGTGCATTCATAATGCAACCGAGCTTCCCCTAAGAGAAGCTCCCTAAGGAGGTAGCTCTGTTCGTCTCCTAGGGCCTCCACACACTGAGTGACTTAAAATGATGGAAATTGACTCTAACAAAGTTCTAGAGGCTGTAAGTCCAAAATCAAGGGGTCAACAGGGCTGTGCTCCCTCCAAAAGCTCCAGGGGAGAAAACCCCCTTGCCTCTTCCAGCTTCGGTGACTCCCGGTGTTTCTTGGTTGGGCCATCAGGACACCAATCTTGCCTCCTTCTTCCCATGGCCTCCTGCCTTTGCATCTTTGTGTCTTCTCCCTGCTGTCACTTATAAGGACACTGATCACTGGATGCAGGATCCACCATAATTCCTGAGGAAATCACCTAAAAATCCTTACTTTAATGACGTCCAGAAAGACCCATTTTTTCCAAATGTCACATTCACAGGTACTAGGGGTTAGGACTTAAGTACCTTTTTGAAGGTCACAATTTAAATCACTAGGGTGGTACTTCAAACAAAGAGAAGTATCCTGAAAGCAAAGTTAAAAAACCGGAGAGTGACCAGATACAGAAAGCGTGGCCCATCAAGGTAAGTCATTAGAGCTACATTCAAACTTGAGAACCACTCAGGAATTTTTATATGAGGGGAGAGCATAATTAATTATGCACATGATAAAAGTCACTCTATGGCTAGCACAGTGGAAGCAGTATGGGATGAGAATCTGTGGGCAAGGATATCCATTATGTGGCACTTGGTATAACCTAGGTGAAAGAGTTTGGTTAAGTATCAGGATACAAGATTAACACAGAAAAATCAATACCCTTTGTATACACAGACAATGCCATGGCTGAGAATGAACTTCTAAGATCAATCCCACTCACAGTAAGCCCCAAAACTATGTTAGAATAAATTTACCCAAGGATGTCAAAGATCTCTACAACAAAAGTTTTAAGACATTAAATAAAGAAATAGAAGAGGATACAAAAAATGGAAAAATCTTGCATGTTCATGGATTGGAAGAATCAACATCATCAAAATGTCCATGCCATCAAAAGCAATTTACAGATTCAATAAAATTCCAATCAAAATAACAAGACATTCTCTACAGATCTAGAAGAAAAAAGATGCTAAAATTCATATAGAAACACAAGAGCCCCAAATAGCTAAAGCAATCTTATACAACAAAAACAAAGCCAGAGGAATCATAATACCAAATTTCAAAACATGCTACAGGGCATTTATAATCAATCCTGACTGGGTCTGACCAAAAAACAGATGTGTAGACCAACGGTACAAAACAGAAATCAATCTAATCTTCCAACAGCCAATTTATCTTTGATGAAGAAGCTAAAAGCAACCCCTGGAACAAGGACAATCTCCTCAACAAATAGTGCTGGGAAAACTGGACTTCTGCAAGCAGAAGTATGAACAAGATCCACCTTACCTTACACCTTACACAAAAATCCATTCAAAATGGATCAAAGACCTAAGTCTATGTCCCGATACCATCAAATTACTAGAGAACATTTGAGAAACACTCAAGACACTGGCATAGGTAAAGGATTCTAGGAAAAGACCCCAGAAGCACAGGAAATCAATGTCAAAATTGACAAATGGGATTACATCAAGCTGAGAAGCTTCTGCACGGCAAATGAAACACTCAGCAAAGTGAAGAGGCAGCACACAGAATGGGAGAAAACATTTGTAAACTATGCAACTGATAAAGAATTAACATCCAGAATCTAGAAAGAGTTCAAGAAATCCAACAACAGCAACAACAAACAACCCAATTAAGAAATGTGCAAAGGACTTGAAGGGATTTTAAAAAGAGGACATTCAAATGGCTGACAAACAATGAAAAAATGTGCAGGGTCACTAGCCATAAGAAAATGCAAATGAAAACCACAATGAGGTTTCACCTCATCCCAGTTAGAATGGCTTTCATACAGAAATTAACAAACAAATGCTGATGAGGAGGTGGGAAGAAAGGCTCCCTAGCCCACTATTGGTGGGAATGCAAACTAGTACAGCCATTGTGGAGGCCAGTATGGAGGTTCCTCAGGAATCTGAAGATAGATCTACTACGTAACCCAGCCATCCCACTCCTAGGAATTTACCCAAAGGAAATGAAATCAGCATATGAGTTATCTGTACCCCCATGTTTGTTGCAGCTCAGTTCACAATAGCTAAGATATGGAATCAACCCTGATGTCCATCAACTGAAGACTGGAAAAATAAATTATGGTATATATACACTATGGGATATGACACAGCAGTAAAGAAAGTGAAATCTTGTCATTTGCAACAAAATCAATGCAACAGGAAACCATTATACTTAGTGAAATAAGCCAGTCTCAAAGAGACAAATTATATATTCTCCCTGATCAGTGGTAATAATAGAGTACCTAAAAGGTAACCTATAGAAGTGAAGTTGACACTTTGAGATGTGATGATTTTGAACAGTCCTCGTCTCAACTGTTGAGGAACAGGATTTTTTTTTTCTCTTCACATCTTGTGTCACACTCTTTACTTAGTGTAAGGTTGATCTTATGAGTATAAAGTTAACTTAAAATAGCTCTCTGTAAAAAATAGGAATGGACATAGGAGAGAGAGGAGGAAGAGGGGTGGGAGGGCAGGTAGGGTGGGATGAATCAATATGCTCCTACATTTGTACATACGAAATGCATGAAGTTTGCATGCCTTAAATAAAAGGTTTCTAGGTAAAAAAAAAATTAGTCATATCAGTCTATTATGTATATAGGAAATTATTTTGGAGAGGCAGAAACAGAGAGACAGAGACACACATATGAAGGGCAAGGAGAGAGAGAGAGATCAAGTGCTCCCATAGCTGATTCCCTCCAGAAATGCCTGCCACAGACCCTGGATGAGGCTGAAGCTAGGAGGCAGGAACTTAATCGCGGTCTCTCAAATGGATAGAAAGAACCCAACTACCTGAGCGATCAACACTGCCTCTCAGGGTTGCACTAGCAGGAAGCTTCAGTGAGAGCTGGAGTGGTTTTCAAACCCAGATAACTCATATTGTTATACAAGATACAGTTGTCCCAAATGGCTGCCATGGCCTGAGCTATGCTGATCTGAAGCCAGGAGCCAGGTGCCTCCTCCCAGTCTCCCTGTGGGTACAGGGGTCCAAGCACTTGGGCCATCCTCCACTGCCCTCCTGGGCCACAGCAGAGAGCTGGACTGGAAGAGGAGCAACTGGGACTAGAACCCAGCGCCCACATGGGATGCCAGCGCCTCAGGCAAAGGATTAACCAAGTGAGCCACAGCGCTGGCCCCAACTTCTAGTTTAAACAGATCTACAAGGTCTATTTTATTTTAATAATCAGATGAAATAAAGTTCTGGGTTATAAAATATACTTTAACATCATGTTATAAGACTTATTAGCTGGGAAGACATTGTGATACAGCAGGTTAGGTCACGCATGGGATATCTGTACCCCATAACAAAGAACCAAAGTCCCAGCTACTCGGCACTTTTGAGACAGCTTCTTGATGCAACCCTGACCTATCAGATGATGGCTCAGGTGCAGGAGTTCCTCTCGCCCATGTGGGGGATTTGGGTGGAATTTCTGGCTCTTAACTATGGTGATCTCCACTCTCCACTTCTTCATCTGCATTGTCCTTATGACTTTAACAATCAAGAAACATGTCAATGAGCATGGGCCAAGCCTTCTGCACACCACAGCATCACAAGGCGGTGGGGAGACTGACAGTACTTACACAGCTCCTAACGTCATGCTGAGATGAAAGCTGGACTAGCAAAGCTCAGTTGAACACAGTGTTCTTGCAGAAAGTCTCTAAAAAACACTCCTTGAGTAGCTTAAAGTACATTTTTCTAAAATGTGTGTTTTTTAAAAGTGTTTAATTCACTACTGTTTTCCCCAAAGATAAATTAATCATACAGAAGTTGAGAGCTCTATGTATCATACTTGTAAAAATACTATTATGCCAACATCTCAAAATTGCACTGAGCTGGCAAGCACACAAGTACTGACAACATCAGTAATGGCTATAAGCACTCTTTCCTCCGTGATAACACACAGACACATTTATACATAAGTTCACTGTCAAGTTGCACAGAGTTTGCTATCCTGAAAAGGGGTATCCAGCTGATAGCCAAAAATTAAGGTTTTATACTCTTGTTTTATTATCAAAAAGAGAATAAAATTCTAGTAAGGATGTGGAGAAAGGGGAACTCTAATGCACTGCTATTGGAGTGCAAGCTAGTATATCATTATGGAAAACAGTATGGTGGTTACTCAAAAAACTGAGAGTAAAACCATCACGTGATCCAGGAATCCCACTAATAGTTATATGTCCAAAGGAAATGAAGTTGTTGTATCAAAGAAATATCTGAACTGTTATGTTCACTGTTGCATCATTCATTCTATCAGATATGGAATCGATTTAGGTATCCATTGATCATGGATAGATGATAAAGAAAATGTGGGGTGTATATATATGTACATATATATGTTTATATATAGACTATAATTCAGAGCTTAAAAAGAATGAAATGCTGACATTTGCAGAAACATGGATAGAATGGCAGGATGTTATATTGAGTGAAATAAGTTAGCCACAGAATGATAAATATTACATGTTCTCATCATATGTGAAAACTAAGATTTGTTTTCACTACAATTTGGTTTGTGATGCCAATGTTCCTATGTTAGGTCTCAGTATAGTCATAAACCATTTTAATTTGCAGACATCAGTTTAGTCTCTGAAGTTCTTGAAATGGCACAAGACAGCATCATAAATTAATAAGAACAATAAACAACTAAGTGTAAAAAGGCAACTGAGTATGATCTCCATTCTCATGTTCCTACCAAAGCAAATGTAGACAAAAATCACAAGAAAATTAGTTTCATTTATCATCTTCAACAATAACAGTGTATTACTCATTTTGTGCAATGCCAAGTAGTTTTGGAGTGTTCTAATAATTAATGTTACAGAAAGCTAATTCCTTTGATGACGAAGAAAATCAAAGGTAGGAGGAAATTTAGGGAAAAAAAATGAAACCCTTTTCCACAAGCTTTAACCTACTTGCTTTCAACATTAGCAATGGATCACATTCAATAGATGTCAGTATTTCAAATACTATTGAAGAGAATTTAAAAGTGTTAGATTATCACCAATGACACTTACTGTTCCCCAGGCAGAAATGAAAAAAGATTCAGAAGAAATTAAGTCAATTTAATTAACAAAAGTTTAATTCAATTCAGTAAATTTTAATTAAGATCCTACTATATGCAAGATGACAAAAATGAAATAATTCTCAAATTTCCATGATAATATAAGAAGATAATATGTTTATAAATAATATTAAAGGTAGAATAATTAAAGAAAAGAAATAATTATCACAAGAGATCTGCTAAGAACTATGGAGCCATATGAGAAAGAAAATATATCTGCCTGAGAAAATCAGGAACTTTATGGAGGGGAAGGCATTTCACACAGCAGTTAAGATATCACTTGAGATACACACATCTGGTATCAGAGTGCCAGGCTCAACCCAGTTCCTCCACTTCCAATCCAGCTTCCTGCTAATGTGCAGCCTGGGAGGTAGCAGAGTCTGACTCAAGTCATTGGGTCCATGCCACCTATGTAGGAGACCTGGGTTGAGTTCCAGGCTGCTGGCTTCAGCCTGGTGCAACCCTGGATATTTTAAGTACTTGGGGAGTATACTAGCATATGGAAGATCCCTCTGCTTCAATCTCTCTCTCTCTCCCTCTCTTTCTCTCTCTCTCTCTCTCTCCGCCTTTCACATAAAATTTTAAAGAAATTTCATGTAAAAGTAGTTTCTGAGATGGAAAATCCACATCTACAGATAGTGATGGCAGGAATTTCCAAAGACTGTAAAAGCATAAACAAGATGGGAAGAAAAAGAAACATATTACACATGGAGAAAACACTGTATTTCAATGCAGAATCCTTCATCTAGGCAATAAGAGCAGAATTCTGTGTGGAAAAAGGATTGTGGGTAAAGCTGTGATTTTGTGTCTGAGCAATGAGTGAGAATAATTGGTGTGGGGAGTAACAAGTGTTGGGAAGATCATTTAAAAACAAATCTCTATCATTTATGGTAGATGTAATAATTAAACACAAGATGCTGGTGACAACTGTTGAAGAATTCTGTCACTCTACATGAAGCCATCAGATCCTACCCTATGGAAGCAAGTCTTTTACTAGAATACAGTAGAGAGGAGTTCATGACTCAGAACCAGAATCAGCATGTTAATTACAGCTCAACCGAACAATATTTGAGGAAACCAGGATTAAGTATATGAAGGAGAAACTGACTTCACCTAATCCAGCATCTCTATGATTACAAGTTTTTGACATCTCTTCTTGTTGCTGGGTGCCTTGCAATGAAATATTAAACTAAAAGCTTGCAATTTGGCCAAAGCACTGGTATTCCACAGTGACAACTGAAATTAAAAAAAAAAAAAACACTGGTCTTTTTTCTTAAACATACGTTTGTGTCTAATTTTGTTCTGTTTTTTCTTCTTGGATCACCCAGAAGGGGATGCAGTGATAACTGATACCCACAGTGTGGAAATCTTCCTTATCATCCAGCGTCGTCTCCTTCTGCTGACACGGGTACCTTTCCTGAGCAAATAGCTGGAATCTAAATAAGATAAATAGGTGTCCTCTGGGGCTTACCGTAGAGAGCCCTCCAGCATTACTGAACACACTCAATTAGAAAGTGTCACTCCCAGGTGGTGACAGTGACAAGGACCTAAATGCTAAGAAAGTGCAATCCAGGCACTTGACTTTCAGATGACTAATTTGGTTACCTCCTCATACAAGGTTTGCCCAGCCACTGCAGGTGAAAGGATTTGATTGAGCATAGATCAAAAATCCCCCAGAGCCGAGTGACCTTGTTAAGCAACTTTACTACATCTTTTATGCAGTGAGTTATGCTTAGCAAAGCACGGATATTTTCCATTAACCTCTGAGGCAACAACAAATTTATCCATTTCTTCTCCTTGCTTTCCACCTCAATCAAATCCCTTAGCAAAATGCCCCTTGCTTCTCCTGTCCGCCACCTTGTCATGTGGGGCTGCGGGAATTAAGTCCTGAGTAAGACTACTGCTGTCTACATCACGTCAGCAGGATTCCTGAGTTTTAAACTGCACTCCTGGATTCTGATGACTCTAAAAGATTTCCAAGCGTCATTTTTAAAGTGCCTAGAGAAACAATGCAACAGCATGTCTTCCACAATTTTATAACCCGATCAACCAAATATCTTCATCAACCTGGTTCAAATCAATCCAAACATTTATTATAACCCCAAACACCAAGCCCTGTGCCAAGCCCTGGCAAAGCAGCAGAGCTTACAGAAAAAATTACAGACAGGCTTGCAGGCAGGTGGACATGGGTTCACATTCCTCTTCTATTGCTGTGGTTTTGATAAAATAATTTCTCTGTGTTTCAGTTTCTGCATCTGCAAAATTGGGACAATAATGCTATGTCTCAAGAGTGTGTGAGCATCAGATGCTATTGACGTGGGCATGAGCAGATTAATTCCCAATCCAGATTCCTGTCTCCCACAAATATAAAAATTCTACATGGAGCTAGTAACCTGCATGAGTAGGAACAGGATGTATTTAACAGCGAATGGATAAACATAGATTCATGTGCCAGTGTGTGGGCCACTACCTCACATGGAGACAAATCCATGATGCGTGGGCCAGAGGACTGCCCAGGAAAGAGGCAGAGAAATGGAGAGAACTGTCTCTAAGCATGGTCCATGGTCAGAGAGTTCTCGCTGACTCTGAGCTGCCTTCTGTGAAGCAGTGGGTGGTACTATCAGGGATAAAAATGGAGTGGGATCTTAGCATGCATCCTGGTCCTGGATGAGACAAGTACATACTGCGAAAGGTGGATGTATCAAGCCAACAATTAAAGAAACAAACATTATTTTGCAAGGGTATGAGAATCCCAGCTCATCTAAACTATAACAAACTGCTTACTTACATACCATATCACTATCAGCAAAATGTTTGGTTGAGTTTGAGAAAATAGTAAGAATACTCAAATACTGCTTGTTTGCTATTGTTTCAATGAGTTATTTTAATTTAGGGGACGGGAGCAAATTAAACTAGTAACTATAAGATAATATCCAGATGATTTTCCCAATGGACAGCTCTCCTCATTCTGCAAGAGATTTTTTATCATCTATAGAGCTGCTCTTCAAATTCGATTAAATATGAGGATACATTTATCTTAAAATCGTAAGGTGCATTTCACATGTGTGGACACCAGTAAGAGCAAAAGGCTCTAAACACAGCTTTAATCATGAGGCAGCAATAAGAGTGCTCCTAAGCACAGCTCGGTTCCTCTGCACTTTATTAGCATCTGCCCAGCATAATCAGCCAAGGACAGGCCTTAGTCAGACTCAGGCTTTAGAGGAAAGCAGTAAACAAGCTGTTCTACTGAGCGTGCTGAGAACAGCCATGCCTGGCATGGTTGCTATGCTACTGAAAGGACAGCAAGCTCGTGCTATCCCCACAGCGACCGACGTACACACAAGGAAACCTGTTGGGATCTCTATTAAGGCTCCTAAAGCCAAATGGCCATTTGGAAACCGTATGATTATTTTTAGAACCTAGACCTTGGAACATACGTGATCAACAAATGGCAAGCATAATTAGAGATTGTAGGACAATTTTTTTAATGTGAAATGCCTCATTAGATGCAACCCCTTTAGTTATTCTCATCAGCCTTGCTCCACTGTGCCATATCCATTCACCAAATTCTCAAATAAAGCAGAGTAAGAGTTGAATGACAAGGTGGGCAGAAGCCATTAGTGATGCAAAAGGGGCTAGTAACCCAAAGAATCTGCAATTTCTGTAGACCTAAGATATGATAAGGGCTTCACTCACAGCCATAATCACGCTTGTGTGGCCATATAGATTATTAGACACAAAAGCACCATTCTGCTCCCAAATCAAGAACTAAAATCAACCTGTAAAAAGGGTTGCTTAGAGGCAGGCTCCCTAACAAACATCTAGTCTAACACAAATAGAAAGAGGAAAGAAAAACAATTTGATCCTGTCGGATGTCTGGTTCCATGAGGTATTCGGAATGCAGAATTTGAGTTAGCGCCGTTTATCATGAGGGATTTCTCTTTTTAACTTAGATTCTACTTTTTATTCTTCTCCCTTGATCTGATACATGGTCCTGAAGGCACTGAGCCTCCAGGGTTTATCCTCGACAGACTTCTAGATCCAGCCCACGTGGTTTCTATTGCTTGCTGCTTTTATTTTCTTACTGTGAATTTTCCATTGACTTTAATTAAGCTCCCTTTAGTGTTATGAGCTTCTCTGTATCTGATCTAATGCCTTTCACACATAAAAAACATTCCATTGAAAAGAGAACAGTTCAGCCATAAAAGAGATACGGAATCTGTTTCAGTTGCTATATTATAAAAAGGTCAGCCCTTTAAATGGTCACATTAAACAGGATGAAATTCAAGTTAAACTGTCTCTCGGTGAGAGTTCACAAGCCCATGCACGCCTCCCTGGAGAGGAGCCGCAGGCTTCGGTTCCCTCTGTGGTGCACACTGCGTCTCAGCAGCTGCAGCCTGCTTTGAGAGGGAACGGTTCAGAGGCTCTCATCATAGACAACACAGAGTCATATGCAATGCAAATAAAGCTTTATCTTAGCAATTACAGAGCAGATAGTCCACGGTGGTTGTTAGAATTAAAAACACAAAATTTTAGAAAGGCTTTTTAACACTGGTAACACTGATTTTTTATGACAGGTTTTGATTTGCTGATGTTGTTTTTGTTTTTTAATCTAACATGTTGAATCAAAAGGTTAACCGTCTCCCAGGGTAATGGTATACTCGAAGGCAATCCAGGAATTTGACTGTACCGCTGTCTATAACATACACAGTGTCTCTCCATAGCATTCTTGTTGATAGTGTCTCCTAGGACATACCAGCACAATTCGAACTCTTTTTGTGAATTCCATCACACAATCTTCCACAATACTGGCTACATCAGGAAGCTCCCCAAGGAGTAGGTACAGTAAAGACAATATAAAGGAAAATAAATAGTTTACTACCAGCTAGGTTTCAGCACCCTGAACCTCATGAAAGCCACAAGGACCCCCACCTGCTCTTTCCAATCTAACTCAAGACCTTCCCTGGACAAAAAGCCACCTAGATACTGCCCTTTGCCTGCTTCCTCCTGGTCCTGGCCTTCCCGTTTCCTCAAAAGCTGGAGAGTTCCTGGCCCATCTGCACATGCCAATTCCACAGGGAGATCCTGTAAAAGAGACATGATCGACAAAAGAAAACTAACCCCGAAGAGGGACATTCTCACACAAATATAACACTTGTATCTCTTTACAACCCATATCCAAATCTTTGCCTTTAGCTGCCTGGACCACCAGATAATTTTGCAGATTTTCAGCTTTATCAGGGTTCTATGAGGGAGGTTAGAATATGGCATAGTTAGAATTCTGAGTTTCTATACAGTGTTCCTTATAACAGTCATCTGAGAAATAGGGGTGATAACCAGGACCCTCCCTCAACACACACATGCACACATGTGCGCACACATATATACATATCCTTGGCTGAACACATGAAGGAGGAGGATCCGTGTATGAAATGCCTCTGTAACTTCTGATGTGGTCTCCTGCAAGCTGCATTTGGGAATCATTGCTTACAGCAAGACACAATGTCATTTCTATAATTGACTTACTTGAAGGATGGCAAAGGGACTTTTTATTCACAGAAGAACAGTCAACAAAACTAAACAGCTAAAGGACGAAAATATCTGCGTTGAGCAGAGAACAAAGGGTTATCTTATAGAGAAAGAAAGCACAGTAATATGTTGAGAAGTTTAAGGACATATATCAAAAAGGAGAGATTCAGGTGTCTGCATATACGATTTTCTCAAAGGATCACAGTAGTCCCTAGTTTTCCACAATTATAAGGAAAGTCAATTTTTTCAGCCACCACTTCCTGCCTGGCTGGAGATGCAGAGAGCTCCCACGTTCATTTTTCTATAACACAGGGAGAGTTTCCAGAAGAACACTTAATTTCCTGGAACCACTGAAATTGTCTTTGATTCCCCTATGCACCGGCTGCCGTCCTGCACATTTAACACAGAAATCTCACCATGTCACATGACTGCCCTGCTCAAGCCCTCAGGGGCCTCTCCAATATTGAAATCAAAAAAGGTCTACAATGGCTACTAATAATATGAATTATTATTTGCCTCTGAAAAAGAAAGGTCATAAACAATTCAGGCCCTTCTAATCAACGCTGGAGGAGTAGAGACCAAAATATCCAAGTTGCTTTTTTTCAACTTTTATTTGATGAACATAAATTTCCAAAGTATAATTTTTGGATTATAGCAGCTTTTTCCCCCATAACATCCCTCCCACCTGCAACCATTCCATCTCCTACTCCCTCTCCCATCCCATTCTTCATCAAGATTCATTTTCAATTATCTTTATATACAGAAGATCAACTTAGTATAGACTAAGTAAAGATTTCAACAGTTTGAACCCACACAGAAACACAAAGTATAAAGTACTGCTTGAGTATTAGTTATACCATTAATTCACATAGTACAACATATTAAGGGCAAAGATCCTACATGGGGAGTAAGTGCACAGTGACTCCCGTTGTTGATTTAACAATTGAAACTCTTGTTTATGGCAACAGCAATCACCCGAGGTTCTTGTCATGAGCTGCCAAGGCCATGGAAGCCTCCTGAGTTCACCAACTCCTTTCTTATTTAGACACGGCCATAGTCAAAGTGGAAGTTCTCTCCTCCCTTCAAAGAAAGGTACCTCCTTCTTTGATGGCCTGTTCTTTCCACCGGGATCTCACAGAGATCTTTCATTTAGGTCATTTTTTTTTTTTTTTGCCAGAGTATCTTGGCTTTCCATGCCTGCAATACTCTCATGGGCTTTTCAGCCAGTTCTTAATGCCTTAAGGGCTGATTCCAAGGCCAGAGTGCTATTTAGGACATCTGCAATTCTGAGTCTGCTATGTATCCCACTTCCCATGTTGGATTGTTCTCTCCTTTTTAATTCTATCAGTTAGTAATAGCAGACACTAGTCTTGTTTATGTGATCCCTTTGACACTTAATCCTATCATTATGATTAAATATGAACTGAAACTGATCACTTGGACTAATGAGATGGCATTGGTACATGCCACCTTGAGGGCATTGAATTGGAATCCCCTAGCACATTTCTAGCTCTACCATTAGGGGCAAGTCTGAGTGAGCATGTGCTGAATCTGCCATTGGAGGGTGAACCAACGGAAAAAGGAAGACCTTTCTCTCTGTCTCTCTCTCTCTCTGTCCACTCTGCCTGTCGAAAAAAAAAAAAAAGACCTCTAAATGAAATAACTTATTTAAAGAATTCAAAGTTATCCATAAATATTGTATATATCATTTAATATATTAAACACCTACCATTGTCAGCACAGTTTCAAAATAACTCTTCTATTACCAAAACACTGTGTACTCTTGATAATAATTTGCCTTCCAGGTAGCTGGTTTACTAAGAAACAGCAATGCAGGTCTTCCTCACTTAATAGACACATTGCTCAGGAATTGTTAGCATAATTCAGTCTTGGGAAATCAAACCACAGCTTGCAAATGCTTTTCATTTCACATTTCAGAAATGCAATCAATTGAGAGCTACAGTTGTTTTTCTCCACTTCTCTTGTTCTGGCCTTTTAAAATAGAGTAAATAGAGGGATTACAGTGGAGTAAATGCAGATACATCAGTTTACTGATGTCCTGAGTCTGGAGAAGATGAGAAACCAGGACAGGGGATGAACTTGAGAATGGAGAAAACTGAATGAGCCGTAGACTTTAGAATGTACCAACAGGCCATTCTAGGGAATCTCATGCATGAGTGCTGCCATAAGGGAGTAAGAAGGGACGTTGACTCTGTGGATCCTTCTAGACCCACAAACCCACAAGGCAGTGCGTGAGGAGATGACATTGCAGTCTTACAGATCCCTACTGCCTAATTTACATATCATTGCCAAATTAACGACTGCTTCTTAATATGCTTGGAATACGGTTCCCTACTATGTTTTTTTTTTTCCCTCAGAAGTGTTAGACTTGTGTGCTTTCTTATAGTTTGAGGGTCACTGATTTGACATCAATCGCGTCATTTCAGGAAGCAAAATAAAGCATTAACTAACAGACATACACGGAGGTAGAGTATATGTCCTTATTTTCCACTTCTCTTTCCCCTGAGCCAAACAGCTTTCCTTGTCCGCAATCTACAATAGCATATTATTTATAAAAATTGTTATTCAAAAGTAATAAAAATCCAGCCTGGTTATAGCTGTTAGAAATTTCCAAGGTCAGACTGAGAAAGTGACAGGCGAATTCACTGGATGTGTTTATAGGAACGAGATGAAAACAGAGGAACACCACCATTGCAGGTGCGTGTCTTGCCTTTTGTTCATTCACAGTCGTGGTGATACATCAACATTTGTTAGAGTGAGTGGGCTAAGTTATCAGCCTTAAGTAAGTACCCATCAGCATAAGCTTGCTTCCCAACTTTGTACAGCAAATAAATCGTAGTAAAACTGTAATTTGCATGTAAAATATCTGAAACCTATTTCTCCAAGAATAAACAATGCAGGCATTTGTCCCCGTGTTCTTCCATGTCTTAGTTTCTTTGGAAAGTTTTCAAAATAGCTGTATTAATTATGGGATATCAACAACGATGTTTATATTTAAATTTGTCATGGACTGAAAAGCAATACTTATTTTTAATAGTGCATTCTGTGGTTTAAAAACTTTCACCTTTGACTATACTGAGGAATAATTTAAATAGATGTATGCAAGAAGTCCTTTGTAGGAAGACAAGACCAGAAGCAGGGGAGCAGAGAGGGGACGATGACAGTAGTCCAGGCAGCTTGACCTAAGGTGGTAGTGATGGAGAGTGCTGGACAGAAAAGACTTTGCAGGCAGAGCAGAGGCATTTGGGGGAGAATACTGACAACAGAGGGTGAAGAAACAAGACAAGTCAAGGAGAGCTAAAGTAACTCGGAGAACGTCGGGTCTATACCCTCAGGAGACTAGCACAAGAACAGGGAGAGAAAACATGAAAGTTTGAGATCTTGATTAGATATCCAAATTGCATGTTAAGCAGGTGCTGAATCTGGGAAAAGGTTGGGTTAGAGACATTAGGGAGTAACTGAAATATATAATGCATTCAAAGCCATAGACCTGCCTGGCAAATATGTGTAATAAATGGAAAGACCACACCTCAACACTGAAGGGTCAAATGCAGACAGCAAAAGAGACAGAGAAGATGATGAGTTTCAGGTAGGAGAAAAGAAGAAAAGATGACATGGGCCAGCGTGGCGCCTAGCAGGCTAAGCCACCACCTGCAATGGTGGCATCCCAAAGAACACTGGCAAGAGTCCCTCACACTGGAAGTGGCTGCCCCACTTCGGATCCAGCTCCCTGCTGATACACCTGGGAAAAGCAGCACAAGATGTCACTATTCAGAGGATCTACCATCGATAAATGATACAAAAATAAGAAGAAGAAATAAAAATACAGCGAACTTTCCACTAACCTAACAAAGGAGGACATAACCAGGATGAGCTCTGGTATTTCCAAAAGTTAATCAATATGTGAAGCAGCAACAAGAAAACTAACTCCTAAGGCACAGGAGTGAAGAAGAAAGTGCAAAGGGCATCGTGTGCAGCAGGCATAAAGCTGTGTCCGAAATTCGAGTGGCACACAGCTCAGATAAGGAACTGGGAAAGGACTGCATTTCCAACCACTGAAATGACTACAGTTTCCTACATTACTGACAACTTACTTTATGTAGCAGTCTAACAGGTAGAGGGGCCTAACGGTTAAGCAAAAACATTTCACATCAGTTTATTCAAATCATTCTATCACTAATTGGAGTAATTTAGATGAGTGGCTACTGTATACCAGCATATAGAATAGGGTTCTATGGAAACAGAAAACATTGGGTTGCCTGCTCGCAAGTGCTTCCGGGTTAAAACAATTAACCACTGTAACAATAAAGGAGCAAAAGGAGCTAGAGAAGAAAGCCTCTATATAACTTTGAAGCAAGTAATTCTTCATGGTCCCAGGAGGCTATCAGTACATTTTTTAACATGTGCATTACATCTATATTTGGTGCATGTCCAAGTATTCCTACAGGAATGACCACTGTGACTAAATAACTTTTGCAAAACCAAAATAGTTTTTATCCCTTGGAAAATCAAAAAGAAAACAAAACCCAACCAACCAATGATCTCTAGTACCCCCATTATTCAGTCACTTAACTAGTGCACCGCTGATTTTATTACAGCTTTTAAGACTTAACCAGTAAGATGATTTTTCTATAAGTACTGTATCACGCAAAAGAGATTACATTCTCTTGCAGGACAATTTAGGCCAGGAAGTAAATGAGGGACATCTCTAATTCCACAGGAAATGGGTTTAATTGCCACTTGTTTCTTTGTTCCCAAGTGCCCGATTTAACAAAGATGTGTGTACATGCAAAATTTTACTGTAGTGTATTTTAGATCATGAGAAATACCAAACCCACGGGACAACCTTTTAGAGAGAAAAATTACATTTTATAGTTTATTATCTTTGAGGTTTTCAAAAATGCCATAAAATAAGTCAGGAGGAAAAAGAAATGTCCTGTACATTTCTGCTAAATCACCATAAACTCCAAATGCAGTAGCTGTACCGGCTCTTCTTTTAAAGAGATGCATTACTCTTCTCCTTAATAAATCTCAGTGCACTGCAACTAGATTTAACCGGATGGAGTTATTCTGTCAGACCTTAATAAATGGGATTAAAGCAGAAAATCTATGCCGTTTCTAATTTATGGTCTTAAGGTCACTTTTGAAAAGAAAGGAGGGAAATCGTATTTAGAAGCTTCCAAATGGCTCGCACTCAGTCACATCATATCCAGAGAGAGTTCCCTTTTTTAGAGGTTATTTAGCTCAAGCAGAGAAAATCAGAAACAGGCAGGCGAAGCTTAGCTTGGGGGTTATGACACATGGAGGTGTGTTCCCTTATAAATTAGCTCTTTTCCCCTCTTCCTGCCTGGTGCCTTTGTCAGAAAAGTTGTGTTAACTATAGGCCATGAGGAGTCTCCTTCAGAGGAGTCTGGGGTTCTTTCTTGCTCAGCAATGACTCACTATGGAAAGAAGTTCAAGGTGCTGCATGCATGAGCTAGTCCACATGTAGGAATCTGAAGGGAAAAGTCCTAATTGGAGACTTTTAAATACATATATATATATATATATATGCATATATATGTGGTCTTGAAAAGGTTAAGGAAAACCCATATAAAAAACATTATGCAGTATGCACGGATTTCAAAAAATGCAACAAAATAAACAATTTATCTTCATTATCCTTGTTTCTGAAGTGAAGCACTGCCATTGTTCTCAGCAAGGAAACATATTCCCTTTTCTATCCATCTACAGAATACTCATTATGGCTGTCCAGATTCTGCTCTCTGTCCACTCTGCCAGGTTTATTCTAATTCTTGTGCACCTTGTTTGAAGTTATCGTGTAACTCACAGTGTTAATTCAAGGGTACTTCACAACATGGGTGGAAAAACAGGAAAACACTTTATTTCAGTGCAAAAGAAAAGAACTTTGAAATCCATCTCATAATGCGCATTCTTCATGACCCTGCCCCCACATGCTTTATTTCTGAAATGTGCTAGCGTGAACGGCCCACCTATTACTGCAAAGTAACTTTATTACAGTGAAAGCATTTCAATTCATTGAAGGACAAATGTAAACATACTAAAAGAAAGGAACTGCCAAGAAATATCAACTGCATTTTAATCTTGTAGTACTTTTTCTACAAAACACAGTAGATCTCTAAGGCCTTGGAGATACTGGACTGGCTTACCAGATAAAACATTGTAATTTTCAAATCCTCATTGCTATGAGATGAGTGAGTGAGTGAGTGTATGTGTGTGTGTGTATGTGTGATGTTAGCTTGCTGAAAGTGCTAATCCAGAAAATCAAAACCTAAGCCACCTATGAATGAGCATGTTTTCTAGATTTTAAACATATGGAACATTTTTTAATATGTCATAGGTGGCAAAACTAATCTAGAATATATGAATGTAGGAAAAGCATGTGACTCCCTCTACCCTAGACTTGTGGGTTGCACCCAGAAGAGGAAGGTGGAAAGGGTACACAGAAGATGTGTGGATACCCATGGAAAATAAAACACTCACGCTCTTTGCAGTAAAAATGTCTCAGCAAGCTGTCATCAAATGGAAACATTTGATAAAATTCATGAACTATACAAACAACAGCCACTGAATATTTCCAAACACTTATATGAGAAATGTCTCTTAAAACCCCCCTTGTACCTGATTTATAGGAGGGTGGTGATGAGATTTGGGGATTTGAAGATGATGATATTTAAATGTGATACTTTTGGACTTTAAGAAGATATTACTATGGGTAGAGAATACCAAGGACCTTGGGGTTGCATGAATATATTGTGCATGTCGAACAGACATGAACCTTTGAGGGCCTGAAGGGAGAGACCGTGATATGCAGAACCCCCATCCTCAAGGATGTCTATATTCCTTTACCCAGAACTGGTGAAGGTTCCAACTTACATGGAAAAGGGGACGTGCAGATGTGACTGATATCATAGTCCTTGAGATGCGGAAGTTATCCAAGACTATGCAGGTTTGCCCAACCCAATCACAGGATTTCCCAAAAGGAAGTTTTGCAGCCTGCGGTTGGAATCTGAGGTCAGGGGACAGGTGAGCAGGGGGAATGATCACAGAAGAAGGGGCCCATTCGTCAGACTTCAGACCTACAGAACTGTTAAGACGGCACATCGATGGTGTCTTAGGTCACTAAATTTGTGATAATTTGGACTGGTACACATGAAAGTTGCACGTGGTTCCTAGAAGCTTTGGTTTCATACATATGTGTGAATGTTAAGAGGAAGAGCCTGGGAGGATCACCCATTCGAAACAGAAGAGGGCCTCTGGGTCGGCCTTCCCTGGAGATGCAGACTAGACCTTGGAAACACAGAGATGGGGCTCACATCAGACCCGGGGGCACGGCATGGACACAGTGACCAATATCCTGAGGAGTCTGACTACTTAATTTCCAAATGCCGGGGATCACATTGAGTGAGGCATGGCCCTAGTGGATTCAGGAGATTCTTAAGGCCTCCAGAAAAGGCTCATTATGATACCTGTCAATGACAATAATTTGTAGCCCAAAAGCCAGATTTCTTGGATTCAAATCATGGCTCCACTGCTTCCAGGCTACATCGGAATGTAAGTTAACAGGAGGCAGGCATTTCTGTTTGTTCTGAGCTGTGTAAACGATTCCTCTCTAGGTTAGTGTCTGTCATATGAGGGTCCCCAGAAAGCCTTCAGAACATGCACACCATAACGAATGCATACACAAATATCAAAAACCCAGCACCAAAGCAAATCTACTGTTTCTTTTCTTTTTAAAAAGCTTTTTCATTAACATGTAATATTTGTACATTTTATGGGGGCACAGTGTAAAATTGCAACATATATACACTGTATAAACCAATAAAACCAGGAAATTCGCCTTTCTATTTCCTTATACACATTTTTTGCGTGCAGTCTACCAGATCCACCTGTCTTCCTCTTCTTTAAATAATATATGATACATTACTGTGAAACATACTCTCCCCACTGTGCACTAGAACTTCTAAGATTTAGCTGCTTTTTATAAAATAGCTATTTATCTATCCATTTATTTATTTATTTAAAGGGCAGAGCAACAGAAAGAGAGGTAGAGAGAGACAGAGGTCAATCTTCCATCTGCTGGCTCATCCTCCACGTGGCCACGACAGCTAGATTTGGACCAGGCCACAGCTGGGAGCCGTAAAGTCCATCCTGGTTTCCCAAGTAGGTGGCAGGAGCCCAAGTACTGCCTTCTCAAGCACATCAGTAGGAAGCTGGATTGGAAGCAGAGCCCCAGCACTTGAACCAGCAGCTTAACCCACTGCAACACAGTGCTGGCCCAGTGTTTGGGTACCCATTACCTAATTTTCCCTATAGCCCTCCCTCCAACATTGCCAACCTCAGGTAATCACTGCTGTAAGTTCAGAACATTTTTTAAAAAAACATAGAACATATTGTAAATACTGTATGTCATTCTGAGTCTGACTTTTTCATTTGACATAATGTTCCAGTAATTTTGCTGCAAATGTCAGTAAATACTTCTTTGCTTTCTTTTTTTTTAAAAGATTTATTTATTTATGTCAAAGTCAGAGTTACACACAGAGAGGTGGAGAGGCAGAGGGAGAGAGAGGTCGTCCACCCACTGGTTCACTCCCCAGTTGGCTGCAACAGACAGAGCTGTGCTGATCTGAAGTCAGGAGCCAGGAGCTTCTTCCAGGTCTCCCATGCAGGTGCGGGGGCCATCCTGCACTGCTTTCCCAGGACATAGCAGAGAGCTAGATCAGAAGTGGGTGGAGCAACTTTGACCATTCATTAAGGAGACTAACCTTTACCAGTGTATGTTTTTAAAACTTTGTCAAATCTTGTTTCGCTGTAGAATAGCAAATAAATTTCTGTGATTTCTACTCTATTCCAATAACCTATGTGTCTGCTTTTATGCCAATACTGTACTATTTTTATTAAAGTCACTCTGTCATAGGTCTGAAACCTGGTAGGAGACAAAGGGTAAATTTATAAGCCTAATATGCTCCTGACAAAACTCCAGCTTTGCTCTTTTGAGTTCAGGATTACTTTGGCTACTGGAGGTTTTTTTTTTTTTTGCTTCCATATGGATCCTGGGATTATTTTCTCTAGTTCTGTGGAGAGTATCTTTGGCATTTTGATGGGAATTGTGTTGAATCTGTGTATCACTTTGGATAATATGGAGATTTAATTAATATTCATTCTTCCAATCATGAACATGGGTTATCTTTCCATTGTCTGTGTCTTCTTTGAATTTGTTCTCATCAGCGTTTTATAATTTTCATCGCTGAGATCTTTCACATCCTTGGGTAAACTTATTCTGAGATATTTTTATAGCTGTTGTGAATGAAATTGCTCTTATAATTTCTTTCTTGGTGAGTTCATTATTGGCATATACAAATGATACTGACTTTTGTGTGTTGATTTTATATCCTGAGGCCTTATTGAATTTATTTACCAGCTCCAATAGTGTCTTGGTAGAGTTTCTCTTCATGTACAATCATGCCATCCACAAGCAGAGATAATAGACATCCCCTCTTCCTTTCTGGAAGACTTTTATTTACTTTCTCTTTCCTAATGGCTCTGGCTAAAACACCTAGTATTATATTGAATGAGAGCAATGAGAGAACACACTTGTAAGGTTCCAGATATTAAAAGAAATTTTTCAACTTTTCCCCATTCAACATAATGTGGATCTGCTGTATAAAACCTTTATAATGTTGAGGTGTGTTCCTTCTATACTTAATTTATTCAATATTTTTACTGTGAATGGATGTTAAATTTTCTTGAATGCCTTCTCAGCATCTACTAAAACAAATAGATTTAAATTCAATTTTCCATGAAATTTTGAAATCTTCTAGTGGTGTGTATGTGTGTGTATGCATGTATATGTGCATATATGTGTGTGTGTATTGGGAGTGGGGGAGATATGCCTGTATCAGTGAAAAATAAAATGATCAAACTGCCTCTTCCTGCTCCTCCTCCCTGTGTCAAGTGGAATATTTAAACATCTGCCTGATTTACGATACTATATAGCCTTAGAAGGAAGAAACCAAGGCCTTTTGACTAAAGTCCATCCTATTTGGAAATTATCATGATACCATATGTCAAAACAGTAAATTTCTTCCTCTAGAAATGTCAAAAATCAAGAAAATTTGCAATGATAGATGGCATGGTTAGAAGTGATTTTTTTAGATTTACATATTTATAATTTTATTGATATAAAGAGAACAGATTTCATATATTTCGTTGGTGCAAGGCTAAGAAGATAAAAAATATGAAAACAGCAGCTTTAGCCTGGGATAGAACAGTGGAATTGTGTAAGAGAGCTGTTGATGTGTCTGTTAATTCAGAGACAGGTTAGGATTACAGCTTTCCCCCTTATTCACTTCTGAAACATAAAGTTCTGAACAGAACTGCAGATAAATGCAGGAAAAATGCAAATGCCACACCAACATTGGTGTCCGTGAAAAGACATTCTCTGCAAGTGAATTATGTATGGTAATGGTACACTTTATGAAAAAAATTGGATTCACCCCTTAAAAAGAGAATTTGGATTCTTGTTGAAATCTCTTAAACGGAGGTTAATAACTATTTTACCTATTGCATTTCACATCACTTTTCTGTGTAACCATTTATAATGAGTCTTCCCTTTTACACAGGAATAATTTGCCTTTGTTCAACCTGTATAGCACTTCCAACTTCAAATAAGTCATGTTAAAGCATATTCCTCAGAGGCTGTAACAAGTGCCTGCCCATAATAAGCCGCTGCAATCCAACAGAATAATCAAGTTAAATCACTTTATACTGCTATTTCTCAATATCATGGTCTAAGAGGAGTTTGTAGGAAAGACACCAAAAAGATTAGTAAAGAATGAATGGATAAGTTATTCCAGAAAATAACAATATATAGCATACAATATATAAAACTCAAGTTTACACATGAATACACACAAACAATATGAGGTAACTGGAAATGTTCTTGGAAAAAGCAGAATTAAAAGTATGTTTTAGAGCCAGCAGTGTGGTGTAGTGGGTTAAGCCACTATCTATAATGATAGTATCTCATTTGAGTTCCAATGCAAGTCCTGGCTGCTCCACTTCCTATCCAGCTCCCTGATAAAGTGTGTGGGAAAGCAGCAGAAGATGGCACAATGCTTGGGCCCCTTCCACCCAGGTGGGAGGCCCAGATGGAGTTCCAGGGTCCAGGCTTTGACCAGGCCTGTTGCAAGTATTTGGGGAGTGAATCAGTAACAATGGATGGAAGATTCTCTTGTTTATCCCTCTCCTTCTTCCTCTCTTTTTCCCTGTCCCTCCCCTCCCTCTCCCTCTTGCCTTCTCTCTCAGTAACTCTGCCTTTCTTTTTTTAAAGATTTATTTATTTGAAAGTCAGAGGTACACAGAGAGAGAAGAGGCAAAGAGAGAGAGAGAGAGAGAGGTCTTCCATCCAATGGTTCACTCCCCAATTGGCCACAATGGCTAGAGCTGTGCCAAACTGAAGCCAGGAGCCAGGAGCTTCCTCCAGGTCTCCCAGGTGGATGCAGGGGCCCAAGGACTGCTTTCCCAGGCCATAGCAGAGAGCTGTATTGGAAATGCAGCAGCCAGGTCTCGAACCGGCACCCATATGGGATGCTGGTGCTTCAGGCCAGGGCATTAACCCGCTGTGCCACAGCGCCAGCCCCAGTAACGCTGCCTTTCAAATAAGTAAATCTTTTTTAAAAAGATAAGTTTTGAACCTGTTGTTGTGGCACCATAGGTTAAACTGCAGCCTGTGATACTGACATCCCAAGTCAGTGCCAATTTGAGTTTTGCCTGCTCTGTTTCAGATGGAACTTCATCCTAATATCCCTGGGAAAGCAGTGGAAGATGGTAAAATGCTTGGACTCCTGTCACCTATGTGGCAGGCCTGGATGACATTCCAGGCTCCTAGGTTTGGCCTGGCCCATTCTTGGCCATTGTGGACATTTATGGAGTGGGCCAGCAGATGAAAGATCAAACTCTCTCTCAGTCCTTCTTTCTCTTTCACCCCCATTTCTGTTACTCTCCTTTCAAATAAATAAATCTTTTTTTAAAAAAATATGTTTATTTTTGTCTGAAAATCTCTGAAATCCATACATAATTTTTCCTAGTACACATCTTCCATTAAATTCTTAAACATGTATGGTGAATTCTTATTCCTTAGAATGTAAAATCTTTGAGGTGAGTGTCTATGTTTCAGTTCATCACTGGGTCTCCAACATGTACCACAACATTTAAAATCTAGGTGCTTAATAATACATTAGGAAATATTGTATAGGGATGGGTGTTCTGTGCAGCTGTAAAGACATTGCTTGAGCTGGCCACATCCTACATCAGAGCATCTGAGTTTGAGTCTTGGGTCTGCTCTGGATTCCAGCTTTCTGCTAATGCTCGCCCTGGGAGCCGGCAGGTGATGGCTCAAGTATTTGGGCCCTACTGCCCATATGGGGAGCAGATTGAATTCCCAATCCCTGATTCCACCTGGCCCAGCTCCACCTATCTCAGGTGTATAGAGAATGAACTAGTGGACAGAATAACTCTGTCTCTCTCTCTCTCTCTCTGTATGTGACTTTCTACCTTTCAAATAAAAATAAATAAATAAAATCTTAAAAATATCTAAATATTTGAGCTTTGGCAACTGGTGAAAAATTTGGTGAAGTATGATCAAGTGACTGGTTTTCTTTCATACTAATCTGGAGCTTTTTTCTTTGATTCCAATGATTCTGAGTGCCCTTCACTTTTCTTTTCTGAAGGCAATCTGCACTTAACAGACTTGCCTTATATTGCCAGTACAAACAACAACGTCCTCCTGAACTGATCTGTAAAGAACTGCAGTTTTTATTCAGTAGGGTTGGGTTGACCTGCAGATTGGCATAAACTCAGGAATGACTTCCCTTTTGAGATCTATGATCCCACAGCTTTCTCTCTTTCATTTTATTAGTGGCTTTGTGTCTTTCTGGCAATAGGAAGGCTTTCTACTTGTTTTGTTTCCGCAAGGACGCACAGGTTGGAGTTTAAGCTAAACATCAATCCTAGCAGTGGGCAGACACAAAGACATTATGAAAGTTCTTGAACAATACTGTTTAATCTACTTCCTGGATAGTATCATTCAAAAACAAACAAGGGGCTTCCAAGATGACTTAAGGAAAAGACATCCTGATTTGGAACAGGGGAAAATACCTGAAGAAAAGCAGAGGAAGTGCAGAGAAGTTTGCAGTAGAAACTCTACAGAAGGAAGAGGGATGCCACGGAGCAGCGTGGAATGTGCAGACATGCAGCAGAGAGCAGGACACCACACCTGACTCCCACTGGGGGTTGGAGTGCAGACCAGCATCTGAGAACAAGGTGACAGCAGACTAGGGCAGCCTGTGCCACTAGAACCCCATGCAATATCACCACAAAGAGATAACAGAGATAATCTACACTATGAACCAAATGGACTTGATAAATGCAGAACATTTAATCCCACAGTTGATGAATATACATTATTTACATCAGTGCATGGAATGTTCACTAAGATAGACCATATGTTAGGCCATAAAGCAAGTAAATTCAAAAAATTGAAGTCATGTCATGTGTCTGTTCTCACCACAATGGAATGAAGCTGGAAATTACAACTTGAGAATTTCTAGAGGCCAGTGCCACGGCTCACTAGGCTAATACTCCGCCTGCAGTGCCAGCACCCTGGGGTTCTAGTCCTGGTCAGGGCACCAGGTTCTGTCCCAGTTGCTCCCCTTCCAGTCCAACTCTCTGCTGTGGCCCGAGAGTGCAGTGGAGGATGGCACAAGTGCTTGGGCCCTGCACCCCATGAGAGACCAGGAAAAAGCACCTAGCACCTGGCTCCTGCCATCGGATGAGCGCGGTGCGCCGGCCGCAGCACGCCGACTGTGGCAGCCATTGGAGGGTGAACCAACGGCAAAGGAAGACCTTTCTGTCTCTCTCTCTCTCTCTCACGGTCCACTCTGCCTGTCTAAAAAAAAAAAAAAGAATCTCTAGAAGGTATGAAAACTTATGGAAACTGAAAACACACTTGTGAATTAACAATGGGTCATAGGAATTATCAAAAATGAAATAAAAAAATTCCTGAAAACAAACAAAGATGATAATACAACATATCAAACTTCATGGGTTATAGCAAAAGCACAATTATGAGGGAAGCTTATAGCAATTACTGACTATATCAAAACATTGAAAAGGCATCAGATAAATGAGCTATCAATGCATCTCAAGGACCCAGGAAAACAAATAAACAAGCCTAAAAGTAGTAGGAAGAAAGAAATCATTAAAATTAGAGAAGAAACAAACAAAATTGAAACAAAAAACAACAAAAGATCAGTGAAATGAGAACCGTTTTTTTGAAAAAAATGAATAAAATATACTATTGGCTTAACTAATCAAAAAATATGAGAGAAGACCCAAATCAACAAAATCAGAGATTAAAAAATGAGATATAAATATGGATATCACAGAAATCAAAAGGATCATCAGGAATTACTACAAACAGCTGTATACCAACAAGCTGGAAAATCCAGAAGAAAATGATAGATTTCTAGACATACAATCTACTGAAATTGGGTCATGAAGACATAGAAAATATAAACAGACCAATAGCCAAGATGGGAACTGAATCGGTAACACATAAAGCCCAGGCTCAAATGGCATCTCTTCTGTATTCTACCAGACTTTTAGACTAGAAGTAATGTCAATTCTTCTCAAACTACTGAAAACAACTAAAATGGAGGCAATCCGTCTAAGCTCTTTCAATTCCGATCACCTTTAAACCAAAACCAGAAAAAGTTATTACAAAGATAGAAAATTATAGACTGGTATCCCTGATGAAAATAGATGCAAAAATCATCAACAAACTACTAAATAATCAAATTCAACAACACTCCAGAAAAATGATTCACCTGAACCAAGTGAGATTTATCCTGTATTCAGGGATGGTTCAACATACACAAATCAATAAATGTCACACATCACATTAAAAAATTAAAGAATAAAAACCATATGATTAGCTGAAGAGATGCAGAGAAAGCTTTTGATATAATACAACATCCTTTCATGATAAAAACCTTAAGCAAATTGAGTATAGAAGCAACATTCCTCAACCCAATCAAGACAATATAAGACAAACCCACAGCCAGCGTCTTATTGAATGGGGAAAGTTGGAAGCATTTCTGCCAAGATCTAGACCCAGATGAAGATGATGATTTTCATCATGGCTATTCAATATAGTCTTGAAAGTTTTAGCCAGAGCCATTAGGCAAGAAAATGAGATCAAACAGGTACAAGTTGAGAGGAAGAAGTCAAACTATTCCTGTTTGCCAATAACATAAGTCTGTATACACAGGAAACAAAAAAACTTCACTAAGAGACAATTGGAACTCATATGAAATTTTGGTAAAGTTGCAGGATATTAAAATAGCACACAAAAATCAATAAACTTTGTATACACAGACTATTCCATGGCTCAAAATATCAGACCCATTCACAATAGCTATAAAAAATTTAAATACTTGGAATAAATTTAACCAAGGGGATGAAAGATTTCTACAATGTAAATTAAAAACAATAGAGAAAGGAACCGAAGAAGACACCAAAAAATGGAAAAGTCTTCCATGTTTGTGGATTGGAAGCATTAATAGCATCAAAATGTCCACTGAAAGCAATTTACAGATTTGATGTAATCCCGATCTTCTTAAATCTAGAAAAAAACAATGCTTAAATTCATAGGGAAAATAAAGATATCCAGAATAGCTAAAGCAATTTTATACAACAGAAGCAAAGTTTGAGGCATTACAATACCAGATTTGAAGACATACGAAAGGACAGTTATAATCAAAACAGCCTGGTACTGGCACAAGTATAGATATGTAAATCAATGGAACAGAATAGACTCCAGAAATCATTCTACACATCTACAATCAACTAATCATTGACAAATGAGCTGAAATCAGTGCCTGGATAAAACACATTCTCTTCCACAAATAGTGTTGGAATAATCAGATCTTTGCATGCAGAAGAGTGAGACAAGACCTCTACATTAGATCAAACACAGAAATAAACTCAAAATGAATCAAAGATCTAAATCTATAACCTGATACCATCAAATTACTAGGGGAGAACATTGGGGTGACTCTACAAGACACTGGTATAAGCAAAGACTTTCTGGAAAAGACCCCAGAAGCACAGGTCATCAAAGCAAAAATATGCAAATGGGATTCAAGTGAAGAAGCTTCTGTACCCCAAAAGGAATGCTCAGCAAAGTGAAGAGGAAACCAAATGGAAGAAACTATTTGCAAACCTTGCAGCTGATAAAGAATTAATATCCAGAATCTATAAAGAGCTCAAGAAACTCAGCAACAACAAAATAAACAATCCAGTAAAGAAATAGGCAAAGGACTTGAATAGGAATTTTTTCAATTCCTTGATGGGATGCAAATGCACACAGACACATGAAAAAATAGTTATAAACACTAGCCATCAGAGAAATGCAAATCAAAACCATAATAAGGATTCACTTCACTTTAGTTAGAATGGCTCTAATACACAAATCATAATAAACGCTGGTGAGAATGTGGGGAAAAGAGTACCCTAATCCTCTGTTGGTGGAAAGGTAAACTAGAAAATTCATTGTAGGAGACTATATGGTGATACTTCAGGAATCTGGAAATAAATCTACCATATGACCCAGCCATACAACTCCTATGAATTTATCCAAATGAAATGAAATCAGCATATGAATGAGTTATCTGTACTCTCAAGTTTATAGAAGTTCAATTCACAATTTCTAATATGTGAATGGGTCTGATATTTTGAGCCATGGAATAGTCTGTGTATACAAAGTTTATTGATTTTTGTGTGCTATTTTAACCCAGATGTCCATCAACTGATGATAGGGTAAAGAAAATTTGGCAAATATACCCTATGGATAACTAACCAGCCATTAAAAAGAATGAAATCCTGTGTTTTACAACAAAATGAATGCAATTAGAAACCATTACAGTAAGTGAAACAAGTCAGTTCCCAAAAGACAGATACCATATATTCTCCCTGATAGGCAGTACCCAATAAGAATACAAACAATGTAATGTATATGAGCAAAATTGACATTCTTTTAAAGATTCATATATTTATTTGAAAGGCAGAGTTACACAGAGGCCAGAAAGTGAGAGAGAGGTCTTCCATCTGCTGGTTCACTCCCCAGATGGCCACCACGGCCACAGCTGAACCAATCTGAAGCCAGGAGCCAAGGGCTTCTTTCTTCTAGATCTCCCACATGGGTGCAGAGGCCCAAGGACTTAGGCCATCTTCTACTGCTTTCCAAGGCCATGGCAGAGAGCTGGTTTAGACGTGGAGCAGCCGGGACTCAAACGGGCACTCATATGGGATGTCAGCACTGCAGACCAGGGCTTTAACCTGCTGCACCGCAGCACTGACCCCCAAAATCGACATTTTGAGATTCAATGATTCTTTACAGCCCTGGTCTCTACTGTTGAGGAACAGTGTTTTATTCTTCTCACTATTGGTTGAATTCACTACTGAGTATAGGATAATCTTATGAGTATAAAATATGCTGAACGTAGATCATTGTAAACATTAAAAGAAAGAATAAGAAATGAAAGAGGAGGGAGTGTGGGGTTGTGGGCAGGAGGGAGAATATGGTGGGAAGTACCACTATGCTCCTACATCTGTACATACAAAATACATGACATTTGTTCGCTTTAAAAAAATAATAATTTGTCTGGTGCCACAGCTCACTAGGCTAATCCTCCACCTGCAGTACCGGCACCCCAAGTTCTAGTCCCAGTCGGGGCGCTGGATTCTGTCCCGGTTGCTCCTCTTCCAGTCCAGCTCTCTGCTGTGGCCCAGGAGGGCAGAGGAGAATGGCCTGAGTGCTTGGGCCCCTGCACCTACATGGGAGACCCGGAGGAGGCACCTGGCCTCTGGCTTTGGATCAGCGTAGCTCTGACCATGGCGACCATTTGGGGGGGTGAACCAATGGAGGAAGACCTTTCTCTTTGTCTCTCTCTCTTTCTAATTCCCTCTAACTCTGCCTGTCAAAAAAATAATAATTCAATAAACAAACAAAAAATCCCACCAACTGATTTACCAGGAGGCCTCTTTGCCTAGCTATTTTAATTGCATGTTGCTTTAGTTTAACCATTACCAGACTATTTCTCTTCTGGTGGTTCAGGACTAGAAATATAACCACTTAATAAATTGGAAAAATAATTCCTTAGGATTCTCTAGGAAAACATTGGCTTTTCAACTCCCACACCACCAATTGTAAACAAGCTGTGAAAACTAAAATCTACCGCTGAAAATCATCCAAATACACAAACCCAAAATTAGAGATGACAAAGGATCCAGTGGGCTGCCTCCTTCAGAAAGGTTTTGGCAATCATGCTGCAGTTCAACCAGAACTGGCTTTCTGTCTTCATCATACATCAGTGCCTCTGTCACTTCCTCAAAGAGTCTAGCACAAACATGCTCCAGTTTGCTACAGGGACACTGAACATTTACGAACTTCACCTGCCATTCTTTGTCTTCTCACTTCAGGTTTTCTTGTCACACTCCTTTGAGATTTAATCACAAACACAGCAAAAACTTGATGTTCTACTTCCTTGGAGCTAAAATTTTAGTTTCTTTGTCATCTGAAGGGTTTATCTTTTGTAGCCCATCACATTTAGTCAAGTTGATTTCTTTTGACTCTTTTATAAATAATACTTTTCCTTTGTAATCATGTCTTGGTGTAACGCAGCGGAAATTCTGAATTATTCATTTTACCATGTTCCTTAAACAGAATGCATTTTTTTCCTTCTGGCCATTGATTTCTCTTGGGATCGTATTTGCGATCCATGAATATGGTATAATAATTACTCGGTTAGAGTAGGGGGTCTCTTTACAAAGTGCCATCTTCCAATGTGGGATCTTTGGGCTTCCTGATAGTTTTCTGAGATGCAGCATTGCAAACTTTAACCACAGTACCATCATCTTTCTCAGGGCTCAACCCTTCATTGCAATGACTTAGTAGGCACCAAATATGAGGGAACTTCAGAAACTTCATAGGAAATGGAATTAAATTTATAGTTGTACAATAAAATTTTGAAATCCATGCATAGTTTGTTCATAATATATATTTTCCATGAAGTTTTTAAAGACTCCCTCTTATGTGTCCTTTACACAAACTATCTCTGCTCATGAGCAGGACCCTACAGGAGTACACTTACTTACACCTTACAGGAAGAAAGACACAATCAGGCAACATAAGTGGCTCTCTCATGGCATCAGTTAGTCAAACCCTAGACTGCTTTGCTATAAAGCCCACTTTAATGCACACCACCTTGCCTGCTTAGCTGGCCACAAATGTCCCTATGACCAGTATGACTTATACTGGTCATATCCATCAACTCTGAAGCCACAGAGAAATCTTCATTCTAGGGCAGTGCTTTCAAACTGAAGTACATCAGAATTACCTAGGCTGCAGATTAAAATGCAGATTCCTGAGCCCTCTGTCCCCAAAACTCTGATTTATCATTTCAAATATTATATTTTAACAAGTACATCATGCGATTATAATATAGGTGGTCTAAGATCATACTTTTGAGAAATAATGGCCTAGTTTCTATTGACATCCCACCAGACCACAGTGAAGACTGATGTTAAAATGCCTCCCTTTTTCCATTAATTTATGCTATAGATTTTTGAATTTTGTTTTGTTTTGCTTTTTGCTTGATGGATGACATACATTACTTATTGAAACCTAAATAACAAGTCACAAAATGGATCAAAACCAAGACATTTTTCCCTAATAAATTAGGTAATCCATTATGTAGAGCTAGATTATTCAATATCCTTTGATTTCTACTGATTTGTTTATCGCCCATTTCCAACATTCTTGTCAATGACTTTGCCCCTTGCATTTCTGGGTTCACTTACATGAACAAGAACCTATGACTGAAGTAATTCAGTTAGTGGGTCCATCAATAAAAATAATTACCTTGAACTCTACCAGGTTCTGTGAGGCCCTGTGAGAATAGAAAACTTGGTACATCCCTGACCAGAAATACCAACTTCATCTAATAGGAGTAAAAGAAAAATACACATTTATACTACACTAAGAAAATGACAGTACTTCCTAGCATTATGGGAGCTACAAATTTACACCTCCTTGTGTTTAAAAACTATTCTAAAGGACATGAACAGGATTTCTGATTGGTCTTTTAGTTTTGCACTTCTACTTCTGTATTAGCAGGCTTTTCTTTATGTTAACTAAAATGCCCAGGAGGAACTTCTTGGGAAGAAAAAGGCTTATTCTTATCACAGTTTGGAGGTTCTAAGATCAGGATTTGGCAGCCCCATGCATCTGGCATCTGGTAGAATCTGACCATTGGCAGAGCAGCTGTGGGAGAATGATTGCATGGTGAGACAGGAAGCAGAGAGAAAAGTTAGGCCAAATTCAGCTTGAATAACCAACCCTCCCCAGAGAACTACCTTCCAAGGGCAAGCCTCCAATAACCTAAAGACCTGCCACTGGTCCCCACTCCTAGCCACCACACCTTAATGAATTCTCCAACCTTTGACTCCAAATTTCAGAGTTGAAACACCTGTATGAGTTTGAGGATTCAAGTTATGCTCAATCCAAGCCAACTTGTTCAAATGTAACCAAATAATCATTTGGTGATTCTCTTTCCCCTAAAAATTAAATTTAGATGAAACAATGATCATCACAGCCTGTAGAGTTCAGAAACACCCTCTCTAGGATTTCTTCGAATTCCTAATTGCATTTCCTTGGGTTCTCAGACATTAAGCCCAATTCTGTGAAGTAGGTAAAGCTACTGAGGACGAGGAGCATCATGGGGAGCAATTAGCCCATGTACCTCACAGCCTTCTGCCATGTTAGTGGTTCTAGTCCTCCTCTCTTATGCTGGGTACAGTCCATCCACATCACCTCCACATGGCTCACAACCCACCAGGGGACTATAACGTTACTGGCTCTCAGGGAGCTATCTGGAGCTATTTATTATATAAACAAGCTCAATCTCTCTGAAAGTCTATGAGGACAATTGTCTCCATCTCACTTACTGACATGAAGCCATCAACTATAACCAATAAATGGGAGAATGCCAACACAACTGAAGTTTCAAATATAAATCCAGAGATTATTATTCAATACATATTGTTTATACTTACACAATTCTAATGGAAATAAGAAGCCATAGCAACTACATAATCAATTATAGTTTGCACTGCCTTCTGCAATCAATTTCCATCTTAATATACATCCATGGGGCCTCACAGCACCAAAAATTAATGACATTTGTTCTCCAAAATTCATGCAGTTACTCAACTGAGAGGTTGTAACAGATTTACATTTTTAATTTATATAATTAACTTACTGACTCATTTTACGATATGTGTGGAAAATAAATTCAAAAGATAATAAATGAAAAAGTTGGAGAGGGGTTGCTTAGAGGTGGGCCTATTTCCCAAAACAAATAAAATCAGAAGCATTACAACAAATTAGTCTGAAACAGAATCCTGAAAACACAGTAATCTCTGACCATTAAGTGTAAGTAGGCCCAAACAGCCCTTTTTATTACACTATACTATTTATTCAGAGCTTAACTTGGTTTTCAGTATCTTATAGGAGCTCCATAAATAAAATGAGTAATTCAATGAGATAAGTATACTAATTGATCTTGCCCTGTTAATTCAGAATCAATGAAATGTTATATTTATACTTATCATTTTAAGAAAGATTTTAAATGTACACTATATTTCAGAAAGACAAAGAAGTTAAATTCAAAAAAGTAAGCTCTCAACCACCTGGGGGACCACAAAAATCTGAGCACTGGTGTTCACACATACATTCAGGACTACTACTGATGAATCAATTAGTATAAATCAATGGACTGAAAATAGTAACCACATATCTCTGTTGCACCCTTCTCATTACCACTATTTATTTATTTGACTATTGCTTTTTTCCTATGAAAACACAACATACCATAAAAATTGTAAACAAATTAATTTTCCCTATTTGTAAAGCCAAGCTTTTCTCTGTTAAATTTTTCAGTGGACCTAAGGTATGTTAATATAGGATAGCAGCTGACAGCCAAATGAGCAAACACATGTGTACTTTCTGACATCCTGTCAAGCATCATTGACTTGTGCATTGGCACATGCCAGTAATATTCATGAAAGCAGTGGCTGGAGCACTAACATGACAGGAACCTGACTAGGCTAGTCTCCGAAGGCTTCAGGTGGGAAGGAAGTTAAAACAAATTAGAAAAGAGGCTATTTTAGTGGACTGCGTAGGGTTATGCAAAATGGGGTAGAGATAAAAGAGTTTCTTGCACACACAAGCTGCTTTAACAATATGAAATCATGCACAGACAAGAAGACAAATATAAAGGAAGTTTAGAAACCTGAAATCTAGAGTTTTAAGTGATTTCCTTTTTTGTTGCTTTATGTTTGTTTGTTTGTTTTCCTAAAGAAACCTTTTCTTTAATGAGTATAAATTCTCTAAATACAACTTTAGGAATATAGTGATTCTTCCCACCATAACTGCCCTCCCACCCCACCTCCTCCTCCCTCTCCCATTCCCAGTACCATTCTCCATTAAGATTCATTTTGAATTAATTTTATATACATAAGACCAACTCCATACTAAGTAAAGATTTCAACAATCTGCACACATACACATACATAAACATTGTTTGAGAAAAAGTTTTACAGCTAATTATCATAATATAACTCATTGAAGACAGAGGTCCTGCAGGGGAAGTAAGTGCACAGTGACTCCTGTTGTTAATTTAACAATTAACACTCTTATGTATGACATCAAAGATCACTGGAGGATCTTGACACGAGCTACATAGGCTATTGAAGCCTTTTGAATCCACAATCTCTGTCAGTATTTAGACAAGGCCATAAGCAAAGTGGAAGTTCTCTCCTCCCTTCAGAGAAAAGTACAATCTTCTTTGATGGCCACTTCTTCCACAGAGGTCTCTCTCAGAAAGACCAGACCCTTCATTTAGTAAATTTCTTTTCCACAGTGTCTTGGCTTTCCAAGCTGGAAATGCTCTCATGGGCATTTCAGCCAGACCAGAATGTCTTAAAGGTTGAGTCTGAGGTCAGAATGCTATTTAAAGTGATTACCATTCTATGAATCTGCTGTGCAGACTGCATCTCATGTTGGAACAGTCTCTCCTTTTTAATTCTATTATTATTATCAGACATTTGATCTTATTTATATGATCCCTTTAACACTCAATCCTATCTATGCTATCATTTTAATACTTAACATGGTGACTTTAACACTTAAGATGATATTTTTACCATGGAGCTTAATGGGACTTGGGGTCACATGTCAATTTTTTAAACTGAACCCATAGAAGTAAGTCCATAGGAATGCATGCAGAACTATACAGCTTTACAGACACAAATTTCCTCCTCCCTCTCTTACTCCCGCTCTTATTTTTTACCGAGATCTATTTTCAATTGACTGTATACACATATTACTAACTCTTTGTTAAGTAAAGAATTCAACAAACAGCATGAAAAGAGGGGGAAAAAAACTGTTGCATGACAGTCAAGAAAAGGCCTTTTCAAGTCATTGCTTCTCAAAGTGTGAATTTCACTTCTACAGATTTCCTTTTAGGTGCTCTATTAGTTATCACAGACCAACGTGAACATATAGTATTTGTCCCTTTGGGACTGGCTGATTTCACTAAGTATAAAGTTTTCCAGAATCATCCATTTTGTTGCAAATGACTGTATTTCATTTTTTACTGCAGAGTAGTATTCCACAGAGTATATATCCCATAATTTCTTTATCCATTCTTTAGCTGATGGGCATTTAGGTTGATTCCACATCTTAGCTATTGTGAATTGAGCTGCAATGAATATGAGGGTGCAGATAACTTTTTTATTTGCTGATTTCATTTCCCTTGGGTAAATTCCTAGGAGTGGGATGGCTGAGTCATATGGTAGGTCTATATTCAGATTTCTGAGGTATCTCCACACTGTCTCCCACAATGGCTATATCAGTTTGCATTCCCACCAACAGTTGATTAGGTTACCCTTCTCCCCACATCCTCGCCAGTGTTTGTTGTTTGTTGATTTCTGTATGAAAGTCATTCTAACTGGGGTGAGGTGGAACATCATTGTGGTTTTGATTTGGATTTACCTGATGACTAGTGAGCCTAAACATTTTTTCATGTGTATTTTGGCCATTAGGATGTCCTCTTTTAAAAAATGTCTGTTTAAGTCCTTTGTCAACTTCTTAAGTGTATTGTTTGTTTTGTTGCTGTTATGTTTCTTAATCTGTTTATGTGTTCTGGTTATTAATCCTTTATCAGTTGCATAGTTTGAAAACATTTCCTCCCATTCTGTCTTTTGTCTCTTCACTTTGCTGAGGATTACTTTTTCAGTGCAGAGCTTCTCAATTTGATGTAATACCATTTGTTAATGTTGGCTTTGATTGCCTGTGCCTCTGGAGCCTTTTCTAAGAACCCTTTGCCTGTGCCAATATCTTACAGGGTTTCCCCAATGTTTCCTAATAATTTGATGGTATCAGGTTGTAGATCGTGATCTTTAAGCCATTTTGAATGGATTTATGTGTAAAGTGTGAAGTACGGGTCCCGCTTCATAATTCTGCATGTGGAAATCCAGTTCTTGTAGCACCATTTGTTGAAGACACTGTCCTTTCTCCAGGGATTGATTTTAGCATCTTGGCCAAATATTAGTTCATTGTAGATACTTGGATTGATTTTTATTCTGTTCCCTTGGTCTATCCATCTGTTTTTGTAGCAGTACCAAGCTGTTTTGATTATAACTGCCTTGTAGTACGTTCTGAAATCTGGTATTCTGATTCCTCTGGCTTTGTTTTTGTTTTATAAGACTGCTTTAGTTATTTAGGGTCTCCTGTGTTTCCATATGAATTTCAACATCATTTTTTTTCTGTATCTGAGCAGAATGTGTTTGGTATTTTGATTGGTATCACCTTGAATCTATAAATTTCTTTTGGAAGAATGTACATTTTTGATGATATTGATTCTTTCAATCCATAGACATGGAAGATTTTTCCATTTTTTGTATCTTCTATTTCTTTCTTTAATGCTTTGCAATTCTCATTGTAGAGACCTTTGACATCCTTGGTTAAATTTATTCTGATGTATATGATTTTTGTACCTATTGTGAATGGGATTGTTCTGAGTTCTTTCTCAGCCATAGTTTTGTCTGTATATACAAAGGCTTTTGATCTTTGTGAACTGATTTTATATCCTGCTACTTTACCAAATGCTTCTATGAATTCCAATAGTCTCATGGTGGAGCCTTTTGTCCCTATATATAGATTCATATCATCTGCATATAGGGATAGTTTGTCCTCTTTCCCGATTTGTATCCCTTTGATTGCTTTTTCTTGCCTAATAGTTCTGGATAAAACTTCCAGGGGTATGTTGAATAGTAATGGTGAGAGTGGATATCCTCATCTTGTTCTGGATCTCACTGGAAATGCTTTCAACTTTTCCTCATTCAACAGGATGCTCGCCCTGGGTTTGTCATAAATTGCCTTGATTATGTCGAGGAATGTTCTTTCTGTACCCAATTTTTCTTAGAGTTTTCATAATGAAAGGGTGTTGTATTTTATCAAATGTTTCTCTGCATCTATTGAGATAATCATCAGGTTTTTGTTCTTCAGATTGTTAATCTGAAATATCACATTGATTGATTTTGGAATGTTGAACCATCCCACCATACCAGAGATAAATTCTACTTGGTCAGGGTGAATGATCTTTCTGATGTGTAGCTTGATTCGATTGGATAGAATTGTGTTGAGGGTTTTTGCATCTATGTTCTTCAGGGAATTTGGTCTGTAGTTCTCGTTCTCTGTTGCATCTTTTCTGGGTTTAGGAATTAATTAATAGTTTGGGGTTTGGTTACTGTTGTTTTTCTAGATCCTTGAGACGCACTGATAGCTCATTTTTTGGTGCCTTTCCAATTTCTTGATGTAGGCACCAATTGCTATTAACTGTCCTCTTAGCAATGCTTTTGCTGTATCCCCTAAGTTTTTATATTTATATTGTCATCTTCATTTATTTCCAAAAATTTTTTATTTCTCTTTTGATTTCTTCTATGACTCATTGTTCATTCAGGAGTATGTTGTTCAATTGCCATGTGTTTGCATATGCTCTAGAGATTCCTGAGTTAGTGATTTCCAGCTTCATTCCAGCATGGTCTGAGAAATGGTCTCAGAAAATGCATGGTATTATTTTGATTTTTTTTAATTTGCTGAGACTTGCTTTATTTCCTAGCATGTGGTCAATCAAAATTTCCATGCACTGCTGAGACAAATGTGTATTCTCCAACTCTAGGATGAAAAGTTCTGTACATATCTGTTAAATCCATTTGGTCTATAATGTCAATGAACTCTGCTATTTCCTTGCTGATTTTCCGTCTGATTGATCTGTCCATTGCTGAAAGTGGGGTACTGAAATACCCCATTACTATTGTAATGGAGTCTATGTTTTCCTTCAGATCCCTTATCATTTCTTTTAAATAGTCAGGTGTCGTGTAATTAGGTGCATAATAGTCACATATTCCCGTTGAGTTGATCCTTAAATGATTACATAGTGCCCTTCTTTGTCTCTTTTAACAGTTTTTGTGTTAAAGTCTGTTTTTTTCTGTTATTAGGATGGCTACATCAGGTCTTTTTTTTGCTTTCTGTTAGCATGGATTATCTTTTTCCATCCTTTCACTTTTAGTCTGCATGCATCTTTGTTGGTGAGACGTGCTTCTTGTAGGCAGCAAATACATGGGTTTTGTTTTTTAATGCATTCAGCCAGTCTGTTTCTTTTAATTGGAGAGTTGAGACTATTTACATTCAAGGTGACTATTGATAAGTAATGACTTTGCCCTGCCATTTTTCCATAAATATTCCTATTTTTTACTTTGAATGTCCTTGGTATTGGGAGATTTCCTTCCTTTACCTTCTTTTGTAATGATGACCATGTTTCTATGTCTCTGTGTGCAACACATCCTTAAGCATCTTCTTCAGGGCTGGACAGGTGGTAACAAATTCTTTCAATTTCTGTTTGTCTTGGGAGGTCTGTATTTCACCTTCATTTATAAATGAGAGCTTTGAAAGGCATAGTATTCTGGTCTTAAGACTTGGAATATATCTCACCATTCTCTCCTAGTCTGTAAGGTTTCTGATGAGAAGTCTGCTATGAGTCTAATTGGAGATCCTCTGACAGTAATCTGGCATTTCTCTCATGTACATTTTAGAATCTTTTCTTCATGTTTTAACTGTGGTGAGTTTTATTACAATGTGTCATGGTGAAGATATTTTCTGGTCATGTCTGTCAGGACTGTTATGTGCTTCCTATACTTGGATGTCCCTTTCTTTCTCCAAATTAGGCAAGTTTTCTATTATTTCACTAAAAAGTGCTTCTAATCCTTTCTCTCTTCCCACAGCTTCAGAACTCCTGGAACCCTATGCTGGGTCATTTGATAGTACCCTGTAGAATCCCAACAGTGTTTTTTTGTTTGTTTTCTAATTTCTTCTTGTGTTTAGCCTGACTGTATAATATCTTGTGCTTTGTCTTCTATGTCAGATATTCTTTCTTCTGCCTCACCGATTCTGTTGTTAAGGCTTCCCATTGAATTTTTTATTTGTTACACTGAATTCTTCATTTCCAAGATTTCATTTTGATTTCTCTTTAAGATCTCAATCTCATGGGAGAAATTATCTTTCCTGTCATGTATGAATTTCATTAGTTCATGCATTTGCTTCTGATTACTTCTAAGTAATCCTATGATCATTTCTTTGAATTTCATTTCTGGCATTTCTTCAGTCTCATCATCTTCACAATCTAGTACTTTAGTGTTGTGTTCTTTTGGGGACATCATGTCGTCTTCATTATTCTTGTTTCTTGAATTGGTGTGTTTGTTATTTGGCATTTGTGGAGATACACCTTGGCTCCTTTGTTTTTTCACTGTGTTGGCTTTTATCTTTGGACTATGTCTGTATGAATTAGTGGACTGTCTGCTTTCAGGGAATACATAGAGGCGTATGCTGGGTGTGGCAAAGGAGCTCTGTTCATTGCTCCATGTTGAAAGGCGTATCTGAGGTGACACACCCAGGTTTAGCATGGTAAATCTCCTCTTTTTTTTATCAGAGTGGAGATTTCTTTTTGTCTGTTGGCATAGACTCATCTGAGCTCCTCTCCTCAAATGAGACCAGTATGTGTCCACATTGCCTCAAGGACCACACAAAGGATCTGTGCAGTCCTCAGTGTAAGCTCATATTCCCCAGCAATGTCCCTCACCAGGTAAGCAGGGAGCCCTGATCCTGTGGAGCCTCCCACAGTGACTGTCCAAAGTCCCAGCCACACCCTGAGTCCTGGCACACAGCCTCAGTGTTTTCACAGTCCTGGCACAAAAGCCTCCAACAGTCATGAGCATCCAGCCCACCTCTGTTCTCCCTACCAGACTCAGGAGTCTCCACCTGGCTGGTTGCTGGGTACAGACATGAGCTGGCACACCCATTCCATATGTCCAAAATGGTGCCTGCTCTCTGTCAGCTTATAAAAGGATGCAGTTGCAGGATGATCAGGGAGAAACAAAATGTGCCCCACTCCTTTGTTTTTTTTCTCCTCTAGTTTGGCAGGTACACTATCCCCCATGAGGCTTTCCAAGCCATTTTCCCTCTAGGCTCTTCCTGCAACTTTTTCACCAGTGGCTTGGGCTGCTGCAGTTTGGTCTCAACTCACTCTCCAAACCTGGTGTGTAGGCTCTCAGCTGCTGGGGTCCTAAGTTGTGCACATCCTCGCCCTTCATGTAGGTCCACTGTGTCCCTCCAATTTGTGTAGTTTCCTCTGCTATTTTCTCTGTAACTCTTCCCTGAGACTACACTCTTTCCACTTTCTTTAAACTATCTTTTCCTAGACTAGAGCAGCAAGCTCTCTCCCTACTCCACCCCACTCCACCATCTTAATCCTTGATAAGTGATTTCAAATCAGTTATCAGCAACTGTAAACAAAAAAGACAGTAATATAATGGAGTTTCTTGTTAAAGAGACACTCTCTCAAGACCTTTAAGTAGTTTCAGACTCTCAAGTACTGGGAAAAATGGCCATTCAGACTCTAACATTTCTTATGGTAGTGAATTCCCTTCCTAGAGATATTATTTTAGAAAGCTCTTAATTATTAGAATATTCTCTTTCTTGGTAATCACCACATGTTGTGACATGTGGAACCACACAGTTACCCACATGACACCTGTTAGCAAATAAAGTATTAAAAAAAAGCTCTTACTGTAGGACATTATATATTCTCACCCTTTCATCATCTTGGCTGTGGTAAAATCTGAACATGTCTATGCTTTTTCTTTTCCTCACTTTGCCTTTTCCCTTCAATGTATTAAAATCTATTTAGTGATATTTTTTCCTACCCAATCTTTGGTGTCCAGATCTACCTCCAGAATTCTAAAAATAGAGACATTAGAACATGATACTTCTCAAAACCACTTAACTAAAATTAATCACTGTATGGTCACTTTTTTATTAATATAAAGAACAGATTTCATGTATCAGGTACAATTCTAAGAAGATAACCATACTCCCCTCCCTTCCCTCTCTTAATCCCCCTCTTTCATTCCTTCTTAATTTTTGCAGAGCATATGCAACTGAAAATCATTATGCTTGGCAAAATAAGCCAATCCCAAGAGACAAATATATGTTTTCTCTGATATGTAGTAGTTAATATGGAATACAAAAAAATTATAGGAATGAAGCAGACATCTTGTGATTTAATTGTTGTTTTTAGTCCTTGTTTATATTCCCATGGGACACGATCTCGTTTTACATTTGTCACCATTTTCCATGATTGCCACTCCTTCCCTGGCTTCTCTTAGCTCTCCCTGCTATTATTAACTATTACATTTATCTTTCTCTTCTTCTAACCACTTAAATAACAGTCTGTCTTTGAATTCTACTTTTTTCATTATTTATCTCTCCCTAGGCAACCTCATTTGTTCTCTTGATTTTAATCACCATTCTTAGCTAATATGAATAAATTATCATTCTTTATTACACACACAGACCACTTTCCTAAGCTCTGTATGAATCTGCTTATTGTGAACCCCCACCTAAAAGTACACCAAAGGTATAAACTGAATTATTACTGTCTCTAAACCTACTTCCCAGCCAGTGCTCACCATTGCTGTTGGTGTTGTTTCCATCCACCAAGCCAGGTTTTGCCCACATGCCCCCTGCATCTGCACTCCCTTGAACGCAAGTATACCAAGTTCCAACTCTCCTATGGATCTTGACTATACCCTTTCATCTGCATTCACATGCCCAAACCCTACTTTAAGGATTATCTGTTGCTAAACTCTTAACTGATCTCCCTTCTCTGAGTCTCTCAGACAACCTTCCATATTACCACCAGAATGACTGTGCAAAAAAAAATAGATTACATTGTTCCAACTGCTTAAATTCTTCACTTTTTTATTTAGCAGATTGCCTTTAAAAAAAAAAAAACCTAGATGATTGCCTTTCACAATCTGGCTCCTCCTATATTTCCTTCCTTTTCTGCTGTCAGTCTATGTTGTATTGTGCACATTGAAAAAGATTATAGAGAGAATAGATACCTATAGCTGGGAACTGCACATGTTTCAAATGCAAAACACACACCCATCTGGGAATGTGTGGGTGTAGGAGGGTTGTCTCTTCGGCTGTGTAAAATCTATTTTTCTATCTGAGTGCAGGGTCCATTTCCCTGATTCATGTCCTTTTGTGGCTTTATCCTCTCCCTCACAACTCAGTTATTCAGATTTAATGGAGACTCCAGGAGCCTTTTTGCCCACAATTTCCTCCCAGTTCCCGTGCTCCTTCTCCGCTCTCCTCCTTTTTCCTCCATCAGGGCTCCCTCATACATTGCTATTGTTATCTACCTTGTCCCTCTTTCTTCATCTCCTGCTGCTCCATTCATTCCTAATGCAACCCGGTCACTCCACCAAAATATCACCTGTTAAGGTCATCAACAGACTTCATGCCTGCAAGTTTGAAAGATACCTTTCAGGATGGGTGTTAAGCCTACCACTTAAGGTGATGTTTAAGATGCTAATGTGTCTGATTCAAGAACCAGTTCTAGCTCTAGACTCCAAATTCCTGCTAATGCAGCCCCTGGGAGGCAGCAGGTTTGGCCTCAAGTAATTGGATCTCAGCCACCCCTGTAGGAAACTGGGTTGAGTTTCTGGCTCCTGGCTTTGGCCTGTCTCCACACCTGTCATTGCAGGCATTTGGAGTGAATCAGCAAAAGGGAGCACTGTCTCTCTCCCTTTCTCTCTCTCTCTCTCTCTCTCTCTCTCTCTCTCTCTGTCTCTGTGTGTGTGTGTGTGTATTTGTTTTTCACTATTGCTCTAAATTTCAAATTAAATAAGAAACATTTTAAAAATACCTTCAAGATTTGAAGACCAATATTTTTAATATGGCATACTAGTCCCTGCCAAGACCAGGTACATTCATGTCTCCTCTTCGTTAAGGCTTTCACTGCAGGGCTGATGTTGTTGCACACCATGTTAAACCACTGCTGGAATGCTGGCATCCCATATCTGACTGCCGGTTTGAGGCCTAGTTGATCTGCTTCCAATCAAGCTCCCTTTGTGCTTGGTAAATCAATGGGGATGGTTCATGTACTTGGGCACCCATCACTCATGTTGGAGACCCAGATGCAGTTCTTGGCTCATAGTTTCAGTCTGGCTCTAGCTGCTGTGGTCATTTGGGGAGTAAACCACTGGATGCAAGGTCTTTCTCCCTTTCTGTCTCTCCCTGTCTCTATCACTCTGCCTTTCAAATAAATAAAGCATTATTATTTTTAAAAAGAAACTACCATTGCTACTAGACAACTGTCTCTACAAGGGCACAGACCTTGTTTTTGATTTTGTTGTACTGTTTGCTATTGTTTTTGCTGTGCTTATATTATCTCAAGTACTAACAGAGTATCTGAACCGCTATGCACTACACTCATCACAAATATTTCTTACTTGACGATTACTTAAAGGAGAAAAATCTCATTTAGTTAGGAAAAGTTATGTGCTCCCTTTTCAACCCCCAGGGGTGGAAGTTGGCAGAGTGAGGGCAGAAGGGTGAATGAAACCTCCCAGTATGCCGGGCTTCTGTAGTCAAGGAACTGGTTTTCATAGTCAGAGGACACGGTTTCTATGCCTGGGGTTTTGTTTGGCTAGAGTGTGTGCAGATGTTTGGTTGATGTAGAGAGATGCTTTAGAAAATTCAGGTAAGACCAGGAGTACTGAGGAGTGTGTGAGATTAAAGAAGAAAGAGACGCAGTCGTAGAAGTGAGAAGAAATTTGAGGGGCGCATATCCGACAGGGATTTCTTAGGAAGCTCGGATCGGTGATATTCAATGTAAACACATCTCCCTGCTCCCTGTTCAGCCTTCTCTAACATCTGGTTCACTTACTCATGAGCAGTCGAATTGTACAAACTGCATGTGGCTCGGGAGGGGTGTGCAGGAAGAGGATGAAGCAAGATGTTGAGTTCTGCTTCGAGGAGAGTGGATATAGGACAAGAAAAAGCAGTTCACTGTGACCACAACACTTCCAAGAACCCCAGTACAGGTCTGAATAATTCCACTTCTCACTGTTCTTTTGGAGACCTTAAATACATCCCTGCACCTCCTTTCACTTTCCAATGACCCCTGTTGTCACAGATTCTGACAGAACATAAGAGAAGGATTTTAACTGCAGTGCATTGACCATATAAGTAAGATTTGTCCCCTTACCCCATCAGAGGACATTTCCAGGAATGTTCTCGAATCATGATTTACCTTGTGTTTTTATAGATTGTTTGACTGTTTGTTTATATAGCAATGAATAAGGATGGACCATGGGTTTGTGAATCTCTAGGTTCATGAAACTGTCAAGCAGTGGAGTTGACAAATGTATAATGAAGATGCCACTGACTGCTATTGATTCTTGAGAATCTGAATGAACATTTTGTTGGGATAAGTGGTCAGGAAAGTCACACCTGCTCACTGTGTAGTAATGCCATTGCATGATTTAGATTCATGAGTACATTAGTTTCAGGGGCTACGGTCCGACGATAGAATGATTACACTGATGCACAGCACTTACAGTGCTGTACGTGAGTGTTATAAGCAGACTTTCTGTACTGGGTATACCTCACAGTAGTACAATAAGATGAGTCAACCCGGTAGCATCACCAGCAAGTGTGTGAGGTGACTGGAATAAGAACTATTGCATCTAGATTGCTGAATGGTTTCACGTTTGTCCCCACTGTACCACATGGCTTTCACGTGCCACAGAAGTGCTGACTCACCACATGAAAATCTTCAAATTTAAAGACAACCTTGATTCATGCATTAGGAAAGATGCACAGACTGCAAAGTGTTCTTCATTGATGATCTTACCGCCCATTCAAAACCCTGCCTATTAAGCCAAGCATGGCTTCCGGTTCTACCATCAATGAAAACACAACCCAGGTAACTGATGTGATACTCCAGACCATGCACATGGGGGTGTGAGGCCAGAGGCTTGCTCTTAGTTTTACCAATGATTGGCCATGTGTTTCTAAAGGAAACAAAAGCTTAATAGCATGGCTTTTTAATTTTATCTTTTAAAATATTTATTTATTTGAAAGTCAAAGTTACAGAGAGAGAAGGAAAAAGAGAGAGAGAGAGAGGTCTTCCATCCTCAGTTTCACTGCCCAGGAGCATCTTCCAAGGCTACCATCTGGGTGCAGGGGCCCAAGCATGTAGGCCGTCCTCTGCTGCTTTCCGAGGTACCAGCAGGGAGCTGGCTCTCCAGTGGAGCAGCTGGGATGCCAAGCCCCCACAGCATGACTTTCAGAGAGACAGAATAGTTCTCTTGGCATTAGGCACATAAAATGCATTGGGGCCAGTGTTGTGGCAGACAGGTGATGCCTACAGATGCCAGTTTGAGTCCTGGCTGCTCAACTTCGGATCCAGCTTCCTGCTAGTGGCCTGGGAAGGGCCCCTGCCACCCACGTGGGAGATCTGGAAAAAGCTCCTGGCTTGGGCCTTGCCCAGGTGCAGCCATCATGGCCATCTGGGGACTGAACAAGTGGATGGGAGACATTGCTCTCTCTGTGTTAACTCTTTCAAATAAACAAATCTTTTTAAAAAAAGAAGAAGAAAAATGCATTAAAGCACATCTAATCTTGATTTTAAGAGTTTCTTTTACTATACAAGCATAATATCAATTTCTTCTTATAAAACACAACTATAGAATGAAAGCCAAAGAAAAAGTGATCATGATGTTATCAATTTTTACAATACCCAGCTGTGTAATACAAACAAAAGAAAACAAAAACTATTTAGAAAGTTTTCAATACAAAGAATTAACAAAGAAAAGAATTAAGTATCCAGTTTTTCAGTGCCATTATCCTTAAATACATATTGAGTGAGCTAGTTTAATGTGTTTTGGAGTTTCCAAGTACAGTAAAAAATGTAAAAGACAAGGAGAAAGGAAACGAGTTCATAAAACCATAAGAAACATATGTGCTCTAATGCAGACTCCACCAGATCAGTAAAAATGTTGACTAAGAGAAAAGAAACTGTAGGAAGGAACCGGATTGCCCAGAGGAAAGGATGTTACTAGGAAAGCAAAATAAATGTTTCCACAAATATTTAGCAAAACAGCAACACACTTATTTTAAATACTACACCTGCTTGCATTTTCAAATACAAGAAAAACCCTCTATCCACTGGGGAAGCTGTCTAATCAGTTCCAAATCTTAATTTTTTTCCTTTCACTCTCAATTAAAAATTGGTTGTGCATGTGACCGCGCACGTGCAGAGGCAAAACTGCTGCCGCTGCCTTTCCCTGGATAACGTAACAGCAAGCTCAGGGCCAGCTGAAGATCCCCATCAGGACTGCTCTCAGAGCTTCCAACTCCATTAAAATGAAAAGTGGCATTAAAATGTATAGCTCTTGACACTGAAAATGTTTTACAGTTATCACCCATCCAAACAGACGCATGGCAGAATTGTTTAAAGGAACTGCAGAGTTAGTGCGCAGAGAAAGCAGAGTGACAGCTGGTATAAATAGCTCGGCTATTTACATATCTCGCCTGCCCCCTCCAGAAATGAGCAACTAAAAAAAAAAAAAAGTGTTGTTTTGTTTCCTTTTTTTCCCTTTAAAAGCTATCCATCAGCCCTGTTTAGGTCTTTCACTTAGAGAACAAATTCACATCCCAAATCAATTAGTAGGTAAACCTACAGCAAAGTAATTAAAAATACAATTCAGGCTTCTGACTGAGAACAATGTCAGTGGGTCAGAAATGGTGGTACAGAATCTGCTGGGGAGATCCCTGACACAGAGCATTTTAAAGGAGAACTCACTCTAAACAAATCAAGGTACATAGAAGAATGGAGGTAGAAAGGAGATAAGGGACTAGAGAGAGCAGATAAAGAGAAGTTTATTGGAACAAAAAGGAGGGAGAGATAAAATGCAATGGAGTAGCATGGTGAAGGGAGCGATATACAAGGTGGAAAAACACCTAGAATATATTAGTGTTCTTCCCAGCCTATAATAGTGCTACCAAAAAATGCATTTTCTTGACTAGGTTTGTTCTTATCAGCATTTTAACGTGTGAATTGTGGATCACGGCAAAGCTTTATAATGTGAACACACAAAAACACAAGCTTCGTGCAAAGAGCAGCCCATAAAGGAAGACCTGTGACCTTTACCGGGTATCACAAACTCGCTATAGATATCAACTTGGCCCGCAGGATCAATCTCTCTTCTTGACAAAAACTGAATGCAAATATATTCTTAACTTATTTGTTTAGATTTAATGCTGACACATAATAATTATACAAATGACATTCACGAGGTGCGGTGTGGCATTTCAATTCATGTAATGACCACCAGTCGCACTTCACATCGGTCAGTGTTTCAGAGCATCCCGATTAACTGGTTTAAGAAAGTATTTTGCTTTCCCAGAGTGAAGGGATTTGGCTTTCTGCTTCTTACCCGAGCCATTTGCTTACACCAAAGGAACTCAAGGGAAGGACTGTTTTCAAACTGAAAACACAGGGAGTCTCTTGCCATCTCCCCCACTTTGCAGGTCTACAGAGCGTCAGAGCAAAGGCACAGAGAGGGGAAGCTGCATCCTCCGGGCAAGACCTAATCCCCTCGGGATGACTCCTTTAAGCAATTCTACCCCCGGTCAAGACTACAAACACAGAGGACTGTACAGATTACCAGGACCTACTGGCCCCAGCTTGTTTACTTGACTGCTTTACATTTCTGGGTCACATAGGGGCATTTCCTGTGTCAAATTATTCACTGCCGTCTCACATATTCCAGAGTCTCCACCAATAGCTCTGGCTAAAATATTCTAAAATACCTGCAGGGTTTTGTTTTGGTATTTAATTTCCATGATGTTTAGAAACATATGAGCATAGTTAGTGAATGAAAGTCTAGTAAATAAGAACCATGAACCATTCATTTTTTTAACTTTTATTTAATGAATATAAATTTCCAAAGTACAGCTTATGGATTACAATGGCTGTTCCCCCTATAACTTCCCTCCCACCCGCAACCCTCCCTTCTCCCACTTCCCCTCCCCTTCCATTCACATCAAGATTCATTTTCAATTATCTTTATATACAGAAGAGCAGTTTAGTACATATTACGTAAAGATTTCAACACTTTGCATCCACACAGAAACACAAAGTGTAAAATACTATTTGAGTACTAGTTATAGCATTAAATCACAATGTACAGCATATTAAGGACAGAGATCCTACATGAGGAGTAAGTGCACAGTGACTCCTGTTGTTGACTTAACAAATTGACACTCTTGTTTATGGCATCAGAAATCTCCCTAGACTCTTGTCATGAGCTACCAAGGCCATGCAAGCCTTTTGAGTTCGCCAACTCCAATCTTATTTAAACAAGGTCATAGTCAAAGTGGAAGTTCTCTCCTCCCTTCACAGAAAGGTACCTCCTTCTTTGAAGGCCCATTCTTTCCACTGGGATCTCACTCACAGAGATCTTTCATTTAGGTCATTTTTTTTGCCAGAGTGTCTTGGCTTTCCATGCCTGAAATACTCTCATGGGCTTTTCAGCCAGATCCAAATGCCTTAAGGATGATTCTGAGGCCAGAGTGCTGTTTAGGACATCTGCCATTCTATGAGTCTGCTGTGTATCCTGCTTCCCATGTTGGATCGTTGTCTCCCTTTTTTATTCTATCAGTATTTGCAGACAGTAATCTTGTTTATGTGATCCCTTTGACATTTAATCCTATCATTATGATCAATTGTGAACAGAAATTGATCACTTGGACTAGTGAAATGGCATTGGTTCATGCCACCTTGATGGGATTGAATTGGAATCCCCTGGCATGTTTCTAACTCTACCGTTTGGGGAAGTCAGATTGAGCAGGTCCCAAATTGTACATCTCTTCCCTCCCTTATTCCCACTCTTATATTTAATAGGGATCACTTTTCAGTTAAGTTTCAACACTTAAGAATAATTGTGTGTTAATTAAAGAGTTCAACCAATAGTATTAAGTAGAACAAAAAAACAAACAAAAAATACTAGGAGGGATAAACTATTAAGTTGTTCATCAACAGTCAGGGCAAGGGCTGATCAAGTCACCATTTCTCATAGTGTCCATTTCACTTCAACAGGTATCCTTTTTGGTGCTTGGTTAGTTGTCACTGATCAGGGAGAACATATGATATTTGTCCCTTTGGGACTGGCTTAGTTCACTCAGCATGATGTTTTCCACGTTAGCGAATGAAAGTCTAGTAAATAAGAACCATGAACCATTTCTACCAGGCCATGAAACTGGCAAAAAAAAAAAAACTATCTAATAATAAACTTTGAAATAGCAAGATCAGAGAATAAATGGTGAACTGTACATTCTCATTGGTCTCACTGGCTAATAAAATAAATCTACTTGAAAAGCATGTACCGTCTTTATTCAATCTCTGCTCATTTTAAGAAAATCCAAATCAGACAGTATGAGTTGATTAGCTTCAATATTACCAAAAGTAAAGAATTTTCATGCCATTTAAAAAAGCAAAGAGGAGACAGCATTGTGGCATAGTGGGTAAAGTTGTTATCTGTGATGCCAGCATCCCATATGTGTGCCAGTTCAAGTCCTGGCTGCTACATTTCTGATCCAGCCCCCTTCTAACAAGCCTGGAAAAGAACCAGAAGATGGCCCAAGTGTCTGGGTCCCTGCTTCCCACATGAGTCACCTGGATGGGGTACCAGGCTCCTGATTTCAGCCTGGCCCAGCCCTGGCAGCTAAAACTATTTGAGGAGTGAACCAGCAGATGGAAAATCAATCAATCAATCTCTCTCTCTCTGTGTAACTCTGCCTTTCAAATAAATAAATATGAAAAAGCATAGATGTGTAGAATTTACTACCACTGAAGGAAAAAACAAATAAATGGAACTCTATGTACATGTTGGCAACGCTTTATTTCAAATTTCCGGTTGGCTATGTGGGCTTTCCTAAATGTATTTTACCTTTCATCAAAGTAGAGTTGCCAATAATTACAAAACACAGAGATGACCTTAGCAGTGTGACTTAACGACACCTTGTCATTCAAAGGAGCTTCTGCTCCCAATTCATCTGGGCAGGTGACATTGTTGCCCTTTCAATAAGAGCAAGCAAATAAAGTCAATAAAATTCACTGTAGCAAGGAGTACAGATACCATCAAAACTAGACGAGTTGGGCAGACAGTGGAGTGCAAAGGTTTAAGCCATTGCATCATATTGGAGTACCCCATATTAGAGTGCAGACTTAACTCCCAGCTGCTCTTCCTATGATCGGGCTTCCTTCTAATGTGAATGGGAAGGCAGCAGAAATGAACCACATGAGAAACCGGGATAGAGTTTCTGGCTCCTTGTTTCTACCTGGTCCACCCCTGAATGTTCCAGCCATTTGGGGAGTGAGTCCGTGGATGGAAGATCTCCCCCTCTGTGTCTCTCCAGCCCTCTTTGTTGCTCTGTCTTTCAAATAAATAAATCTTTTAAAATATTTGGACAAGTATGAGACTAAGCTGCTGAAAACATGACAGAAGGGAGCTAACAAAATGAAACAGAAGAGATACAAATGTATTTGCAACCTCTTGTCTAAACTTAATCATATGCAGATTTAGAAACATCTATCCATCAAGAAAAGAAACATTCTGGCAAAGAGCTTATACATCAAAAGAGCAGGAGATTCCTTTATCTTTGCACAGAATATCTTGCCTGAGTCTTTGGACACATCAATCTCTCGTTTATCTCCAAAGCTTGATTTCCTGGCTGTAAGAGAAACGGAGGGTGAAATGGTACCGTCAGAGACTAATTGGGTGGGATACTAATGAAAGGGTGAACTAATTTGGCATGCAGTCACATGGAGCACCATGGAAAGAGAATCAAGAAAATACAGCAGATATAATGGCTACAAATATCCAGTAAATACTCTGAAACATAAATCATGAAGTAAACTCTTGGTAAAGCATTAAGTCATATGATAGGATAACTGCATATAACAAAGATTGAACATCTTGAAATTACTAGAGAGAGAACAGAGAGACTACCTGCATAGGAAGAATTTGCAAAACCTTTTCAATAACAACTCAGCCTAGAAGATAGTTGAATTGTACTCTCAAGGTTTCGGTGAACAATAATGCATTACAGGCATCTCTCTGTATTGTAGGTTTCATATCCACTGATTCAACTAATTAGAGACCAAAAATATTCAGAAAAAATTATGCCAGTACTAAACATATATCAACTTTTTCTTTTTTTATTTCTTGAAGAAAACACACAACCATTTACATAGCATTTACATCGTTTTAGGTGTTAAATCTAGAGATGATTTAAAGGCAAGGGGTGGCGCCATGGCTCACTAGGCTAATCCTCCGCCTTGTGGTGCTGGCACACCGGGTTCTAGTCCCAGTTGGGGCACCGGATTCTGTCCCGGTTGCCCCTCTTCCAGGCCAGCTCTCTGCTGTGGCCCGGGAGTGCAGTAGAGGATGGCCCAAGTGCTTGGGCCCTGCACCCCATGGGAGACCAGGATAAGCACCTGGCTCCTGGCTTCAGATCAGTGCGGTGTGCTGGCCGCGGCAGCCATTGGAGGGTGAACCAACAGCAAAAAGGAAGACGTTTCTCTCTGTCTCTCTCTCTCACTGTCTACTCTGCCTGTCAAATAAATAAATAAAATAAAGGTAATGGGAAGAAGTATTCATGCTACATGCAAATGATAATGCCATTTCATATGAAAGATTTGGACATAAACAGATCTGGTATCTGTGGGGTGTCCTGGAACAAATTCCCCATGGAGAGTGAGAGAATTTAAAAACAGCACAAGTGCTTTGAACAGTAAATGACAGATTACGATTAAAAGATACCCACTAAACATTTAAATGATATATTCAGGATTTTTTTAAAATGACCACAGAAAGAATAAGTGAAATGCAAAAAAGATAAGTAATCAAAAATATAAACAAATATTATGAAATCCAAGTAAAATTAACAAAACAAAATATAAGTTTATATTAGACCATTTAGAATGTCCTAATATTATTTGAAGGAAGATAGTTATTAATGAAATGTAAACTTACTTGTTTTTAATATACAAATTAAAATGTTTAGAGTAACATGGGTACAGCTTTCAAGCCAGTAGAGGGAGGAAATAGAATAAAAATAATACTTAATCCAAAAGAAGGTAAGCAAGAAAGAAAGAGAAAAGCTGAAAAATGCCTACAAAACAGAAAGAGACAGCAATGATTCCAAATGGATTAAGTGGGAAATGTAGACACTTAATTACCTCACTAAGATACAAGATTTTCAGATTGAATTTTAAAGGTCTACTGTACACTGTTTACAGAAGGTACATTTGGAAGGGCTATACATTATTTACTTTAGAGGAAAACACAACAGAAACTGAGAAAATCACACTAAGTAAAGATCCCATTTCCTAGGAAGTTACAACTATTTTAAACTATATGTACCAAATAACATGGCTTCATAATGCATAAAGCAAAACTGTTTAAATGGTTTGAACGTCAAAAACAAAGTTAACATTAGAATAAGATATTTTACTATATTCTTCTAGATAGTTGACAATAATTTCTTGAAATAGCTTTTATTTTTAAATTTTGAAATTTAAAAACATATTTTACCTAACTCATGAATTTACAGCAGAGAATTCATTGGCTAAGCGTTCCACTTTATAACTTAGAAAAAAGAATATAATCAGGGGGATGCAAGATGGCAGAATAGCACAGGGAGGTCTGCTCTAGGCTCCATGAACTTAGCAGTTAAAAAAAAAAAAGTGGAGACGTTATGCTCTCAGGGAAAAGTTGCAGGGAAAACTGCAGTGGGAGAGCTTGCAAATGCAGTGGAATCGGCCTGGACCTAAGGGGAAGGCACAGACACACAGCAATGAGCACCAAGCATGGAGCATGAACACAGCAAAAGAACCAGCAGCCCACCCAGGAGAGCAAGGTGAGGTCAGAGTCAGACTGCATGGCCCGTGCCACTGTCGAGACAGCTGAAGGGAGAGTCTAGCAGACTGCACTGGGTTTGAGTCTGGCCTGGAACCCTCAGGGGAACTGGGCGACTGGCTGAGAAAGAACTTTTAAGATCAGTCCCATTCACAATAGTTCCCAAAATAATCAAATACCTTGGAATAAATTTAATCAAGGATGTCAAGGATCTCTACAATGAAAACTACAAAACACTAAAGAAAAAATAGAAAAAGACATTAAAGAATAGAAAAATCTTCCATGTTCATGGATTGGAAGCGTCATCATCAAAATGTCCATATTACCAAAAGCAATTTATAGATTCAATGTGATCTCAATCAAAATACCAATGACAGGTTCCAGCACTGTGGCACAGGGGGCTAAAGCCCAGGCCTGAAGCGCCAGCATCCCATGTGGGCACCAGTTAGAGTCCTAGTTGTTCCAATTCCGATCCAGCTCCCTGCTAATGTGCCTGGGAGAGCAGTGGAAGATGGCCAAAATCCTTGGGCCCCTGCAGCTGCATCAGAGACCTGGAGGAAGCTTCTGGATCCTGGCCTTGGATCTGCCCAGTTCTAGACATGTGACCATTTGGGAAATGAACCTGGAGGATCTCTCTCACTGTCTCTACCTCTCTCTCTTACTCTGCCTTTCAAATAAATAAAATAAGTCTTAAAAAAAATTCAGTGACATTATTTGCAAATCTAGAAAAATGATGCTAGAATTCATATGGAAATACAAGAGACCCTGGATAGCTAAAGAAATCTTATACAACAAAAACAAAGGCATCAGAATACAGGATTTCAAGACAAACTACAGGGCAGTTATAATCAAAACAACCTGATACTGTCAGAAAAACAGACTTGTAGACCAATGGAACAGAACAGAAACTCCAGAAATCAATCCAAGCACCTGTAGCCAACTTTTCTTTGACAAAGGAGCTAATATCAATTCTTGCAGTGAGGACAGTTTCTTTAACACATAGTATAGGGGAAACTGGATCTCCACACACAGAAGTATCAAACTAGACCCCTACTTTACACCTTATAAAAAAATCCACTCAAAATGGATCAAATCCCTAGATCTACATCCCAATGCCATCAACTCATTAGAGAACATTGGGGAAAATCTGCAAGACATGGGAATAGGTAGAGGCTTCTTGGAGAAGACCCCAGAAGCACAGACAATCAAAGCCAATACTTACAAATGGGATTGCATGAAGCTGATAAGATTATGCAATGCCAAAGAAACAATCAGCAAAGTGAAGAGGCAATTAACAGAATGGGAGAAAATAGTTGCAAACTACACAACTGATATAAAAGGATTAACATCAAAAAGGGTTAACATCCATAATCTATAAAGAGCTCAAGGAATTCAACAACAGTAAGACAAATAATCTAGTTGAGAAATAGGCAAAAGACTTGAACAGGCATTTTTCAAGAGAGGAAATTTAAATGGTCAACAGCCATCCACTTAAGAAAACATTCAGGATCACAAGCCATCAGGGAAATGCAAATCAAAACCACAATGTGGTTTCACCTCACTCCAGTTAGAATGGCTCACATAAGGAAATCAACAAATGACAACTGCTGGTAGGATGTGGGAAAAAAGTACTTAAATTCACCGTTGGTGGGAGTATAAACTGGTGCAACCACTGTGGAATATAGCAGGAGATACCTCAGAAATCTGAATATAGAACTACCATATGACACAGCAATCCCACTCCTGGGAATTTACCCCAAACAAAAGAAAACAGTATATGAAAGAGCTATCTGCAGCCCCATGTTAACTGTAGCAGAATTCACGATAGCCAAGATATGGAATCATCCCAGATGTCCATCAATTGATGACTTGATAAACCAATTATGGTATAAATATGCTATGGAGTACTACTCAGCTATAAAAAAATGAAATCCTGTCTTTTGCAACAAGATGGTTCAAACTGGAAACCATTATGCTTAGTGAAATAAGTCAGTCCCAAAAAGACTGATATCATATGTTTTCCCTAATCAGAGGTAATGAATAGAGTACCAGAAATATAATGCAGAGAAGTAAAATAAACATTTTGAGAATCTTGTCTGTTTCCTTGAAGAACGGTATTTTGTTTTGCTTTTGTTTTGTTTTCTCTTCGTATTGTTTGTTGAACTCTTACTTAGGGTAGCATTAACTATACAAGCATTAAATGTACTAAAAAAGACCACTGTAAAAATTAAGAGTAGGAATAGGATACAGAGAGGGAGGAAGGTTTGGAGCATGAGTGGGAGGGAGAGTGGAGGGGAGTGCCACTATATTCCTATAATGGTATAAAAGAAATATATGAAACTTTTATATCTTAAATAAAAATATATATTATAAAGAGAGAGTGATTACTGACACCATAAACTAGAATGTCAATTTGTTAAGTCAACAACAGGATTTGCTGTGCACTTACTCCCCATGTAGGATCTCTGTCCTTAATGTGTTGTACTATGGGAATTAATGCTATAACTAGTACTCAAACAGTACTTTATACTTTGTGTTTCTGTGTGGGTGCAAACTGTTGAAATCTTTACTTAATGTATACTGAATTGATCTTCTGCATATAAAATAATTGAAAATGAATCTTGATGTGAATGGAAGGGGAGAGGGAGCGGGAGATGGGAGGGTTGTGGTGGGAGGGAAGTTATGGGTGGAGGGGGCGGAGCCACTGTAATCCAAAAGCTGTACTTTGGAAATTTATATTTATTAAATAAAAGTTTTAAAAGAACATAATTAAACCCAAATTTATGAGAGGAAATAAAATAATAAAGTTAAAGCTGAAATAAAGCAGGAATACTTAAGTAAAGAAGCAGACATCTGGGATGTCACATCCCAACCTGGAATGCTCGGTCCCCAGGTCCAGCTGGGCTCGCAGTCCTGCTCCTGGTTACTCGGACTCTGGGGAGCAGCAGTGATGGCTCAGGGTGCCTGCCACCCAGAAAGGAGACCTGGACTGAGTTACTGGCTTCAGGCTTTAGCTTGGCTGATGTGGACATTTGGGGGAATGAACCAGGAATGGCATCTCTCTCTCTCTCTCTCTCTCTCTCTCTCTCTCTCTCTCTCCCTCCCTCGCTCCCTCTCTCTCTCTCTCTTTCCCCTCCCTCTTTCTAACTAAAAATTTAACAAAATGTATAAAGAATGAAGAAAGCAAAAAGTTGTTTCCTTGAAAAGACTGATATAATTGGCATATATAATTAGAGTAATGTATTTTTTAAAAAATAAAGCATAAGTAAATAACACCAAGAATGGAAAAAGAGATAATAGCTACAGGTGTAAAAGGAACTTTGAAATTAAGAGAATGTTTTTAAACTTTGCCAATATATTGTAATCTTTATACAAAATAAAATAGTTATTGGAGTAAATCTGACTTAACCAAAACTGACAGAAGAAGAAATAGACAGCCTGATTGGCCATATACCCATTAATTAAATCAATCTATATCTTAAAATCTTAGACACCAAAGACTATGTCAGTTTAGATGATTTTATATGAAAGTTCTATTACACACTCAAGAACTAGATAAATCAAATCTTAATCAATCTCCTCCAGAGAAGAGAAAAGAAAGTGAAATGCCTTCTGCGTGCATTAGGAGGATGACAGAGGGTGCTATCACACTCAATACCTACACAATGGCCCAAAGAAGACAGAGGTTTGCTTTTCTATTTATTATACAACATTCCAGGGGGAGTGCTCAGAACAGAGGCCAGCTGCCACTGAGAAGCCAGGTTTCCTCAACTTTGTTTCTCTGCCGTTCTCCCAGTTTCTTCGACTTTTGTGGGGTCAGAGGGATGTTTGTTCTGTTTGGTTGTTTGTTTTTTTCCTTCCTGGATGAAACTATTCGGTAGACACAACCATATTCTGGTTCACGGAACATAGACAGCATAGGGCAAATGGGAGCTGCAATATATTAAATCTCTAACTTGAAAATGGTGCATATCATTTCAGCTCAGGTTCCATTAGCATAAACATAGTAAGCATTACAAATCCAATCTCAAAGGAATCTTGGAGAATTATCACTTCTGTACACAAGTGTGTTTGCACAGGTTATCCACTCACTTCTGTTTAAAGAATGTAAGTAAAGGATGGTAGGCAGGCGGCAAAACAAATTCCTACACCAGAATGAAAATTTCTCATTGTTCATCTAAAAATCTTTCCTGCTACAAGCTTCTGTGAATCTATAACATAAGTCTCTCGAAAAGTAAAGAAATGGAGAAAAACAACTAAACAAGTAAAACAGTACACAGAAGGTGCCAAAACAAGTCTTGTACTTAAAAGTTTGCCTGTACTTCGAGCTATAAATTATAGCATAGTGACTATAATATGAGTCTACAGAAGATATTCAATTCCCTGTTAAGTAAAATCATTGAGTTAGAGTAAATTAATCAATCAACCAAGTCATTTTTAAATTTTACATATAACTACCAGCATGATATCCATTAGCTGGTTCATTAAATAGTAAAGGAAGAGAACCAAACCTTATGCACTATCTATTATACAATATGTCCATATATGATATTTCATCTAATCTTTCTATAACTACTTTTGTATAGATAAAATTAGAATCAAAGATTTTAAACTAATTGCCTACAATCCCATATGATTCAAATACCCATTCCCCTGATGTACACATTGTTTCTTTTCACTGAACTCTAACAGCACAGTTATGTTTGGTTTTAGAGTCACTGCACCACATTACACTGAGCACAGTTTACTCCATACTGAGTTTCATATCTGTAAAATAAAATGAATATATTTGTATGTAGAAGCTGGTACATATTCCCACACACATACACTCATATATATAGATATTATCTGGAAGAAACACGTGAAAATTCATAATTGTAAGACATGTTAACTTATTCTTGAAGAGGATCAAAAATGGTGTGACAATCATACAAACGAACGGCTAAAAGTTGTGCCTCTCTTAGAAAGACAAAAGTCAGATCATCAAAACTTTTTAATTCTTTAAGTCGGAAAGGTCATATTTCCACTTTATTACTCCCCTAATAGAATAAATTTAGTTAATTCTCTCATTTTTAATTAAATTTTAGCTCACTGATAGGCTATTAACTGACAAAAAGAGCATAATTTATTGTTTCATAGGGAAGAATAAAATGTGCAAGTTTGTCTTCAATGACAATATATTCTATTTAGTATTTGGGGTAGGTATTATCTCATTTTTCAGTAGTAATTTCTTGCAGACAGTTAGAGCCTAATTCAAGAAACTCAGCTGTGAGGGAAAATGACATATTCTCTCTCTCTAAGGCCTTCCTAGCTTATGTGGTGAATATATTATCCAACATGTTAGCCATTTCACAACAGTCCAGGAACATTTCAACCTATTCCAAACATAACGAACAGTTAATGAGGACCACCAAGACATTTCAAAAATAGTCAAAACATGCTAATGGCTTGCTGTCTCCTGAAAACCCCTATTCCTGGCTCACATTCTGCCCTTTGCCTTTGACTCCAACTTGTTCTTGGCCATAATTGCCAGATAGATAGATAGATAGATAGATAGATAGATAGATAGATACATAGATACATAGATACATAGAAAGATAGATAAAATGATAGATAAAAAGATGGATAGGTAGAGATACACATATACATTTTTAACTCTCCTTACAACTAAACACAAATATAAATGCATGATCTTTATTTTTAGTGAGTTTTTTTTTTCTAAATTGCTTTTGACTTTGCTCATCTCTGGGGCACTTTAATTTGTCATTGTGTGGAAACAGGCTGAGTGGGTCACATGATATTATGACACTTCTGACATTATCCAAAACTTCTTAATGAGACTGGGAAGATACCAGATTTATACATGTAATTTTTAAGAGTCATAGTGTTATGAACCAGAACCTACTGATTTTAGGTACTTATCACCACTCCCTAATTCTAGCAATGAGACAATGATGTGGAATGATGTTTATGAGAGGTAAAGAATGAAAGGGGAACATGGAACAATTTTAAATACTTGTATCATTAACAGTTAAGAAATGGGCAAAGGATTTGAACAGGCACTTACCAAAGCATGAAATTCAAATGGCCAACAGACACATGAAAAAATATTCAGGGTAACCTGCCATTAGGAAAACCCAAATCAAAACTACAATGAGGTTTCACCTTGCTCCAATTAGAATGGCTCTCATACAGAAATTACTAAGTAACAAATGCTGGCAAGGACAAGGGGAAAACGGTTCCCTAACCCACTGCTGGTGGGAATGAAAACTAGAACAGCCATTGTGGGAGTCAGTATGGCAGAGTCTCAGAAAGCTTAAGATAGGTATGTGATGTGAACCACCCAACCAACTCTGAGAATTTACCCAAACAAAATTAAGTCAGCATATGAGACAGTTTCTATACCCCTATGTTTATTGCAGCTCAATTCACAATAGCTACAATACAGAATCAACTCAGATGCCACCAACCAACAACTAGATAAAGAAATTATAAATAAATATAATTATGTTATATAAAGTTATACAGACACTACAGAATATTACTCAGCCATATAAAATAATGAAATCCTGTATTTAGCAACAAAATGAATACAACTGGAAACCATTATGCTTAGTGAAATAAGCCAGTCCCCAAAAGACAAATATCATATGTTTTCCCCGATCTGTGGTAACAGAGTATAAAAATTGTGAAATTTACATTTTTAGAATTGACTATTGCTTACAGCACTTACTGTACTGTTCTGGAACATGGTTTTTTTCTTACAAAAATATAAATTTATTTAAGTGTAAATATATTACTTGTTAATTTAAATAGATCGATAGATACTATAATTACAACATGATTTGGTTCCCCAACTCAAACATTTAATCCCTCAAATCATAAATTAGTTTTACTGGGAGAGTGGAGACTCTATTCATGTATGGTATCTAGGAGGGGAACTAGTGGTAGGTCCTTAGATCAGTACAGCATTGGGGCATGCCCTTGGAAGAGAGTTCTCATGAGAACATTGTTTATAGAAGCCCAGTGGTTGGGTCTGGCCACTCTGTGCTTCCTGGCCCATCATGTGACCCTTCCTCTGCCATGGCTGCACCAATGGGGCTGCCCAAGCTTGGACTGTGAACCCCCAAAATGGAGTCAAAATAAACTCATCTTCATAAGGAGCCTGTGTTGGGTATTTATCTGTTAGATTACAGTAATGAGAATCTGATTAATAGAAGAGATGAATGGGGTCAGTGCTGTGGCATGGCAGGTAAAGCTGCCGCCTGCAGTGCCAGCATCCCATATGGACAGGACACCGGTTCAAGTCCCAGCTGCTCCACTTCCGATCCAACTCTCTGCTATGGCCTGGGAAAGCAGTAGAAGATGGCCCAAGTCCTTGGGCCCCTGCACCCATGAAGGAAACCAGAGGAAGTTCCTGGCTCCTGGCTTCGGATTGGTGCAGCTCTGGCCATTGCGACCGACTGGAGAGTCAATCAGTGGATAGAAGACCGACCTCTCTCTCTCTCTCTCTCGCTCTCGCTCTCTCTCTCTGCCTCTCCTCTCTGTGTAATGCTGACTTTCAAATAAATAAATAAATCTTTTAAAAAGAGAGATTTAAAAAATACTTTATCTCCCCAAAATAATCAGTCAGATTTCCCTATCATAAATCAGTAACTCTCTCTTTCCACAGCCCTCTGTCTTCCTGTTGGTGACTCCTTGTGGAGAGCTCCTGTGTAGGAGAGAGGGATGGCACACTGGTGGAAAGGGGGTTGAATGGTCTACTTGTCATTGGGACATGAAGCTGTTCCACAGCTGAAGGGAGCTCCCACAGCTGAAGAGTTCATGTTCTGTTCTCTCAGAGAAACCTGATGTCGACCCACCCTGTGTGGCACAAGAGAGGATCTAAGATGCCTTTTGGAGCCCTTCCCCCCACAAATCCTCCTGCTGCTGCGACCCCACTCCTTCTACCCACCTTTGCCAGCAGCCAGAGCAGCAGCTACTCCATAGTCTCAGGGGGAGGGCTGGGGGGATTCCTTTGGAAAACTCAAGGAATAACATGGATTTCAGTACTAGAGTCACAGGAAGACAGGACAAGGGCAAAAGTGGGGGAAACCAGAAAATATAATTGAATGTAGCACATAAAGAATGTAATCTTTTGTTCTCGGATGTGAGCCATCTCGATCTGAACCATGTCCAGCTCACCCTTGAACAAAGGACCAATCAACAGCTTTGTAGAGGAGAGAGGGGAAGACACCCCCACAGCAGTGCATACCACCAAGCACATACATTAGTCCTTAAAGTTTATTCCGCCCTATAAAATTAAAGGACTTGATTGCTTTGCATAATGTTTTTCAAATACAATATTTCGTTAACTGGAAGGCAATTGCCTGAAACAAACATCATATCCCCATTTTACACATAGAACACAGGCTCAGAGAAACACCGTAGTTTATTCAAGGTAATGGGGACAGTAGGCAATGGGAACAGATTGCGCTTCCCTCCCTCCCTCTTTGTCTCATTCTCGCTCTAATACACCCCAACATTCCTGAGTTGTGCCATATCTTCTCCTAAGGTACATATAACATTCTATTATGATGTCACCAGTAGAAAAGTGTCATCATGAAGTTACACCAGCCCAGGTAGGTGCTACAATTTGACCAAGCAAGACTTTAAGTAAAGTGCGTGAACAAATAGCTGGCACATAGAATGCTGTCTAAGAAAGATGGTTCTTCAATTTTATTTTTCCGGGTTTTCTTGCCAGCTTCTATATTTCTGCCATTCTCTGCTGGTTCATACAGCTTCTGGAGGCATCAAAGTCTGAATTTCCCGCTGACGATCAATGATAATCCCATGATAACTAGGAACCCTTAACCTCACCTTTGCCTCAGTATAAAAATAATTCTTCATCCCTACTAAAATCATTCTTTATTCCTATTAAAAAGCAAAACCAAAAGACAGGTTTTCTCCTGGAAGTAAATTTGGTAAGTCTAAAGAAGGAAGCAAGTAGAAGCAGCTCAAATACAAGCTTCGGGCAGGAGAATGTGGACCTAAAACCAACGAAGCTTCCCAAACAGAAAAACTGAGTGAAAATGAACATTGTGTCAGCTGCCAAAGATTAGCTTTGGTTCCAAGTCACAAGTATCAGAGGAAAACAGCACCTGTAAGTAAAACTATCAGGCTGATCTTACCTTTGTTGGGTGTAAGATGTGTAGTATCCTAATCTATCTCTCTCTCCATGAGAGCTCAGATTCATAAACAAGGATGAGTCAAATCCCCCAGCAAATTAAACCAGATGAAAGGAGCAACCTCTGTGTAGAACTGGAGTGCAGAAACCCTGCTTACAAATGTGTTCTGGTTAAAGATCTGACCCACTGGACTGAGAGAAGTCTAGCTACGGTATCTTTCAACATGCAGTAGCTAACAATTCTACAGCAAGATGATTTGTACTATGCATATGCATAGGCCCCCTGGCATTATTAATTGGAGTCTCCAAATGAGATTTTGGAATCTGTTTCAACAAACACCATCATATAGATTTCTGATCACTTATCCATGGGAATCACTGTTTGCCATTGATTCTCCTGTCTCATGTCATTTGATCTTGATACCTGTCCTCCTCGGAACTTTAGCTCTTATCAGTTATCTCTCACTGAACTGAACCCCCAGAAACTATTTTATAAGCGCCCAGTCTTTAGCATTACAAAGAGATTGTATTTTACAATAGCTTCTCTATCCTTTGAATTCCTATTAATACAACTTCCCTGTTGTCATCAGAAGTACCTATGAGTCCAGATACTTCCACCAATGGAAGGTGCTTTAAATAGCTTTAAATATAAAACAATAGCTTTAAATATAAAACAGCAGAGGAAACAACTTCCAAAATAAAGTCATTCAACAGACAAATGGATCAGGCACAGACACTCAATCAACAAGGCTCACCTCTGGGAAAGCAAAACAACAACTTCTCTAGTTTTTTTGCCTGCCAACCTTTAATTCTTCATAAATAGTAATTTGTTTTACGGTTTATTTCATTGAATATTCGCAATCAACAAGCAAACTATTGCATTACAATTGCCTAGCTTTCCTATCAGGACCAAAACAAATGAGCTATTGGATTACCATGTAAATATCCTTTAAAAATAGATTGAAAATATATGTAAATAGTTCTGTCTCCTGAGCACAGGAGGCACACAAAGATGCTTATGGATGATCACAATAATGCAAAATTCATGATAACTCATTTGGTATAATAGCAACCCCGAGTCACAATGAAGAATTTGAGTATACTTATGGGATTGCAGCAGGAGGGTAACCTGAGTACAAAATTTTGCAAGTGACAAGGTTCTCTGTGAACCTCAGTAGCCTAAGTGTTATGCTGCCACTTCCTCCTAGGCGGCAGCCAACTGTGATGCAGGCCTCCCCAGAGGTCCGAAATGGGCTTTGTGCAAGTCTCGGAATCACAGAGAATCCCCAATGCAGAGAAAGGCTCTTCTGTTCCCCAGTGTCACATCACAGAACACACACCATTCACATCAGCCGACATGGATTCTGCAAATAAGTAGTATAAAAACATAACAGGACATAAAGAGGCAAAGCATCTCATTTGAAAAACAATTGCAATCTTTTAAGGGGATTACTCAAAAGGAACTATGAAAATTCTAAATCCATATCTCTTGTGATCTCATATTTCCTTTATAAATGTAACATCACCTGGGGCCAGCACCATGGCTCACTTGGTTAATCCTCTACCTGCATCCCATATGGGCACCAGGTTCTAGTCCTGGTTGCTCCTCTTCCAGTCCAGCTCTCTGCTGTGGCCCAGGAGGGCAGTGGAGGATGGCCCAAGTGCTTGGGCCCTGCACCCGCATGGGAGACCAGGAGGAAGCACCTGGCTCCTGCCTTCGGATGGGTGCAGCACTGGCCGTGGCAGCCATTTGGGGAGTGAACCAACGGAAGGAAGACCTTTCTCTCTGTCTGTCTCTCTCACTGTCTATAACTCTACCTGTCAAATAAATAAATAAAAATGTATCATCACCAAAGAATAGTAAATTAAAGGTCCGGTGCTGTAGCATAGTAGGTTAAGCCTCTGCCTACAGTACCAGCATCCCCCATGGACACCAGTTTGAGTCCCAGATGCTCCTCTTCCAATCCAACTCTCTGCTTATGGCCTGGGAAAGCAGTAGAAGATGGTCCAAGTGCTTGAGCCCCTGCACCTATGTGGGAGACCTGGAAGAAGCTTCCGGTTCCTGGCTTCAGTCTGGCCCAGCTCTGGGCTTTGTGGAGTGTGAACCAGCAGACAGCAGACCTTAGAAGATCTTTCTCTCTGTCTCTCCCCCTCTCTGTCTGTAACTCTATCTCTTAAATAAGTAAGTAAGTAAATAGAAAATACTGAAATGCAACCTACTCTTTCCATAGCAGAGTACTTGGATTCCATACCCACCTCCAGTCTCTCACCCCAGTTTCTTGCTAATGTGCAACCTGGTAGGCAGCAGGTCATGACTCAAGGGGTTGAGTCTCTGCCACTCACAAGGCAGACTTGCACTGAGTTCCTTGCTCCTGGTTTCGGCTTGGCCCAGCCCCAGCCATTGCAAACACTTGGAGACTGAACCAGCAGGAGAGAGTGCTCTCTCTTCCTCTCTATCTCTTTCAAATAAATAAAGAAATTAAAAATCAATAAATAAACTATGATACCTATTCATCTGTGTTATGACATTATATATAAGAACTAGAAAGATATCCATCATATATCATCAATCTGATAAAACTAAGTTCCCAAGTATTCCTATATTAGGCTTATACTTGGGCATAAAACAATTAGCTATGTGTATTATACATATATATCAAATATATATAACAATTAGGTACATGTGTGCTTCATATATATATGTGTATATATATATATATATATATGTATATATATGTAAGATCTTATAAGATATGCAAGATGCCACCCATGGTTATCTCCAGAAGTTGCAAATGAGGAATCTGAAAGACCTGGGTGCTTTCACTCATCACTTCAACTTCTATACTACTTTAGTGTTTTTATTTGTTTACCATTTGCCTGTATCAATTTGAAATACAATTAATTAGAGATAAAAATTGTTTATATCACACAGTGTGCATATTAGTCTAACAATTCTCATAAACTGTTGGAGAAAGTGTGCATTGGGAGTATCTCCAAGGTGGGAAATTTGACAGTAGCTTTCAAAATTAAACTGCATTTGTTATTTGATTCAGCGACTCCTTCATTAGAATGTTATCCTACAGCTATACTGACACAGTCACAAGGCAGTAATTGCATTCCTATAAATAAGAGTAAAAAGGACGGTGGGCATTTGGTCTCGTGGTTGAAACTGGTTGGATGCCTGCATCTCATGTCAGAGTGCCTGTATTACATCCCAGCTCTGCGCTCCATTCCAGCTTCCTGCTAATGCACACCCTGGGAGACAGCAGGTGATGCCTGAAACAATTGGGTCACCGCCACTCACGTCGAGACCTGGTTTGATTTCCCAGCTTCTGGTCTCGGCATTTGAGAAGCGATCCAGCAGATGGGATCTCTCTCTCCCCTATCTCTCTCTCTCTCTCCCTTTACCCCACCCCCCGTACATCTGCCTTTCAAAAAAAAAAAAAGCATCTTTTTGGAAAAAGAGTTCTGGACCTCCATCCCAGTCTCCCACACAGGTGGCAGGGGCCCTAACACTTGGGCCATCTTCTGCTGCTTTCCCAGGCACATAAGCAGGGAGCTGGATAGGAGGTGGAGCAGCTGTGTCTTGAACAGGCACCCATGTGGGATGCCAGCATAGCAGGCAGAGGCTTAACCTGATGTGCCACAACACCTGCCCCAGAACTGCAGTTTTACTCTGAGTAAAAGAGAAGCACTGCAGAGTTCGGGCAGAAGAGTGATGTGATGTGACTTGCTTTTCCAAGAATAACTCCATTGACTGCATTGAACATAGACGGTAGGGAAGAGATGGACAGAGGGATTTGAGAGAGGCTACTGCATAACTCAGATGGGAGACACAGGTACCCTAGGAGCAGCAATGGTGAGGAGAAGCAACCAGGTCTGAAAAATCCCCACAAGATTTCCTAGTATGCTGGATTGAAGTGTGAGTGGAAAGAGTCAAGGTTGTTTCCAAGTTCATCCAATCCCTAGGCACAGCCATTCTCTCGCACTTTCCTCATGAGGCTTTTGGCTTTTGCAAAATGAGTTGCCAGGGTAGGGAAAAGAATGATGGCAATAGGATGCTAGCTGTCAAAACGCTTACCTCATTAAAAAAAAAAAAAAGACATTTCAAAAAAGATTGCCATGGACTGTTTGTCCTTAGGAAAATGAATAACTGTTGTTTTAATTTGATTTGATTTTTTTTCTGTGAATTGTTTCATTTTTTTTTTATTATTTTTGTTTTGACAGGCAGAATTAGACAGTGAGAGAGAGACAGAGAGAAAAGTCTTCCTTTTTCCGTTGGTTCACCTCCCCAGTGGCCACCACGGCCAGCAAGCTGTGGCCAGCACACTGTGCCGATCTGAAGGCAGGAGCCAGGTGCTTCTCCTGGTCTCCTATGCAGGTGCAGGGCCCAAGCACTTGGGCCATCCTCCACTGCCCTCCTGGGCCACAGCAGAGAGCTGGACTGGAAGAGGAGCAACCGGGACAGGATCCGGCGCCCTGACTGGGACTAGAACCCGGTGTGCTGGCACCGCAGGTGGAGGATTAACCTAGTGAGCCATGGCACTGGCGAATTGTTTCATTTCAATAAGGCCTCTGTTATATTTGAGTTTTCTTTAATGTTTATTCTTTCAGTATGTGTTTTTATTTACCTTATATAAAACATCACAAAGTTGTATACAGCTTTCCATCTGCTATTAATAGAGGTGCCTCTCATTTTAATGTCACTGATTTATTGACTAGGCATCTGCTATTTGCTCTTTGGCCATTTGAATCCAGATGGTTTCATCCCAATTAGTAAACAAAAGAACATGCATTCTCTCCAATCAGATGTTAATGAAAGACGCACAGGATGATATCTTCCAAAACTGGTGGTCCAGCAAAGAAAACTGAGTTGCCATCCTTTTTCTGCAAAGGGCTACCCTCTCTGGTGGGGACTGACGCACAACAACTCCCAGCGTCGCCTGTGCCTGCCACTCTGCCCTGTCAGGCCCCGGCTGCTCTGGCCATTTTTTCCCCACTACAAAAAGGACTCATGGGACTATTTTTCAAGATTTTTCTCTTTGGTGACTACATGAAATATGTGTTGGGTACTTTTAAGCCCTGGAGAATGAAGCTTTTGGAATTTTATATTTTGAAAGTAAGATTTCATAAAGGCTCACGATCCAGCTCCATGGAACAGTGATAATACATGGAGACTGTATTGAAAAGATGACGTGTAGCAGAAAAACTTACTGAAATGCATTGGTTGTTTTACTGAAATATAAATCACATTCCTAGCTGTCAAATGGACTAATTTGTGGAGGGCGGCACATATTTTGTAAATTTGCTGCATCTACATGTCCAGGCGCATTTGTGTCCCTATCCGAATTATTACTAAGCAATGAGAGGTCTCTAGCATTCTGCAAATATCAGATAATCCTTCAATGAGTCTTGCTATTTGTATATTAGAACATGAGAAGCAATGTCTGTGTAAGGCAAAAGATAAAAGCATTAAATGAAAATAAGATGGGCAGTTTTAGAACAAATGAAAAATATGGAATGCAGGGAAGTTATCCTTTAAAATTATGGAATACATAAAAGTGTGTTTTAAGTAACAGAAGCATAATATGGTCCCATACTCAATGAAATTAAATAAATATAAATTAAATATAAAATGTATTCACTGGGGCTGGCATTGCAGGTGGTGGCTTTACCTACTATGCCATTATGCATATGGGTGCCATTTCAAGTCCCAGCTGCTCCACTTCTGATCCAGGAAAGCAGTAGAAGATGCCCCAAGTCCTCGGGCCCCTGCACCCACGTGGGAGACCTGGAGGAAACTCCTGGCTCCTGGCTTCGGATCGGCACAGCTTCAGCTGTTGCAGCCATCTAGGGAGTGAACCTTCGGATGGAAGACTCTCTCTCTCTCCCTCTCTCTCTCTCTGTCTCTGCCTCCCTCTCTCTCTCTCTCTCTGTCTCTCTCTCTCTCTCCCTCTCTCTCTCTGCCTCCCTCTCTCGCTCGCTCTCTCTCTCTCTCTCTCTCTCTCTGCCTCTCTGTAACTCTGAATCTCAAATAAATAAAATAAATCTTTTGTAACAAGTACTCACTGTTTAACAAATATTTCTTGGACGCACATTTGTTCTAGGCACTTTTCTAAGCCCGAGGATGCAGCACTGGACAGAGGAAGAGTTAGTGTGCCCCTGAGAGCTGGGCTATCAATTAGGGCAAGACCACACACAGCAGAGTTGAGGGTGAGACCACACACAGCAGAGCTGCTGCCTGTTGTTTTGTGCATGAAGAATAGTTACTAGATGGAAAGCAGAGCTGGGGAGAGAGCAGCTCCACAAACAACTGGAGTTTGGACAACGGAATGAAGAGTTTATTAACAGGCTTGGCAGGGGGCGGACAGGGCGAAACAACCACGTTGCAGAAGAAATGACCACTCCCTAGTAAAGTCTACACGGACACACGGGAGAAAGCTACACCCACGTCCTACTACGATCTGCAGAGGAGACAGTTCAGAGGCTGAGTTTCCAAAGTGAGAGGGTCTTAGGAAATTGCTTACACTTTCCACCAACAAGCACCAGCAAAGAATCAAGTTTAGTCTAATTCAAAGTATTCAGTCAATGAAATGCCTCCTGCAACAAGAATTGACAATTTTTTTCCAGAATAAAACAGAATCCAGAATCTGAACAACATGAATTCCATATATTCCAATATTCAATCCAAAAACCCCTGGATGCAAAAAGGAAAAAGAATGTTTGATCAATGATAAAATGCTTCAAAGATCAGTCCACAGAAACCCAGCCTAGCATGGTCAAGATTTGGGACCTGAGAATTAGATTCCAATGCAGTTATTAGAAACACATTCTAAATATTAAAAGAAAATCTATTCAAAGAAGCAAAGAAAAAAAAAGGTTTATTTATTGTTTAAAAAAAGAATTCCCGGGGCCGGAGTTATGGCACAGCTGGTTAAAGCCCTGGCCTGAAACACCGGCAACCCATATGGATGCTGGTTCAAGTTCCGGCTGCTCCACTTCTGATCTAGCTCCCTGTTAATGCACCTGGGAAAGCAGCAGAAGATGGCCCGGGGCCTTGGGCCTCTGCACCCACATGGGAAACCTGGAAGAAGCACCTGGCTCCTGACTTTGGACAAGCACAGCTTTGGCCAGTGTCGCCATTTGAGGAGTGAATCAGCAGACAGAAGATCTCTCTCTGTGTCTCTGTCTCTACCTCTCTCTGTAACTCTTTAAAAAAAAAGATTTATTTTATTTATTTGAAAGACAGAGTTATAGAGAGAGGTGGACACAGAAAGAGAGGTCTTATCCAATGGTTCATTCCCCAGAAGGTCGCAACAGCTGGAGCTGCACTGATTCGAAGCCAGGGGCCAGGTGCTTCTTCCAGGTCTCCCACATGGGTGCAGGGGCCCAAGGACTTGGGCCATCTTTTACTGCTTTCCCAGGCCATAGCAGAGAGCTGGATTAAGAGAGGAGCAGCCAGGACTAGAACTGGCACCCATATGGGATGCCAGCGCTTCAGACCAGGGCTTTAACTCACTGGGCCATAGCGCCGGCACCAATTCTTTCAAAAAAAATAAAATAAATATCTAAAAAGATACTTCCCTATCCATATGCTGAAATCCTAACCCGCAAGTTGAAGATACCAGGAGGCAGAGCATTTGGGAGGTGACTGGGTCATGAGAGCACAACGCCTGGTGAATGGGATTTGTACCCTCATAAGAGACCCTTATGCTGCCCACCATAAAGCAGGACACATGCCCTCACCAGATGCCACATCTGTCAAAGCCTTGACCTCCGCCTTCTCAGCCACCAGGACTGAGAGGCATAAATTTCTGACTTTAAAATCATTCAGTGGGGCCGGCGCTGTGGCGTAGCAGGTAAAGTTGCCACCTGTGGTGCCGGCATCCCATATGGGCATCGGTTCTAGTCCCGGCTGCTCCTCTTCCGATCCAGCTCTCTGCTGTGGCTTGGGAAAGCAGTAGCAGATATTCCAAGCAGTAGCACCCACATGGGAGACCCGGAGGAAGCTCCTGGCTCCTGGCTTCGGATCAGCACAGCTCTGGCCATTGCAGCCTCTCCTTCTCTCTGTGTGTAACTCTGACTTTCAAATAAATAAATAAATCTTTAAAAATTTTATTCAGTGTATGGTATTCTGATATTGTGACCTGAATGCACTAAGACACTGAAGTAAACAGACAGGGACTCTGAACAGATAATGTGGAAACCAAAGAGAGACTTCAGAACTGAAAGTGTACGTTAACCAAATTAAAAGGCATAGGGACACTAGAAAGGGGAGCTCATACAGAAACACAACATCATAAGGCATGGTCAAGTATGAAAATCGGGACTGGAGTCTAATTAATGTTTTGTTTGCTTCCTAACAAATATCGACAAGACTATATTTTAAATATTTCTCTAAGGCACTCTTGAAAAAAGAAAGAAAGAAAAGGAGGTATCTGTAAACTTTAGGATGTATTCATTTCAAATGAAATGAGAAATCCCCTCATAAGAGTAAGGTGAAGTGTGTGTAAGTAAGAATAATAACTGGTATAATCTCCCACAATTCCTCAATATGAACCATAGAAAAAAATGTTCATACTTCTTAAAACAGTTGCATAACCAGGAATTTACTCTGAGGAATTAATGGGAAATGTGTAAAAATATTAAGATCCACAATAAAAGTATTATTCATCAGTACAACGTTATTTTCACTTGAGGAAAAAGGGAGAAGTAACTCAAGGGCTGAGTAACAAAACACAGTAGATGCCTTCGATGCAACACTACACATAGGGTACCTTTAGATGATAATGTAAAATATGCAACAACAAAGAACACTCATCCCATATGGGTTTTCCTAAAAGTACGTTTCTGCCCATCCTAACATCTCTGAAAATGAGACATGCTAGGACATGTGTTATGGTTACTGGCACCTAACAATTATAATTGGCAGCTTTTTAAATTCCTTAGTGGTACATAAGATAACGGAATGATTTACAACAGAGAGTGTCTTGGATTAAATGATACAGTGGTGTTAAATTTTACACATATTTTTCTATCTTACTTAGGAAGATATCTGATAGCACAGAGAGGCAGCACCTCCTGTCAGCAGTAACAGCCCAACCCATGAAGCAGACTGTCTGAATTCAAATCCCACCTCTGCCATTACCAGCCGACTAACCTTGGCAAAGTGTCTTAACTAAGTGCTTCAGCTTTCCAAAGTGAACAAGGATATAATAACATCCATTTCATAGCATTTTTCTGAAGACTAAATGTTTTTAGGAGAGCATTTGTATATAAGACACATTCCATAAATAAGAATTCTTATTACACACAAAGAAATGGAAAAACCATAAGAAAAAATGTCACCTGATTTTCATGGGATAGTATGATAACTGGTGGCTTTTATTTATTTTCTTAGGGTTTTCTAAAGTGTCTGAAATACACATGCATCAGTTATATAATTAGAAAAAAAATTATCTTAAGGTAAACTGAAACCCATTGCATTAAAAACCTTTGGCTTATTAAAAATGCATGTGATATAAAATGGTCGCATGAAAAAAAGCAAAGAATGAATTTACTTTTACAGATAGATGCCAAATAAAACTGGAAAGAAATATCTCCAATACTATTACTTACATACAACTTAAAAAAATACTTCTCTCTATATTTCTATTAAAAGCTTCCCACAATGAACATGTAATGGTGAAACATTTTGTGAAGTACCAAGGAGAGCCTTTCATGTAACTTAGACAAGAGCCATAGCCTGTGCCACCCACCCAGTAAAAACTGACACAGCTCAGTGGAATGAGTCAGTGCACTGCCATCTAACTCCTCCCAAACCAGCTCACCCCAGATGAAGTCTGACGCCACAGCTCATTCAGGTAGCAGAGCCCCCATGGGGATACATTTTGTCTTCATTATTATTTGCCCTGTTTGCCACCAGCCCTCAGAAAAAAATAATTAAAATTTAAAAATAAAATAAAAACAAATTAATCGGGCTCAGGATTTGATATTGTGAAAATACCTTAATTTATCTGCTCGAACAGCAGATCTTCTTGGGATTTTGAATTAGAAAGCCCTGTGTTCACATCTTGGTCAGCAATGGATTAAACGTGAGTTCTCCAGTAAGCCACTAACCTCTCCAAGGATTATTTTGTTAAATGTGTAAAATGCAGATAATAAAATGCACCTCATAAGATGTTGAAAGAATTAAGCAAGACAGTGTACACACCATTCCTAGTTCATAGTCCAGCAAATACTGGACTGAAATAAACCAAGCAATCACATTAAAAAAAAAAAAAAACCTCTGAATTAAAAACCATAGAACTAGGCCAGGTGTTGGGCTCTGTCACAGCATTAAGCTTTTAAACAGGCTTCTTAGCTCTTACCTGGTGGTCTGATCTGTGGGCTGTTTATCCAAATATCACTTCTAAATATGTAGTAGAGGGGCAGCAAAACAGAGGAAAAGATGGGGAGATTTGGAAAGTAATGTTTAGGAAAACCTAAAAAGAATTGCAATGCCCAAAAACAAAACCTTTGTTCAAAATGAATTCCAAGAAAGGCTTTTTCTAATTTTTCTATATTCTATTATAGAATATAATATTCTAAGAAAATGTTATATTCTATAATCATAGAAGTAGTGTGTGTGTGTGTGTGTGTGTGTGTGTGTGTTCTATGTGCTAGACAGTGCATTAAGCTCTGTATATTGAGAATCATTGCTCATCACTGGGACAACACCATAAGGGAGCTATGCTCTCCTTTTTACAGAGGGTGGGTCCAACTCATCCAAGCATCCAAGTCCATGCCAACAGCATAGAACAAGTGTGAGGATTCTAGCCCTGAGAAAGTCTGAGGCAAGCAGTCACCAGGTAGGGAAATGATACTTCATAGACTGTGACTGGAACATGTACATGGATGAGGTCATGGTTTGGTCTAAATACAGTGACAAACCATGGCAGTAGAGGTCCTCAACAGGAGACTTAGAAGTTCCAGGAAGACTGACACTGCGTCATTCCAGAGATATTTCAACACAGAATGTGACTCTTGCCTTTATTCAAATGTACAGTGAAAAGGGAAATGAATTTGAAAACTTGCTCACAGGAAGGTATGATAGAGCAGCTGGGGGCAGATGGTGGTCTGATCCTGCCCTTTATCTATAAACTTCCAGGTGGCAAATAAATCCACTATTTAACTCATGATAAAAAAAAATCTGAAAATTGACTCATGCATCAGATAATATTTTAAAACTAAACAGATAGGTCCAGGACTACAAAGAATAAGTGAACACGTTCAATGTGCATGACAAAAATACTTTAATGGAGGTAAGCTTGAACACCAGATGAGCAGTTTTTGTGCAAATTAAAATGTCATTTTCTTGGACAATTATGTGTATTTAAAATTACAGCATTAGCATTAAAGTTATTAACATCTTAAGTTGCCTTTGTTCTTTTAAAAACTGACTGGCAAAGTCGACAATGATTCCAGACAATACCTAGCACATAGAAGGCACTGAAGAAAATATTTATTTTATTAGTATATGATTTCCTTACAGCAACAAGAGACTTTCATCAAAGACCATTTTAGTCTGCCAATATGACACGAGCAAGAAGATGAACTTATCAAAATTGCCACCAAAAGGGAAAGAAGGCTTTGCACCCTGCTGCCTTTTTGGCAAGACCAAAACCTCTCTTGCCTGTGCAGCAAAGTCTGAAAAGCAGTGGGAAAAAAAACGTACTGCCTTTCGGAGGCTTATGGTCATGTGAAGCTGGGTTTTCAAAGCTAGAACTCTGAGCCTGATGCATGGGATCATGTTCTCCAACTGTGGTACTTAATGCAATAGCACCTATCTGACAAGCTATTTGAAAGATTCTTTTTGTATGCAAATAAGCATGGCGATAATAGGAAGTGAGATGATTTTTTTTCCCCAAAAAAATTCCTTGATCTCTCAAAGAAGTTTTAAACTCTCACCTGGGCAGGTGAGAAGAGTATGACGCCATGGATTCTCTCAGGTTCCTCACCTCTCACTGAAGACACCTAAATGGGAAAGATAAGAAGCCCTGCATTCCTCTCTCTCTCTCTCTCTCTCTCTCTCTCTCTCTCCCACACACACACACACACACACACACACACACTACCCTTCTTGCAGATGCTGACCTGCATAGGGAGGTGCCTACTCTGCCTGCTTCACTCAGTCTCCTCCTTTGGGAGCCACCTCTTCCAAATGGTGGTTGCTGATTACACAGAAATTTGATAGATTTATGCTTAAGCTTCAATTGAAAGAGAAAAACATGCATAATTTATCTCCTTTCAACATAAATTTGAGGGACCTTCAAATAGTTTGTGGGAATCACATCTTACAAAAAAAAACTGTGCATGAATTCCAAAATGTTTTGCATCAAAATAAGTCTATATTTTCTGCAAATATGTGAAGCACCCTCAATGTTGTACTGTGCCTATGACAGAAAGAAGACAGAAGAACTGTGCATTCTTAAATTTTAGAACAGCATTAATACAAAGAAGAAAGTTTAAAAAAAAAACAAGAAAATTTTTGAGGAAACAACGGCTTGTTTCTATCAGACAAAATGCTAGTATCTAAGCATATCTAAGAAAGCAACATGGGGCAGCTCTCTGCTCTTGGGCTGTAGCACAACAGGTCAAGTTCTTATTGAACCTCAAACGAGGTACCATTTACAAGAGGAGCCAATGACTCAGAGGACAAAGATTTGAGGAAAAGAAAAGGAGACCATTTACTTAGGATATAGACAGGGAGGTAACAGGCTGGTGACTCCACGGTCAGTCTCTCCATCAAAGTGAGTCAGGGTTTGTAGAAGAAAACACAAATCTATCTACCTGACTACAATCATGAAAGAAGCATGAAGGGACGTTTTGGGGGAGGGCCCTTGTTAGACTTGGTCCAGGTTCTGTCTCCACAAGAGAAAATTCAAGGACATAATGTATGAAAATGAGCAGAGAAACTAGATCTATTAAAGGGGGGTGGGGGGGATATACTCTAAGAGGGAGTATATGCAACCTCAAGGAAGAGGGACGCCCTTAACAGTTTGGGGTCATCTTTTGTGGGATGGATAGAGGGTGGTGTCTGGCTCATGGCTTCATTGAATGTTTAAAGGAAGGAAGGAGTGGGGGCTAGGGCAGGGTTTTGGTACCACCCACTTCAATGCCCTTTTACTAGAAATCTTAGAGTACTATAGCATCAGGTCTATGATAGGAGTGGGTGTGCCAGGCTTGGTAATTTTATTATAATGACCCTGCTGGAACCCAGCTTGTGTTAATTTTGGGTATTTCCAACTGATGCAGGCTCTTAAGCAGTGAAACTCAGCAGGGCTGGGGTCTGGGCAGGGCCACTGGGGGCTGTGTGTCATATGTGGTACACTGCAGGGCTGGGGTCTGGGCAGGGCACTGGGGGCTGTGTGTCACATGTAGGAACTCTGCAGGTGCTGGGCAGTGCACTGGGGGCTGTGTGTCACATGTAGGAACTCTGCAGGTGCTGGGCAGTGCACTGGGGGCTGTGTGTCACATGCAGGAACTCTGCAGGTGCTGGGCAGTGCACTGGGGGCTGTGTGTCACATGTAGGAACTCTGCAGGTGCTGGGCAGTGCACTGGGGGCTGTGTGTCACATGTAGGCACATTGCAGGTGCTGGCAATCCTCAGGTCCCCTCTCTGCTAGCTACTTCCCTGCCTATACCAGGGGGTGAGGACTCTTAGCTATTCCATCACTAGCTTCTTATCTTATGATCAGGTGTCCCAGTCCTTGACAACCACTGTGTCCGGGTCTAGGCTTCAAACCAAATCATGAAGCACAGTGTAGCCAGACCCAGGTAACTCAGGATCTTTTAACCCTCGGAATGGGTACAAACTGAAACACAACCTGTGGCTCCTGATGGGATCTTCCTTCCCTGCCAGTCAAAGGGCTCTGGCCATGCTCTCCAGGTGTCCCTTGAGCTGCCATTCCCACGGTTCCTTCTACCTTCACCACTCATTATTCATGTTTTGTCACTACTCCAAAGATGATGGCTAAAATAATGGTGAAAGCTCAGAATAAAATGATATCACTAAGCAATAGACAGACGAGATCTTAAAAAAAAAAAAGTAAAACTGGGGGGCACTGTGGCTCAGCAGGTTAGGCTGACACTTGCGATGCTGGTGTCCCATAACAGAAAGCTGGGTAGAGTCCCAGCTGCTCAGCTTCCGGTCCAGCTTTGTGCTAATTCACCTGGGAAGGCAGTGGACGATGGCCCAGTGCTTGGTCCCCTGCCGCCCAGGTGGGAGACTTGTATGGAGTTTCTGGCTCCTGGCTTTGGCCCTGCCCAAACATAGTTGCAGTGGACATTTCATGAATGAGCCGACAGACAATCTCTCTCTTTCTCTCTCTCTCCTTCTCTCTGATGCTCTGCCTTTCAAATAAGCAAAATCTTAAATTAAAAAAAAAACATAGAAATAAGAAATTAAGAGATTAAGGGATGTCATAGGAACCAAGAGCCAAGAGATGGTACAGAGAGTGAGAATGGTTCACGGTGGAAAGCACACCAAGGATGCGAACTGAGACGCAAATACCTTGTAGTTAGCTTCAGGGAGATTACTGGTGGCTTTGACAAAATGATGAGGTTGGTGGAAGGCTCAATAGGAGGTGAAAATTTGAGGCAAGACTTCTTCCATTTCATTTCAGTTTTCTATTGACACATTAATCTCCTTTAAGAGACTGTCAGTGCCCCCAGCTCATTGCCTTTGCCTCACATCTGTCTCCCTGGGGAAGCCCACATATCCCCTCACAGCAGAAACAGAGTGACAGAACAGGAAGTGTAAAGATCTGGGGAATGAAGAACTTGAATTAATACCCCATTATTACTGAAAATGTCACTAAGAATAATATAGGTCGGTATTTCATGTTCATGTAAAAATCAACACCGTTGGAAAACAGCGATGATTACCACTCTCTGATGGGAAACCAATTCAATTAACGGCCACTCTTTCCCGACAGAGAAAGTCATTATTGAAATTTCACATACATTATTACATTCTATCATGGATATAAAAGTATTTCCTCCACACTAGTGTCTTCTGCTTTGCTAACAAAGTTACTATTACATTAGTACTCTCTGGATAAATGTGCCATTTATTTGATTACATAAAACAAAAATCATACCTAACTGAAGTGATATTGACTATACTGTGTGTGCTTTATAAAAACCACAAGGAAGAGGTTTTTCATACAGATTTTATGTGTAGCTGAACGGTTGTCATTCTTGGTTGGTCAAGCACATAATATTTTAATGCTCCAGATATGACAGACTTCAGACTATCCAAGTTGGAATAAATAAAAAATATTCTTCTTTTTCCTGGAGAATGTTACTTTCTGCATTTGGTCTAAGTTACCATCTCAGAGAAGAAACAAGCCATGAAAATAGAAAAGCAATTAATAGTGGTATTGTGTTCAGTCAGTTTCCAATGAAAATATGAATTAATGATAAGCAGTAATAGACCTAGGGAATATTGATCTCCTGTGATACAATAATTAAAAAGAGAGCTAATGCTGTATTTAAAATTCAACCTGTATTTTAAAATGCAGAATGGGAGATAAAACAAAACTCTTCCGAGACCATCTTTCAATTCCTAGAATTGTTGATCTACTGGAACACCTACAATCCGGTCAACAGAACTTTCTGATGTAAGGAGATACAGAGTAAAACATTACAACTAAATTTTGGAAATCATTTACTACCACTGACATGGGTTCCTTTAGGTTTGCTCAGATGGTTTGCGAGCAGCTCACTGGAGAAGATGCTGACTCAGACCTGCCTTTGGCTCATTTGATTTTTAATTTTGGGGGTTACTTGATAATGGCAAAAGATGATTTACTGTGTTGTCTCATTCTCTGCATAGTACGATGGCTGAGCTACAAATAGGAGCTATAAAAGTAGAGGAAGACAACCACATGTAAAAAAAATTCTGTTTCTTCATTTTCTAACTATGTTCTTAGGAAAACAAACCATTCAAAGCCTTAGTTTCCTCATTTGTAAAAAAAAAAAATGTGTTGCAGGTGATTATAACTACCTCCTAAGATACTGGGAGGGCATCTGACCATACCTTAGAGAGGTCTACATGAACACAGACCAGAAGAACACGTGATATGAAGAGATGAACAGTTCTCAACTCGTGCAGTTCCAGCCTTGTTCAAAGAGAGTCCCTACTCTAGTTGGGCATTGGTATCCAGGAGGAAAGTACATGGAATGAAGTTGCCTCCTTGGTCTGCACAAACCAGCATGTACTACTGGTCACCAGCGATCATAGATCTTTCAATGTCTGGACAGTGGAAAAGAATATTAGACTTGAGACCCAAAAGTTTGAGTGCAGATCTTGTATTTCTATTTGCAAACTGAGGACCGGTGCTTAGTTTCCAAACATCTCAACTGGAAGTTTCCAGAAACTTCAACTTTACTATTTAAACTAATTTTTTAACAATTTAAACTAAAACATAGTTCCTTCTAATAAATCTAAATAGTAGCAAACTAGTATGCTCAAGATTACCAGTAAACATAACTATGGATATTGACAAAAATATGTATTTGTCACCTAAGTATGGATACTGACAAAATATGTATTTGGCACCTATCTACTGATGACAGCAAATGTACAAAATTCTTAAAATATAATATCAAGGTACCACTTTATCAGTAATATTCTTCATGAAGTTATTTTTTATCTCTTCTAAACTCAACAAAGCCTTTATGTTCATATAAAGCCAGAATGTCTCCTATGTAGAATAAGAAGGACTCTGGCTTGTTTGCTATAATCAATGTGTTAGACAAATGAGACAAAGTGTAAAGAAGACCAATCACATGTTACTAGCATTGATTAATAAACTCCTGCACTGGAGATTAATTCACAATATGAAATCCAATCACCTACTGATCACTGAGCTGTGATGGGAACTAGGGGAATATGTATGTAAATGGGGATGGGTAACATGAGACAAGGCAATGAATTCAAAAAGTCACCAGAGATAACACTGCTCACGGCGAAAGACATGCTAGGAGGAAACCATGCAACGTGGTTCTATCTAGACAAAGAAGTCCACCCTCTATCAAAATATGTGGGTGAGTCTGTTGAAATCTTTACTTGGTATATACTAAGTTGATCTTCTGTATATAAAGATAATTGAAAATGAATTTTGATGTGAATGGGATGGGAGAGGGATGGATGATGGGATGGTTACAGGAGGGAGGGAGGTAATGGGGGATAAAAGCCGCTATAATTCAAAAATTATACTTTGGAAATTTACATTTATTAAATAAAAGTTTTAAAAAAAGAATATGAGTTAAACAGTCACAACCGATTATTAAAAAAAAAAAAAAAAGTACAGGCTCTCTACTGTTCTTCAAGCCAGGAAGCATATCATGCCAGTTTTGGTCTTGAAAATCCAGGCTGTCTACCTGCCCCAGGGTCCTCGGTGTACCATAGCTTTTGGCACAGTGCTGATCCATGTAGGAATCAAAGGGGGCTGAGGTGAAGTCCCAGGCAGAACGAAACCTATCACAGCAGTGCGGCTCTGCATCCCAGCAGCTTCTGGTTCACTATCTGCTAACCTCAGTCCCCTGTGTCACTCCCTTCTGTCATTCTGCAAGTAAACTGGTTTCTCCTTCAGCTCTGTCAGTTGCACATGTGAAATCCCTCCACTGCTGGGTATTTATTCACTTTGCTTTTGCTAGGTCCTGACAGTCAGTCAGGTTATTATGTCTTGTTACTCCCATTACAAGGAAAAGGGGGAGGGATCCAGGCTGAGTAACCAGGATTCCCCCAATAAACACTTCAACAGGGACTTGAAATTTTGCTGGGGGCCAGCGCTGTGACACAGGTTATTCCTCTGCCTGCAGCGCCAGCATCCCATATGGGCACCGGTTCTAGTCCCGGCTGCCCCTCTTCCAATCCAGCTCTCTGCTATGGCCTAGGCACCCACATGGGAGACCAGGAAGAAGCTCCTGGCTCCTGGCTTTGGATCTGCACAGCTCCAGTGGTTACAGCCATTTGGGGCATGAACCAGCAGAAGGATGACTTTCTCTCTGTCTCTCGCTCTGTCTGTAACTCTACCTCTCAAATAAACAAACAAACAAAAAAGAAATTTTGCTGAAAGCAACGCCAGTGCGAGTGAAACACATCCAAATGTTTTATAGTAACATAATTCTCATTCCAATTGCCCTAAAAATTTTGGCTGCCTTCACTTTTGTTTCTTTACTATAGCTGAGAACCCATCTACTATTTCTGATACAGTCTCTTCTCTTGAAACTGACCATTTCAAATACCTGGTTTGTTGTTTTAGAATCACTTAAGAAACTTTTTATTTAAAAAGAGACTGCTTCCACAATTCCAATGCTATCTCTTTTTTATGTTGATTTTATTTATTTGAAAGGAGGGGGGAGAGATTGATTTTTTTCTATCTGCTGGTTCACTCCCCAAATACTCACAATGGCTGGGGTGGGTCAGCCAAAGCCTATCAGAAACTCCACTGGGGTCTCCTACATGGGTTGCAGGTATCCAGACTTGAGCCACCCTTTGCTTGCCTACCAGAATGCACATTACCAGGAAGTTGGAAAGGAAACAGAGGTGAGACTCAATCCTAGGCAATCTGATACAAGATGTGAGCATCCCAACCGGTCTCTTAACTTGTTGTACTACAACACCCACCCATGAAGTACTTGTTTTTTAATTGTATATATTTATGGAGTACAATTTGATGTTTTGACACCTGAATATATTGTAGAATCATTATATCAAACTAATTATAGCATACATTTTTGTTGAGGACATTTAAAATCTACTGTCATCAATTTTCAAGCATATATTACATTCTTATTAACTATAGTTCACCATACTTTACAAACAGATATACAGAACTTAATTTTCATCAGTTGTTTTTTTTTTCATGCTAAAGGAAAGATCCCCTCCAAAGTATCACTGACATCTGTAAGGAAGATCTAGTCAGAGTTCTTCAGTAAAGGACTCCTGTGTTAACACAGATGTGCACTCACTGGTATGCTGATAAACCACAGAAATGCAGACAACCAAGTAATTCCGTACCTGAACAGGGACTTATTCATAACAGCTCTGATGCTGACAAATAATTAATATATAAAATTATTTATTTTGTATACATAAGATTATCCAATTGGACTATCTGGAAGCTCTTGGAACTAATTCATGGTCTGTAGGTTGGTATCCTCATCATGGAAATGCTGAGGGAAAAGGGGTATTGTGGCAAATTCTGGAAAATCCGCGTTCAAATATCTGTCCCCTCCACAACTCATGCTGACATTGAATTAACCACTGCAACCACAGGAAAAGTGGACGTTGGGGAGGTGATTAGGCCACGAGGGTGCCATTCTCATGAGTGGGGTTGGTGCTGCTACGAGGGGAGAGTTTGACCCTCTCTTGCTCTCTCTCACCATCCTTTGCCCTTCCAATGTGAGATGTTTTCCGTCAATGATGACCCAATAAGAAGGCCGTAAGCTGATACCAGCACCTTCATAGAGGGCCTCCCAGACTCCAGAACTCTGAGGCAAGGGCCAGGCGCCTGGCATACAGTGAAGTTTCCCCTCGGGACTCAGGCCTCCCACATCAGAGCACCTCGTTAAGTCTCAGCTCCTCCATTCCTCACCTAGTGTCCTATTAACATGCACCCTGCAACACAGCAGGTGATGGCACAGGTACGTGAGTCCTGCAACCCACGTGGGAGACTGAACTAAGTTCCTGGCTCCTGCTTTTAGGTTGGCCCAGGCCTGGCTATTGGGGGTATTTTGGAAGTGCACCAGTGGATGGAATCAATATGTCTGTCTCTGTCTCTCATTCTGTCTGTCTCTCTCTCTCTGTAACTCTGACTTTCAAAAAATAAAATCTTTAAAAACAATTCAAGATATTTAAAATTATTAACCAGTAAATTTCTGTTCATTATCAATTACCTAGTGTGTGGCATTCTGTTGTAGCAACACAAAGCAATGTTTCACCAGTGTGAAAAATGTATTTGATAAGCAGCACTCAATCACCTTCTATTTAAAAGAAACACTTTCATTGTTAACAAAGGAACATTTGTTTTAAAACTGCTTTCATTTCCATGGCTATGATTCCTGAGATCATAATCATATACTCTAAGACCATGGGGTGCATTGTGAATTTAACCACTAAAACAACATTTTCTCTTTAACCATGGGATTCTTAAGAGGTAATGGAGACTCGGAGAGGTTATATGACATGATCCACATCTCCACATCTCCTGACACTAAATCCTGCTCTTTTACATTGGTTCCAGGAATTTTTACCCATCCGAGTGCTCCATGAAGAAGGGCAAGACTAAGAAGAAGAAATGTATCTGAGAAATCGTATTAAATTAAAATGAACTCAATCTTCAAAGTAACTTAGGGTGTGGAACACTGCTATACTATAAATACACAACAGAGATTGATAAAAGCAGACTGTGGGAGAAAAGGACCCTTGAAGGTGACTTCCTGGGTCACTGTAGAAAGGCATAGTAGGTTAAGCCACAGCCTGGGATTCCATATGGCATTCAACAGGGGTGCCAGTTTGAGTCCTGGCTGCTCCACTTCAGATCCAGCTTCCTGCAAATACACCTGGGAAATCAGTAAACGACGGTCCAGGTGCTGGGGTCCCTGTACCCATGTAGGGGACCCAGAAGCAGCTCATGGCTCCTGGCTTCAGGGTGACCCAGCCCCAGTTGTTGTGGACATTTGGGGAGTGAACCAGCAGATGGAAGATCTCTCAGTCCCTTTTTTTTTCTCTGTTAACTCAGCCTTTCAAATAAATAAATAACTCTTTCTTTTAAAACAAAGTGACCTCCTCCAATGATATTAAGTAGCTATTTTAGACCAGAGGCAAAGGAATGCATGAAGAAGGAAGAAGAAACTGTGAGGAAAATTCAATTTTCTCTGCTAGAATGGACCTACTTTGAATGAAATCGTGTTGGTTTCAGTGAAATTATTTTTTTCAGTGAATTTCATGGCACCGTTTGCATTCATATGAACTTCCTCAGTAGATAAAGAAAATATTGAAAGTAAAAAACAAGCTATAATATATTATTTGCTTCTTGGAGTTAGTAAATAAAGATAACAACTAGTGAAATCGAGAAGTTGCTCTTTTTTAAGAACCCTGTGATCTTTGAAATAAATGTTCAGGAAAATCAAAAAGAATTTAGAGAAGAGAACAGAGGAAGTTAATCTCAGAATGGGAGCCAGCACTGTGGTATAGCAGGTAAAGCTGTTGCCTGCAGAGCCGGCATCTCATATGGACACCTGTTCAAGTCCCTGCTGTTCCACTTCCAATACAGCTCCCTGCTAATGAACTTTGGAAAGCAGTAGATGATGGCCCAAGTCCTTGGGCTCCTGTAACCCCGGGGGAGACCAGAAGAAGCTCCTGGCTCCTTGCTTCGGATTGGCCTTGCTCCAGCCATTGCAGCCATTTGGAGAGCGAACCAGCAGATGGAAGACTCTCTCTCTCTCTCTCTCTCTCTCTCTCTGTCTTTGCCTCTGAGAATCTCCGAACTCCAGCAGTACTCTCTCAGATACACAGAAGACATGACTCCATTTTCCTCAACATTCACCCTTAACATAGTCCTAACCCTCACACCTGATTCCCTTCACACAGACTTGTGTGACTACAATTCCATTGTCCACTTGGGTTTTCACCTATGACAGCCCAGTTAATAAACGAGAGCAGGAGGAATGAATTAGAGGGGAAGGATACCTGCTATCGTTTGGACGGGGTTTGCTTCCAAAGGGTCCATATGTTGGACTTGGTCTCCAGTGCTGAGATATTGAGATATTGGGAGATGGTGGGACCTTTAAGACGTGTGACCAAGTAGGAGCTGATTAGGTCATTGGGAATGTTGCCTTTAGAATTAATTTAAGAAGTTCTTAAGGGATCCTGAGTTAGTTCTCTCAAGAGCAAATTGTATTAAAACATATAATAATAATAATAGGAGCAGCCTGGTCCCTACCTTCCTAGCTGGTACAGTGATCTCTCACTCTCATATGTGATCCCACCATGGGGATGCTATTGCCATGACGTCCCCATAAGAGCCCAGCCAGTGCTGATGTCTTTGAACCTCCAGAACTATGAGATAAATACACTTGTGTTATTCATAAGTTACCTGCCTTGGGTATGCCATTATAGTAATGGAACGCATGATAATATAGTACGCTTACTCTAGATGCCACAGTTCACCAAAGAGGACACAAGACAACCAAAAGATGAAAACCCACTAGTGACACATAAGACCATTCTGTGTGGTAGAACAAGGAAGAGCAGGATTTGAGAGTCAGACCTGAGTCAAACGGGACACTGTCCATTACTAGTGCTATGGCTTTGGACAAGTTACCCATCCAGCCCAGCTCTCAGTTTTATGGTCTATAATAAACATATGTAAGACAGGGAATAAACAAAGGTGTTCAGTATAACATTGTTTATAATTAAAAAAAAATTATACAGATGATATATATTTTCATCAATATACAAGTGGACATATTTCAATTATATTGACACAGAGTGGAATGCTATGTTGCCTTAAAATGTATTTGGAGAAGAAAGAGAGAGAGTTCACAATGTAATAAACAGCAAAAATAATTGCAAAAACAATGGGCTTAACATAATACCATTTATTGGCCGTCGCCAGGACTCAATAGGCTAAAGCTCCACCTGTGGCATCAGCACACTGGGTTCTAGTCCTGGTCGGGGTGCCAGATTCTGTCCCAGTTGCCCCTCTTCCAGGCCATCTCTCTGCTGTGGCCCAGGAGTGCAGTGGAGGATGGCCCAGGTTCTTGGGCCCTGCACCCACATGTGAGACTAGGAGAAGCACCTGGCTCCTGGCTTCTGATCAGCGCAGTGCGCTGGCCGTGGCGGCCATTGGAGGGTGAAAGGAAGACCTTTCTCTCTGTCTCTCTCTCTCTCTCACTGTCCACTCTGCTTGTCAAAAATTTTTTTAAAAAACATAATACTATTTATTGGGAGGGCAGCAAGATGGCAGAATAGGGAGGAGCTTACTGCTCTAGTTGAAGGAAAAATAGATTAAAAAAATGTGGAGAGAGTGCAATCTCAGGGAAGAGTTAGGGAGAAAACAGCGGAGGAAACTCCATGCAAATTCGAAGGACACAGTGGACCTCTGTGGAGGGTGTAGATGTGCACAACTCAGGACCACAGCAGTCAAGAGCCTCAGCACCAGCTTTGGAAAGTGAAGTGAGACCAGACTGAGCAGCCCAAGCCACTGGCGATAAAGCTGCAGGAAGAGCCTTGCACGAGTCTGACTTAAAGCCTTGTTCAGGACAGTGTACCTGCCAATCTAAAGAAGAAAAAATGGGACGTGCTTCTCTCTCCTAAACCACCTGGGACCCATGTCCTTTAACTGGCTGAGAGAAGGAACCATTTTGGACATACCTAACAGCTGTGCCGACTTGTGCCTGCACACCCAGCAACCAGCAAGAGGAAACGCCTGAGTCTGGCTGGGACAATTAACAGGGTGCTGGGTGCTAATGACTGTGGGAGCCTTGTGTGATGGACTGTGGAAACATTATGGCTGGGTTTGAGGGTACAGGGTGTGGCTGAGTCTTTGGGTGGCTCCAGACGCTCAAGGCTCCCTGATTCCCTGGTGAGGGACATTGCTGCGGGATCTGTGCTCACACCATGGACTGCACAGATCCTTTGCATGGTTCTTATGGCAGCGTGGATGAATATTTTACCTGCTGGGAAAGCACCCAGGCATTGGTCTCCCTGGAGGAGAGGAGTTGAGTGTGAGACTACACTAACAGAGCTAAACAAACCTCCCATCTGATTTAAAAAAAAGAAATAGAGTTACCATACCCAATTTGGGAGTCACCTTCGACACTCCTCTCACCCTGGAGGACTGAACAGAGCTCCCTGGCCACACCCAGCACACAGGGTATTTACTGAAAATGAACAACATGCTCCTGAATGAACAATGGGTCATAGAGGAAATCAAAAGAGAAATTAAAAATTTCCTGGAAGTAAATGAGGATAACAGCACAACATACCAAAACTTATGGGATACAGCAAAAGCAGTGTTAAGAGGAAAGTTTGTATCAATAGGTGCCTACATCAAGAAACTGGAAAGGCACCAAATAGATGAGCTTTCAATGCATCTCAAGGATCTAGAAAATCTGCAGCAAACTAGACCCAAATCTAGTAGAAAAAGAGAAATAATCAAAATCAGAGAAGAAATCAACAGGATTGAATCCAAAAAAACATTACAAAAAATCAGCCAAACGAGGAGCTGGTTTTTTGAAAAAATAAACAAAATTGACACCCCATTGGCCCAACTAACTAAAAAAAGAAAAGACCCAAATCAGTAAAATCAGAGATGAAAAAGGAAATGTAACAACAGACACCACAGAAATCAAAAGAATCATCAGAAATTACTACAAGGACTTGTATGCCAGCAAACAGGGAAACCTATCAGAAATGGATAGATTCCTGGACACATGCAACCTACCTAAATTGAACCAGGAAGACATAGAAAACCTAAACAGACCCATAAGTGAGTCAGAAATTGAATCAGTCATAAAGGCCCTCCCAACAAAGAAAAGCCCAGGACCAGATGGATTCACTGCTGAATTCTACCAGACATTTAAAGAAGAACTAACTCCAATTCTTCTCAAACTATTCAGAACAATCAAAAAAGAGGGAATCCTCCCAAATTCTTTCTAAGAAGCCAGCATCACCTTAATTCCTAAGCCAGAAAAAGATGCAGCATTGAAAGAGAATTACAGACCAATATCCCTCATGAACATAGATGCAAAAATCCTCAATAAAATTCTGGCCAATAGACTGCAACAACACATCAGAAAGATCATCCACCCAGACCAAGTGGGATTCATCCCTGGTATGCAGGGATGGTTCAATATTTGCAAAACAATCAACGTGATACACCACATTAACAGACTGCAGAAGAAAAACCATATGATTATCTCACTAGATGCAGAGAAAGCATTTGATAAAATTCAACACCCTTTCATGACGAAAACCCTAAGCAAACTGGGTATAAAAGGCACATTCCTCAATACAATCAAAGCAATTTATGAAAAACCCATGGCCAATATCCTATTGAATGGGGAAAAGTTGGAAGCATTTCCACTGAGATCTGGTACCAGACAAGGATGCCCACTCTCACCACTGCTATTCAATATAGTGCTGGAAGTCTTAGCCAGAGCTATTAGGCAAGAAAAAGAAATTAAAGGGATACAAATTGGGAAGGAAGAACTCAAACTATCCCGCTTTGCAGACGACATGATTCTTTATTTAGGGGACCCAAAGAACTCTACTAAGAGACTATTGGAACTCATAGAAGAGTTTGGCAAAGTAGCAAGATATAAAATCAATGCACAAAAATCAACAGCCTTTGTATACACAGACAATGCCACGGCTGAGGAAGAACTGCTAAGATCAATCCCATTCACAATAGCTACAAAAACAATCAAATACCTTGGAATAAACTTAACCAAGGACATGAAAGATCTCTACAATGAAAATTACAAAACCTTAAAGAAAGAAATAGAAGAGGATACCAAAAAATGGAGAAATCTTCCATGCTCATGGATTGGAAGAATCAATATCATCAAAATGTCCATTCTGCCAAAAACAATTTACAGATTCAATGCAATACCAATCAAGATACCGAGGACATTCTTCTCAGATCTGGAAAAAATGATGCTGAAATTCATATGGAGACACAGGAGAACTCGAATAGCTAAAGCAATCTTGTACAACAAAAACAAAGCCAGAGGCATCACAATACCAGATTTCAGGACATACTACAGGGCAGTAGTTACCAAAACAGCATGGTACTGGTACAGAAACAGATGGATAGACCAATGGAACAGAATAGAAACACCAGAAATCAATCCAAACATCTACAGCCAACTTATATTTGATCAAGGATCCAAAACCAATCCCTGGAGTAAGGACAGTCTGTTTAATAAATGGTGCTGGGAAAACTGGATTTCCACATGCAGAATCATGAAGCAAGATCCCTACCTTTCACCTTACACAAAAATTCATTCAACATGGATTAAAAATTTAAACCTACGACCCGACACCATCAAATTATTAGAGAGCATAGGAGAAACCCTGCAAGACATAGGAATTCCAATGACATCTCACTAGTCCAAGTGATCAATTTCAGTTCACAATTGATCACACTGATAGGTCTAAGAGTCAAAGGGATCACACAAACAAGACTAGTGTCTGCTAATACTAACTGATAGAATCAAAAAGGGAGAGAATGATCCAACATGGGAAGAGGGATACACAGCAGACTCATAGAATGGCAGATGTCCTAAATAGCACTCTGGCCTCAGAATCAGCCCTTAAGGCATTCGGATCTGGCTGAAGAGCCCATGAGAATAGTTTAGGCATGGAAAGCTAAGACACCCTGAAAAACAAAAAAAAGAAGACCTAAATGAAAGATCTCTGCGAGTGAGATCCCAGTGGAAAGAACGGGGCCATCAAAGAAGGAGGTACCTTTCTCTGAAGGGAGGAGAGAACTTCCACTTTGACTATGACCCTGTCGGAATAAGATCGAAGTCGGCGAACCCTAAAGGCTTCCATAGCCTCGGCAACTCATGACTAGAGCCTAGGGAGATTACTGACGCCATAAACAAGAGTGTCAAATTGTTAAATCAACATCAGGAGTCACTTTGTACTTACGTCTCATGAGGGATCTGTCCTTAATGTGTTATCCAATGTGAAATAATGCTATTACTAGTACTGAAACAGTATTTTTACACTTTGTGTTTCTGTGTGGGTGCAAACTGATGAAATCTTTACATAGTATATACTGAATCGATCTTCTGTATATAAAGATAATTGGAAATGATTAAAAAATCTTGGTGTTAAATTGGAAATTGCATAGACAATCAATTCTTTAAAAAAACTCAAAAAAAAAATTTTTCATCCTACAGTTGCAGAATACACATTCTTCTCACCAGTGCATGGAACTTTCTCTAGGATAGACCACAGGCCAGGCCACAAAGTAAATCTCAGCAAATTCCAATAAATAGAAATCATACCATGCATCATCTCTGACCACAGTAGAATGAAGCTGCAAGTCAACTCAACACTCTCCAGAACATATGCAAACAGATGGAAACTAAACAACATGCTACTAAGTAGGTCATGGAATAAATCAAGAGAAATCAAAACACTGTTGAGGAACAGTTTTTGATACTATTTGTTGAACTCTTTACTTAGTATAGAATTATTCTTCTATTTATAAAATTAACTGAAAATAGATATTAGTAAGAAAAAAGAATGGGAATAGTAGAGAGAGGCAAAAGAAGGGTGGGAGTGAGGGTGGGAGGGTAAGTATGGAGAATCACTCTATGTTCCTAAAGTTGTATTTATGGAATGCATGAAGTTTGTATACCTTAAATAAAAGAGTTCAAAGGGAATAAAATTCTAAATAAAATACAAACTAATAAGAATTAAAAATAATATTTTAAGGATTTGTGTGTTTATATATGTATGTGTTTACTTGTTTGGAATGAAGAGTTACACAGAGAGGGAGAGACAGAGACAGATCTTACATCTGTGGATTCACTCCACAAATAGCTGTAACATCCAGGACTGGGCCAGGTCAAAGCAGGGAGCTTCCATCCAGGTCTTCCACATGGGTGCAGGGACCCAAGCACCAGGGCCATCTTCCACTGCTTCCCCAGGCGCATCAGCAGGGAGCTGGATTGGAAGTGGTAAATAGCATCTCAAATAAGCATCCATATGGGACATCCACATATCATATGGTGGCTAAACATACTGTGACACAATGCTGGCCCCACCAATTTTAAAAATCTACCTTTGTATATCTGTGAACATTTCTAGTAGTTCATATATCAAATTGTGTGCAGTTACTGATACTAGATGCACAGTCTTCACTTAAAATGTGTATGCCTATGTATCATTTGAACTTTTCAAATAAAATTTAGAAGTAATTGTTTTAAAAATAAAATCAGGAGCCAGCACTGTGGTATGGCAGGTTAAGCCACTGCCTGCAGTGCCTGCATCTCATATGGGCACCAGTTTGAGTTCTGGATGCTCCACTTCTGATCCAGCTCACTACCTAGTAAAGCAACAGAAGATGGTCCAGTGCTTGGGACCTTGCACCCACATGGGAAACCTGGATGAAGCTCCTGGCTCCTTGCTTCAGTCTGGCCCTGCCCTGGCCATTAAAGCCATTTGGCGAGTGAACCAGTGGATGGAACACTTTCTCTCTCTTTCTCTCTCTCTCCCTCTACCTCTCTATAACTCTGACTTTCAAATACCTAAAATAAATCTTTAAAAAAAAAAAATCAGGGGCCGGCACTGTGGTGCAGCGGGTTAACGCCCTGGCCTGAAGTGCCGGCATCCCACACGGACACTGATTCTAACCCCAGCTACTCCTCTTCCAATCCAGCTCTCTGCTATGGCCTACGAAAGCAGCAGAAGATGGCCCAAGTGCTTGGACCCCTGCACCCATGTTGGAGACCCAGAAGAAACTCCTGGCTCCTGGCTTTGGATCGGTGCAGCTCCAGCCATTGCGGCCTCCTGGGGAGTGAACCATCGGATGGAAGACCTCTCTCTCTCTCTACCTCTCCTCTCTCTGTGTAACTCTGACTTTCAGAAAAGTAAATAAATCTTTAAAAATAAAATAATAATGTCCAACATTCAGATTTTAAAAGATAGCCGGCGCCGTGGCTCAACAGGCTAATCCTCCGCCTTGCGGCGCCGGCACACCGGGTTCTAGTCCCGGTCAGGGCGCCGGATTCTGTCCCGGTTGCCCCTCTTCCAGGCCAGCCCTCTGCTGTGGCCCAGGAGTGCAGTGGAGGATGGTCCAAGTGCTTGGGCCCTGCACCCCATGGGAGACCAGGATAAGCACCTAGCACCTGGCTCCTGCCATTGGATGAGCGCGGTGCGCCGGCCGCGGCAGCCATTGGAGGGTGAACCAACGGCAAAGGAAGACCTTTCTCTCTGTCTCTCTCTCACTGTCCACTCAGCCTGTCAAAAATAAAAAAAAATAAAATAAAATAAAAGATAATACATGGCCAATGTGTACAAAGTTTTATTTAGGGGAATGAGTTTGGGTTTTCCATTTAACAAGCATGACTATAGCTAACAAAAATGTATGTGTACTTCAAAACAGGAGAGGATTTTGAACATTCTCCCCATGAAGAAATAAATGTTAAGCTGACAGATATGCCAGTTACTTTTATTTGATCATTATACAATGTATACATGTATCAAAATACTATGTTGTACCTCATAAATATGTATAATTATTATGTGTCAGAAACAGGGCACAGCAGTTAACACCATTTGAGCACCCACATTCCTATCAGAGTGCCTGGGTTCGAGTCCTGGCTCCACTCCCAATTCCAACTCCCTGTTAATGGACACACCATTAGGCAGCAGGTAAGGACTCAAGTATCTGGTTTCCCACCACCAACATGGGAGACTCGTACTGAGATCCGGGCTCCTGGCCTCTACCCAGCTGTGGTTGTTGTGGGCATTTAGAAGATTCTCATTCTCATTCTCTCTCTCTCTCTCTCTCTCTCTCTCTCTCTCTCTCTCTTAAGCAAATTAGTAAATATTCAGGTTGCTTTTAAATAGAATAGTACTTTACAAAATAAAATAATATATTTAGCCTAGAATCTGACAGATAGTAAGCGTTCAGAAGACATTAAATATTATTAATATTGAAAGCATTATACCCACCTGAAAATTATTTGCATACCAGTTCTAAGGAGTGTCAATATCATTGCATGATTCAAAGTGAATGCGACATTTTCTAAGTCCTTGACTCTTTATCAGTTAAAAATGAGGCAGTAATAAAAAGTCCTTTTAGAAAACGGTGTTGATCAGCCAACAAATGTGACAAACGACCTGTTCTCCTAGAGCTGCAAGGGGATGCCTCACGATGCAAGACCATGACTTCAACATTGATTACTCTGAGTTCCCTGAATATGGAACATCAATTTATTTTCACTTTTGATTTTATTCTTTTAAAGCACAGTACACTGAATGCATTCAATATTGTCCTTTCATTTTAGCTTTCCAATGACTTCAATAAGACAATAAGACAAAGCGCATACACATGTGCACAGATGTACCTGCACACACACTCCAATACCAAGACATCTTCACTGGCATATCTTCCAGGAGTCAGCTCTTCAAACGAAGGAGGTGAGGCAAAAGGATTCCACAGTGAAGACGCCAGAAATGCCAGGGAACGTGGTAGCATGGCACGGCTTGGGGAATCAGTGGGCCCCGGCCAGGACAACATCTGGTTTTTAAACCCCTGGCAGCTGTTCCATGGCTTTTCCTTTTCACCCTTTGAATAAAATCCCTGTCTGTCTGATCCAAAATGAATACATCCATCAGTGGCATCTTTCAAATGTCAATTCAAAGACTTCTCAAGTCTTAGAGGTTATGTTACCACTTATGTGATTCTGCCAAAAACTTCTAGACTGCTTTTTCTAGAATAATCATCAAAAATAACTAAGTTACACATACACTTTTTTTTTACTTTATGGTTACAGGTTTTTATTCTACTAAATCTGTACTGCCCAGATTGATCTCTGACTTCATTCACCAGATTCAGAAATGTTCTCACTGTTTTTCAAATTATGAGTTTAAAAAAAATGTTGATTTTTTTGTTGTTTTGTCTTTTCCTAAAGTAATTAGCAGCTGTGTTTACAAAGAGCTACAAAGGTATCTTCAGAACGCATTTCCTTACACTCGACTGAATCCAGGTGGTACCCCCACAAGCGCCACCATGGCTGGGTGAATGCATCGCTCTCCTTCCCAGATGACAAAGCACACACCCTTGTGATTGCTGCTCCCCGGCACCCCCAAACACCATACCTGGGCAGCCAGGCTGATGTGATGGCCCAGAAACTGTGTTTTTGTAAGTGATTTATTAAGGGCTTAACCAGTGAATCTCCTGATTTCTCCGCAGAGCTTGTGCAATGAAACATGTTTTCCAAAAAGAAGGAGAAAAAGGAAGAGGGGGAGATATGGAAAGGGGAGGGAATATACCTTTGCATTGGAGAAACCTAAGAAATCCTACCTTGGCAGGTGATCAAAGATAAAGGTGTCATGGAATGATATGATGAAAAGGACACTTCACCTTTATGGGTCTTTTCCACAAAATCCACAACCCCAGTTAAATTATGACCAAAGTCAACAAATCTACACTGCGAAACATTAAACAGAATGCCTGACCAGTACCCCTCAAAACTGTCAAGATCACAAAAACCAATGAACGGCTGGCCAGGGGAGACAGAAACTTACATATTTGTGTGGATGGCACTCTAAAACAGAAAAGGGACACTAGCAAAAAATCTAGTGAAATCCAAAGAAAGCCCAGAATTTAGTTGATAATAACACACCAATGTAGGTTTCTTAGGTTTTACAAATGGTCATGTAAGATATTAAGACAGGGTAAATTGTGTATGGGGTAACTCTCTATATCTCTTTGAAACTTTTCTATAAATACAAAATTATTCCAAAATAATATACTGAGTTAAAAATAGTAATATTTGGATCTATAGTTTCTTAGCGTGTATATCAGTTCATCTAAGAAGGACCAATGTGAGGCCTATGCTGAGGGTTAAGCCACTGCCTACAGCATCAACATCCGTTAGGGGTGGCAGTTCAAGTCCCGGCCACTCTACTTTCAATCCACCTCCCTGCTAATGTGCAGAAAGGAGTGTAAGATGGCCCAAGTCCTTGGGTCCCTGCCACCCACATGGAAGATCCAGAAACAGCTCCTGGCTCCTGGCTTTGGACCAGTCAATCCTGGCGATTACAGTCATTTGGGAAATGAACCACAAGATGGAAAGTGTGTTTGTGTGTGTGTCCTTCTCTCTCTCCCTGTAACTCTGCCTTTCAAATTAATAAGTAAAATAAACCTTTTTTAAAAAAAAAAGAAAATATAAGCCCTGCAAGTAACAACAAGAGTTGGGATCCAACTGCCAATGTTGAATCCCACCTATGTCACCTATAGACTGCACGACTTTGGATTACATTTACTCATCGTGGTTCAGGCTCGTGGTGCAGTAGTTAAGACACCACTTGGGACAACCACCACATCATAAAACAGACTTTATGGGTTCAAGTTCCACTTGGCTCCTGAATCCAACTTCCTGCTAAGGTACACCCTGGGAGGCAATGGTGACTTCCCAGGTAGATGGATTCCTGCCACCTATGTGGGAGATCTGGATTGAGTTCCAAGCTCCTGGCTTAGGCCTCATCCAGTCCTGGCTGTTGGGAGCATCTGGGGAGTGAAATGGAGGATGGAAGATCTCTGTACTGTCTCTGTTTTTCTGATAATTCTTAAAATGTTTAATAATGAATAAATATACTCATTTTTAAAATAAAAGAATAACATTCTTAATCCATAAGGTTACTAAAGTATTAAAAGAATTAATGATGCAAAGTGTATAAATCTTGTCAGCTGTTAAACATTCCATTAGCTATGACTGTGATGTTATTACTTATTAACATGAGTTTAAAACTGTAAGAGATCAAGTGGCAGTCAACAAAATAAAATTAAATGATATCATATTGACAAAAATAAGCCAATTTATAGAATAATTATACTAAATTAGTAATAGTAGAGTATACCAAGTATAAAACGTAAAACCTCCCTCTTCATTAATCAGACTTCATAAGAGGATAGTACTTAGCTGCATGCATTAAATCAGATGTTAACAAAAAGTTTCTTCAGGATGCTGAAAAGTGTGCCAGATCAACAGATGGCTTGGAAGACCGAAGGATGTTTAACCTGAAAAATGGAAAACTTAAGGGGAATGAAATACTGCTTGGAAAATGCAAACGAATTTCCCATGACAGTAATTAAACATTAATGTAACAACTTTCAAGCCAAACTAGAAAGGAAATTAAATAACTTATTTATACAAGGCAACTACTAATACTTAGTAAGAAGTACCTCCGCTCAGTTAATGCTTCACACATAGAACATAAAATATGTTGACAGAACTGCCTCAATAATCTTATATTCTGTTAGTAAATGTATTCACATTCCTTATGTGTCTATAATATACATCTTTTAAATTTCCTTATTTATATTATCATTAATATGCTAAGAAATCTTAAAGAAGACGTGTTGAAATGATAAGTTTTCAAAAAAACTGAATTTCTTACACACTGCCTTTACTTAAAATATAGCAATAAATATTCCACATTTTAAAACCCCAAACATTCAAAAACTAGGATAAGATTATATGAGGAAAAGAAATGTAAACGTGTTTCTACAATTCCCCTATGTTACACCATTGTATTTTTTCTTGACCTAACACCCAGCATAGTGCTTTATTAAATATTTACTTGTTCAATAGACATTTTCCGTGAAGATTGATAATACTAGACTCCACCGATGGATGAAAGTACTTTAAGTTTCTCTAGAAAGTGGAACACATCATATCAAGAATGTAGACATCAGAAAGAGGAGGTCAAGAATTCACCTGAATTGATTGTGTCTACTAAACCAGGAAGTGTTCCTGAAGATCCTCATGCTGCCTCTGTAAGAGCCAGTGCATTTTAATAGCAGAGCCCCACTTAGCTCAGTTATTTCAACAATACGTTCTCTCCCAAATCAGAATCTTTGTTGTGAATTCAAGTCCATCCATAAGGGGTAGACATCTTTTCATTTTACAAATAACATCTGCCAAACCTCCATCAAAGCAGGATTTGTACCTCACTGGTCTCTACGCTGTGCAAAGGGGATGAAGTAAATGTTTAACATGTTGAGTAAAAAGGTAGCCATCAGAAAGGTATGCCAAGCATGGGGAATGGTAAAGAGCAAAGCAGTCCTAATACCAAAATGTTACCACTGGAATAGGGAGAGAAGAAAGAAGGAAGGGGGAGGGAGGGAGGGAGGGAGGGAAGGAAGGAAGGAGGGAAGGAGGGAAGGAACGAACGAAGGGAGGGAGGGAGGGAGGAAGATACCACACTCCAATAGGCAGAAGAGAGAGATATGTGCCCCTTTTGTTATTATGATAACCAAGTTTTCCTGTCACTCTGAAATGTCTTAAATTTAATCATTTAATCCAAGCAAGGCATCAAAATTCAAATAAAAGTTGGAGAAAGGTGTTAAGGGACTAGGAGGAATTTGAATTTCACAAGAAGCTGCAGATTCTCCAAGGAAGAAATCAAAGTTACCTTGAAGAACACTTCTGAATAGATAAGGATGGAGCTGGCAGGAGACAACCCAGAGATCCCCTGGAGAAACCAGGAAAGGGTGTCTGGTGGTGAACAATAACCCTGACCAAAGAGACAGCAGTCCAGCTGCACCCACCCCAGTGGCTTCTCACCCCAGCTGAGCCCACATTCTCTGGGAATCCACTCATGGGTTTCCAAACTCACCTACCCTCCAAATCTATACTGGAAATCCCCTGGACTCCCTGGCCCTGCCCAGAGGGACCACTCCCTAGCAGCCTTCTCCTCCCTGAAGCCCAGAGCATCTGAATGGGCTCAGGCTCCCCTCAAGGCACACTGTTGCTCCCAGCCCTCCACGCTCTCTCTCTCTTCATTCTTGCTTCCTTTGAGGCAGCCCCGCGGTTCTAACCTGTCCCACTTTTCTCTTCTGACATACTGCTAGCACAGTATCACGTACTGTGTAGAGCTATGGAAAACAGAGGCTTGTTTTGACTCACAATTCTGATCCCAGTGGAGGGGTCACATGTGATGATGGCCTTGTCAGCAGTCCCCAGGCAGTGCAGGGCCCTGCACGGTGAGAGACAGGAAATGGGGCGAAACCCAGCCAAACTGGCTTTTGTAGCCAACCCACTCTCAAAGTGGCCCATTAGCTCCTTCATTCACTAGTTGGATGAATGTACTCATCCTATTAAGATATTCCATGTCTTAACATCTCATAATAATGAGGTTAAATGTCAGTATACGAGGATGGCCATCTGGCCTACCAGTTAAGACAGAAGTTGGAACTTCACTATCCAATATCAGAGTGCCTGGGTTTGAGACTCAGCACTCTCGCTCTCCCTCTCCCTCTCCCTCTCTCCTTCTCCCCAAAATAAATAAGCTCTTTCACACAAAACAACCTCCTTCAGCAGCCCATATCAGCAACACACCCCCAAGTCAACATCAGACTCTCTACTGAAATGTGGAACCTGAAAAAAACCTTAGGCATGTCAGCATGTCCCTCCAATCACAGACTTCTCCTGACTTCTTTAATTCTATTGAAGTAGCATTCTGTTCTGCAGACCTGGGACTTTCTCCCTCTGTCCTTACTCTCATCTGCACTAAATCCCATTGCTCGGCGTAGTTTACTGACTGCATGCACCGGTGTGTTCAGTTTGTGAAATTCAACAGTTTTCTCTAAGTTCTTAGGCTATAATCACAACTACTTTCTTGCCAAATACCCCACCTCCTTTTTTTTTTTTTTTTGACAGGCAGAGTGGACAGTGAGAGAGAGAGACAGAGAGAAAGGTCCTCCTTTTCCGTTGGTTCACCCCTCAATGGCTGCTCCGGCCAGTGCACTGCGGCCGGCGCTCTGCGCTGATCTGAAGCCGGGAGCCAGGTGCTTCTGCGGGTTTCCCATGCGGGTGCAGGACCCAAGCACTTGGGCCATCCTCCATTGCACTCCCTGGCCACAGCAGAAAGCTGGACTGGAAGAGGAGCAACCGGGACAGAATCTGGAGCCCCAACCCTGACTGGAACCCGGGGTGCCAGCATGGCAGGCAGAGGATTAGCCTACTGAGCCGTGGCACCAGCCCCTTTTCTTTCTTTTTCCTCTATAAAGCTCCATCTCTGTCTGAAGCCAGCTCTGCCCTCCCTGCACCAGTACCCAGCTGTTCAGCACTGCTAGGAAGGAACTGACAGACCACACAGACAGGTGCCACTGAGCATCATAGATTCTCTCCTGTACACTTCCAAAACTAAAGACAACACCAGGGCCCACACTGACCTGTGCTTCTTCCATTAGTTACAACAAAAACCAAGTCATCACCTTAGCAGGACCAAGCCTTTCCCCTGTACCCAGGTCTCCAACTTCCCTATCTTTTTTTAAGATTTATTTTACTTATGTGAAAGTCAGAGTTACACAGAGAGAGGAGAGGCAGAGAGAAAGGCCTTCTATCTGCTGGTTCACTCCCTGATTGGCTGCAACGGCTGGAGCTGTGCCATTCAAAAACCAGGAGCCAGTAGCTTCTTCTGGGTCTCCCACATGGGTGCAGGGGCCCAAAGACTTGGGCCATCTTCTACTGCTTTCCCAGGCCATAGCAGAGAGGTGGATCAGAAGTGGAGCAGCCGGGACTTGAACCGGTGCCCATATGGGATGACAGCACTGCAGGCGGCGGCTTTATTTGCTACGCCACAGGGCCGGGCCCAAACTTCCCTATCTTTTAAGAGACCTCAGGCCATTGCTGCTTCCTTTCTGTCCTCCACTTTTTTATCTCCTTCTTTCTATTGATCCTTCCCATTAACATCCGGTGTGCCCTAGTCTCTTCCACCCTAGAAGTCTCTGTTTGTCCATGACATCCACACTCAGTAATTCATTAATTCACCATATGCTATTGAACAACTATAATGTACCAGACATAGGTGGCCAAACAGAAAAACCTCATCTTCAAAGAGTCACTTCCGGCACCGTGGCTCACTTGGTTAATCCTCTGCCTGTGGCGCCGAAATCCCATATGGGCACAGGTTCTAGTCCCAGTTGCTCCTCTTTCAGTCCAGCTCTGCTGTGGCCCTGGAGGGCAGTGGGGGATGGCCCAAGTGCTTGGGCCCTGCACCCGCATGAGAGACCAGGAGGAAGCACCTGGCTCCTGCCTTCGGATGGGTGCAGCACTGGCCGTGGCAGCCATTTGGGGACTGAACCATTGGAAGGAAGACCTTTCTCTCTGTCTCTCTCACTGTCTAGCTTTATCTGTCAAATAAATTAAAAAAAAAAAAGAGTAACATCCTAATAAGTGTAAATAAATAAGAAGTCATACAGATTGTCAGTTAACAGTAATATGGAGGAGTGAAAAGCAGGAACAGAAGGAAGGGAACGGTGAAGAGGAGCAAAACTATAAATGAGGTGCATGATGAAGGCCCATTGACAAGTAAGTGAGCGAAGTTGTAAAAGAGGTGAGGAGTGTCATGAGAGATCTGGGGAAAGAAGCCTCCAGGCAGAGGAAGTCCCTCCTCTTGTTCTTTAGGTTCTTCTACTCTCCTGACCTGAACACTGAAACTTCAACACTCATACCCAACCCTGACTCGGTTTGAACTGCACGTCCACAGTCCTGCAGTCAACCCCACATCTCCTTTCTGGTGTCCTGTGGTTGCTATAGAAATTATCACATATTGGTGGCTTTAAACAACTAAATTTTGTTCTCCCGCAGTTCTGGAAGTCGAAAGTTAAAACTCGAGATGTCAGCAGGGATATCCAGCCCCTGGATCTCTGGAAGAAATAAATCCGTTTTCGCACCATTTCCAGTCTCTGCTGGCTCCAGATACACCTTGCCTTGTGCCCTTATAGCTCCCACTCCTGCCTCCATACTCACATCAACATTTCATTTGTTTCTATGTCTTCTTGTCTTCTGTCGTCACTTAAGAACATTTGTCATTGCACTTAGGGCCACTGAGCTAATCCAAGATGCTCTCGGCTTGAGAGCTTCCATTTAACTACATCTGGAAAGACCCTTTTTCCAAATGAGGTCACATTCATAGGTTCCAGGGATTGGAACACAGATGTATCTTTTACAGGGCCACGAACTGAACCACTAAAGTCACACCCACCTCAAATGTGTTACTATGTTCAAATCCTTGTACCTGCTCTTGCTCCCCTCAATCTGGTTCTCCTCCAGTGCTCTGGGCAAATGGCTCCATCAGCTGTTGTGCTGTTAATATCTGTGACATCTCCCTTTCTCTTACCCTCACTGTCCCCAGACAGAACGATTAAGTCACTACTCTCATCTCATGAATTGCTTTATGTCTCTCGCCCTCCATTTCCACTATCTTATCCCCCTATTCTCTCGCAAAGGAGTTCTGTTTTGTATTCTGGCTTCCAGGTTTGTTTCTATTACAAACAATTCCAAGTCTGAGGACCCCGCTAACATATAATGTCAACTTACCTTTTAGGCTTCAGCAGGTCACACACACATGCACACACACGCGTGTGCACACACACGTGTGTGCACACACATGCACACATACACCCACATACATAACATTCCTGCAGGTCACTTAAAATACCTGTCCACCCTTCTGTATATAAAGAGAATTGAAAATGAATCTTGATGTGATGGAAGGGGAGAGGGAGCGGGAGAGGGAAGGGTAGCAGGTGGGAGGGAAGTTATGGGGCAGAGCCATTGTAATCCATAGGCTGTACTTTGGAAATTTATATTTACTAAATAAATGTTTTTAAAAAAGACCTGTCTACCACACAGACCCCCAGGGCTCCCGAGCCATCTGCTTCCCCAGACTCACTACTCAGCACGCACTGCCTCATACCTTAAGCCTTCAAGCCTGCCATTCCTGTGTAGTACCTGTATGTCTTTATTTGTACTGATCCCCCAAACAGAAACACTCTTCCGGGTCTTTTCACACCAAGCATCTCCTACTCATTTTTAGACTTCTCCTCCAATGAAATCAACTGTTTTAGATTCCACATATAGGTGTAACCGTGCAGTATTAGCTTTCTGTGTCTAGTTTATTTCATTTAGCCTAATTTCCTTCAGGTTTATCTCTGAGTACATTGTTAAAAATGGTAGAATTTCCTTCTTTTTTTTTTTTTTTTTTGAGAGAAAGAGAGAGAACGAGCTAGCATTCATCTTTTGGTTCACTCCTAAAAAGAGCTAGGCCAAGCTGAAGCCAGGAACCCAGAATTCCATTCAAGTCTCCCACATGGGTTCCAGGGACCCGAGTACTTGGGTCATCATCTGCATCTTTCCCAGGCTCATGAGCAGGGAAATTAAACCAAGGGATGCACAGGAACGAGATCTCCCTCCCCCCCCCCCCCTCTCTCTCTCACACACACACACACACACACTATTTTCTTTTGGTGGTTCTCATATATTAGCTATTTTGAGTAACACTGAAATGAACATGGGAGTTAAGATGTCTTTGATGATTTGATTTTCTTTTTATATGAACTTAGAAACGGGACATCTTAATCATGCCTAGTTCTAGTTTCAGTGAGGAACCTCTATACTGTCTTCTACAACGGCTGTACCAATTTACACTCCCACCAACAAGGTACAAAGCCTATCTCTTTTCCCTCACCCTTGTCAACACTTGTTACCTCTTTTATTTTGGTAACAACCATCCAACAGATGTGAGGTGACATCTCATTATGGTTTTGAATTGAATTTCTCTGATTAGCAATGTTGAATAACTTTCCATATACCTGTTGGACATTTGTGCATCTTTAGAGAAATGTCTGTTCAGGTCTTTTGCCCATTTTTTTTTATTTGGTCGTTTGAATTTTTTACTATTGAAATACATATCCTTATATATTTTGGGTATTAACCTGTATCTGATAAATAGTTTTCAAATATTTTCTCTCATTTTGTTGGCTGTCTTTTCACTCTGTTCCTTGCTAAAGTTTTTAATGTAATGTGATCCATTTGTATAGTGCTTTTGGTGTCAAGTCTGGAAAATCGGTAATCACGTCTTATCTAAAGGCAATACCCATGCAGTGTAGCAACACCTACCGGCTCAAAGTTTCATAGATCTAGGTGTAGGTGTTTGGCCCAAGGATTCAGATACCACCTTGGACTCCTGCATCCCATATCAGAGTCCACGAGTTCCAGTCCTGGCTCCACTTCAATTTCCAGGTTCCTGCTAACAACCACAGTGGGAGGCCGTCTGTTAGTGGCTCAAGTAGTTGGGTCCCTGCCACCTATGTGGGAGATTTGGATGGTGTTCTGGGATCTCCTGGATTTAGTCCAGCCTCACCCTAGCTGTTGTAATCATTCGGGAAGTGAGCAAGCAAATGGAAGATCTATCTCTCTGTACCTGTCATCTTCACACTCTCTCTCACTCTCGCTCTCGCTCAAATAAAAAAAAAATCATAAACCCAAAATAAGTCTTTTCCAAGAAGAAATACTGATATTCAGTTTTCAGGCACATACTCATTTATTTCTTTGCTCATTCAACCACTAGTGAAAAAGTTGTCTGCTTCCAAAGTGGGTCTCCTCCCTGGAATGTTAAAGCCAGAAAGCCTGGGGCCAGCACTGTGGCACAGCAATGCTGGCATCCAACACCATCAGAGTGCTAGCTGGAGTCCTGGCTGTTCCACTTCCAATCCAGCTCTCTGCTAACGCTCCTGGGAAGGCAGCAGATGACTCAAATACTTGGCACCCTGCCACCCATGTGGGAGATCTCAATAGAGCTCCAGGTTCCTGGCTCAGCTTGGCCCAGTTGTGGCTGTCCTCTCTCTCTCTCTCTCTCTCTCTCTCTCTCTCTCTCTCTCTCTCTCTTTCCTCTGACACCCTACATTAAGAATGAGTAAATAATTAACTACATAAATAAGTTTATTTAAAAAAAAAAAGCTAGAGGAGCCTACAGGTTATCGACTCCCACTCTCTTTTACAACAATTCAGGCAGCTGAGAGACAGACTCATTTGCCATGGATCACACAGTGTTTTCATTGTGGTATCTGAGCAAGACCTTTCTATTGTCAACACACTGGCTCCCCAGGCTGCCTGGCTGCTTCAAGAACTTGACATCAGGGAAGATGAATTACCTACCGTGGTAATATACTGTATATCACATAACTGTGGATTGTTACAGATTTTTCTTACAAAGCAGACAACAGATAAAATTCACATTCATTGAGTCCCTGGTACAAGTCCACCACCTATTAGGAGTACTTTGTGGACCATTTCACTTAATGCTTCCAGAATCCTAGGAGTTAAATATTATTCTTCCCATAGTACAGATGAAGAAGTAAGAAACTAGGAGAGCATAGTAACTTCTTAAAGGAATCCCCATTGTAGATGGCAGACTCTATTAAACTCAGGCTCTATCTCACCATAAACACCAGTTCCTTTCCTCTGAACTAGAAATTCTTTTTTAAAATGTCCACAGCTGCTCACGGACTGCGACAATCGTCCATGTAAACCACTACCTGACCCAAAAGTATAAGGCCTTTCTCCAAGAGTGCTTTTTCATTTTCTGCATAATGTAGAGGGACCTCCTGGGATGTGGGTTCTAATGACGTTTCGTTTTTACACATTAAAATCAGTATATTACTAAAGTTTGCAGAGAGCTGTAACTCCATGTTCTATGGAGGCTGTGCTTCACCCACATCCACATGCAAAAAGTGGGAATGACCAACATTTGTTTTCTTGGTCAACAACACATCATGTGAGAGTAGTTTCCACATGGCCATGGTGTCTAGCTGTTACCTTCACTTTCATTTTAAAACTCCTTATCATCCTGGGATGTTAGCACAGGTCAGAACACTGTCCCCAGAGTCAGATGACCTCCACTGTGTGCCTGGGCGCAATGCTCAACCATTCTTTGTCTCAGTTTCCCCCAGAACTATTTCTCATAGAATTAAAGGGGTGCGTTTCAGGTGTTTAGAACTGTGGCTGGGAGACAGCAGTTTCTTACTCAATATTATTAGTTCTCTCAATGTAGTTTTGTGAGATCATTTGGCTAAGTCAACATTAGGTAGCACTGCATATTTATATAAACAATTTTGGTCTTTATTTGTCCACTAACTAAAAGTTAAGAACTGTACGGGGATGGGGAGAATGTAGGCTTTTTTTGACAGGCAAAGTTAGACAGTGCGCGAGACAGAGAGAAAGGTCTTCCTTCCATTGGTTCACCCCCCAAATGGCTGCTACGGACAGCGCTGCGCCGATCCGAAGCCAGGAGCCAGGTGCTTCCTCCTGGTCTCCCACACGGGTGCAGGGCCCAAGGACCTGGGCCATCCTCCACTGCACTCCCAGGCCACAGCAGAGAGCTGGACTGGAAGAGGAGCAACCGGGACACAATCCAGAGCCCTGACTGGGACTAGAACCCGGTGTGCCAGCGCCGCAGGTGGAGGATTAGCCTAGTGAGCCGCAGCACCAGCTTCTTAATTATTATTTTATTAGAGTCAAAGAGACAGACTGCTGGTTCACTCCCCCAAATGCCTGGAGCTGGGACCTCAATCCAGGCTTCCCACATGGGTGGCAGGGGTTTAAGGTCTTGGGTCATCTTCCACTGCCTTCCTAGGCATGTTAGAGGGAAGCAGGATCAGAAGCAAAGCAGCTGGGTCTCGAACCAGTGGTCTGATAGGGGATACTAACATGGCAAATGGCAGCTTAACTCGCTGCTTCAAAAACAGGAATCCTGGAATGCGGGCATCTTAAGCCCTCGTCTAAAAGACTAGATCTTCATGTTTAATCAGCCACTAGACTTCTGATAAATAATTTTATAATTCCATTTAAATTTACTGTATATTGATATGTCAGTGTGATCTATCTGTAAATTTGTACACTTTAATAGTTTGCAACATATTACCATGATATCATAAACTACTGTCATTTTTATTTCATAAAAAAATTTCTTTATACAAATCAAAGGCATGAACTTACATTCTCTTCAACATAAATAATGTAAAGCTGCCAGCTAGGACATCCCGTATGGGCACTAATTCACATCCCAGCTGCTCCATTTCCTTTTCAGCTCCTTGCTAAGGTGCCTGGGAAAGCAGTGGAGGATGGCACAAGTGCTTGGCGCCCTGCCACACACATGCAAGACCCAGATGAAGCTCCTGGCTTTGCCTGGCTCAGCCTTGGCCACTGCAGCCACTTGGAGAGTGAACCAGCAGACAGATAGAAGGTCTCTCTCTCTCTCTCTCTCTCTCTCTCGATATAACTCTTTCAAATAAATCAAAAGACATTTTAAAAAAAAAACATAAATAGGGGCCAGCACTATGGTGAAGTGGGTTAAGCTGCCATCTGCAGCTCTGGCATCCCATATGGGCACCGGTTCAAGTTTGGCTCCTCCACTTTTTATCCAGCTCCCTGCTAATGCACCTGGGAAAGCAGAGGAGGATGGCCCAAGTCCTTGGGGCCCTGCACCCCTGTAGGAGACTCAGGTGAAGCTCCTGGCTCCTGGCTCCTGGCTTCAGCCTGACCCAGTCTTGTCCACTGCAGCTGTCTAAGGAGTGAACCAAAGGATGAAGACTTCTACCTCTCCCCCTCTCTCTCTAACTCTGCCTTTCAAATGAATCAAATCTTTAAACAAGAACATAAACAACACATAATTCACACATGTTGGTACCAACAGGTCTCACTTGGTTCATTCCTCATTCTCATTCTTGGTTCCTTCCTCATTTCTTCTTCTCTTGGGCAATCATAATCAGTGATCTGGGTGGCCCTAAAGAATTTTCCTCTTAATAAATGGAGTCAAAACAGTTTGTAAAAAAAAAAAAGAAAAAGAAAAAGAAAAAAAAAAAACAGAAAAACAAACCTAGACTTTCACTTTCAAACCTCCAAAATGATGATAGCTATCTTCTTCCCCCGCACATTTGAACTCCTCTAAAAGACCCCACTGCTGGGGGAAGCTACCCCAAACGTGTGGTTGTGGTGAGTGGCATCCAGCGACACTGAGCAGGCACACGAGTCTGTGCGTAGGAGGTTCCCCCTGGGAAGCAGAGAGGAGAGCTGCAGCGCCTCTTTGGGGACGGGCACGTCCTTTCATAATGTGCTGACAGATGTGGTAGTGACTTCTTCCGTGACTGAAGTTTAGGAGGGAAGTTGATGGGATTGGACACCTCTATGGGCTTCACAGACACACCACGTATTTGCACTATTTCCCTGATAATGAATATAATGACAGCAGTACTGGAAAACTAACTGTGAATGCAAGAACAGCCATCCATCACCGGACTTTAATCAGGCTTTGCAATGGCGCGGGTCCAAGGTTAAAGGTCACCGGAGAGCCGGACAGGTGCCAACCCTGCGCAGGTGGACAGTCACTGCTGCCTTTCACTGTACTCACACATCCACTAGCAGTGATTGGCAGGAGTTCTTCCATTTCTGGGAATTGATTTAAGCCACTTGAGATCTTTATTTTAACGATGACTGACATCTAAAGTATCTCGCAAGCAAAAATTTTCCTTCTCTGACATTCAAAAATCTGTCACAATCTCCAGGAAGCCGTGCCAGATGGTGAAGACAGGCAGGGAATTTCAGGCTGCCAGAGACATCTCTGCCGCTCATTAAGTGAGAGTTCAGGACCTGGGGAGAGGAGAAACACCGGCCAGAGATCAAGGCCGTCTGGTGCATAAGGATAAGAAAGGACTGCTTGACTTTGTTTTATACCAAATGCAGTTCTGTTGGATAACTGAGCACCTGGGCAGGACCAAAGCTGTGCAATTGCGTCGGCTCTCACAGAAAACAACCTAAGACAAAAGATGGCTAGAGAACATTTTCTTTCATGTTGACACTTTGCTTCAGTGGGTAGCGCCCCATCCATGGGGGTGGCATTATTTACAGCTCCAAGCACATTGGGAAGGGAGAGTGGCAAGAAAGCTGAGAGCATTAAGTGGAAGAAGTCGTTCTTTCTGTACAAGCTGAATTCTGTGCTTTCAGATGCACTCTTGTCCTTGGAAGGTACTTGGGATGTTTTGTTTGTTCCACCTGCACAAAAAGCTCTCAAAACTGCCATGGAAGGAAATCCAGTTTAATTCTACAGATATCTATTCGTCCTTTACCAAAGAAGTTGTCTCGGGTGATGGGCATGGGTGAGGGAAGTTTATTTGTCGAAGAATTGGAGAGCCAGAAGGAACAAGAAGTATGACAAAGTCATCATATGATAGGCAGATGGAGGAAGATGTCCCTGAAGCTGGGCTGCCAGAGGTTTGGCTTCCTGGCCTTCAATTTACCAACTCTGTGAAGTCGACTGGGTGAGGTGGGTGGGTGTGTGTGTTTCAAAGAGAAAGTCCTCCTATTCAACTGAGAGCACCAGAAAATGTTTGAGAAAGAAAATGGGGTACTCTCGGAATGAGTGTTTAAAGATAAGCATGATTTTGGAAAAAAAAAAAAAGTGGTGGGAATGGCAGAAGAATAAACAGAGTGGAGTTAGAATTGGTTAAAGCACAGTAAACACACACACACACACACACACACACACAACCACCAAGCAGTTCACAGGAACAGGAGACATTTGCACCAATGAAAGGAGAAATAATCGAAGGCACTTGAAAGACCCAACGGAGGAGTCCCTGTTGCAAACAGGAGGTTTTTAGAGGAGGATGGTTCAGAGGGTGTGCAACCGTCGGGGTGTGCCAAACACATATACTGGCCAGAGGCAAGAAAGTTCAGAATATTAACCAAAGAGACAACAATAGCAATGCACTAATCCAAACCAACATGTTCCATGTTGGTTATTATTTATTTATATGAGGTTGAAAGAGATACAGATTATATTTGTATCCACTGGTTTACTTAACAAACGCCTGAAACAGCTGACGGTCTAGGCTGAAGCCAGGAGCCTGGAATTCAGTGCAGGTCTCCCAATCTGGATTGGAAGAACCCCATGACTTGCTCTGTCACTTGCTGCCTCCCAGGGTCTTTTTTAGCAGAGCTGCAGGAGGGCTTTTAACCCAGGCACTCCAATGTGGGACATGAGAATATTTAACCTATTTTTTTCTCCAAGAATTTTTTTTATTTGACAGGCAGAGAGAGACATACAGAGAGACAGAGAGAGAAAATGTTCTATCTGCTGGTTCATTTCCCAAGTGGCCACAACAACCAGGTCTAGGCCAGGGCAAAGCCAGGCAATAAGAACTTCATCCTGGTCTTCCACATGGGTGGCAGGAGTCCATGCACTTGGGCTGTCTTGCCCTACCTTCCCAGGTGCATGAGCAGGAAGCTGGATCAGAAGCAGAGTAACTGGGACTCAATCCAGTGCTTGATGCGTGGTGCCAGCCAAGCGGCAGTTCAACCCACTATGCCACCCACAATGCCACACTGTGTGTCCACTTTGGCTGTAACTGCTGGGCCAAACATCAGCCCCTAAACCTAGTTCTGAGGCTAGCAGAATGTGGCTTGGAAGAAGAGGGAACCTGGATCTGAATGAGTTGTGAGAGATTTCAGTCAGATGTTCACACAGGCAGTCAGTAATTTTCCAAGCTAACCCAAAACAGATATTTGCATACCAAATTATGGTCAGAAACAGTCATTTGTTAGCCTTTACTTCTAAATGTTTTGGAAACTTAACTCTCAAATGACTTTCCCCAACAACATAAACCAGCATTTATACTAGTAAAACTCTAATTTTTAATTTTGTAAATTTTTATAAGGTCTTAGAGAGTCCCTTCATAAGAAGAAGGTAAGAGATGGTCGTGACAGGTGTGGTTCTGAGCTGTCTCATTCATTCTCTCTCCACATACTGACTAGCTCATTCCATTCCTGGGGGTTCAGGGCACTGTCTGAAATGAGAATGAGCATGGCTGCCCTGTTTGGGTTCCAGTCTAGTCCTGTGCACCCAAGATTACTACCAGGCAATAATAACTATAACTCCTCTTTCTTCACAAATATAGAAATGGGCAGAAAGAAATGAAGTCACCACCTCAAATACTAGACAAAGGGACACTGCTGCTTTGTTCCCACTCCCAAAGCCAGAAGCACCATCATGTCCTCGTCTGGAAAAGAGGAAGAGTGACAGTGTGATGTTCAGAGGACGACTGTGAGGCCTGAGCGAGATAATCCACGTCAACACTGAGCACAGTGCCTGGCCATAAATAAGCCTGCAATTCTGACCTGCTTTTTTGTGTGAGGCGTCTCAGCAGCTGAGAAGAACATATGTGACACATAAAACTGTCACCAGAAAGAACCGCATGCTAACTGATTGCTCACCAAAAGGAAACAAAACGGGGTACAGCTGCTGCAGAAATCCAAGAAAATTTATTGCTTAGTACAGACATCGCTATGTTCTTACGTTTGCATATGCTGTATCATAAGCAATCCAATCAAAAGGGTTTTTTTTTTAGAAAAAAAAATTTCATAATACAAATAAGCTTTCTCTGAACTAAGAGTTTTATAACATTAGGGATTCTATGTTGAAAGAATATTTGTGGTAATATTATGTATTTGATAAGAAGAGAGAAAAAGAGAAACAGGTAGACAGACAGAGAGAGAGAGAAAGAGAGACAGAGACAGAAAGAGACAGAGAGAGAGAGAAATGTTCCCACATGCACCCAGCTGCTAATTCACTCTCCAATTGACCATGATGCCCAGGGCCAGACCAAGACTGAAGCTGGGAGCCGAGTTCAATTCAGGTCTCCCACGTGGGTGGCAGGAATCCAACTACTTGGGCCATCACTGCTGCCTTCCAAAGTGTGCTCAGCAGGAAGCTGGAGTCAGGAGCGGCAGTGGGGTTCGATCCTGGGCACTTCAGCATGGGATGCAGCACCACAACCACGAAGCCAAACACCCACGTCTGTGTTCTGTATTGTGACCCAATGTTATTTCCCACCTCCTTTGCTCAAATCACTCCCATTACTTGGATTTTTTGAATAAATATAAAACCAGAATTATACTTTGCCCCAAGTTTGAAGCAGTCTCTTAGAATTACCCCTCCGTTTTGCCATGTAGAAGGTTTGGTGTTAGTGCTATTGTGAACTAAGATTTGCCCTCGTAACTAGGACTGGAAGTATTCTTCATCTACGTAAAATGAAGAACAGAAGTGACAGAGCTTTAAACCCCTGAACACACCTCTAACTTAGAAACAGGACGTGATAACGACACTGCTCAATCATGCTAGCATGAAAACGACACTACTCAATCATGCCAGGATTCTGTTTTGCTTCAGCTACAGATGAAACTATGTATATAAAGCTGCTCTCTCCATCAGAATCAACATCATCAAATGGCTGAGTTTCCCACTCTATGTTTTCCTCACACACATTGTTTTAACCACAAGGCAGTGGTTAACACAATCCCCTCTTCTATTTATGGATAAGAAGTCAGGGACCGTATCTAAGCAACTAACTCCACTTCCTGGCATTTTTTTTTCTCTTTCTTTGCATCCTCCCAATAGCATTAACTAATTCTGTAATGAAACTTTTTTTTTATTTTGAGACTTCCTTTGTAAGAAATGGTACAGGGAGATCCAATGTAACCCTTACCCAGTTTTTCCCAACAGTAACATCTTACAAAACCATAGTACAGTGTCCCGAGCAGGATACTGACACTGATAGGATCAGGACACAGAAACTTCCACCTTCACAGGGACCCTCCTGGAAACCTCTAATAGCCACACCCACGACCCTTCCATCCCCACACTCGCCTTAACCCTCGGAGCTGCTAATCTGTCTTCCATTTCTACGGTTTTTCATTTCAAGAATGAGTCCACAAATGGACTCACAGAGCCTGTGATACTGCTCATTGGCTTTCTTAATTCAATTAATTTCCTGGAGATTTGTCCAAGTTGCTGGCTGCCTCCATAATATGTATCAGATTAACTTTTCACTTACCGAATGACATCGTAGTTGTCACTATTAACATTAAATGTTAACACTTATAAAGCTTCTATTCTACACAACTGATCTTCTGTTTCTACAGCTCTCAGGGCTTTATGTGAAAATGCATCGAATCCTCCTAACCCTCAAACATCCTAGCTTGGCAGTGCAGCACATTTTGGGTACTGCTGTTTCTCCTCATGATCATCTGACTGACTGGGAGCTGCCCGGGGTCAGGAGAATATTGTTCAGCCAATCATTCACCTGGAAGAAGATAAAGTCTGAAACTCAGACCATGGCCTTTACTGAGCACATACGAGGCTTACTCCATTGTAAAGCTGGGAAATTGTACATCCAAGTATCATAAACTGAAGACTGCTTGCATTTATGACCATGCGGTTGTCCTCAGTATCATCAGTACCATCTCTCTTGCCCTACTGTCGACTGTATCATCCTTTCACACTCATGCAGGTGTAATTTTTATGTGTCCAACTGCAGAAGAGGGGACTTTTCTGTGTTCTCTGCTGTCCCTGGGCATGGACTTGAAGAGCAATAGAGAAATCACGGCCACGGGTGTCGTGGAGAGAAAGGCTCATCAGCTCCTAGACAGACTTCAGCTTCATTCTCCTTTCTCCTCCAAAACACCCTGAAAAACGAGCTCTTTCATGCTCAGTCCTCAATACAAGGCCAGCATCAATCAACTCCGAGTCCCTAGACCGTGGTCTCCTAGAGGAAATCCTCTCTTCCATGTATGAAGAGTCTGCTCAAGATGCAGAGAATTATGCATAAGAATTAATTCTCCTAACTTACAGTTCACATAAGTTCGCATCTGCCAAAGAAGTTGTAGATATGGGTCATAATCCACAGTGGTAACAACATAAGGAAATCACTCATGTTTACCACAGAGACAAAAACAGCGAGAGAAACTGTTGTTTCTTTTGGTAGACCAAGAATTTTCCAAAACATTTCCATCTAAAGAACACTATCGATTGGCCAACAAAATGCTGAACACTCCCTGAATACAGTAGCTTGCATAGACCATTGAAACAGTTCTCAAAACTGGGATGTGGCTGGCGCCGCAGCTCAACAGGCCAATCCTCCACCTTGTGGCGCCGGCACACCGGGTTCTAGTCCCAGTCAGGGCGCCAGATTCTGTCCCGGTTACCCCTCTTCCAGGCCAGTTCTCTGCTGTGGCCCGGGAAGGCAGTGGAGGATGGCCCAAGTACTTGGGCCCTGCACCCCATGGGAGACCAGAAGAAGCACCTGGCTCCTGCCTTCAGATCAGCACGGTGCATTGGCTGCAGCACACCAGGCGCAGCGGCCATTGGAGGGTGAACCAATGGCAAAGGAAGACCTTTCTCTCTGTCTCTCTCTCTCACTGTCCACTCTGCCTGTAAAAAAAATAAACTTCCACTTCGTAAAACAGACCTCCTCAGTCAAGGTCACCTTGGGCTGGGTATATTGAAAATTACATGTACTGGTGTCGGCGCTGTGGTGCATCAGGTAAAGCCATTGCCTGCAGTGCTGGCATCCAATATAGACGCTGGTTCAAGTTCTGGCTGCACTACTTCTGATTCAGCTCTCTGCTATGGCCTGGGAAAACAGCAGAAGATGGTCCAAGTACTTGGGCCCCTGCACCCACATGGGAGACCCAGAAGAAGCTCCTAGCTCTTGGCTTCGGATTGGCGAAGCTCCGACTGTTGTGGCCATCTGGGGAGTGAACCAGCGGATGGAAGACCTCTTGCTCTCTAGCTCTGCCTCTCTCTAACTCTGTCAAATAAATAAATAAATCTTTTTCAAAAATTACATGTATTATATGGTGTTCTTTTAAAAATTTATTGGAAAATAGAATTAAAGCCATACCGTTTTTCGTAATTCAGTTTCCATGAACTGTTTTATGAAAAGTATTTGTGCATTTCAAAAATTTTTTGCACTGAAATAAACTGTTTTTAAGATTTATTTATTTATTTGAAAGTCAGAGTTACACAGAGAGAGAAGGAGAGAGACAGAGAGAGAGGTCTTCCATCTGCTGGTTCACTCCCCAGTTGGCCACAACAGCCGGAGCTGTGCCCATCTGAAAACAGGAGTCAGGGGCTTCCTCCAGGTCTCCCACATGGGTACAGGGGCCCAAGGACTTGGATCATCTTTCACTACTTTTCCAGGCCATAGCAGAGAGCTGGATCAGAAATGGAGCAGCTGGGACTCAAATCAGTGCCCATATGGGATGCCAGCACTGCAGGCGGCAGCTTTACCCTCCATGCCACAGCACCAGCCCCCAAAAACATATCTTTTAATTCCATTTCCCACATGCATTTTGAAATATATTCCAGCAAGTATAAAAATGTGTTGCTCCAAGAAGAGAAGTGAGGGTAAAGGAGGGGGCAGAAATTCCCACTGGCTAGAGATATTACAGGTACATTTTCCTCACAAATCTGGACCACTCATAATTAATAGAGGGTCAGCAATAAAAAATAATGATGCCAGCCAGCGCAGCAGCTCAATAGGCTAATTCTCCACCTGCGGCACCAGCACCCCAGGTTCTAGTCCCAGTCGGGGCGCCAGATTCTGTCCCGGTTGCTCCTCTTCCTGTCCAGCTCTCTGCTATGGCCCGGGAAGGCAGTGGAGGATGGCCCAAGTCCTTGGGCCCTGCACCCCATGGGAGACCAAGAGAAGCACCTGGCTCCTGGCTTTGGATCAGTGCGAAGCACCTGGCACAGCATGCTAGCTGCCGCGGCCATTGGAGAGTGAACCAACAGCAAAAGGAAGACCTTTCTTCTCTCTGTCTCTCTCTCTCACTGTCCACTCTGCCTGTCAGAAAAAAAAAAAAAGATGTCACTTATCTGTATGCTGCAGAGAGGAAGGAGGTGATGGTTTCCACAGAAAGTATCAGGCCATTTGAAGTTCCGAATATTTTGTAAAAGAAGAATAAAAGTGTAAGCATTCATATATTTTGTTGTCTTTCAGTTTAGTTATCGTGAAATTAACTAGTTGAGCAACAACGCTTTCTCAGATTCACTGGCTGCTCACGCGGGACTGCCCACAGTGCTAAGCCCTTATTTGTTCTGTCACCACTCGTCCTCACTGAGCTCTCTGAGGTTGTTACTAGTATTATACCAAATTTGTAGTTGAGGAAATCTCCATTTAAATAGATGTTAGTTTCCCAAAACTGCTGTAACAAATCACCACAAAACTTAGGGCTTCAAACAACAGAATTTCACTCTCTGATAGATCGGGTTCTAAGAAACCCAAAGTCAAGGTGTTGGCAGAGTCATGCTCCCCACAGCGGTTCTAGGGCTGGGCAGTGCTTGCTTCTTCTAGCTCCTGGGGCTCCATGTTCCCTGGGTTGTGAATGCGTAACTCCAACCTCTGCCTTTGTCCTCACACCACCTTCCCCTCACAGTGCCTCTCACTTCAATCTCTCTCCACCTTTCTCTAAAAGGACTCCTGTCACTGGATCTAGGAATCAGCCAAATATCCACGAACAATTTATCTCAAGAGCCATAACTTAACTATATCCGCGAAGACTCTTCTCTGAGGGAGTTCACATTCCTAGATTCCGGGTATTAAGGCATGCACATATCATGCGGGAGGACTGCCATTAAAACCACTACAGAGGTTGAATAGTTTCCTACAATCTTCAGAGGTAGCAAGCATCAAATTCCAACCATCGAAGCCTGCGCTGTGGCGTAGCAGGTAAAGCTGCCGCCTGCAGTGCCGGCATCCCATATGGGCCCCAGTTCAAGTCACAGCTGCTCCACTTCCAATCAGGCTCTCTGCTATGGCCTGGGAAAGCAGGAGAAGATGGCCCAAGTCCTTGGGCCCCTGCACCTGCGTGGGAGACCAGGAAGAAGATCCTGGTTCCTGTCTTTGGATCGGCGCAGCTCCAGCTGCTGCAGCCACCTGGGGAGTAAACCAAAGAATGGAAGACCTCTCTCTCTGCCTCTGCCTCTCTGTAACTCTGCCTTTCAAACAAATAAATAAACCTTTAAAAAAATGCAACCATCTGACCTCAGGGTGCAAACTCCTAACCACTTAAGTATTTATAACAGCTCTTTGAAGTTATATGTTCATAAGTAAAAATATTCAGAGTTAGGAAACATTAAGTATACCACATGTGATACAGCCAAGGCGTCAGGAAAACGCTGATTTTTTAATCTCTGTTTAGATACACTAAGTCCAACACTACTGAGAATTGCTCTGTTGTCATGCATTGTTCTAAAGATGACTGATTTCATTTAGAAAATACTGAAATGGCCACGTCATCTTTTCTAGTTTCAGTCTTTACCACACAGTTTTTTAAAAAATGGGCAATTCTGACAATTGTGGTAATTTTTTTTCATCCTAATTCAAGCAATTTGGCTTATCTTTATGGATTTAATAATCGCAACCTCCAATCAGAAAGGTGCAGTACTCCTGATGTAAACCTAGAAGTGAGCGAGTCTTTGGATAAGTTCTAGTAAACGCTGTGGAAGACCCACACCTTGGGACGAGGACCCAGGGGCCTGTGTGGCTGGGTGCCAGTCCCTCGTAGCCTGACACTAAGCTGCTCGAGCCCCAAGTGTTTCTCCTGTCTCCTCCATCTCGCGGTCCCCGGCCCAACATGATACTGACCAAAGCCCAGTACAACGAGATAGCCCAGTGCCTAGTGTCTGCACCACCCACCAGGAGGAGCCTGAGGAAGCTGAAGCAGAGGTTCCCCAGTCAATCGCAGGCCACTCTGCTGAGCATCTTCTCCCAGGAGTACCAGAAACATAGTAAAAGAACACAAGCCAAACATCACACTTTGGAAGCAACTGGAAGTTATTACCAGAGGAATCTGAATGGAGTGCTGAAAAATGGAGCTGCCCCGTGCTCCTGGAGTTAGCCAGTGAGGTGGACCATGCACCCTCATTAATGGCTCGGATTCTATTGGAGAGGTTTCTCCAAGAACACGAGGAAACTCCACCCTCGAAGTCTGTTATAAATAGTATGCTACGGGACCCGTCTCAGATTCCAGATGGAGTTCTAGCGAATCAGGTCTACCAGTGCACTGTGAACGACTGCTGTTATGGACCACTGGGGGACTGCATCAAACACGCCATTGGTCATGAGCATGAAGTCCTGCTGAGAGACTTGCTTCTAGGGAAAAATCTTTCTTTCCTGGATGAAGGTCAGCGCCGTGCAAAGGGTTATGACAAAACACCAGACTTTATTTTGCAAGTACCAGTTGCTGAAGAAGGGCATATAATTCACTGGATTGAAAGCAAAGCCTCATTTGGTGACGAATGTAGCCACCACGCCTACCTGCATGACCAGTTCTGGAGCTACGGGAATAGATTTGGGCCAGGCTTGGTCATCTCTTGGTACAGCTTTATCCAGGAGCTGGACTGCAACCAGGAGAGGGGCATCCTGCTCAAAGCCTGTTTCCTGACTGACATCGTCACCTTGTGCCACAGCACTGCTTGAGCCTGGAGATCCTAGAGGAGAAGCTGAAAGGAGGAGGTGACTCCGGAAGCAATTTCACTGTCCTGCAGTGTAAACTCCTGGCAACATCTGCCCTGAACTTCGGCTGAACTTTTGCTGCCCATGGTCACACCACTACCTCTTTAGACAAACATATCAAGAGTTTCTGTATTCCTTCATCCCATGCTGATGTGAACAGCCAAGAACTACAGACACAACCCACTCATTATCAGCCTTTCTGTCTCTGTGAAACAGTTAGTTTATAGATGGTCATGATCTTTCTTCCTTCCGGATGGTTTCTCCTTGTATACTGATCAAAAGGAAAAATGTGGAGACTGAAAGGTGTGCGATTTCTCAGCTCTCCTCCCAGTTACCAAATCATCTTTTTTTTTTTTTAATTCTTCTAAGCCTCCATTCATTCTTTTTGTCTGCCTCCCCCTTCCTCATGTGCACTTCAGATACTCAGTGTTGCATTACCGTCAGGGACTAATCTAGCACAACCCTAGGGAAGCTGAAGACGTGAAGCCCGAAAGTAAATGTTTGCTCTCAGCTGCCGGGCTCTGGCAGAGTGGAGAGGGTGGCCCATACCGCAAGCTCCTTTTGTCCTGTCTTCATGGTTTCCTGACCTCGGTGCCCCTAAGCCAAGCTGCAAACAATATACTGGATGAGAATTTCCTTTTTGAATAACGCTTATTGACCACCAAACAACTTACATTTATCTCATTTAACAGTATTAATTACGTTGTGTCTGGAAGCCACACTTGAGGTTGGAGGCTGAGTGGAAAGGACTGAAGTGCAAAGCCAGCATTAAGGAGAGTCCATTTGTAAAATCACAGGGCTAGTTGTCAGTATGTAGTTTAGCCAATATTTTTATGAGTAAAATTTTTTAAAACACACATTCTGGAGTAGATTTTTGGCCCAAGTTAAGATGTTACTTGGGACACCTGCATCCCCTGTCGGCGTGCATGGGTTCATGTGCCGGCTCTGCTGCTGATTCCAGCTCCCTACTGATGCTCAGCCATTGGACACAATTGGGTAGTGAACCAGTGGGTTGGAGAGATCTTCTCTCCCCTCCCCCATTCTTCCTCTTTCAAATAAATAATAAAAATGGGCAAAGAAATATTTAAGCAAACAGAGAACATTCTGTACTATGCTTGTACCTGCATTTCATACCTCATAATTATAATCTTTAAATAATTTGAGCATTAGAAATATTCAGCTTTGAATAACCCAAGTGTATCAGATAAATTGTTTTTTATAAAAAAAAAAAGTTGCTCTAGGTTTATTTATTCAAAAGGCAGAATTACAGAGAGGCAGAAAGAAAGAGATCATCCATCCATTGGTTTACTCCCCAAATGGCTGCAACAGCCCAGAGCTGGGCTGATCTGAAGCCAGGAGCCAGGAGCTTCTTCTGGGTCTCCTATTCGGATACAAGGGCCCAAGGACTTGGGCCATCTTCCACTGTTTTCCCAGGCCATAGCTGAGAACTGGATCAGAAGTAGAGCAGCCGGGACTCAAAGTGGTGCCCAAATGGGATGCTAGCACTGCAGCATTGGCTTTACCCATTTTGCCACAGCGCCAGCCCCAAGAGCAACATTTAAATAAGCAAAATAAAAGACATTTTATTTGTCCCCTTTAATTTATTCACTTTCATATACTATACATCAGACTTCAGCGTACAGCAAAAGCATCAATAAACTAAGCCTATCTTTGGAGAACTTAAAAATCTGCAACAAAAAGTAGATTTAGTAAAATATTTGCCACCAAGCTGGAAAGACAACTTTCATAATGTTGAATAGATCACTTTTCAAATATTAATAACATAACTTTTAAAACACCATAAGTCATATTGCTTGATTGGTTTTAAAGACCAAATCTATCATTTATACTGTTCATTTTGCACGTAAGATGGCCTGCAAAACTCTGCATGTTTCCCTTAACACAAACTTGTCGGATTTTTTTACTCTATAGTGAGCTGCATTAAATCAAGAGAGGGAGAGGATGCAATGAGAGGTATAAGACATCTTGGTTTCAGTATAAAATTCATCATGTGGATTTTACATGTGAAACAATGTTGCCTACATACATGCATACTTTAAGCAAAAATATTAAGAGAGTTTCTTGCTCCAAATAGCTTATTTTCTTTAGGAAAAAAGTACATTTATCTGTACAGATGTTGAAAATCTTATTAAATCCTTATCAAGGATTTGTTTTACATTAAACAAACTTATGTATAGCAATAAACTTAAATTTTTAAAGGTGCTTGCAAAAAAAAAAAAAAAAAGAACCACACCTTGGAAGAGCAAGGAAAGAATCAGTGTTGCAAAAATTGCTCACAAAAACACCTTATCTATATTTTTTTTTAGTTACAAATTAGATAAAAACAGACTCTGGCTCTTAAAAGTGCTTCTTGAATTTTTTTTTCTGGATGTTATACCCCTATGGCTTTTAAATGATCCATTACCATTAGCTGGGAAAGAAAATGAGAAAATAATAATAGCCTTTTAACTCCATTTGTCTAAAAGAGAAATTCATCCTCTGCATGATTGCATAATGATGAAACAGTATCAATCCCAGTCTTTAATGTTCTATAACAAAATAAAATTCTCTGAGGGCTGATAAGCATAAGATCCAGCAAAAATAAATAAATAATAAGTAAAATCATAGCCACCTGCTCTGAGCACCACTGAAATAAATGAAAAACAGTCACTTTTCAGATGAATTAATCTGAGTGATGGACAGCCAACCAGGATTCTTTTGGCAGGGGTAACCTTTTTTTAAACATCTCACTATTGCTTTGGGCACAGAAAATAAATTCACAGCAGATATTTTTAGTAAAAGAGTAAAAAAAAAAAAAAAAAAGAATAACACCCAGAGATCCTGTCTGCTTCCTAACACGGAAGATGCAACTAAACTAAATACAGTTCCGGTAGAAATACGGAATTTTCAAATCAAATTACAGAGGGCCATTTTTTTTTTTTTATAAAATCATACCAGTTTACAGAGCCTTTGTAACTCCACTTTGACAGGAGGTTTTTTCTTTTCCTTTCCTGTTTTGGATCAGGATATTTTTACTAAGTGTCACAATTTTCACTGATTTTTTTTCCTGCTGTATAGCGCCTTCCTTTTTATTGTCCCATTTGTCTGTATAATAATAATACAATGTAGGGAAGAAAACAATCAATCAGCAGTGGTGAGTTAGCAATTTACATGGCCTGCACTGTGTCATGGGAGGTAGGAGACGCAGAATACAATTAAATACCAAATATGTGGAAGAGGAAGTGTCTGGGAGCAGTCGTGAGTAAGTTTCAAAATGGAGGTGCAGATTTGAGATTGGCCTTGACGTTCTGACAGAATACATACGACAAAGATGGCAGGCTCTCCCCTTCAAGGGCAGGCACAAATGCAGGAACGAACACATGTGTGTTTGCTGGCTAATTTATCCCAACACCTAACACAGTGCCTTCCGCCGAGTTGGAACTGTCAATATCTGTTGACTTTTAAATGGTACATAACCAACATAGGAAATATGACGGGTTTTTCAAATAGTTTATGTGAAAAACATGGAATTATGAGCTTGGGGCTGGTGCTGTGGGGCAATGGGTTAAAGCCACCACCTGTGATGCCAGCATCCCATATCCCAACATATGTGGGGTGGTTCGGGTTCTGGCTGTTCCACTTCCAATCCATCTCCCTGTTAATGCATCTGGGAAAACAGTAAAGGATAGTCCTTAGGTTCCTGGGAGATCCAGAAGAAGCTCCTGGCTCCTGGCTTCAGCTTGGCCCAGCCCATCATTGCTGCCATTTCGGGAGAGAACCAGCAGATGGAAGATCTCTCTCTCTCTCTCTCTCTCTCTCTCTCTCTCTCCCTCCCACCCCTCTCTATTTACTTTCAAATAAGTAAAGAAATAAATAAATCTTTAAAAAACAAAATGTATGAGTTTATCTTGGTACAAAACTTTTCTTGAGACCTATTGCATAGCATTTTCATAACATGCACTTTTCACGTACTAAGAAAAAAAAAAAACACCAAAAAAGTTTGCATCAAAATCAATTGATATTTTAAATTCCTCTTTTCATATTTTTATTTATCTTCTTAGAGACTTGTAAGGTTACTTAGAGTGTTTTAACGTGACACAGTAAGCCAGAAAGAGCACAATGAGTAACTCCTATGTGTTTTGCAGTGTCCATAGGCCAACTTATTCCCAAGAGTATCAGTGACCATTGCTGAAATGTGGACATTACAAGACTTACATTACAAGACTTTTAATTTTAATTATGTCTTAGAGACTCTTAATTCATAAATTAAAGTCTTGCAAGACTCCAACTGAGTGATGCAGGTGAGACTGGGCAAAGTGGTAGGTGAGGAGGAAAGCAATTGGGGGCATCCTGAGCTCATTAGTTTATTTATTTAAAAGGCAGAGTCACAAAGAGGGGGGAGACAGAGAGAAAGTGATCTTCTATACACTGGTTTACTTCCTAATGGCTGGAGCTAGGTCAAGACAAGACCAGGAGCCAAGAACTCAATCTGGGTCTCCCACGTGGGTGGCAGGGGCCCAAGTACCTGAGCCATCTTCCACTCCTTTGTCATGAGCAATACCAATGAGCTGGGTTGGAAGTGAAGCAGCAGGAATTTGAACTGGCACTTGGCACTCATGGTATGGGATGCCACCATGGTAGGCAGTGGCTTAACCCACTGTGCCACAACGCCAGCCCTTTTGTTTTGTATTCAAAGGTTTCAACATATTATGATACAATGGTATTTTCTACTCAAATGTTAGTCTGACATTCAAGTATGGCATACATTGTGGAATATATTTTGTCATGATTCAGAAATATTTAGGATTACTGTTGACATGTTTTGGGAGTTAGAATGGGGAGGGATGGTTAAGAGAGAGAGAGACTGTCATCAAAGAGATGGTGAGCAAGTCAGCCGGAATAGAAACACCAACCTGGAAACCAGCCAGGAGGGATGCTGTTGATGGGAAAGACTTCTCATCATACCCTTGACGGAACCACTTCATGTCTTATGTTGAAAATGCATTAACTACTCAGAAAGTATTTGCTAATAATTTCATCTTTACAGCCTTTCCTACTAGGATCCAAATTTGTCAAGGTTCTGTTCTTTTGTGCCGATTTTCCATCATTTGTATTTTTCATCTTGATAAACATCACCTGTGGGTATTTTTTTTAACTAAACAATACTCAACAATCAGAAACAAGAGAACAGACATCTGTGAGAGAGCCCACGACAGCCACATACTCTGAAATGAAGATGTGCAACCACCGGAGGTCGCCATTGCTCCACTTACATTTGACAGCATTTTTAAAGCACCACTAGGTATGGGAAAATATACAAAATCCTTCATCTGGCACCCCCAAAGGAATCAAATTTATCAAGTGAAGTCATCCACCTGCCCAGTTCACCAACTTCTTTATTATATCTGCAGATCAATATTTCAAATATGCCAAGCATCCATAAGAACTAGTATTATGCACAGAGAGTACTTCAAGCTAATATTAAATTTCCAAGGAATAAAGGTAGGTAGAACAAGAAGAAACATACAATGCTTAGTAACTTTAACCAGGAGTCAGCATTGTGGCACACAGCAGGTTAGCACACAGCAGGTTAAGCTGTCACCTGCAATAGTGGCATCCCATATGGGTACCATTTCAAGTCCCAGCTGCTCAGCTTCAAATCCCACTCCCTGTTAAGGTGCCTGGGAAAGCAGTGGAAGATGGCTCAAGTCCTTGTACTCTAACACACGTGTGGGAGACCCGGATATAGTTCCAGGTTCCTGACGTCAATTTGGCCCAGCCCCAGCCATTACAGTCATGTGGGGAATGAATCGGCAGATGGAAGATTTTCTTTCTTTCTTTTTCTTTTCTTTTCTTTCCTTCCTTCCTTCCTGTTTATCTCTCCCTCTCTCTCCCCTCCATCCATCTCCCCCCCTTTCTATATCTCTGCTGTTCAAATAAATAAATAAATCTTTTAAAAAATAATTTTAGTCTGGTGCAGTCTTATCTACACCCTAGATGCCATCCTAAGCTTTAGAGCCCCCACTACCATTGCTGGAAGCCCAACCACCAGTGTCAGCTCCACCCCAACCTAACGAGATTTGTTGTTCCTACTTCCTTGCCTGGGCCACCCCCTGCAAAGTTTTAAGAGGACCTGCTGCTCCTGAACACATGGTTGTCTCTCACAATCTCTCTCTCTTTCTGTCTCTTGATCTCTCTCTTACACTCTCCTTCTCCCTCTTTTTCCTTCTTCACCCCTTTCCCCGTTTTCCTCAATAAACGCTTTCCCTTAAAAAAATAATAATTTTATCTCATAACTAGTTCAGAAAGCACAAGATATTACATCTATTTAAATGTGATTTGAAAATTACCACCTGAGTTCTTTTAAGTATTCTCACTCAGTCTTTCTACTAAATAAAAAAATATTGGGTTAGTAACTTAATCATAAGGCTAATATAGGAACCATGTCTTAATCACTACCATCTCCAGCCTCACCCAGTGCCCAGCCCTCAGTGTAGCTTACTGAACAGAAACATAAATGAATACATGAATGCAGAGAAAATAAAGGAAGCCCCCTGGAACTTAACAGAAACTCAGGTGAGATACACATTAGCAAGAAGCTTGCCCTTCAGGCTGGTTTTTAACACTTCAGAATGATGGCTGTGGTGGGGACCTTTTGCTATCAAAATATCCCATAGTTTACATAATTCTATGCATCTCTCTTCACATAAACAAAGTTAAAAGTATCATAAAATGGGAAGGTATATACAATTGTTCTGAGTATTTTTTTGTTATTTTATTTGAAAGGTGAAGATACAAAGGCAGAGAGAGGGAGAGAGAGATTTCATCCACTGGTTCACTCCCCAAATGGCCACAATGGCCAGAGCTGAGCTGAGCTGAGCTGAAGCCTGGAGCCCAGAGCTTCTTCAGGGTCTCCCACATGGATGCAGGGGCCCAAGCACTTGAGCCATCTTCCACTCTTTCCCAGGCCATAGCAGGGAGCTGGATCGGAAGTGGAGCAGGCGGGACTCAAACCGATGCCCATATGGGATTCTGGCACTGCAGGGAGCAGCTTTACCCACTGTGCCACAGCACCAGCCCCGGTCTATACAATTTTTGAAAAAGAAAATAAATCCTTGCTAATTATACGACCCTAGGATACTTAGCCAAGGTAATATACATAGCACTGGAACAAGGAGGAATGTTCACAAGGAAGGAGTTGGCAAGGATGAGCTGGCCACGCGTAACAAACAACTGACCAAGGCCTATTTCTCACCCACATGCCACAGGAGAGCTGGATTTCTGCTTCCCATCTTCCTCAGTGGTGGAGCAGCCACCATCTCAAGGGTAAACAACTCCCATGGCAAGAAGACAGAAGGAATACGTGAAAGTTTTCACCAGCAATTCAATGCTCTGGCTCGAAATGCGCATCACCTGGTCTGCAGGAGACATCCTCTTACTAAGCCCAGAGAAGAAAGGAAACTGAAACATTTAGTAAGTACTGACCACCACGTTTGCAGGGTAAACTTCTGTTGAATTCCTTTAACACTTTCCTAGAAGAACAATAAACTGATAAGATGTATTTAAACAGCAGCAGCTTTATCGTCCTGGTTTGTAAATACAGCTGCCCTGTGGTTCTGCAAGGAATCCTGTGCCTTCCCAGTGCCTCCAGGGTGCCAGGCTGAGTCCACACAGGATCCCTGTGCCCACCTAGGAATCCTGTGCCTTCCCAGTGCCTCCAGGGTGCCAGGTTGAGCCCACACAGGATCCCTGTGCCCACCTACGTGCTGCCGCCTGGCAGGCCTGTGCGGGCTTGCCCAAGCAGAACACCTACAAAGAACTGAGAGCATGGTTACTTGGGGAGCACAATCTTACAAATTAGGAGAAGCAGCACCGAGGGAGAACGATCCTGTGTGTGTGTGCACCCTCCTGCTGCACCTGGCTGCCCTTCCCTGAGAACTAGAGAAATTACATACAGCTCAACACAGAGGAGGAAGAACAAGGTGTCCTTAAGGTTAAATTCCAGAAGCTCCTGGAAAGAGATTTAAATATTGAATACTCCACACTTTTTTGCAGGAGCCAACAAGATTGATGAGGAGAAGGTGGGAAGGGGACAGTGCCTCTAATCTGCTCACGTTCCCAGCCTCCGCTCCCACGGAAGGGGCGCCTCCCACGTCTCCTGCAGCCTCTGTCTGTCTCTGACAAGTTGGTTCAAGGACTCTTGCCACGCTGGTAAGAAAATAGGCTGAGAACAGGTGAATCTAAGAATACAAAAGAGCAGAGAAGGAAGCCAAAGGAAGAAAAGGGAAAGTAAACAGGAGAGAGTAAACAGAGAGGCACAGAGATGAAAGGCTCCCCCATAAAACAATATGAAGGGGCTTTGAAAAGAGGAGGGAGGGGGGACGAGAAGCCGGCCCCAGGGTTTATGAAGTGCCTCTTCTTTATTGGCTTCCAGAGATCGGCTGTGTTCTTGATCTTTGTGTGTTTGGACATGCTTATTTGAATGTGGCTCCATGCAAGATTTTTCAATTATTTTTCAATACACATGGAAGAAATGCTCTACTTTATTTAGCAATGCACAAGTTAATATGCCTACTACGTTGATGAGATTGTCAGAGTTTTTCGATCTTTTGTCGTCAGGTAGAAAAAAAAAAAAAGCTTATGTCCAGCACCCTTTTAAAGCCTTTCTTTCCACAGATGTAAAAAAGCCATCAGTCGTTTCTGGAATGCTGATATTGGCCCGTGTCCCTCCACTTGACCTTGTGTCAGGTATCAACTTACAGTCTCACAGGTGCAAACACACCCTCCAATATAAGGCTTTATGGTAAACCACGAGTTCCTTTAAGGCCTTCTCCTTTCCTGTGGGCCTAACACTAACCTTCCTCAGCACAGGCAAGCTGAAGGGACACTACAGAAGCTTCCAGAAATTTCCAGCAAAGGTAAGGGGTGGGAAAGGCGGCAGCCAAGCTGCAGCCTGCCCAAGCCACAGGATCAGGAACATGACCCCTCCGCAACCTTGCAGCCTGGCCTGGCGAGACTGTCCTCAGCCCCCGTGGGAGCATTTTCTCAGTACCTCCCTCCCCAGGTCTTCCGCCTGTCCTGTGAAAGTCTCCTTCCCCCACCAGCACCCAGACCCCATGGCACACCTGTACCACCTGCTCATCCCAGCTCCTCACTGCCCCCACCTGACCTCTGGAGGATTGCTAAGCATTTGCCCACAACCCCTTATCCGAGAGGTCTGAACCTCTCCCAGACGTGCCCCTTCTTACTTAGGTACTCTCCCTCAGTCCTCAGCGCTATCCACAATTTCCTGTGTCTAACAGTTACTGTTTCATTTGAGTTAATTTTTTTACACTGGGGACGGCATTGTGGGGCAGGGGGTTCAGCTGCTGTCTGCACTGCTGGAATCCCATATGGGTTCTAGTCCCAGCTGCTCCACTTCTGATCCAGCTCCCTGCTATGGCTTGGGAAAGCAGCAGAAGATGGCCTAAATCCTTGGGGCCCTGCACCCACATGGGAGACCAGGAAGAAGCTCCTGGTTCCTGGTTTTGGTCTGGCCCAGCTCCAGCCTTTGTGGCCATTTGAGGAGTGAGCCAGTAGATGGAAGGTATCTCTCTCTCTCTCTCTCTCTCTCTCTCTCTCTCTCTCTCTCTGTGTGTGTGTGTGTGTGTGTGTCCTCTCTAACTCTGCATTCCAAATAAGTCTTTTTTAAAAAATTAAATTACATTTTTAAAATTTACATTAAACACCCCCTATTTAACCTAATGGGGTTTCTCTCTCCAATCAGCCCCAAACCACCACACACTCTTTGACGTAGTTTGGCTTCCAGACTCCACCCCTGATTCTGGGTCTCATGTGAATGAGTAACTGGTCCACCAGTTGGGAAGCACTCATGTTGTGGCTGCTGACAAGTGAGCAGACAGGATAACTGGCAGAGAGCAACAGAGATCTGTGATGCATCTCAAACCAAACAGATCTTAGATGATCAACGAATTCCCTTCAATCCAGTGCTAAAGAAGCAATTACAAACGATCTATCTATAGATGCACATGTTGTGTGGGAGGCAAAACCCAGACAGGAAACAGCAGATATGACCCAGACACATAACAGAGGAAGAGCTTCCAACACCTGTCTCCTGACTGTCACTGTCCTGGCCAGATACTATTCACATCTGGTGTAAGCATGTTTATCAACACGTAACACATTCTTAGGGGACAGTCGTGGAATCTTGTCTGTACATCCTGCCACCACTGCCTCAGAGACCTGATGTTTCTCTCTGAAAAGTTATCAGCTAGGAAGTTAATGAGGGGCAAGCCTTTGGCCTAGTGGTTAAGACCCTCACATCCCACACCAAAAAGCCTGGGTTCGAGTCCTGGCTCTGATTCTAGCTTCCCAGTGAATGCACACCACGGGAAGCAGCAGGTGATGGCTCAAGTGCTTGGGTCCCTGCCACCCACAAGGAAGGCCTGTATGGAGTCCTGCCACCCATGTGACAGGCCTGGATTGAACCCCTAGCTCTTGGCTTTGTCCTGGCCCAGCCCCAACACTTGTGGTCATGTGGGAAGTAAACCAGCAGATGGAAGATTCTCTCTCTCTCTCTCTCTCTCTCTCTCTCACACCCCTCCCAAATATATTTTTCAAAAGAATTTTAAAGTCAGAATCAACTTCCGCACTCATTCTATGACCAAATACACACACACACACACACACACAAACACACACAAGGTTTGGGTACATCTGAGTTCTAAGTTGTATTTATTCCTACATCTCATCATTGCTATTTTTTTCTCTTTCATAAATGCCACCACTGCTTTTCAAAAACCACCTTATAATTTACTAAATTTGAAAATGTCTTAATTATAGGTCATGCAGACTCCTCAATCCACATTTCTTGAGCAATTATTTGAGTTTTTTAAAGTTTCTTTTTCTCTCCTTTTTTTGTGGTATCTCCCATGCCACATGCCTAGATTAGAATTTACGTTAATAGTTCCCAAGCTCGTGAGTCCCAAACTAGACAGGAGAATCTAGGGGCTCCATTAGCTTTGACACATGAAATAGCATCCTGTTGCATGTATCTTTAATTCAAATTTGTCATGCTCCAGAGGGCCCATTTCTTTCAAAAGTAAAAAACTCGGAAATGTCAGTAGGTGTGATCTTGAGTGTGAAATATCTGCGCAATTATTACATTAAATATTCATGCATTTCAGAGCAAATGAAATTTCCCTAACAATCAACTGGCAGTCACCAAATAACATGTATCTTATTAAAATCTCTTAATAGGAGTGGACCAAATATAAACTTGAACCCCAGTAGCAGAATTATGGTCTGATCTGCTTTTCCTGAACTTGTTAAAGAACACAACAGAAAAGAATTCAGCAGAGGAGCAAAAATGATAAGAGAATTCGTGAGAAAACACAGGCTCAGTCAAATCCTGGCAGATACTATCAACTGAGAAATATTTGAATGCATTTTCAGCAAGACTTATGATATTACAAAGTGAAATCAAGTTACCTGAAAGGCACCAGATGGGGAAATTGAAAAACTTATTGCTAAGAATGTCAGAAACTGAAAAATATTATTAAACAAATTGCAGCCATGCATAATTCCTATGTTAATATACTTATCATCAATCACCAGCTTCATATCGACTACAATCTCCTGTTTTTATTCTGATTTTTTAACTCCCTGAAACTTTACAATTGCCAAAGTTTCTGCTTGCCTGTGGGTAGCCTGTTCTAAGGACGTTTCCCTCCGTTGTCTTCCTTTTGTGTATCCATGTGATATTTCTCCTGCAGAGTCTATTCTTCACAACATTTTGAAGCCAAAACTTGACATTCTCTCCAGCTGTTGCCTGCACTGCTGCTAATCCATCCCCTCCTCCGTTACTGCCATGGTCATGATCCTAAGACAGGATCTCATCATCTTCTGCCTGAACAACTCCAGTGGATTTCAATCTTGCCTCTCTGCTTCCCTCCTGTCTACTCTTCCTGCTACCTTTAAAGTTCATACCGTAAAACACGTATGATCATGCCAATTCCCTGTTAAAATATAGAAAATCAATTTATTTGAATTTATTTTAAACTGATTTTCTACATTTATATTGATTTTCTGTATTTGCCAGCAACAAAGAATTCCTATGTGTATGCAGAAACTCAAAGGCTCACTCTAAGATTCCTGTGGCATGAAAAAACAAAAATGGCAAAGAGTGTGTGGGAAAAGAGCCATATGGAAGGACTTGTTCTAAAAAATACGAAGACTTAGTATAGGGCCATGATAGTTAAGAGAATGTGGCATTAATGCAAAGATAGACAAGTAAACCAATGGAGCTGAATAAGGAGGCCAGACAAGGCCCATGCACGTGTAGACGTTCGTGAATACTTGGTTTTATCACCGATGATACTTCTGGGTGGTGGAGAAATGATACTCTTCTCAATTAGCACTTCTGGAACAAGTATATATTCATATAGAAAATCATGAGTTTGCATTAAAGAAACAGTGTATGAACTGGTAAAGCCACTGTGGAAGACAGTTTGGAGAGTCCTCAGAAACCTGTATATAGCCCTACCACATGAGCCAGCCATTCCACTCCTTGGAATTTACCCAAAGGGAATTAAACTGGAAAAAAACCTCAACGTTTATTGCAGCTCAATTCACAATAGCTAAGACCTGGAACCAACCTAAATGCCCATCAACAGTAGACTGGATAAAGAAATTATGGGATAGGTACTGTATAGAATACTATACAGCAGTAAAAACAAAAAACAAACAAACAATGAAATCTGGTCATTTGCAACAAAATGGAGGAATCTGGAAAATATCATGCTGAGTGAAATAAGCCAGTCCCAAAGGGACAAATATCATATGTTCTCCCTGATTGCTGACAACTAACCGAGCACCTAGGGGGAAACCTGTTGAAGTGAAATGGACACTATGAGAAACAATGACTTGATCAGCCCTTGTCCTGACTGTCGAGGAACAACTTACTATTTTATTCCTTTTAGTATTTTGTTGTTGTTGTTGTTTTGTTCTACTTAATACCATTGGTTGAACTCTGTAATTAATACACAATTATTGTTAGGCGTTTAAAATTAACAGAAAAGTGATCTCTGTTAAATATAAGAATGGGAATAAGAGGGGAAGGAGATATACAGGTTGGCACATGCTCACTCGGACTTACCTCCAATGGTGAAACTAGAAATGTTCCAGGGGATTTCAACTCAATCTTATCAAGGAGGCATGTGCCAATGCCAACACACTTAGTACAGTGATAAGTTTAAGTACATAACTGATAAAAAAGATAGGTTAAGTGTCAAAGAGATGTCGCAAATAAGACCAGTGTCTGCAAATAATGAAGGATAGAATTAAAAGGGAGAAAATGATCCTGCAGGGGAAGCAGGACACACAGCAGACTCATAGAATGGCAAATGCCCTAAACAGCACTCAGACCTCAGAATCAACCCTTGGGGCATTCGGATCTAGCTAAAAGGCCCATGGGAGTCTCGCAGGCATGGGAGCCAAGACACTGTGGCAAAAAAGACCTGAATTAAAGATCTCGGTGAACAAGATCCCCACAGAAAGAACGGGCCATCAAGGAAGGAGGCACCTTTCTCTGAAGGGAGGAAGGAACCTCCACTGTGATATGGCCTTGACTAAATAAGGTCAGAGTTGGTGAACTCAAGAGGCTTCCATAGTCTTGACAGCTCATTGCAAGAACCTCAGGTAATTACTGACGTAATAAGTAAGAGTGTCAATTGCTAAATCAACAACGGGAGTCACTGGGCACAAGCTCCCCACATAGATCTCTGTCCTTAATGTGGTTTTTTTTTTTTTTTTTGACAGGCAGAGTGGACAGTGAGAGAGGGAGAGACAGAGAGAAAGGTCTTCCTTTGCCGTTGGTTCACCCTCCAATGGCCTCCGCGGCCTGCGCACTGCAGCCCGTGCACCACGCTGATCCAAAGGCAGGAGCCAGGTGCTTCTCGTGGTCTCCCATGGGGTGCAGGGCCCAAACACTTGGGCCATCCTCCACTGCACTCCCTGGCCACAGCAGAGAGCTGGCTTGGAAGAAGGGCAACCAGGACAGAATCCGGTGCCCCTACCAGGACTAGAACCCGTGTGCTGGCGCCACAGGCGGAGGATTAGCCTAGTGAGCCGCAGCGCTGGCCTTAATGTGTTTTACTATGAGAGTTAATGATAACACTACTAGCCGAACAGTACTCTATACCTTGTGCGGTTGTGTGGGTGCAGTCTGTGAAATCTTTGCTTAGTATATACTAAGTTGAAATTCTGTATATGAAGATAATTGAAAATGAATCTTGATGAAGAGTAGGATGGGAGAGGGAGTGGGAGATGGGATGGCCGCGAATGGGAGAGAGGTTATGGGGGGAAAAGCCACAATGCAAAAGTTGCACTTTGTAAATTTACATTTATTAAACAAACAAACAAACAAAAGAAACAGTGCATGACGTGTTCTATGGCTAATGTAAAAGGCAAATCTGGAAAGTTCTGGGGAAGGTGATTTAGGGGCTATTAACAGAATAAAAACAACTGGAACCCAAAGTGGAAAAATCTATTGCAACTCAAAAAGTCAGCTAACCATTGATGTTCAAAATATGTTAAAATTCCTTCAAAGTAGTAAGAAAAGACATAGTTTTTTTTTTAAATGGACAGAAGACTTGAATATTATAAAAAAAATTTCTTAATAAAGAGAAATCTGGAGAAATTTCGCACAGTGGTTCTAGTGTTTGGAATACCAGAAATCCAATATTGGAATGCTGGGCTGGAGTCCTGGCTCTGCTTCCAATTCTAGCCTCCTGCTAGTGTGCACCCTGTGAGCCAGTGTTTGAGGAGTGGACCAGAAGATGGGAGATCCCTCCCCACCACCATGAATCTTTAACTCAAATATGGTAAGTAAAAACTATTTTTAAAAAGAAATCAGATGACTACAAAGTCTATGGAAAAAGTGTTTTCCCTCGTTAATAACCAGAAAATGGAAAACAGAATCATTAGAAGATTCTACTGCACACCTACCAGGTTGCCAAAAAACTAGAAGTCTGGGAATGACTTGTGCTGGCAAAGATACGCAGCACTGGGAACAGTTAAATAGTGTTTGTGCAGGATGAAATGGCCCTAAAACATAAGAAACTGGTTTGACTTCCTCAACTTAATTTGAAGATATGCTTACCTTACGATGCCAAAGGGACACTTTGTAGAAATGTGTTTCCACTCCTATGTCCATCAACAGTAAATTGCATATATAATATAGTCACACAAACCATCTACTTATCGATGGAAATGAATAAACTACAGTTATGCAAAGACGTAATAGCTTGAACCAGGAGCAGCAAGATAGAAAAGCATATATACAAAATGACTTCATTTATATAAAATTCAAAAGCAGGTAAAATTAAACTTTAAAGCTTTGGAATATACACATAGGTGGTTCCACTCTGCAGGGGTAGCAAAACTATAAAGTTAAGCAAATAAAGTTCCCAGTTGTGGTCAATATTAGGTGTGAGAGGAGAGGGTGTGAACGGGAAGCAGCCTCTGGTACACAGGCAGTGGTCTGTGTCTGAGCTGGGCAGTGGTTACTTGGGTGTCTGCTTTATAGTTCTCAATAAACAGTAACTTTACACTTCATGCCCTCTTCTCTATGTGTGCTAGAACTTCACATTAACATCAACTTTTTAAAAATTGTCTACCAGAGAAATATGAGTCAAAATACATAACTGTACATCCATGTGAGCCAAGTGTGTTGTCAGCTGAGAACTGCTGCTGCTTTCAATAGCTCCCTGTTAACGACCTTGACCTTGGAGGCAGTCATGGTCCCACAGCAGAAATCGTCTTCTGGGTCTCCTAGCTCCCAGAAATGTTTCATTATGGGCTCTAACACCATTCCTACGGGAAGTGATATTCAGACAGAATGCAGATATCCTGAGTTCAAAAAAAGAGGAGGGGTGGGGAGTCGAACAACAAAGGTTAACGTCAAAGGGGAAGGAAGCTACTGGGCTATAGGCAGCATCATCCTGGTAGCAGTGAGAAAATCCAGACCAGTCCAGGCAGCGGTGGGGGCTGGGATGAGAGCTACACAGAAACTGCTGGTCCTGTCACACAGCTGTCAGCGTCAGCCCAGGTGACCCAGGGTGCCATCTTGTTCTTTTCCATTCTCTGTGACCCAGCTGATATGTTAAAATCTTTAATGAAAGAGAAAAATGAAACATCTCACATGGGGGATTTCCAACACTTGGCTAGTCCATTGCTGCAGCTACTGTGCACTTAACACTTGTACAGTTTACTATCCACTCACTTGTTCAGTGCACAACATTGGGCTGCTGATCAGACGTGAGGCTCTTCCAAGATCTTTGCCCGGCACTGGCACAGTCACTTCCTTATCTCATATGCTCTTTCCAACAATGCCAAGGCAGTGCATAAATTGTGATTGATCATTTTTAAATTAGACTTTCTATCAGTTATCTTTGGCTGTGAACAACCCACCCCCAAACCTAGTGACTTACAGAAATAACCATTTATTTAGCTCCAATTCTGTGAACGAACTGAGCAGATTCAGCCGGCCTCGCTGGGGAGGCAGCCAGCAGCTTGACAGACCTAGGATGGCTTTGCTCAGACGCCCGGCCAAGATGACAGGCAACAAGGTCGCTTTACCTGAGTCACAGCACTCCCAGAGCAGCCAAGGGGCAAGCCAAGGGGGCGAGAGCACTTCAGGTCTCTCCTTCATCACATGTGATTCAGTCTGTCAGCAGAAGGTCACCACACAATGCAGGTGATGGTGGGGATGGTGCACCTGTGGCCACCTCTTCACTGCATCCCAGCCTGGAGTGTTTTTCCTGAAGTCACAGAGTGGTGGCACTGGGACCACGCTCCATAACTCCTCGCTTCCTGTTCAGAAGTCTTCCCACTAGGGCAGCTAAATGCAGAGAGCAGGGAAGGTAACAGAGAGGCGAACTGGGAGGGTAACAGAGAGGCGAACTGGGGGACAAGTGGAAAGGAAGGTGATTAGGGAACCACAAACAATTTCAACGACTGCAAAGTAACCTTTGTGATCTGAAGTCTGAGTGAATGCCCTTATGGCGGTGAAATCGACTGAATAATTGTTTGCTTTGCTTTATACAATGTTGATTCCAGAGTACTCAAATCATCAACAACCCAGATGTGAAGATGAATGCAATCCTACCTTCTTATGTGCTTCTACCCCCTTGGCATCCCCTAGGGTCATCATCTCAGTACAACTTTGCAAAGGTTAATCAAGTATCCTATACTGCCTGTGGTGGGCATTTGACGGATGGTTAAGATGCCCTTGTCTCATATCAGAGTGTGTGGGTTCAATACCTGGTTCCAGATCCTGACTCCAGCTTCCGGCTAGCTCAGGCTGTTTTGATAGCTCAAATCACGGGGGTCCTGTCACCCACGTGGGATTGTGTTCCCTGATGTTGGTCCTAACCCCCAACCACAGCCACTGCAGGTGTTCTCTCTCGCTCTCTCCCTCTCACTCTCTCACTCTCATTCTCACTCTCCAATCCCATATAAATAAATAAAACATGTAAGAAAAAAAATCCTCTATTTTCCTTGCAACTGCCCACAACATTCAAGCCAGTTTCACAAAATGAGTGTCCATGACAGTTAGCTGGCTAAATTTAGGACAAAGAGCACATTAAAACATCACACAGTCGCCCCGGGGCATATTTACTTTGTTGTTAGTGCTGTTCATCCTGAAAAGAGTGGTCAGCCACAGCAGGCCTGGCTGGGTCCTCATTTGTAGCTCCAGCTTTTCATTCCTCTCATCTCCTTTCATAACGCGGCAGCTGTGCCCACAGGTTTGGAAAAGTCAACCAGCACACGCAGTTAACGCAGTTAAGAGGACCGTCGGGGCCAGACTCACCTGGCATAACTCCCACGCCCGCGCTCACTGGCTCTTCTTCCTTGGCAGGTTGTTAACACTTGGAGACCCAGCGTTCACATCTGTAAAGTGAGCGTCTTGGTGCCTACCTCAAAGGCTCTGCGAGCGCTGAACAAAGTGTAGCACACAGCGTGGCTCCTGGTAGCTCTGCAGTCAATGACTCTCTACACTATTATTAACAGGAATAACACTGTAGCACAAATAATGTAAAGAGGTATTGCTTCCCAAACTGAGATTACAGGAGAAACTAAAGACTTATTTCTCAGGAATTCTAAGATCCTCGCTTGTTTATTTTCTGAAATTCACTAACTCTCATTTACAGCAAACACGAAGTCACTAGTTTCTGGTGCTCCAGATGTGCTAATCAGTTCCACCAGGCCCTCTTCTCCTACTCGCAGGGCAGGTGGTACTGACCTTCTTTCACGCGAGAATACACAGTCTTCTCCCCAGAGTCACTGGCCATCTCTCTATATGTATTAAAGACACCACAGGGATGAAAAAAGTCAGGCTGATAAAAATGCAGCTGAATTCTTTGTTCCAAAAAAGTCATCTTTCTGAATAAAGATTAGAGATTTCAGTGCTAATACCCTTCTTGGGGAAAAAAAAAAGACATATTTCCATACAGTTACAAGGAAAAAAGGCAAACTCTTTACGAAGGACAGGCTTATTTCTCTTTGGGTCCTCATTGATCCCTAAACAATAACGCACACAAACTAAGAGGAAAATATCTTAGATAAACAATAAATGGCCCCTAAGAAATTCAAAGACCCCTGAGGAAATTGCTATTAATTTTTTTTCAATTTGCATTTTAGCAATAAAAATCTGAGATTCACTGAATTAAAACGAGATCTCCAGAGTCCAGTAGCAATTGCATAGAGGAAGTCCCACTGGTGCACTCCATGAAAATATCTTGGTCATTTTCATGAAAGGTTATTTTGAAAGATAAATATCAACAGTTCAAAAACATTGTAAACCATTCTGAAGAAAAGCTTTCAGAGAATCTAGGCAAATATGAATTTATTTTCAGGGTTATTTGAAAAATTGACCGGGATGGATCAGAGGGAAAATACGGAAAAATAAAGACAAGAACATGCAAAAAATGCAAATATGCATCTATGGTAGAGTTAATTGTGTCTTCCTCACACACAGGCAGTAGGTATGACCCAATGTGAGACATGGACTAAAAAGCTCTTCTATATAAGATTCTTTAGGATACATCAAAGCCTATTCCCATTAAAATTATTGTCTCCAAAAATTTCCATAGTGATTATTATTTATTTCGATTAATTCACCAATTCCTATAATAATAAGTGGGAGAAATAACACAATACATCACTATTTGTGTGACGATATTAATACCAACTAATTCACCCAAGGAAAACTAAGCACACTAGGTTCCCTTCATGCCAAAGGTTGAGGGAGAGGGAGTCAGGGCTTATCAGATGGGATGTCAGAATAGCGAGCTCTCAGCAGGCAGGGGACAACAGAAAGTCACGGGCAGGGGCACAGTCGGTGTCATGTAGCAGAACACCCAGTGTGTCTCTAGGCAACTTTCTGTAAGCCTCGACTTTCTCCTTTGTAAGACAGGAACATAGCTCTTCTTAGCTCACAGAGGCACTGTGGAAATCAAATTTAATAATACTGCTGCAAGATGATAATGTGTCATTAAAATATAACAAACTGAGAAACAGGCTGTAGATTTGGGTGTCATGGGACCAGCAGGACAATAAAGCATGCATTAAGATGGGATAGGAATGAGATTGATGAGTAAATGAATACAGAAAATTCAGAAATGCTAGTAACATTTTGCTTGAAATTACTCTTGAGAAACAGCAGAGACACAGTATTCAATGACATGAATGGGGATGAAATAAGTCAAGCTGCTGCACTAAATAAAGATTCTCTAACTTATTTCTAAAAACCCTGGAGACATAAAAGCCAGTCCCTTTTCTTGATCTCTCCTTAAAGAAAGGGCAACTCCCAAGAAGAGAACGTGGTAGATTTTACGCCTTGACATGCACAGATGCCCAGGAGACAGGAAAAAGGCAAAAATGCAAGAGGCTGAGCCATATTATAAGACAGATTCCATTATTTATCCTTTTCTATACGCTTGTAAAGGCAGACAAACTGGTCTAGAAGCTGCACTCGACTCTTACTTGTAGTTACCTCTAGCGGGAAGAGTAGAGCTGGGGAAACTGGGAAGGAGGATTTTCTTTACACTTTAATATTATTTGAGAATTTTGCAGCCACACCTTTATGCTTTCAAAAATTGAACTGCAACATGTGGCATGACAGATATTGAGACAGACGTAATCGTAGTTCTTACAATGGGGAAAGGAAGGGGTGGGGTGAGCTGAGCCTTGAAGGCTGAGCAGGAGTTGGTCAGCAATGGCACCTGCTTCAGAGACAGGGCACAGGGGCCCGAGGGAGGCAAAGTCTCCAACATGTGGAGTAGCTTGATCAGAGCACAGCTCAGCACAGAAATGGAAGAGTGGAAGGTGATGGGAGAAGGTGCGTGCTTGTGTGAGATGTGAAGGAACTGAACTCTGCTGGAGACACTAAGAGACTGTGGCTGGACTGCGGATGTCGCAGTAACATATTCCAGGTCACATTTAGGGAGATGCTACCGAAAGCAGTGAGATGGACGGCTAGAGCGGGAGAAGGAAGGGTGAACAGGAAGCATTTCCTGTGACTGTGGAGAGAAGTGCAGGAGGCCACACGCACACAAGTACAGAGGAGCGCAGTGACACTCCCGCAGACATCGGCATAGGAAATAGCTTTAGGAATAAGACCCCAAAATCACAGGGAACAAAAACAGAACTACGAATCTTCTACACAGCAAAATAAATAACTATCAGAGTGAGCAGACAATTGACAAACTGGGGGAAATATTTGCAAATCAGTCACCTGACAAAGGACTAAAATGCAGAATACATAAGGAACCCAAAAAACTCCACAACAACAAAAGTCACACTTTTAAAATGAGCAAATGATCTGAATAGATATTTTTCAAGAGAAAAAAAAATACAAATGGCCAACAAATAAAAGAAAAATCGGTCAATATCATTACCATCAGGGAAAAGCAAATCAAAAATACAATGAGGTATCATCTCATTCCCATCAGAGTGGCTATTTCTCTCTCGCGCGCTCTCTTTAACTTTGCCTATTTTTCAGATTTATTTATTTATTTGTGAGGCAGAGTTCAGACAGAGGAAGAAACAGAGAGAGGTCTTCCATCTGCTTATTCACTCCCCAAATGGCCACAATGGCCACATCTAGACCAAGCCAGGAGCTTCTTCTGGGTCTCCTACACAGATGCAGGGGCACAAGCACTTGGGTCACCTTCCACTGCTTCCCCAGGCTATCAGCAGGGAGCTGGATCAGAAGTGCAGTAGCCAGGACTTGAACTGGCACCCATATGGGGATGCCAGTGCTACAGGTGGAGGCTTAATCTACTATGCCACAGTGCTGGCCCCTGTAACTATGCTTTTAAAAAAAGAATGTTTATTACTAAAAGACAAAATATAACAAATGTTGATGAACATCTGCAGAAAGGGACTCTAATGTGCCCTTGGCAGAAATGTAAATTAATACAGTTATTATGGTTAACAGTATGGAGGGTCCTCCATAAACTACAAATAACTGTACATATGACCCAGCTATGCCATTACTGAGTATACATCCAAAGATTAAGTGAGTGGGGCCAGTGCTGTGGTGTAGCGGGTGAAGCTGCCACCTGCAGTGCCGGCATCCCTTATGGGCGCCAGTAGGAGTCCCGGCTGCTCCACTTCCCATCCAGCTCTCTGCTGTGGCCTGGGAAAGCAGTAGAAGATGGGGCAAGTCCTTGGGCCCCTGCACCCACGTGGGAGACCTGGAAGAAGCTCCTGGCTCCTGGCTTTGGCTCAGTGCAGCTCCGGCTGTTGCAGCCAAATGGGGAGTGAACCAGCAGATGGAAGACCTCTCTCTTTGTCTCTCCTTCTTTCTCTGTGTAACTCTGACTTTCAAATAAATAAATAAATCTCTTTAAAAAGATTAAGGGAACAGATCAAAGAGACTTGCACTGCCATGTTTACTGCTGCAATGTTCACAATGGCAAGATATGGGATCAATCTAGATGGCAATCAATGCATGAACAGCCACAACAATGTGGTCTACGTATATACACAGTGGATAGTATTCATCCCTAGAAAGAGACATATACCATAATTTACAGTGAAATGGGTGCAACTGAGGACATCTCATTAAGTGAAATAAATCAGATGCAGAAAGGTGAATACCACAGGTTCTCTTACATAGGTAGATTACTAGAGACTAGGAAAACTTGGGGCCAGAGAGAGGTTGTACAATGGGTACCAAAACATAGTCCTCTAGGAATAAGAAGTCTAGTATTGTATAGCACATTAAGTGACTGTAGTTCACAATAACCTTCTAGACATTTTATGAATGATTAGGAGAAAAGAGTTCAAAATCTCCAAGCAAAAAAGTAATGAAAAGCAGAGGGAAGTGTTATCCTGATTTATCAGTACCCACAGTACACATTTATTGAAATATTATACTGTACTCCATAAATATGTATAATATTATATTAATAAAAATATTTAAATGTTCAACATGATGGAAATGCTAACCAGCCTTATTTGATCTTCACATTTTGAATACATGTTTCAAATTATCATGCTGTACCCCACAAATATGCACATTTAAATTAACAATAACAAAAGTAAATGGAGGTTATTTGATGTTGGGCCTGGAGGTGGAGGAGGGAGGGGATTAGGAAAGACAGTCAGCAAAGGGCTTTCATAGCCTTGGCAACTCATGACAAGAGCCTAGGAAGATTACTGATGCCATAAACAAGAGTGTCAATTTGTCAAGTCAACAACAGGAGTCACTGTGCACTTACTCCTCATGTAGGATCTCTGTCCTTAATGTGTTGTTCAATGTGAAATAATGCTATAACTAGTACTGAAACAGTATTTTACACTTTATGTTTTGTGTGGGTGCAAACTGATGAAATCTTTATTTAATACATACTAAATTGATCTTCTGTATATAAAGAGAATTGAAAATGAATCTTGATGTGAATGGAATGGGAGAGGGAGCGGGAGATGGGAGGGGTGTGAGTGGGAGGGAAATTATGGGGGGGGGAGCCATTGTAATCTAAAAGCAGTACTCTGGAAATTTATATTTATTAAAAAAAGTGAAAGAAAATTTTTAAAAATTCCTGAGAGAAATCAGATGACATCAGATGAGTGGCTAAACAAAACCAGAGGCCATGTACACACTGAGGGCAGCCTGAGGCTCTAAGCTCCTTTGCTTGCCTACATTACCCCAGTTTCATAGTAAAAACTGTACTTTGTGACAGTGAAAAATATTTTTTGATTAAAGGAATGTGTGAGGAAACTTCAAAAACTTCATGGATGATAGAAAAGATACATTTCATATGAAAAATTTGAAATCCATGCCTAGGCCGGCGCTGTGGCTCAATAGGCTAATCCTCCACCTGTGGCGCCGGCACACCGGGTTCTAGTCCTGGTTGGGACACCGGATTCTGTCCCGGTTGCCCCTCTTCCAGGCCAGCTCTCTGCTGTGGCCCGGGAGTGCAGTGGAGGATGGCCTAAGTGCTTGGGCCCTGCACCCCATGGAAGAACAGAAGAAGCACCTGGCTCCTGGCTTCGGATCAGCGCGGTGCGCCAGCCACAGTGCGCCGGCCACGGCGGCCACTGGAGGGTGAACCAACGGCAAAGGAAGACATTTCTCTCTGTCTCTCTCTCTCTATCTGTCCATTCTGCCTGTCAAAAAATTTTTAAAAAGAAATCCATGCCTAGTTTTTTCCCTCTGATGTTTGTTTAAGAGACAGACAGAGGCGCAGCTCCCACTGTTTCACTCCCAGATGCTCACAATGGCAGGAGCTGGGCCAGGCTGAACTCTCAAGCTAGTAGCCCAGCCCAGGTCTCCCCCACGGATGGCAAGGACCCAGCTCCTGGAGTTGCCTCCTGCCGCCTGCCAGGGTGCACATTAGGAGGGCATTGGACCCAGGGGCTGAGCCAGTACTCAGAACCTAGCCCTTCAGACACAGGGATGTGGGCGGCCTGAGTGTTAGCCCAAATGCCTATCTCCAGCATGATTTTTTAATAATATGCATTTTCCAGGAGCTTTTGGAAGACCCTTCCCATTCATTATCTGCTGCTGAGTATGAAATCACAGTAAACATGGATACGTTAAAGCAACGCTTATTTATTATTTCCCAGTATCTATAGGGAGGCAATCTTACCCGGACCTCCACTTCATGGTCTCTCCCAAGGCTGCACTCAAAGTGTGGGCCTCGGGTGTGATCTCATCTGTGGTCTTCACTAGAGAGGGATGTGTTTCTGTGGTCACTCAGTGGCCACTGGTAGCATTTGGTTCTTCATAGGCTGCTGAACTCAAGGCCACCAGTCTTTACTGGTTCTTGTCTGGACACAGCACTCAGTTCCAGCCGAGGGTTCCCTCCAAAATAGAGTCTTCTTTTTTTAAAAAAGTATTTATTTATTTTAAAGGCAGACGTTCAGACAAGAAGAATCAGAGGCAGAGTGATAGAGAAGCCTTCCACCTGCTAGTTCACTCCCCCAAATGGCCACAATGGCCAATACTGAGCCAGACGGAAGCAAGGAGCCAGGAGCTTCATCCACGTCTACTACGTGGGGGCAGGGGCCCAAATACTTGAGCCATCCTCTGCTGCCTTCCCAGGCACAACAGCAGGGACCTGGATTAAAAGTGGAGCGGCCTGTCCTTGAACCAGTGACCATATGGGATGCCAGCACTGCAGGCAGCAGCTTAACTCAATTTCACCACAGCACCAGCCCCCAAAGAATCATGCTTTATCAGAGTGTGTGAGTCAAGAAAACAACAGAGAGAGCCCGCTAGGAGGAAAGAGCACCAGTGTTTCATAGTCTAATCATGACAGTGGCATCCCCCAGTGCCGCCATCAAGAGCAAGAGGCAGGAATCTATGGCATTGTCATGAAGGCTGCCTATCCCCAGGAGTCCTGCTTGCCCACATAAGTGCATTTAGACCTGACAGACTACAACTATATCCATGCTTTTCAGTTGACAGGTGAGAACACTCAAGGTGATTCCTTTGCTAACCCAAGGCCAAGTCCAGAGTGAGAACCAAGGTCTCGAGTTCTGTCGTACAAGTCTTTATTCCTCACTGTAGCTGCTTTGAAAGCCCAGTACGGGTTCCCAATGCTAAGAACTGCAGCCCACAGAAAACACTCCCTCTGAGGGTCCACCAATAACATGATGTCTCCATGTCACTCATATGACACCCAATCAAGGAGCCGCTGAATGACTAACATTCTGCAGTAGCGACCTGGCTTCCCCTCACCTCCAAAAAAAGTCTCTTCCAAGAAAGAACCATGTGTCATGCACCTTTATTGCCTTAGTTACCTGTAAATCCAAGACCTTCCCTACCTACGGAGGGAACTTCGTGAACAGTTTGCTGACTGATGAAAAGTTAAAAACTGCAAGAAAGCATAAATGCTAAGAAGAAGAGAAATGGCATAACTTGCTATTGAGAGTCATATAATATCCTCAAATTGTCAAGTATAAATTTCCTTAAATAATTTGTATGGTTTAATGTGGGGTCAGTGAGTGAATAGGCACCAGGGCCCTCACTGCCCATCTAGTAAAGTTCAAAATGAGAAAATGTGGAGAGCTAAGCTAATTCCCACCTGTCAGCCGCTGGGAGCAGTTTTCCTCTGCTATGCATGAGCAAAACCTCAGCTCCTTGGCCACAGTGCAAAAGATAGGCAAGCGACAAACAGCTGGAATGCTGGGCCTGTGGAAGTCTTGGAGCACACTCAGTGTTTGGAAGAAGAAGAGTCACAATTTCCTTTTCATTTCTCTTCCAGTGCCCTAATTCCCCTGCTTTCCCTCTCCATTCAAAGAACAATGCCTGCACGTGTTTTCTGAAACATTACGAATCCCTCCACGTTATAAACTTGCCTCCAGGAAGAAAGAAGGCTTTAGGGAGATGAACTCTTTCATTTTTGAGACGTTCTGGGATAAAAGAAAATATAATTTATAACTTCCTCAAAATGCAAAGACAAAGGAAATATACTGACTGATAGATTCGGGAATGGGTAGACCAGTCACCCTAAAGTTCATATTTCCTAAATCAACACTTTCCTGGTAAGTAAGTCTGTGCCAGCACAGAAAGAAGACAGAGTCTCCCCCACCCTGGACTGGTATCATGCATCACATATTCCTAGAGGCTGGAATTCTGTTTAAAACAACATCAATGCCAGAATTTTTCCCTCTCCCATTCCAGTAAAGATTCCAGTTTGACACCGGGTTCTAGTCCCGGTCGGGGCGCCGGATTCTGTCCCGGTTGCCCCTCTTCCAGGCCAGCCCTCTGCTGTGGCCCAGGAGTGCAGTGGAGGATGGCCCAGGTGCTTGGGCCCTGCACCCCATGGGAGTCCAGGAAAAAGCACCTGGCTCCTGGCTCCTGCCATCGGATGAGCGCGGTGCGCCGGCCACAGCGCGCCGACCGCGGCAGCCATTGGAGGGTGAACCAACGGCAAAAGGAAGACCTTTCTCTCTGTCTCTCTCTCTCTCTCTCACTCTCACTGTCCACTCTGCCTGTCAAAAAAAAAAAAAAAAAAAAAAAAAAAAAAAAAAAAAAAAAAAAAAAAGATTCCAGTTTGTAGGCCAGGGCCATGGTGCAGCGGGTTAAAGCCCTGGCCTACAGCATCAGCATCCCATATGGGCACTGGTTCAAGTCCCAGCTGCTCCACTTCTGATTCAGCTCTCTGCTATGGCCTGGAAAAGCAGTGGAGGATGGCCCAAGTCCTTGGGTCCCTGCACCCACATGGGAGACTCGGAAGAAGCTCCAGGCTCCTGGCTTCAAATCAGCTCAGCTCCAGCTGTTGCAGCCATTTGGGGAGTGAACAGGCAGGTGGAAGACCTCTCTCTCACTCTCTCTCTCTCTCTCTCTCTCTCTCTCTCTCTCTTTCTCTCTCTCTGTGTGTGTCTACCTCTCTCTGTAAGTCTGTCTTTCAAATAAATAAAATAAATCTCTAAAAAGATTCCAGTTTCCCTCACCAGGATCTTACAGGTGCCTGAACCAGGACAGACTGACAAGGTGGGGGACAGAAGGCAAACTTCAGAAATTCATTTCCAGGAAGAAAAAAGTTGTATTAACATTTAAATAATTTTGATTCAACAATCATAGATAATCAAATGTTATCGTTTGAATATTTCTCCCAAAATTCATGTGTTGACAATTTGATCCCCATCATGTTGGGGGTGGGACTGTTAAGAGGTGACAAGGTAGAGACCGGCGTTGTGGCACAGTGGGTAAAGTCACAGCCTATGACACCGGCGTCCCATATTAGTGCTATTTCATGTCCTGAGTGCTCCCTGCTGATGGCCTGGGAAAATCAGCCAAAGATAGCCCAAGTACTAGGGCCCTTTCCACCCATGTGGGAAATCGGATGAAGCTCCAGCCATCTGCGGAGTAAACCATCTTTCTCTGTTTCTCCCGCTCTATCTGTAACTCTTTCAACATGAATAAATAAATCTTAAAAAAAAAAAAGAAGTGAAAGAAGTGAACAGGTCCTTAGGACATGGATTAATGCCATTGTCACAGAAGTATTTTCCCTATAAAGCAATGGTTTCAGCCTCCTCCTCACCCCAGGCCCTGGCCATGTGATATCTCCTGCCTGGGGTAACATATGAAGAAGGCCCTCACCAAATTTTGCCCGTCAATCTTTCACAGCCTCCATAACAGTAAAGAAATCACTTTCTTTCTCTTTATAAATGACCCCGGCTCAAGAATTCTGTTACAGCAGCACAAAACAGAGTAAGACATCAAGCAAAATTTAGCTCCCAGAAACTTTGCACTCAAATTGGTGCCCTAGGGAGAAATAGCTCAAAATAAGAGACATCCAGTCATTTTAGTGATCTTTGAGAACATTAGAATTTAACAGCAGTATATTACCATGCCCAATCACAACAACAAAAAGGATGGGACTACAGGACTGGGCTTCATAACAAAATCATCTCTACTACACTATCTGTAGCATGACAATTACAGAGAACTCATCAAGGAATGTTTTTTAATGAATGTAGCTATTGTGTTCAATGAGATTAATACGGTCCTTGAATTTTAGAAAAGTTGAATTAAGCAGCAGGTGATGAGAAGTGATTATCCTAACTAAGCACAAAGACAGAAAAAGAAATGCACACAACGGTCCTCCCCTTCACTGCTAAAATGCCTGCATGGGTGGCATCAAAGTCTGTCTATGGGATTTCCACATCACCTTTCAAGGAACAACAGCTGCATAATCCCTTATATAACATCAGTTAAGGGTCCCTCCCCCATTAGCCTCCTCAATGCTGCAATCAAAGAAAATAAAAATGACGATGAAATTTCCTAATGATAAGACGTTGACTCTTGGGGCCAAGGTTGTAACATAGTGGGTAAAGCCTCCTCCTGCAGCACTAGCATCCCTATGGGTGTCAGTTTGTGGCTTAGTTGCTCCACTTCCAATTCATCTCCCTGCTGATGCACTTGGGAAGAGCAGTGGAAAATGGCCCAAGTGCTTAGACCCCTGCACCCACGTGGGAGACCCAGAACAAGCTCTTGGATCCTAGCTCCTGGCTCCTAGCTTCGGCCTGGCCCAGGCTTAATCATTGCAGCCATCTGAGAAGTGAACCAGCAGATGGAAGATCTTGCTCTGTAACTCCCTCTCTCTCTCTTTCTCTGTAACTCTGCCTTTCAAATAAATAAATATATCAAAAAGAAATTGTTTCTCAAAAAGTAAGATTTTGTAGAGGTATATCAATTTTAAAGGAATCAGATAACATGGGCTTGGGAGTCAGTCCCTACCTCAAAATACAATTCCCTCTAAGACGGGCATTGGGTTGGATGCTGAAGGATGAGCCTGGCGGTCTCTGGGTGGAGACTCAAGGGCTGAGTGGCACACCTGTCCACATGCACTCTAACTCACCGAGCGAGAGGCCTCTCAGGATGCTGTGAACAGGCTCTCCTGCCACCTCCCCGGTCCCTTCTATGAAACAACCGATGCCCCTTCTGAGGACCAGCCCAGAATCCAGGCTTAAGAACAAGTGCCTTTGGGCAGGTCTTTAAGGTAAATGGAGAAGTGTGGCCATTAAATACGAATGATGTACACTTGATGCTGATGTCTGACAGTTTATGTGTTAATCTGTGTGCTAAGTAGCCCTAGAAACATCCCCTCTTTTTTTCTGAGAAGATAACTGTTGTATGTGTCAGGCACTGACCTCTGAAATGTTACCTAACATAGTCCTTGTAAACCTGTAGGGTAGGTGTTTCATTCTAATTTTCCAGGCAAAAAACCCAAGCCTTGAAGAAGGTCGAAAGATGGAAGGCTGGTGATAATTTCTTAAGTCAGTATGAGTAAGGCATGAGCTTGTTAGCACCAACACATATAAAGGGAGTCACTCCAAATATGAAGCCTTTTTTATTTTTCACAAGATCCTAAGAGAAATGATCCTTTGTAAGCAGACTGTTCCAGTTTCTGCATTCACTGAGCCATAATAGCTTTCACGGTTTAGTTCCTTAGATTTCTCTATATTTTTATGGGTTCACAGATAGCTCTAGATCTAGATAAGCCTAAATGGGCTTGAATCTTAGCTGTATTTTGGGGGTGAAACCTAGCAAATGAATTACTGGCTGGATCCCCTTAGACAAATCACTCAACTTTGGAGTTTGTAACAGGCCACTGGAAGGAGGATGGGATGGTGTCCACATGGGACAGTTTAGGTACAGTCTGATATTCTGCAAAATTACAGATAAGCCTCATGCATACAGCTGTTCTTGAGGGCAACCTCCAAGACGAGACAAACCACAGCTTCCTGTCCCCACAGGCTGCACCACTCTACAGCAGGCAGTTAGTGGCCTTTGGGACATTGTCTTGGTTTCCAGCGTTAGCCAAGGCTTTAAGAGAAGTCTCCCGAGACTCACGCTGCACATTCAGCTAACTTCCCACCAGGAGGCAGTATAGAGGCAAGCTTACTCTAGCACTGCTTGTTCCTCTCGTTTCTTTCGGCTGCTAGCACGGTGTAAATTCTGTTTATTCCCTACATACTTCAGTTCCTGCCTTTTCAATTTCAAAAACTTGTTTCAGAAATCAAGGAAACTTGTCCTTTTTATTCCACTTGTAATATTCCCTCTTCTCCTTGAAGCAAATTAGAAGGCTCTGATTGACCGTGGGAAATAAGTCGGGTGAAAAAAAAAAAAAAAAAAACAAGGCTCAACAAATAATATCTCACACTACAATCTAAGTCTGGAAGTATACAGAATAGGTTGACATGTATGTAAGTGAAGGCAGAGTTACTTCTGAAACAAAAAGTGCCAAGTCACTCAATTCCTTCAACTGCATTCATTTTGCATGTTGCCATCCCCTTTTCCTCTTTTCTGTCATTTTGCATACTTGTGCGGGCGAAGATGTTCTGAAATAAAGGCTTTGCCATTTCCTCTGTATTAACAGAAACCATAGCAACTTAATTACGATATTAGGGAACAGTGTTCGGCACAGTGGCTAAGACTCTACTTAGGATGCCCATGACTCACATCAAGTGCTGGGGTTCTGGGCGTCCCGCTGCTTCTGATCCACTTCCTGCTAATGCACACCCTGGGAGGCAGCAGGTGACTTCCCTTCCACCCTGGGGCAGTCTGGCACTGAGTCCCCAGCTCCTGGCTCAGCATGGCCCGGTGCTGCTTGTTGCGGGCATCTGAGGAATGAACCAGCAGATGGAAGGTCTCCCTGAGTCTGTCTCTCTGCCTCTTTTTGTATTTCAAATAAACAAAATTAAAAACATAAGCAATAGCATCACGTCCTCCTCTCCACTCGCATCCCCACAGAAAACCACCATGACTGCCTGATGCGCCTCCATTTCTCACATCTGTACCAAATGACAACAGCAGATCTACTTTGTAAACTAAACACAAGGAAGATCTAAATTCCAATGCAAGGCTTTGCCTCAAACCATGAAAATAAGAGCACTCACATGCATAACTGAGTGTTGGAAGAATGTCATAAAGCGTAAGATACTATTCCCTGCTGTTGGAAGTTACTTTACTGCTTATAAAACACCTTCCCATGCAATATATGATGGAATGCAATGTCCCAATGTCTCCTTCAAAAGGAATATTTGAATGAAATAAGTGTTAGTGGCTTGTACTTGTTAAGGAAAACCAATCTTCTCCTTTAGTGACTCTCATGGGAGCAGACATGCCTGGCCTTCCACTTAACAGGTGAGCCACATGCTTGGCTGGGGGGAGACGGCAGTGTCAGGTTTGTAAAATGTGGAAGCCAGTCCTCAACATGCAGTGCTATCTCTCAGGGCACCAAGAGGTAAACGATTACCTGACCTAAATGTCCCTATCATGCTGTCATGTTTGTGATGCAATTTAGCCAACTGGGCACCTTAATTGTTTTCAACAATTTTTCCTTTTGAGGTTCACCAGTGAGATTGCCCCATGCTACTGACATAGCCTGTGGCACACTGAATAGCATTACCTGCCCCCTCCCATTTGCCAGCAGTGGCAGAAACAGCCTGTGCCTGCAAAGGTCAAATAGTGGATGCGCACGCAGCAAGGGTCTACAGTCATCCAGGTGTACTCCCTTGATGGGTTTCCATAAAGCAGGGCTAGTTTCCAAGAATGAAAAGCTTTCTTGGGGTCTTAAAAATTAGAAATCTGTAAATATATAAATAGCTAACACTCAAATACTCATGAATGTATCTATTTTTACCAGCAGAATTCCACATCAACATGGCATTAAGCTTGAAGTCAAGCTAAGGATTCATGAACAATAGTTTGCATCATGAATATCATGTGGATGATAGACTATAAATTACTAGAAGATAAAAAGCCCTCATTATTTTCCCTTTGTCATTTCTTTACCCTTTCCAGTATGGAGGAAGAAAATAACACCACGAATCAGGTGCTCAAGTATAGCACGTGTACAGGCATTGTAATGCTGAGCTCTGGAAAACCCAGTCATGCTGGGTGGATGGCTAAAGCTTAACAGATGTCACAATTCATGCACGGATCTTTGATAAAGGAGTATGACTGGAGTGGTGGCTGACACTGGTAGAGATGAAGGCAGGGCCGGCGCCATGGCTCAACAGGCTAATCCTCCGCCTTGCAGTGCCAGCACACCAGGTTCTAGTCCCGGTCAGGGTGCCAGATTCTGTCCCGGTTGCCCCTCTTGCAGGCCAGCTCTCTGCTGTGGCCCGGAGTGCAGTGGAGGATGGCCAAGTGCTTGGGCCCTGCACCCCATGGGAGACCAGGAAAAGCACCTGGCTCCTGGCTTCGGATCAGCGCGGTGCACCAGCAGCAGCATGCTGGCCACGGCAGCCACTGGGGGGTGAAACAAGGGCAAAAGGAAGACCTTTCTCTCTCTCTCTCTCTCTCTCTCTCTCTCTGTCCACTCTGCCTGTCAAAAAAAAATTAAAAAAAGAGAGATGAAGGCAGCATAAAGAAGGGTGGCAGCACATCCAACAGCGGCTCTACTCTCTTCAGTATGCCGTGTCCATCACTGTTCTACACTTCTTCTAAAACTTATCTTCATTTATTTAAAAGGCAGAGATGCTGGGACAGACACAGAGAAAGAGAGAGAGAATCTCATTCACTTTCTTACTCCTCCAATGCCCAAGTCTGCTGCAGCTGGTCAGGACGAAGCCGGAAGCTGAGGACTCACTCCGGGTCTCCCACGTGCCTGGCAGGGACTCAGCGACCTGAGCCATCGACTGCTGGCTCCCTGCAATAGCAGGAACCTGGAACTCAGAGTGCCAGGATTGGAACACAGGCAGTCTGTTATGGGATGTAGGCAACACATGCAGCATCTTAACCACGACACTGAATGCCTGACCCCACCATTTCCTTTGCAAGTCACTTCAAATGATGTCCCCAACTCAACCAAATTAGGTCTATTTTCAATTGTTCATTGCTTCGGCATTCACATATTCTATTTCTATCCCACCTTTTGCACCAGCTACTCCACTTTATAATTTTTCTAAAATTACTACAGGTCTGCATATGTTGGCTTGCCTATCTCTTAGCAAACAGAAACTGTGACTAATATTTTTAATGCTACCAATTAAACCTGGCTCAGAGCTCTAGACATCATACGTGCTCCTTAGTAATTAAGTTCAAGTTCATAAATATACAAATACTCAGCACCTATTTGAAATTAATAGCAGGCTATGCAAAATGAAAAGATGAACAAGATGTAGTACCTTGTACCTTGCACTCAGGAAACATAACATTTAGTGGTCAAGAGAGACTTGTGAACCATTAACAAGAACGCAAAATCTAGCCCCAAGGGATTATCTGTGACTGAGCAGTTTTATGGTCAGAAATCTAAGGGCAAATGTTGTACTCTGCCCCCTTGTCTTATGCCCATTAGAAAATTCCTAAAGAAGCTAGAATTTCTGAGAAGTCCAGTGGCAGAGTAACATTTTAGTCTTTTCGATCCACAGCTTCTCGAGCTGTGTAGTTCTTTCAATTATTTATTTTTCCCAGGACATCTTGAACACTTTGAAGATCTCATTTTCAGGGGAATGTGGTTAGGAAAATGCTACTCTAGGCTAAAAGGATCAATAATTAACCTGGATGAAAGGGAGCAATGCGGCGTGATTCATGTTTCATAAATGTTTGTAGATTGCTCATTTAAAAGAGTTTTAAAGGGGGCATGTGGAGCCTGGGTTTCAGTCTCAGCTCTGCTGCTGATTCCAGCTTCCCTCCACTGTGCATCCTCAGAGGAGCAGGCGGTGGCTCAAGTGCTTGGACCCCTGCCACCTGTGTGGGAGACCGGGATGGAATTCTTGGTTCCTGGCTTTGGCCTGGCCCAGCTTTGGCTATTGTGGGCATCTGGGGATTGAACCAGCAGATGAAAGATATTCTCTCTCTCTCTCTCTCTCTCTCTCTCTCTCCATTTTAAATAAAAATGAATACTAGATTTTAATTATTTGAAATTTTAAAATAAAAAGGAATGTCATGCAATATGGAAAATATATGAAAATCAATATATGAAAATCCCTCAAACCAGACCAGCAAGGAATCACCCCTGCAAGGAGGAGGTAGCCTGAGTTAGGTCAGCCCTTTTTTTCTAGCTGTGGTAAAACATGTATACGTAACATAACAGTTATCATTGCGACCATTTTCAAGTGTGCCATTCTCTGGCATTAACTAGATTCATGCTGTTCTACCATCATTCTGCCACTATCCAGAAGGTTCCCTGCATCCCAGTCTGACGCTCTGTACCACTGAACTCTCTACTCCCTCCTGCACTTGGGCCCTGACAACCCGCATTCCACTTCGGTCTCCGTGAGACCATTCCAGATTCCTGCAATGAGCAAATCACACCGTCTTTGTACTCTTGTGTCTGGCTTATTTCACTTTAAGATAATGTCTTCAGGACAATCTATTTTTAAAAGAGAGAGCCAGAGGTTCTCAGAAAACAAGAATTACTTATTACAATCAGCCTCTGTGAAGCAACACAAATCTAAATACAAATCCCACTGAAGGATATAAAGGCATTAAAGCCTGCCTTGAGAGGGGATCTCACCACCATAAGCAACAGAAACAGAAATGTAAAGAGCTTAGGAAGCATCTCCCCCTGTTCTGTAAGTCCTTGGGAGCACATGCCACACCCCATCACTTTCTAGAGACTAATTAACATCATGCAAGGACCCAGGAGGCTGTGCTTACGCCTAAATACCCAGAGCATGTCAAACATCATAGGAGCCACTGAAGCCACTGTGCAACATGTACAGAGAACAGGAGCATGGGCTGGGGCTCACGCTCCCAACGTGTCCCAGATGGCTACCTCTCAAGTCATAACCAGGATAACATGGCCTGATGAGCGCTCTAATAGCCAAGGCAAAAAGAGGACCGTTCTGCTGCTGTAGGAAACTCTCAGTGGGAAAGAAAGCAGAAAAAAGGCTGCGAGAAGAGGAAGATACTAAGGTGCTTCTTCTTCCTGCCTTCTGAAATGAGAGGCTGCATACGCGTATTTGCTGAGCTACTGGAAAGAACAACCCATCAGCTCGTGTCCAGAAGAACTATAGTGATCAGCCCTCCACTGAATGTCAGACTTGTCTCACACACACTGACAAGCACGCTTAACGATGTGTCTCCACAGGTCTTTACCCCAGGGGAGAAACACCACCAGTATTGCATTCCAACTCAGTGTCTCCCTAGCACAGTGGCAAGCTCCCTCGTGGCTGCAGTGATGACCTGAGCAACTTGGGGTATTACAGACCCAAATAATTACACATCCATAGGCTCAGCTAATAAGCAAAACACAGCCCCAAATAAAGTCAACATCTTACCTTAAGTTCTTTCACCAAGCACTTTCTACACTCATATCTTCAAAACCTCTAATTTCTTTCTAATTTTAAACCATCAAGCCAATTATCTAATATGTATGCATTTATTTTAAAACAATTCAAATAAACATTTGCAAATGGCCTATCTAATCCTTAATTTCTTTCACTTTTTCTTAACTGGTAAATTTCTGTCATGATTCTATTTTGACTGGTTGCCTGAAAATAAAACCAGGATATAGGAAAGGCCTTGAAAAAGTTCACAGAAAACACACTGAAAAACTGGACACAGATTCCAAAATTTTTTACACCAAAACCTCTTTGAAGTGCCCTCTTCTGACAGCACTCTCTCTCCAGATTTGATTCAGTGATAATCCAAATCCAATCCAAATCCAATCCAAAGCTTCACACATTAAAAAAAAATGAAATTCCATTTGATTTTATAGCCAACCAATCAAAATTAAAGTCTCTATGTCCTTATCTCTGATTTACCTTCCAAGGGGGATTTAGCAGTCTGGAGAAACATCCACACACTTAGATTGCATCTGATGATAAGAGTCTTCCTGCAGTCCCAAGTGACAAAGACATATAATCCTTGGATATTCATTCTAAAAGGGAGAAAAAGGACAATGGAAAGGAATCGAGACTGAGCTGGAGGTGAGAGCCGTGCTGCTGCTACCTGGGGAGGGTGCGCCCCAGCAGTGCCCTCCCTCACTCCTGTGCCTGCTGATGCATGGTCCCTGCAAACGGGCTCCCTCCCATTCCACTTCTGTGCTGTGTGCCCCTGTGATCGGCCACGTTTGCTGAAGCTGAACTGTCATGATGATGGATCACAACCAGACACTCCATTCGGGACCAGATGCCTGTGATCTGTCATCATGTGCAAATTTCCTTCTCACTGGATCTTGGAGAGACGAAAAGGAAGATGAAAGTGTACACTGTTTTATACCTTGTTTTACCTAAATGAACACAGAGCCGTATCAGAATCAGGGTCAGGTACTGGGGGACTCAACGTAGCCTCAGTTGTGGCAGTGAGACAATCAAGGCTCCCCCAAGCTACACAATGGCACCTGAAAAACATCTGTGACCATCTGACTTAAATTGCTTCCTATTTGTCCACGTCATGCTTGAACCCTCAATCTGCTCATCTGCTGAAACTCATGCATATCCTAACCCAAAGATGATTCCTTGGATTCACTGCAGACAAAACCATTGCAGTTTCTAGCAGAAGCCCAAGCAAAGCTATTTTCTCCTTTATCTCCAGTGAATATCAAACTGTATTTCACTGCATAAAAGGTGGAAAGACTATATCAGTTTTATTAAAGCTATAAATTGTAAAGCTTTTTAAAATCTGCCATATCCTATGCTCCTAGAATCCTCTAAGAGCAAATTCACTTTTTTTTCTCCTTCTTTCTCTGCCTAGTCTTCCGACCAGTCAGACCAATAGGACATTCCACATGGAGCACGTGTGGGAATGGCCCTAGGATTCCAGGCACCTGTTCCTTCTATCTGTGTGCATACTTGGCACAACGCTGTAGCTCACAAAGAAAAATTGCATGTAGAACAACGGGCCGGGCACGGTTGTTGGAGATACCGGTCTTGCAGACATGCAATAGATACACTCAATTACTTGGGTTTATCAACCTGGGAACTAAAAATATATACCTTTTGCTCTTTCTCCTTGTTAGGGCCTCCTTTTCCACCCTTTCCATAAGATGGTTTCCGTCCCCCATGGCTTCTCCCCTCCTCCACTCCTCACTGGCTTTTGCAAGAGCTACTCCAGACACTGCCGTCCTCTGCATGAAGAATGTATCTTCAGTTGTCCTGGGTTTCCAATTGTTACTCTAATATTATTTTCCAGTAACATGATAATATTATCTTCTTTTTTTATGCCTGTGGAAATCCTTCAACTCTTTTAAGGACCAATTCAAATACACAGGTTTCAGTCTCCACAATTGGTCCTAATCACTTTGCCTCCTTTGTCCACAGCTCTTTGTACTTCTTTTCTCTGTCTACCTTCCTGTCTGCACCAATGTTCATAATCACCCTGAACGCCAGGCTCCCATCCCTGTCTTTCTATACTAAGCACACGGAATAAAGTGCTAAAGAAGCTCACATTAGAACAAAAGAAACAGGATGAGTTGCAAGGTGAGGCCTGGAGTTTCTGTGTGGATGACAGAGCTAAAAATAAATTATGGAGGTGAAGAAGTTTGACAAATGCTCTGAAATAAGCCAAACACCCACGACTGTAGCACAATAATGCTCCAAGGCTTCTCCGCTCGGACAGCATCCACAGCGTTCACATTTCTTTACTTCAATTAGTCAACCAACATCCTTTAGCAAGCCGAAGCCATTTTGCAAAGTCTGAACAGTATTTTCTTTATTCTTTCGCTTTAGAAAATCATATTTCTAAAACCAAAATAAAACCCGAACACTTGGATTTTCCAGCATTACTAAGGAAACAGAAAAAAATCAAAAGACTGAGCCATTTAAGATGGTGAGATTGGTGCTCATGGAAAGGTTCCTTCTTCCCCAGGTATGAATGACAGTCCCAGGGATAAAAACCATATGGGTTGTGTTTTATTATTCTGTTTCCACAGAAGTAATGCACCCGCACAAGAAGCTATGCTTTATTTCTTTGTTTGTTTGAAAAGTAGAACAGAGAGGGAGGGAGAGACAGAGAAAGAGGACAGAGATTTTCCATCCACTGCTTCACTCCCCCAGATGCTTACAACCACTAGAGCAGGGCCAGCTTGAATCCAAGAGCCAGGAACTGAATCTGGGTCTCCCACATGGGTAGCAGGGCCCAAGTACACGAACCATTATCTGCTACCTCCCAGGGGCATTAGCAGGAAACTGCATGGGCAGTGGAGGTGGGAATTCAAACTCAGGCACTCTGGTATGGAACACGGGCATCCTAAGCAAGGAACTAACGGCAGATATGGCCTGTTTGGTCATTGCAAATCTCAAATGGAGTTCCTGGCTCCTGGTTTCTGCCTGGCTCAGCCCTGACTGTTGTGGGCATTTGGAGAGTAAACCAGCAGATGGAAGATCTCTCTCTCTCTCTCTGTCTTTTGAATAAATATTCAAAAAATGAACAAGAAAAAAATAGAGCTTAAACTGAGTCTACCTGGTAAACAGTAAATATTTGCCAAGTGAATGATTAAATGAGGGCAGATCTTGAACCCTAAAAATCGGGTTATACTTTGGGTTCCATTGAAAAGCTCTTAACCCAGACACTCACAGGAACAGACTTCCATTAGGAAGGCCATCCAGCAGCAGTACAAGGAATCTAAATGGAATGGTGGAAGGTTGGGAGACCACTGCCATGTCTAGAACAGAACAGGGCAATGGCAGTTGGGTTGGAGAAATGCGGACGTATCTAACCAAGCTTTGTAAGGAAAAATGGGTGAAATGGTGACTGATGTTGGGTGTGGGTGGCAAATTAGGAAAGAGGTACAGCAGCTGCCAGTTTGGAGCTGGAGCTATGCAGTGAGTGGCGGAAATGTTGATTAAATGCAGTAACAGCAGAAGCGGGGTGGGGATCACAATAACAGCAGAAGAGGATGGTGGCTAGGGATTTTTATACACGTTGAACTTACGAGAACTTTGATCCCAACAGACATGTCTAGTAGAACTGATTGCCCTGTCAGGAGCTCAGGAGAGAGAAATTAAGCCTCAGGTCAATGATGGTAAACTGGCAACCCCCGGCCAAGCCCTGCCTGCAGGCTCGTTGAGCCAGCACAGCACTCTCAACACTTTTGCAGTAGCTGAAAGCTTTTGAAAGTAAGAAGACTTCACATAAAAATTCAGATTTTCAGCTTCTTTTTAAAAAGTTAAAGATCAGATCCAGCGCTATGGCATAGCAGGTGAAGCCGCCACCTGCAGTGCAGGCATCCCATATGGATGCCGGTTTGAGTCCTGGCTGCTCCTTTTCCAATCCAGCTTTCTACTATGGCCTGGCAAAGCAGAGGAAGATGGCCCAAGCACCTGGGCTCCTGCACCCACATGGGGTATCTGGAGGAAGCTCCTGCCTCCTGCCTTCAGATGGGCCCAGCTCCGGTCATTGCGGTCATTTGGGGAGTGAACCAGCAGTGGAAGACCTCTCTTGTGCTCACTCACTCTCTATCTCCATCTCTCTCCGCCTCTTCTCTGTTACTCTTCTTTTAAAATAAATAGAGGCCAGTGCTATGGCAGGTGAGTAAAGCCGCCACCTGCAATGATGCCAGCATCCCATATGGGCGCTGGTTCAAGTCCCAGCTGCTCCTCTTCCGATCTAGCTCTCTGCCATGGCCTGGGAAAGCAGTGGAAGATGGTCCAAGTCCTTGGGCCCCTGCACCCGTGTGGGAGACCCGGAAGAAGCTCCTGGCTCCTGGCTTTGGATCCACATGGCTCCAGCTGTTGCGGCCAACTGGGGAGTGAACCATCGGATGGAAGACTGACCTCTCTCTCTCTCTCTCTCTCTCTCTCTCTCTCTGCCTCTCCTTCTCGCTCTGTGTAACGCAAATAAATAAATAAATCTTTACAAATAATAAATAAATCTTTTTAAAAAGTTAAAGATCTCCTAAACTGACATTCCCTCCAGGTAGCAAAGGAGCAGCTGAGAGGACATGCGGCTTCCCTCGGAAGTGGGAATGTTCTTTCCAGATCTCCACAGAGGTCTCTCATTCCAGATGGTCTTCCCCATGCCCAGGGGTCCAGGGACAGTTGTCATGCTATCTGTGTGCTTGATCCTGGGCAGAGCTAAAAGAGCAGCTCAAACTTTCTTACGCTACTATCTCCATTGAAAGTGGGGAAATTTCAGGCCAGCGCCGTGGCTCACTAGGCTAATCCTCCACCTTGCGGCACCGGCACACTGGGTTCTAGTCCCAGTCGGGGGGCTGGATTCTGTCCTGGTTGCCCCTCTTCCAGGCCAGCTCTCTGCTGTGGCCAGGGAGTGCAGTGGAGGATGGCCCAAGTGCTTAGGCCCTGCACCCGCATGGGAGACCAGGAGAAGTACCTGGCTCCTGCCTTCGGATCAACGCGGTGCGCGGGCCACAGTGCGCTGGCCACGGTGGCCATTGGAGGGTGAACAATGGCAAAGGAAGACCTTTCTCTCTGTCTCTCTCTCTCACTGTCCACTCTGCCTGTCAAAAAAAAAAAAAAAAAGTGGGGAAATTTCAGCTGCTAAGAGGATTGAATGCTTTGAGGAAAAAAATTCCTACGCTTATCCCACATCATCACGTGTTACCTGCTTAGCTCCTTAAGGCATTTGACATGGCGACCTCTGACACAGTTTCAAAACAGAATCTGAGTTACTCACATGAGACTCAGCTTTGAGATTCTTTGCTCTGAAAATCAGCCACAGATGGTTCCCTCAGAAGGCCACTGCGGCCTGAAGATTATGCTTCAGCCTCCATCCATCGTTTGCTTCCAACCCACAGGGAACTACTTTCACATTCTTAAGTTGGCAGTAAGTAACGTGTCATAAAATTCAATGCCTTGATGTTCTTTTCCGATGATATCAGTAACGAACCTTAAGTAGGAAAGTACTAACAGCAGGCTGATATTGGGTCATGCCTACTACTTGTGAACCTATTAGAAATGTCACTTCTGGGTGGGGCAGAGACCACGTCACAGAAGTCTGAAACCTCCTTAGATTGAAGCTCAACTTACATGAAGGTGAAGCACAGAAGAGCTCTATTTAACAAAATCAAACAAGAACTCGCTGTGCTTGGGTTCAGGTTGGAAATCTCCCAGGAATTTGCTGTCAGTGTTTGGATTTGCTGATTAACCTTTAAAAGCCTTTGCATGAAGTGAGGGTGAAGTCCCCTTAGAACTCTGGGAGTTCATATGTCAAGCACTTTATACACCAAGTAGCATGTTTATGCATGTTAGCTGCAGTTATTTCCTTGAGATTCCAACAACAAACAGTTCATGCCGAAGACGCCCCAGGCTCAGGCCAGCTTTCATCAGCGTCCTCCTCGCTTATTCGCTCTGCACTGATGGGTGGGCTCAGTGGGAAAACGGAAGCTTTGCACAGGACTTGATGAGAAAACGCTGCAGAGAAAAGTGCTTTAACATGGCTCTGACCTTTCAGAGCGTCACCTTTTGGCTTTCTGAGGTGCTGACTTTACATCTCAAGTTTTCCCATTTTCTTTCCTGAGAAGCCTGCTCTTCAGAGGCTAAGTCTCTGCATCTAACTTTGCAAATGAAGTTTATGCTGCCACGCGGTCACAGGAGTTGCAAGGGCGCCCCCTTGCGGGGCTGTTCTGCCAGTTCATCTCACAGGTGAACCATGCGATCTGTGCCCACAGGACATTCTCAGCGCTAATTTCAGGTGGATCAATTCTGCTGCTCTTTGATATATGTAAAAAAGCTCTCTTGGCTGGTCCGAGTGCAGTGATGTTTACAAAAAAGCTCTCAAATGTGGGACTCACTGACCACAGTCCTCTCAGCCAGCAATGTATATGTCATTGCCTTTTGCAGTATTCCTGCAGTTTTCTTTGTAGCCTTGACCATAGCAGAAATTTGTTGCCAGGTAACAGAATTTTTTTTAAATTATATTTCTATTTGAGTTTCTTTTGAATTTAATAAATATAACATATATACATATATATATATATATGAACATCCCATCTCTATTTTTTAAAGAAAATTACAGGAACTCAATACTTCTTCACTAAATGCAAAACAATACACTACATAAAGTTTTAAAAACAGATCCATCATATTGATCAAATACTAACTTTCCACTTCATTTGAGAGAAAAATGAAGTTCAAGGAACTTAGTAAGTGATCAAGCTAGACTACATTAACCCTTTGATACCTGTTACTATTTAAGCATTACACAGTAAATACATAAATGCATTTTTGAAAGCATGAAATTCATTTTTTCAGACACCTGCAAAAATGCTCAGGATCACTAGACATCAGGGAAATGCAAAGATAAATCACAATGAGGTTTCACCTCACCCCAGCTAGAATGGCTCAGATAAAGAAATCAAAAAAACAATAAATGCTGGTGAGGATGTTGGGGGAAAAGGTACCCAAATCCACTGTTGATGGAAATGTAAACTAGTACAGCCCCTGTGGAAGACAGTATGGGGATTCCTCGGGAATCTAAAAGTAGATCTACCACATGACCCAGCCATCCCACTCCTAGGAATTTACCCAAAGGAAATGAAATCAGCATATGAGTTATCTGTACCCCTATGTTTGTTGTAGCTCAATTCACAATAGCTAAAATATGGAATCTACCCAGATGTCCATCAACCCATGCCTGGATTAAGAAAATGTAGTATATACACACTGTGGAATACTACTCAGCCATAAAAAAATGAAATCCTTTCTTTTGCAACAAAATGGATGCAACTGAAAACCATTATACTTGGTGAAATATGCCAGTCCTAAAGGGACAAATACCATATGTTTTCCCGATCTGTAGTAACTAATAGAGTACCAAAAATGTAATTTTTGGAGTGAAATTGACATTTTGAGAGTTGATTATTGCTTACAGCCACTGGCCCTAGTGTTGAGGAACAGAGTTTCTCTCTTCTTACTTTGTGTGGAATTCTTTACGTAGTAGAAAGTTAATCTTGTGATTTTAAATAAACTGTGTGTATGTCATTGTATAAATTAAAAGAAAGAATAAGAAAGAAAGGAGGAGGCGAGGTGGAAGCATGTGCAGGGGGGAAGGTATGGTGGGAAGCACCACTATGCTTCTAAATCCATGTTTATGAAATACATGAAACTTGTTCACCTTATAGTATTCTAAAAAATAAAAAGAAAGAACACTTCATTCAGATGTAAAATATGAACAGAAGGTCCCAAGGTAAAGTAGAAGGAATATGGGATGTTCCATTTTCAATCATAATCCCAGTTCCATTCTATAAGTACACCTAACAGACCCAAATGTGAGCCTTCTTAACATGAACAAAGTGTTTCTATCTTACATAATAAATTCAGTGATGGGTAGTGCAGAGCTGTCAGTGCGGTTCTGTGGTCTTTTAAGAACCAGGGTCCCATCTTCTCTTCCAGCATCCAAGCTTATGACTCCAAATCTAAGTTAGCATCTAGGAATTCTGAAACTCCAGCCATCGCATTCCCTCTGCACTTACAAGGGGAGGAAAAAGGCAAAAACAAAGGAATTTCACAACTGAGCCAACCCTCTTAGGTTTCTTCTCATAAGCCCCAAACATACACCAGGCTCATCTTACTGGCCAAAACATAGATGAAGGGCACGTATAGATGCAGACGTGATAAAAAATGCCTGTTATTCTGTAGTGCAGCATTTGAAATTAAAGATTGGGCTCTGTTAGGAAGAAGAGGAGCAAAATATGAATGGGCTGCAGCTTCTCCCCAGCTCCAAATCCCAAGGTCTACACAAACTAGTAAAAGTGGTCTCCAAAGAGTTCATGGAAACTGCACATTATAATAAATTCTGTTTTCCATGAAGTTTCTGAATTATCCTTATATCATCCTAGGTAAAAACAAAAAATAGGTCATTAATAAAGGAGAATCAATGAAGGATAGTAAATCAGTGAAAGGAACAGAAGTGGTTTGCAATAATCAAGTGAATATTACAAGAACACCTAGAATACATGTATAGTTGTTTCTCTTCCAAATACTAAGAGCAGCATTAGGCAACAGGAGCAGCATATTTGCCTTAAAAATAATGTCCCTTTAAACATCGGCATTCATCAGTGAATGAGAGCACTTTCACTAGCCCTGTGAGTACCTTATTAGAAATCTGTTCATGTAAAATTCAACCACTGGTGATACCCTCAAAACATATCAGTTTTAGGTTGCTATAGCTGCTTTGGTTTAAAAAATCACTTTCACATAAATTTTTCACTGATTTTTCAGGAATGACACCTAATCATAAAGTTTACACATTCCTAAATGCATGTGGCTAGCACCTGAGAAATCCCTGCAAACTGTCCAAAAGCTTCATGAAGACCCAACGGCTAACCCTTTGCTGAGGACAAATAATACCTGCTCCACCGAATCTGAAAACACACGTGTGCTAAACCTGCAAGCATTTAAGTCACTGATGAGGACAGGAGCGCCTGCAAGTTTCCAGGATAGGACTTCTCACCCAGATCTTGTAGGGCAAGAGTGTGGACGGTGAATTCCCTTGTGCACTTGTCACGGTAAGTATTTCTCCTTGATTTCTGCAGGAGAGCGAGAACGTACATAGTGCCCATGGTTGGAATTTTTTTTCTCAGGACCTTTAGACACTTCAAAATGTTCATGAAAATGATATTAAAAGATAAGCTTGTTTTAGTACAAAAAAATAGAATCCATGCGTACAAAGGGGCTTCAAGAAGTTCATGTGAACATGTATTACAAAAAAAACTTCATGGACATCAAATTTGTTTTTGCACCAAAATAAACTTAATTTTTAATTCCACTTTTCTGTGAACTTTTTGAAATACCACTTATCATCCCATTTTCTTCTGGGTTCTAAAGCTTTTACCAATAAACCTGTTGTTAGTCCAACAGGGATCCCCCCTTAGAAGTGACTTGACACTGTTCTTTTGCTGTGTTTATTTTTTCTAAGAATATGAAATTCCACACAATAATGCTTCAGTAAAATGGACCATAAAATGAAATCCCTTCATAATGTCTCACTTTTTTAGATCTCTTAACATGTACTTTTGACATTTTTCTACAGTATCTTTGGAGAGGATTCTTTTTTGGTGTGGGGGGCAGGATGTCCAATCTATTAAGGTTCTTTGAACTTCCTGCACCTGGATGTTCATAAAAATCCCAAGACTTGGAGTTTTCTCTTATTATTTCATTAAATACGTTTTCTATGACTTCCCATCTCTTCTCCTATTAGAACACCCATAATGCAAATATTTGCTCACTTAATGATGTTCAATAACTCACAAAGGTCTTCTTTTTTAATTTTTCTTTTTAAATCTGGCTGTAGTTTTTCAAAATACTCATATTCAAGCTCAGAAATTCTTTCTTCTTCTGATAAATTGTGCTGCTGGGACTCTCAAATGTAGTTATTTCACTTCACTTACTGAGCTCTTTAGTTCCACGACTTGCAATTGATTCTTGTTTTATGATGTCTATCTCTACAGAATTTCTCACTCATGTCATGAACTCTTCCTAATTTCACTTAATTATTTGTGTCCCCTTCTTATTTCATTTATTTGCTTGTCAATTTCTTTTTCTTTGGAGTCTATTGCTAAAGAATCATTGTGTTCTTTTGTAGGCATCATGCTACCTAATCTTTTCATGTTTCCTCTGTTCCTATGTTGATATTCATGTACCATATAAGTCAGCTGCCTTTATCAATTTCATCTTTCATAGCAAATGCCTCGGGTGTCTGTGGTAAGAGTAGGGATTGCCAGGGGCCTTCTGCTTACCCTTTCTCCACCAAATGAAGTCCCTCTTGATTCAGGGTTGATCTTGAGACACAGAATGACAGATGATGTGTGCTTACTCCTTTTTTATCAGGCTGCTGAATATCTCCATGCTCTTTGTCTCTGTCAAATCTCCACTGGACTCTGATGCTCTCCAGTGAGACAGCTGCTACTCTTCCTAGTCTTGGTCTCTTATTGTGGAAGCAAGCACATCAGGCACCTCTGTCAGCCACCCTGATGATAATCTAGACTCTTCGTCCTCAACAACACAATCTTGACATGGGAGTGAATCCATCATGTTCACAGTCCTTGGGATTCCTCAGCATGTGTCCACCAGTGGGGTGGGAAATTTGGGGGAGCTGTCTTAGAATTCTTTGTTACAGCCACCATTCTGAACTTTCTGGGGCAGGGAGTGGCAGGCAGAGAATGGTGACTATCTCTTGGGATTATAACACAATCACAAATTGCTTAAGGCTTATTTGCCTAGGTAAACCACTAATAAAATGTCGAATGCCCATGTTAAGCAAGTATCCATCCCTATTTCATTGATTTCTCCGAGCTAAATGAAGTCTTAAATTCCCTAGAAGGATGGAAAGAGATTGGCTCGAGATTTGTTGTCACCTAGGGCTGTGGGCTAATAAAGCAGGAGATTGAGTTGTTTGTCACATACTTCCAAGGGAACCTCAAAGAAAGTTAACAGCTGATTACTGGATAGACATCATCCCTCAAAGTCCTCTAATGACACTGTTAATGAATAAATTAAAAAATAAGCCCACAAAGTAGGTGAAAGAAATACTTTTGTTTTAGGTTCCTTCAGGCTGCTCTGAGATTAAGCTTGTACTCCCTGAAGCCCTTCCCCCCATAATCCTCAGAGTCAAATCTTTTGTAATATTTATTCACTACTACTATTCTAAACACATACATGTATAAACTTGATAAATTTTATAGAATTTGTAGAATCCTCTTTAAAAAGCTATCCCTTAGATTTCAAAGGATAAAATTAACATTAAATATCATGGTAAAATATCGATTCAATTAAAATACAATTTTCAAGGATCAGAACATCACAAAGTTAAGGCTTTCTGTAATTGGATATAACTGTTATTTTTTTAATTCTTTTTTTATTTATTTATTTGACATCTAGAGTTAGTGAGAGAAAGAGACAGAGAGAAAGGTCTACCTTCCGTTGGTTCACTCCCCTAATGGCAGCTACAGTCAGGACATTGCACCAATCCAAAGCCAGGAGCCAGGTGCTTCTCCTGGTCTCCCATGGGGTGCAGGGCCCAAGCACTTGGGCCATCCTCCACTGCACTCCCGGGCCACAGCAGAGAGCTGGACTGGAAGAGGAGCAACCTGGACTAGAACCCAGTGCCCATATGGGATGCTGGTGCCGCAGGCGGAGGATTAACCAAGTGAGCCACAGCACCGGCCCCGGATATAACTGTTATTGAACTGGCTTATTAGATGTTGCCTCTTTAATCTGCTGTAGTTTTTCATGAGAAACAGCCTCAACATTACATGATAACTAACATGTTCAGACTTTTCAATGTTTGAAATGAGTGCTTCCTTTTTCAATAGCATTTTTTCTGTTAAAATGGCTCATTTTTATCATTTGCATTGGTTGCAATAAACAGCTTATTTCAACAATTTGTAGGGGCCGGCACTGTGGCAGATCCCTGCGCCCACGTGGGAGAACTAGAAAAAGTTCCTGGCTCCTGGCTTTGGATCGGCACAGCTCCAGCTGTTGCGGCCAACTGGGGAGTGAACTATCAGATAGAAAACCTCTCTCTCCCTCTCTGCCTCTCCTCTCTCTGTGTAACTTGACTTTCAAATAAATAAATAAATATTTAAAAGAAAAAAAATTTGTAAACCAAAATTTTTAATTAACATTGTTTAAATTAGTTCAAAATTACATAGAGGAACTATATGTAGAAAGCAATGATGAAAATATTTTAGCCTTATTATTAATAAAATCCAAAAATACTCAAGAAGGTGGCACTATTTTTATGTATATTTAATAATATAATATAATATAATATAATAAATTATTATATAATATAAAATATAACATATTAATATATTATATTTTATATTAACATATTATATTTTATATTATATATTATGTAATATATTACATTATATATTATATTATATTTTACATTATATTATATATATTATTATATACAATACATTATATAATAAATAATATATAATGAGAATATATAATACATGCATGATATAATATATTAATACAATATTGTAATATATAATATTATATATTATATATTATATATTATATATTATTAATATATATTCTATATATAATACATACATATGTGATTATCACACATTATTTGGGAATAAAGGCTATGGGGAAAAAATCAAAGAATGGAGAGAAATATGGATGTGGGGGTCCCTTTTAAAATATGGTGATCTGGAAAGGTGTTAGTGAGAAAGTCCCACCTAAGCAGTGACTGAAGCAATGGAGGGAGCTAACTGTTTGGATGTCTAATGGAAGAGGGTGTAAGTGCAAATGTCCTGAGCCAGGACTGTGCTTTGGTGTGCTGTGACTGCCCTGGAGGGATAACGACAGGCATTAGAGAGAAAGTCAGGGGGCCAGCACTGTGGTGCAGCAAGTAAAGCCAGCATCCCATGTGGGCGCCCGTTCCTGTCCTGGCTGCTTCACTTCCAATCCAGCTCCCTGCTAGCGGCTTGGGAAAGGCAACAGAGGATGGCCCTGGTGTTTGGACCCCTGCCAGCCCAGCCCTGGCCTTTGCGGTCATCTGGGGAATGAACCAGGAAATGGAAGTTCTCTGTCTCTCAGTCTCTAGCTCTCTGAAACTCTTTCAGATAAATAAACAAATCCTTTTTTTAAAAATTTAAGAAAGAAAGAAAGTCAAGAGGCACCTGTAAGAACTTAGCATCCCTGTGAGGACTTCAGGATAAGACAAGAACATTCTGCAGTAATTGAAGCTGCAATCTGGAGAATCTGTTGAAAGTCACTAAAAAGACAGCAATTTGACTCCCAGAAATTCTTCCTCCAACACAGGAAAACGCTTCTCTCCAGTGACAGTAAAGACCAGAGGCGACTTTCTGGAAAGTCTGAACCATGGAGACCTCGAGCGCCAGTGCCACAGCGAGGAGCCATGTTGAAATGGGCACACAACATGCACCTACCGTCTGTCTTCACCACTTACTCACCTCCTCTCTGAATGGGGACTGCCCAGGGGGAGCTCAGAGGGTTTCTGTTTCCAGCAGTTATTGAGCCAAAGAAAAAAGAGTTCTCAGCTGATATTCTGCAACCTTTGGGGAATACTACTTAGAAGCTAAGGTTTTACATTCTGCTTTATACCTTACAGTTTATTTTTTGAATGTTTCATTTCTTTGTGATGACAGCACCATCTAGTGGCTAGTGTTGACTTAATTTTTAAAATATTGTTTTATATTTTTAAATATATATAACATGAATTTAGTAATATGTTTGTATTAAAAGCAAGCAATCACAAGATATTAAAAATATTTTAAAATGGAATTCAAAAGGACAAGACTTCATAACTATGACTAAGCATTGGTGTCTTAAAATAATTCCAAAATACGTTAAATAGAAAATCAAAATATAGAAATACATTGTGAAAATCTATTTGTGCCAAAAATAAGACAGATCATCTTACAGATTTGCTTATATATGCACAGCATATGTCTGGAAGTACACACACAAACACACACACTCCACATCCAGTGACACTCGTCTTTAGTGAGAATAAACAGATGGCTGAAAAATAGGAAGGAGTACTCTTCGAGGCTTTCGAATGTTGAACCTTTTTAACATAACATGTAAATTAAAACAAATTCATATGAAGTAAAATTTGCTCATGCTTCCTTCAGATCCTGATGTTATATGCTCTTCCCTACCTTTTTTTTAAGTTCTATTTATTTAATTTGAAAGTCAGAATTACAGGAAGAGAAAGAAAGACAGAGAGAGATCTTCCATCTGCTGCTTCACTCCCAACATGGCCACAATGGCCAAGGCCAGGAGCCAGGAGATTCCTCCGGACCTCCCACATGGGTGGCAGGGGCCCAAACACTTGAGCCATCTTCTACTGCTTTTCCCAGGCCATTAGCGGGGAGCTGGATTGGAAGCAGAGCAGCTGGGATCCAGCAGCTTTACCTGCTACACCACAACCCCAGACCCTCTCCCCTGCTTTATAGGTCTTATTAGCACCTGATCTTAGCATGGGATTTTCCTGAAAATAAAACTCAGATGGACACAGAACCAAATTATCTCTTTAGAGTCCAGGTCTTGGGAATGGTCTTAAAGTAAACACCATTTTCAAAAAAACAAACTATAGGGAACCAGCACTGTAGCATGCAGGCTAAGCTTCCGCCTGTGACACTGACATCCCATCGTATCCCAGCTGCTCCTCTTCCCATCCAGCTCTCTGCTATGGCCTGAGAAAGCAGTAGAAGATGGCCCAAGTGCTTGGGCCCCTGCACCTTCATAGGAGACCGGGAAGAAACTCCTGGCTCCTGGCCTTGGATTGGCCCAGCTCTGGCAGTTGTAGCCATTTGGGGAGTGAGCCAGCAGATGGACGATCTTATCTTTCTCTCTGCCTCTCCTTCTCTTTATCTGCAACTCTATCTTTCAAATAAATAAAATCTTAAAAAAAAAAAAAAAACTATAGAAAGGTCTCTACTCTGCAAAAAAGAAATTGCAGCCTATCCTACATCTTCATCACAGGTTAAAGAGGCCTGAGAATCCCAGATTCCCTAATTGAGATATCTTATCCCAAGAGAGGGTTCCCTATTAAAAGGAACAGGTAGGCCAGCACTGTGGCTCACTTGGCTAATCCTCCACCTGTGGCGCTGGCACTCTGGGTTCTAGTCCTGGTTGGGGCGCCGGATTCTGTCCCGGTTGCCCCTCTTGCAGGCCAGCTCTCTGCTGTGGCCCGGGAGTGCAGTGGAGAATGGCCCAACTGCTTGGGCCCTGCACCCCATAGGAGACCAGGAAGAAGCACCTGGCTCCTGGCTTCGGATCGGTGCAGTGCTGGCTGTAGTGGCCATTTGTGGAATGAACCAACAGAAGGAAGACCTTTCTCTCTGTCTCTCTCTTCTCTCACTGTCCACTCTGCCTATCCAAAAAAAAAAAAAAAAAATAGGAACAGGTAAAAACCCCAAGAATACAAAGCTGTGATAGCTAAAACCACAGTGCAACATGAATAATAACTAGTGCTGGACCAACCCGATTTTCTAAAGGTAATCTGGGATACTTAACAAAGCAGCGTAACTGGATGCCAACAAGTCCTTGATAGTGTGTCCTCAAAAGGATGTGTAATTTTTTCAAAAGATCTGTTTATTTATTTATCTGAAAGGCAGAGCAGGAAAGATGGTGGAGGGGAAGAGAAAGAGGAAGAAGAGAAAGAGAGAGAGAGAAAGAGAATCTTGTATTCACTGGGTCATTCTCCAAATTACTGCCACAGACAGGTCTGGCCAGGTCCAAGCCAGGAGCCTGGAACTATACACTTGGACCATCCTTAGCTGCCTCCCCAAGTACAGTAGCAGGATTCTGGATTAGAGGAGAGGTACCCAGGACTCAAAATGGTGCTCCAATACGGAATGATGGTGTTATAAGCAGTGGCCTAATTCACTCGGCCACAATGCTAGCCCCATGATGTGTGATTAAATCAAGTCAAAGTGGATGATAATGTCCATAAGAAGGTTAATAGCTGGCTTGAGAGGTTCGAAGATGGCAGAAGAGTGACAGGGCAGTCTGATTTAGACTGGGAAAAATTAATATAAAACTAAGTGGAGGAAGTATGCTCTCAGGGTAAAGCTGCAGGGGAAACTGAAGTGGGGTCCTGAGAAAGAAGTATAAAGGGCCCGGACCTGTGTGGAAGCCACAGACACACAGCAAGGAGCAGCAAGACAACGGGAGTCCCAGCAGCTCATATCCAGGGAAGAAGGCGGCCATCCTGGCACACCAGGTGAGATCAGACTCCACGGGCCTGCGCTGATGCTGATACAGCTAGAGGAAGAGAGGAAGAGCTTAGTGAACTGCGCCTTTCTGAGTCCAGCCAGGATCCCTCAAGACAGTGGAGTGACTGTTCACTTGGGGGTGGGGGGCGGGGACTGTGAGTCTCTCTCTCCCCTCCTCCCTCCTACAGGGAGCGGTGGCACCATTTTTGGACTTAGGCACGTAGCGGTCTGCTCACCTTGTGTGAGTACACCCAATAATTTTTGGATTCTCCCTCCACCAAGTTGGTGGGAACACCCACAGCAGGGAAAGAACTGACGGAGACAGTCTCCACTGTGCCAGCTGCACCCACTCAACAATGGGAGGGGAGGAGGAACCATCCCTATGGAAGGGAAGTTCCGCCTACAGGACTCTCCTAGGTGCACAACACAACTGTGAAGTGAGCAGGGCTGCAGCTGATGGGTATTGTGCATGCCTGTGATCCAGAGATCTTACCAGAGAGAAAAACCCACATATCCCACTGGCATCCAACTTCATTGGGAGGACAGGACTCAATCCAGAGGGCTGGAACACATGCTTAGCCCACCTGTGGTCAGGATGGGCTAGGGGAGTGGAGTGGCCCCACTTGCACTCCTTGTCCCTGAGAGCACTGGACGCTGAGACTGGGAAAACACTGTGACTGCGTGAGAGGAGCAGGGTGTGGCTGGATTCTGGGCAATCAGAGTGCTGCTGCACTCTCAGAGTTCCCTGGTTGCCTAGAGCATAAGGAACAGTGCTCATAGGAAGGGCTGCGCAGATCACATGGGTGGTTCATACAGCAGTGCAGATGAGTACTGAACACACTGGGCTAACACCTGGGCACTCCTCAGCTAGGAAGAGAAGGCGTATTGTACCAACAGAGATGATCATTCCTCTCCTTTCAGTTAACCAGAGGAAAGCTGCCACACCCAACATGGGTATTTCCCCAGAAATGCACCTTATCTTGGAGCATGGATGAGAACTCCCTGGCCATACCCACCACACACCTCTTGGTATTCACTGAAAGTGTAGACCTTCCACTAAGCCGCAGAAGCATAGCTCAGATAAAAGCTATCAGAAGAAGGGAAAAAAGCAGTATTCTACAAATGCCTAGAAATGAATATAGAAATTCAAGAAATAAGAATAAGGAAGACACTATGACTTATTTAAAGGAATGCAAAACATTTCAATATTAGAATGTGAAGATGAAGACATTGAGGAAATGTCAGAAATGGAATTCAAAAAACCAATCAAAAGATTACTTGAAAGTAGTCAGAAGAAAATCCATTAGACAAAGAGAGCTGCATATGATATCAATGAAAATTTTACCATGAAATTGAGATTTTAAAGATAAATCAAAATGAAATACTAGAAATGAAGAATTCAATAGATCAAATAAAAAATGTAGTGGAATGCCTAACAACACATTAGGTGATGTCAAAGAAAGAATATCCAAGCTAGAAGAAAAATCCCTGGAAATTTTACAGTCAGACCAAAAATAAGAAATTAGAAAACTTCAAAAACAGTGTTGGATTTTCTAGGCAATTTCCAATTGCCTAGAAAATTAATCAATTTTTTAAAAAAATATATCATGTAGGATCTCTGTCCTTAATGTGCTATACATTGTGAATTAATACTATAACTAGTACTCCAACAGTATTTTTCATTTTGTGTTGCTATGTGAGGGCAAACTGTTGAAATCTTTACTTAATATATAGTAAATTGATCTTCTGTATATAAAGAGAATTGAAAATGAATCTTGATGTGAAGCAAGGGGAGAGGGAGTGGGAAAGGGGAGGGTTGCGGGTGGGGGGGATGTTATGGGGGGGGAAGCCATTGTAATCTATAAGCTGTATTTTGGAAATTTATATTCTTTAAATAAAAGCGTTATAAAAAAAAAAAACAGTGTTGGAGATACATGGGATACTATAAAACAATCCAACTTATGGGTATTAGGAGTGCCTAAAGGAGTGGAAAAAGAGAAGGGAATAGAAGGACTACTTAATGAAATAATACCAGAAAACCTCCCTAACTTGGAGAAAGAAAGGAAGGTTCTCAGAATCAGCCCTTAAGGCATTTGGATATGGCTGAAAAGCCCATGAGAGTATTTCAGGCATGGAAAGCCAAGACACTCTGGCAAAAAAAAAAAACCTAAATGAAAGATCTCTATGAGTGAGATCCCAGTGTAAAGAACAGGTCATCACAGAAGGAGGTATCTTTCTCTGAATGGAAGAGAGAACTTCCACTTTGACTATGACCTTGTCTAAATAAGATTGGAGTCGGTGAACTCAAAAGGTTTCCATAGCCTTGGCAACTCATGACAAGAGCCTAGGGTGATTACTGACACCATAAACAAGAGTGTCAATTTGTTAAGTCAACAACAGGAGTCATTGTGCCCTTACTCCTCATGTAGGATCTCTGTCCTTAATGTGCTGTACATTGTGATTTAATGCTGTAACTAGTACTCACACAGTATTTTTCACTTTGTGTTTCTGTGTGCGTGCAAACTGTTGAAATCATTACTTAATATATGCTAAACTGATCTTCTGTATATAAAGAGAATTGAAAATGAATCTTGATGTGAATGAAAGGGGAAAGGGAGCAGGAGAGGGGAGGGTTGCGGGTGGGAGGGAAGTTACGGGGGGGGAGCCATTGTAATCTATAAGCTGTACTTTGGAAATTTATATTCATTAATAAAAGTTTAAAAAAAGGAAAGGAAGGTTCAAGTATAGGAAGAACATAGAAGTGCTAACAGATACGACCATTAAGGGTCATCACAACGACACATAGCAATCAAACTCTTCACAATAAAGCATAAAAAGAGAAATGCCAGAGGATGTCCAATTAGAGTCACAGCTGACTTCTCATCAGAAACCCTAGAAGCTAGAAGACAATGTCAAGATATAGTCGAAGTCTTACGAGAAAAAAAATTGTCAACCCAGATTACTATTCCCTGCAAAGCTGTCGTTTATGAATGAAGGTGAAATAAAGGCTTTCCATAATAAATAGAAATTGTTAAGAATTTGTCACCTAAGCCAGCGCCACGGCTCACTAGGCTAATCCTCCGCCTGCGGCACCTGCCTCTTGGCTTTGGATTAGATCAGCTCTGGCCGTCGCAGTCTTTTGGGGAGTGAACCAGAGGGATAGATGATCTCTCTCTCTCTTTCTCTCTCTCTCTCTCTCTGTCTCTCTGAATCTACCTATATCTGTAACTCTGTCTTTCAAATAAAATAATTCTTAAAAATAAAAAAGACATATTAAAGGCAAGAATGACAATCAGGAGACAAAATACCCAACTGTGCAATTGCAGTGCTAAGCACTGGCCATGTAATGAAAGGGTAAGTTTAACCTGAGAGAAATCGTAAGTGAAGTACTGGGTTTGAAGAAACTGAAAAGAATCCCAAAGGGTACCAAGTTTTGATCCTGGGTAAGATATGCAAGGAAGTCTAGAGCAGAGTTAATAAAACTATGAGAAGCATGCATTTAATTATAGATGTTCTGGCAGTCACATTGAAAAAGCAAGGAGGAACAGATCAAATTATTTTAAAATTTATTTTCATTTTATGTGAAAGGTAAGGAAACAGAGGAGAAGACAGAGATCTTTCATCTACTGAATTACTCCTCAAATACCCCCACAGCCAGGGCTAGCCCAAAGCCAGGAGCACAGAAATTGATTCGGGTCCTCATGTGGATGGCAGGGATCCACATACTTGAGCCATCATCTGCTACCTCCCAGGATGTGCACTGACAGAAGGTAGGATCTGAAGCAGAGGTGGGATTTGAACCAGGCACATACAGGCATCCCAACTGGCAACTAAACTGTTGTGACAAACAGCTTCCTCAGTCAAATTAATTTTTAATATATTTAATCCAATACATTTAAAATATTATCATTTTAATGTATAAATCTATTGTATGTTTAATACTCATTTTGTTAAAATAATTTTTTATGCCAGAGAGATACGGACACACAGACAGAAATTGGCCATCTACCTGTTTATTCTCCAAATTTCTGCAAAAGCTGGAGCAGGGCCAAGCCAAAGCCAGGGTCCAGGAATAAATCTGAGAGTCCCATGCAGGCGGCAGGGACCCAGTACTTGAGTCATCATTGCTGCCCCCCAGGGTATCCGTTAGCAGGAAGCTGGAGTCAGGTACAGAGCTGGGACTCAAACTCGGGCACTTTGATATGGATTCAGGCATCTCAAGTGGTGTGCTAAACACTCTATTAAACATGCCCTCTCATACTCAATTTTGACTAGCCATAATTCAAGATGCAATAGACATGTGTGACTTATATCTATTATATTGAATTGGACAGAAAGATTAAATTTGAGAGAAAATGGTGTGCTTTAAACACAGTGCATGTAAGAAGCCAACAAGATATCTATGTAAAAGGAAGTTACTGGACAAATAGAAATAAAATGCATGGGTGAGCACTGTGGTGCAGTGGGTTAAGCCACAGCCTGTGATGCCAGCATCCCGTATCAGTGCAGCTTGGAGTCCCAGCTGTACCACTTCCATCCCAGCTCCTGGCTATGGTACCTCAGAAGGCAGAAGAAGATGGCCCAAGTAGCTAGGCCCCTGCCACCCATGTGGGAGACTCTGATGAAGATCCAAGCTCCAGGGTCCTGGCTTCAGTTCCTGGCTTCAGTCTAGCCCAAACCTAGTCATTACAGTCATTTGGGTGAGAGAACCAGAGGATGGAAGATTCTCTTTCTCTTTTCTCTCTTTCTTCCTTTCTCTCTCTCTCTCTCTCTCTCTCTCTCTTTCTCTCTCTCTCTCCACCTCCATCTCCTCACCCCCATTCTGTGTCACTCTGCCTTTCAAATAAATAAATCTTTTTTTAAGAGAACTAAAGTGCAAAGAAGTATTCAGGATTGGATACAGAGACTTGGACCATCATCGCTTGAACTGATGCAGGTAGGAACAAAGAGAAGGAATGTTAAACATGATTTGCCAAAATACGTCTCCCAGAGCATGTTGCCCCAAGCACTAACCGTAAAGAACTAATTAACCACCACAGCATCATATATTTAAATGACTGGAAAACACATGTGCAAAGTATAGAGAATACGCCGGCGCCGTGGCTCAACAGGCTAATCCTCCGCCTTGCGGCGCCGGCACAACCGGTTCTAGTCCCGGTCGGGGCACCGGATTCTGTCCCGGTTGCCCCTCTTCCAGGCCAGCCCTCTGCTGTGGCCCAGGAGTGCAGTGGAGGATGGCCCAGGTGCTTGGGCCCTGCACCCCATGGGAGACCAGGAAAAGCACCTGGCTCCTGGCTCCTGCCATCGGACGAGCACGGTGCGCCGGCTGCAGCGCGCCAACCGCGGCGGCCATTGGAGGGTGAACCAACGGCAAAAGGAAGACCTTTCTCTCTGTCTCTCTCTCTCACTGTCCCCTCTGCCTGTAAAAAAAAAAAAAAAAGTATAGAGAATACATGGTGCACATAGGAATTCTGCAGTTTTTATGACAACCTCCACTCAAAGACCTTGGTTTGGAAACATTTACATATTGCTAAAGTCTTTCCAGAATGTTGCTCTAAATCCGTAATTAATTGATTAAAACTTTCAATCTTAAAAAAAAAATGAACAAGAATAAAGAGGAAGGCATTTGACCTAACAGTGAAGACACCTGTGTCCTGTAGCAGGCTGCCCTGGGTTTGATTCCCAGCTCTGGCTCTCAATTCCAACTTCCTGACAAGGCAGACCCTAAGATGCATTTTTAAGTGCTCTTCGATTTTGAAGTAGCTGAATCTCCCATGCACATGGGAGACCTGGGCTGAGCTACCAGCTCCCAGATTCAGCCTGACCCAGTCCTGGAATTTGCAGGCATTGGAGGAGAGAACCCATAGACGGGGCTCTCCCTCTTTGTCTCTCTGCCTCTTAAAGAAGTAAAAATAAAACTTAAGTGACTGGCTCAATAAATAATTAAAATAAAAAGAAGAAAGTAAGCAAATGCAAGCTCCTCATTGTAGAGTTAAGTTGCAAAAGGTCCACTTAGGGGTCTGCACTGTGGCATAGCGGGTAAAGCCGTGGACTGCAGCACCAGCATCCCATATGTGCACCAGTTTGAGTCCTGGCTGCTGCACTTCCATTCCAGCTCTCTAATATGGCCTGGGAAAGCAGCAGAAGGTGGCTCAAGTCCTTGGGCCCCTGCATTCATGCGGGAGTCCCAGAGGAAGCTCCTTGCTCCTGGCTTTGGATTGGGACAGCTCCAGCCATTGCAGCCATCTGGGGAGTGAACCAGTGGATGAAGGGCCTCTCTCTGCCTCTGCCTCTCTGTAGCTCTGCCCTCAAATAAATTTTTTAAAATCTTTAAAAAAAAAAAAAGTCCACTTGAAGACAACAATAAAAACCAAAGCAAAAGTTGGCGTCTACTTATCAAATCCCAAGATAAACTGAGGTTGGAAAGTTAATTGTTTACTGAACTCTCATCTGTTCAGCCTGGCTGTTCTCATAAAAGAAGGTAAAGAATGTTACAGAAATTGACCTGAGTTCAGACACGTCACTCCTATAAACCACCTGTTGAACAGTATGTGTGCGCGAGCCAAGGCAGTCTTTGCTTACTGGGAGCTGTATATATAAGGGGTGTTTACAGATAGGTGTGTGACAGAAAAAGCAAATAATTGAACTTCACCCACACGGTTTCCTGTTTCCTTCTTGATTCCTCCCAGGGGAATGATTTTCTCATTTTTCCTTTCCAGGTAGATTCCCTTGAACAGACCCTGATTAGAACTCCAGCTAGGAGATTAGTAAGCTTTGATTGATGAAGTGGCATCAGGAAGTGCCGAGGTTCGCAGAGCTGGGTAGAGTTCAGTGAATATGTTTATTAAAAGACAGAGCCCGTCCAGGGCTGATGGCAGGACACTGAAGACTCTGTTTGCATGGAGCTGACTGGTTGCTTCCTAGGCACTCTCGAGAGACAGGAATGCTTCTGGTAAGTTTTTACAAAATCCCCATATTTTATTTGCCTCAAAATAAAACTCTTCTTTTTTTATTAGCTCATATGTACTAGCAATATACTATTTCACTGCCAAAGATATGAAATTCCACTGTTACTCTTTCCTGGATGTATTTTTAACTGTAAAAATATTTTTAACTGTAAACAGCTATGGCTAAATACGGAGAGGAAAACATGTCTCCTGTGTAGAATAACTCCCCCTCAGAGGGTGTTTTTTCTCCTTTGCTATGTGTGATTCGCCTTGTTTCTCCTTCCCAAGTGAGGCATATCTTCATTTAATTCATAGGCAGAATGAAGCAAATTAAGCTAAATCAGAGAACTCAGTTCTATTTTCTCATATATGGCGCCACATTTTGGTGATGGCAAGAAATCATTTCTAGGAAAATATTTCTGAGGGACATAGTTAACGATTTATTTGTTTAAAAGTTAGGCCTAAAATTAGATAAATAACATTTTCTCCTGATTATTTCAAAAGCCCGTCTGTAACAAGATTAGGATAATCAGTGGCCAGCATAATAATTTTTTCTGAATATTCAACCCAGGAATTTGAGGTAACAAAAATCCAAAGTGAATCACACTGACATTTCTGAGTTGCCTCTTACGACGGGTGACAAGGACAGAAAATCCACCCAGCTTCACAGGGCTCCCCTCTTTCAGGACAGAAAGCAGCAACTGTCTCATCCCTAATTTAAAAAAACTCTTTGCAATGCCATACTTACAATAAACTTATACAAACACACACAGGCACACGAGTACAAGTCCTGTTTCTATATCTAGAAGTTTAACCAAGTCGTTTTATGTAGAACTTTAGTTGCCAGTTTTTTTGCTTCTAACACTTTATTATGAAAACTGTCCAAACACAGAGAAAAATTAGAATAGTAATACCATGAATGCCAAAATACCTACCAGGTAATACTACAATAAGCATATTGTTATATTGCCTTTTTTTGCTACTGCCTAATATCCATTCATTTATCTACTCATCAATTCATCTTGTTTATTTCTATGATGTATTTTAAAGGTGTAGACCACAGTAATATGTATCCCTAAACATTTAGTAAAGTATTATCACTAACCAGAGTTCATATTGGCTTAACTCTTTCCTTGAAACAAAATTCCTATCCAGTGAAATACACAAACCTTTATTCTACCATCTGATGGGCTTGATACACACACACATCTCGGTGATCCAAATCCCCACAGAGATAAACACCACTATCATTCCAAGTCCAGAAAGCTTCATTCTCTAGCCCAGGCAATGCCTGCTCCCCAACCAATACTCTGCTTCTCTGTAAAGCATGCGTACATACATAATGCTGGACCCACTCATGCTGTTGCAATTAAGAGGAAGTCATGTCTTTTTACTGTTGAGTAGTATTCTATTATTCAAAGGTACCACAATTTGTGTATTCGCTCTCTTGTGGATGCATGCACACCTGACCCTATCAAGTGTCTGACTATTACGAATAAGCCTGCTATGAATATTCTTACACAAGTCTTTCTCTATACATACGTATTTCATTTCTCGTGTAAACACTTAGGAGTAGACTTGCTAGGACATACTGCAGTAATACATTTAGCTATATAAGACGCTGCCAGAGCACTGTCCAAAGCAAATCTATCACGTAATATCCTCAGTAAAACTGCATGCTAACTCCTGCTACTCCACAGCCTTGATGATTTGGGAGATTTAACCATTCTGATGGTTGGGCAATACTCTCCCCTTATGTTTTTTTTTTAACATTAGCCTGACTGATGACTAATGCTATAAGGGGTTATTGGTCATTTATGCATCTTCTTTAGTGATTTGCCATTCAAATATTCAGCCCATTTTGTTAAAAGTTGGATTGTTTATAGTTTTATTACTGAGTTGTATGAGCTTTTGTAAGTATATACTGTGACTAGGAGTCCTTGTCAAAGATACATCTTACAAATATTCTCTCCCAGTCTGAGATTGGCCCATTCATTTTATTAATGGTGTATTTTTAAAATGATTTATTAACTTATTTACTTGAAAGGAAGAGCAACAGTTGAGGGAGAGAGGGATGGAGAAAGGAGGAGAGAAGAAGAGGGAGAGGGAGATATCTTCCATTCACTGGTTCACTCCTCAAATGTGAGCAACAGATGGGTCTGGGCCCAGGCTGAAGTCAGGAGCCAGGAGTACATCCGGTTCTGCCATGTGGGTGGCAGAAGCTCAAGCACGTAGGGCCATCTTCTGCTGCCTTCCCAGCAGGAATCTGGATCAGGATCGGGGGAGCCAAGACTTGACAGCTCTCAAAATGGGATGTCGGGTTTGCAGGCAGCAGCTTAACCTGCTGGGCCAAAACACGGGCCCCTAATGGTGCATTTTAAAGAGCGCTTCTTTTCAATTTTGATAAAGTCTAATTACCAATTTTTGTAAGGTTATTAATTTTTGTGCCCTACCTAAAACAGTTTTTTATCCCCATTTTGCCAAAAAAAAAAAAAAACTCTTCTTTTTTTCTCTAAGTCTTGGTTTTGCTCTTATATTCAGTTCTAACACCATGTTGGATCCATTTTTTTGTGCATTGTGTGAAGCAGAAGTAGAGGTTCATATAGAAGAAAATACATAGCTGTTTCACCACCATATTCTTTGAAAACACATTTTCCTTTCCCCCACAGGATTGTTTTGGAGATCTGGTAGGAGGTTAAATGACCATAAAGGTGTAGGTATTGATTTGAGGCCCTATGTTTAGTTCCATTAGTCTATCTGTGTCTGCTTGTGAAAATATCACACTACTTTAGTTACTGTCCCTTTGGAGTGAGTCTTGAAGTCATGGTAAGTTTATTACTATTATTGCCTGGAATTTGTTGGTTAATTTAGGAATAGAGTTAATGATATTGCATCTTCCTATGCATAAACACAGCATATCTCTCAGCTTATTTACATCTTAGTTTATTTCTCTCAGATGTTTTGTAGTTTCTGTAGTTAAATGCAATGATTTTACATGTGTTTAGTTAGCTAATTCCTAAGTTTTTAAACTTTATCTAAAATGACATTTAACATAATTTTAAGCTAACAATGTAGAAATACAATTGACGTTCAGATACTAACCTTGGATGCTGAGATGTCATGAAATTCTAGTACTTGCCTTGTAGAATACCTAGGATCATCTACCCAATAATGCCACCCAAAAATATAGTTTTTACTTCTTTTTGATCTTCAAACTTTTTCATTCAATTTAAACAAATACTCTTTTAAAATTTAATTTCATCTTGATTGAAAAGCAGAGAGATAGAAAAAGACAACCAGCAATCTTTCACTGTTCACTCCACAAACAACTGCAACACACAGGGTGGAGCCGGGCTGATAGCTGGGGCCTGGAACTCCATCTGGGTCTCCCATGTGGGTCGCAAGGAGCCACCACTGCTGCCTCCCAGGGTGTGCATTAGCAGGAAGCTGGAGCCTGAGGTGGCGCCTGGACTCCTGATAATGCAGGCACACCAAGTGGCAACTGCCGCACCAAACACCTGCCCCAATCTTTAGGCTTCTCATTTTTATTTCTTGACTGTCTATCATCTGTTTAGCATGTGTAAGGATGGATAAAAGCAGTTGAAGTAGATATTACTGCATAGGGACAAAACATTCAATATTTCACCTCTAAGTATGACGTTTGCTTAGGATTTTCTTAGATCTTTATGAGATTGAGAAGTATTCCTTCCATTCCTAATTAGCTGAGGGTTTATTTTTTCTTTTTCAAATATGTATTCACATAAAGAAAACAGATTTCATGTATTTCATAGTTATAATTCTAAGAAAACAACCATAATTCCTTCCTTCCTCCCTTCCTTCCTTCAATCGCCCTCCTTCCTTACACTCTTTCTATAATTTTTGCAAAAACATAATTTCAGTCCACTCTATAATCACAGGCTTAATGCACTACTAACCATCATATTCAACAAGTAAAAAGTAGAAAATCTCAGTTCCACAGGAGTATAAAGAAGAGCTAAAAACAACAATCAAATAGCAAGATGTCTGTTTCATTCCTATACAATTTCTTATAGTCTATACTAGTTATTGTATATCAGAGAAAACATATGATATTTGTCTTTTTGGGACTGGCTTATTTCACTAATCAAAATGGTTTCCATTTGCATCCATTTTGTTGCAAAAGAAATTATTTCATTCTTTTTTATGGCTAAGTAGTATTCCATAGTGTATATATACCACATTTTCTTTATCCAGTCATCAGTTGGTAGACATGTGGATGATGGCTGGGTCATATGTAGATCCATTTTCAGACTTCTAAGGAATCTCCATACTGTCTTCCAAAATGGTTGTACTACTTTACATTCCTACCAACAGTGTATGAGAGTACCTTTCCCCTACATCCTCACCAGCATTTGTTATTTTTTGATTTTTTTTTGGATGATAGCCATTCTAACTAGAGTTAGGTGAAACCTCACTGTGGTTTTTATCTGCATTTTCCCAACAGCAATGATTCTAAGTATTTTTTCATGCCTTTTGGCCATTTGTATTTCATCCTTTGAAAAATGCCTGTTCATTTCCTTTGCCCATTTCTAACTGGATTGTTGTATTACTGTTGTTGAGTTTCTTGAGCTCTTTATATATCATGAATATTAATCCTTTATCAGTGGCATAGTTTGCAAATATTTTCTCCCATTCTTCACTTTGCTGAGTGTTTCCTTTGCAGTGCAAACTTCTCAGTTTGATGTAATCCCATTGCCTATTTTGGTTTTGATTGTCTGTGCTTCTACTGTCTTTTCCAAGAAGACTTTGCCTATGCCAATGCCTTGCAGAGCTTCCCCAAATGATTTTGTATTTTGTCAGGTTCTTTTTCTGTATCTATTGAAATATTATATGGTTTTTCTCTTCCATTCCATTAATATAGGATATTACACTGGTTGAGTGTCTAACGTTAAACTAATCTTGGTATAATCTGAGACAGACCCTACTTTCTCATGATATTACCCTATCATAAATGTCACTGCATTATATTTGCTGTTACATTGGTAGAGTTTTTGTTTTATGTTCATTAGGAATACTAGTTAAAATTTTCTTTGTTTTTTTAATATATATTAGATTTTAGTGATATAATTAAGGCATGTCTTATAAAATGACTGGGAGTTATTTTCTAAAAGACTTTATGTAAAATTGGTATTATATTTCTTCCTTAAATACTTGATAGAACACATTCATCTTTGGATAGCTCATCAAAATCTTCTCGTGGAAGAGCAGATTACTAAAAATAGCTACCATTTTATGATATTCTACAGTGTGTCAGTTACTAAAACAGGCTTATTATATATGATAACTCACTTAATCTTCACAACAACTCTATAGGGTAGATATTAATCCTATGCCAAAATGCAGAAACTGTATCAGTAAGTGGAAAGGCCTAGTGTCAAATATGACTCTAACAGGTAAACTCTTTCCAGGTAACCATCAAACTGTTTTCACAGTCTCTTAATCAGAGACAAACCCACTTGTGAGGAATTATTCCAAAAACCAAATTTATATCCAATCCATCAGCTCTCCTTAATTCACTGGCTTGATAATATTTATAAATATTAACTGAACACCTCCTACAGGCCAGGTACTATGCCAGGTACTGTTCTAGGTTCAGCAAACAACACAAGTCAAAATCTTTACCTCTGTAAACTTAAAATTTAACTATTACGCTAAATAGTAAATGCAAGTGACTAGAAGGTGATGCCGAGTAGAAACATAACAAAGCAGAATTAAGAAACTGGGGAAGAAGGTCAGTTTACACAGAATGGTAAGAGTAGACCACACTGCAAATGTAACACATCTGAGCAAAGACCCGAAGGAGGGAGTAGGGAAAGACATTCAGCTATCTGGGGAAGAATGTACCACACAAAGAAAACAGCTGATACCAGGCCCTAAGGAAGAAGTGTACCTGGGATGAAAAAGCGAAAGCTGAACCCGGGATGAAGCAAATGAAGGAGAGAGAAAACAAGATAATAGCAGGCCTTCTAACAGGACATGGTAGGCATGCGCACTCTCACTCTGAGTGCAGTGGGAGTCTGGTCAGCAATGGGGTATAACTTACACTTTAAAAGTGCTGTTGTCAGAGTAGACTTTGAGAGGAGTAAAGTGAGAGGCTAAGAGATCAGGCTGTTTCCTTAAGCCTTGTTGCAAGACAATGGTGCCTCAAACCAAGGTGTTTGCCATGGAAGTGGTGCAATTATGAATATGTCAAACATAAAGTTAACAGGATTTCTGAATGGAAAAGGATAAGGACTGTAAAAGAAAAAGGGGAGCCAAGCAAGAAGACCTCAGAGATGAGCGAGTGGAAGCATGGGGCAGTTCACGTAAGAAGGGGAGACCAATGGGGTGAGAGGGAGCAGATATTCAGCTTGAAACATGTGAGGTTTGGAAACACTACATGAAAATCCAAAGGAACATGAAGTCATTATGACAGTTCCCAAATTCTTTGCACTTTAGAAATATTACTATACATTTTCTCAAAACATATTGCACCATCTATGATACATTTTTTATTGCTGTTCTAAGCCAAAAATTTAGGTTCTTTGGTTATTTTCCAACTTGTTTTGTGGCTTACTATATTTTCAAATATAGTACTTCAGTGTCAACTCTTCATTTTAAAAAAATTACAGAATTTACTGGTAATTGAGCTTCATGACAAAGTAGAACTTTGTTAGAGAGATATTTTTGTAACTACTGTTACTATAAAGCAGAGGTGGGGAACACCCAGCTTGTGAGCTACATAAAGCCCACAGAATCATCTCACCGGACTCCCACTGCACTCAGAATTAAAGTGCACATGCCTACCATGTCCTGTTAGAAGGCCCGCTATTATCTTGTTTTCTCTCTCCTTCATTTGCTTCATCCCAGGTTCAGAGCCTGCCAAGGCAGCCACAGGCAATACCTGATGTTCAATAAGCATATAGCAGGCTAATTCCTAAGCTGATGATTTTGTGAGGCCCATGAATGATGTTACAAATATCCAAAGGGCCTCTAGCAGAAAAAAGTTTCCCACCCCTGCAAATAAAGCAACAATTTCACTTTAAGAGTTTTGGGTAAGAAACAGAAGTTCTCTTGAATTGATTTCTATTCTCCACATAATCACCTTAACTCTATCACAAAGCCATAATCAATGCCATAAAAAATTATAAAGTGCTTTTTGAACTTTAGAAGGGCTTATCATGTAATGTTACAAAGGTAGACACAACTTCTGCCCTTGGCAATCTAGCCATCTATAAATCGCAGCATTTAATCACGCAACAAAAGAAGCCATGGTCAAATCCCAGTTGCTTATAAGCCGGTAGCTGCACAAAGTTGGGTCAATAATGTTCTTCTGTCCAGAATCCCAGAGGCCCACCCTCACTGTTATGCCTAGAATGCAACAGGTATCCTGCACCCTGAATTTAAGACTCAATTCAACAAGATATTTTGTGCTTTTTATTGACTCCCACTTCGGAGCCCTGGCCAACTCAACCAGTGTCAACAGGCAGGGAACAGAACTTGCCAGAAAGCCACCCCACTCCACACTACACCCCCAGCACTGACACAGAGCACACCCTGTGAGACCTAGTGATCATGAAATAAGAAACTGTTTGCAACTTTATGTAGAAATTTTGTGGTGAAAAGCTATGACTAGGAGGTAACTAGAAATACCAAAAGGATAATAAGCTTGGGCAAAAACAGGACAGTCTCTGCAAAGTTTTAGGGATCCCCAAAGACTGGAAATAAACAGACCTTCAGTCAAGATACTGGAAATGCACAGTCCTATTCTATTTTAACAAATATCTAATTCCACCAAGAGGACTGTACAAACATCAGATTTAATCAAAATGACTGAAATATTCAACCACACCTAACCAAAGCCCACAATACTGACATGAAACAAGATTCAAACCTTTGCTTACATTAGCACACAACTCATCTACAGCCCATCGGGTTGAAGGGCATCAGGGCCATCCTTGTGGATGGGTTTATGTGACTCTAGCCAACTTGAAAGAATGAAACACTTTGAAGAGCGTGCAAATGAGAAAATCTAAAGCTACCTGCATTCACAGTGTCCTTGGGCAAGAATTGAGTTCAAATGATTCTGACTTTGAGAGGTCTTAGAAATCTATTATAATTCAGTGACAAAAGGACTGATTGTTTTGCTTAGGGGATGGATATTTAGCTGGAGACAAAAGGAGTGAAGAAGAAAATAAAGGTTAATTTTCATACCATGAACTTGAGTTTATCTAACTTTATGAGGAAAGAAGGAAAACATGAAGACTTCTACATCTTAGAGAACTGGAAATTTGGTAATGTTTCTTTCAATTGTAGAAATGCCCACTGCCTTTGATTGTTTACAATCAAATGGGAATATGTATTAATCAGTTTTTCATTACTGTAACTAAAAGATGTGATAGGAACTTCTTGGGAAGAAAAACACTTCATTTTGGCTTATGGTTTGGAGGTTCCTAGTTGCAGATCAACTGGCCCCATTAGTCTGATATCTGGCGGAGTCTGGCAGTGGCAGAGCAGGTATGGAGGAACAATCACACAAAGAGCCAGGAAGCTGAGTCAGACAGGGAGCAAGCTCGGCTTACATAACCAACCTTCTCATGGCCAGTAACTCAAGAGAAGCCAAGACCCTAGTGACCTGAAGACCTCCCACCAAGACCATCTACCAGAGGCCAAACTCTAACCCACTAACCATTGGCATTAATCCATTAACTATTTTTTTAAAGATTTATTTATTTATTTGAAAGGCAGAGTTACAGAGAGACAGAGGCAGAGAGAGAGCAAGGTTGTCCATCCACTGGTTCACTCCCCAGTTGCCTGCAACGGCTAGAGTTGAGCCAATCCAAAGCCAGGAGCCGGGAGCTTCTTCCAGGTCTCCCAAAGGACTTGGGCCATCTTTTACTGCTTTCTCAGGCCATAGTACAGAGCTAGATCAGAAGTGGATCAGCTGGGACTCGAACCTGTGCCTATATGGAATGCCAGCACTGCATGCGGTGGCTTTATCCACTATTCCATAGTGCCAGCCCCTCCACCAACTATTAACAAAAGACTTAGAGGTTAAAAAACCTGCATGAGTTGAGGAGCCAAATTCTGTTCAGTCCATAACAGAATATCAAAAAATGAAAACCCACAACTTTATTGTCCATGATTTAATTTTTCCTATGTTTTTTATTTTCCAAAATTCTCCAACAAATCCTATATCTTTATAATTACAGGAAATTAATAAATATTAGTTTTAAATTACCTTTTAGAAATCCCAGAAGTGATGTTAAATAAGTGTAAAACCAGTAAGTATACCAGTAGGAATCAGAATAGACTCTTAAAGTAATTATGTAGCTAAAACATGAGACTTTTTAAAGGTGAACCAAATAGAGACTCAGATTAAAAATAAAGCAATTGTTTTTTTAATTTGAGAAGCAGAGATGGAGAGCGAGCTCCCATCTTCTGGTTGATTCCACATGTTCACAATAGCAGGAGCTGGGCTAGACTGAAGAGAGGGACAAAGAACACAATCCAGGTCTCCAGCTTGGATGGCAAGGACCCCGTCCCTGAACCATCAGCAGCTGCTCCCCAGAGTGTGCATTAGCAGAAAGCTGGAATTCAGAACAAGGACCAGGACTGAAACTCAAGCACCACTGTAGGGCACGTGGGTACTCCAACCTGCGTCATAGCTACTGGATCAAACGTCCACCCCAGGATTACCTTTTTTAAAAAGAATAAATCTACAAAGGAGAATTAAACTTAAGAACTTCTGGTAGGTACAAAACATAGATGCAGCTCAATGACTATACTGAACACCCACCAGATGTCAGGCACAGTTCAAGGTACTTATTTCATATGATCCTTACCAAAGTCCCCAAAAGCGTCTCCTACACACTTAAATGGATTAAATTCCATTTATTTAGCTATTAGTATGAAACAGATAACTTTGTGCCAGGAAATGTTTTCACCATGTGTTTAAAAGAAGGCAGAGACAATCTACTCATTCCCTTGAATAGGGAAGCACTAAGTTACATGTATGTTTAAAACATATGATTCTTTTTTTTTTTTTTTTTTTTTGACAGGCAGAGTGGACAGTGAGAGAGAGACAGAGAGAAAGGTCTTCCTTTGCCGTTGGTTCACCCTCCAATGGCTGCCGCGGTCGGCGCGCTGCGGCCGGCGCACTGCGCTCATCCGATGGCAGGAGCCAGGTGCTAGGTGCTTTTTCCTGGTCTCCCATGGGGTGCAGGGCCCAAGCACCTGGGCCATCCTCCACTGCACTCCGGGGCCACAGCAGAGGGCTGGCCTGGAAGAGGGGCAACCGGGACAGAATCCAGCGCCCCAACCGGGACTAGAACCCAGTGTGCCGGCGCCGCAAGGCGGAGGATTAGCCTGTTGAGCCACGGCGCCGGCCAAAACATATGATTCTTATTTGACAATGATACCTTCATAAAGCCAGGAAGAAAAGAAAGAAAACTGGGAGCCGGCGCTGTGGCACAGTGGGTTAAGGCCCTGGCCTGAAGCGCCGGCATCCCATATGGCGCTTGTTCAAGACCCGTCTGCTCCATTCTGATCCAGCTCTCTGCTGTGTCCTGGGAAAGCAGTAGAAGGTGGCCCAAGTGCTTGGGCCCCTGCACCCACGTGGGAGACCTGGAAGAAGCTCCTGGCTCCTGATTGGCACAGCTCCAGTCATTGTGGCCAATTGGAGAGTGAACCAGAGGATAGAAGACCTCTCTCTCTCTCTCTCTCTCTGTGTAACTCTGATGTTCAAATAAATAAATCTTAAAAAAATAAAAAAAGGAAGAAAGGAAGAAAGGAAGAAAGGAAGGAAGGAAGGAAGGAAGGAAGGAAGGAAGGAAGGAAGGAAGGAAGGAAGAAAACTTTGGTGGGCTGGGTGTTTGGGGTAGAAGCTGGGTGCCAGCTGGGACACCATGTCCCCTGTCAGTGCCTGAACTGGATACAAGCCTATGGAACCAGACTCCAGCTTCTTGCTAATGCAGCCCCAGGGAGACAGCAGTGCTAGCTCAGGTGCCTGGCTTCTTGCTGCCTATGTGGGAGACCTGGATTGAGTTTTTGGCTCCCAGCTGCAGTCTCAGCCAAGCTCTGGCTGTCATGGGCATTTGGGGAACAGGCTGATCGATAAAGGTAATTTCTCCCTCTGTTTCTCAAAGAAATAAAAATAATTAAAAAAAAAAAAACTTGTAGGTGACATAAAGCCAAAAGAATTTTTTAATATGTAGGACGATAACTGTGTATAAATATTAAGAATTAAGTCACCAGTTGTAAAAACATGACATATAATAACTGTGATTTAGCAAAGTGGCAATAATACAAGTGAAAAAGATTGCAGACAATAGATAACACACACACATTATATATGTAATTTGACTTGACTGGCAGCTAGGCCACTGGCAGAATAAGAATGACGAGAATGCAGTAGATGTTGCTACTGTCCTCCTGGAATCCAGTCGACTTGATCTGGAACGCTGTCTGCAGCTGGAAGCACAGGGAGAAAGGACACAGAACTACATCACAGGAGGATGTTTGTTTAGAAGAACGGGAGGCTCAGGTGACATGATAGCGTTGCTGTCTTCAATGACTGCAAGAGCCTCATCGTAAGAACTCGCTAGTTGTGCACTGGGGACAATGGCGGTGAAGAGCAGGATTTCAGCTTATCCAAAGAAAAATTTTCTAAGGGGCAGATCTAAATTGGTTTTTTCAAATGATCGTGAGTTCCCAGTCTCTACAGGAATTCAAGCCTAGGCTGGGCATTTATTTGGCCAACATAATTTAGGGAGAATTCACTAACTGCGTGGTATTTGCACCAAAGGTGATTTTTGGTTTTCTTTCTAATCTTGAAATTTAGAAGAAAATTCCTAGGAAGGAGATGGTTTTTTAATCAGATATAGAAGAGAAAAAGGCTTGGCTGGCGTCGCGGCTCAGTTGGCTAATCCTCCACCTGCAGCGCCAGCACCCTAGGTTCTAGTCCCAGTCAGGGCGCTGGTTCTGTCCTGGTTGCTCCTCTTCCAGTCCAGCTCTCTGCTGTGGCTCGGGAAGGCAGTGGAGGATGGCCCAAGTGCTTAGGCCCTGCACCCGCATGGGAGACCAGGAGGAAGCACCTGGCTCCTGGCTTTGGATCGGCACAGCACGCCGGCCACAGCGCACCAGCGGTGGCGGCCATTTGGAGGGAGAACCAATGGAAAAGGAAGACCTGTCTCTTACTGTCTAACTCTGCCTGTCCAAAAAAAAAAAAAAAAAGAAAGAAAGAAAAGAGAAGAGAGAGAAAAAGGCTTGACAAATGGAGTTGCCCAAGAAACAGAAGACAACAACATGATAGGGGGTCCAAAATAAAGAGAGAGAGAAATCAGTCAAGAAAACATGTCACCGGTTAAAATGTGAACTGCAAGAAACAAAGATTTTATGCTTTAGCAAATGCAACGCACCAAGCACTTGGTAACAAGGAAAAACCAAGAAAACCTTTGTTCTGCCTGAATGAGCCTGGAAGATGAACAGATAACTCAGGGGCAGAGGCTGAGTGTTACCATTTGCAGATTGTAACTCAAGGCCTTGATTTGTATCTGATGATCAAACCATGATGGAAACTTACATACAACCAGCTATGCTCCTCCTGCAGACACAGCAGAAGGAAGGGCCACTGGTTTCAGAGCGTTTAAACGAGGTAACCGTTCCCTTCATGCAGCAGGTAGGTCTTGTTCTTGAAGGAGAGCGAGATGTTTGGTCTCAGAAAAAAGGGGTAAACCCCAGCAGGCAAGAGATATGGCACACACACTGGGTTAGTGGCTGGAGCCTGAGCCTTCAAGTAAAACCATCAGAGTTATCTGTAAATAGCACGGCTTTTAGACTTTCCCCCAAGGCCTCTGAAAACAGGAGCGAGAGGGAGGGAGACTGCTTAGCTCAGTGAATTTGTCTTCAGCTCATGGTTTTCACTGTCGCAGACTGGAAGAATTCAAAACGCTGCAGGTGCCAGGAAAGTTAATTTCCTTACTGTGAAGGAGCCCTTTATGTTGACTGTGGCAGGTCTGTCTTTGGATGAAGGCAATCATTTCTACCAAGTCCTTCTGGCCCTGGGTGCACACAGCATTTGCATTAGGAAATTTTACAAGAGCGTGTTCCACACAGTCCCCAAGCCGTCCTAAAAGCTCTAGGAGGGCACAGCAGAACAAATGAATGGGCATAAGAGAGCAGCAAGGACAGCAGACAACCACGAGGGAGGAAAACAAAGCCCCAGAGGAGAGGAGATACCTCCAACACATAGGGCCAATGGGAGGGAAAACCACCAACCCCAACCAGCTGCCCATTTTATGGAAACCCCATGACGGTTTTCAAAGCAGCCTGCTCATCTTCCGGGTGGGATTTTGTCGAGTAACAGGGTAAGTGACGACACCAAAATTTCTGATATTGCTTTCAATCCAGATTTTTTTTTAACCATAGCCATGAAATGCAGACTTTTGCATCAACTTGCTTGTTTATGTGCTATTTCCATCCACCCATTTTTCATGTATACACATTCAATGGGTACTGATCGAAAAAATTACTACAACCAGCCATTTTTCTAAGCCCCAAAAATTTCATGGGCAAAGGCAGACACACAAACAAACAAAATGCAACAGATAATAATTGTGAGGAAAGCAAATTCATGCTCAGGGCCTGGTTTAGATCAGAGGTCAAGAAAAGGCTCTGCGGGGAAATGGAATTTGATCTGAAGAGGTAGGGGCAGGTAGAACGCACATTTGTGGAAATGTGCAGGAGGGTCCCAGGCGGGAGGGGAGCTATGTAACAGCCTGGACAGGGATGAGCTGAGCATGCCCGGGAATGTGGCCTTTTGCAGAAACAGTGAGAGCAGAATCCGCACTGTGGGTGTGAGAAAAACTACAACTGTTTTAAATGGGTGGTTTACATACCAGGATATTTTAGCAGGTTCATGACAGATGGATTTAAAAGCTAAGTATTTGGTGTCTTAATTCTGTGATTAGAAAGTGGACTGAAATTAAGTTTTTGCAAAAATTAAAGAAAAAATTCAACAGAAGGGAGGTGGGGGCTTGAGGGAGGGGAAAGGGAAGGAAAGGAACTATGGTTATCTTCTTAGAATTTTGCCTGGCACCAGCGCTGTGGTAGTAAGTTAAACCTCCACCGGTGGCACCAGTATCTCTTATGGGCTCCATTTCAAGTCCTGGCCACTCCACTTCTGATCCAGCTCCCTGCCATGGACCAGGGAAGCAGTGGAAGCTGGTCCAAGGGCTTGGGCCCCTGCACTCATGTGGGAGACCCGGAAGAAGCTCCTGGCTCCTGGCTTCAGATCAGCCCAGTTCTGACTATTGTGGCCACTTGCGCAGTGAACCAGGGGATGGAAGACCTCTCTCTCTCTCTCTCTCTCTCTCTCTCTCTCTGCCTCTCAAATAAATAAATAAATCTTTAAAAAAATTTACCTGTGAAATACATGAACTATGTTCCCTTTCCACTTTTTAAATTTTATTTAAGGTATATAAATTTAATGTATTTCATATACACAGATGAGGAACATAGCAATACTTCTCATCTACCCTCCCTACCACCCACGCTTCCACACTTCTTCCTCCTCCCTCTCCTATTCCCACTCTTAATTTTTACAAAGATCTATTTTCAGTTTACTTTATACTCATAAGATTAAGCCTACACTAAGTAAAGAGTTCAACAAATAGTATTAAGGAAAAAAAACTGTTCATCAACAGTAGAGACAAGGGCTATAACTGATCATCGAATCTCAAAATGTCAATTTCACTCCTATACATTCCATTGCTGGAACTCTACCACAGATCAGAGAGAACATATGGGACCTGTCTTTGGGACTGGCTTATTTCACTAAGTATAATGGTTTCCAGTTGTATCCATTCTATTGCAAAAGATAGGATTTCATTTTTTTAACCATTGTATGGTATTCCATACCATAATTTCTTTATCCAGTCATCAGTTGATGGGCATTTGGGTTGATTCCATATCTTATCTATTAATTAATTTTTTAAAAAATAAATTTTCGCCTTGCGGCGCTGGCACACCGGGTTCTAGTCCCGGTCGGGGCGCTGGATTCTGTCCCGGTTGCCCCTCTTCCAGGCCAGCCCTCTGCTGTGGCCCAGGAGTGCAGTGGAGGATGGCCCAGGTGCTTGGGCCCTGCACCCCATGGGGAGACCAGGAAAAGCACCTGGCTCCTGGCTCCTGCCATCGGACGATCGCGGTGCGCCGGCCGCAGCGCGCCGTCCGCGGCGGCCATTGGAGGGTGAACCAACGGCAAAAAGGAAGACATTTCTCTCTGTCTCTCTCTCTCACTGTCCACTCTGCCTGTAAAAAAATAAATTAATTAATTAATTAATTAATTAATTTAAAAAAAAGTGTTTTGTTACTCCCCCAAAATTGAAATTCATGCATAGTTTTTCCATAATAAACATTTTTCATGAACTTTTTGAAGGCCCCAGAAAACAGATTTTTTAAAAATTTTAGACCCAAATAGACTTATTTTTCAATTTCCTTTTCCACAGACTTGGAGAAACGCTCGTGTATAATGAACACTCTTAGAATCTGTCTAATCCATCCTCATTGCTTTCCCCAACCAGCAGCACTCAGACACCACCAGATGGCACCATTTCTTCTTTTTTCTGTTTTTAGGATTTCCACATTTTACTTTTTCTTGATTAGAATTTCCTCAGAGTACTGGCAATAAACATAATGCTTTGTTCTGGGTGCTGTTCTGGCAGAGTTAATGGTCTTCAGGGTCTCTGAGAAGCACATGTGTGAGCGAGCTCAGTCAGTGAATTGCACAGTATCAGACACACATCTGTACCCTGCGAACCATGAGGAAGATTGAGGATCGACGCTCTACAACACTGAACTCACACAGGACTCTCTGGGTCTCCAGTAATCTTCATCTCCCTTCTTCCTCCTTGTACTTCATTTTAATCAGTGTTGGGGTGCCCTCTGCACCCCACAAAACAAGAGCTGCCAAGGCCACCCTGCCATTCCTTCCAACTGTTTTTTTGTTTTGTTTTGTTTTTTGACAGGCAGAGTGGACAGTGAGAGAGAGAGACAGAGAGAAAGGTCTTCCTTTGCCACTGGTTCACCCTCCAATGGCTGCCGCAGCCGGCGTGCTACAGCCATTGTACCACACTGATCCGAAGGCAGGAGCCAGGTGCTTCTCCTGGTCTCCCCTGGGGTGCAGGGCCCAAGCACCTGGGCCATCCTCCACTGCACTCCCTGGCCACAGCAGAGAGCTGGACTGGAAGAGGGGCAACCGGGACAGAATCCGGCGCCCCGACCGGGACTAGAACCCGGTGTGCCGGCGCCGCAAGGCGGAGGATTAGCCTGTTGAGCCGCAGCGCCAGCCCTTTCAACTGTTCTTATTCCTACCTTTATATCCCTGTTGCCAAAATATTAAAATACAACTGAAATGCCACTCTTTGGTTTTTTTCTACTAATTATTCTTTTTCCTTCAATCTCTCCTACATATGAGTAGGCAATTAATATTTCCAAAGCACTGCTTTGTCTTCCAGTGTCATTTAAATCAGACAAAGCTCTCACTTAGGCATTAAATCAGTATCCTTTGCCTACCCAACCTCAACTTCTCCTACCCTTTCCAATCAGTCCACATAATGCTTTGGAAAATGTAATTCTGATTATTAGGGTGGGTTTGGGTTTGAGCAGGTGTTTGGCTAGTTGGTTGGTTTCCAAATAGTTGCTTGATGGGTTGGTTGAAAGCCAAGATAATGTATTAAGAGATAGAATTTGGGAGTAGGCATTCAGCCTAGTGTTTAAGATGCTGAGTAGTGGCTTCAGTTAGGCCCAGCCCCCACTATTGTGGGGAGTGAACCAAAGGATAGAAGACTGATCTTCCTCCCTCTCTCCCTGTCCCACCTCCCTCCCCCACCCCATCTATATAACTCTGCCTTTCAAATACATAAATAATATACATATATATATATATATATACTTTAATGACGCTGAGTAGGTCGCCTGGGTCCCACATAGCAGTACCTGGGTTAGATACCTGTATCTGGCTCCCGATTCCAGCTTCCTGCTAATTCAGACTACCGGAGGCAGCAAGTGATAGCTCAAGTAGCTGGGTTCCTGCCACTCACATGGGAGAACTGGATTGAGTTCATAGCTCCCAATTTGGGGCCCAACTGGAGACCACTGCAGGCATTTAGAGAGTGAACCAGCAGATGGCAGAATTCTCGCTTCTCAACAAATAAATAAATTTCTTTTATTTAAAAAAAAAGGGGGGGGGGGGAGGTGGATTCTGGACCCAGGCCACCTCCGTCACATCCTAGTTTTGTACTTTAAGGCAAGTCACTCTCCCTCTTGGTGCTTGAGTCCTCTCACCTGTGAAACGGAGACAATAACAGGACCTGACCTATTGGTTATGATGAAGGTCATGGAAGAGATCTGACTGCAAACGCTCATCACACACCTCCTGCCCTGCCTCCTTCTCTTCACCTCACCGCACTGCACAATTTAACAATGCCAAGCTCAAGAAACAGGGGGTGCAGGAAGGAACCCTTTCTCTTTGCACTGCCTTTGTGTGCCCTCTCCACTCAAGGCCGAGGCTGCTTCGAGGCCCAGCTCAAGGTCCCAATTTCCCTCTGAAGCCCTCCTTCCTCCTCAATGAACATCCTTATTTTCTCTTCTGCTTCTTAACCACACAACTGTGTCTGTGTGTTGTTTCAATCTTTTGAATATGTGATTTCTATCAGTCTTTTAATTATCCCTTTCCAACTCCAGATCTTAACCTTCTCATGGAAGTCATGGTGGATGCCAGGGAAAGACCAAGCACTGACCCTCTCACAGGGGAACCTGACCTAAGACAGGTGCTGTGGTGAACAGTCATCCCCATAGTCCTGGGTATCATATTTTGGAATTCAACCAACCTTGGATGGAAAATGCTCCCCTGCAAAATTGCACCTCTACTGAATGTGTACAGTCTTGTATTTTTGCAATGTTCTATAAATACCACAATGACAACTATTTATATAGCCTTTACATTGTATTAGGAATTGCATGTACTCGGGAGATAAGTTAAAGTGTGTGGGAGGATGTGTGCACATTCTATGCGAATCCTACACCACATTCTAGAAGGCCCTTGAGCATCAGTGAATTCTGCAATCTGTGGTGGAGTCCCGGGACCAGTCCTCCAGGGATGCTGAGAGACAACAGTATTCACTGGGCCTGTGTGAGTTATGAAACACAGAAAACAGAAATCAAGAGCTAAGGAAATCCACCAAACAGTGAGGCCCCTTGAAGCCATGACTCCACTGAGAGGTGCAGTACACACAGAATCTCTGCAAACACACACCACTGGATAGAGCGCTCCGAGGAGTTAGAGAACACCATGACTTCAGTAACCACTGCCACATTTTGTTGTGTCTTCTGAATTCCTTTAAACAAGGAGAAAGTGTCTCAGTGTTGAATGCAGGGGCTGCTTTCACACACCACTTCATAAGGCCTGCACAGAGCCGACCCAGGGAAGGCCCTGACAATGCAGCAGCGAGAGCAGACTCAGTTTACTACGATAGCTCAACTCTGACCTTGAGATAGCTTGTAAGACGTCAAGGACAGTGCTCAAAGTGAAAAAGAACATCCCCTCAACCGTCTCTGTTCTGCTATGGGAACACTGGAAGACCCCAGGTAAGAGAGACCTCAAGTCCCGTGGTTCAACTAGAGAAGTGAAGAGGTCATATTAAAAACACTCAAAGGACTCTAACCCCCAGGGGAAAGATGCCTGTGAACTACTGCCCTGAAGACGAGAATCTGAAGGGGAGCTACAGCGGAAAGACGTGAAGTCTCTTTTAAAGGAGTCTCTGCCCGTATATCTGCAATGGCTTAAATATTTGGCATTTGTCTAATAAACACTGACAGAAACAGAAGGATTACTGCCAGTTAGATACTGCTGTCATTTTTCTCCAATAGAACTACGATTTCCTTTCTAAATACATGAGCTCCAGTGTTTTGGAGCTGAAATTGGAAGTTTGCATTGTTGAATTGTTAATGCATAATCTTTGTTTGGTTTATCTTTATGACTTAAGCCAGTGAGAGCTGTGAATACACATACACACACACACATAAACACACACACACACACATATATAGTCTATGGTTTTCATATTCCAAATTTGCTTCAATTGTAAATTTGCTCCTGGCTACCAGTTGCCAGATAATTTCAGACATATAAACCAAAAAGATTTACCCTGAACTTGTGTGTAGTCATGGCCAGCTAGAAATCAGTCTTACTACTTCTCCCGCAACAAATTAAATATATTCCATCTTTACTCCCAGAGCTGTGCCCAAAGGTGTGTAAACATAGATTAACTGACTCTGCCTTCAGACTTCCATGTTCTGTTCCAATCACCCCAGTGAAGTTGTCATTTCAATTATGCAAATTTTAAAAAGTTTAAAAACACACTCCCTTTTTGTGAATGTGGTAGATACATCATGTTCCAGGTATTTAGACAAGTTTTAGCAAATCTCATGTGCATTTAATTCTAAAATAAACAGTTTCCAGGAACGCTCTCATTGGACTGGAGTGTGCTTCAGCCCATGTTTGTTGCTTATTGCAGGTGAAGAAGTTTTTGGTGGTCCATGGAGCTTCCATTCACCAACCTGGAAATGGCATTCATTTTACTGGCTTTTGTCATCTTTTCATTATTTACCCTGGCTTCCATCTACACTAACCCAGATGAGCAGAATGAAGGTAAAAAGAAAAAGGCTATGTGCTGTCACCTTTCCCTTCTCAGTTTGCTTTGATTTCTAATCTGCATGTGAGGAAACATTTGTTTGGTTCTGTGGAGAGTGGTGTGTGTGGGGTGTGTGTGTTCATTCAACTATATGTGGAAAGGGATCAGGAGTTTGTTTTTTTTTTAATGATATCTTGTTGAAGCCAAAATACTTGAGAAACATGTAGAAGCATTTTATAAACCAAATACCACATGTTTTACTCATTGCCAATAGTAACAACTGCTAACAACAGAAGTATATAATTTAAATGGTTGTGTTTGGTAATTCAGGACCCACCAAGTCTCATACAAAACTGATGATAACTTGGGGAGTGAAACCTCTGGGAGCCAAAAAAATTATCGGTATGTGCACGTGTGTAAAAGCATGCAGAGGAAATTATACATATCTGCTGAGAATAAGATTGAATTTTAAAAAGCAAATTGCATTTTGCTTCCTCACCTTCTGTTCTTCCCCATCCATTCTTGGGTATAAAAGAAGTGCTAAGAAATAAAAGAGTATTCCCTGGCTTATAGACATGTAATATTTACATAACAAGAAGACAAGAAGCTGGAGTAAATTGGCATTCCAGTTCATGCTGACATGCAGATTGGGAAACATCATTGGAGTCCATAAAATCTTTTTCCGGCTTCACAAATTGTTTACATTGCATTAGTTTAAAATCCGTTTGGCTCAAAGAAAGAATAAAATTGCAAACCAAAATTGTGGTTACTTTAACTGGATAATAATACTTCTTTCACATGGAAAGGAAGCCCGGAGGCACTGAGTTCAAGGCTAACAGGGCACCCATGGTGTCCCGGACCCAGGCTACTTCTGCCTTGTTTCTACGCCATCTTCAACTTACGACTTCATGCCCTGTACCCCTCTGGCAGGCTCACCTGTTGCTAACATTTATACCCGCCGTTGGCAAGAGAAGGAAAGAAGGTAGAGTAGCACACACTCCATCCTTAAACAGCACTTCCAGAATTCACACATACTACTTCCTTTTGGTAAACTGCAGTCTGCAGCTAACGGAAGGCTCACAAAATATAATTTTTATTATTTATGAATGTTGCTATATTTTGGAAGACAGACACACAAAAAAGACAGAGATCTTGCATACTCTTGTTCACTCCCCAAATGCCCACAATACCTAGCCCGAAGCCAAGACTTCAGAATTCAATGTGGGTCTCCCACATTAGGGGCAGGTGCTCAAACACTTGAGCCTCCTAGGGAGCACTGGCAAGTATCTGGAATCAGGAGCACACCTTGGAAAACAGGTACCCAAGTGGAGGCTTAACCACTGTGCCTGTAAGGCTGCCACAAAACACACCAAACTCCAGAGTAAGATAAAGGGTTTATTGGTGGGGGAAACCCGACAGGCCGGAGGGAAGGGGCGAAGAAGGAAAAAGAGGACATGTGTCCAGGAAACGTGCTAATATACCTCTGCTGGAAGGGTAGTAGGAGCAGCGAATCCCAATAGGGTGCGGGAGGAGCTGACACTGGTGGTTGGACCATGGGGCTTAGGACCAAAGCCTGCTGTGCAACGTGGAGACAGGGGCCAAGACTATTTTAATTTTCTTTCTCAAAACCAGTAGAGAACCACAGAAGCAACTAAAAAAAATCTATATTTAGGGATGGACGTACTGTGGTACAGCAGGTTAAGCCACCACTTGGGATGCCTGCATTCCATATCAGAATGGCAGGTTCAAGTCCTGGCTACTTCATACTTCCAATCCAGCTTCACACTCATGTACCTGGGAGACAGCAGATGATGACCCAAGTACTTGGGTCTCTGTCATGTTGCCTCAGGTCCTACATGTATTTGGAGTGGACTTACATTTAAGAAAAGTTTAAGTTTATTATTATTCTATTATTACTTATTTGAAAGACAGAGTGACAAAGAATTGGGGGGAGACAAATGCCTGCAACAACTGGGATTGGGGCAAGCCGAAGTCAGAAAACCTGGAGCTTAACTGTTTTGTCCTACACAGGAAGCAGCAACCCAAGGGCTTAAATGATCACTTGCTGTCTGCTAGGGTGCCCATTAGAAGGCAATCTGATGGCCAGCACCATGGCTCACCAGGCTAATCCTCCACCTACGGCACCGGCACCCCAGGTTCTAGTCCCAGTCAGGGCACTGGATTCTGTCCCAATTGCTCCTCTTCCAATCCAGCTCTCTGCTGTGGCCCAGGGGGGCAATGGAGGATGGCCCAGGTCCTTGGGCCCTGCACCCACGTGGGAGACCAGGAGAAGCACCTGGCTCCTGGCATTAGATCAACAGCCATTGGGGGGTGAACCAATGGTAAAAAAAAAAAAAAAAGAAGAAGAAGAAGAAGGCAATCTGATACAGGAGAAGGCACCCAAGCAGCACCTTAACCACCACACCCAACACATGAAAATACCTTGTTTGCTTTCAGAGTTGATTTTCACTGGTTTCGTTATCACAATATTTTAATAATGACAAGATTTATTCAGCTCTTAATAATATTCATTTCTCATTAACATCTTTAGTTCTTTTACCCTATGGCTTTATACTAGTGAACAGTTAAGAAAACTCATTTTTGGTTTTTGTTTTTAAAGAAGGTATGATTCCCTGAAACATTTCAGGAAAATTTATTTCTTAAGAAACTGTCCAAAATCCCACATATTTTTTTTGTTGTTGCTTCTGTTACCATAAAGGAGTCTCCTGAGAAAACCTTTCAAAGATAACCTTTCGCTGCAAGGAGACCTCTGGCTGTCTTCACTACTGGCCAAATCACACAGGTCATCTCCACCTCTGAGAGTGCCGCTCGCACGACTTTAAAAAAATCCAATGTCAGAACCTCAAATATGGTTATCTGCAAATTGCCGTACACATGAAAACAGAATTGGGTCACTGCAGAAAACCGTGTCGCCTAAAAGAGACCTTCTCGGCTGTGCAGGGAGCAGGCTCTCTCGCCACACCAACCCAGCCAGCAGGCCAGCAGCCCTCAGCGTAAGTCGGCCCGGGGCCATCACTGTACCCACCCTAATGCTACCCTGTGGTCTTCAAACCAACCACAGAGGTGTGATTTGATCCCTGTAGAATTAATTTAGATGGTGCCATTCCAAAGAGAATTTTAAGAATCCACTCAATCTGGGAGAAAAAAAAAAAGTCTCCTCATTTGGATCATTTAAAAATTGAGAAAAAGCGAAAGTTACACAGCAGTGGTGGAACCCAGAATGAAGCAGTGCTGATCTTTCCCAGTTCAGCACACTGTTTACTGTGACCCCACGTCCTCGTCAGAACTAATACAACCGGGGCTCACTCAGCCCACACACTAGGTCAATGCTTTTGTTTTAATAAATGTGTAATGTTTAACATTAATTTATTTGAAAGGCATAGAGAAACAGAGAGAGATCTTCCATCTGCTGGTTCACTCCCTAATTGCCTACAGCAGGCACCGGGGCTGGGGCAGGCCAAATTCAGGAGTCTGTAACTCAGTCCAGGTCATCTATGGGGGTGGGGTGGGGTGGCAGGGGCCCAAGTACTTGCCAGGTCTCTTGATACCTCCCAGGGAGCTGTGATAGAAATGTATCAGAAAAGTGATGTGCCTTCCCCCGCCCCAGCCACTCAAATCAACATCTCATCCATTTCCAAGTTTTACAATTAGCTTATAGTTACAATTACAAAATATGCTTTATTAAAATGAATAATTTGTCCTCATTTTTAGTTTCAATTTCCAAGACAAACTTCTATGCAAACTCTTTCTTGCTTTCTTCTATTGAATTTGCCCCTGACTCAAGTAGATTCATTTTAAATGACCTTTTCCAGGACCCTTAATTCTCAGGTTAAGTTTCCTGAGGCATGGGCTTTTAGCCAAGTAGTCCTATGTCTCACATCAGATTGCCTGGTTTCAATTCCTGGCCTTGGCTCCTAATGCTAGCTTTCTGTTAATGTAGACAGCTGGGAAGCCTTGGTAATGGCTCAAGTAAGTGAGTCCCTGCTGCTCATATGGGAGACCCAGTTTCCAGCCCCAGTTCCGCCCCTACCTAGTGCTGGGGCTGTGGGCACTAGAAAGTGAAATGGCAGACACAAGCTCTCTCTGTTTCCCTTTCTCTCTCTCTCTCTCTCTCTAATAATAATAATAATATTAAAGAAAGAAAATGAGTTTCTCATTAAAGAGTTATATACAAAAACACCGCCAGTTATCATCCAAGAAGTTACCTAGAGGAACGCGCTGAAGTTTACTCACTTCTACAAGTGGCCCTAAAATTTGATTCTTCGCTTGTTTTAAATATGGTGCAGAGGAGAAAACTGACAACATGGAATGTAGCTTGAGCTCTGTGCTTCCGGCAAACAGCTACAGTTAGGAAGTGCTATCACCCGCACCCACCCTGCAACCTTTTCTTAACCAAAATCCACCCTGCAACTGTGTTCCAAGAAATGATTTCCCAAAAAGAACTACATGTCCCCGTGTGACGCGGAGAACACTCACTGCTGACTCTCACGACCTCCCTGAGACTGGACATGACTCCACTGCTCATCCGAGACTCACACAGACCTTTCCCTTTTTGCCTGACGAGCATACACACTTATCCTCCACCTCCTCGTTCTTTGTCTCACAAATGCTTTAGATTAGAATTGTTTGTCCCCTGAACCTAGCCAAATGCGGAGATAAACATTTCCTGTGCAGCTACCTGAATGAGACCTCCCCTGATGGCAAGGCAGTCTTTAGTGTCAATCCCACACCTGCCACTTTGCTGTAAGCGATCTAAAGACTGAAGCAAAACGAGCCTGCGGAGGTGCTGGGACCTTCAGATCTCAGGGGTGCTTCCCTACGGCAACACCTTGAATCAAATCCGTCTCCTTACTTGTTCCCCGGCCCCCTCCTCTTTTTGTTGACAAAACACAATCTGATATTTGTATGTGACAATCTGATGTGTCTATGATTAAAACAAAATACGCGGTTGGTTTTATAGAATTTCAACATGCCTAGCATGGAAAAAGGAGGCAAATGCTCACTGGTGCAAAAAAAATCCCAAGAAGGACTCTAAGTCAGTGACTTGGAATTTTTTTGACTGAAACCCATTTCTGAACCCCCTCCCCCACCCACCACACACTTGCTTATATGTGCGTAACTGAAATGAAACTTTCATAAGACATTACTTAGCCAATGTGTTTTAATGCACTGTATTCTGCTTCCCTTCTTGTTTGTAAGGCCGGCGGCAATTTACCAAATTGACTTCCTGACTCATTAAATATATATAGGTTACAGAACCCTAAATTCAGACAACAGCACCAAGTATAGGTGGGAAGATAATTTTTATAAACTACAGATCAATTCCCAAGTCAGAAACCTTCATCATTTACCACTGCACACAGAACAAAGTGAAAATTCCCAAGGCTGTTAGCATTTTTCCAAATAGGGAATTTCATTTTTTTTTTCACTATGAATGTCCTCTCCCTCTCTTCTACCCAAATCTTACTGATTCTTGCAGGTTACATTCATTTCCTATCTTCTTTAATTACTAACCCAGAAGGAGCTCTCTCCCTGTGGAATTTTTGAAGCAAATCTTTACTTATCACTGGTTTAGCGTTTAGCTTCATCTCCTGTACTATTGGTCACCTACCTATGAGCAGGAAACGTAACTACAAAATAATGAGAAACAAATCTCTTGCCCTTAAAACTTAGTCCTATGGGAGAGAAAGCAGGTAGGAAAGTAAAAGGTGGCCATTCTTTCCCAAATAAACCTAAGATTCTTCATTTCTACACAAAGTCTTTCCTTGAAAGACCAAAACAAGATGGTGAACGAGCAAAATCAATGTTTTAAAGAGGATTAAAAAACAATGCTTTGCAAGCAACCTACATGTAAGCCCCGTAAGTACAGAGATTTGGTTTCTTGTAGTCCTTGCTCATCCTGGCACTTAGAACACTGCCTACAACACAGGCCACTCTCAAGGACTCATTACTGAATTAATTAATAAATGTCTGCAGCTTATTTCTTTGGGCAGGCTTAACATATGAATTCTAGACATCATTAGCATAATACATCAACTTTCTTATTCATTCTATAATTCTTTCTGCTAATTCCCATTTGATGATAATCCATATTGCTTTATCTACATTAATCATTTAATCTTAAATTTTTAATATCTGCCTATGAGGCAAATATTTTTATTTAAAACCTCAAAAGAATATCCTTGGAATCCTACTGATAAAATTCCATATATTTGTGAATAATTAGAACCAGGCTGATTTGTGTACAAAGATAATACAGGAGCTGCTTATAAATATCCTCAAAAACTCTGTGACATGTAGTACAAGTTAATTCAGGAAAATAAATCGATATGAAAAGATTCTTCCCATGATGGTACTCAATGTCTATTTGATCACATTTCTATAATGTTCAGGTTTGAGATAGTCATGAGTTGAAATTGCATCTTAATACCAGTCAGATAAAACATCAGTAGGATGGCTGTGACCACTGGGCAGAAGAAATCATATCATCCATACCAACGTCAAATATAAATGCTTGCTTATATTTCTCTTTTTTTGTCTAATATAGAACACTATATCACTTTATTTCATGAATTATAAAGAACTGCTTTCGGTTTGTTTCACTTTTCTTTAGTTTTTAAATTTAACACCGCAATATCAATTTAGAAGAGATGAGTGTAATGGCCTCTTTGTATCTTTAGGGAATAGCACGTACTGGTAGTGATGCCACAAGAGCAGCTATTTCCTGCCTGAATTATATTGTTGTCCACCTGCACCAGGGCCCCGTCTTTGAAAGCTGTCTGGTCTAATGACCAGAAGGAAGTGATAAAATGTAAGTGACCTGTCAGGGAATTATAGGATATTCCGGGTAGGTAACGATCCTTCATCAAAGGTGTATCCAGCCTCCCGACACACAGGAGTGGCCCAACATCCCTGTGCCAGACACTCCCCTCCAGGGTGAACAGCCTCCCACACTTCACGCAGGGGATACACAGCTCTAGAGACAGCAACTCAGCGCAGAACGGGTGGACCCCCACCCACATTAGATCACCCTGGAATTCTTCACTCTGGTTCAGAACTGTCTGTTGGAGATCACATACATGTTTCAGCTGCTGCAGTCCAAGTGTGTCAGTGTGACCAGAAGGTCCTACCTGGCAGACCGGATAGAGGAGCAGTGGGAATAATAGTTAAGATATGTGTAGCAGTTAGGAACAGGCCAGAATCTCACCCCATTACTTCTTCACAGTGTGACTTGAACAGATTTCACAAGTGCTCTGAGCCCACCTTTCTTCACTTTCAAATTAGTGAAGATAAATTACCCATATAGGGCTGTTGTGAGAAAAAAATATGATACTCTATTTAAAGCAGAACTATACTCTAGCCATTATAAACATTTTTCCTATTGCTATTTTCTCGGTGTTCCCATTGCAGGGTGCTACTTGAGCTCTGCCGCTCTCTGGGCCTGTCTGCCATCCCCTGGGGTCATCTAGCTCCTGTTCTCAACAGAGCACTCTTGGTGTTTGTTCTATGCGTGCTGTTTATTAACCTCCAAGCTAGTGGAGTTTCGTTGAAGTATCACCTCTATGGTGGTGTATATGGCTATATGATATGTATATGTATGATTTTGTTTTCCTTGGGTTTCTTCAGTTTGGTTTGGTTTGGGTTTGGTGGTTTTTTGTTTTTTTTTTTTTTGGTTTTTGTTTTGTTTTGTTTTGTTTGGCAACACTGGGTGCCACTTGGCAGTAAGAACTATTTTTTCTTCTGAGTCCCTGTAGCAGACATTACAGTGCTTCCAGAGAAGAGAGGATACTTAATTTGCTCTGCAATGATTTACTAACTGACAAATAAGCAGAGTTTCCAGGCACACTTGTGAATCCTGGGATTTCGGTGACTGTGTCCTTGAGGGAACATTGAGCAAACACGAAGCAGGTTTGGACATACAGCAGTTGTCACCACACAGTCACAGCCTGGCCCAGTCAACTCTTACAAGGTCTTTAAACACCTCCTCCAGCCCCCATAGCCACCTGACTAAGCAGCTGACCAGGGTGGACGTCACTGTCCACTAGACAGGTCCACTGCCCTGACCGCAATCCTTTAAATATTCATGAGGTATAAAATTCTTGCACACTCCAGTGAACACATAATCTTTCAACATGGACCTGATGTTAAGGAACTCCTCCAAACTCCACAGAGGAAAAGTTTCATCCCACTTGAGCACCATCACATTTTGCTCTCCACTTCACATTGGCATCTCCCAGATGGAACCATGAACTGTGACTGGCCCTCAGCGTCAGCCAAGGTAAACTTTTCTACACTGATAAAAACTGGCAGCAGAGCGCCAAGGCATACACTAGGGTGCACCTGTCATCCCTCATTAATTGAGACTGTGGGGGCTGGTAAACAAAGGCTATCTAAAGAACACTTACAAAGTATTCCCATCCGCATTCATTTCTGGTTAGTCAGCAAGATGATATTATGATTCAGTAAACATTTTATTTAAGAAAAATAACTAGAAGGTTGATAGTAACAAAAAATTACAGTTGAATTAGCTTAGGCAGACTTGTGGGAAAAGGTAGATTTTTATCTGTGATTCTGAAGAAAGAAAAGAAAAATGCGGGCACAATGGGATCGAACACTGCTTACGATGCAAGCATCCCTTAAGGAAGTGTTGGTTTGAGCGCCAGTTATTCTGCTTCCAATCTAGCTTCCTGCTGATTTATCAGAGAAGGCCGCAGAAGATGCCCAAGCACTTGGGTCTCTGCCACCCATGTGGGAGACCAGGATGGAGTTCCTGGCTCCTGGGTTCAGCCTAGCCCAGACATGACTGTTGTGGCCATCTGGGGAGTAAACCAGCAGATAGAAGATTCTCTCTCTGTCTTTGTCTCTGTTTCTGTCTCTCATTCTTTCTTATGCTCCCTTCAAATGAATTAATGAATAAATAAATCCTTTTTTAAAAAAGAAAACAATAATTTATAGATATGAGGACATACCTGGGGCCGGCGCCATGGCTCACTTGGTTAATCCTCCGCCTGCAGCGCTGGCATCCCATATGGGCACGAGATTCTAGTCCCAGTTGCTCCTCTTCCAGTTCAGCTCTCTGCTGTGGCCCAGGAAGGCAGTGGAGGATGGCCCAAGTGCTTGGGCCCCGAACCCCCATGGGAGACCAGGAGGAAGCACCTGGCTCCTGGCTTCAGATCGGCATAGCTCCAGCCGTAGCAGCCATTTGGGGGGTGAACCAACAGAAGGAAGACCTTTCTCTTTGTCTCTCTCTCTAACTCTGTCAAATAAATTAAAAAAAAAAAAAAAAAGAAAGAAAGAAAGGACATGCCTAAGCATGGGACTCAAACGGTAAAGGCAAAAAAGGGAGAACATCAACTGTGCCAGAGAAGGCTGTCCGAGAGAACTGTGAAACTAGAAGTAATATTTTAAAGCCCACTCTACTTCTACCACTACTTTATAAGCACCAAGCTTCTGCCACACTACATGAGATGCAAGTGGAGAGTGTAAAAATAAAAACTGATTTTAAGAGATAGGAATGTATCCTAGTGGTCCAGATGCGTGTCTCCCACATCAGAGTATCTGGATTCAATTCCTGGCTCTGGCTCTTTACTCCAACTGCTTGATAATACAGACCCTTGCAGCCGCAGGTAATGGCTCAAGTAGTTAGGTCTGTGTTTCCCACTGGGGGACCAGCTCCCAGTTCCCAGCTGGACCAGCCATTATGAACATTTGGGGAGTAAACCAGCAGATGGAGATCTTTCTCCATCTCTGAAATAAATATATACAATTATCTTTAGCAGAGAAGAAAAGAAATCAAATTAAGCAAGGCTGTTCACTGAAGCACTATTTGTAATAGTAACAATGGAAATAAGCTACATGTCAATCAATATGGAAACGAAAAAAGAAACCACAGCAGATGTTCACAATGAATACCATGTAGAATTAAAAGAATGCTATATGCACTGCTATTAAAAACATCCAAGGGACTGGCACTGTGGCACTGTGGGTTAAAGCCCTGGCCTGAAGTGCCGGCATCCCATGTAGGTGCCGGTTCTAGTCCCGGCTGCTCTTCCTCTGATCCAGCTCCCTGCTATGGCCTGAGAAAGTAGTAGAAGATGGCTCAAATCCTTGGGCTCCTGCACCCATGTGGGAGACCCGGAAGAAGCTCCTGGCTCCTGGCTTTAGATCAGCACAGCTCCAGCCGTTGTGGACATCTAGGGAGTGAACCAGTGGACGGAAGACCTCTCTGTCTGTCTCTATCCTCTCTCTGTAACTCTTTCAAATAAATGAAATAAATCTTTTAAAAAAATCCAAGATATAGTAAGTAGAAAAGTGTACTTCTGAATACTATTATGATCAGATTTGTATTTTTAGGTTTACATATGTATTTGTGTATGTGTTTCTACATGCATTATATATACAGATGTATATGTATGGAAGTACACATAGATGAACTATCTATTGATTCCTTCTAGAATGACAAAAACACAGAGAAACTGACAAGCATGGGTAACTCTGGATAGGATTGGGAGAAGCAGCTTTACATTCTGCTAAACTGGTTGACTACTAAGTAATTTACCACCAACCTGCTATAAATTCCTCCCATAATTAAATAAAAACACATATGCAGCCATTCAGAGTTTTCAAAGTACTTACATAGTTCTCATTAAACTCTCATAGATGTGTGTCATTGGTGGGGATGGATGCAGACATGAAAAACAGTGCCCTCTGCTCTCCCTAAATAGGCAAAGCTTGAGGCACTTTAACTCAGAAAGTTCTGCCAAGCTGAGGATGACTCCCGTCTAGGATCCTCCCACATGAATGCAACGCCCCTTCTGAATAGTCAAAGTTCTGATTTATTCGTTAAACAAATGTTGAGCATGTACTGAGCGTGTCCTTCAGTCACGTATTTGACATATTTATCAACAGCTTGGCACGCATTCACTCCGGCAGAGGTTGGCTTTGTTTTGTTGAGTAGAAGTGCCCTCACGCTTACAGACATAATGTTGAGGACACTGAACTGTCTAACCTCATAACTATGTTGTCACAACTGTGACAAGTAGCAGGAAGAACAACAAAGCACTAAGATATCTACAATAGACAGATTTGGCTATATGTAAAAGACCAAGAAGTAAGAGTCTGGGCAAATGACATTTAAGCCGATAAGCACTGCTGGAGTTTAGGGGAAAGGCTACGGGTGAAGAGTCAAGAAAAGACTGGCGTCCCCCTTTGTGGAGACCACATGGGAAAGCCATCCCCTAGAAGAGACAAAGGAACTAAGAGGATACCAAGTATGGTTTCATCACCAAGAGTCAGGCAGAGTGGCTGGGATAAGAAGGGAGCCAGAAACCAGGTCAGAATTTCTGATTTTTTTCTAAAGAGCACAGGGACAACCATTAATGAGTTTAAGCAGGGGAGAGACATGCTCTTCAGACTACAATGGGAAGATAACGGGGGGGGGGGGGGGGTGAAAGAAATGAGATGGAGCCATCCAGACAGGAAATAGGTTGTAGTACAGGAAGGACAGTAGATATATTTCCATTCAGCATCACTGGAATTTTCAAAGAAATTTCTTTGAAAACTAAAAGCAAAAAAAATGCTTTTGATTTTAACTTGAAAACTATGCAATTAGGAGAAGACATTTGGTCTAGTGGTTAAGATGCCCAGACTAGGGCAGGCAATTGGTGTAGAGGTTAAGATACCAGTTGAGACACCCACATAGGCATGCCTGGGTTCCGGTTCTAGCTCTACTTCTGAGTTCAGCTTCCTGTGCACCATGGGAGGCAATAGGTGATGGCTCAAGTGGTTGCGTTGGCTCCCAGCTCCTGGCTTCAGCCCAACCCAGACCTGACTGGTTGTTGTGGGCATCTGGGGAGTGAACCAGAAGATGGGAGAGCTCTTGTGCGGTCACTCTGATTTTCATTCTCTCTCTCTCTCTCTCTCTCTCTCTCTCTCTCTCTCTCTCTCGCATACACACACAGACATACCTTTCAAATAAATATATTTTTTCAAGTCCAAGCTCATAAATCAGAATTAACAAGTAGACACAGATAGAAACTTTACAGGTGTCAAGAGTAGTGAGGCAAAAGCAAGTAGACAAGCTGCAGATTTCACCCATGTAAGTCGTGGGGAAAGTTTTCTTGTAATTTCCCTCCAGCCTTTTCCAAAACACAAACACAAAGTTAAAATCAATATAGGCCACTAGTAATATTAAATTAATTTGGTAGTACAACACACATTCAGGACGTTAACATGACGACTTGATACAAGAGCATTCCCAGTGGTATGCAATCTGAGTTGTCTGCAAAAGAATGCATTTTCAAGAACTGGCAATATCTATAGAAAAACAGTAGCAAAGTACTGAGTATTTAATACACATCAAGCACTGAATATATTTAACCCTCATTTCATCCTCACATCCACACTATACAGTAGGGATGCAGAATCATCTCTGGGGGAATCATCTAAGGGGAATGACACTGCCAGGAGCAAGGCTCCCTGGGTCTCAGCTAGGAGGAAGCACGAAGAGGTTGTGAGCTAGAGGATGGCCACATTCTTAACAGCACAGATGAGCTGCAAGGAATGTGAAAATAGAGATCAATTCATTAGTGGCTGTGTAGCTGAGGGCACATTGCCAAATCAGTCCTCCCAACTAAATCCAGATATCCTTGAGCAAAGATAGACACAGGCTGACATCCCACCACCATTTACTATGGCGTTGTAATTTTTGTCAATAACCCACCCTGGAGAAAATGCCAAACTGCATAAAGAACACAAAGGGTACAAAAGGAAATTCAGAGTATCCACTGTATCATTTTCAACTGAGAACTTCTTCCCCTTAAAGTCCTGCTTGTAATTAACAAGGTTTGATTGGACACGAAGAGACACTCGGGTAACTCAAACAATGTGGTCCTAAAGAACGCAGATGAGAACTGGGTTCCTTTCCAATTCTCTAGTAATTAGAGGTGGCTTCATGTTTTGGTCACCTCGGGCTATTTCCGTACTGTGCAAGTGAACTACTGGGTAAGCTGCGAAGTTCTGTGGATGCCCAGGCCACAGGCACCAGAGTTTCCAGCTAAATGGTTGGAGTGAAATGCCAAAATGTCTGGATCCCAATTTGGAAGCTTCTGTGCTCACTTCATAAAAGTGAGGGAAGGCTCTGTTAGCAGAAGACCAAAGTGGGACTGCTGGCCAATTCGTGGATTCTCCGCTGCACACTGTTTTAATACTAACTTTTGGAAATTTTTCTGTTATTCTTGGACACAATGAGACTTCTGCTTTTATGAACAAAACTGTCCAAAGTTGAGAAGGCCTGGGCATAACTGGTACTGAGGTCCACCTAGCTAGCTTTCTCACTGAGAAACCACGGACTTAACTAAGATGAGACACACCCGTATCATAAAGCCAAGCAATCCTACCTCCAGTGCTTGTGTCCAAACAAAGCTATAGACACAAGTGCTGAGATGTCATTATTCATATTTGTCAAAAATATCCCTTTACAGGCCAGGTACACAATGAAAAGACTGGTAGGCAATCAAAGCGAATAAACTAGTGGCATGCAATAGTATGGGTGAGACTAATGCAGTATGTTAAGTTCGTACTTCTCAACCCCCACTGCTGGTGTTTCAGGCCAGATGAGAATTGCTGTGGGAAGCTGCTCTGCCTAAGACGTTCAGCAGCACCCCTGCCCTCTGCCGCTGATCCGTGTAGCACTCCCTCACTCCTTCCAGTTGTGACAACAAAAGCCTCTCATACGGCACCAAACATCCCCTGTGGGGGCAAAGGCTGCTCTCACTTTGGACCTCTGTGCCGAGTGAAACAGGAGTCATATATTCTGCATGGCTCCATTTACATGGCGTCCAGGAACAGGCAAAACCACAGGGACAGAAAACGGCAGTAGCTGCTCAGGCATCCAGGGTAGGAAGACGTTCTGTGTATAAACAAAGAGCAGTCAGGGCTTTGGCATGCATCATGACAATGGTGATGCATTGTCCACATGTTGGTCAAAACTCATGGAAACATCCTCCTACAAAAGTAAATTTCACTCCATGTACATTAGAAAATCAAATTTAAAATGTACCTAAACTGTAGTCTATCGCGAAAGCCATGTAACATAAATACTAGTGTTAAGACGTGTAAATTAAAAAGGAACACTATTTAATTCAGTATTGAATGACAAAGTTCTGAATTTCACAGCAAATTTCAAATAAATTAATATCAGAACAACAAACATAAACAGTCCTGAAAATTTTCACTAAGCTTCTTTATCAATGAATAAGCATGGATATCTTTCTATACAGAATAATTATTTAAAACACTGTAACATTTGCCAACAGTAATCTTTTCAATTAAATAAACTTACTATTTTAACTTCTAAATGGAAAACTATTTACCATTTTAAAAAATAATATGTTCTGGCCTGTGCGGCAGCTCAATAGGCTAATCTTCCATCTGGGCGCCGACACACCGGGTTCTAGTCCCAGCGCCAGATTTTGTCCTGGTTGCCCCTCTTCCAGGCCAGCTCTCTGCTGTGGCCAGGGAGTGCAGTGGAGGATGGCCCAAGTCCTTGGGCCCCTGCACCCACATGGGAGACCAGGAGAAAGCTCCTGGCTCCTGGCTTCAGATCAGCACAGTTCATGCCGTAGCGGCCATCTAGGGAGTGAACCAGTGGAAGGAAGACCTTTCTCTCTGTCTCTCTCTCACTGTCTATAACTCTATCTGTCAAATAAATTTTTAAAAAAGACATAAAAATTTAAAAAGTAACTCTCAAAGTACTGCTATAGTAGGTTGAAGATGACAAGGATTCCAGGCACAATTTTCCCTCATCAGAGGATAATAAAATCTCCTGCTCACACACTGTTTGATGAAGAACAAAGTAAGAATGGTGGCCCTCAAAATTAAGAGTAAAGTTAAAGATGAAGAAACGTGGGGGCAGGGGCACAGCTGGGAGAAGAGACTAAGACTGAAGGATGTGGCTGCACATTAGCACTTTCCCATCACTCCCTAGGGAGATGGGAAACACTCTCTACATAGAGAGAGAGAGAGGACAAAAGGCATTTCAGGCCCCAGCACCAAGACCATAGCCTCTGAGGTCTGCACTAAGGACTGCAGCATGGCCAGCTCTCTTCCAGAACTCTGAAACAGGGTCATTTATTTCATGGTTGGTAAACATAGCTGCTAGGTACCATTGGTTCTAGATATTATAATAGACCATGCATGTGCGCAGATAAAGTATTTTTAATGCAGAAAAACTATTTTATAAGAAAAAATTTAAAAGACAGCAGAGCAATCACAAACAGGTAGAATTAGATAGCACATAATGAATCATATGACTAGAAATCCAGCACTAAGCCAAAATGGTTTGTTGACTCCTGTTTAAGGGAGGACAAACGATGTTGGGAGAAATAAGATCTACAAACAATTCACTTCCTTGAGTGTTGAGATGCAAATCGGAAAAGAGGAGCTTGGGGATCTTGGATCCTACTTGTGACCCAGGAATCAGAATGGGGACATATCAAGGGGGTGTGCCACAGCTGGGTCCACTGGGCAGACTACTGAAAGGAAGTGGTGTGGGTACCCCTGGAGGATAGCGGGTCTGGGCGGGAGGAGACCAGCATGAAATACAGCACTCTTGGCTATCATCACTGCTCTGGAAGGTAATGTTTGCTTGTTTCCTGATTTCTGATTTCCTAAGCAGTACACATAGTTTTGTAACAGTACAAGAGAATAAAGATTTTTATTTTCCAGGACAAAGCAGTTAAAAATCACTTTCTTTAGCCATTTTGATTGGTTTACACTGCATTTCTCCAAATTTCATTAACTCTGAAGTTCAAGGCCCATTATCAAACATCAATAAGCCTAGATCACCTGCTCTACAAAGCGGAGATAACACCACTCCCCCTACACAGTGTAAGGATCGTCATAAGAGACGGTTCGTTCAAGCGGGCTTCGGAAGCTGAGAAACGCTCATCGTACTCAAGAAATTATTCATATGAGCATTAAGTATATTTTCTTTGTTCCTGAGATAGATTCTCAAGGTATAGTTCCAACTTTTCAGTTATGCAATGCTTATATTTACATAACCTTTCAGCTTTAACTAAAGGAAACCTGTGTTTTGAGAATTATGATGGATTCTTTCCTACAATGATAGAAGACGGATACCAGTTGGAAAAGGTTACTAAATGTCATGGCTACAGACAGCACAGATCCTCTGAGCTCCCTAAATCCCATCTCAAACACCAATTTGTAGGTAGTAAAAAATTATGAGTTATGAGGGATAGTGGTTGTCCTTACCACACAAACTATGGTTTCCCTTCTCAGATGGTCAAGAGACCAAGCACTTTTACAAAAGTATGCATAATAAACCAGTATCAAATTTACATGTAAAAATTATAGCCTTAAGGAAAAAATCAACTGTACAGATTTGAGGACAGTAATAGAATTTATTTTTACAACAGTTTCCCAGGAACTTAATCCTAGCTGAAGGATGTTTGCTAAACTCTCTGCCCAGTAAGCCAAGCCCCACCTGCCAGCAGTTACAGCCTTTGTGGCTCCAGTTTTATGTAATGGGTTATATTTAAACTACTAGGAGATAGTGGAAATGCCATTTAAGATATACCTGGAAGCTATTCCCAGGGCTTAGTGCATGTAATCGGTGAAAGAGGGAGTCAAAGACAACTTCCAGGAAATGTTGATAACTGTATTTCTTTGTGGGCAGTAAAGATTCTGCCATCAGTATTCTGAATTACTGCCCCAAGCCCTAGGATTTAGGACTACATGAACAGAAAAGAGAGAGATTAGTATTTGCTCACTTTGGAAAACATTTTTTTCACACCCGTGTATATTTTCTTCTAGAATTCTAGTGTTTTCTTCTAGCACCGTCAAGTCAAAGACCAGTTACTGAGAAAATTTATTCACACTTCAGCTACTGAAACACCTCTTCTGTGGTGTCTATGTGCAAGTAACAAACTCTCTAGGTAGAGAATCCAAATCAACAAAGCTGAATTCAATTTTGCCCTCACTCAAAGAGCTTTATAGACACTCTCTGCTGGGATAAGAGGCTTAGAGCCTGCTGGACTTCACCCAGATATACCCTTTTAAAATGTAAATGGGTATGTATGGAACACAAAGATATTTAAGAAAAGCCTTGCTGGACTTTAGATAAGTACACATAAACCAACTGGAACCACAGCTCAAACTTTGTTCTTGCATCTCTGGTGGAACCACAGACCTTAAAAAACATTTCTCAGAAATGTTTGAGAATAGCTATGTAAGAGAAATGGTTGTGTTGTAATAATTTTTAGTTTTTCTTATTTCTATCTCAGAGTTACCATGAAATAGTTCTAAAAACTGTTTTTTAAAGTATTGGTATTTGTGATACATTAGAATTAATGCTCCTATTCTGTGTATGATACTAAAGGAGGTACCAAATGGTGTGCCAAGATTTTTATGACTTCCGTAAGTTTATAGAAAGAAATGCAGAGTTTCCAAAGGATAAACAGTATTTCTCTTATTTTTAAATTTTTTCTTTTTTCCTTCTCTTCCTTCCTTCCCTCCCTCCCTTCCTTCCTTCCTTCCTTCCTTCCTTCCTTCCTTCCTTCCTGTCTTTCATTCTCTCTTGTTTCCCTTCCTTCCTCTAGGTCTTTTATTTCCAAGTTTAAGAACTTAGGCTTCTGTTTTAAAAGCTCAAATTAGTGGATAGAATCAGGGCATGGTCAGTGTCCTCTATATTTTTTCTTATTCAACAGATGACTTTCAGATGTCATGAACTAGAACTCACTTCACTTGGATAATGGAAATTCTAGATCTCTTAATTCCGACCTCCAAACCCTTCCTCTTTAGCAAATGTGCTTTATATAAACATATGCACGATCTCATCCGCCCGAGGATGTGGGTCTGCTTTTCATCTTGGCCTGTTCCAGGCTCTGTAGTGCTTTAAGAAGTCAATCATTTAAGAGCAAGTCTTTGAACACATTCTCATTTTCTGGTTTAAACCCGTATTTGGCTTTTTAAAAGCCTATTTGGTGAATTACGTACAAACGGACAACCTTGGGGCGTATGTGATTATCAATTTCTTCAGCACAGCCCTGAGGTTCAGCTTCTTTCAAAGGCTTCCCTACCATCCACGGGCTTGAGTCCACGGAACACAGCACTGCAGAGATGTTTTCAGGTGTCTTTTGAACTGCTGGCTGTTACTGGAAAACAACACGATTTATCAGTGCTCACTGAACCCACTGGCCCTGATGCGGAAGAGCATTCTCAATACTAAGACTTAGAAAGTAGTCGGGAGCCGAATACGATCTATTGTCACTATCTTGACTTACTAAAGTGGATTCCTCAGATAAATAAAACTATTTACAAAGATAAATAGTATCTTCTCCCAAATACCTTAGAAACACTATTCGTTTTCCGATGTGTTAACAATATAGAAGATACTGTTTCTATTTAATAAAAGGAAAAACAGAGTCACAGAAATGAATGCCCTAGCAGTAGTGCTGATGGAAAGATATTTCAAATCAACTAAACTCTGGTGTCTAATTCTAATCTATACAAGTTCTATTCTCTCCAATTTTAAGATTATTTTTTGAGATACATTAAGGAAACATATACTATATATTATATCTTCTCTCAGAAATTTTAAAACATTTCCAGATAGTATTCTGTGATATCCACTATGCTGCTTTCGTACAAAATGTATCACCCCAGAAAGTAATATGGATGTGAATCGTGTTTACAGAACAGTTGGAGAGTTCAGGGACATTAGTGAAACTTGACAGGAATCAAAGTCAATCAAAACAAAAACTAAGATGTGTGCCATGCTCGTGTTCTTATTTTGGAAGTTCTGTGTGATCCGAAAAAAAACAAAACCTCAAAAGGATTATTTCTCGATTTTTTTTCCTTAGACACACAAGAATTGCAGAACACCCCATAAATACAAAAAATATGTATGATTATCCATCAGTTAAAAGAATTAGAGAATAATTTTATTATTCTGGGAGTTTTTCAAACAGCTTTAGTGCTAGCCTCTAGATGTTCACAGATTCCAAGGATCTGCAAAGAATTGGTTGACGGTTCTGGAATGCAGAAATAGGTCTGTCAACAGCATTGGTGCTGAGTGCCAGGGGAGAATCAAAGGCAGCCGAGGTCGGAATGGATTCACACAGGCAAACACCTGGAGTCTCTCCTCTCCACTAATACTCCCCAGGTAGTAGCAAAAAGTTAGTCAAACATAAATATGAACTGGACTAAAGAATAGCTTGAGAATTTGATACATGCAATTCATCTTGTCACTTAGCTTGTACACTTTAAATGTACTTTCATGTCTACCATAACATCTGTCAATTCTTAGAGAAATTCCTCTGGGTAGAGCTACAATGTTCTGAATGTATGGTAGTTAATGAGCCTTTGGAATCTTTCTCCTATCTCTACAGAAATAAAGATTTGTAACTGGAAAAGAGTGAAATGAAAATCAATTTTATCCTAGTCACAACATAGTCATTACCAGAGATGTAAGGGTTTAACAAGATCTTTACTGATATGATACTTTTAAATTATTAATTTTTTCGAGAGGAAAGGGAGGAGAGGGAGAGGGATAGTTTTCATCCTCTGATTCACTTCACAAATTCCCATAGGCCTGGGCCAAAGCTGGGAGTCCAGATGCAATCCAGGTCCCACATGGGAAGCAGGTATTCAGGTACTTGAGCCACCACCACTGCCTCCCGAGGGTCTGCATTACTAGGAAACAGGAGCCAGGAACTGAACAAAGACACTCTAGAGGTGGGATGCGCACAACTTTGCTAGGTTAAATCCGTGCTCCGAATCTTTCTTCAAGAATGGGTTTGTATTGTCACAGAGCATTTCAGAAACGCTGAGAAACAGGCAGCGCCAGCACATTGTACTGATTCTTGAGAATTAGATCTCTCTCTCTCTTTTTTTTTAATCTTTTTTCCTTCTCTAAGGAAAATTAAAGTTAATATTTCTTTGAGATCTCTTAGTTATTTCCGTGATGCAGCAAACAAGTCTAAAGCTTTGATACAGAATGTCTCTTTATATGTAGCAAAGGACTAAAAACCCCATTATGTCAAGATTTAAGATCCTGAAATAAACATTTATTCGCTTGAAGATTACAACAGCTTCCCTTTTCCCTTTCCTTAGCAATGCTTACTTCCCTTTCACAGTAACTTAAAAGGGATCAGACAAGCAATGAACACCCAAACCCCTAGTCTTTGGTGAGCATCAGAATTCTAGGCTCCTGGCCAGCGTCACGGCTCAACAGACTAATCCTCCGCCTTGCGGCGCCGGCACAGAGGGTTCTAGTCCCGGTTGGGGTGCCGGATTCTGTCCCAGTTGCCCCTCTTCCAGGCCAGCTCTCTGCTCTGGCCCAGGAGTGCAGTGAAGGATGGCCCAGCCCTGCACCTACATGGGAGACCAGGAGAAGCACCTGGCTCCTGCCTTTGGATCAGCGCGGTGCACCAGCCACAGCAGCCATTGAGGGGTGAACCAACAGAAGGAAGACCTTTCTCTCTGTCTCTCTCTCTCACTGTCCACTCTGCCTGTCAAAAAGAAAAAAAAAAAAAAAAGAGAGAGAGAGAGAGAGAATTCCAGGCTCCTTTTGCTCAGCAAAATCCTTATTTTTCAAAATATATTTAGAGGGAACAGGCATTTAGCCTAATGGTTAAGATGCCCACATCTCACATAAGGAATGTCTGCTAATCCTCACCCTGGTATGACACAGGTGATAGCTCAAGTCATTGGGTCTCTGCTACCCTTGTGGAGACATGGATTGAGTTCCCAGCACCAGCACCAGCACCAGCTGTTGCTGGCATCTGGGGATTAAACAGTGGATGGGAGCTCGCTCTCTCCCTCTCTCTCTCTCTCTCCCTCTGCCTCACAGATAGACACATACATAGATAGGTAGATACATAGGAAAGAGAGAGAGAGAGAATGAATGTATACATGGAATGATATAACACACCCAAACAGCAAATTTGAAAAATGTATGCGCTAAACAATTATTCATCAAGCACCATGCACTTGAATGATACTGTATGTAAAAGATCTTTTAAAAAATGTAATATTGCTCAAGAATTAAACTCTGAAAATTAGATTCTTTGCATATTTTACAGATTGCAAAATCCCTGTTAAAGTAATCTAATAAATTTCAACATGTATTTTGCTTTGAGTAATCTCACATAAAACTTATAAATTCTTATGGTCACAAATAAAGTAAATTAGCATCAGTTTTGACTCTGATTATTTTAGTAACCATGGTTTCTATAAAATTAAACACAGAAAACCCCAAAATAACTTAAATAAATGTTAACAGAAAACAGAAAATTTCTCATTTTTATTTTACAATTATATAGGAGTGATCTTACCCAACCCTTAGGATATTTATAGCTAATATTTTTAGTCAAATAATAAATGCCTTCATTTAAAACATCTACTTTTTAGCTATATCTATTTCTATTGATCTGTTTTTGCTTCTAGATTCAAGGACACTTCAAAAATTCAAGAAAAATGGAGTTAAAAGATAAATTTACTTTGGTACAAAAAAATTTGAAAACAATACATGGCTTTTTTCATGCATTTTCCATGAACTTTTTCCAAGTCCCCTAATATTTATGATTTAAATCTTCTTTTGCACGAATATTTGTCTTTTAATTCCATTTTCCATGAACTTTTTTAGAATATTTATTTATTTATTTGAAAGGCAGAGTTACAGAGAGGCAGAGGCAGAGAAAGACAGAGATCTTCCATCCGCTGGTCCACTCCCCAGAGGACCACAACGGCCAGAGCTGAGCTGATCCGAAGCCAGGAGCCAGGTGCTTCTCCTGGTCTCCCATGGGAAGAAGGGCCCAATGCCTTGGGCCATCCTCCACTGCTTTCCCGGGCCACAGCAGAGAGTTGGCCTGGAAGTGGAGCACTCAGGACGCGAACAGGAGCCGATATACGATGCCAGCACTGCAGGTAGAGGCTTAGCCTTCTAAGCCATGGCGCCAGTCTCTTCCATGAACTTTTGAAAGCACCCTCACATTGTGCATACATATAAGAGAAATAGATTATATATTTCTAAATTTTTGGAAATATACACAATGAACTCTGATCTTTTAGCATAATAAACTCCTAGATGTGGAATTAGAAAACAGGAACTCTGCTTCTTCCTGGATCTGCTTTGTAATGAGACAACCGAACTGCATTATTACTTAATACTAACAAATCCATATATTTTATGTGGTAATTTTTTTCTTATTTGACAGGTAGAGTTAGACAGTGAGAGAGAGAGACAGAGAGAAAGGTCTTCCTTCCATTGGTTCACCCTCCAAATGGCCACTACGGCCGGAACTACATGGTGAATTAATTCTAAGTTCAGCTTTCCAATTGTCCAGATATAATTTTTATATATAATATATACTTGCATCATGATTCTGAGTCAAAGTTTTAGGTTCAAATCATAGGTTTTCTTTCTGACTTCTTGGATAAAATGTTGACTGCCAGGGCTTTTTGCCTCTAACTCAGGGCTATTAATACAAAATCACTTAGGGTGCTGGGAAAAGCAAATGCTTAATAAAACAGATTGCATTTAGTGATCTTTCTATTCCCAAGTTCTGGTATGTAGTAAGCACTCAATAAGTATTCATTACAATCAGTAAATACTGCATTTAAGAATTACTGATTGAGTGATTGCTTATAACATGTCAGGGCCACGTGACATGAAAATGACTACATTATTGAACATCTTTTCATTTGATTATTGTTTATAGCTCTTGCCTATTTTTGTGTTCAGCTATGATATTTTACTTTTTATTTGTTGGACTCCTTATTTATGAAGTATTAAGCCTTTAACTACAATGTAAATTAAAAATAGGTTATGTTAAAATAATAAATAAAAATATTAAGTAGAAAAAACATAAAGTGACTACACTAGAGGCATGGGTCTCCCATGTGGGTGCAGGGGCCCAAGGACTTGGCCATCTTCTACTGCTTTCCCAGGCCATAGCAGAAAGCTGGATAGGAAGTGCAGCAGCTGGGTCTCGAACCAGCACCCATATGGGATGCCAGCACTGCAGGCGGCAGCTTTACCTGCCATGCCACAGCTCCGGCCTCCAGCTCCACTTCCAAATCCACCTTCCAGCTAATGCATACCCTAGGAGGTGGGAGCTCTTGGCTTTGGCCTGGTCCAGCCCCAGCTGTTACAGGCATTTCATGAGTGGACAAGAAGACGAAGACATTTCTTTCTCTGTTTTAAAGATTGATCGATTGATTCACTTCAACTGGAGAGTGACAAAGAGAGATCTCGAATCCCTGGTTCACTCCCTAAATGCACACAACAGCCAGGGCAGGGCCAGCCCATAGCCCAGAATCTCACATCCCCTGCTTCATCCCCTGTCCAAGTCTCTCACATCCCCTGCTTCCCAGGCACATTTCCTTTTGCTCTGTCCTCTTTCCTGGGTACAGTGTCTTCCCTAGCCAACAGAAAATGCTGTTACTGAGTATCCATGTCATTTTATAACCAAAATTAATTTCTATATTTTCCAAATGGTTAACTTTTCCTTTTTTTCTAAATCCTTTTTTTTATTATAGAAGAAGAACATCAAATAAAGGAAGAAGAAAAGAAAAGAAAAAAGTCTAGAAAGAAGAAAAATATCTCAGAGGAAGAGCACAGAATTCAGACTATTTAGCCATGACCTCACAGCCACCTGCGCATTGATAGCAACAGATCTGTGCCTCCCAGGAGACAGAGGGGGTGATCAGGGGAGTGACTTTCACAGTAAACTAGAGGAGGCAGTGATCAAGGAAGATAAAGGATGCACCTACTAATCAGACGTGAGAGGAATAATCGTTAATGAATTAATTCTGGAGAAGGCTTAATAATATTTCTGTAAGTGAGCTTCATCCAGAAACAGTTATTATCCCTATGAAGGGCAATGGCCCATGTGAGGTACAATGGCGTAGACACTGGAATGTGGCCAAAGCAGCAAAAACAAGAAGAAAGTGCAAAGACCATGAAGACCTCAAACCACAAGTGTTAAAACCTGATAAAATGGGAAAATGAATTTCAATAATTTTTTACTTGTGATGGTAGTTTTTATGCCTTAATTCTCTTAACATGACAATGGAAAACCATAATTAACTGTACTAAATGGATCACTGCTCTGTATTTGAAATAAACATGAGATAAACTACATTTGTACAGCCCTAAGGCAGCAATGTGAACATTTATATTAGATGGAAATATTACCGCTTTAGTTGGCTGTAAACACACATGACTATGTTCTCTCTAGAAATACAGTTCCAGTACCATGCAAACACAGCCTGTGTAGGCATCCAGGGAAAGCTGTCATTCTGCCTCCATTTTTTTCCTAAAAGCTCAATTTCCTGCTATTATCTTATGGATAGATATTAAACCATCACAGTCACTACTGACAGCATTATAGTCACAGGAGGGAATCTACACACTTCCAAAGACACCTAACCTCAAACCAGGAAGAACTGGAGCTTAGGCCTCCCTTTGCTACTGGAGGCTGAGTTCCAACTCAACTATATCCGTCCCGGCCCTGTACTTCCCACTCTCGAGCAAGGTGTAGTGAGGATGGTTCCCTGCCACACCAAGATGGACACAGACCTGCTCAACAGCTGTTTCACAAGGTAACCGAGCAGCCACGCACATCCAGAGTTCTGAACTGTGACAGTAAACCTTGCTCACCGCGACAGCAAGGACGGCAAAGTCACTTTTTTTTTTTTGGAGAGGCAGAGTTAGACAGTGAGAAAGAGACAGAGAGAAAGGTCTTCCTTCCGTTGGTTCACTCCCCCAAATGGCCACTGCGCCCCGCGCGCTGCAACTGGTGCACTGGGCTGATCCAAAGCCAGGAGCCAGGTGCTTCTCCTGGTCTCCATGGGGTACAGGGCCCAAGCACTTGGGCCATCCTCCACTGCACTCCCTGGCCACAGCAGAGAGTTGGACTGGAAGAGGAGCAACCAGGACAGAATCCAGTGCCCCGACCACCAGGACTAGAACCCCGGGGTGCCGGCACCGCAGGTGGAGGATTAGCCAAGTGAGCCGAGCGCTGGCCAGCAAACTCCACTTTAAAGATACAGACCTAGGTTTAAATCTCTGCTCCAGCCTTTCCTTATTATAGGACTGTATTACTCAGCGATTCTGTGCTGCTACCGAACACCTGACAGGGGCCGCTTTCCAAGGAAGGCTCTTAGCTTTGAAGGCCCAAAGTCAAAGAGCAGGTGGAGTGGTACAGAGGAGGGATCATGCCCAGCCAGGAAGCAGAGAGAGGCTGGCCCCAACTCAGCTTTACAAGCAGCCCCTTTGTGAGGGCCCATTCTGAGGGAATGCCCCGGTAACCCGAGGACCATCCACCACGCCCATCTCCTGCATACCATAATTGGAAAAAGTTTCCAAGCTCTTAGTATCAGCAACTTATGACTTTGGGATTTAACATGAGGTTCAAACCAGAACAAAGACACTGGACAAATTATTTCACTTCTGAGCCTTGGTGTTCTCCCTGGAAAATGAGGGTTAAAAAAATAATAATAATAACTTTGCTGGATTGAATAAGAGACAGTGTGTGCAAAACACGTGACTCAGTGCATAGAACAGCTTTAAACAAGGCTAGCTGTATCATTTGAAAGCACCTATATTCGCTCAGACTCTTAAGTTTACTAGATACAGTTTTTCAGGAAAGCAAAAAATAGACAACATGTAGGGGTCAAAAAACTTCAATGCTGCCCAGTTTACTCCCTCATGCTGTCCATCTTACTAATTCTGCATTGCCTGGAAGTAGGACGCACTACCCAATTGATTAATAATACTATCACACCAGATGGTGAAGAGAAATGAAACAGAATCTCCCTAACATGTTTATGAAATAAGTGTAAAAATCCCACATTTTTATTTTATTACCCAAAGTATAACAAATCAATCCACGGTGTTTCAAAAGCAGCTTTCTGCTCATTACAGTGTAACACAGATATCGCAGTGAAAATAACAATTCTGCCACTCATATTTGCATGTAAGTGAAAGAAAAACTTATTTCAGATGTAACATGTTCTTCAACTTTGTCCTCATCAAGCACAAAATTATTTCTTCAATTTTAAAACACTTCCCATCTTTCCTTTTCTAAAAAAAATACTTATTATTTTAATATTTGAAAGGCAGAATCACAGAGAGAAATCTTTCACCTTCTGGTTCACTCCCAAATGCCTGCAACAGCCAGAGCTGGACAGGTTGAAGCCAGGAGCCTGGCATTCCATCTGGGTCTCCCACACAGGTGCCAAGGGCCGGAGCACTTGGGCTGTCTCCCCACGCTCTCCTAAGCACATTAGAAGGGAACTAGATCAGAAGCAAAGCATACAGGACTCAAACCAGGGTTCACATGGAATGCCAGCACTGCAGGTGCAGCTTAAGCTGCTCTGTTGCAACACTGACCCCCCATATTTTAGTTTATCTAAGTGTTGTATCATTTCTGCCTTATATCCAGAGTAAGAGCATATCGAGTGAGAAACTTCTGAGTCTCACAGACACTGGAAGATACTGAATCGTCTCCAGAAATCTTCTTCTCATAGCCTTCCATTCTGGGTTCTTGATGCTGGAGTCTAGGTAAGCGTGTGAGGTTTGAAGTGTTTATTGAAACTCACCCATCACAAATGCCGTCTGTTTTGATTGTTTAAATATACACTCGTCGGGGCCGGCGCTGTGGAGTAGCGGGTAAAGCCATCTGCAGTGCCAGAATTCCATGTGGGCACAAGTTTGAGTCCTGGCGGCTCCACTTCTGATCCGGCTCTCTGCTATGGCCTAGGAAAGCAGTGGAAGTTGGCCCAAGTTCTTGGGTCCCTGCACCCGCATAGGAGACCTGGAAGAATCTCCTGGCTCCTGGCTCCTGGCTTCAGATGGGCACAGCTCCAGCCATTGCAACCATCTGGGGAGTGAACCAGCAGATAAAGATCTCTCTCTCTCCAACTCTGCCTTTCAAATGATTAAATATTTAGAAATAATAATAATTAATAAAATACATACACTTGTCCCTGGATTTTATTATAAATGTATATATGCTTGTTTTTTCTCTTATTAGAATGTTAGAGATAGACAGTTTCTTTGAAGTTTAATAACTTAAATTTAAAAAGTTGTCTTGGATTTAACAGCAACTATTTGGGCTGGCACTGTGGCATAGAAGGTTAAGCCTCCACCTGCTGTGCCAGCATCCCATAAGGGCACCAGTTTGAGTCCTGGCTGCTCCACTTCCTAGTCCCTGCTAATGTGCCTGGGAAAGCAGCAGAAGATGGCCCAGATCCCCTGCACCCACATAGGAGACCTGGAAGATGCTCCTGGCTCCTGGCTTTGGCCTGGCCCAGCCCTGGCCGTTGCAGCCATTTGGGGAGTGAACCAGCAGATGACCAATTTTCTCTCTCTCTCTCTCTCTCTCTCTCTCTCTCTCTCTCTCTCTCTCTCCCCCCTTCTGTCTCTCTATATCTGCCTTTCAAATAAATAAATAAATCTTTTTTAAAGAAACAGCAGCTATCAAACAGCCATAAAGTAACCAATGAGACAGTGCATCTCTTCGTAACCATTGTTTGTACGTCTCCTACAAAAGCAGCTATTCTTACTCAAAACAGTTTTCCATTTTGTGAAGTGCAAAGGACAGTTAATAACGGGAGGACGATGATGGAGCTGAATCGCAGTTTGAATGAGCCGGGCTGCATTCAGTCCACGGGCTGCGACAGCAGCGACACAGAACAAACTTCTCCCCCATCAGTGGGAGCCCACACTGGAGTGCATGGGTCGCTCTCATGTCCACTCAGAGCAGAAAAGACAAACAGCAAAAAATGTTTGCTCAGATAAGAGGAGGATTCCATCAGGGAAAATAAGAAGGAAAGATAGCAGAGAGAGGAGAGAGAGAGACTTAGAGAAGGGATACTGTTCCCAATAAGTAAATACCTTATTTTGTTTTACAATAGTCAGGAAAACAGTGTACTGTTTGTTATTCTTCCAACTATCAGCATTTTCACTGATTAACTACTTAGGCACTTCATTTCTCCTTGGTCTGATCTGGAAAGAAAGACGAAGGCTAGGACACTCTACCCTAAGAAAACCTTTATATCTCAGACGCTCACAGCAGTGATAAGTTCAGAACGCAAGCTCTGCACTTATCCACCCACATAAAAGGATTATTGTCTAATGACTGGAAAATAGAAGTTTTTCAAAGAATAAAACCAGCTGTCCATCATGTGTGCTACCTGTAAGTAGAGAAAGAATAAAGCTCACAGGTAATACCAAAAGCTGATTTTATTCTCTCAAGCTCAATCTATTATCTGAAGAGCTCACCAGAAAGTAGATCAACCAGGTTAAGCTTTAACTTTTTGTCTTTCAGCCCTAAGTCCCTTCGGAAATGATATAAAAGTACAAAGAAAAATACCAGACTTGCAGGAAATAAAAGCTTGGAAAGGAAAAGGTGGGAAGACAAGTGAGTGACATTTTTCCTACCTGGCCCAGAGATGATTCCCTGTGCCCAAGTGTATACTCCACAGGACTCCACATTCCACATGACTGTGCTTGAGTCATTACTCTTCCGGACACTGACTCTTCTCCCAGACATCACACGTGCCCACCCATGCCATCCTCCAAACAAGAAATACCTTCAGTACTCCATCCACTCGCTTCTTGCCTACTGGACAAAGCTTACAAAAGAGGGGCTCGGCTTGTTTAAAAATACTGTTGACATCAATAAGTCATGGAAACATGAACCCTTGGGGTACACTAGGGGATTAGAAGGAGGACCGGAATTCAGAGGCTGGGGCAAGGCAGTATTAAAGGGGCTACCGCCTGACAATACCAAGTAGGATGAAGAGCCCTGGTTCTACATGCACCACTGCCCACCGTTTCCACAGGCACACCTTTCCAAATCCGAAGGGACCAGGTGACATTGATTAACACGACAGTTTCCTAGATCTCATGACATTACTCCAGTAGAAAATGCTAAGTGACTATTTCTCAATTTGTCCAAGGGTAGTGTGCAAGTAATACTATTCTCATTGCATAGAGGAGAAATTAATTCATTTCATTATTCAGTGCCTTAGTGTTAAGTAATAACAAGCAACAAAACGGGCCAAATCCCAGTAACCGCTTGTTTTTGTAAATGAAGGTTTGTTTAACACAGCCATGCTCATACGCTGACATGTTGAATATGGACACTTTGAAGCTATGACAGAGCTAAGTAGATAAAGACACATCACAGCCAGGAAATGTACAAAACCTCTGTAAGAATAAACAAGAAATTGGTAGTTTTACTTGCTCCCAAGGAGGAAAACTAAAGGGTAGAAAAGAGAACTCCCAAAGCAGATCTTTTTGTACTTTTCTAAACTTGAGCTATGTAATGTATAAATGATTCAAAAATTAATTTAAATTTCTAAAATTTTAAAAAGGAAAATGTGCTGTATAATTTGTAAGGAATATATCTCATTCAGTAGCATTATAAAAATAACTAAAGGAAAGAAAAATACAAAAACATTTGATTAACCCCCAAAGTATCTATTGACATTTCTCTCTGAAATTCAAACCCTTCTAATGGAAAAGAAATCCCACATGTGTTGTTAAATATTCCTATAACCTTTTATCCCCTTAGAATTTGCCACTTACTTCCTCTTATAATTCTCTTCAAAACTTTGGCAGTCTTAAGTCTATTTTTATATGATTTATCTTTGCTTTGACCACCCATAGTTTTCACTTAAAATTCCATAATTGACAAAATTCTTATCAGCTTACAGAAAGCAAAACACACAAGCAAATTTGATAAGAACTAATGAACACTTCAAAGTGCTCAGAAATGTTATTTCAACATGAAAGTGATTCACGGCTGGTGCCGCGACTCACTAGGTTAAAACTCCGCCTGTGGCGCCAGCACCCCGGGTTCTAGTCCTGGTTGGGGCACTGGATTCTGTCCCGGTTGCTCCTCTTCTGGTCCAGCTCTCTGCTATGGCCCGGGAGTACAGTGGAGGATGGCCCAAGTGCTTGGGCCCTGCACCTACATGGGAGACCGGGAGAAGCGCCTGGCTCCTGGCTTTGGATTGGCGCAGCACCGGCCGTAGCGGCCATTGAGGGGTGAACCAACGGCAAAGGAAGACCTTTCTCTCTGTCTCTCTCTCTCTGTCTCTCACTGTCCACTCTGCCTGTCAAAAAAAAAAAAAAAAGTGATTCACAGAATATGGTAAATGCTGAGTGACAGAAGGCCAATGACAAACTCTTACCATGCAGACGGAATTGGTCAGGGTGAGCTATGCTCTGCTTACCCGGAGAGAGACTATTTCCATGTTGTGGATGCCACTTCAATGCACGTGGTCCATGAGGGGAAAGGAGGAGGACCGGGAGTGAGAGACTGACTGCACCCATCACTGCCACCAGTACTCCAGCGGCCAGAGCTGATGACATGATGTGCTACCTACCTGCTCAGAAAAGAGCTGGGCATTACATCTTCCGGTGTGCTCAGCATAAAAATAAAACTACTGGTGAACACACAGCCACACAGCATTGTCCTGCACACGTGGAAGAATCAAGAAAACATTCAGTTTATAGCAAGTATATTTTTAAAAATGATTTATTAATTTATTTGAAAAGAGAAGGAGAAAGAGAGAGAGAGAGAGAGAGAGAGAGAGAGAGATCGTCCATCGGCTGGTTCACTTCCCAGATGGTCACATGACCAGAGTTGGGCCAGACGTAATCCAAGAACCAGGATCCAAGCTTCTTCAAGTTCTCCCATGTAGGTACGGGGGTCCAAGCACTTGGGCCATCATCACCTGCCTTCCCAGGCATATTAACAGGGAACTGGGTTGGAAGTGGAACAGCTGGGACTTGAACCAGTGCCCATATGGGATGCTGGCACCACACCAGCAGCTTAACCTGCTATGCCACAATGCCAGCCCAAATATATTTCAATGATGATTTTACTCAATGCTGCCTAATTCAAAAGAGTCTTCTACAGACCATTACTGTTAACAGACTTACTGGAATTCTATGTGGAGAAGTCATTTTAACATATCTTTTGCTAAAGATATATTTTTTCTAAAGAAACATTCTGCTAAGCTTACTCACAAAGGTTTTCAAATCTCAGATTCTTCGGCCTATCTTCTTACATCCATAGTGGTCAAGCACGGACTTAAGAAGTAGATAAGCTAATCTTTTAAAAGTCAGTAAAACCTTGTCTATTTAACAAAAACTTATTATAAAAAAGTGCACAAGATTCACATATTCAAATGCAAAGTTTCGTATATTATTCTAAATTGTTAACTCTGTGTTATGACTTTATTACTCCCTTAATAAAATTGTGTCAACCACCATGATCTTTTCTTTTGTCCTGCATCAATGCTTTGCATATAATCAGTATTCAGTTAGGATTAGTTAGCTTAAAAAGATATTATTTATCTACCTGAAGGGACCTTCCTCTTCTAGATTGTTCTTCAATATTTATTTTTATCACACAAAATGAGTGAAATTATACTTTTCAGTTATTAATTTATTAAACTAACATTTTTATGCATCTGCAGTGTGCCGGATATTGTTGAGAGGTATAGCAGCACAATTAAGAAGGGAGAGAAAGGATCCTACTTCATGGACCTTACAGTCCTTAAATGCTAACAGACAGACATTTAAAATATGAGCAGAGGAGGGGCTAAAAAACCCTGTGGAATGTGTGTATTTTTGTAAAACTATGCATGGATTTCAAACTTTTTTGCACCAAAATTTAACTTCTTTTTAAATTCTATTTTCCATTAACTTTTTGAAGTACCCTCATACGGTGATAAATGTATATGTACAGTGAATCTGCAAATATTTGAGAGAAGACAGAATAAAGAGGGAGAAGAGGAAGAACCTCCTGCGAACGCTCTGTTTGAAATAGTAACACCTACACAAGATGTTGGGTAGATACGGGCCCAGGCTATCATCATTACAAAGCCAGTCTTATTGTTTTGAAGGAACCTAGCACCATATCATAAGAAATACATGTTCTATCACCTTCTAGTAAGTCTGTAAACTCTGTTAACAAATGAGTATATCTGTATGCATCTGTTTGTATCTTACAATACAGCTTTTCATACTTGGATTAATCTAGAATTAGATCTGCCCACATATTTTAAATCTAATAATCAATGAGTTTGATTATTAGAAACTTTATACAGTCATGCCTTCAATAAATGACTTTGAATTCATCAAAGCAAAAAATGAAATGCTTAAACTTCTAAGGTCAATCATTAAAAGTAGATTTGCAAAAGTAAGGTCAGAACTCATTGGAGACAAGCTTCCGTGCATGGTTTAAAAATGCTTAATCCCATCTGGTCATAACTGCATACCTGAGGACTGAATACCAGGAATAAACTCAATTCCTGATCTTTCACTGTTTCAAATTAGTAGCCACTAAAGTGAAAAACTACTTTTCTTGTGACGTGGCCCTTCCTAATGAGAAGGGACATCCTAAAATAGTTTTATAACCAAATACAGAGGTTTCTTACGTAAATTAATCCAGTCCAAAAAAGTGCTTAGGGTTCCCAATGCAGTCTGTAAGTGAGTGGATAGTCAACTCAGATTCCCTTGAGAAGTTTTGAGCAACAGAAGCCCTAGAGTCTTGCTCCCTAGGAATCTAATTTGGAAGAGTCAAAGTGGAATCTGGGAATTTGGATTTTTGAAAATCCAATAGATAGCCATGCTGCCAAATAAAGAAATCATTACTTCATACTTGAAACAGTAATGCAAAAAAAGAAAAGAAAAAAATCTATCACTGCTCATACAAGGCTTCAAAAAGCAGAAGTGAATACGAGTCTGATTATACAAGACTTTAAAATTGGACTTCAGAAACTAAACGCTTTTAAAGCTGACTTTTATTAATAAGTTATCAATTCATTCAGGTTAAAATAAGAAACTTTCTGCCTGTAACTGAGATTTCAAATTCTCCTTCAGTGAGGAGAAAGGCAGCCTCCCAAAGCAGAGGTACAGATGAGCCCAGAAAATCATCAATAAGACACGTTTGTAGGTGTGGGATTCAGGATATATAAGCACATGTAAGATATCAGACCATAAATCTCTGCTCACAAGAGAGATAATGAAGATATTAACTCAGGGCTTTAATCTTGGAGATTCTGTGCCCCTCACCAGTTCTCTGGAAATCCTCCATGAATGATTTTAGAATCTTATGCAATTGCCAAACTTGGCGAGGCTGAGTGGAGGGGCTGGGAACCTGAATGAGCATCTCACAATGTAATCCTCTCTTGGATAGAATTAGTAACTCTCCTAACATAAGGAACAGATTTTCAAATTCCTCCTGGGGGTCCGAGGCAAAGCAGGGAAGTTCTGGATAAAGAGAGGCCCCTGGGGTAGCTGCCTTGATGGTCCCACCGACACCTTCTGGACAAGGATTCAAGATTGCTAATGCATTGTCTCACAGGTCCTCAACCTGCATGCATGGGTGTGAGTTTTCCACAACAGATGGGGGAGAAGAAGAAATGAAGTTTTGTGCACTCCAAGATAACAAAAAATGACAAAAAAATAAACTGAAAGATTACATTTTCAATGAATATACTGGAAGAGACGGGATGATCTTAAGAGTTTTCTGGAAAGAAAGAAAACATGTTTCCTTGTCCCCTTGCTGGTCTAAGTCCCGGAATCAGTTCCAGGTAGGAAACTCAAAGCTCTTGGAAGAGTAATGACTAAACCGAGTGACGACCGAAAACTCATGTGTCAGCCAAACAAATGCTTTTTATCAAGAAAAAATTTCTTTACACTTAGGAAAAACACAACAGCATAAGCACTGCACTATTGCTGCTAGTCTTGTTGCGGTTCACATAACTTCACTCTAAACAACTCAGGCCATATGGAGAACACATTTCAGTACCATGAAGATCAAATTATAGGCTTCTCAACTTCAGAGTTTTCAAATAGGGTCAAATTGGAGCAAGCACACCAATTACATCATAGCAGCACTGTGTAAAGAAAACTCATTAAAAAAAAAAAATAATAAACCCTGCCATTTTGATTAAATATCCTATTAAATCTACTGATATAAGTTCCAGAATATATCTTCCCCGGCCTAATCACATAAGGAATTTTAAGTTTACTGTCTGAAAGCGAGCTCCATTAATTTTTTTTCTTTTTTTAAAAAAGATTTATTTATTTATTTATTTGAAAAGCAGAGTTACAGAGAAGCAGAGGCAGAGAGAGAGAGAGAAGTCTTCCATCCAAATGGCCGCAATGACCAGAGCTTGGCCGATCCAAAACCAGGAGCCAGGAGCTTCTCCCAGGTCTCTCAAGGGACCTAAGCACTTAGGCCATCTCCCACTGCTTTCCCAGGCCACAGCAGAGAGCTGGATCGGAAGTGGAGCAGCCAGGATTCTAACTGGTGCCCATGTGGGATGCCAGCACTGTAAGCGGCGGCTTTACCGCTAGGCCACAGTGCCAGCCTCATAATCTTATTTGCTCAGTATAATATGTTGTGCCATGTGAAATGGCTTGAGTTGGATGTTTCTTTTTTTCCAGTTTTTCTAAAATGATTTATAACATTTTGGCTCTCACACATTCCAGATTAGAAATGTCATTTTACAAACTGGGCTTCAAACCACACACCAAAAGAAGAGATTTTATTCCCACTTTATCTCTAGTATTTCTTCCACTGCTCACAAAATTACTTTCTTTTGGTTCACCCCTCCAATGGCTGCTAAGGCCGGCGCTGCGCCAATCCTAAGCCAGGAGCCAGGTGCTTCCTTCTAGTCTCCCATGCGGGAGCAGGGGCCCAAGCACTTGGGCCATCCTCCACTGCCTTCCGGGGCCACAGTAGAGAGCTGGACTGGAAGAGGAGCAGCCAGGACTAGAACCCGTGGTGCCGGTGCTGCAGGCAGAGAATCAGCCTAGTGAGCCATGGCGATGGCTCCAGCTTTTCTTGTCTCTACCACCACTGCCTTAGCTCTAGCTTCAGGCATTTCTCATCATGACAGGGGAGAGAGCCTCCCAACAGTCCTGGCTCTCTTTGCTCTCCATCAAGTGAGCAGAAAGAGCTCTTCAAGAGTCTATGCAGTAGCTACCCGAATCCCAGTAATGCCATCTAACCCCAATGTATCCATCCCATAATGACAACCTTAAACTTCTTCACTGTCTTTCTACTATGTTTATGACAAATTTAAATCTCCTAGGGGTTTAGCCCAGGGATTAAGATGTCTGCACACCACATCAGAGTATCTAGGCTAGACACTGAGCTCTGGAGCCTGGTTCCAGTTTCCTGCTAACACGGACCTTGAGAGATAGCTGGTGATGACTCAAGTCATTGGGTCACTTCCAATTACATCAGAGACTTGGATTGAGCTCCTGGCTCCTCCCCCAGCCCAGTCCAGGCCACTGTGGGCCTATGTAGAGCAACTAGTGGGAGGGAGTTTCTCTCTCACCCAGTTTCTCTACCTCTCAAATAAATAAACAAAATTTAAAAATAAAACCTCCTAGGGCAGTGTATTACAATATATGTAGTATGTAGTATGTGTGTACAGCTGCCGCCTGTGATGCCCACATCCCAGCTACTCCGCTTCTGAAGGAGCTCCCTGCTGATGGCCTAGGAAAAGCAGCAGAAGACGGCCCAAGTGTTTGGACCCTGCATCCATGTGGCAGTCCCAGACGAAGCTCCTGGCTCATGGCCTCGGCCTGGCTCAGCCTTGGCCAATGCAGCCACCTGTGGAGTGAGGAAGAGAGAGAGAGAGAGAGAGAGAGAGAGAGAGAGAGAGAGAGATCTTCCATCCATTGGTTCACTCCCCAAATGGCTACAACAGCTGTAGCTGGGCTGATCTAAGCCAAGAGCCAGGAGCTGCTTCTGGGTCTCCCATGTGGGTGCAGGGGCCCAATTACTTGGGCCATCCTCCGCTCAAACAAATAAATAAATCTTTTAAAAATAAAGACTTATTTATTTGAATGAGTGACAGAGAGAGAGGAAGAGACAGATGGATCTTCAAGCCACTGAGTCACTCCCCAAATGGCCCAACAGCCAGGACCGGACCAGGCAGGAGCCAGGAATCAGGAACTCCAGCCAGGTCTACCATGTGCATGGCAGGACCCCAAATACTTGAGCTATCTTCCACCACCTTTCCACCAAGGGAACTGGGTCAAAAACAAACAGCAAGGACTTAAACCAGTGCCCTAATACTGGATATGGGCATTGCAAGCAACTGGCCCAAGCAAACCTCCTTAACTCCACCAGCAAGACCCTGGGAGCTCTGGTGCCTGTGTGGTCTCCAAGCACCGCTCAGGCTGCTCTCGTCTTTGTTTCCAGCCTGGCCCCACTGACCATCTCTGAGTCTCCAGCACTTTGTTTCCAGCCTGGCCCCGCTGACCATCTCTGAGTCTCCAGCCCTTTCCAGGCGATGTCATCTTTCTGCTCACTCTTTTTTATGCTTGACATGCTCTTTTTCCCTCTATACGCCGAGTCATCTTTCAAAGCTTTTCTCCACAGATGTTAATACCCTGTGTTTTAAAAAGATTCCTAATGGAGTCTATTTTGATATGCCACTGATAGGCTTGCTTAATGCTCCCTTACCTCTGCCCCACTGAGATGGTTCTTTCTACGAAGTTAGTAGGAGACACAACCGCACTCTTTTTGGTTCTGTTTTTGAAGGCCAGAGAGGAGACTCCCTTTGGATCAAAGTAAAGCAAACATTCACACGCAGCATGCGTAGCACACCTGGGCCTCTCTATCCTATGAGGGAACAAAAACATGAACATGAACAAAGTGAGACTCAGATGGGGAAAATTCTGCCCCATGTGTGTTGGAATAAAGAGAGGCAGCTAACCAGCTACTGCTGGTTTATCCGAGCCTCGTCTTGTGAAATCTGCCAGTCATTACCATGCACCACAGCCGAATGGATCCCAATAGGGAAATGGAGATCACCCTTCTAGATCTCTTGAATCGGATGTGTATCTAATGAAACCAGGTCCACCAGGAACCTGTACCTTGAAAATCTGTGTGCTCACAGATTCCAAGGTGGAATTGGAGGGGGGGGGGGGGGGAGGAAGAGTTTTCTACTCAACCTGAAGAATGAGGCCTGAAGTTTTTCCAGGAGAGAAAACATTTGCAGAAGGCCCTCTGATGTCTTATCAGTGTTGACTTGCTTTGTTGGTTAATGAGGGTGGCAGGGAAGAGTAGCTGGATAAACCTCCCATCACTGCTTCAGTGTCTGTCAGTGGCAAACAGTCTGGGAATGTAAATCAATGGAATCTACATTTTTTCCCTTGGTAATTTAATGAAGATTGCTTAAAGCTCTCTAGTGACCAGCAGTAAATGGACTTGTAAATTTACTGAGTGCCTCTGAGGACTGATCTGGAATCATATCTCAAGTAATGTATCAAAGAGTGAACTTGGTGGTAGAATACAAATATCCGTTGTTCAGTATGGAAGAATTTTGATGATTTATTCCTTCTTTAAAATAATAACAGTAAATATACTCTGAAGAAAACATTTTTTTTTCTCTTTTTTTTTTTTTTTTTGACAGGCAGAGTGGACAGTGAGAGAGAGAGACAGAGAGAAAGGTCTTCCGTTGCCGTTCGTTCACCCTCCAATGGCCGCGGCTGACGGCGTGCTGCGGCCGGCGCACCGCGCTCCTCCGATGGCAGGAGCCAGGAGCCAGGTGCTTTTCCTGGTCTCCCCATGGGGTGCAGGGCCCAAGCACCTGGGCCACCCTCCACTGCACTCCCGGGCCACAGCAGAGGGCTGGCCTGGAAGAGGGGCAACCGGGACAGAATCCGGCACCCCGACCGGGACTAGAACCTGGTGTGCCGGCGCCGCAAGGCGGAGGATTAGCCTGTTGAGCCACGGCGCCGGCCTGAAGAAAACATTTAAAATGGGTTTATCCACCTAGGAACACATTTTATTTAACTTTACAATAAAATGAAAAGATTTTGTGTCAGGATAAGTAGAAGCACAGTATTAGACTGTGCTAACACGACAAGGCTTACTAAGAGAATCTAAATGTCTTTTCATTATAATTCCCTTATGTTTAATTTCCAGGCTTAGAAAACTTATCAAACCACTCTACTCTCTTTGATTCTGCCAAATGTTCACTTAAAGTAGATTTACTACAGACTCAAGAGCAAAAATAAAAGGTTTCAAAGTCGAGTTCAACAAATGATAACTAAACATGACAACTAAAAGCTATAATTCCTGCAATAAAATGCTACACCATGAATGAAAATGATGGCATTCAGCTATAACAAATGAAATGATACTTGCACTTAGGTCTTTAATCTGAGGTACTGCTCAGCTTGTAATCACTTATCTTTTCTATCACCCACAGGTAGAACACAAAGCTGAAATTTAAATGCCTTCTTAATACTGTACAGGAATATTGAAATGTGACTGTTAACATCATACAAGATAATGACCATGCAATTCCAAAGATATTTTTGTGTTGAGATACAGAGCAGTTAAAATAGTTTCTAATATCAACAAATTAAGCATTTCTAATAAAAGCAGGATTAGTTATTTTACCTACCACTTCAGGCTTCTATAAACTAACTCATACTTCACTATTTAATCTTGCAAGGCCTTAAATTGAGTGATAGAAAAATATTTCATGTGATATGGAATTCTGTCATGGCTCAATGAAGGCAGAAGACTTCAGATTACTTATATAAGATGCATTGAGGGCCGGCGCCATGGCTCAACAGGCTAATCCTCCGCCTTGCGGCGCCAGCACACCGGGTTCTAGTCCCACTTGGGGCGCCGGATTCTGTCCCGGTTGCCCTCTTCCAGGCCAGCCCTCTGCTGTGGCCCGGGAGTGCAGTGGAGGATGGCCCAGGTGCTTGGGCCCTGCACCCCATGGGAGACCAGGAAAAGCACCTGTCACCTGGCTCCTGCCATCGGACGAGCGCGGTGCGCCGGCCGCAGTGCGCCGGCCACGGCGGCCATTGGAGGGTGAACCAACGGCAAAGGAAGACCTTTCTCTCTGTCTCTCTCTCTCACTGTCCACTCTGCCTGTCAAAAACTAAAAAAAAAAAAAAAAAAAAAAAAGATGCATTGTGAAGAAAAATCAAAATAAATCATGTACTTTATTCTATTTTTAATAAAATAAAATTTTATTTATAAATAAATCAATAAAATGAAATTTAAAAATATATCAATAGTAAAGAAATGTACACACATATGACAGCATTTCAGTTTGTAGAAAAACTGAATTAAAAGATAAATTTATTTTGGTGGGAAAAATTTTTAAAGCCATGCAATTTTTTTCATAATATGCATTTTCCAGGAACTTTCTAAAGACTTCTCATACATAAAATATGCATATCAATTGCCAAAGTATAATTGCCTGGCTTGTCATTTTAAACTGTATTTTCACTTATTCAATAACAAATAAGTGAGCGCACAGGAACATCATTCAGGGAGAGTTTTGTCTCTTTTTTTGGTTTGCATGTAATACAATATAAGCAATATTCAACCAGATAAGGCCTAACTCTCGGCTTCCAATGTGCGCTAACAGAGCTAACCATTTTCCAGTCACTTTATTCTGCCCCGTGGTAGACGCCTCAGTATCAGGCAACCACTGCATGAATCATGTTCCCGCATTGTACACTAAGCTCCTAGAGGACACAGTTCATGGTTGAAACCTACACAGCTACAATTCCAACAGGGACTCAAAGCACATTCAAGAAAAACAAGCAGTTCTCCTAATTAAAAACCTGTAACTTCCCAGTACTTGTTTAGGCCAGTGGCGCTCCAAGGAATCTTGGCATATAGGGCAGGAGCTGTGGTCCAGGGGGTTGAGCCATTGGCTGCCTGGCTCTTCGACTTCCCATTCAGCTTCCTCCACCAGTGAACGATGGCCCAGGTTCCTTGGATGCCTGCTACTCTTGTGAGAGGCCCAAACGGAGTTCCTGGCTCCTGGTTTCAGCTTCGCCTGTCCCCACCTGCTGTGGGCAGTTTGGAGATGGAACCAGAGGATGGATGATCCCTTTCTGCCTCTCCCTTTATCTGTCACTCTGCCTTTCAAATAAAAAAAAAAATATTGGACTTAAAGATCTCTGAGTTTTTCTCTAGTATGTTTTCAATGGACAAGCAAACATGCTAAAAGTTAGCTCTAATGGGAGAAGGGTTATATCAATGACGTGCCAAACCTGATAAAAGGAACCAAAATGGTAAAGTAAAATTTCCCAATTTAAATAGGTTGAATATTTTTTGAAAGAAGTAATATTGCTTTTCGGGAAGAACTGGGGCCAGAGTAGAGTTAAATTTAATTCAAGAACGTCATTTGTTGCTTGGTATATATGAACCCCTGAACTGTGTCCTCACAATGTGAGAAAACCAGAAGAACCCAAGGTATTAAATGAATTAATTTATTTCAGCTTTTGTTTTCTTTTGGTTTTAAAGCTTTGATGAGAAAAGCATGTATGTACTATTGAGCTGCAGAGTACTGTGTGTGGAGGATGTCATGGGATGGAGCCTGGGGGATGGGCATGGCAGAGCTAGCACACAGGATACACACTAACAAAGATACAAGTTCACAAAACGAAATGGGGTGCCTGCATGTTTACCTCTTGCCTTCCTCATCACTCAGCAGGGTATTTAGGGGGTCACACAGCTGATGGGCTTTGCAGGGTGTCTGCTCTCCAACCCACCTCCAGCAGTATGTGGGGCACATCCTCCTCAGAAATGCCTCATCACCAGGCAGGTGCTGACTCAGTAGTTAATGCACTGCTAGATGTGCCAGCAGCCCGTATCCGAGTGTCCAGATTCTGAGTCCCTGGCTCTGCTTCCAAATCCAGCTTCCTACTGCAAATGCGTACACATTACTTGACAGCAGCTGATGGCTCAAGTACTTGAGTAGCTGCCACCTACATGGGAGACCCACATGGACCTCTAGGCTGCTGGCTTCAACCTTGCCCAGCCTCTGGCTGTTGTGGGCATGTGGGAAGTGTCTCTCTCTCTCTCTCTCTCTCTCTCTCTCTCTCTCTCTCTCTCTCTCTCTCTCTCTTTCTCTCTCTCTCATGTTCTGCTCACAAATAAAAAAAAATTAAAAATACCTCATCACACTCATATTCCTCAATAGGTTCCAGGAGCAACCTGACCAGGGGCAGGGCATCAGCTACCACTTCTCTTGGGGTCTCACACGTGCTGTGAAGTCATAATTAAACTATATGGGATTGATGTGACCTTGGTAGCCCGTAGGTGTAGAGGAGACCAGGGGCCCATAGGACCCTCACTCTTGCACATGCAGTGGCTAGGAAGATTGTGTCACCAATTTGCAATCAGAGAAAGACATTATATAGACCACAAACTAAAGATAAAAAATACAGCTTAGGTATGAAAGTGGCTACTTCCACAGGTGGCCTCAGAGAGTGCTTTTCCCTTCTACAATGTTACTATTCTCAAAAGTATCTTTGTCGAACTGCATTTTAAAGAATAGGTTTAGGGGGCAGGTGTTATGGTGCAACAGGTTGGTCTGCCACTTGGGATACCCACATCTCATAGTGGAGTACCCACTTTCAGTCATGGATATTGCATACTTCCAACCCTGTACCTTCCAATCCAGTAGATGATGGCCCAGGATCTTGGGTTCCAGTGACTCAGGTGGGAGACCTGGATGGAATTCCTGGTTCCTATCTTCAACCTGTACCGTCCCTAGGGAACGAGCCTCTTCAATATCTCTCTCTCTCCTTATCTCCCCTTTTGAAATAATATATACTTTTTTTTAAAATTAAGTATAGGGGCCGGCATGGCTCAGTGGGTTAGTCTATTACCTGTAACACCAACACACTATATCTAACTTCCAGGTCCATTCCTGGATGTCCCACTTCTGATCCAGCTCCTGGGAGAGTGACAGAAAATGACCCAAGTACTTGGGCCCTTGCCACCCTCACAGGAGAGAATAGAGTTCCTGGCTCCTGGCTTTGGCCTGGCTCAGACCTGGCTGTTGTGACCATTTGGAGAGTGAACCAGCATATGGAAGATTGATCTCTCTCTCTCTCTCTCCTTCTCTCCCTCCCCTCCTCCCTCCCTCCCTCCCTGTCTCGGACTCCCTCACTGTTGGTCTGCCTTTCAAATAAACAAATCATAAAAAGAAAAAGTTTAGTCTCACATCTCCTATCATAATTCAAAAATCTGAAAATCAGAAGTTCTTATTCCTAAGACCTGAAGACTTTATCAAACTTGATAAAATCTGATTTACACTAAAGAGAAGCTATTTATAAGCATTGTTCACCCCACATTTTACAGAAAGGAGCAAGAGAAATCAGCAACGTGGTTAAGGATCTTCAGTCAATCCTAGCTCTGCCACTGTTTTTAAGACGAGGGACAAATTAGCCTCTCCTCACCTAGCTTTGTTCCAGTTGAGGAAGGCAGACATCTTGTTTTATAGCTAGCTCCTACTAGAGTTGGCAAGTTGAAATCTATACTGTATATAAAGCACTGTGACTGCCCCTAAGAAAAGATCAGTAAATGGGAGACACTATCAGTATCCATCCATAAAATATGTTGGTAGTTTTCCTAATGAGACATCATGGCAGTTTTGCTTGTATTATTTAAGTTCTTTGTTATTTTCATGCAATAAAAAAACAGAAAAAATAAAATTCTTCTTGCATTTTTTAAAGATTTATTTATTTATTTATTTATTTGACGGGGGATAGGGGGATGGAGAGTTCAGTCCCTGGAAGGCTGCAGTACCTGCAGCTGGGTCAGGAAGAAGCCAGGAGCCAGTATCTCCAACTAGGTCTCCCACATGGGTATCAGGGGCCCAAGTACTCCAAGTCATCTTCCACTGCCTTCCCAGGTACATTAGCATGGAGCCAGGACTTGAAACTGCACTCTGGGATCAGGTGATGTGACGCAGTGGGCTAAGCCTCCGCCTGTGGCGCCGGCATCCCATATGGGCACTGGTTCGTATCCGGACTGCTCCTCTTCCAAACCAGCTCTCTGTTAATGGCCTAGGAAGGTAGTAGAAGATGATTCCCCTACATGGTAGACCCAGAAGAAGCTCCTGGCTCCTGGCTTCAGCCTGAGCCAATCTGAGGAGTGAACCAGCAGATGGAAGACCTCTCTGTCTCTCTCTCTCTGTGTCTGTCTCTAACTCTGCTTCTCAAATAAATAAATAAATCTTAAAAAAATAAACATCATTACTTAGAAGACCAGGAAATATGAAATCAGCTGAAAAGCACCATCAAAATAAGCTATGTAGGCAACAACACACACCTCAACCACTTCACTCTGTGTGGTCAGCAAGAAACCGGGGTAGTGTTGACTTGTGCTGTGTTCTGTTTGCAACAGAGGGTTTTCTGCTCAAAGAACCAAGGTGTTTGGTGCTTTTTGAACAGCTATGTTGTAGGTTACACATCAAGAAGATAAAGAGTGCTGTGCTTTTTAACTAGTTTGCTAACCTCCCAGCCTTAACTATAGGAACACAGCTGGGATCATTCTATGCGAAATGACCACACCCTTGTGTGCTTCTGGCTCTTCTCATGCCTTCCAGGAGTCTCGTCATCAGGGACACTAGCTGTCATTCACATCAATAACACGATGCATCAACATCAAAGACTTCACCAAAGGGTACTTCAACCCCCGTTAGCCAAAAACAGAGGAAGCAGCCCCTACTGAAAAGAACCACATGATAATCACTTGAGGTGGACACTCTACCTATACAGCAGTATTGGGAATCACTCGGGAATTGTTGCCATCAGAGCCTGATGATGGAAAATGCAGTGATACTGAATGAATGAGATCCACTGATTTCATGTGACTCCCTATGAGTATATGCTGGGCATCACTCTTTTTTTTTTTTTTAAGATTTATTATTTATTTGAAAGGCAGAGTTACAGAGAGACTTTCCATCTGCTGATTCACTCCCCAAATGGCCACATCGGCCAGGCTTGGGTCAGGTTTGATGCTAGGAACCTGGACCTCCATCCGGGTCTCCCATGTAGGTGCCCACTAGCATGTGGGCCACCTTCCACTGCTTTCCCAGGCACATCAGCGGGGGGCTGGATTAGACATGGAGCAGCTGGGACTAGAACCAGCGCTCACATAGGATGCCTGCATCGCAGGCAGCAGCTTACTCCTACTACACCGCAATGCCAGCCCCAGCATCACTCTTTGTAAGTGGCAGGATAGAGGTCTTGATTTGAGAACTGTCGTTATCTCAACATGAGCCTGGAAACTATTTGCTTGCCATTAACCAACCAAGCCACGGCCCATGTTTGAGTTGACAGACTCACTAACGTACACAAGACACAAATACCAATTCACATAACTCGGTCAGAAAACCACAGCTTTGAATCCTATAAATATCCCCTCCTGCTTAACTAGATGTCACCCATGACTGAGTTTTGTTGGTCACTCAGCTTGCTAAAAGTTCATGGGGATAAGACTTCATGAAATGGAACCAAAATAAAAGTCTGAAAAGGTCTGTGTGCAAACAAAAACACTGAAGTTTTTTGGTCAAATACTTTGTAATGATCATTTTAGGCCTTCCTTTCTTCTCCCCCAAATCAATGCACAAATGCTAATTAGCATTGCCTGTAAAGTAATACAATTGGATTTTTACAATTTCCCCATTTTCTTTAAACTTTCTAGCAGAGTAAATACATTCCAACAGTTTTGCTTTCCAAACAATTAGAAGCAGAAATTGTGAATTTTTAGCAGCCTGTTGTTTAAAAAGTCACAATCCCAAAATAGAGGAAAATGAAGCATTTTTAACTTACTCAAACATCTGGGGACATTTTCAGAAAACCCCCACTGTTCTACAACATTAGGAAATAATCAGTGAAATTATTCTTTTTTTCTTCTTCCTTTGCTGTCTCTTCTCTCTGGTTACTCTCATATTTACCTAGATGATGACTTCACATACGCATGTCCTCTTTCACATTTTTGTTCTCTAAAATTTGGAACTCCATTTGGCATTTTGCTATGTACTAAAATCTGCAACTGCACTCTTACTAAACTTGCTGCTGGGTGCTTTAGGTTGTAATGAAGTTAACTGCAGGACGTGGCTCTGGTGTGCAAATGAGGCATGAATGCATTCTCCGTCCTGGCCCCCTTCTTTCAGGTTGCTCTGCCAGGCTACTCCACAGCCTGGATTCCATCCTTTCCTTTTTTTTTTTTTCCTTCTTTTTATTCTTAAGTGACAACCCTATCTAAAACCGCCAAATAAATTATCTGAGTTTTTTCAAAATAAGTAGGACAAGTATGAATGGCACAAAACCTTTCAGCCCAAGCTGGCCATTTGTTTCTCATTCAGTTCAACACTGCTGTTACAATCCCCTCCCGGATTGGGGTGTGAGGATGGGAGGGGAAACAGCACTGAGCACAGGGGATTAGTTTACTTTCTTCTGTGTCCGTCTTTTATTAGCCTCCCTGAGATCTCCTTGATGGATCCTCTCTATTGTATATCTCTATGTACCTTTAAGAACTAATCTGCGTTTTACAAGCCCCCTTCTTGTTCAGAGGACAAGTAAAAAGGGGTTTATGTCTGTGATATGACAGCAACAGCATTCCAGAATAGGAATGGAATTTAGTTAGGGTCCAAATTTGCATCTCCTTTCCCCTTCTCTGGGATCCATCCATCTACTTCAAGGGAAAAACGGGAGAAACATCTGGGAAAATATCTTTTCTTCCCCAGTGAATATCTAATGCATACTTCCAAAGCCAAAAGACTTTGGTCAAGTTTTTCTGTGCACATTTGCCCTAATTAATTAAAAGAAATGGCAATATTAATACCAACCCACAACAATTCCTAGCACTGGATGACTCAGTGGGTTGGGGGTGGGGGCCACTTGACACAGAGACAAATGATGTTCTCTCACTTTCTGATTCACTCCCGGGCTGGGTGAGGGAAGGAATCCCTGGGAGGAACAACTCAGAAAGTCTTATGTGGATTCACTGTGGTTGTTTCATTTTTTGCTGTTTTTGTTTTCATTATCTTATTTGTGAGGCAGAGAGAGAGCACTCCCATCTGCTAGTTGAGTCCCCAAACGCCCACAAGGCTGAGACTAGGTGAGTTGGAGCTAGGAGCCAGGAATTCAATCTGGATCTCTCACATGAGTGGCAGGGACCCAAGTATTTCAGCCATCACCTGCTGCCTTCTGGGGTACACACTGGCAGGAACCAGGAGCTGGGGTCGGGTACCCCAATATAGGACACAAGCATCTAAGCCAAATATCCACCCTTACATTGTTATTTTTATTTTGTGGACACTTCTTTGGAAATCCTACCACCAATGTGCAAATAAATATGTTCTGGGATGTTCATTATGTATTAAAAACCAAAAAAAATGGAAACGACACAGTAGAAGTAACAAAGCACTCTCCTTGACCAAGCTCTTCTAACTCTTGACCCTCACGTTTGTGCTCCAGTGTTTGTGAGGCAGTGTCACTGTGAATGAGAACACCCACCCACACACACGACCAGCGACATGCAGCAGGTGGGTGACTTAGGGATGGACAGCAAGGGACCACAGAAGGCAGGGATCCCCTGATTCCCTGAGGGCCAGTCTCCCACGGCTCTGGGAAGCCCACGGTGCTGTCTGGAGTCGTGTCTGTGCATGCTCCCCGTGCTCTGAAGCGCAGGGACCTCAGAAAGCAGCCACCCTGGGTTTCACATCCCAGGGTCACTGGAGTCACTGAGCCCAAGAGCTGTAGGGCCTCTTGTTCTACAGGGGGACTGGAACAGAGCCGGGGCGGCTCTGACCAGCTCCTTATCTCAGGACGTTACATTCCCAGCATGCTCTACAGTTGTTCTTCAGAACTAAATGCCAGCAATGGGGAAAACTGGATCACTCCAAAGACTCTCAGAGAAACATTCTGCAGTATGGATCTCCTCCTTGTCTAGTGTTAGCCATAATCCTGTTACGTCAGCCTAACCACATAGATGTTGATAACAAAAGACCTTGTTAGGGGGACTGTATCATGGAAGTAACCGATTGAGACCTGCATTCCAGCTGGTTAAAGCATTCCCAGCAGTCACTGTGAGCAGAGTAAGACTTACTGAACATGCCGCAAGACAGTAGCAGGCAGGCAGGACAGCTAGAAGCTGACTGCTGCTGCAACATGGACTATGGCTGAAGGTGCATACTTGTACCAAGCAGTCCCTTCTTAGTTAGGGTGAATTTTTCCCATGATCCAAAAGGTATTCTCAGCCAGGAAATCTGCATTTCTGGGTGGAGCTGAGGAATCTGCACCACTCTTAGTTAAGGGACTCTGCCAACTGCTGGTGGATACACTAGAATTTTGTTTTCATTATTATCTTATTTGTAAGGCAGAACGTTACAGTCCCCAGGTGAAGGCAATCATAGAAACCTCAGGAAAAACACATTCAACCAGCACTCAAATGGCACAGAAGGTTTTGCTACTACCTGATGCCAGCATCCTATATGAGCACTGGTTTGGGTCTCAGCTGTTCTGCTTCCAATCCAGCTCCCTGCTAATGTGCCTAGGAGGGTGGCAGAGGATGGCCCAAGTGTGAATTGTAAGAATGCAATATCACCCGTGTGAATACGTAAGAATAGGTAAGCTGGAAGAGGATCCTAACAATTTCTGCCTCTGGTTCTACAATGTAATTCCACACCATTCCTGTCAACTCACTTTCCCATGATGCACTTGTATCTCACTTAGGAAGGAAGAGAGGTCATCATGGCCACGTGGAAGTGAGGCTCCACTTGGAGGTTCCATGAAACCCCAAGAAAGCCTCACACACACTAAACTTCACCCACACTCCCCCCTCTTGCATATTCAATAAGGGCAGCACCACCTACGCACTGAAAGTGACTTACTCATGGGAGTGTACTTGTTTGCTGTTTAGCTTGCCTTTGGGTCCTTCTCTGGCCTCCTCCCTCACTCTATCTGCATAGGCCACTCTCTGGCCCACGCATGACGACTGTCTATCCGTGTTGGGGTGCATGTGAATGCATATTCACTCTCTCACTTTTGAATAAATCTTGTTCCCACTTCTATACTGTATTTATGCCTCTGCTTTGAATTCTTATCTCTGTAGAGGCAAGGACTTGGAATAAAATTTGAGATACATATGCCCATAATAATTAGACAAGAAACACACTTTGTCCACACTGTCCCCTGACAGCCTCTGTAGACCCCAGACCAGCTCTGGCTAGTTTACAGAAGGTTGCTCACCAATGGTCACCTTGTCCTCTGAATAACCTTTTGACTTCATATAGGCTAAAGTCCCGTGCAAACATTCAACCTCCCCCTCAAATTTGCATGGAATGCATGGGGTTGTTTGATCTCACTTGCACCTGCATAGTGGAGCCTCATTATACCAGGGAATCAAATTACTGGAATCTATGAATATGTTAACTTCCCTCTTTTGACTTGCTTGTAACCTTGTCCCTTGGGGGAGGATGGGTGAATTTTCAGTCATATCTCCTCCAATCTATAGATTGGTTTTTTTGGAAAATAAAGCTCTGCTTGTTGTCTCTAAGTCTGAGTACTATTATTAATAATAATTTTATATTATAATAATAATATTAATAATATAGTATATATTATTTTGATCAACAACCAGACTCCCCACCCTCAGTATCAGGATCCACATCCTTTGCCACTCCCCAGGTGATGTCTGGTTACCCTGGTCAGCCTTCAACAAGTATCCTGTCACACTGCCTTAGAAAGAATTCCCCCACCTCTTATCGACCATGCTTCCTCTTAGCAGTTTTCATCTGCCCTGCTCCCGGGTTGTAAATCCCCACTTTCCCCAGTGTAACCAGTTACAATCTACCTCTCTCCTCCACTGCAAACCTCATGCTGATCCCTACATCTGCAGTAATAGTCCCCTGGAATAAAGCCTCCTTCCTGTCTTTAATAAATGGCAAGAATAATTTTTTCATTAACAATGTTGTTGGTTTTTCATGACATGGGAGACCTCACTGTGAAATGAAGACCCAAGGAAGCAGTTAAACTTCATTATTTCTGAGCTGGGTTTGGTGAAGAATAGAGTCATGGAGAACTGTAACGGGACAAGAAAGTGTCAGCTTTGTGTTAAACCAGAGGAATCAGCAAAGACTGTTCATTCCAATGTAGAATCTTCCTCAGGTTCCTGCAGACAAGGATCCTCTTTTCCTCTGGATGTCGGGAGGGACCTCTCACATGCTTCAGAGGAAGTTCACAAAGTCCTTCCCACATGTGCTGCTTCGAAATTCTTTTAGCTTAAATTATTCAATAAAGTGCCATATTTTGGAGTAGCATGTCCTGAACCCTTTTAGGGTAGAGAAAGGGAATTCTGATATAGAATTTGTCAATGTCCATGTAAATACTGTTGTAACCCCAAAACATGGTCTGCTCTCTTGCCTTGCAGCAAAAATCACTGACATTGGGATAGTAGAAGAAAACAGAAAACTATTGCAACGCACAGAGCAATCAGCTTAGCAGCTACCACGGGATTCCCAGAATCCTTGAAGGATCAGCGTAAAGATTCTTACAGGTTGAAGTTGAGAGGTTGAAAGGTGCACGTTCAGCTCATGTTCAGGTTGCCACCTGGTTCACAGTGCCCATGGCCCTCTGGTCAGTGATACCACAAGGTCTTTTGGGAATTTTGATGATGGCAAAGTGGGCTTCAGTCAAACAGGTAGTAGTTATTTCTTGCTTAAGACCCTGGGGTTCTTAGAAAAACCCTCAAAACAAGACCATATACCAAGATGGTATCTACAGGGAAGGTACGTGATGCCATGAATCTTGTGGCCGAGGACCCTCTGTAGCCAGCTATACTACATTCTGAATTTAATTGAGTTATAAAAGCAGAGCATAAAAACTTTAAGCTAAAGGAGGAAGGGAGACTAGAACTTGACATTGTCTAGCATCTACATCCAAGGCACTGTATGGTGCCTTGATTTCAATACCACTTGCTATATCAAACTACTAATGCGATGTCACCTTGATATAGACAGAAATAGGTAGCAAAGAGGATTCCAGGGTTACCAGCCCCTGCACCACAGCCCCGCATGCTCCAGGCAAACTCTACCTCCTTCCATGCAAACCATAGCTGCCGGGGTTTCACTCCCCAGAAATATCCACTATGGCTGCTGACTGGGTACTTGCAATGATATTATATATCATTATAGTTAATGATAAAATTACCACAGTCGATGCACCCATTCCCATGATGCACATGACACCACGATACTTCTGAGACTTCTCAAAAACCGGAATGGAAATGGGCTGTACTGAAGCCCACCCCAAACTCTGTCCCAAACTGAATATTCAATTAAGTGCTGCCCCAGACACCACCCTCTAAGCCTCTAGATCCTGTAAAAAGATGGTCCTAAACTTTGTTCTTTGCAGCATTCTCCCACGAGGTTGCCTGTACTCCCTTTCTCCTGTGTATTTCCCCTTTGCCTTTAAATAAATCCCGCTTTTCAGCTCAACTTTATCTGTGTCTCCTCCTTGAATTCTTTCTCATGAAGGGACAAGAACCAGGACTAAGTCTAGTCAGGGGTCTCCCCCACACCAGCTGAACAGAGTTAAAAAGAGATGTCATGGGGCCAGTGCTGTGGTGTAATGGGTAAAGTCGCCGCCTGCAGTGTCAGCATCCCATATGGGCGCCGGTTCAAGTCCCAGCTGCCCTACTTCCGATTCAGCTCTCTGCTATGGCCTGGGAAAGCAGTGGAAGATGGCCCAAGTGCTTGGGCCCCTGCACCCACGTGGAGACCTAGAAGAAGCTCCTGGCTCCTGGCTTCAGATCAGCTCAGCTCTGGCCATTGCAGCCATCTGGAGAGTGAACTAGAGGATGGAAGACTCTCTCTCTCTTTCTCTCTCTCTCTCTCTTCCTTCTCTACCCCCCACCTCTCTGCCTCTCTGTAACTCTGACTTTCAAATAAATAAATAAATCTTTAAAAAAAAAAGAAGAAGAGATATGACAATCAGCTCCAGCACACCACTAAGGCTATAATGTCCACTAGATGTGCATTGTTTAAATGATCCAAGGTAAGGTTGTACAGTATTATAAAACTATGTTCATAACTCTGCAATCATTAAAAGAATGTGATGGAAACTGAGAATTGCAATATAATATGAATAGAACTTCAAGGTATATATTATTAAGTAAAAATAAAATTCTCCATGATTGTCATGTCTTTAAAATTGATATATACAGAAATACGTATTAAAGAGACAGAAAAATAACTAAATGAAACCAATAGTATACCATGTGTATGGAACATTTTATAAACTCTCTCACTGAATTTATAACATCCAGATCAAGTAAGTATAACATTATCATCCCTGCACATCAACCAGTGTGTGAGAATGTGACTACAGTCAGAATTTAAAATAATCCGACTTCAAGATTGAAGCTCTTCCTATATGTGCTACTAAAAATAAATACATGGGTGGAAAATGCAGGATAAAATGTTTACCAGTTATTTACACTGGATGTGAGTAAGAGAGAGATTGCAAAACAGTTCCTGCTGCACGTCAGTCTTTCTGTAATCTTTGAACATCTACCAAGTACGTTATTTAATCAGAGAACAGGTGAACTTTGAAATATCAACTATATCTTTGCCTCTTGCCAGACAGGAAAACAGAAACATTTATTTTTTAGTGAAATGAGTGAGATGAAAACCAGTACTTGGTTCCATCAAAAGATCAGCTTAATGGGATAGTTAGACAAGAGTAAGACGTTCTGGCATTCCATGGCACAGTAGGGTGACTACAGACAATACTATACTGTATACTTTTCCAACTAGAAGAAAAGATTTTGAGTGCATTCATAGTAAGGAAATGATAAAATTTAAGGATATACATATGTTAATTCAAATTAGTAATTACACAAGGTATACCTATATTAAAATGTATCCCACAAAATGTACAATTTTATGTCATTATTTTTTTTTAATTTATAGACCAGACATTTGACACAGTGGTTAAAACACCACTTGGAATAGCCACATCCCATATCAGCGTGCCTGGGTTCAAGTACCAACTCTGCTTCTGACTCCACCTCCCTACCAGTAATGCACCCCTTGGGAGGCAGCCAGTGATGGCTCAAGTACCTGGCTTATGTTCCTGCTCCTAACTTGAGCCTGATCAGCCGTGGCTGTGGAGGGCATGTGGGGAATGAACCAATGGTTGGAATATCGATCTCTCTCTCTCTCCCCTTTTCAAATCAATAAAAATAACTAAAATTGTACAAATAAAAAATATAAAATAAAAGGTCAATTGTTAATAAATGCATTTGTGACATATGCTGCCATACACATATTATAACAACAAATATTCACCACAATCCTGACTAAGTTCACACTAATGTCTTCTTTTCTGGTTTTGACACTATAAATGAAAAAATGAAGAAATAAATCAGCACCTGTTAGAATGACAGTGGATAAAACACACAAATCACGTTACATAGAACTTTTTTGAGGAAACTATAGATGCCTACACGGAAGAAGAAAAAGAATAAAGTTTTTCTCCAAATTGAAAGGTATAAAGTACTATTTTAAAAGAACTCAGATTAAATATGGAATGCCATAGAGTACAGAACTAGAAACAACAGCTAGCTATTTCAGAAAGATATGATTAATTTATCATCTCAGGAAACAATTTCATTAAGAACTTTAAACAATGTAAGTTGGGGCAGGCACTTAGCCGGGCAGTTAAGATGCCAGTGAAGTCATCCATCTCTCACATTAGAGTAGTTGGGTTCCATACCTAATACCAGTTCCTGACTTCAGCTTCCTGCCAAGTACAGACTGGTGAGAAGTACTGGTGATGGCTCAAGTAGGTGAGTTTCTGCCACCCATATGGGACACTTGGATTGATCTCTCAGCTCCTAGTTTCAGATTAGTATAACCCCAGCTGTTGCAGGCATCTGGGGAGTCAATCAACAGACAGGAGCATGCTCACTCTCTCTCTCTCTCACACTCACTCTTTCTGCCTCCCCAATAAACATTTAAAAATAAATAGGGGTCAGCACTGTGGCAAAGTGGGTAAATATGGGTGAAAGTCCCAGCTGCTCTACTTCTGATCCAGCTCTCTGCTATGGCCTGGGAAAGCAGTAGAAAATGGCCCAAGCCCTGGGACCTCTGTGCCCACGTGTGGGACCTGGAGGAATCTCCTGGTTCCTGGCTTCGAATCAGCACAGCTCTGGCCGTTGGAGCCATTTGGGGAGCGAACCAGTAGATGGAAGACCTATCTCTCCCTCTGCCTCTGCCTCTTTGTAACTCTGTTTTTCAAATAAATAAATAAATCTTTAATAAATAAATAAATGTAAATCTGTTCAAATGATCTTCTTTATGACCAAATAATCTCATTGGTAGAGGATGAATATCCAATTTTTACAATATTATAAAAGAAATTCATCCACTGAGTGAAAGACTAGATCAAATAACTCTACCTTCTAAGGGTGGGAAACCTTTTTCCTACCAAAGGCCATTTGGATATTTATAACATCATTCACAGGCCATATAAAACTATCAACTTTAAAATTTGCCTGCTATAGATGTATCAAATTTCAAGTCCCATGGGCAGTTGCCTTGGCAGGGCCAGAACAAATGATTTTGTGGGTCTCCTATAGCCCATGGGCAAGACATTCCCAACCCCTGTACCCAGCCCTAAGACGCTATGAAAAATCACGGCTTCTGTATCATTAGAGTCATCAGAGAGTTTCAATGGTAAGATAACTGGCTAACTTTAACTTACCATTTACCACCACAGCCATTCTGCTTCCCAACCAACCACTAAGTGTGCCCATGGACTGGGAAAGCCTTCAGGTTGACTGCGCTTTGACTGAAACCTGATTTATAAATCATCTCACAAATCCCCAAATTCTAGACAGAAAGAATTTTCTAGGAGAAAATTCTGCAGAACTGGACTGAGTCTGTGGCTCCAAGCTTCAGCCCACATTAGGCCTCTGAAAGTAATTGAATAAGTAGGTTGGAGTCAGTCTCTCCCCCCGGCCCCCACAGCCTCTCAAATAAATAACTAAAAATAAAACCTCAGAATCCACCTATCCCAAGGAATTGAAATTTATATGCATCCTGAATTAAAAGGATTAATTCAGAATCAAAGCAACTTTGGGAACAAACACAAAGTCCAAACCCCCCAATTTTTACCTCCCGCATGATAAGATTGAGCAGGAAACAAACTGTCCCCCTTTTTTTTTTTTTTTTTTTTTTTTTTGTGGACAGGTAGAGTAGACAGTGAGAGAGAGACAGAGAGAAAGGTCTTCCTTTGCCGTTGGTTCACCACCCAATGGCCACTGCGCCTGGTGCACTGGGCTGATCCGAACCCAGGAGCCAGGTGCTTCTCCTGGTCTCCCATGGGGTACAGGGCCCAAGCACTTGGGCCATCCTCCACTGCACTCCCCGGCCACAGCAGAGAGCTGGCCTGGAAGAGGAGCAACCGGGACAGAATCCGGCACCCCAAATGGGACTAGAACCCAATGTGCCGGCACCGCAGGCAGAGGATTAGCCTAGTGACCTGCGGCGCCAGCCTCTCTGGTAAATTTTTACATCTAAAACATGTATGTCTTGGATCTTTTAACTTGGATCCAGTGTCCCCTGTGTGAATAACATCAACACGGAACTGGCTACCTTCTGCAGGCCAGAAGGGAAGTATTTTTTGATGAGAATCCATTCATCTTTCTGTTTTCCTTTTCCACATTACGGTCTACGGTTGTTATCAGAAGGCTTTAATGATATTTTCTAAAGTCCTCTGCAGCCATTTTTTAAGCTAGGCTATATAATTAAGGCCCTGAAAGTTATAGCTAAGGAGACTAATTTAGAAAAATAAAAAAAATGGAACTGAGGATTTGCTTCCCAAACTGGTTCATTCCTAACACTTCTCAGTTTTTGTTTCTGATGATCCAGTCCCAAGAAGCCACATTCTTAAAAGCAACAACAACAACAAAAACTATTTATTTACTAATGGCTCACTCCCTAAATGGCCATGATGCAGGCCCCCAAGTATATGTACGTCTTTAGCAAAGACCTGGCCAGGCTTCCTGACTGCAACAATTAGAAGGAAGATCTGGAGCTACTTATAAACGAAGCTTGTGCTACTCTATTAGACCATGGGCTTAGGGAAGAACCTCTATCCCAGGCCCCCACGTACTAGAGTCTTCTTGGGGAATGGCATGGGACCCCAAGAAGCACAGGATTTTCACAGCTTCTCGTACTCCCCTCAAAACCACCTTTACCATTAAGAACACTTCTTCTGTCAGTAAGGCAGTATCCTATAGGTTTCATGCTTATCATCTTGAAACATAACTGCAATGTAGCTTTAAAAATAAGGAAAGTGGGGCTAGCACTGTGGCACAGTGGGTTAAACCCCCAGCTTGCAGGACTGGCATCCCATATGGGTGCCAGTTCAAGTCCCAGCTGCTCCACTTCCTATCCAGCTCTCTGCTATGGCCTGGGAAAGCAGTGGAAGATGGCCCAAGTCCTTGGGCCCCTGCACCCCCATAGGAGACCTGGAAGAAGCTCCTGGCTCCTGGCTTCGGATCAGCTCTGGCCATAGTGGCCATTTGGGAGGTGAACTAGCAGACAGAAGACCTCTGTCTCTCTCTCTGGCTCTACCTCTCTCTGTAACTGTCTTTCAAATAAATTTTTTAAAAAGAATTAAAAAAAAAATAAACAAAGGGGCCAGCATCGTGGTTCACTTGGCTAATCCTCCGCCTGCAGCGCCGGCATCCCATATGGGCGCCGGGTTCTAGTCCTGGTTGCTCCTCTTCCAGTCCAGCTCTCTGCTGTGGCCCGGGAAGGCAGTGGAGGATGGCCCAAGTGCTTGGGCCCTGCACCCGCATGGGAGACCAGGAGGAAGCACCTGGCTCCTGGGTTCGGATCAGCGCAGCGCCAGCCAAGGAGGCCATTTGCAGAGTGAACCAACGGAAGGAAGACCTTTCTCTCTGTCTCTCTCTGTCTATAAATCTACCTGTCAAATACATTTTTAAAATAAATAAATAGAAATTAAAAATTAAAATAAGCAAAGCTAAAATTCAACTTCTAGAAATTTATTCCTAAGAAATATAGTACATGCACACAAGATCCTACAGAGGATGACCATTATATTACATTTATGAGAGTTAAAATGGGAAACACAAAATATATATGAACAGATTATTTGAAAAATCATAAAACATAAAAATCATAGAATGTATACAGCTTTTAAAAAATTACTCTTTGGCGTCAGTCATTAGGGGCAGTGGTTAAGATGGCTGTTTGAGATGACTCTCCCATACTGGAGTGCCTGGGCTCAAGTCCCACCACTATTTCTGACCCAGTTTCATGCTAGTGTGCACCTGGGAAGCAGATGGCGTAATTACATAGGTCTCTTCACACCCAACTCAGGAGACTGGACTGAGTTCCAGGCTTCTGGCACGAACCTGGCCCAGCCTTGGCTATTCCAGGTGTTTGGGAAGTAAACCAGCAGATGCAAAATCTCTGTCTCCGACTTACCTTTCAAAAAAATAAAAATTTAGGGCCGGCGCTGTGGCACAGTGGGTTAACACCCTGGCCTGAAGTGCCGGCATCTCACATGGGCACCAGTTCTAGTCCTGGCTGCTCCACTTCTGATCCAGCTCTCTCTATGGCCTGGGAAAGCAATGGAAGATGGCCCAAGTCCTTGTGCCTCTGCACCCGCTTGGGAGACCTGGAAGAAGCTCCTGGCTCCTGGCTTTGGATCAGCGCAGCTCCAGCGGTTGCAGCCAACTGGGAAATGAACCATCGGATGGAAGACCTCTCTCTCTCTCTCTCTCTCTTTGCCTCTCCTCTCTCTGTGTAACTCTGACTTTCAAATAAATAAATAAATATTTACAATAAATAAATAAATAAAATTTAAAAATAAAAAAATTTTAAATGGCTATTTAGACTTATAACATTGGACATAAAAAGGTGTGTTTATAATTCCTGCAATAGAAGATCTTTAAAAGGTATAACATGTATATTTTAAATGTAATTTCAATAACAAAATCTGGAATAAAGTTCACTAAAATGTCAAAGGTGATTGCCTCTACAGGGTAAGATTTCTATTTTTCCTATTTAAATAAATATATATGTATTTTTTCAATGCAAACTATTGCTTTGTAGAGCATAAGTCTATGTTCTTCACTCCATAAAATCAATAATGTGAAGATCACTGCTAACTTTAACAAGGGCAGTTTGGTGGTGTAATGAGTCTGAGAGGTTTAGCACCTGGAGATAAACTGATCTGATGGATGCTGGATGATGGGTATAAGACTGTTCATTTTTTCAATTTTTTGTGTTAATATTTAAATTTTTCTGAAATAAAGGATCAAAAAAAAAGAATAGGTTCAAGAGGAAATGAAAGGAGAGAAATTGGAGACAATCAATCTTTCAAAAAGTTTATTTTGGCCTGGTGTTGTGGCATAGCATGTTAAGCCCCAGTCTGCAATGCCAGCATTCTATATGAGCACTGGTTCAAGTCCTAGCTGCTCCACTTTCCATTCAGTTTCCTGCTAATGCACCTGCGAAAGCAGTGGAAAAACAAAAACATTTTTAAAATAATTTTTAAAAAGAGATTTATTTTATTTATTTGGTGGGCAGAGTTACAGAGAAAGAAGGAGTGAGACAGAGATCTTCCATTTGTTGATTAACTTCCCAAATGAGTTCACTGGCCGGGTCTGGGCCAGGTGGAAGCCAAGAGCCAGGAGTTCATCCGGGTCTCCCACGTGGGTGCTGGGGCCCTAGTACTTGGGCCATCATCCACTGCTTTCCCAGGCACATTAGCAGGGAGCTGGATCGGAACTGGAGCAGGCGGGACTCCAATCAGCACCCATAAAGGATGCAGGTGTCACATGATGGCTTAACCCACCATGCCACACGGTAGCCCAGATTTTTTTTTAATATGAGAAAAAGCAAAGCATTTCCAACTGCCCTGGGGGAAATAAAAGATGCAGAGGGCAGGGGGACCATTCCTGGAGGATGACTATAATGGAGAGGGAGGCACTTGCTGTGCAGACTGACCAGCAGGAGGTAAGGGGGAGAAGCCCAGAACAACGTGACACAGCTTCCAGATGCCTCTACAAAGAGACCGGGTTTACTCAGCAAGTTAGTGGGGGCCTTCAAAGCATTTTAAGGACCACATGTCAGATTTGTGCATTCAACAGTATGAAGGCTTGTCTAGAGCCTGCTCATTATTTGGTATTTCTTGCAGCACACCAAAGCCTGCAATATTAAAATGAGTTCTGTTAGATGGCATTTTATCACTTTCAAAATCCTTTTAGTGCCAAATGATGAACTTTGTCTCAGAAAAGAATATTAACAGTCATTATGCCACTATACAATGGCAGTATTAGAAAGTATAATCTTTTATTCTTTGCATTTTAATATGGGAAAGGGTATCCCATCACTGTTTTTAGCTCCATTTCACCTCTAACAAGAGAACACACTTTCATATGTATAGTATATTTATTTTTCCATGTATTGTTCATACATTGCATTGGAATTGAAGGTGAGGTTGTCATACAATGTGTTTTCATAAGAAGTCTCCTTAGTAAATAAGACACTGTTCCTTGACTCTTTCTACTATCAGTCCAGAATTCCCTTTTCAAAGGACCCTAAGCCTTTAAATCCATGTGCAATCTTTGGTTTTAGCTATCTAGGCACAGAGTTAAGCAGCTGGAGACACATTAACCACACACACACACATATACACACACACTACTGCACACAATGTAGTCACATCCCACCAACCACATCACACCCTCACAAATTATTCTAATACATAGCTCTGTTCATAGGCTGTAGAAAGCTTTTTATGTCTACCAGATGGAAACATTGCCTATAAGCTTCATTTCTGGAGAAAGGAATTCACAGACATTAAACACAGCATGGAGAAAGAAGAGAAAGTAAGAAAAAAAATCTGGACCAATTTTAGATTCTTTGCAATTTAAGGATAAATTTCTGGCTTAATTCTTAAAGATATGGAAATCACGGGTTTCTATTAAATACTTGCCTGTCTCAAGCTTTGGGAGTGAGAGGGAAGTGCAGTATGATATTTGTTGCTGCGATGCAGAGATGAGAACACTCTCTGTAAAAGGCCAGACAGTGAACATTTTAAGCTTTACAGGCCATACAGTTTCTGTTGCAACAACTCACATTTGCCGTTGTACTTAGAAAGCAGCTGCACATGATACTGAAATGAATGAGCATGATTGTGTTCTGGTAAAACTGTAGTAAAGGTTGGTAAAATGTGAATTTTAAATTATTTTTACATGTCACAAATAATATTCTTCTTTTGATTTTTTTAAAAAAATCTATTTTTAAACACACAGACCCTTCTTAGCTCATGGATTGTACAAAAAATATAGCTATTTGCCTGTGATCTGAAATTTGCCCATTCCTGCAGTAATAGATCATCAAGTGTTTCTCTTTCAAATGAACCAACATTTCCTAAGGACTTTGAAGGTAAACACCCCATCTGATTCCCCAGATGACAGTATTATCATAAATACTACGTAAGTGACAGATGACAAAGAAGAGATGGCCATGTGTTCCTGAAAGGAAAAGGTAGAATTAGATGCAGGCATGCAAACAGTTCACTATTTTTGAAAAATAGAATGTATTCTTTTTAGAAAACAAGAAACGCTTGTCTACATGTTCAAATGCTTGGCACGGATGCTAAACGGACCAAGCTGGAGAAGGGAGTTCCTGTACAGCTATGATACGAGCTGCAATACGATGTGAGAGCACATCACTCAGACTCTCTTGACCTCAGTTACCGCCGTGACGTAAGGCCGTTAGATTAGATTATACCTAAGCTCCCTCCCAGCTGTGAGTTTTCATCAAGTCTACCAAGTTATAGCATAAAATAATTCACAAAGCCCATATTCTTCGAATGCATGGGCCCGGAATATACAGAACAATTGTGTTTGCTCACTGTTAACCTAGACCACTAACCCCAGTATAAGCAAGGAGCCAAAAACCTAAGGAGGAACTTCATAAATCTGTTGGTTAAATTTAAAAAGTACAAATTCCCTTACTTCATAAACCAGTGTATAAAAGGTGGTCAAAACAAGTTAGTGTGCTCTTTTAGCAAACATTTTCCAAACAATAACTGTGCCAGGCACTGAAACTGGATGAGCTCCAAGAACAATAAGACAACAGGCCTGAGCAGAGAACCTCACAACCTGGTGGCCCTACAGGCAGAAGTGGTTAGGGCACAAGGGCAGTAGTAAAACTTACTTGAGCACATTTTGCCTTCAAATTTTTTGCACTGTCCTAATGTAAACATTTAATAGAAAGAGTGAAGTCTGAAATAAAAGAATTTCTAAAGTACAGGTGTTGGACCTATCAATTAAGATGCTGGTCAAGACTTCTACATCAAATACCAAAGTGCCTGGGTTCCAGCTCCAGCTCCACTAGCAATTCCAGCTTCGTATTAATAAACATTCTGGGAGGCAGCAGGTGATGGCTCAACAAGTCGAGTCCCTGCCATCCATTTGGGAGACCTTGGTTGAGTTCCTGGCTCGTGGCTCCTGGCTTTGGCCTTGCCCAGCCCCAGTCATTATGAGCATTTTGGGAGTGAACCAGTAGATGAACGATCTCTCTCTCCCTCTGTCACTCTTTCATATAAATAAATAAATCTTAACAACAACAACAAAAATCTATCTCCTCAAAGAGTTAACATTTCTCAATAGTGAAAGCAGAAAACATTCAAAATCCCTTCTAGTTGGAGAAATAAATCATGCCTTATTACTGTCAGTGTCACTGCTTTTGTTTTAATCAGAAAATAGTAAATAAGCAAAAGTCAAAACTGAAAATGGTCAGAAGGAAAAAAGTAAGACACTGAAAATTTAAGGCAAAAGAGGTAATGAAATAATCACCAACATTAGTTTTCTCATAAATTCTAAGATAATTTTTAAAACCATGTTCTTGGTGGGGGAAGGAGAGGGTGGCATGGTGGTGCACTTGGTTAAGCTGCCGCCTGCAACACCAACACCCCATGTGGGCACCAGTTCAAGTCCCAGCTGCTCCTCTTCCAATCCAGCTCCCTGCTAATGCACCTGAGAAAGCAGTGGAAGATGGCCCAAGTGCTTGGGCTCCTATACCCACATGGGAGACTCAGAGGAAGATTCTGGCTCCTGGCTTCAGCCTTGTCCAGCCCCAGCTGTTGAGGCCATTTGAGGAGTGAACCAGCAGATAGAGGATCTCTCTCTCCCCCTGTCTCTCCCTCTCTCTCGGTGACTCTGGCTTTCAAATACATTTTTTAAAATCTTAAAAAATAAAAATTAAGAATGAATAAAAAATAAACTATGTCCTTGGAGCAGGTGTTCTGATAAAGCTGGTTAAATGGCCACTTGGGACGTCTGCATCCCACACTGAAGTGACTGGTTCAAATCCCAGCCACTTTGCTTCCAACCCAACTTCCTGCAAATATGCCTGGGAGGCAGTGGATGATGGCCCAAGTACTTGGGTTCCTGCCATCCATATGGGAGATTCAGACTAAGTTCCTAGCTTTGGCCTGGCCCAGCCCTAGTGTCATGGACATTTGGGAGTTGAATCAGCTAATGGAAGATCGATCTCTCTCTTGATCTACCTCTGTCTCTTATCTCTGCTTATCTTTGTCTATCCTTTCTGTTGCTCTACCTTTTAAATAAACAAATAAATCTTGTAAAAAATGTTGGGGCCGGCGCTGTGGCATAGTGGGTAAAGCTGCTGCCTGCAGTGCCGGCATCCCATATGGGCACCGGTTTGAGTCCCAGCTGCTCCACTTCTGATCCAGCTCTCTGCTATGGCCTGGGAAAGCAGTAGAAGATGGCCCAAGTGTTTAGGCCCCTGCACCCACAAGGGAGACCGGGAAGAAGCTCCTGGCTCCTGGCTTCAGATTGGCGCAGCTTCAGCCACTGCAGCCAACTGGGGAAAGAACCAGTGGATGGAAGACCTCTCTCTCTCTCTCTCTGCCTCTCCTTCTCTCTCTGTGTAACTCTTTCAAATAAAATAAATAAATCTTTTTAAAAATACTATATCCTTACATATTTCTAAATTGATACTCAAATTTTTTATTATGACTTAAAAGTCATTAAGGGTGTGATTAATGTTTACTACATTGTAAATACAGATATTTTCAATACAATTTTCTATTGCTCTTTAAAAATGTTATGACTGAAATTTGTCAAAGATTTTTTACAAAAATTAAAAACACAACATAAAAATATGAAGTGAGCACGCATGTGAAAGACTAAGACTATGAGAGACAGCATCTACAGTGCCTGAAAGCACTCACAATGAAGTAATACTGCCCATTAGGTACAGAACTAGTTAATGACCCACAAAACAGTAAAAATATAACCTTCATCTTCCCTTTAGTTCAGAAAACACTCACCTCTGTACTAGAGAAAATTCACTTGCAATACTATTGGACAAGAATCTTTACATTACTATTGGTCATCTACAACTTACATCTACCCTTAATGAATTACAAGATACTCAATAGTACATAGTGTGTTTTAAGGAAAAGGTACATATCCCCAAAAAATGAGTTAGTTCATATGTGAGTCCAATAGACATTATTCCAATATGATACTGAAAAGCCATGCAATCATCCTTCTGCCAATTGGCTTACTTCAGCCATTTTATCTCTTTTTTAAAATTTTTTCCAAAGATTTCTTTCTATTTATTTGAAAAACAGAGTTACAGAGAGAGGGAGAGACAGAGAGAAAGAGCTTCCATTTGCTGGCTCAGTTCCCAAATGGCCGCAAGGTTGTAGCTGGGCCAGGTCGAAGCCAGGAGCAAGGAGCTTCATTTGGGTCTCCCACAAGGTTTCAGAGGTCCACGCACTGCTTTTCCAGGTGCATGAGCAGGGAGCTGGATCAAAGTGGAGGAGCTGGGACTCAAACCAGCGTTCATATAGGATGCTCTTGTCACAGGCAGCAACTTATCCTACTAAGCAACAATGCCGGCCCCCAGGTATTTTATTTCTTAACAAATCTAAGTAACATAATAATTTGATACTCAGAATCATTTATTTAAAAAAATATTGCAAGGTGGGCACTGTGGTGCAGTGGGTTAAGCTGCCACTGTGACACTTACATCTCACATCAGAGTGCCTGGGATTGAGTCTCAGCTACTCCACCGTTCTGATCCAGCTTTCTGTTAACGCACTTGGAAAATAGCAATTATGGCCCACCTGTCACTCATGTGGGAGACCCAGATGAAGCTCCAGGCTCATTGCTTCAGCCTGACCAAGCCTTGGCCATTGTGGCCACTTTGGGAGTGAACCAGCAGATAGAAGATTCTCTCCTCTTTCTCTCTCTCTCTCTCTCTCTCTCTCTCTCTCTCTCTCTCTCTTTCTCTGTCTCTCTCTCTCTCTCTTTCTTTCCCTCTGTCACTCTGCCTTTAAATAAATAAATTCAATAAATAAACAAAAGAAGAAATACATTATGAAACTCTTTAGCAGAATAATTTACGGTATCCCTTTTTCTCCTTGAAACAGTATTTCTATTTATCTTCTCCACTGAACTTTCTTGCATTTAACACACTTATATTTGATGATCTCTTACTAATCACTTTTTAATTCTCTCCAGCAAACAATAATAAATATTTAAATCAAATTATTTTCTTGTTATACAGCTCAAAAACATTTTTAAAAACTGTTCTAAATTGTTTAGTTATTATCAGCACACAATTAATAAAAATAATTTTATTAAAATTATTACAAATAAAAGGTAAAATTTTATTAAGAATTAATTTCCAAATGCACTAAGGGTTCTTCCGTAATGCCTCAGTTTCAAGTTGTCCAATGTGGGGCAATACATCAAAGTGTGATTCTGATAAGGAAAGAGAGGTTTTGTCCTGTCTCATTTTTTTAATAAAGTAAAAGATCATTTTGAAAAAGGAATAGAGAAAGGAGACTCTTTAGCTCAGCAACTTTCTGAAGCAGATGGGTTTCAGGAAAGACAGACACAAGGAAACTGAAGGTCTGGAAAGTGAGTCACCTCAACGACTTGAGCTTCGCAGTCTGAATGACCAGAGTCTGAAACCAGCAGCCTGCAGAATGCGGATGCACTCAATTGGCAAATCTCAAAATGTGATCCCTGGGTCAGCAGCATCTACTCTACTTGGAAACATGTTAAGGAATGAAAATTCTCAGGCCCCACACAGACTTCTGTGGTCCCCAATTGTCCTTGCCACCTGGTATTGAACCTGTGTGCAGTTCTCTCCCTGGCTGCAGGTCAGCCTGTGTAGGTAGTAGAATGGGACAGAAGTTAAAAGTCCACAGCTTTACGATGCCTCCCCTTTCTCTCATCACTTACTCTACAAAAAACCAGCGGCCGGCTTAGAGAGGCCCTCACGGCCAGGAACACTGTATAGCCTTTTGCCAACAGCATTTGTATGTGCATGGGGGAGGATCCCCAGTACTTCATGTGACTGCGGCCTGACTGCAACTTTGTCAGAGATCTGAGCCAGCACTACCCAGCGGAGCTTCTTAAAGATTCCTGACACTCAGAAACTGAGATTTTCCAGTTGCTATCCAGTAATAGCTGTCTAATATACAGGCTGAATTAGTATCTCAAGGTGGAGTCTAGCCACCATGTCAAACACAAGTGCTTGTGGGCACCAGTTGAACACCCACAGCAGCACTAAGAGTGAGACCATGCACCAGGGCTGTGTGTTGGCCTTCAAGGACAGCAGCTGCAAGGGCAGACAAGTGTCAACTCTAACCATAGTCAGTGTTCTGCCATGGTTATACGTCAAAGCAAGAGAGGCAAAGAACTGTGTGCAGAGAAATGATGATAATGATGGGGTTTAAGCTGCATAAGAAGAGAAGTTAAAAAACAGACTGGGTGACTGTGAAGTCCACAGTGGAGGCTGGAGGACTGATAGTAACACCATAGGAAATGAGTCCATCCAAAGCCCTACAGTGATTCTGGGAAAGAAAATAAAAATTTTGAGAAGAGTGAACTGCTTTTCTAATGGAAGTAGAGTCTACATAAGAACAAATGACAGCCACCTATGTCAGTGCTTTCCCAAATTTTGCCACAGAAACTCAAAGAAAAACACTTCACCTGAGCTCACATTGGGGAGTGGGGGTGGAGCGGAGGAGGAGGGGCTCTGTTTCTTCCTCTGGCACCTCCAGGCCACTGAGATCCACATCAACCCTGTGGCGTTCAACCACAACTTCACAGCATGAATGATGCCCAAGGCAGAGTGGATGGCCATTCTGGAGGCATCCAATCCCCTGTACCTGGTCAAGGTGCTCAAGGGACGGATGAAGGGGTCTGAGCATGATGAGGTCCTTCTGAGGAAGATGCACTACCTGCAGCTGGAGGTGGAAGTGCTGGAAGGCACCTTACAATGCCCCAAGTCTGGATCAGCTGTTCCCCTCAGCCACGGGATCCCCAACATGCTACTGAGCAACAAGGAGATAAAAACTGGACCATTGTCAGACACCTGTTCATTCATATCAAGACTGTGTGTGGCTTCATTGATGTTTGCTCAGTGTAGACCCCAAACCCTCACTCCAGTGAAACACTGAACACAGTGTTCTTGCACTTGGTAGTATGTTTTGCTTCTGCACTGTGGAAGAAACACTCAGCAAAGTGAAGACACCACGGACAGAATGGGAGAAAATATCTGCAAACTATGCAACTGATAAAGGATTAATATCCAGAATCTATAAAGAGCTCAATAAACTCAACAACAACAAAACAAACAATCCAGTTAAGAAATGGGCAAAGACTTGAACAGATATTTTCCAAGAGAGGAAATTCAAGTGGCTAACAGACACTTGAAAAAATGCTCAGGACCACTACCCAGCAGGGAAACACAAATCAAAACCACAATGAGGTTTCATCCCACCCCAGTTAGAATGGCTCTCATACTGAAATCAAGAAACAACAAATGTTCATAAGGATGTGGGGCAAAGGTACCCAAATCCACTGTTAGTGGGAATATAAACTGGTACAGCCACTGTGGAAGACAGTATGGAGATACCTTAGAAATCTGAATACAGACCTACCATAGGACCCAGCCATCCCACTCCTGGGAATTTACCCAAATCAGAAGAAATCAGCATATGAAAGAGTTATCTGTACCCCCATGTTCATTGCAGCTCAATTCACAATAGCTCAGATATGGAATCAAGCCAGATGTCCATAAACTGATTACTGGATAAATTATGCAATATATACACTATGGAGTACTACTCAGGTGTAAAAAAAGTAATTCTTTCTTTTGCAGTAAAATGGATGCAAGTGGAAACAATTACATTTAGTGAAACAGGACTTCTATGAAAACTGATAAAATTTTACAAGAAAATAAACTCCTGAAAAGGGACAAACATTTCCAAGTTTTCAATTCCTCTGAAGTGGTTTTAATAAAATTTACAATTAGGCCAGCACCGTGGCTCAACAGGCTAATCCTCCGCCTTGCGGCACCGGCACACCGGGTTCTAGTCCCGGTCGGGGTGCCGGATTCTATCCCAGTTGCCCCTCTTCCAGGCCAGCTCTCTGCTGTGGCCAGGGAGTGCAGTGGAGGATGGTCCAAGTGCTTGGGCCCTGCACCCCAGGAGAGACCAGGAGAAGCACCTGGCTCCTGCCTTTGGTTCAGCGCGGTGCGCCGGCCGCAGCGCACCGGCCACGGCGGCCATTGGAGGGTGAACCAACGGCAAAGGAAGACCTTTCTCTCTGTCTCTCTCTCTCACTGTCCACTCTGCCTGTCAAAATAAATAAATAAATAAAATAAAATTTACAATTAAAAAAGTTCAAAGCGTTCAGACTGTTATAAATACCTGTCTCTAACTGAAACGATACTGGTCCCTACCATGTGGTGCATTTTATTTTCTGTTCTAAGCTATTCTGCTGTGTTGTTGCAGCCATCTGGGGAGTGAACCAGCAGAAGGAAGACCTATCTTTCTCCCTCTCTCTCTAACTCTGACTTTCAAACAAATATATCTTTAAAAAAAAAAAAACACTCTGGTTGTAGGTCATTGAATCATTGCAGATTCCCTAGTGGGTTCCAACCCACAATTTAAGAAACATCCGTCTACACTAATGCTGTCCAATAGAAATATAATACAGGCCACATGTGAAATTTAAAATTTTCTAGTAGATGCATTAAAAAAATAAAAAAACAGATGAAATTAATTTTGGACTATGTTTTTTGATGTAATATATTCCAAACATTATCATTGTAACATGTAATCAAATTGAAAAGTTATTAAGAAATGAGATACTTCACATTCTTTTTTAAATATGCAATCCCAAATTTGGCATGGATTTTACATTTACATTTTTTGGCATACATCAGCTTTCAAAGACATATTTTAAGTGCTTGACAGGCACATACAGCTGGTGGCTGCTGGGTAAGACAGCATAATCTACATAGCATCATAACAGTTAAGGTTAAAACTCAGAAGAAAAAATCTTTATTTCAAGCAGCTGACTTGACTTGGCTCAATTCAAACCTCTTGAATCATTTTTTTCTCTTCAGCTCTATTACATGGATAAAATAGCATCTAGATTTACAGATGGAGGGTTATGTGAACTTAAGTATTTAAAGTAGGTTTTTTAATGTTACTCTTTTTATTTATTTGAGAAGCGGAGAGACAGACAGATCTTCCATCTGCTGGTTCATTCCCCCGAATGTCCACAATGGCTGGGGCTGCACTAGACTGAAGTCAGGAGCCATGAGCTCTATCTAGGTCTCTCATACGACTGACAGAGCTCCGACCACGTAGGCCATCACCTGCTGTCTCTCAGGGTGCACGTTAGCAGGCAGCTGAGCTGGGACTCCCTCTCGGGCACTCTGATATGTCACAGGGGTGTGCTGAAGAGATGAACTTTGACGATGCTGTCCATCATGCCTTCTGTCCTTGCCCTTTTTTTTTCACTGACCAAAAACGAAAGTTTTATTCAATTAAACTACATGAAATTACTGATATCAAGCTACTTTCCACCAAAATTTCAATTTTATGCTTCAACCTAATAATAATATACAAAAATTAGGGATGCCCCACTAACATCTCTACAGTCTACTGATTCTAAATATATTCTTGATTATTGTTCATAGCCCTTGTCTATATTCTTGCTGAACAATGGTCTTTCCACTTTTTACGTGTTGAACACTTTCTGTAGTGAAGCATTAAGCCTATGATATAAAGCTAAATTAAGGGGACAGCACTTTGGCGCAGAGGGTTAACGCCCTGGCCTGAAGCTTCAGCATTCCACGTGGGCGCCGGTTCTAGTCCCGCTGCTCCTCTTCTCATCCAGCTCTCTGCTATGGCCTGGGAAAGCAGTACAAGATGGCCCAAGTCCTTGGGTCCCTGCACCCACGTGGGAGACCTGGAAGAAGCTCCTGGCTCCTGGCTTCAGATCAGCACAGCTCCAGTCATTGCAGCCAATTGGGGAGTGAACTAGCAGATGGAAGACCTCTCTCTGTCTCTCTACCTCTCTCCGTAACTCTGACTGTCAAATAAATAAAATAAATCTTTAAAAAAAAATTAAAAATATCACAGAAATTAAAAGAGAAAGAAATGGAGGTGAGAGGGAGGGAAGCATCATTATATTCCTTTTTATTTTAAGTTATACAGGTTTCATTTATTTCATATGTACAGATGTAATCTCTTCTATCTCTGTGCTCCTCTATCTTTGTGCCTCTATGGCAACTGGTGTCATGGCAACCGACAGGTCCCCCTGCTTGGCTAGCTGCCTACAAGTCTGTTATGTAACAGTCTAGCTCTAGGTCTCTTTTGTCTGTAAACCCAAACAAGCAGGACTAAATGCGGTTGCTTGTGGCTGTGCAGATGTGTGGCTGTATGTGGCTATGTGGATGTATGTAGATGTGTGTGTGTGTGTGTGTGTGAGTGTGTGTGTGCCCATCCGCCACCATGGGCACAAAGGCAGCGATCTCCTGTGGCCCCACTGCCGTAGGAGGCAAGTGGCTGCTGCTTATGCATTTTTCACTGCTACTGTGAGTAAGGCTCTGAGCTGTTCTCTGCCCTATCAGAATCCGGATCTGCTACCTTGGGCCCTGAGCTCCAAGTACACATGGAGTCTTCACCGCTGGGTCAAATGCTGCCCCTAGGGCATTCACAGTAGCATTTATGCACACATGCAGCAGTGTTCGCTGTTTTTATTACATAGTCCCCAGTTCAAGTTAGACAAATCTCTTGACTAAACAAAGCCAGATTAAATGTGTAGCCTAGGGCATTTGCTCCTCAAATATTAATAGAATTGCTAATACTAAAACATCTTCATCCTGTAACAGAACCCGCAATCTACAGACATAAATTTTTAAAATACACTTGGGGTATAAGTCAACCAAGATAAGTATAAAAACTAGGGTATTAATAAAATGTCATAGACTCATTTTACCCAAGAGTATACAACAAAGCACTTGAAGTAAAAATTAAGCCTTAAAGCACCTCTGGAGGAGAGAAGTGGAGTGGACTTAAAGATTATGGGTAGGGGAGCCGGCGCCACGGCTCACTTGGTTAATCCTCCACCTGCGGCGCCGGCATCCCATATGGGCGCCAGGTTCTAGTCCTGATTGCTCCACTTCCAGTCCAGCTCTCTGCTATGGCCCAGGAGTGCAGTGGAGGATGGCCCAAGTGCTTGGGCCCCTGCACCCACATGGGAGACCAGGAGGAAGCTCCTGGCCCCTGGCTTCAGATCGGCCCAGCGCCAGCTGTAGCGGCCATTTGGGGAATGAACCAACAGAAGAAAGACCTTAAAAATATATATATTATGGATAGGGGCAGGTTTTTGGTGTAACAGTTAAGACTCTGCTTGGGAAACCCACAGCCTATATCAGAATGCTTAAGTTTCAGTCCCAATTTCACTTCTGATTCCAGATTTGGTAATGCACACCCCTAATACACACAGCTAGTGATGCTACCAGTACTTGGGTCCCTGCCCTCACAAAGGCGACCTTGGATTGAGTTCTGGGCTCCTGGCTTTGGCCAGGCCCAACCCTGGCTACTGCAGGTGTTTGGAGAAATGAACCCAGGAGATGAACCCTCTCTGTCTCAAATACATCAGGTTTTTTTAGAAAATAATTTGCTATAGAAAACATTATAGGCAAAGCTTATGCTCAAGTGCAAAGAAGTATATGAACTAACAGTGACAGAGAACACATACTGTGGACCTACTTGTGTTCTGTAACACATTATTATTATTATTAGACTATTAACAATTAGAATTATTGTTCAGGAAATTATTGAAGGGGTTCAGGAAAACTGAAAATATTTTATTTGTCCCAGATTCCAAAAGCTCACCCTGATGCAGCCAAAGACTAGATATGAGAAGGTCTTACCCGCCAAAGGGTTAGTTCAAAAATAAGAAAAATGGAGGAAATTTTTCTTAAAAGATTTTATTTATTTATTTCAGAGGTAGAACTACAGACAGTGAGAGGGAGAGACAGAGAAAGATCTTCCATCTGATGGTTCACTCCCCAAATGGCCACAATGGCCAGAGCTGATCCAAAGCCAGGAGTCATGAGCTTCTACCAGGTCTCCCACGAAGATGCAGGGGCCCAAGGACCTGAGCCATCTTCCACTGCTTTCCCAGGCCATAGCAGAGAGCTGGATTGGAGGAGGAGCAGCAGGGCCTAGAACCAGCACTCATATTGGGATGTTGGCACCATAGGTGGATGGTTAACTCATTGTGCTGCAGTGCTGGTCCCTGAAATTTTTTAAAAAGCTACTTTGACTCAATTTTTTAAATGCCCTCTACTTCACAAGCATAATCTTCCTAATTTTCTGGCATTATAATATTATACTATCATTTCTTTCCTTAAATGATACAATCAATCCACTCTACCCCATGCCTATGATGGTGGTAGGAACTTGTTCCTTTGTTAGTTTTTAATGTTCAAGTTAGCTCTTTTATTCAGCTTCTGCTTTTTGACTAGATTCAGTACTAAACACTGGGGAACGTATCAGTGAGCAAGAGTGAGAAGAGGTCCCTCTCCTCATAGAGTTACCTTCTAGTAGGGTAGGCAGATAAGAAACAAGTCAAACAACAAACCAAAACCAAGATAACTACAGATTAGATCTGAATCATAAAGTCTATTATACAGCTGCTGTGACAGTAACTTGGGCTGCCTATTTTGGTTGGTGGCATCAGAAAAAGCCTATCTGAGGAATAAAAATAAACTGAGAGGGGTCAATGTTGGACTCAGCAGTTAAGCTGCCATTGGATGCCCACAGCTCATATCAAAGCGCCCATGTTTGAGTCTCACCTGCACTCCCCATTCCAGCTTCCTGTTGATGTGCACTCTGGGAGCCAACAATGATGTCTCAAGTGGTTGGGCCCCTGCCACCCATGAGGGAGACTGAGATTGAGTTCCTGGCTCCTGCATTCTGGACTCAGCCTAGACCAGTCCCAGCTGGGGAAGTGAACAAGAAGATGGGAGTCCTCCCATGCCCTGCCCTGCCTTTCAAATAAAAATGAATAATTTGGGGGCTGGTGCTGTGGTGCAGCGGGTAAAGTTGCTATCAGCAGTGCTGGCATCCCCTATGGGTGCTGGTTCTAGTCCCGGCTGCTCCACTTCTCATCCAGCTCTCTGATGGGGCCTGGGAAAGCAGTAGAAGATGGCCCAAGCTCTTGGGCCCCTGCACCCTCATGGGAGACCCAGAGGAAGCTCCTGGTTACTGGCTTCAGATCAGCCCAGCTCCAGCCATTGCAGCCATTTGGGGAATGAACCAGAGGATGGGAGACCTCTCTCTCTCTCTGTTTCTGCCTCTGCCTCTCTGTAACTCTGCCTTTCAAATAAATACATCTTTAAAAAAAAAAAGATTTTTTTAAAAAAACTGAGAAAGTTCGAGGCTAGTGCTGTGGCAAAGTGGGCTAAGCCTTCGCCTGGGGCACCAGCATCCCGTATAGGTGCCAGTTCATATCCTGGCTGCTCCTCTTCTGATCTAGCTATCTGCTTATGGCCTGGGAAAGCAGTGGAAGATGGCCCAAGTGCCTGGGCACCTGATCCATGTGGGAGACCCTGAGAAAGCTCCTGGCTCCTGGCTTCAGATCAGCTGAGCTCTGGCTATTGTGGCCATTTGGAGAGTGAACCAGTGGATGAAGCTGAGAAACAGAGGGCCAGTGCTGTGGCTCACTTGGTTAATCGTCTGCTGCGGCACCAGCATCCCATATGGGCGCTGGGTTCTAGTCCTGGTTGCTCCTCTTCCAGTCCAGCTCTCTGCTATGGCCCAGGAGGGTAGTGGAGGATGGCCCAAGTGCTTGGGCCCCTGCACCTGCATGGGAGACCGGGAAGAAGCACCTGGCTCCTGGCTTCAGATTGGTGCAGCACCAGCTGTGGAGGCATTTGAGGAGTGAACCAACAGAATGAAGACCTTTCTCTCTGTCTCTATCTATCTATCTATCTATCTATCTATCTCTTTCTCTCTGTGTATAACTATACCTGTCAAATAAACAAAAAAAAGCTGAGAAAGTTCATTCTCGATAAAACTTAACACCTGGCATGAGAACATAATAGGAAAGGATTATTACGCTTCTTGCTTCCTTTATATCTAGGGGCTCAATAGTCAATTTTATTGGACTATGAATCCCACATTGCATAATGCTAAGCTATAGAAGTGCGATTATAATTTTGGCTTTAGAAAGATATATGAAAGGGGCTTCAAAAAGTTCATGGAAATGCATATTATTAGAATACCATGCATGATTTTTTTAAAAATCTCACCAAAATACACTTTTAGTCCCACTTTTTATAAACTTTTTGAGTGGCCTTTGTATTTGTGAAGAGCAAAGAGACTGCACTGGATAGAGTGGTTAATACAGGAACTAATGACAGAGGAAACAGATAATGAAGACAAGAATAAACTCAGCCTGTGGTGACAAGATATTGTGAAAACAAAATTAAGGAGACTGTGGAAGGCAAAGCCAATAGGACTTTCTGACTTGAATACAGGAGTTGGACATGGGAGGCATCAAGGATAATGCTGAGATCTTTACTTTTTGTAAAGCAAGATTCGGATGCTGTTAGCCAAAACAAAACATCTGAGGACCACAATGCTATAATTGTCAAACACCTACTGCATGCCAGGTTAAGGGTTTTATGTGCAAAAGTAATTGCACAAACTTCAGAATACACAAAGACTGGATCTGCCCTAGGACTATCTGGTGAGCCTGACCATGGGCAATTTTATTAAGAAACATACTACAAAATTACAAAAGCAAATTTCTAGGACCTTTCTCCAGGGTCTTTGAAGAGACCCTGCAAGGGAAGAAACCCGAAGTTTAAGCTGCATTAGCTCCCTGGTTAACCCTCCTCTGCATAGCTCATAGGACGCGTTTGAGTTGCAAGCCTATGAAGTAGAAAGTTGAAATTATGTGCCTACGGTTTGTGAAATACAGAGTTGAGAGTTGGTCACGTTTGAGACTTCGAAACAAGCTGAAAATCTCCAAGTCAGAAAGTAGAGAACAGGGGAAGAAAGGACTATGTGTTGAGTTTTTGGAGTCACACAAGGGTTTAGGAATGAACTGATAAAAGAACAGTATATCCAGTTCCTGCTGCTGCTGTAACAAATTACACAGACCAAGTGACTTAAATACCTATTATATACATTCATACAGCACATTTGCTCTGCCTCTGCCTCTGTGTGAAACAAATAAATAAAAATTAAAATAACATAAACCCACCCTCTTCAGGTTCTGCAAATTCAAAAGTCCAAAGTCACCCTCCTGGGCTAATGTCAAGATGTCAGCAGGACTGGTTCCTCCTGGGAGTTCTGAAGGGACAGTCCGCTGCCTTGTCTTGTCTAATGGTTGCTTGTGACCCTTAGCTGTAGCGCCTTCCTCCATCTTCAAAGCATATCACTCCAGTTCCTGCCTCTGTCATCAGCTTGCCTTTCCCTGCTCTGACTCCAATGACTGCCACATCTTACCAGAACCACTGTGATAACATCTGGCCTATTGGCTAATCCAGGATAATCTCAAGATCCTTAACCCAATGACATCTGCAAAGTCTCTTTTTGGCATATACACTGGTTCCAGGGATTAGGTCATGGATCTACATGGGGCCATTACCCAGCTCACCACACACAGCAACAAAGGAAACTGAAACAGATGGGTAATAAAAAAAAAAAATAAAAATAAAAATAAAAAAACCAGAAAAAAAGGGTAAACGTTAAGAAAGGAAGAAGCTCTAGGAAGTCTGAGTGAAACAGAAGTATTAATGGGAAAGTACTGAGAAAAGGCCATGAGATCTGTTCATAATGCATGTTGCCAGGTTGATTGCAAATAGAAACTATCTTGCAGCTGATTAAACAGCATGTGAGATCGGAGGACCTAAAGCCAGTAAGGATTGACTTACTTCAGGAGGGAGAGTGAGACCTGTTTTAGGAAGCAACAGAATGCAGAGAAAATTTTTGCTATTTTTAGGGTTGCTTATTTTTGCTTATTTTAAAGGAAAAGAGACTTGTATATGTTTGTAACCTTAAGAGAATAACCTCCCTTCTCCCATTTTGGAAGAGAAGAGGGAGGAGTAGGAATGGACAGAAAGAGGAGAGAGTTGGAAAAAGCAGAGAGGAAGAGAGAGCGGCAATTAACAGGGGCATAAACACAGCACACCCAGCTGGGGTCATCAGTTTCTCACTATTCCTACTTTATGAATGAGAAGAGCCAACTTGGAGAAAGAATGTGTGAAGTATGATTCATTTATGCTACAGTTAATAAACTCTAGACGACACAATCTTCAGTCTCCAGGATTACGATATTAGATGCTTTCCCAAAAAACATTCATCATGATAAGTATTCAGTTTTACTGCAAGTGCTGCATTTAAATTATTTTTATTGCATAACTAAAAATACATTTTTGTGGGGGAAAGTTAAAAACTATATATTAAAAAAACAAGGAAAGTGTTAAAATCTATACTCTTAGAACCTAAATACTGAATACCCAAATAACAATATTTGTACAGTTAACATTTTGGTATGTATTTTTCTAAACATAAGCACAAACTTCAAAAAGTTGAGGGAAAGTACAAATTATGAAAAAGTATGAATGTATTTTTAAAAATTTTGCAGCAAAATAAACTTATGTTTTAATTCCATTTTCTAGAAATTTTTTTAAAGATTTGTTTATTTTATTTTGAAAGTCTGTGTTAGAGAGAGGGAGAGACAGAGAGACAGCAATTTTCCATCCACTGATTCACTCCCTGGATGACCACAATGGCCACTACTTGGCCCGGCCAGAGCTGGGAGCCAGGAACTTTGTTCAGGTATTCTACAAAGGTGGCAGGGACCCAAATACTTGGTCTATCTTCCACTGTTGTTCCATGGATTGGAAGTGCAGCAGCCAGGACACATCACAGGCACCTGCTTTACCCCCTGTGCACAACATCAGCCCCCACAAAATATTTAATGTGCCCTTATATATACTATAACTTCTATGTACTTCTTTTGACAACATAGCAACATGACATACTCTACAGGACGTTTTGTAATCTGCTTTTTAACCCACATTTGCAAAATTTTATAAACATTTTTCTGTTAATAAATTCAGACCTATTAATGGCTGCTTAACACAGCATTGTATGGCTGGAGCAATAACTTAAGTAGTCCTCTTTTTGCTGGGAATTTAGTTTTGATATATTTCATGTATAACCAGTACTGGATTAATGTTACTATGCAAACACCATCTCACACTTGTCCTACTTCCTTAGAAGATCCCCTGGGATCAGGATCACTGGGTTAAAGGTTGCACACATTTTTAAGTCATTTGGCTCATACTTGTTGCCAAATTGCCCTTCAGAAAAGTGGTTAAAGTGGTTTCTATTAGCATGCAAACTATCAATGATCCCTCTTTTCAGTACAAGGTATCATACAACATGTTATGAAAGCAACAAGGTCTAGCAAGGGCTGGGCCAAGTGTAAATTCTAACTCCAATCCTTACTAATGTTTCTACACTGTTGTCTTGGGAAAGGTATTTCACCTCTGTGGGTTCAGTGTACTTTTCTATAAAATGGACATAGTAATGGTTCCCATCTCCTAGAACTTTTGCTAGAGTTACATGTGAACAGAGAGGAAAAATACTTGAATAATGCTCTATTCAGAAAAACTGATAACATTCTTTTTATCTATTTTAAATTTTATTTTTATTAATAATGAGATGGATAAACAATCATGTAAATGCATAATTTGGGGGATACTTATTATCCATTTCTGTTTTTTCTTTTGCAACTTAGCTGTTTATTTCTTTTGCCTCATTTTAAAAATTTTATTTAAGAAATACAACTTCAGGAACTTAATATATACAGATTTGGAAACATGAAAATTCTTTCCCTCCACCTTCCTCTCACCCATATGCCTGCCTTTCTTCCTCCTCCTTCTTCCGTTCTCATTCTAAATTTTTACAGAAATCAATTTTTAGTTAACTATTATACTCATAAGATTAACCTTATACTAAATAGAACATTCATCAGTTAGTATGAAGAGAAAAAGAATGAAAGAACAAAACCAAACAAACAAGAAAAACATTGTGCCTCGACAGTCAAGTCAAGGGCTGTTCAAATTCACTGCATCTCAAAGTGTGAGTTTTGCTGCAATAGGTTACATTTTAAGTACTCTATTAGTTTCCACAGATCAGAGACCACATGGTATTTGTCTTTTTGTGACTCACTTATATCACTAAGTATAATGGTTTCCACTTGAATCCATTTTGTTTCAAATGAAAGGATTTCATTTTTTAACACTGTGTAGTATTCCATAGTATGTGTATACCATAATTTCTTTATCCAGTCTTCAATGTGGTTCCACATCTTAGCTATTGTGAATTGAGCTGAAAGAAACATGGAGTTACAGATCATTCTTTCATATGCTGAAGTCATTTCCTTTGGATAAAATCCCAAGAGTGGGATTGCTGGGTTGTATGGTAGGTCTATATTCAGCTTTCTATGATAATCGCCATACTGTCTTCCACAGTGGCTATACATTTCACATTCCCACTAACAGTGGATTAAGTTACCCTTCTCCCTACATCCTCACCAATATTTGTTGTTTATTGATTTCTGCATGAGAGCTATTCTTTTTATATATATATATATATATATATATATATATATATATATATATATATATAAAGCTTTTATTTAAAGAATATAAATTTCCAAAGAACAGCTTATGGATCACAATGGCTCCCCCCCCAGCTATTCTTTTTTTTATAACACTTTTATTTAAAGAATATAAATTTCCAAAATACAGCTTATAGATTACAATGGCTTCCCCCCCCCATAACTTCCCTCCCACCCGCAACCCTCCCCTTTCCCACTCCCTCTCCCCTTGCTTCACATCAAGATTCATTTTCAATTCTCTTTATATACAGAAGATCAGTTTACCATATATTAAGTAAAGATTTCAACAATTTGCCTCACATAACAATACAAAGTGAAAAATACAGTTGGAGTACTAGTTATACTATTAATTCAAAATGTATAGCACATTAAGGACAGAGATCCTACAGGATATATTTTTGTAAATTGATTAATTTTCTATGCAATTTCCAATTTAACACCAAGATTTTTTATTTCATTTTTAATTATCTATATACAGAAGATTGATTCAGTATATACTAAGGAAAGATTTCATCAGTTCGCACCCACACAGAAACACAAAGTGTAAAATACTGTTTCAGTGCTAGTTATAGCATTACTTCACATTGGACAACACATTAAGGACAGATTCCACATGAGACGTAAGTACACAGTGACTCCTGAAGTTGATTTAATAATTTGACACTCTTGTTTATGGCGTCAGTAATCTCCCTAGGGTCTAGTCATGAGCTGCCGAGGCTATGGAAGCCTTTAGGGTTCACTGACTTCAATCTTATTCCGACAGGGTCATAGTCAAAGTGGAGGTGCTCTCCTCCCTTCAGAGAAAGGTACCTCCTTCTTTGATGGCCCCATTCGTTCCACTGGGATCTCACTCGCAGAGATCTTTCATTTAGGTCTTCTTTTTTTTTTGCCACAGTGTCTTGGCTTTCCATGCATAAAATATTCTCATGGGCTCTTGAGCCAGATCTGAATGCCTTAAGGGCTGATTCTGAGGCCAGAGTGCTATTTAGGACATCTGCCATTCTATGAGTCTGCTGTGTATCTCGCTTCCCATGTTGGATCATTCTCTCCCTTTTTGATTCTATCAGTTAGTATTAGCAGACACTAGTCTTGTTTGTGTCATCCCTTTGACTCTTAGACCTATCAGTGTGATCAATTGTGAACTGAAATTGATCACTTGTGCTAGTGAGATGGCCTTGGTACATGCCACCTTGATGGGATTGTATTGGAATTCCCTGGCACAATTCTAACTACATCATTTGGGGCAGTTCCAATTGAGCATGTCTCAAATTGTACATCTCCTCCCTCTCTTATTCCCACTCTTATATTTCACAGGGATCACTTTTCAGTTAAAATTTAAACACCTAAGAATAATTGTTTGTTAATTACAGAGTTCAACCAATAGTACTAGAATAAAAAAAATACTAAAATGGATAAAGTATTACATTGTACAACAACAGTCAGCACAAAAGCTGATCAAGTTACTGTTTCTCATAGTGTCCATTTCACTTCAATAGGTTTCACCTTTGGTGCTCAATTAGTTGTCACCGATCAGGGAGAACATATGATATTTGTCCCTTTGGGACTGGCTTAATTCACTCAGAATGATGTTTTCCAGATTCCTCCATCTTTTTGCAAATGACCGGATATCATTATTTTTGACTGCTGTATAGTATTCTATAGAGTACATGTCCCATAATTTCTTTATCCAAATGTATGCTTTGAATTCCCTGTGATCTTTTGCTGTGAGGTTCCCTTCATTTACCTTCTTTCATGTTGATGGCTGTGTTTCTGTGTGTAACACATCTTTAAGCATCTTTTGCAGGGCTGGACAAGTGGCAACAAATTCTTTCAATTTCTGTTTGCAATGAAAGGTCTTTATTTTGCCTTCATTCACAAATGAGAGCTTTGCAGGATATAATATTCTGGGCTGGCAGTTTTTCTCTCTAAGTACCTGGGCTATGTCTCGCCATTCCCTTCTAGCTTGTAGGGTTTCTGATGAGAAGTCTGCTGTGAGTCTAATTGGAGATCCTCTGAGAGTAATCTGACGTTTCTCTCTTGCACAGTTTAGGATCTTTTCTTTCTGTTTCACTGTGGTGAGTTTAATTACAATGTGTCGTGGTGAGGATCTCTTTTGGTCATGTTTACTAGGGGTTCTATGAGCTTCCTGTACTAGGATGTCTCTGTCCTTCTCCAAAACTGGGAAATTTTCTGCTATTATCTCACTAAAAAGGCCCTCTAATCCTTTCTCCCTCTCCATGCCTTCAGGAACTCCTAGAACTCGAATGTTGGGTTTTTTAATAGTATCCTGTAGATTCCCAACAATATTTTTTAGATTTCTATTTTCCTCTTCTTTTCTTTGGTTTGACTGTATAGTTTCCTGTGCTCTGTCTTCTAAGTCCGATATTCTCTCTTCTGCCTCTCCCATTCTGTTTGTAAGGCTCTCTAATGTGTTTTTCATTTGATCTATTGAATTCTTCACTTCATTATGATTTGTCGTCACTATCACAGTTTCATGTTCTACTAGTTGTTTCATTTCAGCTTGATTCCTCCTTAATATTTCATTTTCACGAGAGAGATTTTCTACCTTGTCCATTAAGGATTTCTGTAGTTAAAGAATTTGTTTTTGAGTACTTCTTAGTGTGCTTATCAATTTTTTGAGATCTGCTTCTTGCATCTCTTCTATCTCATCATCTTCGTAATCTTGAATTGTGGTGTCTTTTTCATTTGGGGACGCCATAGTGTCTTCCTTGTTCTTATTACCTCGGTTTTGGCGTTTGTTGTTTGGCATATTGGTTTCTTCACTGTGGTGTTTTTTTCTTGTTATACTATGACTCTAGATTAAGTGGACTGTCTGCTTTTGATGGAGCCTTAGAGGCTTGAGATGGGTGTGGCCTGAGAGCTCTGTTTGGTTCCTCAGGGATGAGGGTGTGTCAAAGGAGACACTCCCAGGTTAGGCGTGGTAAATCTCTCTCTGTTACTTTTTTTTTTTTTTTTTTTGGTTCAAAAGGGAAGTAATTCCACACAGCTGAATGGAATTGGGGTGGTTAGCAGGCGAATGATATACCCACGGGAGCCAGAGATCGGAAGCTCTTTCCCAAGGACCAGAGAGGGAATCTTTGCGGCCCTTAGTGTGGGCTCAGATTCTCCTGTAGTCTCCCACTGGGCTGCCAAGGCTACTGAACTGTAGCGTCTCTGGAGAGTACTCACATGAATTCGTGATTTTTGTGAGTTCTCTCCCCCACCGTCTCTTTTTTCACAGTCTCAGTTCATTAGCACCACACATTCATTAGGTTCTAATCTCCTGTTATTTCACCCCCACGCCCAGAGTCAGGTTTTTCTGCTAGGCTCAGGGCCGGTGCAGACCTGAGGTCGCCCTGCTTATGACGTATGTCCAAAATGGCACCTGCTCTTTGTCTTGCTCACCTTTGAGAGGTGGGCGGAGAGAGAGAAACTCGTGTCCATATCAGTCACTTTTTTCTCTCTCTCTCTCTTCTAGTTAGCCTGGTGAACTTTTCCCCATAGGGTTTCAAGCCTTGTTCGCTCTAGTCTCCTCTTTCTGCTTCCCTCAGGCTATTGAGGTTCGGCTCACCTCGCATTCCAGCGCTGGTGTGTTGAATCTGCTGCTGGTGTCCCAAACTGCGGGCTCCCACGCTCTCCACGCAGGTCCACTGTGAATCACCAGTTCCGGAAGGGTTTCCTCTGCTGTTTCTTCCCCTACTCTTCCTTGAACCTGCAGTATCTCCACTTTTATTAAACTGTCTCTCCCCAGACTATTGGTGTGCTCCCTTCCTATTCCGCCATCTTGCTGCTCTGCATGAGAGCTATTCTAAATGGGATGAGGTGAAACCTCATTATGGTTTATGTTTGTATTTCCCTGTGGCTAGTGATCCTGAGCATTTTTTCATGTGTCTATTGGCCATTTGAATTTTCTCTCCTGAAAAGTGTCTGTTGAGATCCTTTGCCCATTTCTTGATTAGGTTGTTTCTTTCATGGTTGTTGAGTTTCTTGAGCTCTTTATAGATTCTGAAAGTTAATCCTTTCTCAGTTGCATAGTTTGCAAATATTTTCTCCCATTCCATTGGTTGCTTCTTCACTTTGCTGAGTGTCTCTTTTGCACTGCAGAAGTTTCTCAGTTTAATGTAATTCTGCTTGTTAATTTTGGCTTTGATTGCCTGGGCCTCTGGGATCTTTTCCAAGAAGTCTTTCCCTATGCCAGTGTCTTGTAAGGTTCCTCCAGTGTTTTCTAGTAATTTGATGGTATCACATCATAAATCTAGGTCTCTGACCCATTTTGAGTGGATTTTTGTGTAAAGTGTGAGGTAGGGGTCTTATTTCATACTTCCACATGCAGAGATCGAGTTTTCCCAGCACCATTTGTTGAAGAGACTGTCTAGGCTCTAGGGTTGATTTTTGCTTCTTTGTCAAAGAAAGTTGGTTGTAGGTGTGTGGATTAATTCCTGGAGTTTCTATTTGGCCACATGGGTCTACAAAACTTTGTGACAGTACCAGGCTGTTCTAATTGCCCTGTAGTATGTCTTGAGAACTGATATTGTGATACCTTCAGCTTTGTTTCTATTGCTTAAGACTGCTTTAGCTATTCAGGGTCTCTTATTTTTCCATATGATTTTAGCATCACTTTTTCTTGATCTGTGAAGAATGTTGTTGGTATTTTTATTGTAGCATTGAATCTGTAAATTGCTTTTGGAAGAATGGACATTTTGATGCTATTTATTCTTATAATCTATGAGCATATAAGATTTTTCCATTTTTTTGTATCTTCTAATTTTCATCATAGAGATATCTGACATCCTTGGTTAATTTGTTCCAAGGATTTAAATTTTTTATAGCTACTGTGAATGGGATTGATCTTAAAAGTTCATTCTCAGCTATGGCATTGTCTGTGTATACAAACACTATTCATTTTATTCTTGATGATTTTATATTGCGCTACCTTACCAAACTCTTTAATGAATTCCAATAGCCTCTTTGTGGAGTCTTTTGTGTTCCCTACATATAGATTCATGTCATCAGCAAATAGAGATAGTTTGACTTCCTCCTTTCCTATTTGTATTCCTTTGATTTATTTTTCTTGCCTGATGCTTCTGGCTAAAACTTTCAAGACCACATTAAATAGCATTGGTGAGAGTGGGCATCTTTGTCTGGTTCTGGATCTTAATGGGAATGCCTCCAATTTTTTCTCCTTGCAGTAGGATGTTGGCTATGGGTCTGTTATAAATTACTTTAAGGTTTTCATTTAAAAAAAAAAGAATGTTGAATTTGGTCAAATGCTTTCTCTGCATCTACTGAGATAATCATTTGGTTTTTTGTCTTCAGTTTATTAATGCAGTTTATTACATTTACTGATTTTCTTTTTTTTTACATTTGCTGATTTTTGGATGTTAAACCATCCCTGCATACCAGGATAAATCCCAATTGGTCTTGATGAATAATCTTTTTGATGTGTTGTTGATTTGAATAGCTAGTATTTTGTTGAGGATTTTCACATCAATGTTCATCAGGGATATTGGTCTATAGTTCTCTGTGTCGTATCAGTTTCTGACTTACGAATTAAGGTGCTGCTGGGTTCACAGAAAGAATTTGGGAGGATTTACTTCCTTTCAATTGTTTTTAATAGCGAGAGAAGAACTGAAATTAGTTCTTCTCTAAATGTCTGGTAGAATTCAACACTGAAGCCATCAGGACCTGGGCTTTGCTTTGTTGGAAGGGTCTTTATTACTGATTCAATCTCTGTTTTGGTTCTTGGTCTGTTTAGGTGTTCTGTGTCTTCATGACTCAAGTTAGGATTGTTCTGTGTGTCCAGGAATCTATCCATTTCTTCTAAGTTTCCCGATTTGTTGGCATATAGTTCTTTGTAGTAATTCCTGATGATTCTTTTTATTTGTTTCATCTGTTGTTAAATTTCCTTTTTCATCTCTGATTCTGTTGATTTGGGTCCTCTCCCTCATTTTTTTGTTTTGGTTAGCTGTTCCAATGGTGTGTCAATTTTGTTTATGTTTTCAAAACACCAGCTCTTCATTTAATTGATTTTATGTATTTTTTTGTTTCAATTTTGTTTACTTCTTCCTTAATTATTTCTTTCGTCCTACTAATTTGGGGTTTGGTTTGTTGTTGTTTTTCTAGGTCCTTGAACTGCATTGACAGCTCATGTATTTGGTGACTTTCCAGTTTCTTGATGTGGGCACTAACTGCTGTAAACTTCCCTCTTAACACTGCTGGATCCTGTAAGTTTGTTATGAGGTATTTTCATCTTCATTCATTTCCAGAAATTTTTTTATTTCTCTTCTGATTTCTTTTATCATCCACTGTTCATTTATGAGCATGTTGTTTAGTCTCCATGTGTTTGCATATGTTCTTGATATTCTTGAGTTGTTGGTTTTGAGCTTTAATCCATTGTGATCAGACCAGGTACATGGTATGATTTTGGTTTTTTTGAATTTGCTGAGACTTGTTTATGGTCTATATCTAGAGAAAGTTCCATGCACTGTTGAGAATGTATATTCTGCACTGTGTGATGAAAAGTCCTGTAGATATCATTTAGGTCGATTTTGGTTCATAGTGTCAATTAGTTCTGTTGTTTCTTTGTTGATTTTCTGACTGGTTAAGCTATCCATTGATGATAGTGGGATGTTGAAGTCCCCTGTTACTATTGTACTGCAGTATTGTATTGCAGTCTATATATCTCTTAAGATCCATTAGCAGTTTTTTTAAATAGCCAGGCACCCTGTAATTGGGTGCATATATATTTACTATAGTCACATTTTCCTGTCATATTGATCCTTTAATCATTACATAGTGTCCTTCTTTGTTTCTTTTAACAATTTTTGTATTAAAGTCTATTTTGTCTGACATTAGGATGGCTACATCTACCCTTTTTTTTCCCATTAGCATGGAATATCTTTTCCATCTTTTCACTTTCAGTCTCCAAGCATCTTTATTGGTGAGATATATTTCTTGTAGGCAGCAAATAGATGGGTCTTCTTTTTTAATCCATTCAACCAGTCTGCACCTTTTAACTGGAGAGTTGAGGCCATTTATCTTCAAGGCAACTATTGATAAGCAACTACGTGGCCCCTTCCATTTTTTCTGTGAATATTCCTATCTTTTACTTTCTATTTCTTTTGTACTTTTACTGGGAGATGTTCTATCTTCACATTTTGTTTTTGATAGTGGCTTTCTGTGTTTCTGTGTGTAGCACATCCTTTAGCATCTTCTGCAAGGCTGGATGCATGGTGACATTCTTTCAATTTCTGTTTGCTATGAAAAGTCTTTACTTCACTTTCATTCATAAATGAGAGTTTTGCAGGGTGCACTATTCTGGGTTGATAGGATTTTTTCTCTTAAGATTTGGACTATATCTTACCACTGTCTTCTAGCCTGTAGGGTTTCTGATGAGAATTCAGTTGTCAGTCTAATTGGAGAGCCTTTGAAAGTTATCTGGCATTTCTCTCATGCAAATTTTAGAATCTTTTCTTCATAGTTTACTGAGGAAAGTCTGACTAAAATGTGTTGTGACAGAGATCTTTTCTGGGCCTATCTATTAGGAGTTCTATGTGCTTCCTATACTTTTCTTTCTTTCTCCAAACTAGGAAAATTTTCTACAATTATTTCACTATAGACCTGCTAGTCCCCTCTCTCTTTCCACGTCTTCAAGTACTCCAAAGACCCATATGTTGGGTCGTTTGATAGCATCTCATAGATCTCCAATGCTATTTTTAAGTTTTCCAATTTCTTCTCATTTTGGTCTGACTATAAAACTTCCAGAGATTTGTCTTCTAGCTAGGATATTCTTTCTTCTGCTTCACCAACTCTGTTAAGGCTTTCCATTGCATTTTTTATTTGATCTATTGAATTCTTCATTTCTAGTATTTCATTTTATCTTTAAAATCTCAATTTCATAGGAAAAATTTTTTTCACATATATAGTTTTTTTTTAGTTTGTGGACTTGCTTCTGATTGCATTTGAGTAATCCTATCACTAATTTTTTAATTCCATGTCCATCATTTCTTCAATCCCTTCATCTTCATATTCTAATATTGAAATGTTGCTGTGTTCCTTTGGGCAGGGGTGTTAGTATCTTCTTATTCTTGCTTCTTGAATTTCTGCATTTATTTTTAGGCATTTGTAGAATTTTTTTTCCTCTGATGGCTTTTATCTTTGAACTATGCCTCTGTGGCTTAGTGAATATCTACACTTTAAGTGAATACCAAGAGGTGCATGGTGGGTTTGGCCAGGGAGCTCTGGTCATTGCTCCAGGATGGGGTGAGTATCCAGGGTAACACCCAAGTTGGGTACGGTAGCTCTCCTCTGGTAACTGGAAGGAGAGGAATGATCACCTCTGTTGGTGCGAACACCCCTTCTCCTCCAAGCTGAGGAGTGCCCAGGTGTTCCCCAGTGTGTTCAACACTCATCTGCACCGCCATATGAACTGCACATATGATCTGTGCAGTCCTTCCTGTGAGCACAGTTCCCTCTGCTGTGAGCTGCTCGGGGCAGCCAGGGAGCTCTGAGAACGTGCAGCAGCACTCTGTGATTTCCAAGAACCCAGCTACACCCTGACTCCTCTCATGCAGTCACAGTGTTTTCTCGGTCTCAGCACCCAAAACTCTCAGGATCAAGGAGTGCCAGTGGGGCCCCTCTGCCCAGCTAGCCATTCTGTCTGCAGGGAGACTGAGGTGTTCCCAGAGCAGCTGTCCATGTGTATACCAGCCCATCAGATGCAGTCTGATCCTCCCAACCAGATTCGATGTCAGTGGAGAACACAGTTTTTTCTCTCTGGGAAGATCTCTGGGTCACAGGTGCTCAAAATATCTGCCAGGCGCAGCCCCACTTGTTTCACAATTGTGCTGGATGCATAGGAGGGTCCGGCAGAAGATATTTCCCTTCCATAGGGATGGCTCCCTCTCCCCTCCCATTGTCTGGTGGGTACAGCTGGTGCAGTGGAGACCATCTCTGTTGGCTGCTCTTAAACTGTTGTGGTTGCCCCAGCTGATTGGGTGAAGGGCAAGCCCAATAACTGCTGGGTGCTCACACACAAGCTGGAGTAGCCGCTACCTGTGTCCAAAAATGGTGCCGGACCTCCCACCACTGGCTGCAGGTCACTGTTGTAGCAGGGAGAAGGGGAGAGAGGGAGACACACTGCTTTCCACCCCCTTGCCCCGGGTGAGCAGTCGCCCCACTGTCCTGGTGGATCCAGGCCAGGCTCACCAGTGCAGACACGCTTCATGCATGCAGTGCACTAAGCTCTCTGCTGTATGAACAGCTTCACAGGTCCATGCAATCCGATCTCACCTGGTTTGCCAGGGCAGGGCACCTGCTTCCCTGATCCAACCACGTCTCTGCCTACCTTTTATTGAAGTATTTACCCTTTTCCTCATTGATTCATAAAAATGATTTCTATTTTAAGGATAACAACCCAATTTAAGACATATTAGCAGATATTTTTCCAAGTTTTTCAGTGGAGTCAGCATTTTATGATTATGAATACAAGCTTTACTTTTAGTTTTTTATTATGAAAATTTACAAACACATAAAAGAGCTGAAAGAAAAGTAAAAGGAACACATATCTACAAAATAACTACATATAATAATATTTTAATAATTTGTTGGAGCTGGCATTGTGACATAGTGGGTAAAGCTGCCACCTGTAATCCCAGTGCCCCATTTGGGTGCCAGTTCATGTCCCAGATGCTTCACTTCTTATCCAGCTCCCTGCTAATGCACCTGGGAAAGCAGCAGATGATGGCCCAAGTATTTGTGTCCCTGCCATCCATGTGGGAGACCCAGATAAAGCTCCTGGCTCCTGGCTTCAGCCTGGCCCAGCTCTGGCCATTGCTGCCAACTAACAAGTGAACCAGCAGATAGAAAATCGATCTCCCCCCCCCCCCCGTCTCCCTCTCTCTCTTTTCTGCTCTCTCTCTGTAACTCTTTCAAATAAATAAATAAATCTTTCAAAAAAACAATGTCATATAGCCTTCATTAGGCTGTTTATTTGTTGCTAAAACACCGCAGTAGACATTATGGCACTGAGTATGCAACGCTTTGAGAATTAAGACAATCTCATACATGCACACAAAACATCATCACCTCCAACATCATCTACAACCACTGTGGCAGCTTTATAACGGCTTCATTATAATTCTAAGATAAACCAAATAAATAAGCTGGTCACTCTACAAAATTAAGTGAAGTGTGCTTCAGTAACTTAGTTCTTATAAATTCTCTAGTGAGCCTGTAAGAATCTATGGAAATCACACACCACAAAAAAAAAAAAAAAAAAAAAAAAAGACTAGTTTAGCCCATGGTGATCTCACATCCCCCACTTCCTACAGCAGTCACACTGAAGACTGGGAAAACCAGGAATTCTCCTGAGGTTATAGAAACAGGTTGGCCATCCTGTTTCTGCCTATTCTAAATATTCCTCATAAAGTAATTCAAGTGAGCCCATCAACCAAGCAGAAGACACCCGAGAACAACTACCTGAAAGGCTGTTGTAGAAGTTGTTAACCTCATACAAACTTGAGTCAACAGACCAAACAACAGCTTGAAATATTTCGTTTACCCCTCCCTCCGTGAATCTACCGGATCTGCGAGTCATTTGTCGTAATTACCTCCCTTCTGAGCACAAATTTACCTACTTCAAACATTGCCCAGCAGAACAGCCTTCCTTTGAATACATCTTGATTCAGTAAACACATACACACACACACACACACACACACACACATACACAGGGAAGGGGGGTAGAGATGGAGCTTCCAGGACTTTTGTGCAACCAATGCAATGAAGCCAAATTTAAATTTTTTTTGCATTCACCTCCACTAAATATTCCACCAGAGGGGAAGAAGTTTGTCCTTCAAATCTAAACCAAATGATGCAAAATAGAGGTTATACAATGTGTTCTCATTTGAACTCTCTCATTAATGTGACTCTTGAAATCTGGGCAAATTTCAAATATTTTACTTTTAAATATGACTTAGCAGAGACTGGAAGGCATTAAAGACTGCTCAGCTCAGCACCTGTTCAGCAACGTTTAATGAAAAACAGAAGCATCGCCCTTCAGCCATAACAAGTTTAAATCATTACCAGTAATGGGCCTGAAACCTATTAAGAAAAGTGTGGGTTTTTATACCCTGGAATTTATATCATCAGAAACTTGTTGGAACCAGGATGTTTGGCTTTATCATCGGGGAGAGGCAGGGGGCCACAGCTGCCTTGCAGCCAAGTAGGTACTCAGTAGAGCCCAATCTACCAGTTAGGCATGGGAAAACACAGCAGGAGATGTAAATGGATGTTTTGTCTTACAGCCAACCACTCTCCTTAACTCCCATTTAACACTTACATTCTTTTCCAGCACTCGGATGTTGGTTCCCCACATCTTACTGATGCATCAAAAAAGCACACCGCAAGGGCCAGCATCTAGCCTAGCGGTCAAAACACCCACTTCCCACATTGGAGTACCTGAGTTCAATGCCCAGCTCCAAACCCTGACTCCACCTTCCTGACAATGCGCTCCCTGAGAAGAGCAGTGATGGTTCAAGTACATGCTGCCACCCTGAGAAACCTAGATTGAGTTCTCAGCTCCTGGCTTCAGCCTAGCCAAAGCCCAGCTGTTGAGGGCATGTGGGGAGTGAACCAGCAGGTGAGAGTTCTTTCTCCTTCTTTGTCTCTGCCTCTCAAGTAGTTAAATAGTATTTTTAAAGCAGCCAATAAAAACTTACTAGCCAATATTTATGATTATTGTGGTTTATGAGATTCCTTTGTGTAAACTCTCTTACTACAAGGGATTTTCTTTTTTTAATTTTTAAGGTTTATTTATGTATTTAAAAGTCAGAGTTACACAGAGAAAGAAGTAGAGGGAGAGAGAAGAGAAGGAGAGGGAAAGAGAGAGAGAGAGAGCGAGCGAGCGAGCGAGCTCTTCCATCTACTAGTTTGCTCAATTGGCCACAACGGCTGGAGCTGCACTGATCTGAAGCCAGGAGCTTCTTCCAGGTCTCTCACAGGGGTGCAGGAGCCCAAGCACTTGGGCCATCTTCTACTGCTTTCCCAGGCCATAGCAGCCGGGATTCAAACCGGCGCCCATATGGGATGCCAGCACTGCAGGCAGCGGCTTTACCCACTAAGCCACAGCCCCGGCCCCACTACAAAGGATTTTCAAAAAGCTCATGGAAATACAAGTTAAGAAACAAACCACATGGATTTCAAAGTTTTCTGCACCAAAATCAACTTATATTTTAATTTGATTTCCCACAAACTTTTTAAAGTGCCCTCCTACACAACAAGTAATAGACATGCAACAGATGTCTGTTAAATTATTTTTTCAGTATTTCACCACAATCCAAGAAAGTACAGATAATTTGTATTCCTACTTAAAATTACAAAAACAGGGCTATAGAGATTTTGTGACTTTCTCAAGGTCATAAGGAAAAGGAAGCTAGGTCTGTGTCAGCAAGGAAGTAACGCAACTGGGACTAGGGCTGGAATTTTTTAAGCAGTAATGTGGCTTCTGCCACCCTGCCTCGTGAGGTTCCTAGGCACTCTAATCACTACTGTTCATAAACATCAAGACAAGACTCAATGTACTGCTGCCCTGAGCACCATCCAGCTCCAGGGAGGACCACTGAAAGAGAGGGGCAAAAGGAAAAGAGATCATATTTGCTGGGGCTGAGTCGAATTCCTGCAAAATGGAAAAGGCAGACATCAGTCACCCTCGCTGTGCGGAGGAGCCGGACAGCCTGGGCGTAGCTGGGAGCGCAGGATGAAGGAAAGAGAAGTCCACTGCTGAGCTGCACAGAGATCGCTATGCTCCCACAGACTGCACCTCTGGTAAAAGACCGAAGTCAGAGTTAGGCCAGCATTGTGGGGCAGCAGGTTAAACTGCTGCCGGCACCGGCATCTCATATTAGCGCAATGGTTTGAGTCCCAGCTCCCTGCTAAGGTGCCTGGGAAGAAGCACGTGGTGGCCAGAGTACTTGGGCTCCTGTCACCTCTATGGGAGACTCAAATAGAGTTCCTGGCTCCTGACTTCAGCCTGGCTCAGCCCTGGCTGTGCAGCCATTTGCAGAGTGAACTAGTGGATTGGAAGATCTCTTTCTCGCTAACATTCTACCTTTCAAATAAATAAATCTTTAAAAAATACTGAAGTCAGAGCTCTCAAAGATATTCAGTATAAATTTACAGAGCGTTAATGCTGTTAAGGAGGCCAGGAATCATTAGTTATCCAACTCTGTGTGATGTCATGTCGCCATCGTTTCTATCACCAAATAAAAATGTCCCTGTGTTGTTCCCTGCTCTTACTGTCCTTTCTTCTGTTCCTCCCATGCACAGGACGGGCCAAGTAGGCAGCAGGAAGTGAGACTAATGAGTCACATGGCCACGATTAAAGCAACCAGAGAGCCTGCAAGATCACGTTAATCTTGGGTCAGGCATTCACCAGCACCCGTTGTCTCAACATGAACGTGACTTAACGTGTAGGAGGGTTCCCACTGATAACCAAAACATACATTTAGCTCACCGTGGTGACACTAAGTACTTCACACTCCTTCTCATTTAGTCCTCATCCCGTCCCTGTCAGAATTTATACCCATTTAGAGAGAGGAGATTTGAGGTTAACAGTTAGCGTGGTAGAGCTAACATCTACACCCAGATCTTTCTGATTCCCAAATACAGGACTCTAAACTACATTATACTGTGGTTACTGAAATAAAATGGGATGCCCTAAATTAAAGGAGAAGAGAGAGCAAAAAAGAAAAGAAATACAGGAGATATTATCCAAATTCTTTCAAAACGGCAAATTCCATTCCCATGTGAAATATGCAGATGCTCTTTGCTGACACACACACCATATGTCATCGTAAACGACATCATTGGAAGTATTTTCTGTATATCACGCACATCCCAGCAGTTGGGCGGATGGAGTGCCTGCCTGGGTCCAGCTGCCACAGCAGTTTAGAAAAGGTGGAGACTCCTCAGCCTTCTCCCATGATCCGATGCCCACTGGAAGCAACAATCTGCCTTCTCACTGCAAAGTGTAATATTTTGATGCTTTTTGATTCACTGGCAGGAGTGAACTGTACAATGTGCAAAGGAGGAATAAAGCAGTACAGACATCAGCCTCTTGGGGGAGAATCGTATATTATAATCCACATTCCAAAGCTGAAGGGTGAGGCTTTTTAAAGAATATTTATGGGGCATGGAAGTTTTCCTTAGCAAGAATGATTGGATGGGGGAGGGAGGCAGAGGGAGAGGGGGAGAGAGACAGTGAGGGAGAGAAGGCAAGCACCTTATTTGCAAACTCCAAGGTGGCTCCATGTCTATGCTTTAGTTTGATCACTCCATTGGTTAATTAAGTATTCCTAGATGGACATTTAAGGCTCACTTGAAAAAATGGGAAAGTTTTAGAAACAAAACCATAAATGGAAGTCTAAATTTTCCTGGACTATTCTAAATCATGAAATCCTTTTAAATGAGATGAATTTCTTGAAAGTATGTGGTATCACAATAGGGCTGGTAGCCTTAATCAGCATTTTATTAGGTAAGAGAGGTGTAAAAGTATTTGTTTTGTTATTTTTAAAGTTAACACGTTTCCTGGTCTTTCTGTCACAATAGTCAAGTCGACTTTAAAATACTATACTTATAACTTACTAGAAGAGCCTTTTAAAAGAGAAATTACAGGACAGGCACTTGGACTAGCATTTAACACATCACCTAGGATGCCTGCAACCCATACAGAGTGTGTAGGTTCAAGTCCTAACTCTGCCTCCAGCTCTGCCTTCCAGCTCCCTACTAATGTGCACTATGGGAGGTAGCAAGTGATAGCTCAAGTCCTTGGGTCCCCGCCACCCAAGTGGGAAACCCAGACTGAGTTTCAGGCTCCTGGCTTCAGCCTGGCACAGCCCTGGCTATTGTGGGCATTTGGGAAGTAAGCCAATAGATGGAAGGTATCTGTTATACATATAAAATGAAAATAAATAAAAATTTTAAAAGAGAAAGAAAAATTACAGAGGTGAGCATTTAGCCTAGCAGTTGGAATGCCAGCAAGATGTGTATGTCCCACATCAAAGTGTCTGGGTTTGACACCTGGCTCTGGCTCCTAACTCTGGCTTCCTGCTAATGCAGATCCTGGTATGATGTGGTGATAGCTCCGGTAATCGGTTCCTGCTACTCATGTGGAAGACTTGTATTGAGTTTCTGGCTCCTGGTTTGAGCCTCAGGCCAGCCTGGCTACTGTGCATTTGGGGAGTGAACCAGTACATGGGAGCTCTCTCTGTTTCTCTCTTTCTTTGTCTCTCAAATAACTTGGAAAAAAAAATCTAAAGAGAGAAATTATAATTACTGAAAAAGTAATAAGGACATCAATAAAAAGATACTTTAAAAGACAGATCTAGGGGCCGGCGCCATGGCTCTCTGGGTTAATCCTCTGCCTGTGGCACTGGCATCCCATATGGGCGCCATTTCTAGTCCCAGTTGCTCCTCTTCCATTCCAGCTCTCTGCTGTGGTCCAGGAAGGCAGTGGAGAATGGCCCAAGTGCTTGGGCCCCTGCACCCGCATGGGAGACCAGGAGGAAGCACCTGGCTCCTGGCTTCAGATCAGCACAGCGCCGGCCGTAGCAGCCATTTGGTGAATGAACCAACAGAAGGAAGTCCCTTCTCTCTCTCTCTCTCTCTCTCTCTCTCTCTCTCTCTCTCTCCCTCCCTCCCTCCCTCCCTCCCTCCCTCTCTCTCACTGTCTATAACTCTACCTATCAAATAAAAAAAAAAAGGAAGATCTTTGCTGATATAAAAGTTTAACATTCTCCAAGATGAGGAGATACCTTAAGAGAGAAAAAAAACAACTTCCCATCTGCATACAGGTCTCAGCTACGTCTCCTCCCCCAAAGCCATAGTGATCCAAGGGTTATTGGTAGAACTATGTCATGTGATTGCTCTTTAAAAGAACAGAAATTATACTGGCACCTTTTCTTCATACACCTGTAGAAAACTCTATTAGTCACGCCAAGGAAAAGCCTCATAATTTATAAAATCTTTAAATTATATATAATTCAGTATTTTGTATGTAGATCCCAATAAGGAAACAGTCACACAGGGTGATGGTCCAAGGAGGAGGCTTGTAATTTAATGAAGCCTGAACTGGCCCCTCCCATGCCCATTCTCAACACACACAAACACACATCCTGCCTAGGCTCTCTGGACTGTCCATCATCACTACACAGTCAACATGTTCTGAGAAGATCAAAGTAAAAGTTTTTCTTTTAAAAGAGATGGAACTAACACCAACTACACCAAAAGGTGCTTTACACTTAGACTAGGATAGGGCAAAGAAAAATACAAAGAGTTTTGCAGTAGAACAATACACATGGAATTAAATAAAGCAAGTCTGGTAGACTCTTGTTCTGTGTTTTTAGGTTTATTTCACAACTTTTATTTTTATGCACAAGTGAAAATTAGCAAGAATTCAAATACAAGTCTTCTATAATGAATCTAAGCATCACTTTAATTGGTGGAAACTATTAGCTGTCTTTTCTTAATTCCTTTACCAAATGTTGTACTCAAAACCTGGATTCCTCCCAGATAAACTCCCTTGGGAAAATGAGGGGAATTTTGTTTCCCTCTCTTGAAATGAATGTCACATGAATACAGTATCATTCCTAATTTACAGTAAACCAACTTCATGGACGAATATTTACTTTATAAATTAATTCCAAAATACAATGTGAAAAAGAGACGCACCCAAAAAGAGGCATAATTTTCTCCATCTGTTTACTACAGAAGATAATTTAGCCAAACTAGCACTCTCAAGCCTCATGCCACCCTAATGTCTAAAATGACAGAATATCATAGCCATCGTGAGATGCATATGATTCCATTTTCAATGGAAGCAAACATGACAACAAGAATATGAGAAACTTTTTGTTATTTATCTATTTAGTTGAGAGGCAGAGATATTCCATTCACTCCCCAAATGCCTGCAACAGTGGCACCTGAGTTAAGCTGAGGCCAAGAGCAGGGAACTCCATCCAGGTCTCCCATGGGTGTGGCAGGGGTGCAACTGCTTGAGCCATCACCTGCTGCCTCCCAGTGTGAGCATCAGCAGGAAGCTGGATTCAGGAGCAGAGCCTGGCCTAGAACCCAGCAAAACGGGATGCTGCTGTCCCAAATCGTGTTTTAGCCATGTCAAACACCGACCCCAGGAGAAACCATTTGGAAGTTTTAGTAGCGGCTGCCTGTAAGTGGGGGAATTATAAGTCATTTTTGATTCTTCCTCACAATTCCTCTATATTCTATGAGCCTTATAAAGTTTGACGTGAGTACAGAAAGAGCTGCAGCTCAAAACTCCCAAATCAAAAAGAAAGAGGCTCTGACGTTACTGGCTGGGGTGCCAGTGGCAACCTAGAAAGTCAGTAACTGTCACACATCACCTGCTTGACACTTCTGTTGGCGCAGGCAACTCTCACTGGCGATAATACTGGCAGTTTTACCACATGACAAAGGTAAGAACTGGATTAAAATATTTACTCGGGGATGGTGTTGTGGCCTAGCAGGTTAGGTTGGATCCACAGGCACAGCCATCCAGTATGGGCCCAGGTTCAATTCCAGGCTGCTCCACTTCTGATACAGCCCCCTGCTGTGGCCCGGGAAAGCAGTAGCAGATGGCCCAAGTGCTTGGGGCCCTGCACCCATGTGGGAGACCCCAAAGAAGCTCTGGGCTCCTGGCTCCAGCCTGGCCACCGCACTGGCCATTGCGGCCATTTGGGGAGTGAGCCAGCGGATGGAAGACCTCTCTCTCTCTCTCTCTAACTCTGCGTTTCAAATAAATAAATCTATAAAATAAAATACTTACTGTCTCTCCGTGGCAGCGCCTCACGGAATAGCCCCGTACATCCCCTCCACTGCTGGTATCAGGGCCCCCAGCTCAGCCATCTCCTGCTAGGGCCCCAGCCACCTTAACTCCTCATTGCTGACCAAACAAGACCTCCCAGATTCGTCGCAGTAGCTGCCCCTGGGGCCGTCACAGGCCTCCCGCGGGGAGGAGCCGGGGTGCCCCCAGGAGCCACAACGCCTTCCAGGCGGAGAGGAAACTTTTACACTGGCGTAAAAGGCCGTAAAAGGCCGCAAAAGGCCGTGCTCCACGGAAGCCCTGGGTGCCCCCGCAGACCTCCTGACTGCCCACGAGCCACTTCCCGGACTAGAACGGCGACCCCTGACCAGCCCCAGGGGCAGGCCGAGCCCTGCCTCACCCAGCGAGGGAGTTTGCCAGTGGCTCATCATGGAGGCGACTGGGAGACTGCAGAGCCCAGGGCCGTGAGGGGGGTCGCTGCTGCTTGGGCCTCTCCTGTCGGTCACTGTGCACTGTTTGATTCATAGTTACTTGAGAAGCAGAGAGAGCTCCTACCTGCTGGTTCACCCTCCCACGCCCCCAGTGCCAACAAGGGCTCGGAGTTGGACCAAGACCCAAACTGGAAACCCCAGAACTCCGTTCAGGTCTCCTGCCTGGGTGGCGGGAACCCAGCTGTTTGAAACATCGCTGCTGCCTCCCAGGGCCACGTTAGCAGGAGACAGAGAGGCACCCAGCTGCAACCCCAGGCACACTGCTATGGGGCGGCTGTCTTAACTACTGGGCTGCACCCTTGGCCCTGGGCAGCTCTTAAACCACCCGGGAGCCCTCTCCCAGCCTTGGACCAAGTGTAAATAATGCTTTTTGCAGGAACTGGTGGGAAAAAATGAAATACTTTCTCATGTTTAAATTCTTAAGATTTCAAAGAAAATAGAAACAATTATGAAAGTGGTGGCTTTTTCAGTATCCCTTCTGTGACTTTATCATTTTGAAAACCTGGACAGAGTTTTTAAATCAAGGTCATAATTGATCCTTTTAGACCAGGCTGTTTGAGTGTCTCAGGACTTAACAAAAATCCCGGAAATGAGTATTAGTAATCTTGCTTGCTAAAAGCACATTGGTTGGCCGGCGCAGTGGCTCAACAGGCTAATCCTCCGCCTTGCGGCGCCGGCACACCGGGTTCTAGGCCCGGTCGGGGCACCGGATTCTGTCCCGGTTGCCCCTCTTCCAGGCCAGCCCTCTGCTGTGGCCCAGGAGTGCAGTGGAGGATGGCCCAGGTGCTTGGGCCCTGCACCCCATGGGAGACCAGGGAAAAGCACCTGGCTCCTGGCTCCTGCCATTGGACGAGCGCGGTGAGCCGGCCGCAGCGCGCCATCCGCGGCAGCCATTGGAGGGTGAATCAACGGCAAAGGAAGACCTTTCTCTCTGTCTCTCTCACTCCACTCTGCCTGTCACCAAAATAAAAATAAATAAATTAATTAAGAAAAAAAAAAGCACATTGGTTGACGTTCTATACGTTTGCATGAGTTCAGTCCGGTCATAAATCCAGGGGTGATCTTTGTCGATCAGTGATTATTCTGTTTCTCTAGACACAAAGGGAGTAAACAGTATATCTGGCAGACCATTCTCCAACAGGAGTCAGCCATAGGCTCTATCCTCTCCTCTGTGTGGACAGTGACAGAGGACTCGGGGTGGGATTTAACCCGTAGCTTTGTCCAGAGGTCGTGCAAATTAGATGCTTTCCCAAAGTAAGTAAAATAACTTCCCCACCACATTACAATATATAAATATTTTCCCCTGAACTTCATGAAGTTGAGTCATAAAAATGGTTTGTAGCGTGGGTGGTCACAACGCAGAAATATATACAATGAAGACTGAATTTATTCTGGAAAATATCATTTCCCGGTCTGATAAAGGGCTCCAAGATTTGCCTTCTTGTTTATTGCAGAAATTTATGTTCTGTTGATGCTTTCACATTTCTTTGCCTTATGATTACTAAAAATAAATTAGATCCCTTTCCTATATATATGTAATTTCTCTATTTTTAAATTTTTTTTTGTATTTGGGCTTTGGGGGATTTACAAAGGTTAGTATTTATGAGCAAAGGGTAAAATATTATACAATATGACAGCAAAAGGAGGGCGCTTCCTGCAGCGATCACAGAAACTTTCTGCTCACTTTTCCACACCCAGAAGCACTCGGGGATCTCGAGGTGAAGAATGAGTGTTCACGTCTGATTGAAGGATGAAAACAGACAGTGGGAGAGAGAGCCCATGTAGAGACTGTCCTAACACTCACTCAGTTACCCATCAAATCTCCCCGAGGGCTGGCGTCTGTATGCTAGGGTCTATGAATAGACTAAGGAGCCTAAGAGATAGATTTCCACTTCCACAGCATTTATATTGTGGGAAAACACCAGCAACATTAAACAAATATATTTGAATTTTTTCCAGGTTACATTAAATGCTCCAAAATTAGAAAGCAGAACAACATGAGACTATAACCAGAGATAGTGATAAAGACCCCTCCCCACCTACCCATGTGAAGATCTGTAAAAGAAAATTACAAGGAGTGGGAACAGCAGATCCAATAATAAGGGAAGAGGAGTAGGAAGTAAAGAGAGACAGAGGCAGGGGCCAGACTACAAAGCACTTATGAGAAATTGGTGCTGTGTTTGATTCTGAGTGGGAAATCTACCCAAAATGCATAGCACCACTTATGACGTGGCATTTCTGAGACTAAGAGCTGTATGATCTTTGCTCAAGAAGAGTATCTTTTTCATAATTATATCTCAGACCCCTCCTTCATCCAGACTTATCCCAACAAGCCCCAGCAGCCATATGCAGTTTGGGTCAGTCTTTAAGACACTTTACTTTTCTAAAATTATTACAAAACTATATATTATGGGGATGGGTATTATGGTACAATGGTTTGGGATACCCCCCCCCCATTCTCTACAGGAGTGCCTGCAATCAAGTTCCACCTCTGATGCCCATCCAGCTTCCTGCTAACAGGCCTGGTAGACAGCAGCAGATGGCCCAAGTACTTGGACCCCGCCACCCACGGAGACATGTATGGAGTTGCTGGCTCCTGGCATCAGCCCGGCCCGGCCCTGGCTGCAGGTGGGCATCTGGGAAGAAATGGCGGATGGAAGATTCCTCTGTGTCACTCTGATTTTCAAGTAAATAAAACTTGAAAAAAAAAAGACTTTATGATGGACATTTTAGAAATAAGTAAACAAAAAGGAATAGTGTCATAATCCCAGGTTTTAACAATGATCAACCATTTTAATTTTGTGTATTTATTTATTTTTACTGCAAACTGCACTTTATTTAGTCATCGTTTATATTTGAAACTCTGGGAACTCATAATTAACATCCTTGCCTGCAACCCTACAGACACCAGAGAAGGTTCCAGCCTTATATTCCACATTGTTTGGCTAAGCTTTGTCCTCGTGAGTCCTTCCAAGCTGGCTGCCACCTGGTTTCACATGAATTCTCTTGTCCCCATTGCACCTGGGAGGATCAGGTGCATGCACGCACACAGCACCTGCGGTACTTTGGCTTTTCACGTGGGCTTAGGCAGAATTTTCCTCTGAATGATAGAGACAACACGCCGCCCACTAAAACTTCTTTCCTATTCAGGTGCTAGCCCGACTTCGGTTTTCTGCAAAGATTTTAGCTGAGGAACAGGAACAAAGATGATGACAGCTCTCTGGCCACCACCAACTTCAGTGTCTTTGGCTGCTCTGATGTTCAGCTCCATTGGCTGAGCCTTCAGGTCTGAGTTCACCCCAGCTCCAGGAACACCTGGGAGACGCCCAACTCAGAATCATTCAGATTCTTCCTGATCTTTGTGCTCAAGCTGAACATGGCTGCCATTGGTTGTACACCAGCTGAAGGAAAGGAAAGAGCCTCAACTAAGTATTTTATTGTACTTTTTAAAAAACACTTCTTTAGTCGGCCGGCGCCGTGGCTCAACAGGCTAATCCTCCGCCTTGCGGCGCCGGCACACCGGGTTCTAGGCCCGGTCGGGGCGCCGGATTCTGTTCCAGTTGCTCCTCTTCCAGGCCAGCCCTCTGCTGTGGCCCAGGAGTGCAGTGGAGGATGGCCCAAGTGCTTGGGCCCTGCACCCCATGGGAGACCAGGAGAAGCAACTAGCACCTGGCTCCTGCCATCGGATGAGCGCGGTGCGCCGGCCGCAGCGCGCCATCCACGGCAGCCATTGGAGGGTGCACCAACGGCAAAGGAAGACCTTTCTCTCTGTCTCTCTCTCTCACTGTCCACTCTGCCTGTCAAAAAAAAAATAATAAAAAAACACTTCTTTATTTGAAAGGCAGAGTGGCAGAGAAATGGGGAAAGAGAGAAAGAGAGAAAGAAATTTCCATGCACAAGTTCACTTCCAGATGATTGCAGCCAGGCTGAAGACAGGAACTGGTAACTCCATCCTGGTGTCTCCCACATGGCGGGTGGCAGGGGCTTGGGCCATCTTCTGCTGCTTTAGGCTGGTTAACAGGAAGCTAGACCAGCAGCAGAGGGGCCAGGACTGAAACTAGTGCTTCCAGATGGGATGCTAGTACTGGAAACCAAGACTTAGCTGTGCCACGATGCTGCCCTCCCCTGAACTAAGTATTTTAGCCGTATAACCAATATATTGTTCTCTGCACATAATACACACACACACACACAAACTCAAAAAAAGGCACTGAAAATAGCACAATGTAGAATACACACTACATCTCCTTCCAGCATGGCCTTTCTATAAATGCATAGGGTGGGATTATTGTTCATGTCATGTTTTTGTCAGTTGGAACCTTTAGCAATCCTTCGGCCATATTTCTGCTTCTCCTTCTGGCTCTCCTGGAATTCCCAATTTTACCTGAGTTCATGATACACGAAAAGCAGAAGTGTCTTGGGTTGGGAATAATGTGTATATAGCAAGCCATCTACACAGCTGGAAACTACAGGTGAGCACCCTGCTTAGGAATGTGGCTCCCAGTGTCTAACCCTGGCAACCCTGACTCTGTCCTTGACCCTCTGCAGGCAGGCAAGTAATGAACCACTCCGTGACTCACTTGCACTGTTTTTCCTGTAAAAAAGCAGAAACAAGTCTCTACATTGAAGTGTCAGGATAACACAGAACACAGATACCCATGGTGTTTTCACATACTGTGAACTCAATAAAAGGTTTCTATTTTTATTATTTTTTTAAAGATTTATTTATTTGAAAGGCAGAGTTACCGAGAGGCAGAGGCAGAAAGAGAAAGGGAAAGGTCTTCCATCTGCTGGTTCACCCTCCAAATGGCCTCAGTGGCCAGAGCTGGGCCAATCCGAAGCCAGATTCCAGGAGCTTCTTCCAGGTCTCCCACATGGTTGCAAGGACTTGGGCCATCTTCTACTGCTTTCCCGAGCCATAGCAGAGAGCTGGATCAGAAGTGGAGCAGCTGTGACTCAGACTAGCACCCAATTGGAATGCCAGGTGCTTTACCTTCTAAGCCACAGCACCACCCCCCTATTTTTGTTATTAAATTTGTCTTCTACGGGATACATAGCAGACTCATAGAATGGCAGATACCCTAAACAGCTCCCTGGCCTCAGAATCAACCCTTAAGGCATTCAGATCTGGCTAAAAAGCCCATGAGAGTTATCAGGCATGAAAGCTAAGACACTGTGGCAAAAAAAAAAAAACTCTAAATGAAAGATCTCCTTGAGTGAGATCCCAGTGGAAAGAACGGGCTTTCAAAGAAGGAGGTACCTTTCTCTGAAGGGAGGAGAGAACTTCCACTTTGACTATGGCCTTGTCTAAATAAGGTCAGAGTTTATGAACTCAAGAAGCTTCCATAGCCTTGAAAGCTCATGATAAGAGCCTCAGGTGATTACTGGTGTCGTAAATAAGAGTGTCAATTGTTAAATCAACAACAGGAGTCACTGTACACCTGCTCCCCATGTAGGATCTCTGTCCTTAATGTTTTACTATGTGAATTAACAGTAAAACTACTACTCAAATAGTACTTCATACTTTGTATATCTGTGTGGGTGCAAACTGTTGAAATCTTTACTTAGTATATACTAAGTTGATCTTCTGTATATAAAGACAATAGAAAATGAATGAAGAATGGGATGGGAGAGGGGGTGGGAGATGGGATGGTTGCAGGTGGTTATGGGGGGAAAAGCTGCTATAATTCAAAAGTTGTATTTTGGAAATTTACATTTATTAAATAAAAGTTTAAATAAAACAAAATATAAATAAATTTGTCTTTCAAACAACAATAAACATTTTTTAAAATGTCATTAGTGAGCTTTGCTTTCCTACCAAATAATAAAATATCAGGAGTATTTACTGAACGGTGGTATCTGGGATAAATCATTATCTGCTAACTGTGTACCTCCGAAAGCATGTTTGCTTGTTAAGCTGTGAGTGGAAGTCAAACCATGATGTCATGCTGGGGCTCTTGTCAGTCTGTGTCTTTTGCAACAAGCCTCTTGCATTGCAGCATTTACGAATGCTTTATTTATGTTCAGAAGATTGGGTCTTGGTCTGTGTTTGAGACTGGCTCGTGATTGAACAGTAGCCATTCCCAAATAAGGTATGGAAAGAACACTGATGTGCAAAAAGTAATAATAATAATAACTGACTACTAACATTCATTATCAACAGTCATGATTACCGTCCCTGAGAAAAGGGAGAATCTTGTTAGCACTGACATCCTTAAGAACTGGCAGTGTACTCATCTAAACTGCTTCCTAATCGAGACAATGATCTCTGTTCTTGGCACAATGACACTAACCGCTCTAATACAGGTCAATTTAAAAATACTGGTTAGGGACGGCAGCACCGTGGCACAGCGGGTTAGGCCACCACCTGCAATGCTGGCATCCCATATGGGCGCCAGTTCAAGTCCTGTCTGCTCCACTTCCAATCCAGCTCCCTGCTGAAGTGCCTAGGAAACCAGCAGAGGATGGCCCAACTCCGTAGGCCCCTGCACCCCTGTGGGAGACCCAGATGAAGCTCCTGGCTCCTGGCTTTGGCCTGGCCCAGCCTTGGCTGTTGCAGCCATTTGGGGAATGAACCAAATCAAAGATTTTTTTCTCTCTCTCTGTCTTTGTCCCTCCCTCACTTTCTGTGACTCTGCCTTTCAAATAAATAAATAAATATTTTTAAAAAAGCAAAAATATTGGAGGAGAGAGTGCAGAATAATTATTTTTGCAGAACACATTAATAGAAGTAACCAGGCAACAACCATTCATGAAGTTTGGACTAGCTTTTTTTCTTTCTTGCTTGGCTCTGTAGGGGAAGACAGTAGATCTGTGGAATGCTTCATCTTTAAGCTACTTTTTAAAATAAATAGGTGGAATAAATTTACTAATAAAAATCTTTGAATCATTTAAAAATCATCAGTATAAAAGTATTATTTTGGGGCTGGCGCTATGGTGTAGTAGACTAAGCCTCTGCTTGCAGCACAGGCATCCCTTATGGGCGCCAGTTCATGTCTCAGCTGCTGCTTTTCCAATCCAGCTCTCTGCTGATGGCCTGGGAAAGCAGTGCAAGATGGCCCAGGTCCTTGGGCCCCTACACCCATGTGAGAGATCTGGAAGAAGCTCCTGGCTCCTGGCTTCGGACTGACCCAGCTCCAGCTGTAGTGGCCATCTGGGGAGTAAACCAGCAGATGGAAGATCTCTCTCTCTCTCTCTCTCTCTCTCTGTTTCTCCCTGTTTCTGTCTGTAACTCAAATAATTTTTTTCTTTTTAAAAAAAGGATTATCTCTGTTCTTTGGCTAAATGTTGACTAAGTCTGCAATTGAAATTATGACAGATAATTTGATGGAAATTAAATTGCCTTTTAAATATTAAGTATAATAATATTTTCAATAATAAGTATAATTGTGTTATTTTAATCGTAATTAAATGTGAGTAACTATGAAGCAAGGTAATACTTTCATTTTGTAAAAATCATAAACAAAAAAAATTTAACTCAGATTTTTATAATTTAAAGTTGTTAAAAGATCGCACAATCTGTCTCAGTTTGTGTGTAATGTTTTATATCGTGTAACAAGAGATCAGATTAAAAACTGGAGAGATGGGGATACAGCATCAAAAGATTGCTCATCCAGGAAAACTGTCAATTTCTGTCAATCTTTAGATTTCACCATTCTAGAATTGATACATTAAGAATGATTCATAAACCAGCAAGTGGTAGATCTGTGCCTGCCTTTCAAACAAATTATATATATATATATATACACATATATACATGTGAAATTTTAAAAATCAAAGATTTCTTGTGATTCTATGGATGCCAATTCACTATTTGTCAGGTAAATGTACTGCTTAGAGAATATAATCACAATAAGAAAATTTATTTTTAAAAACAATGCATTCAGCTTCTCATTTTATATTAAATAAACTTAGGGATGTAAAATATTCCATTAATATAAAATTAGAAGCTTATGTTTTGTTATTTGAAAGTTTGTTTTTAAAAGCTACCAGAGGGGCCGGTGCTGTGATGTAGCTGGTAAAGCCATTGCTTGCAGTGCCAGCATCCCATATGGGCTGGTTCAAGTCCTGGCTGCTCTACTTCTGATCCAGCTCTCTGCTATGGCCCAGGAAAGCAGTAGAAGATGGCCCAAGTCCTGGCACCCATGTGGGAGACCCTGAAGAAGCTCCTGGCTCCTGGCTTTAGATTGATACAGCTCCACCCATTGCAGTCATCTGAAGAGTGAACCAGCGGATGGAAGACTCTCTGCCTCTGCCTCTGTGTAACTCTGCTTTTCAAATAAATAAGTAAATATTAAAAAAAAAAAAACCTACCAGGAAATGCAAGTAATTTTTATCTTCCTGAGAGCACTTCAGATTCCTTAATAATTTTTCTTATGGTCTCCTAAGTTTGATAGTTAAAATATTTTTATATTAAATGGTGGAGTATATTTTTGTCCAGTCTTTTTCATTGTTTATCATGCAATTATAAACACATTCTTCAGGAAGCAGAAACTAGAATTTTCTTTTTTCTTTCTTTTTTTTTTTTTTTTTGACAGACAGAGTGGACAGTGAGAGAGAGACAGAGAGAAAGGTCTTCCTTTTCCATTGGTTCACCCTCCAATGGCAGCCACGGCCGGCACGCTGCGACCGGCACACCACGCCGATCCGAAGGCAGGAGCCAGGTGCTTCTCCTGGTCTCCCATGGGGTGCAGGGCCCAAGGACTTGGGCCACCCTCCACTGCCTTCCTGGGCCACAGCAGAGAGCTGGAATGGAAGAGGAGCAATTGGGATAGACCAGAACTAGAATCTGGTGTGCCAGCGCCGCAGGCAGAGGATTAGCCTAGTGAGCTGCGGCACCAGCCTAGAAACTAGAATTTCACATGATAGATCAAAATAAAAAATTGTAAATACAAAAACTTTTTACGCATAGCAAAGAATGCAGACTCTGGGAGGCAGCAGGTGGTAGCTCCAGTAGCTGAGTCCCTGCCAGTCACCCGGGAGACCTGGACTGAATTCCAGATTCCTGCCTTCAGCTTTGGTCTGACCCAGCCCCAGGCATGGCAGACACTGGGGAAGTAAATCAGAAAGTGGTAGAATTGTGTGTGTGTGTGCCTTTCAAGCAAATTATATATATGTAAATATATGTAATTTTAAAAAGCAAAGCTTTCAGACTGTCTCCAATACCCTAATTACATAAGAAATGTAAATTATTTAAAGTATGTGTGAAAGTTAACCTCATCAATACTATGATACAGTACTCCACCTTCATTCCCTCCACTCCGTGACCACTGCTGCTTCTTTCTCTGGCCGTGAGCTGGCAGGACATCCTGCAGCTTCTTAATATTCTTCAGAGCAAATCTAACGCAGTCAGACATGGACTGCACAAGGGTGACAGAGGATATTTGCACTCACACTGAAAGCAGGTTTGCTCTTTGTTTTAAGAGCTATGGAATATCTGGTCGTTTCTAAACTGAAATTTCAGTGTTTGTCCAGATGTTTGGCATTAAGGAGACCCAATCTAACGCTAAGTTAATAGAAAATCTAAAATATATTATCAACTGTGCTACCTGGAGGGTAGTGCAAACAGAAGGAAAGAAATCGAAGAGGTGAAAAGGCAGGAAATGGGGCCGGCCATGTGGCACAGCAGGTTGGGCCCCTGCGTCCACACCAGCATCCCATACAAGTGCGGGTTCGATTCTCAGCTGCTCCCCTACAGTGACAGACGTCAGCCTAAGGGCTTGAGCCACTGCACCCACGCTGGAGACCTGGATGAAGTTCCTGACCCTGGCTCTTGGCTTCAGCCTGGCCCGGCGCTGGCCAGGGCAGCCATTTGGAGAGTGAACCAGCAGACGGAAGATCTCTCTGTCTCTCCCTCTCTCTATAACTGCGCCTTTCCAAGAAACAAATAGATCTTTAAAAAATAAAAATAAATTACTGACTGAGTGTGAGTAGTTGACATTCTTCAAATGACACTCTGTTAAAGCAATCCTAATTTCAGTCACTTTCTCTCCCTTGTTAGTGACTTAAGCGTGATAATAAAATGAATCTGTGCCTGAAACAAATTGTGAAAAGAAAGAAAGGCACGTATCTCTTTATCTTCATCTATTTTAGGTCATCATAAATAAATTGGAACACATAAAAACAAAACCACAATGATGATAAGCAAAAAGTCCTCTTCAATATTTGTAGTATTCATCATGTATATATAGAAGGAACAAAAACTCACTGGGGTCAAGATAGTGTCAAATAGAACATTAACAACTATATCTTGTCTGTTCGAATAGGAGATTCTATTAGAAATAGGGGTCTGGCACTGTGGCCTAGTGGGCTAAACTCCACCTGTGGTGCCGGCACCCCATATGGGCACCAGTTTGTGTCCGAGCTGCTCCTCTTCCGATCCAGCTCTATGCTTATGGCTGGGAAAGCAGCAGAAGGTGGCCCAAGTGCTTGGGCTCCTGCACCCGCATGGGAGACCCAGAAGAAGCTCCTGGCTTTGGATCAGCTCTGCTGTAGCCACTGTGGCCATTTGAGCAGCGAACCAGTGGGTGGAAGACTTTTCTCCCTGGCTCTCACTCTATCTGTAATCTACCTTTCAAATAAATAAATAAAAATATTTTTAAAAGAAGAAGAAATATGTGTACCATATAGGGATTAAAATTATGAAGGTAAAGAAACCTGAATATCTAGGATAATAATGCCAGCTTGACAGATAAATGACACTCACATTTGTTTTTTCATTCTCATCAGAAATGCAGATCATGGCCGGTTCCCACCAGTTACTTTCTCCTCTAGAATCATCTCCTAGCAATTTAGGAGACTGATATGTCTTCCTTACCCAGGGTGAGACATACACAATTTAGATTAGATATACATAAATTTAGATAGGCAAATAAAAGATTAGCCAAATGAAGTAATTACAATGAAGGTGTAAATTTAGCTTCTTGGTTCAAGACCCAGAGGGGCTCCCCATGCAGAGCTCTGAGGCTGTGTTTACGAGAACTGTCATGAGGTAAAATACACCTCACACGAAACAGATACATGCTGAGAGGAGCTGTGGTTGTAGAAGGGTTTATGTCTGAATTTTAAATGGGTATAATAAAACTCCTGTAAAATGTGAACTCCATTCTGTAGATTTGCCTTGTTTGTGCTATTCCTGTAATCAAATGTACCCAGTACACCATATAACTTCCCATATGAATATACACACATGATGTACATATATTATATATATATATATATACATATATATGTATACGGGATGATGTTATAATGCTGCAGAATTTGACTAAAATTCTAGCCCTTGTTAAACTCAGTATAAAGAGGAACCTCAGAGAGTATAAGTGTATGGTTCCCTCCAAGTTTATTCTTACTTTGGTGTACAAATTCTTTTCTTCACTTTGGGAGCCTACTCTGTGAATTGGGTTACACTGTTACTGAGTACCATTGTTCAATTAGGAAAAGTTTCTCCTGTAGGTAGCCCTAAGGAATCCTCAATGGTAAACAAGTAGAGGAGACAGCCATCCGTTTAGTAATTCTGCCTTGAAATTTTCTTTCTACTCTATTTTGCTGAGAGAAATCCTGGTGCATCAGAGGAAAAAGAAAAATATCACTGAGACTAAAAAAGATGCACACAACACAGCAGAGATTCAGTAGAATATATAACAGAAGAGGTTGATCACCTCTGCCAACCTTATTTTTAAGGTGAGACTCCTAAGGAAAATAATACGCCATTGTCCTCTGTTAGAAGGAGGAGGAAACATTGATATGTTAATCACCCTCCCATGCTGAGGTGTGACAAAATGACTAGTAAAGAATTTTAAAATTTAAGTTGTTTCCATAAGATTGTCATTCCATCCCTACTACTTCCTTGAACGCATTTAACTTGGTATGGCCTTAGTGTCACATTTTACTAAGAGCAGAGTGGGAATTAAATGGGTAAAACAGGGCCTCCTAAAAGTAAACAAATAAAGAATCCATTGAAATTCCTTCACATTCAAGCCCTCTTTTTTTAGTTTCCCCTTTGTCTTGCTGCCTCCACTTCTCATTCTCTCTACATTTTCCTCTGTTACTTAGCACTTCCCTTCTTCTCCTTTTCAAATGAGTAGATTCCCATAGATGTTTTTCTCTTCACACACACACACACACACACACACACACACACACACACACACAGAGGCATCCATGCACCCCTCACCCCCACTGCATCTGCTACTTATTGGCATCTACCAAAAAGGACAAAGGGTCACAGGAGCCATCCTTCAGTGTGCATGCAGGGTTCTGGCAGACCGGCTGGAACTGGTGGAAGCAACTGTCATTACAACACTGCAGAATTAACTAATTGGATCCGTATGTGCGACCTTACATGCTTTTAAAAAGAAATTAACTTCAACGTGTAGTTCTGATTCCAGTAAGAAAGGGTGCAGAAGTAGAAGCACACACCTATAATAATTCATCAGTTTACTTCTTTGCAAGTTAGTATACCAACCTTTTATAGAGACCTTATATTAATAGGTCTTTGCAACCGTATGATAGAATAATTAGATGTAATTTATTTATAAGAAAGAAGTAGCCTATCCTAAATAATTGTTTAAGTATCTACAAGCATGCACACATGTTTTAGAACTCCATAGTTACTGTTTCTGAAAATTAGCATTTGGCTCAGAGTTCAGAGTCAGAAATTTAAAGTGATTTGTTCATTTGAAGTATGAATGAAACTTAAAATTTAAAAAGCTTCAACAAAGATATAAAACACTCTTCACTATAAATATGTAAGGAAACTTCACAATGTTTGAAATATAAGGATTGGCTTAAATGTTTATGTGAAGAGGTACCCAGCTACTGAAAACAGGAACTCTGATTTCAAATCCTAGCTCTCTTGGTTCCTCACTCTGTAACCCTGGAGAATTATCTCCTCTCCATATATATCAGTTGCCTAACTTGTTTTTCATTTTTAAAGATTTTATTTATTATTTATTTGAGCAGCAGAGTTACAGACAGTGAGAAGGAGAGATAAATGTCTTCCATCCTCTGGTTCACTCCCCAAATGGCTGCAATGGCCAGAGCTGCACCAATCGGAAGCCAGGAGCCAGGAGTTTCTTCCAGGTCTCGCAGGAGCCCAAGCACTTGGGCTACTTTCTACTGCTTTCCCAGGCCATCAGCAAAGAGCTGGATCAGAAGAGCAGCAGCCGGGACTAGAACTGGCGCCCACAGGGGATGCCAGTGCCACAGGAGGCAGATTAACCTACTGCACCACAGCACTGACCCCAGTTGCCCAATTTGTAAACAAGGCCCAACAGAATGGTTATAAAGATTTAATGAGTTAATTCAAGTAAAGTTCCTACAACAATGCCCAGTACACAGTAGGTGATGTAGAGATGAATGTTGTTTCTGACAAAAATCGTTATTGCTAAACATTTGTTCTGTTACTGATTTTGCTTTGGCCTTCAGCAAGTCACTTAATGCCAGTTTTCTTGCAAAAAGGAAGCAAACTAGACTTCATTTCTCTGGATATATATCTCTATGACCTTTATTGGACTTCAAAAGCACATAAAATAGTTTAAACATCGTTATGAGTGATACAGGTTCAACAAACATAAAGCAGATACAAACATGTCTAGCTCAGGTGCCAAGTTTGGGGAATGCAGAAGTAACTGCGCAGTAATAGTGAAACGCACCTACTAGCCAGGTCACGGGGCGTGACGGACAACTGTAGTCTACATTCTTATAAAGTAACCTGTGTGGACACTCACTGCAGGAAGGAGGCATTGGCAATCACTCAAGCCTGGTTGTCAGGGTAAAAGTCTGGCAAAGTGCAGCAGTGCCAGACAACTGGCCTGAACAGCCTGCGATTCCACTAACTGAACTGGATTCTCCGTAAAAGAGAAATGATATTTTGTTGGGAATGAAGTAAGGGTTAATTAAGAGACTGAAACTCTTAGAAATTGACCAGAAAGGTTTTGTGTACTTTTTTGGCCACACATTAATTAGCATGCTACCACCTTAATGTTCTATCTGAGACCTGGGGTGCTGGGTGTTTTCTTTTTCACAAAGTACAAAAGTACAACAGGATTGCTGCTCATAGGAAGGGCTCATTTCATGTTTATTGAGTGAATTAATGAACCCTCATAAATTTTCATTAAAAGGAATCAAAGTAGAGTGAAAAGTTAGGGTTTCATAGAACTTTGGAATCTGTAAACTTTTAAAGTCTAAATTCCTCATTTACTTATTTATTTCAAAGGGAGAGAGAGAGGGAGGGAGACAACACACCCATCCACTGGTTCACCCCCCAAATGCCCACAGTGGTCGGGGCTGGACTGGACCAGCCAAAACTGCTGGGAGCTGGGAACTGAACCCAGGTTTACCACAAGGGAGGTAGCAGCCCGACATGTCTTAGCCACTAAGCTGAACACCAGCCTCTGCCTCACTTTTTAAATGAAGCATCTGATAAAGTGGTTCGACCAAAGCTGCAATATTTAGAGACAGAAGATTAAAAATTCAAACTGACTGATGAGGAGGCTATTTCCATTATACCCAACTTCCGTCACTTCTGGTCATGAACAAAATCACCAATCCCAAGGTTCAAATTCAAATTTTTCTTTTTCTCTCTTTATAGCATTAAACTCCAGACTTTTCAAGCTCTGTGGTTAAACACAGGTTCAAAATTCCATGAATCCCGAAGTCTTTACAGTACCCTTAAAGAATTCCAGCACCGAGTTTACTAGCAGGTTTATATCATATATAATTTACCCAATAAATGATAATTGTTGCTTAGGAGTCACTTGCATTTATTACGAAAATTCCTGAGACTGGTTTTGATAAAAATAAGCACATAAGCAAAGTGAAAAGCAGGAGTAGAGAGGACAAATCCAAATGTGTCTCATTATTATTTTTAAAAAATTACTAAGTGGGATCCCTCCTACTCAACTGATAGTTCTTATCTAATATGTTCTTCATTCGAAAAATAAGTAAAGCTCACTCAATATCATTTTTTTTTTTTTTTTTACAGGCAGAGTGGACAGTGAGAGAGAGAGACAGAGAGAAAGGTCTTCCTTTGCCGTTGGTTCACCCTCCAATGGCCGCCGCGGTCGGTGCGCTGCGGCCGGCGCACCGCGCTCATCCGATGGCAGGAGCCAGGTGCTTTTCCTGGTCTCCCCATGGGGTGCAGGGCCCAAGCACCTGGGCCATCCTCCACTGCACTCTTGGGCCACAGCTGAGGGCTGGCCTGGAAGAGGGGCAACCGGGACAGAATCCGGTGCCCCGACCGGGACTAGAACCCGGTGTGCCGGCGCCGCAAGGCGGAGGATTAGCCTGTTGAGCCACGGCGCCGGCCTATTCAATATCATTTTAATACATCACAGTAACAGTCTTCTGGGTGTCATTTGGTCAATCACTCTAACTCAGCAGCGTGGATAAGAACCACAACAATGTACTGGTATCTAAATATTCCAATTATGTTGCTACCTCTGTTATTTTTGCATGTGACATAATTGAGAACCTATTATGCCCATGACTATGTTTTTTTTTTTCAAGTTAGGAGGATTAGGAAGATTATCCATATTATCAAAACTGTGTGCCTTTTTTGGAGTTATGGGTTCTTGAGAAAATATATGCTTTGGCTCAGATATTGGCCTGATGCAGCATTTATGATCAGTAATGTTTTTTCAGACAGCACATGTGCCCAAGTAGATCCTGGGAAAATTTCTGAGTGAGCATTAAACTGAATAAATGTTTTACCACACTCAGGATTCTAATTTTATACATTTGATATCTCCAACATGTCTGATTCACCACTTCCTCTAAGCAGGCAGAATGCCAATTACAGTCACACAAGGTTTCAGAAATAATCATTTTTAATTTTCTGTGATTCTATTTTCTATGACCATAACTATTAGCTTCTTCCTCAGTGATAATTTGGGGCCCAAGAAAAGCAACAGACAATGAAGATTGGCAGAGAGAACTAATATGCAGAAAAAAACTAAAAACATTGGATTGGTCTAGATCCACAAGTGGTCAAAATGGATCTGAGGATCAAAGGAAAAGGCACATCAAAACCAGGTCAATCAACGGACTGATCTGAAATCCAGCAAGAATCAGAAGGCAGATAAATCAAAGAAATGGGAAGCCAGAAAGAAATAATACCACAGGCAAATTCCTGACTGGGAAGGGAGAGTGGACGCCATTCAGGCAACTGGGAACCAAATAGGAAACATTCAGGAAGATAAACTCTAAATTGAGCCATACACTGTCTCCACCAGGATTACTTTTAAATGTTTCCATGTGTGGGGAGGAGCAAACCTCACCACAAAGATAAACAGGTGTGTTAGCCAGCAATCAAGAGTAGATACTGGTATTCCTAAGATCTACTTTAGAGCAGAATTTAACAATTTATTTATTTAACAATAAATATGATACTGACAATGGGGCAGTGAAGTAAACATAAATACCCCTGCTACTCTCATGGAGTTGACATTGTATAGAGGTGGGCAAGTCAAGAGTTTAGCTACAGAACACAGCTTTTTAACTTGAAAGGGAGTCCAATCTCTATCCCTATTTAGGCCAAGTTCTATAAACTCCCATCCCAGTGCTTGCTCTAATTAGTTCCTGAACTTGTCCTTTTTATTTTTCTCTTTCAGTTTTTACCAGTAAATATTTTTTCACATCTTTTTTCCTTAAAATTTGTTTATTTGAAAGGCAGAATGAGAGAGAGAGAGAGAGAGAGAGATCTTTCATTCTCTGGTTCACCACCAAAATGACCACAACATCCAGGTCTGGGCCAGGCTTAAGCCAGGAAGCAGGAACTACTCCCCAGTCTCCCATGGCATGGCAAGTACTTGATGCATCCAATCTTGGATGGCAGGAACTCAAGCACTCTGGTCCACCTGCACTGCCTTCCCAGGCACATTAGTAGGGAGCTGGGTCAGAAGTGGTACAGCTGGGATTAGAATCAGAGCTATGAAGCATAATACCCACACCACAAGCTATGGCTTAACTCCCTGCGCCACAATGCCAGCTTCCACAATTTTCATTTCTGGAACCATACTGACTTTAAATTCTTATTTTCTTTTTAAACTGTCTCATGATTTCTATATGCCATTTAGTTAAATTCAGTACTTCTTGTTTCTGGAGAAGACATCAAAGGGAGGTAGGAAAAATCCAGCCATCCATGGAGACTTCTCTGTAGAAGACCGTATGTCATCAAGAAACTGTCAGACAGGATGGATGTATTGGGGCCCTCAAGGGAGGCATTCAGTATATGGTGGTGAAAAGGCTATGATAACAGAGGAAATTTTCCAGATCCCTGGGAGAGAGCTGAAGTTAGTTTCAGTTGGCAGGAATCAGGAAACGCTTAATGAGGAAGCCTACTGAATCTACACAAAACCTTAATTGGCTAGCTAATATTTAATGAATAAGCATTTAATTCGAGGGTAGAGGCTGTGTATGATTCCTTTCCTTTATCGTACTACCTAGAACAGAGCCTGGAAAAGAGTTCTTGTTTAAGAGGTTCTAAATTAAGTTGAACTTATCTTGAACGACTGGATTCAACCCTGAAGAATTAGTAGGACTTAAATTAAGGAAGACAGAGATAAACAGAGCAGATCTTTCCAAAGAAAAGAAACACAGCATGAACCAAAATAAGAGGAAAATATGAGCAAAGAGTAGTTTAATTTGCATGAAGCACTCAAAGTTCAAATTCAAAAGTCTAATGATTCTATATGAATGATACCAGTTGTAGTAGAGTGGTGAAACCTGGAAGCCAGTATCCCCTGAGAAGGTGGTAAGGGGGTAGAACAATCAGAATGCACTGTTCTTCAAAAAAAAAATCATTTATTAGGGCCGGCACTGTGGTGCAGCAGGTTAAAGCCCCAGTCTGCAGTGCTGGCATCCCATATGGGTGCTGGTTCGAGTCCTGGATGCTCTACTTCTGATCCAGCTCTCTGCTATGGCCTGAGTGTTTGGGACCCTGCACCCACATGAGAAACTTGGAAGAAGCTCTGGCTTTGAATCAGCCCAGCTCTGGCCACTGTGGCCATTTGAAGAGTGAACCAGTGGATGGAAGACCTCTCTGCCTTTGCCTCTGCCTCCCTGTAACTCTGCCTTTCAAATAAATAAATAAATCTTTTTTTAAAAATCATTTATTTTCTTTTTATTTGAAAGGGAGACATAGAGACAGAAGGAAAGAGACTTTTCATCTACTGGTTCACACCCTAAATGCCCACAACAGCCGAGGTCTGGGCCAGGCAGAAGCCAGGAGCCTGGAACTCAATCCAGGTCTCCCACGGCATGGCAAGTACTTGATGCATCACTTGTTGCTTGCCAGGGTGCACATTAGCAAGAAGCTGGATCAGAAGTGAAGTAGCCAGGACTTCTACCCAAGTGCTTTGCTAGGGTATGTTTGCTGCACCAAACACCCACCCCAGGTAGATTCTGAACATCTGACTGAGTGGAGGCTAAGTGAAAAAGGGCAAAGGGGGAGAATTTTTAGGCTGAAGACAGTATTTTTATAATGAGAAACCTGAGATGAAAGAAGAAAGATTGAAGATACAAGTTGAAAAGGAGATGGGCCAGATTAGACAAGGGCCTCCTAGGGCAAACGAAAGGGACAGGAACCGAAATCAAAGGGTAAGATACTTAGGACTGGATAGCCATGGGCTTCGCAGGATTGTGCTTCTTGCTATTTAATTTTGGGCAAGACACTTAATTTTCTCAGTTTGCTTTTTCATCTGCAAAATAGAGATAAAACATATCACAAAATTATTATATGAAAACAAATAACCTCTTGCAGCTGTTACAAAGACAACTATGTAATATATTTCTTGTGCGAGTTTGAAAAGCATCCCCACTAAATTCAACAGGTTATTTTGTATTGCTGGTGTCCCAAGGGACGACTTAGGTTGTTGTGACAAACACCTGCCCTTGTCAGTATATTATCTTTAAAGACTCACTACTACACTTTTGTATAGGCTTAAAACCTGGCCTGAAGTTGCATTTCTAAAATCCCCTTCTAGGTGCCCTACTGGTTTGCTTGATTCAACACCCAGCTTTGTTATTCCAGTGTGTGGCACTAAGAGGATTGGAGAATTCAAACTCTGAACAAATGCTTTCCCATTCATAAAGCACTTTTACTTCATGAGTTCAGACTCTACCACAGTCCATTGATTTTACAGAACAAAGTATAATATAACTATTACCAAAGGTGGTGTACTTTTTAACACTATGCTTCTGGTGCCCACACAGGCAAGCATATTTCAGGGTTTTGAGAAAGTGATGTCATAAACTGCAAGCATAACTAGGCAAGCAGGGAATTTTTACAAACTGACTTGTAAAAGCAAGACAAATTGTGCATTAATTTCAAAACTCGGGGAGTCCAAGGTTGTATACCAGCTACCTGCGCATAAAGAAGTCAAATACAACAAAATTCCTGGCTGTTCATGACATGTTACATATTCTTTAGATTTAGCAATTTGGCTGTACTTGTATTTCAGACTGCATCTAGTCTCTGCTTTTGGTTTACTTTATAATAATTACAGAAATTTCCATTTATAACAACTCTATGTGAAGTGGGAAGCACTTAAAAGGATCTCAGTACATGTGTGCAAAAGCCAAAACTTTGCTTTTGTCTCTTCTGAATTCATTGAGAGCTTGCCTAAAAAGTTATTTTTCCACCTATAATTTCTGAGGCTGCAACGTGTTAGCCTGGTGTTCTACCACATATCATTTTTAACAGAACACAGATTTCATGAGTTCGTGGGTTCCCTGAACTTCCTTTTTGAAAATCTTGGACGTTGGCAGAGGAATCGCCATTACTTTTTAAATTGCACTTTACAAATAAACATGTAAATACTTTGCAGATTTATTTCAGAACCTTTGAGACCCCAGGAATGTTTATTGATAGAAACCCACTCAGATGAAGCAGTTTGGAGATTTAATGTAAACAGGCAACACTTTGTAGTAGGTTTGGTAAAGATAAAGCATTTCAGCACGTGTTCTGCCACAAAGCCTGAAGTTAGAGCTTCAGAATTCCTTCTGAAAAGGACAAAAGAGAGACTTCCTGTCATTTCCTTGGCTTTCTGCATGTGGGACCAATATGGGCAATGCAAAGTTTAAACAGATGCAAATGAGAGGGGGAGGAGGCAGTGTCAAGCCTTGCTTTACATATTTCTCCAGACCCAGATTGAGTTTAAGGCAGTCTCTCCTTGGAGCTTCCCGAGTTGACTGCGGCTGACGTTCCAGCAGGCTTGAATGGTCTATTTCACCAATATTTGCTTATGGAAATAAAGGGGAGTGACGGGGGGAGGGGGCGGAGGGGAGGAGGGGCTGGAGGCGGCGGGAGCCTCTGACCACAGCCCAGCGCACCAGTAACCTTGTCTGATGTGATCATTAACCTTTCTGGAAGAGGCAGCTGGCAGTTCTCCGAGGTCTGTCCTTAGAATGTGAGGGGAGCCACAGATATATTGCACAGACTATTTACTGTCTGTTTGTTTTACTCTGAGAGCTATTGCTCCACTTGCGGGGGGCAGAAAAACATGAAATTGCAACGATTCTTTTTTATGTTTCTCATGTTGATGCTGAGCCTCCTCTTTATCAACGGACAGAGACCAGGTAGGACTCAGAGTGTTAACGCGTACCTTGTGTTCCTGCCGGTTTGCGTCCCTGGGTCTCTGAGTGTGATTGTGTTTACTTTGAAGTCTCTTCGGAGTGCTTGTAGTTAGCAGAATGAGGGGTAAATGTGTAGGATTTTGGATGCATGCTACCTATTCTGTTGAGTCTGTTACTTGGAGTTTTTTTTAAAGAAACTAGATATAAATTGGTGTTAGTTCCCTGTTTCTTCTAAATATAAAGAACATTATCCTTAAGCTATTGTTGTCCTTTTTAAAAAAAGAAAGAAATGCAGATGCTGGCCTATTTATTGTAGATGTTTTAAAAAATTAGGTTTTTTGTTAGATAAAATGCAAAATCCAAAGCGCTTATTGAAAGCATGTTGCTGACTGGGAGAGGGCAACTGTAGCTGCATTAAGAACATATATATATATATATATATATATATATATATATATATATAAAAGAACATATAAAAACCACAATGTGACAAAATGCAAACAAAACTTTAACAGGCCAGTAGCTGCTATTTCTAGTAACATAGTTAGGTTTGCCACTTAAGAACAAGATAGTGCAGTTTTTATTATTGTGCTCATAGAGCCAAAAAATATCAAATATATATATATATATGTGGTTGAGATATGTGATATTAATTTAATTGAGACTTTTCTCAAGGAAAACATCAATTACTTTGTACTTCACCAACAGGAATTGAGTAGACAAAATTGTGTAATGTGCTTTTCCTTCAAAATCAAATATCTAAGATTTCAAAGCACTGGCAAGTTAAAATTTGAGAAAGTTAGCTTTCTGACTCAGGAAAACCGCAAACCCAAGTGTAAATACAGAGGTGATAATATTTACATTCAAATATGTCAGAGTATTTGCTTGATGATAATACTTCTCTACTGAGACAAGAAAATGGTGCAGACTCTGCCTTCTGGTGAATTCGAAGTGTGAGCACCATGAGTGAGGGTCTTTGAAATGATGTCCTCTGGTCTTTTTGCATAAATGAGGGAGGGTTCCAAGTCAGGCACTCAGAGAGTGCAACTTGCTTCCTTTTTATTGTTTGCAGCAATTGCTATTCAAACCATTTCTACTTTCCCAAAACACAGAACACCGTTACAGGTCCTTATGACATAGTTGTGACTAACTCACTATCTAAAACCACAGGTCCACGAGGATTTAGGAAGAAATACAGAAAAGGCAGAAGATATTGCTATCAAGATCTTGCTACTGTTAGGAATACACCTGGTGCGCATACATCACATTAATTTTGTGTGTCATCACATTGGAACAAAGAGTAAACTACAGTTTGCAAAATATAGTATGGCATTCTCCAGATGACACAATTAATTCTCTGAAAAATGCTCCTAATAGAGTTCTCTTTTATTTTTCCTTCAGTCAATTTGGCCATGAGAAGAAAATTTCACAGACACAACTGCCTCCAGAGGAGATGCATGCCTCTGCATTCCCGGGTGCCCTTCCCCTGAGGTATTGCTGAGGGAAACTCACTTCACTGCATTTAACTACATACGCAATCAAGGCTCGTTGTTTGTAATATGCAGTAGCGGCTTGTGGTGTTGTCAGAGTCTCAGAGGTACACACAAGTGAAATGGCACAGTACTTGAGAGTTGGCTTGACAGTAAAGGAAGAAAATGAAATAGATTAAGAAAATGTAGGAAAATGTTGATAACTGTTGAATCTGATAGTGCAGGGGGCTGGGAACTCTTGTGTGTCTTTGAGAACTGTGATTACAAAAATCAGACATGAGGAGAATTGAGTTACAAAAGCATCTTTAAGCGTGTATTCTAAAAACACGGAAGGCTCCAGATGTTCTCCAGAACAAGCACATTTTCCATTAAGCCTCCCATGGACTCAAAAGCAGGTGGACATATTTACTCAACAGCATCATCACAATGACGGGCTGGCCTCAAAACTTCCAAGTTTACTTTTAATATATAAAAGCAACTTAACATTAATGGCGTGCAAGCTTCCCAGACTCCCTAGTAGTACTGGTCTCGATGCTTGCATCTTTAAGGATAAATTCCAAAGAGAATTTTGCTCCTCCCTTTTCTGTTTTCACACTCACTAAAAGGCCAATGATTTCACACCATCACCATCACCAGGAACACTGCTTGACTCAATTAACTTTGAAAGAATGCCCAAATTTAAGTCACTGGTGATTTTAAACTCTTTAATTCCTTTAAGATATATCTTCCTAAAGAAAAAAAAACTATACAAATATCCCTCAGCTGATTCACACACACAGGGAGTTGCTAAATTAGCTTATTCAGTTGATCTGTAGATGTAGCTTTTATGGTTCTTTTCATTCAGAGGAAAGAATGGTTGCTGTACCTATTGCTTGACACATGCTTTTCAAACCCAGTCAAAGCCTTGCCATAGGAAATTAAAGAAAAGAAGAACAATTCAGTAATAAACACGTATCAAGAGGACTGGGACAAAAAGCCAAATTCTCTATGCCTGTACCTGTAACAAATTATTCCCTGCTATCAAAATATGAAAAATATGTGTGGTGGGGAAATGCAGAAAGATCCAGTAGGAGGGTCCTGAGAAGCCAATTACTAGTGATTGAAACATGCTTTAGAAGGATTTCATATGTCAAAATAACCTTCGGTGTGTGTTGGTAATGTTTCCAGCAGAGATTTTCAGTCTTGCTTTTCAGAAGTCTGTGCTTAGGAAGAATGCAGAAGTTCTGATGTTCCCAGCACTGCTCCACAGACGACCTAGGAGGAGAGGAGGCAATGTCGCAATAGCAAGATAATTCCTGTGCAAAGATACTTTGCAAAATACAAGCGCAAGTCCTTTAGTTAGCCACAGGTTGCCTTGATTTTGTTACAAACCACCCACCATAAAAACTGGGATTGCAAGTAAACAAGATAGAGTTGTGAAATTTAACTCATCAAAGTGAGAGGAAATTTTGACCTATAAACTAAGTTTGTAGACCAAAGAGAAACTTAAATAAAGGTTATGTAAACCTTTTAATAATAACAATTCTTCACAAGAGTTCGCAGATAGCTTTATAGACATGCTCAGGTTACAGCATCCTTTTTCTCTGTGCTTAGGCTAATCCTACATTCCAGCTATAGTTCTTTGAAGAAAAAGTCACCTGTTGGAATCCAGTGAGTATTATAAGAACCAGTGTAAGATAAACATTAAGATAATTTCCCAAGATCTTGCTCAGTCAGCAGTGTGATCTAAATGCCATCTTCACATTGGACAGCATCATTCTCACTGTCCCAAAGACGTTTCCATTTTTTATGTGTCTTGCAACAAGGGCACTTTGACAGCTGGTTAAAGGCACTGTAGACCTAGGTAGTAGGCTCTAAGGTAAAACCCATTCATTTCCTACCTACCCCCTCTGTTTTCTGCATGCTTTAGATAAAATCGCATGTGGTTATTTAATTCAGTTAGGGTCAAGTAAGACTGTAAAAGGATAGGCAAGATAAACAATTGACTTTGGAAGTTTTCCAGATTAACCCTTCTTAGTGATTTAGACCTTCAGCTCCTTTGATAGGTATGCCCTATTACCTGCACTCTGTCCACTTTTTCTTAAAGGACTCACAATTCCGAGCAAGATTTCCTTGCCTGTTTTGAGTGAATTAAGTGGAAAATCTGTGCTATATGCAAATCATTTTCTTTCCCTTTTTTTTTTTTTTTTTTTTTTGGTTCAGAAATATTTTGGTATTACCTTCAGCCCTAAGTGAACTAGAGCAGAGAAGAGCAAGAAGGGGAAAGGGTGCCAGGAAATGAAACCTTACAGGTTAATGTGAGAGCACTTGAGCGGGACAGGAGGTAGGAGCTTAAGATTCTAAGGACTTCCCCCTCTCAACAGTAAAATCTCACTGTCACCTGCATTTTTATTTGTGAATAGGCACTCTAGATAACTGCATGCCCTACTAATCACAGGGCTTCTAGCTTTTTCATAACAATGGCAGAATGAAGGCATGGAAACCATATTATATAGAAACTCTGTATGGGTTTCAAAATGTTTTATGTGTCCAAATATATTGATCTTTCAATTAAAAATTTCCATGAATTTTTAAAGTACCTTTGTATACATTCATGGTACAAAATTTGTTTTTAATAATATGGAAGAATGTCAGGTCAGAAGTAAAATCCCCCCCCCCCCGTACCATCTAGAAGTAATGGCTATTAAAAAGTTTTGGTAACAGTGCCTGTTAATACATTCACTTCCTCCCTCTCACTCTTGCTTATCTTTCAAAATGTGCATCTCACTCTCAACTTTCTGCCTCATTCCTATCCCCTTGCCATCCTGGGGTTCTGGCCTCCTTGACCAAGCCTTTGCCCTGCCTCCTGTCTCTCAGTCTCAGGGGCTGCCCTACTGTCTTGACTGTTCTCACTCTATTCCTCTTGGGCGTCCTACTGTCCAGTTTCCTTACTGAACTCCTCTTCCAGCTCTTAGCAAGAGATGCAGAAAATGGGGATTGTTGAGCCACTATGATCCCATAGTGCTCTCTAGTGACCAGTCCACGTTCTTCACAAGCAAAAGTCCTCAAACAGTAGCTGTTTCCTCTCCTCTCAGCTATTTCCAACTGACTGCTCCCCATTTCACGCTGGGAAAGGTCTCTAATGACTTCCTTCTTCTGAAAACCGTGAGCGTGGTTCCTGCGTGACCTTGCTTATCCCACTGTAAGTCAAATGGTGAAATGGGTTTTCCTTGGCTTCCACAATATCATACTCCCTTGTGACCATTTCTGTCTGGAACACATCCCTAGTCCCCCTTCAGGCCCTGTACAGAGTGTCATGTGTCTTACTTGGAATCAGCTTAGCTGTACTACCACTGGCACCTCAGATTCAGTGTTGTGCATCAGTCGCCACCGTGTGTCATTCCTGTAGCACAGCTCTCTGTTCCGATATCATATACACAATCAGGAAGGAATTCTCTGGTCACTGTGTATAAAGTAGCAGTCCCTCAACCTACCCAACATACTCCTGCTCCTCTTTTTCTGGGTTTTCTCCACATATTACCATCTGACATGAATTTACCTTGTTTTATGTTTAATATCTGCCTAATTTGAGAAGAAGGGACTTTAACTTCCTTGACAAGGGACTTCGCTAACAGCTATACACTCAGTAACTATGGTAAGCACTCAAGAAATATTTGATGACCCAATGAATGAACACCTGAAATGGAATTTGTCAATTACTCTCACTCAAATCTTTTACCTTCTGTGGTCTCAAAGCTTGGAGAATAATTTTAAAGCTACCAGGGACCCGTTGTTTGCTACTCACCAGGCACCGTGCTATAAAATGCACCTATCGCCGTCTCACTTGATGTACCTGCTGTTGTTGCTGGTTTCCCCGGCCTGTCATTTCTAGCTTGAGATACTTTTAAAACTGCCACTTGTTTGTCATCTCTATTGCCACTTTCTTAGTGCCTTATTTAGACTCCCCACAATGTGACTTCAATATCTTAATTGCTTAATCCAGCCTCCATTCTGTTTCTGGAAAGGCCACTACTCTCTTATCATCTGATTTTTCTAAACTTTAAATCCAACCACATCACGTCTTCATCAAAATCCTTAACTATCCCCATGGCTTTGAGGATACACTCACAAAATGTGACACAGAATGCACCTCTCTGGTCTTGTCTGTGGCCTCTTTCTCTTCCCTTTCACCTGTCCAGAGGGGTAAGAATCAAGTCTGTGTTCAGTGGCCGATGCTGTGGCACAACGGGTTAAGCCACTGCCTGGGATGCAGGCATCCCATATCAGAGCGCTTCCTTGAGTCCTGGCTGCCCCACTTCTGATCTAGCTCCTCACTAATGCACCTGGGAGAGCAGTGCAGGATGGCCCAAGTGCTTGGCAAACCAATAGAATTCCTGACTCCTAGCTTTGGCCTGGCCTAGTTCTGGCTGTTGCACTTATTTGGGGAATGAACTTAAATGTCTTTTTTTTTTTTTTTTTAAGAAAGACTGTTCAGACCACCTGGATTCGAGTTGTGGCCATGTCATTCACCCCCTGGCAATCCTTGCTAAGTCACTTAGCCTAAGTTGCCCTGCACTTCAGATCCATAGAATGGAATGAGTTATGGTACTTACCCTCTCATAATACATGGCCATAATGAGTAATGTATACATATATATATATATATACATAAACACTGATATATATATATGCATATGCACAACACTGATATATATATCTGTATATATATATACACACACACACAGCCCAACTACAGTTACTCTTACTTCGAAAGCAACAAACCTTGGCCTACTGCTGTTCTTCAAGCTACACCTCTGCCTGCAGTATCGTCCTCACTATCCTTCATTCTTAGAGAAACTTTCTTGATTTTAAAGACCCCTCGCGTGCATTGATTCAAATTTTCTGCACCAAAATAAGCACTTTTAACTCCCCTTGCCGTGAGCTGTCTGAAGCCCCTCCTGTGAGATGCCCACTTTCTGCTCAGAGCGCTAATGGCACCCTCTGTCCCAGTCCTCACTCCCTGTGTTAACTGACTCTCCTCCTCCACACCTCCCTCCGCATGCTATAAATTCCCTGAAGGCACAGGGGGTTTTATTTATCTTTGTATCTTCAGCCAAAAATAAAAGTGCCCGAACACAGCGGGCTCTCCATAACTGCTGCTAAAAGTAATGAAAAGAAGCAGCCTCCACTCGTCCTCATAGCGCGGAGGACTTCCTGCCCTCAGACCCCACGGACATGTCCAGCGCCCTTCCCGGCACTTGCTGCCAGACCCAACTGCGACTGCAGATCTGTGTTTCCTCTTCCAGGAATTCCTTGCCTCCTCCAGGGTTCAAATTCCACTTTCTCCAGAAGCCTCACCCAGATTCAATTAGCTTAAAATTATCTCTTTATTCTGCCAACAGTCACAGCATTTTTATTAGGTTTCTAAAGCCATTTATCGCATTCTACTTTATTTCTTTAGATATTATCAGTTTTAGGATGTGAGATCCTTGAGTCTAGACAAAATTTGACCCCTAAAGCTTAGGGGCCAGACCTTTGCTTAATGCAAATGGCCTGAGAGCTGCCTTAAGTACTTGGGATTCTGGTGTGAACTGTAGGATCTGCAGAACACGCTGCTTAAAACTAAATAAAATATAGAAAATTCCTGTTATCTCAGTAATTCACAGTCTAATGTCCAAAGACCATGCTTGGAAAAAATTCAAATTAATTTACTGATGAAATAAAACTTGTATGTAAAGATCTGGAAACCTTGATGATAAATATATTTATATACACATTTATATGTTGCATATATAAATAAAATATATAATGATATTTATAATAATATAAGCATGTAAGAATTTAAATGTATCTTTTCTTAATAGAAAATATGTATGTGATGGACTAAAGCCAAATTTTAGCATTTTCTTCATTTTAGAAACTGATTTCCATTACAGTAATGTTTTCTGGAGATAGTTACCTAAAGTATCCTCTGTCTTATTCAAGAATCTAAAATTTCTTTTTAGCATAAATCTTTAGTCCTCAGTTCATTCTTAATCATGCTTGCTTAACGTTTAACCAGAGGCCTGTTAAAAATCAGGTAAACAATATACACATGGCAGTCATGTATTTGAAAATATATTATTCTTAGATAAGAGGAAGAGAAAATTACTGCTTTTCAGGTAAACTGGCATCCATATAATCATTCATTATGAACATTTCGCCATTGGATGTATTTTTTTTTATTTGACAGGCAGAGTTAGACAGTGAGAGAGAGAGAGAGAAAGGTCTTCCTTCCATTGGTTCACCCCCCTAATGGTCACCAAGGCTGGCACACTGCACTGATCTGAAGCCAGGAGCCAGGTGCTTCTTCCTGGTCTCCCATGCTGGTGCAGGGCCCAAGCACTCGGACCATCCTCCACTGCCTTCCTGGGCCACAGAGGAGCAACCGGGACTAGAACCTGGTGCCCATATGGGATGCCGGCGCTGCAGGTGGAGGATTAACCAAGTGAACCACGGTGCCGGGTCCCCATTGGATGTATTTTTTAAAAATAGTGTTGTATGGTATATAGCATCACAATTCTTTCACTACTATTCATATTAAAATATATATGAATGTGACATTAAGATCACGAGCAGTTATCACCTGAAGTACTAAAAATTTTGTTAGCGGAGCTACAATCCCAAGGAAAATCACCAACTTGTAATTAAAGCCTTTGATAGTTACCTAGGCTATTTATAAATGTTTATAGATAAAATAATTAAGAATGCAAATCACATAGCTTTGCTCTCTTACAATGAGACGGAAAAGTCAGCAGAAGACACAAGTGGTCCCCAGACTGAATCCTTCACAAGGTCTCAGCTTTGCAAGGGGCTTGGTTAGCTACGCCCACTACTTAGACCTCCTCAGTCCTTCCCAGAGACTGGTCATCTTCCACCTCTACTGGTGCTCTCTGGTCTGCCCTCTCTCCAGTCGAGATTCCAGGACCCAGTAGCAGTACCTTACCCATTACACCACAGCAATGGCCCCGAAAGGTGGTTTTTTTTTTTTTTTTGTACTCATTGTTTCTGATTCATTATTTTGCATTCACATCTCAGTCCATTCTAATCTGTTCACACACACACCCTTTGCAATGGCCATCAACTATCTTCATCTTTCTAAATGCCTGTTCTCTAGTCTAGTTGTTGACTTCACTGCAGAATTTACCAACTGACTACAGAGTCTGCTAAAATCCTTTTCTTTAGATTCAGGGAAGCCCATCTTTATTCATCTGTACCAAGTTCTGAGCTACCCTCTGGCTCCTAGGCAGGCTAGGTATGTCTTGTAAGGTAGAGTTTACAGCTCTTTGCACTTTGGAAAAAGAAAAGAGAACACTCCAGTGAGATCAAGCTGGGACAGTTTATTCCAAGTTTATACAGCAAAGGACACAGTCATAATCACCTGGATTTGACAGAGGATCAAAGACAGGGAAGAGAGAGAGGGAGATGGAGAGAGATGGAGAGGGAGAGAGGGAGGGAGAGGGAGGGAGGGAAGAAGTTGGTTTCAGGTACGGTGTGATCAGAGATTGATAGAATGAGGTAGTTGAAGTCAGGCTACCTACAAGAAGTGCATCTTATTTGATAGATTGGGGAGCTTATACAGCTTTCTTTGGATAGTTCTGAACTGGCTTCAAGGGAAGAGGAGTAAAAATTGATTACTGACCTTAACTATCTTGGGCTACTGAGTGCAGACGCTGTGACTTGGTTTTCTGAACTGGATGCTCATAGCTTGTAGTCAGTGTCCTTTTTATCATAGAAACTGGCCATTCTTCATTTGCATAGTCAGTCTCTCAGCTCTAAATTCATTTTCTCTCGAGTTCTCACATCACCTTAGCTCAACTACTGCTTCCCGTCCAACACATTTGCACATTCACTTTTTACTCTTTTATTGTTGAGTTTTAAGAGTTCTCTATAGGTTCTGAATTCAAGGACCTTATCAGATAATGATTTGCAATTATTTTCTATCATTCTATGAATGTCTTTTTGTATTCTTCCAACACAGGGCATTATCAACATTTTAAATCATTTTCAAACTGGTAAGCAAAAGACAATCACATTTTTATGGTCAGAATTTAAGCAATCTGAGTTGAGACGTGATTCCTAGAAGAGGCATACCCACCTTTCCATGGCAAAGTTTGTTCTATGTTAGCACATCACGTGGCTGTCAGGAAAGGGAAGTGTGAAGGAACCGGAAGCTTCCAGAAATGAAGCCGGGGCTACCTTCACGTCCTCGGGAGGAGCCAGAGGAAGCTACCCGGGGAAACACATCTGCAATTCCTCTCTTCAAAAGATCTCCCTTCTCTTAAAGGAAAATTAGGCAGTTATATTTTGCCTATAAATTTAAAATTTACTGCTAAATAACTAAGCAGTCGAATAGCAACAACTGATTCCTAGGCACTATTTTAAGAAAATAATCAAAATCAGTACGTTGGTTGTGATTTTTTATTATTGTTGGTTTGCTTCTAGTCACTGTCGGCTGGTTAAAAAAAAAAAAAACTCAGAAATCAAATTCCAAAATGTTGAGAGATAATTGGGCTTGCTAGAGTGGGTCACTGAGCAAATGAAGATAATTCAGGGTCCCTTTGGCAGCTTAAAATCAGATTTTTTGGGCTGGAGCTGTGGCATAGTGGGTAAAGCCGCCGCCTGCAGTGCTGGCATCCCATATGGGTACTGGTTCTAGTCCCGGCTGCTCCACTTCCTATCCAGCTCTCTGCTATGGCCTGGGAAAGCAGGGGAAGATGGTCCAAGTTCTTGGGCCCCTGCACTCACGTGGGAGACCTGGAAGAAGCTCCTGGCTTCTGGCCTCGGATCAGCACAGCTCCGGCTGTTGCAGCCATCTGGGGAGTGAATCAGCAGATGGAAGACCTCTCTCTCTGTCTCTCCTTCTCTCTCTCTGTAACTGACTTTGAAGTAAATAAATAAATCTTTTTTTTAAAAAAATTAGATTTTTGAAGAAACATAGGTGCTATTATATTGAAGGGTAAGAATATATAAAGTTGCTCTCAGCTGTGAAAAACCCTGGTACATTTTCGTAACTCACGGACTACTCAGAAACAAAATGAAGTGTGGGTATGTTGGTCTCTGGGTGGTATTTCTATGTATGATGTGTTCGCTTCTTCCTTGCCCCCAACTGTAGGTCTCCAGCTCGCCTCACTGGGTCTGCCTGAAGAAGCAGAAGGAAGAGAAGACTCCAACCCCGGAAAAGAACCTCACTGTGACAGGGGCGTGGTTGCCTGGAAGTTCCTGAACAAAAAGTTACCGTTGAAGAGCACCAGGGACTTTACATTAGTTTCACAGAACTCTCTTCCTGGCTCTGCTATAGAGGAAAAATAATACAAATTGAAACATGATTCTAGGCAAAGCACAGTTATTCACCTGCGTAACAAAAATCCTCATCTTTCTCTGCACACTGTTAATTTTATGTGGATTAGAAAGAAAATATACCAGTTAATGTCTTAGAACTCTCTAATGTTAAAAACTGCAAGAATTAAAAATTGCTATTTTATGCTCCTATAAAGCTCCAAAAACATTGACATTGTGTATTTCTGGGTGATGTACAAAATACTAAATTTGAAATCAGTTGCACTGACTGGCTTTGCAGAATAGGGAGAAAATAATTTGTTAATTATTTATATAGACAGACTATGAGAGAAGCTATTCCTTCGTACCAATTGTCTATGATAAGCTTTAGTGTTTATGAAACTATGATTTTTTATTTTATGAGTTATGCCCACTTGAAGTTATGAGAGAAAACATACAGGGAACTGGTAGTGGTTGCATTCATTTTAAAGCAGAAACATTTATTTCTGACTAATATAATTACATATAATTACAAGACAATGACATGTGATTTTTTGGAGTTCTGCTTCGTCCCTGTATTATTTTGCATGGATAGTTCCTTAAAAGGACCTGTGTCAATAACATCTACAATTAGGCCAATGACTTCCTGGCAGGGCACCTGTGTCCCTAACAGACTGGTGCTCATCACTGGGATCACTGTGTTTTGTTGCTGTTGAGCCTGTGACAGTGAGACCTGTATATAAAAAGTCAGGAGTTCAGAATGTGATTTCCCCACAAGGAATCTTATCTTGTCTGAATCTGAATTGTTTTGATAGCCAGGTGTTTGCAAGTTACTAAATATTCTCTTAATTTATTAACTTAGTGTCACAAAATTTTTCTTATCCTAAGTTGATTCCAGATAAGAAATTTACAAATTCCTACCTTGATTAGAAGTTTTACTTTGTTATCATCACAGATTAGGAGGAGTTATAAACCATTAACCCTTATTTTTCTAAAACAAGAGATTGGAACCAATATGAATATATAAAGAATTTAGAATAGAAAAATATTCCAGCTTCATGGAGTTTGTCTCCCTTTCAAAACTTTTAATAACCTTTGGGACAGAAAATGCTAATACAAGACACTGTAATTAAATTCTCAAACAAAAGATGTTTTAGGATATCTTACGTCATTATTTAAGTTAGATACTATCAGTAAATTCTAAATTACTTTAAGGATAAATTGTAATTACTTTTCACAGATGCATTGCATTTGAATAGCAACATAAGCTTTTATAATCAATTATATTTATGTTTAAAACTTATACTCATGTATATTTCACATTAAAAATGACAGCATTTTATAAGTTTAGATACATCTTGTTCAATAAGAACCTATACTTTTTCAAGAACAAATTCCTCCATTCACAGAAAACCAGTTAAAACCAGCCTGATTGTTGTAAACTAATTAATTGATTACAGATTTCTACTCATACAACTGAACACTGTTCAATAAAGTACTCAGTGGTTTGCATGTGTGTTTGTCTTCTTTGAGACGTGTTCAGGGTATGAGATACAATACACACATTTCCTAGGGTGGGTGTTGGACTTAGCAGTTAAGATGCCACTTGGGGCACCCCATCCCATATTGGAGTGCCTGAGTGCAAGTCCCAGCACCACTTCTGATCCAGCCCTGGCTAACACACACCCTGGGAGGCAGTGCGGATGGCTTAAGTAATGAGTTCCTTGCCACCCACTTGGGAGACACAGACTGAGTTTCAGGCTCCTGGCATTGGCCTGGTTATTGCAGGCACTAGGGGATGGAAGCCGCCCTTCCATCTGTCTATGTCTGTTTCTATCTACTTTTCAGATAAAATAAAAATAAATAAAAAATTTTAAGAACAACAGAAATGTTCCTGACCCTTATATCTCTATTTCCATTGTGCGTTCTTTAAACAATGGCATTTAACACTGAACAGCCTTGGCATACCTTATGACTGTAGACCTTTTATCTAATTCAAGATTATCTCAAAGTCTACCAAAACTCAATAACCAATGGCATGTGAGCAAAAAGTGACAACCCAGAACACATGCTTGACAAAAGAACTCCTTTTCAGTGATAGGACTAGAATAAGTGGGCACAAAATTTAAGAGTGTGCTAAAAATCTGAAATCAAACAGCATATTAATGTCTTTTTGTAACACTTTAAAAAATATTTTATCTATTTGTGAGGTAGAGTTTCAGAAAGAGGGAGAGAAAGAGAAAGGTCTTCCATCTGCTGGCTCACTCCCCAAATGGCCAAAAGGACAGAGCTGAGCCGATCTGAAGCCAGGAGCCAGGAGATTCTTCCGGGTCTCCTATTTGGGTACAGGGGCCGAAGCACTGAGGTAGGCAGCCAGGGACAAGGGGCTCAATGACTCAAGTCTGACGTGCAGAAGGAAACCCAAGCCTGATTACAGAGGAACACGCCTGGATCAAAATGCCTCCACTATTCAAGAACAAGATAGAAAAGCTGAAAACACAGCAGGGTGTGGCCATAGCTGAACCCATCCAGCTCCAGATACCAACTCCCCAGCAGTGAAAACGTCATCATGACTAACTGTTGTGTTTTCAAAACCCCCTACACACTTCTCTTAGCTCAAAGAATATAAACCCCAAGGCAACTCCCCTTAATGGGTTCCTGCTCAAGAGCACCTCCCACCGTGGGAGCTTTCCTTTGCTTTGATAAAACCTTGCTTTTCACTTAACAAACCTTCCTTCTTGCTCACTTTGCATTGTCTGTGTTCCTTATTCTTCTTGGTCATAGCACATGAACCTGGACAGTTAGAACGACACACTCCTGCAACACAAGCACTTGGGCTCCTGCCACCCACTTGAGAGACCCAGATGGAGCTCCAGGCTTCTGGCTTCAGCCTGGACCAGCCACCAGCTGTTATGGCTGTCTGGGGAATGAACCAGCAGATGGAGACACTCTCTGTCTCTCTGTCTCTCTCTCCGGCCACCATCATTCTCCCCTTTGAATAAACACATCTTTTAAAAATTGTTTTCAAGGAGCAAAGAAAATATTTAGATTTGGGTTTTTCTAAAGCTTTATAAATGATACAACACAAAATAAGTCACTTAAATCTGATCCTTCTAAAGTTCATTTATGTCCTCAGAAGGAAATGGAAAATGATATTTTAAATAGATTTATAGGGGCAGGTGCAGTGGCGCAGGTTAATTCTCCATCTGCAGCACCGGCATCCCATATGGGCAGTGGTTCTAGTCCTGGCTGCTCCTTTTCTGATCCAGCTCTCTGCTGTGGCCTGGGGAAGCAGTAGAAGATGGCCCAAGTCCTTGGGCCCCTACACCCACATGGGAGACCTCGAAGAAGCTCCTGTCTCCTGGCAGCTTCTGCCATCTGGGGAGTGAACCAGTGGATGGAAGACCTTTCTCTGTCTCTCCCTCTGTCTGTAACTCTACCTCTCAAATAAAAAAAATTAATAAATAGATTTATATAATATGTTATATGTTTATATGTTTTGACTGAGATAAAATCAACCTGAGAAAAAAAAGAATTACATTTGTTTGAGGCTTTTTAGGATTAGAATCTGGGAGACATAAAATTCAGGCAATCTTGAATACGTGCTCCAAGATTTTATACAATGATGGCTGGTTTCACAGCCCAAACAGAAATTAAATCTCCTGTTTGTCTGGAAGTATGATTGGTGCAGAACAGGTCACACTGGCACGTGAGAAGGGGACTAGACCCAGGGTAGCTGCTTTCACAGACTCTTGCAGAGGCTGGTGAATTTCACCCCAGAAATATCTGTTCAGCCCACCTCCCTAGATCTGCATGTGCCCCGGTAGGAGTGGGCCAAACAACGAATACACTTTAAGCCTTCAGTTGTCTATGTGCCTAAGGCCTCTTTTAACAAAGAGCCCTTTGACTGTTTTGAGTATTCCAGATCAGTGCTGTGCCATTTTAATTCTATTCTTTGCTAGGTCTCCTCTTTGATCCAAATCTTTGTGCAGCGAAGCACTGGTGATCATCTTGAAGATCAATGATATCCCTGCTGTTGGAATGGACCTGTTCAGAAAGTGATGCCCTCACGGGTGTGGGATGGAGGGGAAGTGACAGCCATGGCAATGAAGTGAGTTTCAGAGCTGCAGGCCACACTGAATAAACCAAGAGACAACTGAAAAATCAGACCCTTAGGCAGGTCAGAAATGACTCGTGGTTGTCGAGGTCAACAGCAAGTCGAGTGGAGCCACAGTTGGTGAATACGCTCTCTCAAGTTTTGGGCTACCATTATTTTGGTTCTAGCAAAACTTCTGAGGCATTGAGATAAATACATTTTTTTTTGATAGGCAGAGTTAGACAGTGAGAGAGAGAGACAGAGAGAAAGGTCTTCCTTCCATTGGTTCACCCCCCAAATGGCCACTACAGCCGGCGCTGCGACAATCCGAAGCCAGGAGTCAGTGCTTCCTCTTGGTCTCCCATGCGGGTGCAGGGCCCAAGTACCTGGGCCATCCTCCACTGCCTTCCCAGGTCACAGCAGAGAGCTGGACTGGAAGAGGAGTAACTGGGTCAGAATCTGACGCCCCAACTGGGACTAGAACCCTGGGTGCAGGCGCCGCAGGCAGAGGATTAGCCTAGTGAGCTGCAGTGCCGGCCAAAGAGATAAATACATTTTTAATAAAAATATTCTCAGGTGAAAAAGAAAATACTTAAATTTGGATTTTTAAAAAGCTTTACAGGGCTGGTGCCTCGGAGAAGCACCTGGCTCCTGGCTTTGGATCAGCGCTATGCGCCGGTCACAGCAGCCATTGGAGGGTGAACCAACAGCAAAAAGGAAGACCTTTCTCTCTGTCTCTCTCTCACAGTCCACTCTGCCTGTCAAAAAAAAAAAAAAGCTTTACAAATGATAGAAAGCAAAACTGGCCGCTTAAATCTCCTCCCTCTTAATTTCACTTATGCTCTCAGAAGGAAACAGAAAAAGATACTTTTTTAGATAGATTTATAGATAACGTGTATGTATTTATATGTTTTGATTTAAATAAAAATCAACCAAGTTGAGAACAAGAAGAATTCATTTGAGACTTAATTAGGATTGTTACATTGGAAGCAAGATTCAAGCAGCCTTGAAAATATTAATGGGGCAAAAGTTGTAAAAGGCAATAGTAATTAACAAGAAAATAACTTGTAAACATCTCAGGAGTATCCCTATTTCTGAGGTAACCAGCAAAATATATCAGGCAATTTAAAACTAAACCAGTTAAGAGAATTAAATGCAGAGCTGGAATGCCCCTTGAGAGATTTACCAAGTTTAAGGAACTCTGTAGTTTCTAATGCAATCTGAGTAGTGGTTTTAGTGCAAATGCAACAAAAGGCATTAGTTAGAGAGCAGATGCTGCCCTGGGCAGGGAGGAGGCAGCCAAGGGCAATGTGATTGTCCAGAACTGAAAGGGCCGGAGAGTTGGGAGCCCTTTGGCATGCCCTAAGAGCCCTTGCAGAGGCCCTAATAATTCTAGTAACAGTGCAGGTGAGGGTTGTCATCCCTGCTTCTAAGTTGGTAGTATCAACCAGCTATCCAGGACAACAGAATTCTCAAGAACCTGCTTCCTTGACCCCATAACAACGTGCAGGAGGTCACACCCTTCAAACGGTAACAACTACTATCCTCTTATTCAGAGCGGTCCTCATCCAGGTAACCCTTCATAATACTTAATGCTCTCTTCTTTCTTTTCTTTTTTCTTTTAAGATTCATTTACTATTTAATTGAAAGGCATAGTGACAGAGAGGGAGACACACACACACACACACACACACACACACACACACACCTGCCTTTCAAATAAATCTTAAAAAAAAAATAGGGCTGGCTGGTGCCGAGGCTCACTAGGCTAATCCTCCACCTGCGGCGCCGGCACACCGGATTCTAGTCCTGATCGTAGTGCCGGATTCTGTACCGGTTGCCCCTCTTCCAGTCCAGCTCTCTGCTGTGGCCTGGGAGTGCAGTGGAGGATGGCCCAAATGCTAGGGCCCTGCACCCCATGGGAGACCAGGAGGAAGCACCTGGCTCCTGGCTTCAGATCAGCACGGTGTGGCGGCCACAGTGCTCCAGCAGTGGCGGCCACTTTGGGGGGGTGAACCAACGGAAGGAAGACCTTTCTCTCTGTCTCTCTCTCTCACTGTCTACTCTGCCTGTCAATAAATAAATAAATAAATAGGGCCATTGTTGTGGTGTAGCGAGTTAAGCCACAGCTTACAGCACTAGTATTGCAGTGCCAGCTGGAGCCCTGGCTGCTCTGCTTCCAATCTAGCTCCCTGCTAATGCCTAATGCACCTGGGAAAGCTGCCTGAGATGGCCCAAATGCTTGGGCCCCTGCCACCCACATAGGAGACCTGGATGGAGTTCTGGGCTCCTGGCTTTGGCCTGGACCAGCCCCAGGCATTGCAGCCGTTTGAGGAGTGACGCAGAGGATAGATCTGTCTTTCCGTCCCTGCCACTCTGCTGTTCAAGTAAATAAACAGGTCTTTGAAACAAAAAAAGAACATTTTCTCCTTTTCCTTCAACAAACTAAATATCTTCATACCTTTAGCCTTGATTTTCTTCCTGAACACACTAATTAAAATTCTTAACTCAGAGGCAGGCACTGTGACATAGCTGGCTAAGCTGCCACCTGCAGTGCTGGCATCCCGTATGGGTGCTGATTTGAGTCCCAGCTGCTCCACTTCTAATCCAGCTCTCTGTTATGGCCTGGGAAAGCAGGAGGAAGATGGCCCAAGTCCTTGGGGGCTCTGCACCCATGTAGGAGACCAGGAAGCTGCTCTTGGCTCGTGACTTCGGATCTGCACAGCTCCAGCTGTTGGGGCCATCTGGGAAGTGAACCTTCCCCACCCTGCCTCTGCCTCTCTGTAACTCTGCCTTTCAAATAAATAGATAAATCTTTAAAAAATGCATTGAAAACTCATCCCTACTTTGGAACTTTATTATATCTACTTATTCTTAATAATTGTGCCTAGATTGCTTAAATAGTCATCATCTTGGGTCATTCTCCCCCAAAAACACATTTTGTGGTGTAGAGATAACACAAGCTTATTTTATCAGTAAACCTAGGTGAGTAAACCTATATATAAAATGCTGGAAACTCTAAAGACAACCCAACTTTTAAGTGTATGTGTGTGTGTGTGTGTGTTTGTGAGAGAGAGAGAGAGAGAGAGAGAGAAAGAGAGAGAGAGAGAGGCAGAGAGACGGGCCTGGAGCTTCTACCTGCTGGTTCACCCCTCAATGCCAGAAAGGCAATCCAGATCTCTCACATGGGTGGCACAGACTCGGCTATTCAAGGGATCACCTGCTGCCTCCTAGGTGTTGTACATTAGCAGGAAGCTGGAATCCAAAGCAGAGCGCCACTAGAATCCAAATATTCTGATACGGCATGCAGCCATCTGAGTTAGCATCTTAACTGCTAGGCCAAATCGTATGCCCCAGACTTTCCTAATTTAAACAAACAAATACTACTATTATTTTGCTTAAGCCAAGAAAGGAAGGTTTAGGTAACAGTCTAAGGATTGCCAGGAAAAACCTTAAACCAAATTAAGACTTGCTGTGCAGTTTACGTTGTCATAGCAAATACTGCCTGTCTGGTATTTTCCTGCCGAGTCTCTGCAGTAAAAATCAATGACAAAAAGTAGCAGAAAGGGTCCCTCATCTAGTAGAGGTGGTAGAGTGGCAGGATTAAGTTGCAGGGTTACAAATGGAGACTAGAACGAGGGAAAAGAATAATTCCATAGGATGTTAGTGTACTTACAGACGCTGGTTTGACTGGAATTCAGTAGACTTTCAACAGCACGTGGAACCTGCAAAAGAAAGTTACATTCTTAAAATGAGTTCAAATTAAAACCTTTCCACCAATTTGGCTGCTGTTGCTGCTACTTTTTTTTTTAAGATGTATTTATTTATTTGAAAGGCAGAGTTGAGAGAGAGAGAGAGACAGAGAGACCTTCCATCCACTGGTTTACTCCCCAAATGCTAGCAACGACTGGTGGGGGTGGGGGTGGGGGTGGTTGGAGAATCCAGGAGCCTCCTCTGGGTCTCTCCGATGGGTGCAGGGTCCCAAGCACTGGGGTCATCTTCTGTTGCTTTCCCAACATAAGTGGAGCAGCTGGGACTCAAATCATATGAGATGGCACCAAGGCTTTTCCCCAAAGGCTACAGCACTAGCCCCTGTTGCTACTTTTAAACAACTAGGCTATGCCTTAGCTATCAGGCCTATTTGCAGGCTATAAACGGATACTGTTTTAATGCTTGCAGGAAATATTCCTTGCTACATTACTCTACAAACACTGCGCCTAAAGAAACTCTGCAATCTGAAAGTAGCTCAGCCTTCTGTGGAGAGTCTGGGGGCAAGACAAAGAGCATAAGAAAAAAAGAGGTGTTTCAGTTGTTAGAAGGAGTAGGATCAAGTAGAAAGGAGAAAAAAACCCAGCAAGGGTTAATTAAACTAATTGACAATTGGCCCAAGAGTGAAGCCCTTGAGGTTTTGCTTCAGTGGGGAAACAGTCTTGCATAAAAGTGCACGATTTATTTTCCAGTGACCTCACAGTTTACAATAAGGGCAGATACGTTAATGCACAGGGCTCTTGGCTTTGTGACCTTTGGTATGGACTAGTAATGCTCACACGGAGGTCCTCTTGGTTCTTTAGTTGTAGCTGCAAAGACACGCACCTGCTTGTGTTTTGTAAGGACGCAAATTTTGATTAATTTACTCTAAGCCTCTGTGTGCTGATTAAAAATGCACCACATTGGATTTTTTAGTGAGACTCTTGATCCTCCCTTTCTGATTTATCCTACAAATAAGCATGTGTATCCAGATTAAAGCTTCCCCACTCTGACCACTGCAATTTTAAATCTTCCTGGGTTAGCCTGGGCCTATTTACCCATACATCTGCATGCAAACGCCCCCCAGGTGTTATGAGTAAAACCAGCAGGCGTTTCAGAAGGAGCTGCCCATTAAAATTACTGTTGCAGACAACTACCAATTATTTATTTAGTTTTTGAAAGATGACCTCAGCTGACTGAAGCTAAGAGAACTGTCTTTTGTGAGTGATGTGTGTTGCTTCGATGGGTGCTCCCCAGACGCATCACCAGTGGGTGGGTGACCACCTCTTACCTATCTGGGAATGAACCCTCTCCATGAGGGAGGGGAGTTTAGGGGCTACTGAGATCACCAATTTCTTATGCAGGTTCCCCAGAGATGAGCTCAAACTGTTCTGTCAGACCCAGGCTTGGGTATATATGTGGGGATCCCTATCAGACTGCTGAATGTGGTAGACTAGGAGCCCCAACACCTATTACAAAGCAGAATTTGATGCTAGGGAAGACTGTCTATAAAAATATTCTTTTACATTATTTACAGAAGTACATAACCAGGAGCTGAAATACTGATCTATTCTTTACGCTATAAAATACATTGCTATTGCTATTCCAAGGATAGCAGTAAGTGCAGCATGTTGAATGATGTAATAGAGAGCTCAAGAAAAACAACTGATCTCGTGAAGTCCTATACAGAACAGGGTTCACAACGTTCAATCAAAGAAAGATGGCAAAATGTCTGGGTGGGAGCTGGTTCTTACCCCAGCCACCTCGAAACAATCAGTGGCCAGGCCCAATAGCCATCGTTGAATAATCTGCTGAACAGGGGGCAGCAAACTTCAGTGAAGAGCCTGCTGGGAACCACTGTAGGCTTTGCAGGCCACAAACACCCCCTGTCGCCTACCTTTTTTTTTTTTTATGTTCAATATATTATGTTCAATACCTTCAATATATTTCATAGGTCACTGTTATACCATCTAATAAGATAATTAAAAACATGCAAGTAGCTGGTCCTGCAGCTAGACAGATTGATGTAATAGTCTGTAGTCTTCTGTGCTGGCAAGAGCTCACCTGTTTTGGTGAGGAGATCAGTTGCCCTTGGGAAGAGGAGGGGAGGATGGAGAAACAACATTTAACAACCCTTTAGGGCTAGTATTGTGTTGCAGCAGGTAAACCTGTGGCCTGCAGGGCCTGCATCCCATATGAGTGCCGGTTGGAGTCCTAGCTGCTACGGAATGATGTGGATCATTTCAGATGAGCAGCCTAATATTCCAGACTCCATATCCAATTTCTGAATTTTGTCTATCCTGTTGTATCTCTTTAAATTGAGCTTAAAAATATATAATTTTAGGTAAACTACAAGCACTGTTTCAGGGTACATTATTTATTACACTCATTTTGCTAAATATGCTCTAACTTGGTCACTCTGTTAGTTTTTTTTTTCTTTTTAAAAAAAGGCTGTCGGGGCCAGCACTGTGGTGTAGTGGGTTAAGCTGCTGCCTGCAGTGCCAGCATCCCATGTGGACGCCAGTTTGAGTACCAGTTGCTCTACCCCTGATCCAGCTTCCTGCTGTGAGGCCTGGGACAGCAGCAGAAGACAGCCCAGGAGCCTGGGCCCCTGTACTCAAATGGGAGACCCACAAGAAGCCCCTGGCTTCTGGCTTCATTCTGGCCCAGCCCATTGTGGCCACTGCGGAGTGAACTAGCAGATGGAAGACCTCTCTTCTCTCTTCTCTCTCTCTCTCTCTGCCTCTAACTCCACCATAAAAAGTAAAACAAAACAAAACACAAAACAAAATAAAAACTGTCAGTGTCCATGCTGAGTTTATCTATAATCATCAAAATAGACTTTGATGGTTAACATATGATTAATAGGGGGCCGGTGCTGAGGCATAACCGGTAAGGCTCCCGCCTCCAGTGCCGGCATCCCATATGGACGCTGGCTGGTTCCAGTCCTGGCTGCTCCACTTCCAATCCATCTCTCTGCTATGGCCTGGGAAAAAAGTAGAGGATGGCCCAGGTGCTCGGGCCCCTGTACCCACGTGAGAGATCTGGAAGAAACTCCTGGTTCCTGGCTATGGATTGGTGCATCTCCAGCCATTGCAGCCAGCTGGGGAGTGAACCTTCGGATGGAAGACCCCCGTCCCCCCGTCCCCTGCTCTTTCTATCTGTAACTCTGCCTTTCAAATAAATAAATAATTTTTTTTAAAAAATCATTAATAGTGTTAGGCACAAGCATTAGTCATCACATCCGAAAGATTCAAAGATTTAGGACAAAAGGGTTTTAAAACCATTGTTTTGTGTCTTAAATTACCCAATAAAATTTGAGGACACCATTTTGTCTGAGGGGAATATTCCAGGAAATATAATTTAGATAATTTCAGAGCAGTGGCTCTCAAAATGTGGTCCCCAGACCACGCATATCACAGCAACAGGGACCTTGTGAGAAATGCAATATTCTCAGGCCCCACCCCACATCTACTGAGTGAGAAACACTGGGATAGACCAAGCATTTGGGAAACCTATGTTTAGCAAGCATTTCGGGGGATTCCATTAGTACATGATCAGCCTAACCATTACAAACCAACAAAAGGTCAAAACCTTTTGACAAAAATAGTCTGGGCAGAATCATTTATGGAAGCAAAACATTCTCATTAGTTAACTGCAAAAATAAGCCTTAATTATTATTACCATCTTTCAGTGACAGAAATCAACTGTACCGCTAAGCTGGTTTGCTCAATCAACTTCTCTTCCTAACAAATACACAGTAAAAAATGACACGGCCAACACAGCCTGGTTCTCTTTCAGTCTCTCCACCACTTCGTTCTGGGTCGTGCTTGGGTCCCAGAGGCCTCCACTGTGACCCGGGCTCTGGACCAGAGAGAGCTGTTCCCAGGCGGGACCCCCAGCTGCCTGCCCCTTCATGCAAGCAGTTCTCTGAACAGGGCCAGGAACTTTCGGGAACCTCCATCAGGCCTCTTCAGTCTCACATTGCAGGCAGCAGGTGCCTCTGAGACCAGTGGCAGGGCACAGCTTGGCCAAACTCAGTTTTGTAGCGGGATTCCTGAACAGAGAGACCAGACGCCCAGGCCTCTCGCAGGAAGCAGTCTTCATTATGCCTGGAGGTGGGGTCTTTGGCAGGCAGGCTTGCCATCATCTGAACCCACGGCTTGGACGAGTTGCACTGTGTCGGCTTTGACAGCGGGATAGGAGCCACGTATAACTCACACTGTTACCCTCAGGTGATGGATTAAGTGGTAGGCAGGGGCAATCTGAAGAAAATCGCCTGAGCGTGGAGGTGGCTGCCACGGAGCACCTGCTGCCAAGTCTGCGGGAACAGGTCGCTTCTGGCAGCTCCCGTTATTTTGGAGTAAGTGAAAGGGATGAGCTAGACTGGCACTCAAGTCTTCTTTTCAGCTCCTGTGTTGTAAGGTAACTGACATTTTAAGATGAAAGTTATATTCAAGAATGATACTTTGGTGGCCGGCGCCGTGGCTCAATAGGCTAATCCTCCGCCTTGTGGCGCTGGCACCCCGGGTTCTAGTCCCAGTCGGAGCACCGATTCTGCCCCGGTTGCTCCTCTTCCAGTCAAGCTCTCTGCTGTGGCCATGGAGTGCAGTAGAAGATGGCCCAAGTGCTTGGGCCCTGCACCCCATGGGAGACCAGGAGAAGCACCTGGCTCCTGCCTTCGGATCAGCGCGGTGCACCTGCCGCAGCGGCCATTGGAGGGTGAACCAACAGCAAAAAGGAAGACCTTTCTCTCTGTCTCTCTCACTGTCCACTCTGCCTGTCAAAAAAAAAAAAAAAAAGAAAAGCAAAAAGAATGATACTTTGGGGTCAGTGCTGTGGTGTAGTGGGTAAAGCCGCCACCTGCAGTACCGGCATCCTATATGGACCCCGATTTGAGTCCTGGCTCCTCCTCTTCCCATCTGGCTCTCTGCTGTGGCCTGGGAAAGCAGTAGAAGATGGTCCAAATCTTTGGGTCCCTGCACCTGTGTGGGAGACCTGGAAGGAGCTCCTTGCTCCTGGCTTCAGATCAGTGCAACTCTAGCCGTTGCAGCCAACTGGAGCGTGAACCAGCAGATGGAAGACTTCTCTCTCTCTTTCTCTGCCTCTCCTCTATATAACTCTTTCAAATAAATAAATAAATTTTTAAAAAAAGAATGTTGAATGTTGAGCGGGCGAAGATGAGAATTCCTGGGCTGAAATGTAGGTCTACTCACTGGCCTTCCTGAAGTAACTTCTCATCCGTTGCAGGGACCCAGAGAGCCTCAGACACACTGGGTGGGCCGTCTCCCAGTAGACTGTGAGTTAAGAGGCCCCGAGGCCTGGGAACCAACATTTTTAATGTTCTTAAGGTGATTCTAATGGGCAAACAGCAAAAAAAGTCCTTGCAATTTCTTACGTTTTTAAAAATATTTATTTATTCATAGTTGAAAGGCAGAGTTATAGGGAGAGGGAGAGACAATGACAGTTCTTTCATACACTGGTTTACTCCCTAAATGGTCACAATGGCCAGGGCTGGGCCGGGCTGAAATCAGGAGCCTGGAACTCCCTCCAGGTCTCCCATGTGGGTGCAGGAGCCCAAGGACTTGGGCCATCTGCTGCTGCTTTCCCAGACACACTCACGGGGAGCTGGAGCAGCAGGTAGGACGAGAACCAGCACCCAGACGGATGCCAGCATCTCAGGCAGCCATTTAACTCACTGTACCACCACAATACCGGGCCCACTCACTTCAGTCTTCAGTTTTGCTGTAAGGAATCTGCCTGATGCCAAATAATCCCTAAGGATCTTTCTTTTAGATTTTGTTTGCCAATTTTATTGCTGCCTGTGGGTGTTCTTTCATTGTGACTGTTGGCTCCTCCTCTGCCTGGAGCCTGGCCCTCTCAGATTCAGAGGTATGAGCCACCCCTGGAAGCTTGTTAGAAATGCAGACTAGAGACCCTGCACCTGCTGCACTGTAATCTACATTTGACCAAGATCCCTGGGTGGTCTGTGATAAAGCTTGAATAGCCCTCTCTTCCCAATGTCTATACAGACCAGGCACTATTGTAAACCACACAGCAAGAGATCTATTTAATTATCTACTAATATTGCTATTCATTGCCTCAGGTGTTTGATAAAGGCTACACCAGGCCAGTGTTCTTGGGTTGTACTAAGTGGGGCATTGCTTGCTCAGTGGATCCTTAATGGAGTCCCTTGGGGATCCCTTTAGCCAGGAGGGACACTCTGGGGGTGCTTCATCTCCTTCCTTGGGCATTCACGTGAAAAATCGCTTGCCCCTAGAAACTGAATGTCAGTAGGAGCACCACCAAAGAAGCCTTTTATTTAATGAGTACAAATTTCATAAGTACAACTTTAGGAATATAGTGATTATTTCCACCATACCCACCATCCCACCCCACCTCCTCTCTCTCCCATTCCCTGTCTTACTCTACATTAAGATTCATTTTCATTTAACTTTGTACACAGAAGACCAACTCTATACTAAGATTTCAACAGTTTGCCCACACATACAAAACTGAGAACAAGTTTTACAGTTACTTCTCATAGTATAACTCACTGAGGATAGAGGTCCTACATGGGAAGTAAGTGCACAGTGACTCCTGTTGTTAATTTAATAATTTACACTCTTATGTATGACGTCGGTGATCACCTGAGGCTCTTGACATGAGCTCGCTAGGCTATGGAAACCTTTACAGTCCACAATCTCCGTCAGTATTTAGACAAGGCCATAAGCAAAGTGGAAGGTCTCTCCTCCCTTCAGAGAAAAGTACATCCTTCTTTGCTGGCCATTTCTTTCCACTGGAGTCTCACTCACAGAGACCCTTCATGTTGGACATTTTTTTGCCACAGTGTCTTGTCTTTCCATGCCTGAAATGCTCTCATGGGCTTTTCAGCCAGACCAGAATGACTTAAGGGCTAATTCTGAGGTCAGAGTGCTGTTTAGAGAAATTAAGACTTAATTTTTTTAAGATTTATTTATTTATTTGAAAGTCAGAGTTACACAGATAGAAGCAAAGAGAGAGAGAGAGAGAGAGAGTTTTCCATCGGATATTTCACTCCCCAATTGGCCGCAATGGCTGGAGCTGTGCCTATCCAAAGCCAGGAGCCAGGAGCTTCTTCTGGGTGCAGGTGCAGGGGCCCAAGGATTTGGGCCATCTTCTATTACTCTCCCAGGCCATAGCAGAGAGCTGGATCAGAAGTGGAACAGCCGAGTCTGAAACCAGCGTCCATATGGGATGCCGGCTCTTCAGGCCAGGGTGTTAACCCACTGTGCCACAGTGCTGGCCCCTAAGACTTACTTCTAATTTAGACTTGAAACACTTCTTGATGTTATTCTTGTTTTGCATTTTGTAATTGTTGCTTTGTAAAATAAGTTTGGAATCGCACTGGCGACAGCCACAGACCAAGAAGGAAAGCATGAAGGTTTCTCTGATCACTCACAGCAAGCAAGCAAACCATGAATTAGGTTATTTAATCTTTCAAGTGTCCTGCAGCAACCATCTCTGTGAGAGGTGAAATAGTACCAGGGACCCTAAGAGATCAGACGTTTGCTTTCCTTGTGTACGATGCATTTCTGATTCTGACCTCAGGAAGTTTTTAAACCTTTGGGATTTGTGATGGATTTTATAGTTCTGGAGAGGAATAAAATAGAGAATTTATACAGGAGCTATAATTTGAAAGGGAAAATATTTTGAAAAAAGATAGGAGGAAAAATCCTCGCCACCTTTTTTAATGACCTAAAATAAAATACATTGGGGAAAAGTGCTTTTCAAATCACAGATTCGTTTTCACGTTTCAACTTCTTACATGTTTAGAATGTGCAATGCACAGCAGCAGGTACTTTCACACGAATTTACATACTGCTGTGATACGAATCCGTGGTTACCGGAAGAGACATTTTGAAAACATTTCTAGTGTTTCTTACATATCCATGGACACACCCTGAAGTCTACAGAATTCAGTTACAATATTTTGGAAGTCTTCCTTGCTCCTCCTGCCTCTCAGGCCCCCAGGGAAGTATTATCTTATATTTTTTAAACTTGATTCTTTTTCTCTTAAACTGACGCATTATAGTTGTACATCCTTGTGGGGTCCAGTTTGGCAAATTCATTTATAATGATCAGATCAGGTTATTTAACATTTCCCTCTGCGTGCACCTTTATCACGGGGGGGGGGGGGGGGGGGTGCAGCCTTCATGCCTCTCTCTTCCATTTATTCATAAAATATAGAATAGTTTGCTATAAAGGATAGTCACATGGAACACTAGAACTGACCTTCACAGTGCCTTCTATGGCATGGCCAGTGGCTTTGCAATGGGTCCCCTGGCCAAGGCCAGCACTGGGGACCCGGCCAGACCATCAGTGAAGGAGTGTCCCATCTGCAAGGTGAGCTTTGCTACTGAGGGTGACAAGCATGCCCAGGAGGACCACGGATGGGCACTTCTTCTTCAGTACCCAGGACCCCTTCACCTTTGAGTGATCTCAGCAAACATATACAAACATGTGCACACACACACACACACACACACACTCAGGTCTCATGCCTCTTCTCCATCACCCTGGGCTCCCTGACGTTCTGTTTCCTAAGAACCACTCCTGGGGATCCTGCTTTCATCCCAAGTTTCCTAACTTCACTCCCTCCTACCTGGGTTCTCTTTCCCAGGCAGGGGTTCTGCTTGCAAGCAGCAGCAGATTTGACCCCGGAAGTGGTTTTGGCGAAACCAGGACGGAGGAGGCCTCCCCCTGGGGGAACTGCATGCTTCCCTCCCAGCCCCCGCTGCTTCTGGTACTCACACAGCCACCCCACTCAGAGTCCACCTCACACGCCTTTCCTGGATGCCCCAAAGCACACCCCCCTTATTTGTAATTTGTGTGTTCACCTGAGTCTTCTTGGGCCTGCAGAGAGGCAGTGGCATGGACACCCTGGCCACACCAGGTCTTTTTCGTCGGTTCTTAGCTTCCTTGTTCCTTTCTGTTCCTTGTTTGCCTTCCATGCCCCACCCAGCCTTTTTGGTACTCTTAGAGATTAAGTTTGGAGGTTTCTTTTGTATCTTTCAGGATTCCTGTACTCTGTGTCCGGTTCCTCTCTGTGCTCCTCTGTAGCCTCACATAGAAAGTAATAATGTATCTGTACCTTCTGTGAGGGGTGGGGGAGCAGATAGACCCAGGTGTCCCCATCCGGGGAGCAAGGGGACCCAGGTGTCCCCGTTTCCCAGCCCTCCCCTCCCGCACCTCCTCCTGTAGCAGTTAGAGCTTGCCATCCCCATATCCCTTCCCTCGGTGTGGAGTCTGGACAAATAGATTTCTACTATATGTAAAGAAAAGACTAACTATTTTGACATCCATTACCAAATCCCCTGTGTCCTTGTCCCCCACACCCTCCTTTGTCTCTGGTAATCATAGCTCTACTCTCCTGTTTTGAGATCATCTTTCATTATTGAACAAATCTTTCTATTGCTGTTCTTTATGAATTTATCATCATATGTAAAATCATACATCATGGCTTTAAGCAATGTGTTGTATTGCTTTGCTTTGAACTTCGAGCACAAAATTCTTCATACAGGTGCATTCTTCCATGACACTTAAAAAAAAAAAGATTGCCGGCGCCGTGGCTCAACAGGCTAATCCTCCGCCTTGCGGCGCCGGCACACCGGGTTCTAGTCCCGGTCGGGGCACCGATTCTGTCCCGGTTGCCCCTCTTCCAGGCCAGCCCTCTGCTGTGGCCCAGGAGTGCAGTGGAGGATGGCCCAGGTGCTTGGGCCCTGCACCCCATGGGGAGACCAGGAAAAGCACCTGGCTCCTGGCTCCTGCCATCGGACGAGCGCGGTGCGCCGGCCGCAGCGCGCCGGCCGCGGCGGCCATTAGAGGGTGAACCAACAGCAAAGGAAGACCTTTCTCTCTGTCTCTCTCTCTCTCACTGTCCACTCTGCCTGTAAAAAAAAAAAAAAAAAAAAAGATTTATTATTTGAGAGGCAGAGTTACAGACAGAAAGAGCAAGACAGAGGACAGAGGTCTTCCATCTGCTGGTCATTCCCTACATGGCCAGAAGAGCCAGAGCTGAGCTGATCAGAAGCTGGGAGCCGGGAGCTTCTTCCAGGTCTTCCACATGGATGCACGGGCCCAAGCCACAATACAAGGCCCACATGACACTTTTTAATTCTACATTAGCTTTGAGATCCAGCCATGTGTTTCAAAATTACTTTTGAAACTAAGTAGTGACCAAAATTAGTTTTTACTAATTAAGTGTATACTATTACATGGTTTTAACAGTTTCACTGTTGATGGACATTTTGATTGTGTCCAGCTTTTTTTGTAATTATAAATATTTTTGTAGAGTTGGTAAGAATCATCTTGCCAGTTTTAAAGAAATTTATCTTGTTTTCAAACTATATCATCTTACAATCTGTAGTTACTTCTGTGAGCCATGGTCATGGGCTCCAGGCTTAGTGACCACCCCGGTTGTGAAATTCATGGGAGCCTGCAGTGGTCACAGAGGCTGTGCACACCAATCCAGTCTCTGTTTCCACCAGTATCTGTGAAAGGACCCTAGATATCCGGTGCAATGCATTGCAAAGGGCATGCATTGTTATAAAATTGTAGTGATGTACAGAAAAACATCTTGTTAAAATCTTTCCTCTTTTTTCTGTTGTAATTGCATCTGATACTTAATGGCAAAGTTGAGAACTTGCAATCACAGTACTTTATTCCTAACTAATATATAATGTATAAGTATATATACATATATATATATATATATGCAGATATATGTATAATGTGTAAATGGAGTAACTTCTGTGTACATAGCTATAAATGCCCAGTTGACCCCTATGGAGCAATTTCAGCCACTGATAGAGACTAACTCAGTTACCTCTACGGCTTATACCAACTTAACAGCATCTTTGTTCCTGATGAAAGAATATGTATCATTCAAAAAGTATAGTCATGCCCATTGCAGACAAAAACAGACAGGCAGGGGCTGGCATTGTGGCGGAGTGGTTAAAGCCGCCGCCTGCAGTGGCGCACCGGTTTGAGTCCTGGCTGCTCCACTTTAGAGAATGCAAAAGCTGATGACAATGATTATGACAGAGCAGCAGTCAGAGGCCAGGTGCATGAGGTCACGTGGAGCTGCGTGTTACCTCATCTACTGCACTTTGCTCTGGCGGTCTCAGAATGTCAGAGTGTGGCTTTCTTCCTGTGAGAGGGCTCCCCCTGCAGAACAGCAGCAGCATTCACATGTCACATCAGCACCCCTGACGTGGGTACCGCCGCTGACTGTGTGAGCTTCTTTGATGAATGTTCTTCCAACACCAGCCTCACTGCAGTGTGTTATGCATAGAGTGTGTTATGCATAGAGTGTGTTATGCATATGCAGTGTGTTATGCATATACAGTGTGTTATGCATAGAGTGTGTTATGCATATGCAGTGTGTTATGCATATACAGTGTGTTATGCATAGAGTGTGTTATGCATGGAGTGTGTTATGCATATGCAGTGTGTTATGCATGGAGTGTGTTATGCATATGCAGTGTGTTATGCATAGAGTGTGTTATGCATATACAGTGTGTTATGCATAGAGTGTGTTATGTATATGTAGTGTGTTATGCATATACAGTGTGTTATGCATAGAGTGTGTTATGTATATGTAGTGTGTTATGCATATACAGTGTGTTATGTGTAGAGTGTGTTATGCATGGAGTGTGTTATGCATAGAGTGTGTTATGCATATGCAGTATGTTATGTGTAGAGTGTGTTATGCATGGAGTGTGTTATGCATAGCATGCTGGTCCCTGCTATCAAGGGTGGCTGAGTGTCAGGTTCTTCTCAATAACTGGCGATGGCATCTTTGAGCTGTTCAATCGCATACTTCCTCCACAGAGGTGAGATACTGAATTATGTTCAGAGATCCCAGATCCCAGAGATCCATAACTTTGCATGTAACAATAGCCTTCCAGAGAACTGTGTTAACTCTGTAATGAAGTTGCACCCTGCTGGCTCATTTCTGGCACAGTGATGTCATTTCTCTGTCATCCTCAGAGGTGCTCAAGGCTGCTGAGGTCCTCAGGTGTTTTGTTAGCAGTAAACCTTCGCTTTCCCGCTCATCTTTTCTATCTCTAGTGAGATCCTGATGAACAAACCTCTGCTGCTTTTCCCACAAGGGCACTGGACAGTCTTCTGTGGAGACACACGGAGCCCTCCTGGCCTGAGCTTGCTGGGGTCATGATGTCTCTTGCTTCTTGACCTCTGCCTCATAAAAGGGGAGTTTGGCACTTGCTGGTTTGACCTTTTCCATCTTTCAGGTTTCACATTAATCATTTTCCTTGTGATTGTTGGCTTTGGTTCAATTTTGTTCCAATAGAAGTAGTTGAAGACTGCATTTCATGTTGGAATAGTTTGAGGCCTGTTGTCTGGACTAGAGGGAAGTGAACAGAAGTGGAATACTAGTGATTCCATAAAAATATTTACTGATTCAGTGACTAAGTGCTCTAAGCAGGATATACCGAGTCTATTCAGATTGTATACAATCCTTCAGAAGTTCTTTTACAAATGTGTACATGGTCACATAAAATAACAATGGTTCAGGAAAACCAGACAATACCTATGGCTGATGTGACATGAAATTTGGAATGTCAGAGTCTCTTTGAGGTTAATTATGGGGTCATTGTGTCCACCAGTGGTTTTCTTTCTTTTTTTAAAAAAAGATTTATTTATTTGAAAGTCAGAGTTACACAGAGCGAGAAGGAGAGGCAGAGAGAGGGGTCTTCCATCCGCTGGTTCACTCCCCAGATGGCCACAACGGCCGGAGCTGCGCTGATCCAAAGCCAGGAGCCAGGAGCTTCCTCTGGGTCTCCCACGTGGGTGCAGGGGCCCAAGCACTTGGGCCATCTTCCCCTGCTTTCCCAGGCCATAGCAGAGAGCTGGATGGGAAGTGGAGCAGCCGAGACTCAAACCAGCGCCCATACGGGATGCCAGTACTGCAGGCGGTAGCTTTACCCACTCCACCACAGTGCTGGTTCCGCCCACCAGTGGTCTTCAACTTAATTCAGGCCTTGGCTCATTTTGAATTATATTTGTCTGGAGTACAAAGCATTAAAGCCTCAGATGCTGGGAGGAAGGCAAAAACGAACACTGTGCATTTCATGAGACTTCTCAGGCAGAAAGCGAACACATACTGTGCAGGATTCAGAGGCAGCATTCTCATTCCTGCTCTCTGCAAATGCAGCAGCAGCTTAGTGACGAAGAGAGACAGAGATGCAGGGGAAGCATGGAAGTGCAATGGATCAAATAGTTACTTTATGAAATTATTTATTCAGTTTGATTTTAAGGACAAGAACCGTGTGACAGCTATATGCAATAATACAAAATAAAGCTCCAAGTACAAACGTAAGCGCTCGCCATTTATTTATTATTTGACAGGCAGAGTTAGAGAGAGAGAGAGACAGAGAGAAAGGTCTTCCTTTTCCGTTGGTTCACCCCCCAAGTGGCTGCTACCGTTGGCGCGCTGCACCGATCTGAAGCCAGGAGCCAGGTGCTTCCTCCTGGTCTCCCATGCGGGTGCAGGGCCCAAGGACTTGGGCCATCCTCCACTGCACTCCTGGGCCACAGCAGAGAGCTGGACTGCAAGAGGAGCAACCAGGACAGAATCTGGCATCCCAACCGGGACTAGAACCCAGGGTGCTGGTGCCACAGGCAGAGGATTAGCCTAGTGAGCCACAGCGGCCCAGCCAGTACTCTTTAATATTTAAATGATTGGAAATCACAAAGCAAAAAAAAAAAAAAAAAAAGAGTAATTCAGGGGCTGGCACAACAGGTTAAGCTGTCTCCTGCAACACTGGCATCCTCTGTGAGCACCAGTTCAAGTCCTGGCTGCTCCACTTCCAATCCAGCTCCCTACCAATACACCTAGGAAAGCAGTGGAAGATGGCACCCACATGGGAGACCCAGAGGAAGCTCCCTGCTCCTGGCTTTGGACCAGCCCAGCTCCAATCATTGTGGCCACTTGGGAAGAGATCCAGCAGATGGAAGACCTCTCTCCCTCTCTCTGTGCCTTTCAAGTAGATAAATAAATATTTTTATAGCAGATACAGTCATATGCTTTTTAAAAATGTTCCCCCAGAAAGCTTTTATTTGAGGTATACAAACTTCATGCCTTTCATAAATATAACTTTAGGCACATAGTGATTCTGCCACTGTACCATCCTCCCACCTGCACTTCCACCCTTCTTTTTCCTCTCTTTGCTATTCCCATTCAAACTTTTTACCAAAATCTATTTTCAATTAACTTTACATGCATATGATTAACTCTACACTAAGTAGAGTTCAACAAATAGTATATATATATATATATATATATATATATATATATATAAACCTATTCCATAACAACTGTGAGAAGGGCAGTTTATTCATCACATCTCAAATTGTCAATTTCACTTCTATAGATTACCTTTTAGGTTTTCTATTAGTTAGCACAGACCAGGGAGAACGTATGGTATTTGTCCTTTGGGGACTGGCTTATTTCATTAAGTCTGATGTTTTCCAGTTTCTTCCATTTTGCTGCAAACGACAGGACTGCATTATGGTCACTGCCTTTACCTCCCCCTGCTCTCTACTCCTCACTATCCCATCAGTTCCTGCAGACCCAGACCTCAATGATCCATCTGTGCTTGGGTTACTGCACAAACCTCACGACCTTTTCTCGGGCACACAGTCACAAGGGGGTTTCTAAAACCTACACACAGTCTTTTTTACAATGCTTTTATGACCCCAGGCTTTCGGGAAGATGGACAAATACCCCAGCGTGGTATACCAGTTTGTCCATGTTTCGCCCTTGTTGAACCCCGCAGGTGTACCTCCCAGCTTTGACTTAGCTCTCAGGCACATGTGCCCACCTCTGCACTGTCCACTGGCTGCTCCTCTGTCTTCCTCCCCTGTTTCACATGCTGTTGCCCTGGGATCAGTTGCAGATAACCCTTGTCTACTAGAATATCCCCCTCTCTTTGAATGTTGAGTTCTTAGTTCATCACCTCCTGAAGCAAGTCATGCTATTCTCACCTGCTTCCAGGATCTTATTCTTTGCCCCCATTTGTAATTTGGGTCAAGACATCTGTCTCGCCCACTCCATTGTGAATTACCCTGACCAAGTGGAGTCTCTCTTCTAGCTCTTCAGATTCTGGTATGGAGTCACCACTGAACACGTTTCCTGACCCATGTTAAAGGCTTAGGACATGCTTTCCCCATCTGAAAACTGCTCTCTGGGTGTGAAATGGCCTACAGGGGGCTCTGGGCAGTTAAGGCTGGTGAGCACCCATCAGAACTCTTGGGTCAGCTAACACTGGCTGTAGTTGTAACTCCTGGGATTTGTTGACAAATCAGTGTTTAGACTAACATGATGCAATGTGATCAATTGTTAAAGGAGTCTTTTCTGATAATTTTAAGCAACATGATAATTTTCCCGTTAATTCAAGTTTTCTGTAATTACAGAGGAGATCTGAGCTCTTCCTCTCTTGGTTTCTCCAGATGCAGGAAGCTGACGTCAGTCCATCCTCTCTGGGGGAAGCAGGAATGTGTGAGGAAGAAAATGCACGCAGGACAGTCACTGCTGTTACCAAGTAGAATCAGCGAGTGTGCTGTCCTACCACACAGGACTCGGGTTCTGCCTCCAGTGAGGCCACGTGCTGGGAGACAAGCACAGAGGGAAGGGGGTCCCCCCATTGCTGTCACTCCGATCAGAGTTCTCAGGGTCAGCAGGGACTGCTGTGAGTCACTCGCACATCCCTCTCCTGTGGACCGGGAAATGGCAGAGTCTGGCTCAGCTCATCACAGCTCACGCACGTCAAGTCTTCCTGCACAGTGGCGTCAAACAGCAGAGACACAGAGTAGCAGCTGAGGAACAAGGACCCGAATTTAATTTAAGAGAGGGTCTGGGAATCACAAGGGCAATGGAAACAAAATGGGCTAGAGGATGGAAGCACTTGTGAGCGGCAGGGGGCCTCCCGTCTGTTCCAACAACAAGGAAACCGGCCCGGCTCTGGGGTCAGCCAGGCTACCAGTGACATCAGGAAAAGCAGGGCTGTGGTCCATGTGGCCCTCTCCTGCCCTCCAGGGGAACGAGGTACGCAAGTGTGGTTCTCCCTGTGTCCTTCTGCTCCTGCCTTACACACACACCAGTGAGTACATTTCCTTTAAGGTTTTGTACCTCAGCTTCTGCAGGGAAAGACGCTACATTGCGTTAGAACGCTCAAGCCTCTTCCCAGGGGAACAATCCTAGTCTCTTTGTCGGGGGTGACTGTAGTGGGACATTTGTACCCTGGGTGCTTTGACCAACAAGAGGAGAAATGGGAGGGCCAATGACCCCTCTCAAGCAGGCAGGTTTGATCATGCCCCAGCAGCTGTTCCCTAAGTCCATAGCACACACTCAGTTACTGTAAGCAGGAGCTTCCAAACACATGTGCTTATCAACAGTACTGGTGGCTCCAATCCGAGCAGTAACAGCCTGACTGGGTGGACGACTGGGGTGTGCTGCCTGAAGGGGACACTGGAGCTTTCTCCCTGCACGTGCACGGTGCTGTCCTGCACAGCTCCACCTCTCTTTGCTAGGTGAGCCCAAGCGGCCTGTATCGAGCAGGAGTATTTTCAGTCACAGCATGTATGGTGCTGATTTCCGTGACAACAACAGAGTTTTCAGCTCCAGGGGTGTCCTGGGTGCTCTGATGGGAGGTGGGATCACCAGGGCCTCCCATCACAGGGCTGGTGGTGTTTCCAGCAAACGCACCACCTAGGACTGGGGGGGGGGGGCACAAGGCCTTTAACCAGAGGAAGGGTGTTCTCTATATGGTACTCCAGTGTTCTGGTGAGGTGGGCCCCAGGTCAGAGGCTGGGTGTGGAGCTACCAGTGTGTCCAAATCCGGGATGGTACTGGTGTTTTCCAACTCTATGACTGTGCTAGAGGGGAAGGTGGTGGAGGACAGGCATCCTACCACGTGCTTCCTGTCCCGGGTGATGGCTTCCCTGCATGTGACGGATTTTTCTGTCTAGATGTGTCTCAGAGGCACTCATGGGAAGTGGGAGCCCAAGGTGCCTCATGGGTATGGCGTCATGTCCTCCCACAGTCCCCCCTCCCTGAGTTCTGGGCAGGTGGGCCCCAGGTGCATGTAAGGTGGCAAGTACTCCAGTGTGTCCCAGCACAGGCACAGTGGTGGTGTTTACAAGGGGCTGTGCTGTAAGAAGTGAGACCCGGGTGCTGGGGTGGGAGGTGGACATGGACATGTCTCCTAAGACATCTTTCATGGCAAAGATCTGGCCTCTCCAGAGGCAGGTGTTTCTGTCCACGTGTGTCCCAGGTGCTGGGGTGGGCAGCAGGGGCCCAGAGGTCTACAAGCATGGGATGGCCTGTGTTTCAGGTCACACAGTGGATCTGCAATGTGGTGAGCACTGGAAGTTGATTCCCTACACTGGAAGGATGACACCCGGCAGCAGCCATGCAGTGGCCAGGTGGGTCCCAAGTTCCCCGACCCAGGGTCGCAGTGGAGTGGGACTGGGTGTCGCTGTCCCAAAGTGCACAGCTCTGCACTTGGAACTTGGAAGCACACTGAATCCCAGCCTCACTGGTCCAGAGGGCTGCTGGCCCCATAGACACCCGTCACCCTGGTGGGAGGCCCCCGGGCCACTGAGGGAGCTTTATGCACCAGGGGGTGCAGGGTGTGGAGGCTGGGCAGGCTGCCAGGCCCCTGGGCTGGAGACATGGCAGGCCCACCTCCCGTCCACTGGCTCACGTCCTGCTGCACTGTGGAGAGGAAGGTGACCAGCTGGTGGACAGCGCCTTGGACTCTGACTGACGGAGGAGCCTGCACATTGTCTGGGACATAACGAGGAAGGGGAGTCGGGGGCAGCCAGAGGATTAGAGTCAGGGGTCTCACTGACATTGGACGTCGGAGGGATGCGCAGAGGCAGGCAGATCTGGCCGACTTGGGTGGCAGCAGCAGCTGGGACCCGCGCAGCACCCAAGGGCCAGGTCAGGCAGTCTGCAGTCTTTGCCCCAGCTGGAGGGGAAGAGGGGGGAGAGAGCACGGGGCCTACGCTGCTGCCTGCTTTATTCTCCAAGACTTCCATTTTACTGAGGGGGTCTCGGGGTTCCTGGGACCCTGGGTGATGCTCTCCAGGGTGCCCACGTCTCCTCCTATAGCAATGCAGGCCAGTCTGGGAGCTGGGGCCGCTCACCGCCATCTCAGAACAGAACCTGGGGGTGGTGCGGGCAGAGGACAGATGATGGCTGCCTCCCGCATCTCCTTGTCCACCCAGGACGTCATTGGCCCCTGGCTCGCTGAGTCCGGGGACCCTGCTGGGGGCCTTGCACAGGGCTGTGGGCGCCCGGACAGCGCAGTCCTGAACAGAGGCTCAGCCAAGGCCCCGGGCATGCTCACTCCAGGTCGTCGGAGGTGGGGGCGGCGCCTCCCTGGGAGGAAGCGGGACGCCCTTGGCTTCCAGGTCCACGCTGATGCTCCCCCAGGTCCACGCTGGCGCTCCCTCAGGTTTACTCTGGTGCTCCCTCAGGTTTACTCTGGAGCTCCCCAGGTCCACGCTGGTGCTCCCCCAGGTCCACACTGGTGCTCCCCCAGGTCCACGCTGGCGCTCCCTCAGGTTTACTCTGGAGCTCCCCAGGTCCACGCTGGTGCTCGCCCGTGGCTGCCGCCGCGAGTCCTCTCCCGCTTCTCTCTTCCTCTCCCGCTTCTCTCTTCCTCTCCATCCGATGTGCCCCTGGGGCGCCGGCTGGGCCCTGGCTCAGGCTCCTTCGGGCAGGGGCAGAGGAGGGGACGGCGCTGGGTGTGCAGCCCTGACTCCGGCTCAGGCGCTGATTCGCACCTGTGGGCCCGAGTCGGGGTGCGACGTCTGGCAGGTGCTCCCAGAGCGCCCCCGCTTCTCCGTGCGCCCGAAAGGACCGGGAGCAGAGGAGCCCGCAGAGCGGCAGCGGCCTGCAGCGGGCCGGGCGGCAGCGGCCAGGATCCCGGAGCCAGGCCCGGCCCCGCGCTCCCGAGAGCGCAGAGCGTCCCGAGCCGGCCGTGCGCGCCGCCCGCCCAGGAGCTGCAGGGCCGGCCCGGCCCCGCCCGCTGCGCGCCGTGACCACGTGGGGGCGCCCGCGAGCCGGCGCGAGCCGGGCCTGGGCGGCAACGGCCTCCCGAGCGCCAACGGCCGGCGGCGGGCGCTGGCCCCGCGCGCACGGAGGCCGAGATGCTCTGGGGCTCACGCAGGTGCGGCCGGCCTAGCCGGGCCCTGACCGGCGCCGCGGCTGCAGGTGCGGCCCGAGCCGCGGTCATCAGCTGCCCCCCCCGGGTCCCGGGTCCGAGCACCGGGCGCGGCTCCTGGGCAGGTGCACCGCCCCTTGGCGTGGGCCTGGGCAGCCGCGCCCACTCTGGGCTCCGTCCCCGAGGGGCAGGGCCCCCGTCAGCCCGTCGGCAGCCAGGACTGGGCTTGGCCGCATTTGGGGATGCGGTTGTCTTGAGAGAGTGGTTGTTCCACGTGGATACGACGCCGGTTAGGCTGGCCTCGGTGGGACGTGTGGAAGGCCAGCATCGTCTACGGGCAGGTTAGCAGGGGCCCAGTGTGCGGGACCCAGGGAGAGCCCACAGCTCGGTCGCCGTGACCCTCCAGCCCGGCCTCATGCTGCCTGCTGCGGGCCTCAGTGTCGCCCCGGGTATGCCGGCGCCCAAGAGAGCAGGTGCACGCTTGGTTCCAGAACCGGGGAAGCCGCTGTTGTCTAGGAACCGGGAGCTTTAGCCTGGTGAGAAAAAGTCTGCACTTCGCTTTCTGTACTTGAATTTTTTTTGTTGTTTTATTTCATCTGAGTGTTTTTCTGTCTCTGGGGGGTATTGTGTATCAGAAATATGACATGCAGAAGGTTCTGAATGATAGAGGTTAATATAAATTCTTAAAAATTTTAAATAGTCCATGTACAGTGGCACTAGGCATAATTCATGTATTACTATATTGACTTTAGCCCTTTGCTCATAAGAAATCGTTTATAGTATATGAGCTACTTGGACTTCCATCCCCAACACATTTGAAGTTTTGCTCACACCCAAATTCTGTTTGTTTAAAGCAGAAATGAGCTCTTATAATTCTAACCTCTCCAGGAACAGAAATGATGTATACTTGTGGCATTTAAACATAATTCCTTGATAACATTTAGGCAAAATGCAACATAGAATTTAATCTTGTTTGCTTGTTTGAAAGAAAATGAGCTAATTTAAATTTTAGAAAATTGTTTCCTGTAGGAGCTCTAAAAAAATTATTGCATGCCAGATCTTTAATAAATAATTGCAGTCATGTTGTTTCCATTATATTTATACCAAAAAGAAAAAGTAAACAAATGAAGATAGTTGAAGCAAAATAATTTCAAAAAAATAATAGTTGTTAAATATATTTGAACAATAATGCTTTAGAGCTGCCAGGGGAGATTATTTTAATGTGATGATTTATAATGCACTGACCTGCAGTCATGCAAAGTGACATGGCAAATAGCCAGCGCTGTCTGGAACTGTGGTGGTGACAATATCCGCAGAGATGAGCAGTGGGTGAAACCTCTCAGTCGGTCCCCGTTTCTTGTCTTGACCAGCAATCCACTGTAAGTCAGAGTCAATCCATGCAGCTCTTCACATGAAGATTCACCCTAAATAACTTCATCATCTTGGTGTCAGTACTTCTTTCTCTCACTTTGCCTATACTCTAACCAGAGCTCAGCAAAAGCGCACAGGTTTTGTGTGGTTCCCTCGTAGGTTTGTCTTGGCCTGATTATTTTATGCATCGCCCATACAGCCTACTTTTTGTTTCCCAAAAATTTGTCAAAACCTTTCTGTGGCTGATGGCTCCCACAAACTCTTGGCTTTTATCAGTCTACTAATTTTGGTACTTTACACTTTTATTTGATTATGACATCGTGAACTGAAAAATCTTTTTTTTTTTTTTTTGAGAGGCAGAGTGGACAGTGAGAGAGAGAGACAGAGAGAAAGGTCTTCCTTTGCCGTTGGTTCACCCTCCAATGGCCACACCGCCCCGATCCAATGGCAGGAGCCAGGTGCTTCTCCTGGTCTCCCATGGGGTGCAGGGCCCAAGCACTTGGGCCATCCTCCACTGCACTCCCGGGCCACAGCAGAGGGCTGGCCTGGAAGAGGGGCAACCGAGACAGAATCCGGTGCCCCGACCGGGACTAGAACCCTGTGTGCCAGCGCCATAAGGCGGAGGATTAGCCTGTTGAGCTGCGGCACTGGCCAAAAATCTCTTGATTGTCGAGAATTCCCATGGGAAGAATCCAACTCTAGCATGCACAGCTGTAACTCACAGGAATCACACTTCTCCAGGGCTGATCTCACTCCCAGGACCCCGGCAGCAGCTGGAGACACCTCTTTTACGACGAGGGTGAAGGGGGTGAGGCCCTTTTTGTGCTGCAGACAGTGCCTCCCCATGGTCTGCTCTGCCTCCATTTCTCCTGGAAAGACCCCGTGGAGGCCTATAGGCCCTCTCTCGCTCCACTTCAAAGATAATTTATTTTGGAAGAGGTCCCATTTGTCATCTCACCTTTTGAATACATCTAAGGAGCTACATGGCACCTTCCTCACCATGAAAAAAAAAAAAAAAAAAACAACGTTCAGCTTGTCTTTAGAAATCAGTGCAGATTCAGGATATGTTAATCTCTGGTGGGGAAGTGATGCCTATCCCATGAAGATGACTTGAAGATAAAATAGATATTGAAAATGCTTTATGAAGTTTAAAGCACTATAAAAATGCTTTGCACTTGTTGTTATATCAACTTTACCTGATAGTCATTTATAACTCTGTGTGAAGAAGTGCTTTTTCAAAACCATGTTACATTTTTCTAGTTTATTTGAGAAACAGAGCAATAGATACAGAGATAGAAAGATAAGAGACAGAGCTAATTCACCAGCTAGTTCACTTCTCAAGTGCCCACAACAGTTAAGAATTTTATGACATTCCATAGAGTTCTTTTTCAGTCAGTACAACTATTGAAACTGGTGCATGCATATGCACCTTGATTAATTTATTTGATGCTTTGCAGGAGCCCCTTGAGGTAGGGATAGCAGGTACGATTATCAGTATCTCACCAGTGAGTTTAATGTGCCCAAGGTTACACCATGATTTAGTTGTAGATGTGAAATGATCATACCCTTCCCAGGAACCCATAGCTTACCAGTAAGATCATGGTAGCCAACAGAGATTCTCTGAGCTTCCAACAGCACACACTGTAGAGACCCAGGTATGCTGTGTCTGTTTTAAAGATGGGAAGAAGTGATCAAGGTAACAGAAGGCAAGAGGAATATTTAGTGTCGCTGTCCATGGTCAGTTCTCCTGGAGAGAGTAGGCCTCAGCTCACTGAAGGGGGCAAGTTGGTCATGGTGTGCTCGGCCAGGCTGCCTTTCTCTGACACTCAGAAGAATTTGCATAATGGAAAACCATCCTTACTGAAACAGCTAAGGGAAATTTGGGTCATTAGGAGTTCCTCACCTTTACTGTTCAGAAATCTTGCCAGTAAGACGAAGACCGTTGTTCTGAATGCGTCCAACTACCAGGAGGTTTCAGGTCTTAATTTTCATGTGGAAGGAGCTTATTTCACTCCTTCAGCCTCCTGTCTGTCTCTTTCCAAACTCTATTAGAGGTTTTACAGAATCGAGTAGAAAAGAAAAATCAAGATAAGTGATTATTTAATTGATACACAGAGCATTTTATGGACTTACAAGAGCATGCAGAATTGAATGTGATTTTGTCCAAATGTTGTTTTAGTATTGTACATTGGAGTGGAACTTCCAAGGTGCCAAGAAACAAGAATCTACCCATCCTGCTGGGAAGTGCAGTCCACACACCCTGCAACGATCAGTTATACCCATTCCATAGAATCATCATCTTTATACCTGGTAGGTGTCTGACTTAGACGTCACAATTTCCTAGATGCTTCTTCTTACTCCGTGTTTCAGTTTCAAACTTGCTAAGCTCAGTTGCCTAGGATGGAAGAATTGCATTTTTTGTTTGTCTGTGTTTGGAACCCATGAAAGAACATTGGAGTGGGAAGGAGGAGATCTGGAGTGTGTTCCCAATCTATCACAACATAATTATGTTCTCATGGGAATATCATAGATATTTAGACCCTTTTCCCCTTATTTATATTTACAAAATTATTGCAGATGATTCCAAATATGAAGGGTCTCCAAAGTGTTGATTTGAAGTTTGTGTTATGAAAACAATGTGTAGATAGCTAAGTATTTTTACACCAAATTAAGTTTAGCTGATGCAGTAACTTATGCAGTAACTTATTGAGAGGCAGGGTCTCATACACTGCTTCACGCCTCAAATTCCCATAATGGCTGCGTCTGTGTGAAGTCAATCCAGATCTCCCATGAGGCTGGCATAAGCCCAGTTACTTTAACCAGGGTTCTGCATTAGTAGGAACCAGGATTCAGGAGCTGGAGGTATCAAACCCAAGTAGTGTGACATTGACACTAGCTTCTTAGTGTACTAACCAGTGGACAGTAATCCCAGTCCTAACATGTATATGTAGAATTTTTCATTATTTGTTTCTTATTTATTTATTTAGAGAGAGATTTTTCCATCTACTGATTCACCCCCCAAATGCCTACAACAGCCAGTTTGAAGCCAGGAGACTGAAACTCTATCTGGGTCTCCCACATAGGTGCTTCAGAACCAAGTACTGAGCAGTTACCTGCTGTTTATCCGCAGGAAACGAGAACTGGAAATGAAACGAGGACTTGAACGCAGGCATTCCAGTACGGGACGTGGGTGTCCCCACTGGTGCACCGAATGCTCATTCCCGGGGATACACCAAATGCTTGCTTCTACACTTAGCTCCACTTTCATGAGGTGTATTTTTTTCATCTCCTTGCGGTATCTGAATTCCGTGCAGTAACGGTTTGGATGTCATTGGCATTCCGACTGAAGACAGTTACACATGAACTGTGAACTGTGTAGCTGCTCACTAGCTATACTTCTGGAGTGTCCTCCATTTTCTAGAGGACAAGACAACAGAGAGAGTGCACGAATAGATGACTTGAAGATCCAAAGTAGATGAAGGTAAGACCCGTGTTTTCCTCCAGTTCTTAGCTCACCTGACCAACACTAAGGGATTACGTGGGAAGCATATTGTGAGTGTGGTTTACAGGAGAACATTCCTGTAGGACTTCCAGCCAATAGCAGGAAGTACTGTAATTCTGAAGAGTTTTCCCATTGTTGTGAGGTTCACAACTCTATCTTCATGTCAAGCAAGTTGTCTAAGTGCCAGATAATCACCTGAACTGCTGCTGCTTCATGAACTAAAATTGTGAACTTCTAGAAGCTTATTCCTTGCATCTGAAATGAGTAACAGATAAGCTGTTTCCTAGACAGTCCAATCAGGCTGCAATATTTACAAATAAGAAATGGACTCAGTGATTGGGTGGGGTTAGGTTCTCATCCTTAGGTGGTATTAGCGCCTGGCTAATGCCCTCTGTGCCCTCCTAAATGACAAATTCCTTGAGGACAGGAACTACCTCTATTCATCTCTTGGCATTGCTTTAATGTGTTATTTGCTGTGCAGTGGTTGGCCATAAAAATGAGATGTGAAGAAATTAGCATTGTATACATGTGTACATTATATACATATCACTTGTCATCACCTCATACATACACAGTAATGATGGTACCCAAATTCCACCCTGCTCAGTTGGGCCAGTGCTTGACACCAGTACTAATGATTTTCCACTGTTTTATACATTTCTTCCTTATAAATGAAAAAATATTAGTAATTGTACACATTTATGGCTGCATGATGACACTTCAATACATGCATAAAGTGTATACTGATCAAATCAGGGTAATTAACATCTCCATTTCAAACAACTTTTTACTTATTTTATTTGAAAGAAAGAGATTGCTTCCATCTGCTGATTCACTCTGCAAATGCCTGCAGTGGTCAGGCTGGTCCAGGTCAAAGCCAGGAGGCCAGAATGCAATCCAGTTTTTCCATGTGGTTACGGGGACCCGCATACTTAAGTTATCATCTGCTGCCTCCCATGGTATGCTTTCACAGGAAGATGGATGGGAAGTGAAGTAGGCATTCCTCAAACCTGACACCTCATTATGGGATGTGGGCATCCCAAGTGCCAGCTTTGCCACTCCCCCTTTGGCATGACTTTCAGAGCTGCTTTCTTCTTCTGTTTGTTGATAAAATATATACTAGGTCATTGTGAACTGTTGTCAGACCATTGTGCCCTGTTACACACTAGGATCTTATTCCTTTGATCTAACTCTGATGTGGCACCTGTTATCAAAACTCCCTTTCTCCCCTTCTTATCTGTGTTCACCTCTAGTAATTATATTTCTGTGTTCATATTGAAGTTTTTTTAAGCTCCCACATATGAGAGAGAATATGGAGTATTTGTCTCTCTGTCTTATTTCATTTACCCTTTTGCTGCAAATGACAGAATTTCTTTTATTTCAGTATACAAATAGTAGTAGTATCCCATTGTGTATCTATAACATATTTTCTTTATTCATTCATCTGATGATAGACACCCAAGCCGTTCTGTGTCTTGATTCTTGTCAGCAGTGCTCTGTAGAGATGATGAGAATCTCTGAGGTCTTCCAGACAAGGCCAAGTCACCTGCTAGGGAGCCAGGGTTGGAGCTGTGCTGTTCTTTGTTCCTCTCTCTGCGCCAGCTCTCTCAGACTCTGTTATTTTCAGTTCCTGGCACTCGTTTACTGAAGTTTAGCCTCAGTGGATCTCGTGGAAGCGTGATCTTTCCTTTGTTATTCTGCTTTTTGGTTTTTGTTTTTGCTTTTGTCTATGTTGGAGATGTGTGCTGGTCCTCTCCATTCAGCAATCTTGCATCCTCTCCCTTGTAACTTTTATTTCTTTCCATCAGTGTCTTCTGAACTAATCCAAAGAAGGCAGGTAAGGGAGGGACTAGGCCACAGCTTCTGGTTGGCTGATGCATGACATCTGGGTGTTCCTGGTAACAGAATCTTGAAGCACAGAATTCTCCATCCTTCCTCTGTGGCTTGGTAGGAATTTGCTTCCAAAGGCTTGCATCAGCAGCTGCAAGGTGCCTCTGCGCAAGGCTTAGTAATCAAGTCCATAGGGCCGAGGCAGTGTTTGATTGGCTTTATCGTTTATATGTGGGGGTGTTCTGGGGGAGAGGGTAATGTAGGGGATCCTGATGGTTCCTTCTGTAAAAAGAGTTCATGGTCATTCCAGGCTCTGTTTCCAGACTCTGCCTCTTAGCTAGGTAAAAGAGTCATGGGCAAAGTTTAGGAAAAATTCACTGTGCATGCTCAGCTTCGGTAATTTTTTCTTTTCTTTGAAAGTACACATGAAGTCCTTCTGTTTCTGTAATCCTGTGTATTACTAGTTGGCAAGTCTTCCCAACTCTGGAGTTTTGTTTGAGGCTGTTTAGCTCTCATTCATCGTGGAGTTCTTAAACCAGGGCCATCACCAATACAAATAATATTTTCTTCCGAATAGTTACTGCTTCTTTTTATTTTACAATATTCCAACTAGAATGGAATAAAAATACTATATTTACTGGAGGCCACCATAAGACGCCCGCCTTTGGTGCCTTCTTTGAGAATACTGAGGAAAATGAAAGAGGCACATCTGGTACTGCCACCTGTATGTTGGTTCTGCCAGGGAAGGTGGTTTTGTGCCTTGGTCTTCAGTGTGTGCTAGAGTGCTCTGACTCTGACATTTTGAAAATAGTGTGAGTGAATCAGGAAGGTGTGCAGCAGGCTCTAAAGCCCTGAGAAAGGGTCAGTATCTTCCGTAACACCTTCCTGTGCTTGCCATCAGAAATGACCTCAAACTTCATACATTTCACCGTGGAATTTTGCTCTTTTATCTTTCTGGGTGCAATGTCTGGAATCAGTGTGGGAGTAAGGGCACACTCCCTACACATGCTTGGAGGGAGGATCCCGTGGGAGGCAGCAGTGTGATAGCCCAGGGAGTTGTCACTACCACCCACGAGGGAGAGCTGGATGGAGATCCTGGATCTTGACCTCAGCCTATCTCAGCCTTGGATGTTGTGAGCATTTGGGGAAAAACCAAAATATGGGATCTCTGTCTCTGCCTCTCAAATAGCAGTTTGTAAAAGGAAAGAAAATTGGAGCTTACAACTTTGACAAAAGGATTTGTTTGCTCTCCCAGCCAGATGGCTGGGTTAGGCCTGGGTTCGTTACTGTCACTGACTTCAGCTCGCCCTTCTCCATGCTCCTCTCCATCCCATAATCAACTCCTGTAGACCGGGCCTCATTGTTCCATCTCTGCTTGGGTCACTGCAGTTTCCTGTTAGCTACATGGCCTCTTCTCTTGCACCTTCTCATTCTTCTCTGTCACACAGTCACAGGGATGCTTCTAAAAGCTACAGATAATCTTTTTGTCTTTGCTTACAATGTTTGAAGACCCCCAGATTGTCAAGAACAAGCCCCATCATGGCGCTCTGCCCTTACAGAACCCTGCAGGTGCACCACCCCTGGGCTGTCCACTGGCTGCCTCTCGCTCTTCTTTCCCCAACATTTCATATGCTGTGGCTTGGACCAGAAAATAGCCTTCTTTTTAAAACATTTTTATAAATTTTAATTTTAATTAGTTTTACAGATTCAGCGTGATTTGTAGATACAATTCTAAGAACATGCTGATATTCCCTTACTCCCTTACTCCCTCCTCCCCTACCTCCCACCCCCTTCCCTTCTCCCTTGTTTGGTTTTTGAGATGACATATTTTACGTTACAGTAAAAAGGCTTAATACTTCACCAAATAAGAAGTTTTAACACGTAAAAATCAGAAAGACCCTAGTTTAGTGGAAATAGACAATGGTTATAAACAGTAATTGAATGGAAAAATGACCATCTTACCCGTATACAGTAAGTTTTAAAGTCATCTAAGGTCATTAAAACTGTAGTGGTATAACATTCTTAACCATTGATTTGGTAAAATAGCCCCTATTTGACCATTCACTCCTCCTTGAAGGTTCAGTTCAGATTTCATCCCAGAGATAAATCATCTCTTCTTACCTGCTCCAAGGATCTTGACTCCAACCACTGTAACTTGGGTCAAGTCTTCTGTCTCATGTACTACATTGTAAATTATCCTGGGCCAGGAGAGTTTTTTTTACAGATTTATTTAATTTATTTGAAAGGCAGAGTTACAGAGTGAGAGTGAGAGTGAGAGTGAGAGAGAGGGAGAGATATCGGACTTCTATCCACTGGTTCACTCTCCAAATGGCTGCAATGGCACAGATTGGGCCAGGCTGAAGCCAGGAGCCAGGAGCTTCTTCTGGGTCTCCCACATGGGCACAGGGGCTCAAGGACTTGGGCCATCTTCCACTGCTTTCCCAGGCAATTAATAAGGAGCTGGATGAGAGGTGGAGCAGCCGGGACACGAACCAGTATCCACATAGAATGCTGGCATTGCAGGGGACAGTTTAACCCACTCTAGCCCCCCGGGGAGTCTTTCCCATCTAGCTTCTTAGAGTCTAAATAAGCATGGAGTCATCATGAATGAATGAGCATGGAGTCATCATGAATGAATGAACATGGAGTCATGAATGAATGAGCATGGAGATATCATGAATGAATGAGCGTGGAGTCATCATGAATGAATGAACATGGAGTCATCAAGAATGAATGTTTCCTGAACTGTGTTTGAAGCTGAAGAGCTGCCTGAAAACTGCTCTGGGCTATGAATGCCTTAGACAGGACTGGGCCCAGAGTGGTAAAAGCTTGTGAGGACCCAGCACCTTTGGGTTAGATAAACCTGGTGTAACACTTGTGAATTGTTAGAAACTTGGTGGTTAGACTAAAGTCAGACAGCAGTTAATTAGAATATTTTTTTGATTTTTTAAGCAACATGATCATTTCTGTTCTAACTTAAATTTTACCAAAATCACGGGTACATATGAGCTCTTCCTCTCTTGATTTCACTAGATGCAGGAAGCTGACATCAGCCCATCCTCTCTGGGGGAAGCAGATGTGTGAGGATGCCTGGCCTATGTTCAAGGGAACAGAAATGCACAGACAAGGACAGTCCATGTTGTTACCAAGGAGAATCACCAAGCATGTTGTCCTACCACACAGGACTCGGGATCCGCCTCCAGTGAGATCACAGCGCTGAGAGACGCTCCGAGGGACGTGGGAGGGTGGGGCCTGTCCCACCCGCTCTGGTCCTCACCTCCTCCTGGCCTGTCATCCCCGTCACCCAGATCACAGAGTCTGTGCAGAGAGGTCACCTGCACATCCGGCTCCTGGGACATGGAAAACTGTCACAGTCTGACCAAGCTCACCACGGCTCACCCATGTCAAGTCTTCCTCCATGTTGAGTGCAAGAGCAGAGCGCAGAGCAGAGGCTGAGCAACAAGAACAAGGTTTTAGTTGCTGACGCAGTCTGAGAAGACAAAGCCGAGGAGTCAAGGCGTAAGGGGAGGGAGCACTGGGAGCAGCAGGGGGCCTCCTGCCAGCTCCAGGACTGCAGGAAACTGGCCTGCGCTGGGGAGAGCCTGGTTCCCTGCACCGTCAGGGAGGGAGGGCTGAGGGCGTGCGTGGCTCCCCTCTGCTCTCCACACCCAGTGAGGGTCACACACAGACCCCTTAAGGTGCTGACCTCTGGCTTCAGAAGGGAGACAGCAGGTTAAGTTTGACTTACATGGCTGAGCCTCTTCTGCGTGAAGCATCTCTGTCCGTTCTGGGGATACTGACTGTGGAGGGGGATTTGCTCTCTATGTGCTGATGGCCATGGCGGGAGAAGGGAATGAGTTTGGGGCTCCTGTGAAGCCTGTGGCAGACGTTGAGGGTGTCCAGGGTCTGCTTACCAGGCCCATAGCACAGATCCAGATATTGAGGCTCATCAAGAGCCTCCAAACACATGTGTTTACCAACAAAGTCAAAGGGAACATCTTGGCTGGGTGGCCCCCTGGTGCTCTTACCGAAAGGGAGACATGAGGTTCCTCCCCCATAAATGTGGGGCCCTGTCCCCCATGGCACCCTCTGTGCCTTTCCCAGATGAGCCCGAACTAATACCTATGAGATCCCAAGTATCTGCAGTGACAGGAAATGTTCTGCTGCCCCCTGGCCCTACCTGGGTGATGATATGTGCTCGCTCTGCTGACAGGTGCCCTGATGATTGGTGGGAACCCTAGGGCTTCCCATCACAGGCATGGTGGTAGTCCCAGAAAATGCATGATGTCTTTCCTGGCACTGATAGAAAGAGGGGCACAAAGGCTGCCAAGCCCAGGGATGGAGTTGGCTCCTGTGGTGTGTATTCTGGACTGGGGTCCTAGGTGCCTGCAGTGGGGTCCATATATGGGATCCTCTGGTGTTTGCAACCGCAGTGGCTATGGGACAGGCAGGTCATCCTCAGGGGCTGTGATGTAAGAAACACACCAGTCTCTTGAACTGTGTCTTGGCAAATTTGTTTGTTTCTGAGTGTGTGGAAGGTTTTCACTCTTGGCGTGCCCCAGGTATACTTGTGGTAAAGTGAACCACAGTGTCTACCACCATGGTATGGTGCCATCCCCTTTCATAACCCGGCCTGTGATGGGGCAGCTGGTCTCCATGGGTGGAAGCCAAGCAGTAGCGGAAGGAGTCCAAGGTGGGAATGCTGCTGGCCCCTGCTGCTGCTGCAGCCGGCCTGTGGCTACTTGGGTCAGAGTCCCATGACCAAGAGCAGCAGCAGGGATGCAGCTAGGTATGGCTGTTGCGAGGCTGCCTGTGTGCTGATTGGAACCGGCTCTGAGGTGAACTCCAACCCCAGTGTTCCTTCTTTTCAGAGGGGCTGTGGGTCCCATAGGTACCACTGGCCTGGAGTGAGGTCGGCAAACAACAAAATACCTGCCAAGTGCCAGGAACCCCAGTGACAGCTCCCAAGGGAGAAGTCCTGGCTGTCCCAGTAGAGAAAGCTGGCGAGGCACTGTGCGGTCTAAGAAATGCAGAGTGTGGCCACATCCAGCCCCCGTACCTGGGGTCCTGTGCAGGCACCAGGTGGCTGAACTGCAGGAGAAGTTACACAGATTGCTTGTGTTGGGGCTATTGGCCTCTCCAGTCACAGAGGGCGGTTCCAATGGCCATCAGGAACTTCACACGCAGGCTCAGTGGAAGCTCCCTGATGAAAAACATGGTTGAAGGTGCAGTTGGTCCCTGGACTTACCATGCAGCCAGATGGGTGGAGACTTGGCTGTGGCCATGCTATCACTGGGTGCTGTGTTTCCAGCTCCAGGAACCACTGTGGAGAATGGGATGTAGTTCTCTTTGAAGTCAGGGGGAAAACAGAGGATAGCTGATGGTAAACACGGCGGGCTTGGCTGGCCGTTTGCAGGTCGACTGCAAGCATGGAGACCATAATAGCAGGAGCTATGATGGAAGGACTGTAATTCTGTGGGCATTAGGGGGAGAGCCTCTCTGCTCCTGCCCAACCTTGGTCCAAAGTGTGGACTGAAGGAGATTGTCTAGGCCAAAGGGGTAGGAACTCCTCCGGTCTGTGGGCAGGAGGAAACTGGAGTCTTCACACGCTGTCTCTGATCTGTGTGTTCATGCATGTGGGGGAATGGGTAGGTGCAGCAGCTGGAGCCTGGAGGGGAGCCAAAGGCAATAGCATTAGGAGAAAGCTGGGGAGTTGGGCGTGGGGCCCAGTGAGTGTCCACGCCAGTGACCCCAAGGTCTAAAGTGTGCTGAAAGGCCCAGTGAGGAGGTGCATTGGTTATGATAGAAGAAACGATGGTGTAGAAGGAGTGGGCTCGGCAGTGATGACATGGGACTTGGCAGGAGGGCCTGGAGGTGGGAAGGCACTGAAAAGGAGAACAGGGGACTCTGTCTACACATCGGGGTGTGGGGTTCCTTCCTAAAGGAGGGCGTTTATAAAGAAGAGGGTGTGAGTCTGAGGGTGGTGGTGCGGCCGTTAACTGCAAAGGTGCAACCCCACAATGGCCTGGGCCTACAGGAGAAGGGGGCGGGACTGCAGAGTGCAGCTCAGGTGCATGTGTGATTTCCTCTGCTGTGTGTGCCCTGGAGGGATACAGAGGAAGGACAGCCAGGACCTGGCAGGCAGAGGAGTGGAAGCCCTGGGAGTAGCAACACCTAACCTGCCCAGGGTCTGCGGGCAGGGCAGGAGTCTGCAGTCTGTGCCACAGGTGGGGAGCGAGGAGGGGCTGTGGGGGGTGCTGCCGTCTACTCTAGCATCTCCTGTCCTCCCTGGGCCTCGGCTCTGTCCAGCAGGATCTCGGTGTTCTTAGTGCTCAGTGCCTTCTCTCCCTCAGCAGCAAAGCCAGGCAGTGAAGAGGTGGGGGCTGCCGCAGGTGTCCCTAGGGCAAGAGCAGGACCGGGAACACGGTGCAGCCCTGGGAGGGAGAGTCTCTCCAAGCTTGGCCAGTCACCATCAGAGACAGTTGCAGCAGGTCCCCAGTGGGTTTTCGCCCTCCACCTCCAGGAGACCTGCACAGCTGGACTGCCGGTCGCCCCTCAGCCCCTGTCTTGCTGGCTCTGCCAGTGGCAGTGGGGAGTGGCCTGGGTTAGGCTCTAGAGCACTGCCTGATAGAGACGGTGCTGCCCACAGACGGCCATGGCAAGAGCTCTGTGTGAGAATCTGCCTAGAAATCCCTTCCTGGGGGAGACAGCCAGGAGATGCGCAGTCCTCCTTCCTGCAGGGATCGATGAGGGAGGAGGCCCAGACTGCACCAGGAGGAAGGGACTTTCCCTTGGCCCAGGGTCTGAATGGTTTCTTCTCCGTGGCAAGGGGGGCCTCATTTCTTGTCTCCTGCTCTTCTTCCTCAGCCGCTGCCTCCAGCTCAGCGAGACAGCAGTGGGCAAATGCCTGGAACTGGGCTCTTGGCCTCACAGCCTTCGGAGAGGACACTCTCCCCAGAACCCACGGCCTCTTTACGGCAGGTGTTCCCCGAAGCCGAGGCCAAGAACTGCTCCCAAAGGGCAGTCTCTCTCCCAGCCTCCGGGAACGCTGCGTGGTGTCCTGCTCCTCCCACTGCCCACGCTCCCCTTCCTCGGGCTGCTCCTTGGCACCCACCTGGGTCTGAGTAAGGCAGGGGCAGTGCAGAAGGTTGATATTGGCACCTTACCTAGGATGTCTTCAGCCAGTGCTGGTTCAATGACACACTCGCACCTGGTTCTTACTTAAGCCAACCTCTGGGATTGGCTAGTAGCCTTCTCTCTTGTGAGCGTAGGAATCTTTTTTAGGGGGTGCCCAACTTCCCATGGCCAAGGAAGAGGTGGTTCTTTGAGAAGCAGGATCCACTCTGAAGATCTGATACCCACAGCACAGTGGAGGTGAGCGGGAGTTGGGTGACCCAGCCAGGCGAGAGCAGACTAGAGCAGCCACGTGGCTGCAGCTGTGACCACTGTAGTGCAGCGAGCGGTTCCCCGTGAAGAGCCGGTGTGCGTTGCAGTCCCATCTGAGAGAGGAGGTCCCCACACAAAGGAGGAGGAACTCTGTGCCACCCTTTGTTCTCTGCAGACATAGGCATTGCTCTTCAGTTGATGCTTGCGATGTCACATCAGCAGTAGTGACGCTGGCTTGTGAAAAGGAACCAAAGGCCCAGCACCAGGAATTTCTAGCGCCCAGGAGGCTGGCTGCAGGTGTTTGCCACTAGATGGGGACGTCTGGGACCTCCTGGAGCCTCAGTGGGGCCTAGGCCAGAGCTACTTCAGCTTGGCTTGGGCTACACAGGTGCCTCTCTATTTTGGCCCTGGCCAACCTTTGTCCTGAGTGACCATGCGTTGAATCTCCACCCAGATCATGAAGGGCAGGGTCAACTGAAAGCTGAGCTGGACACAACACCCAGCAGTCTCATTCGAGGGGACGCATCTGGGCTCCTTGGAGACAGGTGCACCTTCGCTCTACCTCCCTTGCTACCTGCTTTACCGAGCTGGTCGTGAGGGTTCCTGGAAGAGGACCTGGTGCCCTCAGCTGACTGTGTTCTGCCCAGCCCAGCACGCTTTCCTGACAGGTGGGTTCTCTTCCCTCCTTTTCACAAAGTTGGTAAAACAGTTAAGCTTCAAAGTGTCTTTCAGGTCACCACAGGTGGTGGCCCAGCCAGGCTTCGAACCCAGGTTTCCCAGGCCTGGGCTCTGATGTGTGGGCCTGCTTAGCACACACGCATCAGGAGCTGCTCTGTTTCTGTACTCTCGAGGGTACACAGAACCATGGCCTCTCTGTGATGAGCTCATGACTGCCCCCACCTGGGCTGAAGTCACACAGGCCTGGTCATTGCCTACACCAAACTGAATGCATTCTCCTAGCAGGTGGAGGGCAGAGGTCACTCGTGTCATCATGCGTCATCCCAGGTCTCTTCCCGAATTCAGCCTGCAGCCCTGATTCTCTTCTTGACTTGGTTTGAAGAATCCAAACTTGGAGAGGTGACCTTCTAATCAGCTTGGCCTATCCTGAGTGACATAAGCCAGCACATTACTGATGCACGTAACAGCCAGGGTCTCTGGTCTTCATGGAGCACGTTTGGAAAGCCGATGCTTTGTTTTGTGCAGAGTAGAGTGGAGCACATAGAGGGTTAAATCAGAGCAACACAACTTTGTGATTGTGAGTCTGCCAGGGGGTCCTGTCTCTTCACAACACACTATTGCCCCCCGTGTCAGTCTAGACCGTTGGTGTGCCAGGACAAAGGAAACATGTATTATTGTGGCATGACCCATGTGTGGATATGTGGATCCCGGGTGCCTGGACTGATGTCCATGCATGGGTGGTACTGGAACCATCATGCTGTTTTGCACCTTGGTGAGCCCAGAGTGCTCGAATGAAAGGGAACAATTCTACCACATGCCATGGCCAATGTGGGATTCTTCTCAGTTTAGGCTTCTTCCCTCCTGTGTGCCCCAGTTGTGCTTCTGGGAGGGAGGAGAAGAGATCTACAGCCATGGGTGTGGTGCCAACCCCTTCCATAGCATGGCCTGTGCTCAGGGACCTGGGATGTGGCAACTTTGTCCCACGTTTCCCCATCCAGGGACATGCCCGTAAACTCCCAGGCATCCTTCCCAGAAGTGTGTAGTCTTGAGTTGGAACTGGGGCCTGAAGAAGAAGATTGTAGAACTCAAAACTTGCTCATCTGTAGGGGCTTTTTGGTGGCAACTTCAATAACAGATGTTCTGTCTGTGCCCTGGGGAAAGCTGGCAGGGCAGGGTCAAGTGTAAGGAAGGCGCAGTGTGGTGATGTCCAACCCACACTACCTGAATGCAAGAGGAGCCACGGGGTGTCTGGGCCACTGAGAAGTTAGGTGGATGGCTTGATTTGTTGCTATTGGACTTGAACAAAGAAAAAAACCAAAGCTGTGATGATCCTGGGCAACAGAACCCAAATAGGGGCCAGATGGTGGTCCTGCACTAAAGGAGTGACTGGTGGATGCCATTCGTATTGGACGGACTGAGCTGGCCAAGTGGTGGGCACTCGGCTGAGGCAGTACTGCCGCTCTGTGCTGGGTCCCCAGAACCAGGTAGTCCCATGGAGACAGGGGCTTCTTGGAAGGAGGCCGGTGTCAAGAACGGACTGTCCCCTTTGCAGGTGCCTCAGAGACATGCTGTCGTGGCCCTGAGGAGAGGGAAAGTGCGCCCCCTGGAGCCTGGAGGCGCGTTGAAGAGAACAGTTTTAGAAAGGCCCCCGTGTCCATGGTGGTCAGCTCGGGGTCTAGAACAAGCTGAAGATCAAGTGGGCAGGTCTTGGCTGAGACTGGAAAAGTGACTGCCATGGGGGGATGGGCTCTCCAGACCAGCACTGCTTCTGCTAGATGGCTTGGGGTAGTTGAGGAGGGGCGTGTACCCAGAGAGGGCCTGGGCATTCCTTCCCATAGGAGGGGGACAGATGGAGAGGGCACGAGGCTGGGTTGCGGGGGGGGGGGGGTCAGAAATGGGACGTGCTGCCACTGTGTCTGATGGTGAAACCCACGGTGGGCCCGCACACGGAGGGGGCAGGACCCGAGGAGGATTAGGAATTGTGCATCTGTCTCCTACCGTCCTTTGGTACGGGGTTGGCAGAGGGTCAGACAGGTGAGGGTTATGCAGACAGACATGAGGTCGGCGGAGGCTGTAGCAGCTGGACCTGCATGGTGTGCACGGCAGAGACAGCGCGCCCGGCGGTCTCTGCTACAGGGGAAGAGAAAGAAGGGGCGAGGCCAGTGGTGCCGCGTCTACGCTGGCGTCTGCTTCCTCCTCCGAGGCCTCTGTTAGACATGGCAGGCCCTCCGTGCTCTTTGGAACCTTAGGTTTCTCTGCACGGTGCCTGTTTCTGCCTCAGCAGCAGTGCAGGGCAGCTCAGGAGTTGGGAACCAGTCCCCTGGGTCTGGGCACCGTGCCACTGCATGACCTAAGGCAGCAGCAGGCCTGGCCCGGCGACCGTCCTCTTGCTGAGCCTGATACTGGCAGCTCTGGGCAGGGTGCAGCTCCCCTGGGGATGGCCCTACCTCTCTTCTCCTAACCCGTGTGGCCCTGGGAGCTGGGGCTGTGGTCCCCACCCCACAGGTCGTTGGCCACGTTCTGCGTGGCCGTGGGGAGCAGCGTGGGGCTGGGTCAGGGCGTGCTGCTGCATGTGGGTGAGCCCTGCACAAGAGGCTGGACGGCAGCAGCAGGGCCCTGTGCCAGGGGGATGGGGGATCGCATTGCCTTTGTAGAAGACACTTGGTAAAACCCTCAGCTTCTCACGCTGTTGTGAGTGGTTGGTGGAGGACTCCTCAGACGCCCAGGCCTGCACTGTGTGCAAGTGAGGTCTCCCCCCGTCTCCACGGGTCCTGAAGTTGCAGGTCACTCTTCTTATCCTACCCTGTATCTCAGTGCATTTGCCAAATAAATGAAAGCTTGTCAATGATTCTTTCTGTTTGTATTTATTATATAATAATGTGGTAATCCCATAAAATAATAACTTATAACACTAATGAACATATATTTACCATTGCGAATATGAAAAATTTTGAGTTCTTTTTCGTTGCCCTATAAACTTTTTTAAACTATTTTATTTATTTTTTTACATGTAGAGTTACAGACAGTGAGAGAGAGATACAGAAAGAAAGGTCTTTTTTTTCTGTTGGTTCACTCTCCAGATGGCCAGAAAAGCCAGAGCTACACCAATCCAAGCCTGGTGCTTCCTCCTGGTCTCCCATGCAGGTACAGGGGCCCAAGCAATTGGGCCATCCTCCACTACAGTCCCGGGTCACAGCAGAGAGCTGGACGGGAAGAGCGGCAACTGGGACCAGAACCGGCGCCCATATGGATCCAGTGCCACAGGCGAAAGATTAACCCAGTGTGCCACAGCGCTGGCCCCTGCCGCTTTAGGATTAACTGCCCCTCCTTCCTTATACATTCTCCCTACTCTTCCAGCCACATGGCCTTTGTGCCCGATTGACGTGAACTGGATTGAAGTTTGAGGGCTGCAGAATTCAGATTTTTATACCTAAATATTTCTGAAGGACTTTTAAAAAGTAACCTTAGATAAATCTAAGCTCCGGTGATTGATAAAGTGCATTTCAGATACACCTACGTCTGGCTGGTAAAATGATGAGGCTGTGTTTTGGCAGTCTACTTACAGGAGAGCTGAAAGCCATCAGGAAAACCATTTAATACAATCAGAAATCGTAGATCCGTAGAACTGACAAGGGGCCTTGTTAACTGTCCTCAAACTGATCAAACTGACAGCTGATCTTCAACAACGGTGCAAAGTCAGTGCAACAAGAAAGGGAGCATGGAATGTGAGGTATGGCGTGCAGCCAGCCACACACAAGGGCTGAACTTTGGTCTCTGCCTCTTACCATAGAAAGACACAAATAAGAAGCACAAACCTACAAGATTTCTATGAAAAGTAGCAAAATTGTTGTAGTCTTGGGTTATATAAAATATATCATGTAAATATATAATATATATAAATTTAAAATATATAAAAATAAATTAACATTTAAAAAGGGGAGGGATGCATTTGTAGGATAGAACTCTGGGGGAACCCCAGCAAGAGATCCAGTGTGGGCAATAGGAACGCTCCAGATCCGTGTCGAGGGAGCAAACAGCAGAAAACAACCGAAGCTTGGATGGTGGGAAGAAGACGCCCTCCCTGGCAAACCAGGTGAGAGGGGACTCCAAGGGCCCACAGCGCTGCTGACACAGCTGGAGGGAGAGCTTGGTGAACTGCCTTTTTTTTTTTTTTTTTTTTGGAATTTTTTTTTTTTTGACAGGCAGAGTGGACAGTGAGAGAGAGAGCGAGCAGAGAGAAAGGTCTTCCTTTGCCATTGGTTCACCCTCCAATGGCTGCCGCGGCTGGCGCGCTGCAGCCGGCGCACCGCGCTCATCCGATGGCAGGAGCCAGGTGCCAGGTGCTTTTCCTGGTCTCCCATGGGGTGCAGGGCCCAAGCACTTGGGCCATCCTCCACTGCACTCCTGGGCCACAGCAGAGGGCTGGCCTGGAAGAGGGGCAACCGGGACAGAATCCGGTGCCCCGACCGGGACTAGAACCCGGTGTGCCGGCGCCACAAGGCAGATTAGCCTGTTGAGCCACGGCGCTGGCCAGTGAACTGCTTTTAAAGTTCCACGCAAACCCCCTTAGACAGCAGAAGTGGGAACAAAGAAAAAAAAGAAGGAATCTCCAGAACACAGACAAACATGGAGACTGAACAACATGCTCCTGAATGAACAATGGGTCATAGAAGAAATCAAAAGAGAAATAAAAAAAATTCTGGAAACAAATGAAGATGACAGTACAACATATCAAAACTTATTTGAGGGGCCGGCACTGTGGTGTAAAGGGTAAAGAATCATCATGACCATAAAGTTGAAATTGTGAAAAGTATGAAGTTTGTTAATGTAAAGCAGTATACTTCAGCATACATTCCTATGGACTTCTAAGGATACAGCTTAAAACTTGCCAGGGGACCCCAAATCCCCTTTGTTTGGTGGTAAAAATAGCATTCTAAGTGTTATAGATATCAGATGGATAGGATCCAGTGTTAAAGTGATCACATAGATAAGATCAAATGTTAACGCAATCACGTAAATAGGACTCAGTGTTTGGTAATAATACTAAATAGAATTACAAAGGAGTGAATGCTCCAACATGGGAAGCAGTCCATACAGCAAACTCATAGAATGACAATCAGAGTAGCACTCTGACCTCATAATCAACCCTTAAGGCATTCTGGTTTGGCTGAACAGCCCAGGGGAGCATTTCAGGGATGGAAAGCCAAGACACTTTGGCAAAAATGTTCTATATGAGGGACCTCTGTGGTTGTGACCCCACTGGAAAGAAGTGGCCACCAATGAAGGATGTACTTTCCTCTGAAGGGAGGAGAGAACTTCCACTCTGCTATGGCCTTGTTGAAATACTGAAGGAGTTTATGGATCCAAAAGGCTTCCATAGCCTAGGAGCTCTTGTCAAGAGCCTTGGGTGGTCACTGATGTCATACATGAGAGTGGTAATTGTTCAGTAAACAACAGGAGTCACTGTGCACTTTCCATGCAGAATCTCTGTCCTCAAAGGGTGGTATTGTGAGACTTAATAGTAAAACTTGTTCTCAAAGAATTGCTTGGTTTTAGTGTAGTAAGTAGAGGATATTCTTATGTTACATAAATTATAGTTATGTCTAAGTTCCTCTTTAAATATAATTAAGTTTCTAAAAAAATAGAAATCACAATCAAGATGCAATGACTTTGAACAACCCTTATCTGGACTGTTGAGGAACAGTTTTTGTTCTTTTTTTTAAAAAATATATTTAGTTTTTTGTTTTGTTTTTCTTTTTCTTACTCATACAAATTGCTGAACTCTTTGCCTAGAATAGGGTTAATCTTCTGTGTATAAAGTTAAATGAAAATAGATCTTCATAAAAAAGAAGACTGGGAACAGAAGAGGGAAGAGCAAGAAGGGGTAGGAGTGTGGGTGGGAGGGCAGTATGGTGGGAGGAATTACTATGTTCCTAAAGTTGTATTTATGCAATTCATGCAAATTAAAAAAAAAAGAGTAATGGAAACAGGCACTGCAGTGGTGACCAGGTGACATAAACAATCAATATTTGATATCAATCAGTATCCTGAAATACTAAGAAAGCAGGAAGAAAGATATAATAATGACTGTGTGGAAATAGTTTAGAAACTGTTGGAGGAAGTAGTTTGATCACGACGTAAGCGTGGGTTTTCCGTGGCTGATCTGTTAAGTGGAGTGTGGGACACTGGGGAAGTAGCAGGCACATTTGTTTAGCTGGACTCTCAGGACCTTTGCTCAGGGCTTCCCAGTTCTGCAGATAACTTGGCCCCCGTCAGCCACAACCTCCATGTGGCTTCGTGGCTGCTACTTCCGCCATCACCCTGTTTCTCGCCTCCCCAAGGTTGGATCTGTTCTTTTGCGTTCCAACCACCAGGCTTGGCTGTAGATGAACTTCTGGGTTGTAGACACCCAGGAAGGCCCCAAGTCCTGCCTCTGATGGCATTGACTGGCCTGCCTCTTCCTGTGGGCAGACGCAGAGTCGACTTTGTGATGATTCTCCGTACTTTCCACTTTTTCCATGTTGTGATGAAAATTCCTCAAACACGGAGCTAATATTGGACAGGACCATGGAAACCATGGTGACAGAGACAGCCAAGATTGGAGTTCAGGATTTGTGTGTGTGTGTGTACTGTTTGTGTGTGCCATCTGTGTGTACTGTTTATGTGTGCCATCTGTGTGTGTACTGTTTGTGTGTGCCATCTGTGTGTTTACTGTATGCGTGCACTGTGTGTCTCTTCGTGTGTGTGCTGTATGTGTGCTGTGGTTTAGTGTGTGTGTTGTGTGCCTGTGTGTGTGTGTATACAAGTATGTGTGCTCATAGACTTGCCCAACCCTTGGCTCTAAGACAACTGTTAGGCACTGCTATTCATTTTATTACAAGAAACACCTCTTGATGATTTCATTTACTATTCCAACTCCCTGCAACGCTATTCCCTTAAAATTATACTTGACACAAGAAATAATAAATGCCTGATTCTTCTTCATTATTTTAATAGAGTAAAAGAATGAGTACTCAACTTTGGTGAATTATAAAATACTTTGACTTTTATCTGATTTGTTTCTAGAATTTTGATCTAATTAAAAGTATTCAATTTTATTTTTAGATGTCTGTTTGGGCATACATCCACTCATCTGGATTGAGTGGAGCTCAGGGGCCCTGGACGCCCAAGCCATCTCCACGCAGGTGTGGAGCCTGCAGAGTTCAGACTAAAAGCACCTGCCAACAGGAGTCCTGTTCCTCAGCACGTTCCTCAAGTTCCTCATTAAATCTTACTGAATCTGCCATCTTCCTCTAATTGCTCATATAGGGAATGCTAGTAAAAGGATTTTTCTTTTTACCTTTCTCCTTGTTCATGCATTCAAAACTTAACAATTTGACAGCATCTGAGAGAACAGCTCTTTGGAATTTTTTGACAAGGAAAAGCTTAGCAATAGCAGCGGGTTGTGGGTTTGTCAGGACACCCTTGGATGCCCGGGGTTGCTATCAATGTGCAGGACTGTGCTCTGCTCCTTGGGAGCACAGGACGTAAGCTATGGGTATGGGGCTTATTTGAGCGATCTTCATTCATTCATATCAGAAGATCAGCCCCACGTTGCAGCTGTTGAAATTCTGCGGTAAAGATGAGCGGACGTGTGCAGTCCTAAGTGTAGTCAGGGCTTGCAGTGCTCAGAAGACAGTAGCTCTCTGGGAAGACAGCGGAGTTCAGTGCATTTACACATGCACTTCCTATTCATCTAAATAACTGGAGGCGAGTTTTGGGCAGAGCCTGCAGCAGCATACCCTTTAATTACCATTTACATAGCAGAGAATCATTTTTTTTAAAAAGATTAATTTATTTGAAAGACAGAGTTACAGAGAGAGGTAGAGAGAGAGAGAAAGGCTGGAGGGGGGGTGGTGTTCTATCCATTGGTTCACTCCCCAAATGGTAGCAACAGCCAGAGCTGAGCTGATCCAAAGGCAGGAGCCAGGAGCTTCCTCCAGGTCTCCCATGTGGCTGCAGGGGCCCAAGGACATGGGCCATCTTCCACTGCGGAAGTGGGATGGCTGGGTCATATGTTAGGTCTATATTCAGATTTCTGAGGTATTTCCATACTGTCTTCCATAGTGGCTGTACCAGTTTACAGTATTCTCTTATAAGACATCTTTTGGAAAAACAAAACAGTACATTGCAGCTGGTTTGGTCAACAGCAGCCGTTACCATTTCACACCCATGCAGTTTGCATCTGGATCTTACCCCATTATGGTTCAGGTAAGAGGCATGACCTCTGTGGCTCATTCACTTACTCCCGATGGGGAGAGAAGCCAAGTACCATGCAAGCATGCAATTGCAAAGTCTTCATCAGAAGTAAACTTGCCTTTCAGAAATGGAAACCTCTTTAACTAAACTCATGTTTCTCCAAAGGGCCCTGCCCCTACCTGATGTGGCCCCAGACCCAGAGCTCTTGCTTCGGCCCCAGTCTGCTTGTCTCAGTGAGCTCTCCGGTCAGTACAGCCTTTCTCAAGCTCGATTTACGGAGCACAGCTTTTCGTTCAGTTTTTCATCATGAGTTATTTTTTTAAACAATGAGCCACTTTAGAGATTGCCATGAGACCCAAAACAGTGAGGTGTATGGATTCAAGACCATTTCACCTGCCCACTGGTCAGCAGGGCCAGCACAGCTCTAGCCTTGGGGAATATGCTGCAACTTGGGTGAAAACCCTTACCCAGTGTTGTCCATGTGATTCTCATTTCTCAGAATCAGGATAGTGCTTGAGGACCTATGAATTTAAGTAACATTTTCTCACAAAAAAGGAGAAAGAGGTGCTATATCATCATACTGAATAACTAGTTTGCCATGCATTTAAGATAATATTCAAGTTGGATATGGAATTATACAGTTAAGGTTTTATTGAATACTTTAATTTTAGAAATATGATGTTCTACACACTTCATGGAAAATATCTTAAACTGATCAATGGTGTGTGTGCGTGTGTGTATGTGTGAATGTGCTTGTGTAGCATCAGATACATTTTCCTATACAAGATACAAGTCAGCAAATTGTTATGCTCTAATTTAAGTGAGCACAGACAACTTCAAGCTAGATTCCATTGGGGTTCTGAGAGAACACAGGATTTGGTGTTCACATTGTAATTGAACTAAGAGACTATTTCTGTCTTATCTTTTTTCTTTTTTTTTTTTTCTTTTCTTTGACAGCCAGCGTTAGTCAGAGAGACAGAGACAGAGAGAAAGGTCTTCCTTCCGTTGGTTCACCCCCCAAGTGGCCACTATGGCTGGTGTGTTGCAGTGGCATGCTGCGCCGATCCAAAGCCAGGAGCCAGGTGTTTCCTCCTGGTCTCCCAAGCAGGTTCAGGGCCCAAGCACCTGGGCCATCTTCCACTGCATTCCTGGGCCACAGCAGAGAGCTGGACTGGAAGAGAAGCAACCAGGACAGAATCTGGCGCCCCAACTGGGACTAGAACCCAGTGTACTGGCACCGCAAGGCGGAGGATTAGCCTAGTGAGCCACGGTGCCAGCCTATTTCTGTCTTTTCTACTCCCCCCTCGTAGCCTGGCCATCCTCCCCCAAAGAACAGGAGCCGCCCCCAGCCTGGTCCAACAGGCGGTCAGCACGTTTTGGCTGCTGCTTGTCCCCTTCAGCTGATGGCCCTGGCAGACACCACCATTGGCTTCATCCCCTGGAAGTCCCCAAGCATGCTTTATGCTCCCACATTTTACATAGAACCTTAGGCTCCCAGTTGTTCTTAAAAGGAATAAGGAATGAAGTGAGTGAGCTTAAGGTTTTCTCAGACTCCTCATTCATCCTCTGAATGGTTTCCATTCAGGTTCCATCACCCAGCCTCCGTTAGTGTTCAGAATTTAGAGATCTGATCTTCCTGCTTGAGTCTAGCTAGGGACCTGAATGAAAGTAACACCATGATGTTCTGCAGATCTCCAACAGGAAACAGCTTCCGTGACACTGGTCCCCCGAGGCAGGGCAGTGTGGTCCTTGCAGGAATCCAGGCTAGGGCCATGTGCTGCCCATCTCCTCCCCATCATTTGCACTTTCTCCTTGGGAGCTTCCTGCCAGCTGTGTGCTGGACATAGCTGATCTCTCCAAGCTGAGAGCCAACAGAATGTCCCTGTCTGGACGCCCAAGCCCTGGCCAGTCCTGCATGCTCCCACCCACAGCCAGCTGCCCTCCCCTGGCTCTCACACATGTGGCCCTAAGTCTAAATATCAGGCACTCCAGCAATCTCTTGGGGCAGAATCCCTGACCTCCTGAGTCAACCAGGATCAGCGCCCAGGGGTCCTAACACAACAGTGGATTTTGCCCTCCTGTGGGAAGACTGCACAGTTGGCCTTTCTCTCTCTTTAAGAAGCTTTTCTCACTCAGGTCCAGACCACCTCATCCCCCAAGCCTGCTGTCTGTGTCCACAGCTCTGACTCTGTTCTAGTGATTCTTACCCTTGGAACACAGCTCCATCGGGGAGCCTACTTTTCACTTGTGTTCTCCCCACAATCTGCAGGGGAGCTGTCCCATGGCAGACAGGGAGGTGATGGGGTACCTGAATTGGCTGAGAGGATGCTGTGAAGGATGCACACAGCACATTGATATGTGTGTGTACATGTTAGCACGTGACCCCATGTTGTTTGTGCAGGTAGACATATGTTCCTGTGGGGTATCATGTGTCTGTGTGCATATCTGCATGTGTTTTCATACTGCTTTAAGGTACCATGTGCTTAATTCATGTTCTTGCACATGTCTTCATGTGTGTGCATGTATTTAGATGAGTATGAGATGACATATTTAACAGTGTGTCAACACCGTCCTGGGGAAGCTACATCACACCTCCCTGATGAAGACTTTGATAGACTTGGGGAGGGTTTCTGGAATGCAGTGTCTTCAGGTCAGAAAACAAGACACAGCCTGCATTGTCCAACATTGGGCAATTAAGGCTGACGTGAACATGGACCCAGGGATGGGGAGGAGTCACCCGAATTACTATAAAATACAAACAAAGAATCATTGACAAGCTTTCATTTATTTGGCAAATGCACTGAGATACAGGGTAGGATAAGAAGAGTGACCTGCAACTTCAGGACCCGTGGAGACGGGGGGAGACCTCACTTGCACACAGTGCAGGCCTGGGCGTCTGAGGAGTCCTCCACCAACCACTCACAACAGCGTGAGAAGCTGAGGGTTTTACCAAGTGTCTTCTACAAAGGCAATGCGATCCCCCATCCCCCTGGCACAGGGCCCTGCTGCTGCCGTCCAGCCTCTTGTGCAGGGCTCACCCACATGCAGCAGCACGCCCTGACCCAGCCCCACGCTGCTCCCCACAGCCACGCAGAACGTGGCCAACGACCTGTGGGGTGGGGACCACAGCCCCAGCTCCCAGGGCCACACGGGTTAGGAGAAGAGAGGTAGGGCCATCCCCAGGGGAGCTGCACCCTGCCCAGAGCTGCCAGTATCAGGCTCAGCAAGAGGACGGTCGCCGGGCCAGGCCTGCTGCTGCCTTAGGTCATGCAGTGGCACGGTGCCCAGACCCAGGGGACTGGTTCCCAACTCCTGAGCTGCCCTGCACTGCTGCTGAGGCAGAAACAGGCACTGTGCAGAGAAACCTAAGGTTCCAAAGAGCACGGAGGGCCTGCCATGTCTAACAGAGGCCTCGGAGGAGGAAGCAGACGCCAGCGTAGACGCGGCACCACTGGCCTCGCCCCTTCTTTCTCTTCCCCTGTAGCAGAGACCGCCGGGCGCGCTGTCTCTGCCGTGCACACCATGCAGGTCCAGCTGCTACAGCCTCCGCCGACCTCATGTCTGTCTGCATAACCCTCACCTGTCTGACCCTCTGCCAACCCCGTACCAAAGGACGGTAGGAGACAGATGCACAATTCCTAATCCTCCTCGGGTCCTGCCCCCTCCGTGTGCGGGCCCACCGTGGGTTTCACCATCAGACACAGTGGCAGCACGTCCCATTTCTGACCCCCCCCCCCCCCGCAACCCAGCCTCGTGCCCTCTCCATCTGTCCCCCTCCTATGGGAAGGAATGCCCAGGCCCTCTCTGGGTACACGCCCCTCCTCAACTACCCCAAGCCATCTAGCAGAAGCAGTGCTGGTCTGGAGAGCCCATCCCCCCATGGCAGTCACTTTTCCAGTCTCAGCCAAGACCTGCCCACTTGATCTTCAGCTTGTTCTAGACCCCGAGCTGACCACCATGGACACGGGGGCCTTTCTAAAACTGTTCTCTTCAACGCGCCTCCAGGCTCCAGGGGGCGCACTTTCCCTCTCCTCAGGGCCACGACAGCATGTCTCTGAGGCACCTGCAAAGGGGACAGTCCGTTCTTGACACCGGCCTCCTTCCAAGAAGCCCCTGTCTCCATGGGACTACCTGGTTCTGGGGACCCAGCACAGAGCGGCAGTACTGCCTCAGCCGAGTGCCCACCACTTGGCCAGCTCAGTCCGTCCAATACGAATGGCATCCACCAGTCACTCCTTTAGTGCAGGACCACCATCTGGCCCCTATTTGGGTTCTGTTGCCCAGGATCATCACAGCTTTGGTTTTTTTCTTTGTTCAAGTCCAATAGCAACAAATCAAGCCATCCACCTAACTTCTCAGTGGCCCAGACACCCCGTGGCTCCTCTTGCATTCAGGTAGTGTGGGTTGGACATCACCACACTGCGCCTTCCTTACACTTGACCCTGCCCTGCCAGCTTTCCCCAGGGCACAGACAGAACATCTGTTATTGAAGTTGCCACCAAAAAGCCCCTACAGATGAGCAAGTTTTGAGTTCTACAATCTTCTTCTTCAGGCCCCAGTTCCAACTCAAGACTACACACTTCTGGGAAGGATGCCTGGGAGTTTACGGGCATGTCCCTGGATGGGGAAACGTGGGACAAAGTTGCCACATCCCAGGTCCCTGAGCACAGGCCATGCTATGGAAGGGGTTGGCACCACACCCATGGCTGTAGATCTCTTCTCCTCCCTCCCAGAAGCACAACTGGGGCACACAGGAGGGAAGAAGCCTAAACTGAGAAGAATCCCACATTGGCCATGGCATGTGGTAGAATTGTTCCCTTTCATTCGAGCACTCTGGGCTCACCAAGGTGCAAAACAGCATGATGGTTCCAGTACCACCCATGCATGGACATCAGTCCAGGCACCCGGGATCCACATATCCACACATGGGTCATGCCACAATAATACATGTTTCCTTTGTCCTGGCACACCAACGGTCTAGACTGACACGGGGGGCAATAGTGTGTTGTGAAGAGACAGGACCCCCTGGCAGACTCACAATCACAAAGTTGTGTTGCTCTGATTTAACCCTCTATGTGCTCCACTCTACTCTGCACAAAACAAAGCATCGGCTTTCCAAACGTGCTCCATGAAGACCAGAGACCCTGGCTGTTACGTGCATCAGTAATGTGCTGGCTTATGTCACTCAGGATAGGCCAAGCTGATTAGAAGGTCACCTCTCCAAGTTTGGATTCTTCAAACCAAGTCAAGAAGAGAATCAGGGCTGCAGGCTGAATTCGGGAAGAGACCTGGGATGACGCATGATGACACGAGTGACCTCTGCCCTCCACCTGCTAGGAGAATGCATTCAGTTTGGTGTAGGCAATGACCAGGCCTGTGTGACTTCAGCCCAGGTGGGGGCAGTCATGAGCTCATCACAGAGAGGCCATGGTTCTGTGTACCCTCGAGAGTACAGAAACAGAGCAGCTCCTGATGCGTGTGTGCTAAGCAGGCCCACACATCAGAGCCCAGGCCTGGGAAACCTGGGTTCGAAGCCTGGCTGGGCCACCACCTGTGGTGACCTGAAAGACACTTTGAAGCTTAACTGTTTTACCAACTTTGTGAAAAGGAGGGAAGAGAACCCACCTGTCAGGAAAGCGTGCTGGGCTGGGCAGAACACAGTCAGCTGAGGGCACCAGGTCCTCTTCCAGGAACCCTCACGACCAGCTCGGTAAAGCAGGTAGCAAGGGAGGTAGAGCGAAGGTGCACCTGTCTCCAAGGAGCCCAGATGCGTCCCCTCGAATGAGACTGCTGGGTGTTGTGTCCAGCTCAGCTTTCAGTTGACCCTGCCCTTCATGATCTGGGTGGAGATTCAACGCATGGTCACTCAGGACAAAGGTTGGCCAGGGCCAAAATAGAGAGGCACCTGTGTAGCCCAAGCCAAGCTGAAGTAGCTCTGGCCTAGGCCCCACTGAGGCTCCAGGAGGTCCCAGACGTCCCCATCTAGTGGCAAACACCTGCAGCCAGCCTCCTGGGCGCTAGAAATTCCTGGTGCTGGGCCTTTGGTTCCTTTTCACAAGCCAGCGTCACTACTGCTGATGTGACATCGCAAGCATCAACTGAAGAGCAATGCCTATGTCTGCAGAGAACAAAGGGTGGCACAGAGTTCCTCCTCCTTTGTGTGGGGACCTCCTCTCTCAGATGGGACTGCAACGCACACCGGCTCTTCACGGGGAACCGCTCGCTGCACTACAGTGGTCACAGCTGCAGCCACGTGGCTGCTCTAGTCTGCTCTCGCCTGGCTGGGTCACCCAACTCCCGCTCACCTCCACTGTGCTGTGGGTATCAGATCTTCAGAGTGGATCCTGCTTCTCAAAGAACCACCTCTTCCTTGGCCATGGGAAGTTGGGCACCCCCTAAAAAAGATTCCTACGCTCACAAGAGAGAAGGCTACTAGCCAATCCCAGAGGTTGGCTTAAGTAAGAACCAGGTGCGAGTGTGTCATTGAACCAGCACTGGCTGAAGACATCCTAGGTAAGGTGCCAATATCAACCTTCTGCACTGCCCCTGCCTTACTCAGACCCAGGTGGGTGCCAAGGAGCAGCCCGAGGAAGGGGAGCGTGGGCAGTGGGAGGAGCAGGACACCACGCAGCGTTCCCGGAGGCTGGGAGAGAGACTGCCCTTTGGGAGCAGTTCTTGGCCTCGGCTTCGGGGAACACCTGCCGTAAAGAGGCCGTGGGTTCTGGGGAGAGTGTCCTCTCCGAAGGCTGTGAGGCCAAGAGCCCAGTTCCAGGCATTTGCCCACTGCTGTCTCGCTGAGCTGGAGGCAGCGGCTGAGGAAGAAGAGCAGGAGACAAGAAATGAGGCCCCCCTTGCCACGGAGAAGAAACCATTCAGACCCTGGGCCAAGGGAAAGTCCCTTCCTCCTGGTGCAGTCTGGGCCTCCTCCCTCATCGATCCCTGCAGGAAGGAGGACTGCGCATCTCCTGGCTGTCTCCCCCAGGAAGGGATTTCTAGGCAGATTCTCACACAGAGCTCTTGCCATGGCCGTCTGTGGGCAGCACCGTCTCTATCAGGCAGTGCTCTAGAGCCTAACCCAGGCCACTCCCCACTGCCACTGGCAGAGCCAGCAAGACAGGGGCTGAGGGGCGACCGGCAGTCCAGCTGTGCAGGTCTCCTGGAGGTGGAGGGTGAAAACCCACTGGGGACCTGCTGCAACTGTCTCTGATGGTGACTGGCCAAGCTTGGAGAGACTCTCCCTCCCAGGGCTGCACCGTGTTCCCGGTCCTGCTCTTGCCCTAGGGACACCTGCGGCAGCCCCCACCTCTTCACTGCCTGGCTTTGCTGCTGAGGGAGAGAAGGCACTGAGCACTAAGAACACCGAGATCCTGCTGGACAGAGCCGAGGCCCAGGGAGGACAGGAGATGCTAGAGTAGACGGCAGCACCCCCCACAGCCCCTCCTCGCTCCCCACCTGTGGCACAGACTGCAGACTCCTGCCCTGCCCGCAGACCCTGGGCAGGTTAGGTGTTGCTACTCCCAGGGCTTCCACTCCTCTGCCTGCCAGGTCCTGGCTGTCCTTCCTCTGTATCCCTCCAGGGCACACACAGCAGAGGAAATCGCACATGCACCTGAGCTGCACTCTGCAGTCCCGCCCCCTTCTCCTGTAGGCCCAGGCCATTGTGGGGTTGCACCTTTGCAGTTAACGGCCGCACCACCACCCTCAGACTCACACCCTCTTCTTTATAAACGCCCTCCTTTAGGAAGGAACCCCACACCCCGATGTGTAGACAGAGTCCCCTGTTCTCCTTTTCAGTGCCTTCCCACCTCCAGGCCCTCCTGCCAAGTCCCATGTCATCACTGCCGAGCCCACTCCTTCTACACCATCGTTTCTTCTATCATAACCAATGCACCTCCTCACTGGGCCTTTCAGCACACTTTAGACCTTGGGGTCACTGGCGTGGACACTCACTGGGCCCCACGCCCAACTCCCCAGCTTTCTCCTAATGCTATTGCCTTTGGCTCCCCTCTAGGCTCCAGCTGCTGCACCTACCCATTCCCCCACATGCATGACCACACAGATCAGAGACAGCGTGTGAAGACTCCAGTTTCCTCCTGCCCACAGACCGGAGGAGTTCCTACCCCTTTGGCCTAGACAATCTCCTTCAGTCCACACTTTGGACCAAGGTTGGGCAGGAGCAGAGAGGCTCTCCCCCTAATGCCCACAGAATTACAGTCCTTCCATCATAGCTCCTGCTATTATGGTCTCCATGCTTGCAGTCGACCTGCAAACGGCCAGCCAAGCTCGCCGTGTTTACCATCAGCTATCCTCTGTTTTCCCCCTGACTTCAAAGAGAACTACATCCCATTCTCCACAGTGGTTCCTGGAGCTGGAAACACAGCACCCAGTGATAGCATGGCCACAGCCAAGTCTCCACCCATCTGGCTGCATGGTAAGTCCAGGGACCAACTGCACCTTCAACCATGTTTTTCATCAGGGAGCTTCCACTGAGCCTGCGTGTGAAGTTCCTGATGGCCATTGGAACCGCCCTCTGTGACTGGAGAGGCCAATAGCCCCAACACAAGCAATCTGTGTAACTTCTCCTGCAGTTCAGCCACCTGGTGCCTGCACAGGACCCCAGGCACATGGGCTGGACGTGGCCACACTCTGCATTTCTTAGACCGCACAGTGCCTCGCCGGCTTTCTCTACTGGGACAGCCAGGACTTCTCCCTTGGGAGCTGTCACTGGGGTTCCTGGCACTTGGCAGCTATCTTGTTGTTTGCCGACCTCACTCCAGGGCCAGTGGTACCTATGGGACCCACAGCCCCTCTGAAAAGAAGGAACACTGGGGTTGGAGTTCACCTCAGAGCCGGTTCCAATCAGCACACAGGCAGCCTCGCAACAGCCATACCTAGCTGCATCCCTGCTGCTGCTCTTGGTCATGGGACTCTGACCCAAGTAGCCACAGGCCGGCTGCAGCAGCAGCAGGGGCCAGCAGCATTCCCACCTTGGACTCCTTCCGCTACTGCTTGGCTTCCACCCATGGAGACCAGCTGCCCCATCACAGGCCGGGTTATGAAAGGGGATGGCACCATACCATGGTGGTAGACACTGTCGTTCACTTTACCACAAGTATACCTGGGGCACGCCAAGAGTGAAAACCTTCCACACACTCAGAAACAAACAAATTTGCCAAGACACAGTTCAAGAGACTGGTGTGTTTCTTTCACACAGCCCGTGAGGATTTCCTGCCTGTCCCATAGCCACTGCAGTTGCAAACACCAGAGGATCCCATATATGGACCCCACTGCAGGCACCTAGGACCCCAGTCCAGCATATGCCACACCACAGGAGCCAACTCCATCCCTGGGCTTGGCAGCCCTTGTGCCCCTCTTTCTATCAGTGCCAGGAAAGACATCATGCATTTTCTGGGACTACCACCATGCCTGTGATGGGAAGCCCTAGGGTTCCCACCAATCATCAGGGCACCTGTCAGCAGAGTGAGCACATATCATCACCCAGGTAGGGCCAGGGGGCAGCAGAGCAGAACATTTCCTGTCACTGCAGATACTTGGGATCTCATAGGCAGTAGTTTGGGCTCATCTGGGAAAGGCACAGAGGGTGCCATGGGGGACAGGGCCCCACATTTATGGGGGAGGAACCTCATGTCTCCCCTTCGGTAAGAGCACCAGGGGGCCACCCAGCCAAGATGTTCCCTTTGACTTTGTTGGTAAACACATGTGTTTGGAGGCTCTTGATGAGCCTCAATATCTGGATCTGTGCTATGGGCCTGGTAAGCAGACCCTGGACACCCTCAACGACTGCCACAGGCTTCACAGGAGCCTCAAACTCATTCCCTTCTCCCGCCATGGCCATCGGCACATAGAGAGCAAATCCCCCTCCACAGTCAGTATCCCCAGAACGGACAGAGATGCTTCACGCAGAAGAGGCTCAGCCATGTAAGTCAAACTTAACCTGCTGTCTCCCTTCTGAAGCCAGAGGTCAGCACCTTAAGGGGTCTGTGTGTGACCCTCACTGGGTGTGGAGAGCAGAGGGGAGCCACGCACGCCCTCAGCCCTCCCTCCCTGACGGTGCAGGGAACCGGGCTCTCCCCAGCGCGGGCCAGTTTCCTGCAGTCCTGGAGCTGGCAGGAGGCCCCCTGCTGCTCCCAGTGCTCCCTCCCCTTACGCCTTGACTCCTCGGCTTTGTCTTCTCAGACTGCGTCAGCAACTAAAACCTTGTTCTTGTTGCTCAGCCTCTGCTCTGCGCTCTGCTCTTGCACTCAACATGGAGGAAGACTTGACATGGGTGAGCCGTGGTGAGCTTGGTCAGACTGTGACAGTTTTCCATGTCCCAGGAGCCGGATGTGCAGGTGACCTCTCTGCACAGACTCTGTGATCTGGGTGACGGGGATGACAGGCCAGGAGGAGGTGAGGACCAGAGCGGGTGGGACAGGCCCCTCCCTCCCCACTTCCCTCGGAGCGTCTCTCAGCGCTGTGATCTCACTGGAGGCGGATCCCGAGTCCTGTGTGGTAGGACAACATGCTTGGTGATTCTCCTTGGTAACAACATGGACTGTCCTTGTCTGTGCATTTCTGTTCCCTTGAACATAGGCCAGGCATCCTCACACATCTGCTTCCCCCAGAGAGGATGGGCTGATGTCAGCTTCCTGCATCTAGTGAAATCAAGAGAGGAAGTGCTCAGATCTCCTCTGTAATTTCTGTTAATATAGAAATCATCTTGTTGCTTAAAAGCGTCAGAAAGATATTATTTTCAACAACTAGTCTGACATTAAACACCAAGTTTAAGAGGAAATCCTAAGAGTTACAACTACTCTCTTCACGGATCTAAGAGTTCTGCTGAGTCTTCGCCAGTATAACTGCGGATGGCACTTTCATTTCACAACCCAGCAGAGCCATGTTCAGATTGGGAGCAAGACAACTACAAGGATCCCCTCCGCTTCTAACACAGTTCACAAAACATTTACTCAGTGATGACAGCATGCTACACTCCAAGGAGGTATGGCAGTTAGGCTTGCCTTGCCCCAGACTGATTTACAATGTAGTGGTTGAGACAGATGACTTGACCCAAGTTACAGATGGGGTAAGGGGTGAGAACCTGGAAGCAGGTATGAGGAACGTGACTTCCTCTTGAGGGTAGAAATGCAAAGTGTTTCTTCAAGGATGAGGAGGGAACTGTCACGTGGAGAAAGCTTTGCAGCCCAAAGTCGCAGCTTGTGAAACATTAGGGGAGGCAGAGGGAGGGCCAGCAAGTGGACAGCACAGAGGTGGGAACCTTTGGCTGAAGAGTTTGGTAAAAGCTGGAAGGTGCAACTTTACGGTTCAACAAGGACAGAACACAGGAAAACCTGTACCCAACAATGGGGCATTTGTCCATCTTTCTGAAAGTTCAGGGGTCATAAAGTCATTGTAAACAAAAAAGAACACAAGCCTACGCAGATTTTAGAAATCCCCCTGTGACTATGTGATAAGGGAGACTCCATAGTTGCATGAGAAGAGGCCATGAAGCCAACGGGAAATTACAGTGCCCCACAGAACAATGAGGTCAGGGTCTACAACAGCTGACTGTGGCTACAGTGAGGGGCAGAAAGAGGGCAGTGAGGTCAGTGAAAGTCACGGACGCAGGCCTGCTCCAGTCACGGGGCCTGAAGGCGACATTACACCGCACTGGCCACTGCCTCCTGCCATGGAACTGTTCAGGTAAAGTTGCCTATGAGAACATTTTTCTCTTATACACCATTAGCATATCCAGCATCATCCTGGGTCTATATGGTACAGGGATTCCTTCAAGGCTTTATCAGGCCACATGCACCAATGCCAACCATAACTGATCTGGGGGTCTGACATTGTGGCATATTGGGTAAAGTCACAGCTTGCAATGCCAGCATCCCATATGGGCACTAGTTCGTGTCCTGGCTGCTCCACTTCCAATCCACTTTGCTGCTAATGCACCTGGGAAAAGCATCAGAAGATAGTCCAAGTGTTTGGGTCCCTGCCACCAATGTGGGAGACCTGGAGGGAGTTCCCGGTTCCTGGCTTTGGCCTGGCCCAACCCTGGTTGTTGCAGCCATTTAGAGAGTGAGCTGGTGAATGGAAGATCCCCCTTCTCTCTCTCTCTCTCTCTCTTTCTGTAACTCTGATTTTCTAATAAACAAATAAATGTTTTTTTTTAAAGCAAGAAAACAAAATACCCCTCTTCCCCCCCTACATTTGAGTCTTTGTCCCAGTATAGTAACAGGATGAGTTATGTTTCAAAAGTAAGCTACACAGAAAACAATATAAGGACTCCTTAGAAAACCAGAAAAAGAAATTCCATACATCCCAGCAATCTCACTACTGGCTTTATATCCAAGAGACACGAAATCACTGTATCAAAGAGATATCAACTCCACCATTGCTGCCCTATTCACAATAGCCAAGACATGGAATCAGTCAAGGTGGCCATCAGCAATGATGGATTAAAACATGATGATTTGCGGCCGGCGCCGTGGCTCAACAGGCTAATCCTCCGCCTTGCGGCGCCGGCACACCGGGTTCTAGTCCCGGTAGGGGCGCCGGATTCTGTCCCGGTTGCCCCTCTTCCAGGCCAGCCCTCTGCTGTGGCCCGGGAGTGCAGTGGAGGATGGCCCAGGTGCTTGGGCCCTGCACCCCATGGGGAGACCAGGAAAAGCACCTGGCTCCTGGCTCCTGCCATCGGATGAGCGCGGTGCGCCGGCCGCAGCGCGCCGACCGCGGCGGCCATTGGAGGGTGAACCAACGGCAAAGGAAGACCTTTCTCTCTGTCTCTCTCTCTCACTGTCCACTCTGCCTGTAAAAAAACAAAACAAACAAAAAAAAAAAACATGATGATTTGCAGTAGAAGGGATGGAACTGATAGACATCATGTTAAGTGAAATGAGCCAGACACGGAAAGACAAACACTGCATGTTCTCCCTCATAGGCAGAAACTAAACAAGTCTAAACTCAGAATTCTGACTATAAGGGGCTGGGAGAAGTAGGGACAAAGGGAGTTTGCATCCTGGGTATCAAAACAGAGTTCAAAGGGATAAGATTCTAGTGTTACCCAGCAGAGTGGGCTTACTACAGTTCACAAGAACTTAACATACTTTATAAACAAGGAGAAGAAGGGAGCACCAGGCCTCCAACCATAAAGTAATGCAAAGAGGGAAACAGTAGTTGGAGTTTGGCAAAGTACTTAAGCTACCACTTGGGATGCCCACATCTCATACTGGAGTGTCTGAATTCCAGCTACTTCACTTCCAATACAGCTCCTTGCTAATGAATGCCCTGGGAAGCAAGGGACGATCCAAGGATGTTGGTCGCTGTCACCCTGTGAAAGAACTGGATTGACTTCTGGCATCCTGGCATTTGCCTGGCCCAGCCCTAGCCACTGCAGGCATTTGCCAAGGGAACTGGCAGTTGGAAATGCTCTCACTCTCTCTTTCCTCTCTCTCTGCCTTTCAAATAAAATACAAATATTAAAAATTTAATGAAGAAATGTTGATTATTCTAATTTGGTCAGTACACATGTTGCTCATAATATTTACAATTATTATTATTCTCATTTATAAGGAAGAAATATATAAAAAGGGAGAAAACCACTGGAACTGGTGTCAGGTACTGGTACTCCTGACTCGGGTGAGCTTTAAGCACCATCATAACAGTTATTTTTTTTCTATGTATCTGTAGGGTAGTCAAAAGTTGCATGTATATAATGTTTTCTAATTTATTCAAATCTCATTTTTATAGCTAACCACTGCACGGCAGGTAAACATTAAGACAATGCAGATGGATGACAAAACGTAGTCCCTGTCCTCAAGGAACCTGCTGTCCTGGAGAAGACGAAAGAGACCGCTTTCCCCAGCAGCTAACACCCCTCTGAGAAGGACAGCTGAACCACCCCCCCAACTCACACAGTCCACTTCTGGTCTGCAAAGTCAGCTTCCTGAATGGACCCTCCAGAAAATGGTATATCTTCTATACACTTTAGATGCAAGGTTCAAGCCTCAAGAGATTCAGAATTTTAGCTCATGAAGCAGCCAGAAGTTCAGCAGAATGAAGAGACAGCCAACAGAATGGGAAAACACATTTGTAAGCCACCTATCCAATAAACGACTAATATCCAGAATATATCAGCAACTCAAAAAACTTAGCAATAATAAACAAACAATCTAGTTAAGAAATGGGAAAAGGACGAAAATAATACAAGTGGCCAAAAAATACATGGGAAAATGCTTAATATCACTAGTCATCTGCAGCTTAGTTCTGCTATGCCACACTGTCAGGGATGAGCAGAGCAGAGCAGCGGTGCCTTCCCCCCCACAAAGGCACTGCGGACAGGCTTTGGTGAACATGTCCACACTCATTCATAGGCACGTACAAAGGGCAGGTAGAGGGGGCGTAACCAACTCTGGGGAATGCTAACTATAGGACAGAATGGACACTGGTGCCAATATGCCTATCCAATCAGCTTAAAGGTCATGTAGCTCTCCAGGTGGGCTTAATGATCCTGGGCCACATCTGGGAGTTGCTTATCTGATTGGCAGAAGGTGGAGGTGGGGAGCAATGGCCCACAGTCATCAAGGAAATACAAGTTAAAACACAGTATCAACTCATCCCCAAAAGAATGACTATTAGGGGCTGGCGCACTGGCTCACTTGGCTAATCCTCCGCCTGCAGTGCTGGCATCCCATTTGGGTGCCTGGTTCTAGTCCCAGCTTGGTCCTCTTCCAGCCCAGCTCTCTGCTGTGGCCCGGGAGGACAGTGGAGGATGGCCCGGGTCATTGGGCGCCTGCACGCATGTGGGAGACCATCTGGCTCCTGGCATCGGATCAGTGCAGCGCACGCCGGCCATGGAGGCCATTTGGGGGATGAACCAAGGAAGGAAGACCTTTCTAGAGGTCTCTCTCTCTCTCTCTCTCTCTCTCACTGTCTAACTCTCCTGCCAAATAAGTTAAAAAAGAAACAAAAGGGCCGGCGCCGTGGCTCAACAGGCTAATCCTCCGCCTTGCGGCGCCGGCACACCGGGTTCTAGTCCCGGTCGGGGCGCCGGATTCTGTCCCGGTTGCCCCTCTTCCAGGCCAGCTCTCTGCTGTGGCCCGGGAGTGCAGTGGAGGATGGCCCAGGTGCTTGGGCCCTGCACCCCATGGGGAGACCAGGAAAAGCACCTGGCTCCTGGCTCCTGCCATCGGAGGAGCGCGGTGCGCCGGCCGCAGTGCGCCATCCGCGGCGGCCATTGGAGGGTGAACCAACGGCAAAAGGAAGACCTTTCTGTCTGTCTCTCTCTCTCTCACTGTCCACTCTGCCTGTCAAAAATAATAAAAAAAAAAAAGAAAAAAAGAAAAAAAAAGAAACAAAAGAATGACTATTATCCAAAAGACAGAGAGTAACAAATGCTGGGGAGGATGTGGAGCAAAAGTTGGTGGGAATATAAATTAAGTGTAGCATCACTGTGGAAAACAGGAGGAGATTTCTTAAAAATCTAGAAATAGACTGGCCATAGGATCCAGAAATCCCATTACTGGGTAAATACCCAAAGACATAAACACATTGTATCAAAGAGATACCTGTACCGACATGTTACAGGAGCACTGTTCACAACAGCCAAAATAAGGAATCAACCAAGTGTCCATCAGATGAGTGACTAAACAATATGTGATACAGATACACAATAGAATATTATTAAACTATAAGAAGAATGCAATCCCACCATGTGCATCAAAATGGATGCAACTGGGGCTGGCGCTGTGGCATAGTGGGTAAAGCTGCCGCCTACAGTGCCAGCATCCCATACGGGCACTGGTTCGAGTCCCCGCTACTCCACTTCTGATCCAGCTCTCTATTAAGGCCTGGGAAAGCAGTGGAAGATGAACCAAGTCCTTGGGTCACTGCACCCACACGGGTGACCCAGAAGCTCCTGGCTTCAGAACAGCACAGCTCTGGCCACTGTGGCCATCTGGAGAGTGAATCAGCGGTCAGAAGCTCTCTTGCTCTCTCTGCCTCTGCCTTTCTGTAACTCTGCCTTTCAAATAAATAAATGTATCTTTTAAAGAAATGGATGCAACTGTACATTATGCAGAAATAAGCTGAGATAGAATGACAGATGCTACATGCTGTCACTTATAAGTGGGCACTAAAATTAAAAAAAGAAAATAATCAAAAAGGAAAGAAATTCCCTTGTGCATCAGTATTTCTGCAAATATAGTTTTGTCAAACTTTGTTTTATGTGTGTCAAACTATTAAGAAAGACATACTGGGGCTGGTGCTGTGGCACAGCAGGTTAATGCCCTGGGCTGAAGGGCCGGCATCCCATATGGGCACTGGTTCCAGACCCGGCTGCTCCTCTTCTGAGTGAGCTCTCTGCTATGGCCTGGGAAAGCAGTGGAAGATGACCCAAGTCCTTGGGCCCCTGCACCCGCAAGGGAGACCCAGAAGAAGCTCCTGGCTCCTGGCTTCGGATCTGCACAGCTCTAGTCGTTACCTCCAATTGAGGAGTGAGCCGGTGGATGGAGGACCTCTCTCTCTCTCTGCCCCTCCTCTCTCTGTGTAGCTCTGACTTTAAAATAAATCTTTTTAAAAAAAAAAGATCCTATTGTTACACAACACAATGGGTTGACTATAGTTCACAATAACCTAGTATATATTTTATGAACAAATAGAAAAAAGGAGCTCTGATTCTATAATCATAAAGTAATGACAAAAAGGAAAATGAGGGTGAGAATTTGGCACAGTGTTAAAGTTGCCCACATCCCACAGTGGAGTGTCTGATTTGAGTCCTGGCTACTTCACTTGCCACTATCTTCCTGATAAAGCATACCTTGGAAAGCTGTAGATGATGACGTAAGTATGTGTGTCCATGTCACCACATGGGGAAGCTGGTCTGGCCATGCTCTGGCCATTGCAGGGATTTGGAAAGGGAAGCAGAAGATGAAAGCAATATCTCTCTCTCTGCCTTTCAAATAAAATGAAAATAAAAAGTGGCCTAAAATGGAGATGTTAATTACCCTGATTTGAATATTATATACTGTATACATGTATTAAAGTAATGTACAGTAGCCCACAAATATGTATATTAATATTTTCCATTTATGAGGAGGAAATATAAAAAAGAGTAGAAAAACATTAAAAGTGGTATCAAGCACTGGAACAACTGACCAGGGTGAACCATCATCAATGTTAATTTTTTTCTATTACCTGTAAGGTGATGACAAGTGATATGTGTATGCTTTCTAATTTATTCAAATCTCATTTTTACAGCTAGCCATTGAACAGAGCAAGTAACACATTAAGGCAATGCCAATGGATGAAAAAACGCAGTCCCTGTCCTCATGGAATCTGTTGGCTAGGAAAGGATATGGGGCACTCTTTTGGACAGGAGTTAACACTACTCTGAAGATGAGGGCTGAACCCCACCCCACTCTAAATCCATTTCTTATTTGTAACATCACAACCCAGATGGACTCCCTAGAACATGGCGTGTCTGTTACACATATCAGATGCCAGGGGCAAGCCTCTAGAAGTCCAGAATTTTAGTTCATGAAATAGATAGGTGATTCTCAGACAACTTGCTTAACACGAAGATAACGAAGACAGAGTTGTAAACCTCGCAAGATTTGGAAACTCTTTAGAGTTACAATACTTCTTGCTATTGGTTGGAAGTTCTACGTGAACGTCCTCCTTTAAAACACAGATATGCTTCACAGGTTAAGACTCTGCAGCCCATGTACTGGCCAGGTGAGCTAAAGAAGTGAAGGTAACCTGGATTTCGGTTTCAACTGTTCTGTGTCATCTATTTCTGTGACATCTCTGTTGTCTTACCCACTAGAAAGTGGAGGACACCCCAAAAACAGCTACAGAGAGGCTACCCAGCTCAAATGTAACTGTCCTCAGTCTTAGAATGCCAATGGTATCCAAACCACTACTGCAAAGAATTCAGATATTGCAAGAGGATTTATAAAGGTTGTGAAAATGGAGGTAAAAGATGAGTTTAGGGGCAAGCATTTGATGCAGCCATTAAAATACCACTTGGGATACCCACATACCATACTAGAGCACCTGTGTTCAAATCTTGGTTTTATTCCCAATTCCAGATTCCTACTGATAAAAAGCAGGTTTCAGCTCAAGTACTTTGGTCTATATCACTCACATGAGAAATCCAGATTGAGTTTCAGGCTCCTGGCTTCAATCTGACCAAGCTCTGGCTGTTGCAGATATTTGGGAGAATGAACCAACAGATTGGAGATCTCTCACTCCCTCTTTCTCTTACTCTCCCTCTCCCCCTCTCCCTCTATTTCTCTCTCCCTCTATTTCTCTCTCCCTCACTCCCTCTCTATGCTATTCAAATAAATACAAAACAAAAAATGAAAAATGTCATATACATAAATTTACCAGATGACTTGTTGTCTGGTGGTTAATACACTGGCTAATACAGTGTCATAGTGCCTGAGTTTCATAACCACCTCCAGCTCTGGAATCCAGGTTCATGCTAATGTACACCCCAGGATGTAACCAGAATGGCTGAAGTAATTAATTGGACTTATGCTAGCCTCATGAGAGACCTCTACTGACTTCACATAGCCACAGTCATTCTGTGTATTCTTGGAGTGAACCAGTGGATAAGACCTTGCCTTTCAAATAAATCATTTTAAAATGTAAATGTAATTTGGTGAAAAAAGTTAGAAATTCAAACAATTTTTTCATAATATGCATCTCAAAATAGCTTTCTGAAGACCCTTTCATATTTTTGTATCATCTGGTATGATTTTTATCAAAATAAAGAAGAGGGAAAGGGGTCTGAGAATATCTATGGCTGTCTGAAGGGGACATAATTATTTTGTGATAGAACTGGAAAAATAGTCCAGATCTCCTTTTTCCTGCTCCAATGGATTCCAGCCAAATGAAGAGCTGGTTTTTTGAAAAAATAAACAAAATTGACACCCCACTGGCCCAACTAACTAAAAAAAGAAAAGACCCAATTTAATAAAATCAGAGATGAAAAAGGAAATGTAACAACAGACACCACAGAAATAAAAAGAGTCATCAGAAATTACAACAAAGAGTTGTATGCCAGCAAACAGGGAAATCTATCAGACATAGATAGATTCCTAGACACATGCAATCTACCTAAATTGAACCAGGAAGACATAGAAAACCTAAACAGACCCATAGCCGAGACAGAAAATGAATCAGTAAGAAAGTCCCTCCCAAAAAAGAAAAGCCCAGGGCCAGATGGATTCACTGCTGAATTCTACCAGACATTTAAAGAAGAACTAACTCCAATTCTTTTCAAACTATTCAGAACAATTGAAAAAGATGGAATCCTCCTAGATTCTTTTTATGAAGCCAGCATCACCTTAATTCCTAAACCTGAAAAAGATGCAGCATTGAAAGAAAATTACAGACCAATATCCCTGATGAACATAGATGCAAAAATCCTCAATAAAATTCTGGCTAGTAGAATGCAACAACACATCAGATAGATCATCCACCCAGACCAAGTGGGATTTATCCCTGGTATGCAGGGGTGGTTCAATGTTCACAAATCACTCAATGTGATACACCACATTAACAAACTGCAGAAGGATACCATAGGATTATCTCAATAGATGCAGAGAAAGCAGTCGATAAAATGCAACACCCTTTCATGATGAAAACGCTAAGCAAATTGGGTATAGAAGGAACATTCCTCAATACAATCAAAGCAATTTATGAAAAACCCACGGCCAGCATCCTATTGAATGGGGAAAAGTTAGAAGCATTTCCACTGAGATCTGGCACCAGACAGGATGCCCACTCTCACCACTGGTATTCAATATAGTTCTGGAAGGTTTAGCCAGAGCTATTAGGCAAGAATAAGAAATTAAAGAGATACACATTGGGAAGGAAGAAGTCAAACTATCCCTTTTTGCAGATGATATGATTCTTTATTTAGGGATCCAAAGAACTCTACTAAGAGACTATTGGAACTCATAGAAGAGTTTGGCAAAGTAGCAGGACATAAAATCAATGCACAAAAATCAACAGCCTTTGTATACACAGGCAATTCCTTGGCTGAGAAAGAACTTCTAAGATCAATCCCATTCACAATAGCTACAAAAACAATCAAATACCTTGGAATAAACTTAACCAAGGATGTCAAAGATCTCTACAATGAGAATTACAAAATCTTAAAGAAAGAAATAGAAGAGGATACTAAGAAATGGAAAAATCTTCCATGCTCATGGATTGGAAGAATCAATATCATCAAAATGTCCATTCTCCCAAAAGCAATTTATAGATTCTATGCGATACCAATCAAAATACCAAAGACATTCTCTTCAGATCTGGAAAAAATGAAGCTGAAATTCATATGCAGACACAGGAGACCTCGAATAGCTAAAGCAATCTTGTACAACGAAAACAAAGCCGGAGGCATCTGAATACTTTCAGGACATACTACAGGGCACTTATAATCAAAGCAGCATGGTACTGGTACAGAAACAGATGGGTAGACAAATGGAACAGAAACACAGAAACACCAGAAATGGAACAGAAACACCAGAAATCAGTCCAAATATCTTCAGCCAACTTATATTTGATCAAGGATCTAAAACCAATTCCTGGAGCAAGGACAGTCTATTCAACAAATGGTGCTGGGAAAATCGGATTTCCATGTGCAGAAGCATGAAGCAAGACCCCTACCTTACACCTTACACAAAAATTCACTCAACACGGATTAAAGATCTAAATCTATGACACGACACCTTCAAATTATTAGAGAACTTTGGAGAAACCCTGCAAGATATAGGCACAGGCAAAGACTTCTTGGAAAAGACCCCAGAAGCACAGGCAGTCAAAGCCAAAATTAACAATTGGGATTGCATCAAATTGAGAAGTTTCTGTTCTGCAAAAGAAGCAGTCAAGAAAGTGAAGAGGCAACAAACAGAATCGGAAAAAATATTTGAAAGTTATGCAACCGATAAAGGATTAATAACCAAAATCTACAAAGAGATCAAGAAACTCCACAACAACAAAACAAACAACCCTCTTAAGAGATGGGCCAAGGACCTCAATAGACATTTTTCAAAAGAGGAAATCCAAATGGCCAACAGACACATGAAAAAATGTTCAGGATCACTAGCAATCAGGGAAATGCAAGTCAAAACCACAATGAGGTTTCACCTCACCCCGGTGAGAATGGCTTACATACAGAAATCAACTAACAGTGGATGCTGGTGAGGATGTGGGGAGAAAGGGACACTAACCCACTGTTGGTGGGAATACAAACTGGTAAAGCCACTATGGAAGTCATTCCAAGATTCCTCAGAAACATGAATATAACCCTACCATATAACCCAGCCATCCCACTTCTTGGAATTTACCCAAAGGAAATTAAATTGGCAAATAAAAAAGCTGTCTGCACCTCAATGATTATTGCAGCTCAATTCACAATAGCTAAGACCTGGAATCAACCCAACAGAAGACTGGATAAGAAATTTTAGGATATGTACTCTATAGAATACTATACAGCAGTAAAAGAATGAAATCTGGTCATTTGCAACAAAATGGAGGAATCTGGAAAACATCATGCTGAGTGAACTAAGCCAGTCCCAAAGGGACAAATATATGTTCTCCCTGATTGGTGACAACTAACAGCACCTAAAAGGAAACCTGTTGAAGTGAAAATGGACACTATGAGAAACGGTGACTTGATCAGCCCTTGTCCTGACTGTCGAGGAACAACTTACTATTTTATTCCTTTTAGTGTTTATTTTGTTCTACTTAATACCATTGGTTGAACTCTTTAATTAACACACAATTATTCTTAGTCACTTAAATTTCACTGAAAAGTGATCCCTATTAAATGTAAGAGTGGGATTAAGAGAGGGAGGAAATGTACAGTTCAGTACATGTTCACTCGGACTTACCCTTAAAGGTAGAGCTAGAAACGTACCAGGGGATTCCAATTCAGTCCCGTCAAGGTGGCATGTACCAATGCCATCTTACTTGTTAAAGTGATCAGTTTAAGTCCATAGCTGATCAAAAGGATGGGATTAAGTGTCAAAGGGATTACATAAATAAGACCAGTGTCTGTAAATAATTGATATAATTAAAAAGGGGAGAATGATCCAACATGGGAAGCAGGATACACATCAGACTCATAAAATGGCAAAAGCCCTGAACAGCACTCTCACCTCAGAATCAGCCCTTAAGGCATTCAGATCCAGCCAAGAAGCCTTGAGTGTTTTGCAGGCATGGAAAGCCAAGACATTATGGCAAAAAAATTACCTAAATGAAAGATCTCTGTGAGTGAGATCCCAGTGGAAAGAAAGGGCCGTCAAAGAAGGCAATACCTTTCTTTGAAGGGAGGAGGGAACTTCCACTTTGACTATGACCTTGTCTAAATAAGATCTGAGTTAGTGAACTCCGGAGGCTTCCATAGCCTTGGCAACTCATGACAAGAGCCTCGGGTAATTACTGACGCCATAAATAAAAGTGTCAATTGTTAAATCAACAGCGGGAGTCACTGTGCACCTGCCCCCATGCATGACCTCTGCCCTTAGTGTTTGTACTATGAGAATTAACGGTGAAACTACTACTCAAACAGTACTCTATACTTTGTGTGTCTGTGTGGGTGAAGTCTGTTGAAATCTTTACTTATTATATACTAAGTTGATCTTCTGTATGTAAAGATAATTGAAAATGAATTATGATGAAGAATGGGATGGGAGAGGGAGTGAGAGATGGGATGGGTGCGGGTGGGAGGGAGGTTATGGGAGGGAAGCTGCTATAATTCAAAAGTTACACTTTGAGAATTTATACTTATTAAATAAAAGTTGAAAAGGACAAAAAAAGACCCCACACCATAGTTGGCAAAAAAAAAAAAAAAAAAGCTTCAGTTAAGAAGTGACAGGAAGAGGATTCCAAGATGGCAGAATAGGGTGAGGTGTACTGTTCTAGGCTAAAGGTAAAAGTACAAGAACAAAGCGGAGATAGTGCATTCTTAGGGGAGAGCTGAAGAGAAAGCTGCAGTGGAGACCCCGTGGAAGGGGGAGGGACACTGTGGATCTGTGTGGAAGGTGAAAACATGCATCAGTGAGCAAGGACACAACACACAACCCTAGGAGCTGACAGCGGGAGAAAGCACCAGCTTCGGAGAACAAGGTGAGATCAGACTGCAGTGGTCAGTGCCACTGGTGATACAGCCAGAGGGAGAGCTATCAGACTACAATGCCTTTGAGTCTACCACGGAGCCTTGAGGGGAACAGGGTGCCTGCTCACACAGCAGAACAAAAGACACATCTCACTCTACCCACCTCCCCCACAGGGTACCTGGCCAAATGGCTGAGAGAGGAAAAGCACCATTTTGGACATAAGCGGCAGCTGCAGCACCTCTCGTGCACTTTCCCAGCAACTGGTGAGGACAAGATGCCATCTTAATAGCAGCCGCAACAGCTTGGGTGCATGCACCCAGCAAGGGGGCAGGAGAAGGAGCCATTCTCACGCCAGTACCAGCAGCAGAGGCTCTTGTATCTGCTGTCAACCAGCAGGGCTGAGGCTAGCACTTCTTGTGCATGCATGTGATCCAGGAATGTTACCAGAGGGAAAAACCCACATTCCCCACTGACTTTGAGTTTGGTGGGGAAGATTGACAGGGGGATGGGCATCAAAGGAGGACAGTGAGGTGCCCCAAGCCTCTCAAATTATCACAGGGTCCGGGGCTCAAGCCACCTGGATGGAGCACCCATCGGCATCTGTCTCTGGGAACATCACAGCCTCCCGGTGGACAGGACAGGCTAGTGGGACAGAATGTACCCCATGACTGTGGGAGCCCTGTATGCTGAGACTGAGGGGCTCTGACTGCACGAGACAGCGCAGGGTATAGCTAGGTTTCTAGACAATCACCGAGAGCAGCTCCACACGCTGAGACCTCCCTGATTGGCTAGGGTGGGTTGCTGTCACTGCAGTGGGATCCATGCCCACACTAAGGACTGTACACTGTTGTCCAAGCAGCAATGCAGAGGAGTACTGCACTCACTCTGGGCTAATATCCGGGCATCGAGCACCTTGGCAGAGAAGAGGTGAGAGTCATCACACCTCAGCGGTGAACATATCCTCCTTTCTCTCAAAAATAGATGAAAAAAACAAATTGGGTGTCACTGGGTACTCATCCCAATCTAGAGCACAGACCAGAGTCCCCTGGCCAAACCTAGCACATGCCTTGGGGTATTCCCTAAAAGAGCAGACACTCCACCAAGCCACAGAGGCGTAGTTCAAAGATAAAGGCTATCCAAAGGAAAAAACCAGAAAGCATCTCCCAAAATGCCTAAAAATTATTGCAAAAATTGAAGAAACAAGAAAAAGGAAGACAGCATTACTCACCCCAAAGGAGCACATCAACAGTTCAATATTAGAATGTGAACATGAAGTGATTGATGAAATGCCTGAAACAGAATTCAAAAGGTTACAGTATTACTCAGAAGCAATGAGAATAAAATTCACAAATTACAGAAATCCATACATGACATAAATGAAAAATTTTCCCATGAAATTGAGATTTCAAAGAGAAATCAAAATGAAGTATTAGACATGAATAACTCAATGTCAAATAAAATATACAGTGGAAAGCCTTAGCAACAGATTTAGTGAGTCATTAGAAAGACTATCTGAGCTGGAAGACAAACTTTGTAAATCTCATCAAAACAAAAAAAAAATGAGAAAAATTTAAAACATTATTGGAGGGGCCGGCACTGTGGCGCAGCAGGTTAAAGCCCTGGCCTGAAGTGCTGGCATCCCATATGGGTGCCGGTTCTAGACTCGGTTGCTCTTCTTCCAATCCAGCTCTCTGCTATGGCCTGGAAAAACAGTAGAAGATGGTCCATGTCCTTGGGCCCCTGCACCCACGTGGAAGACCCGGAAGAAGCTCCTGGCTCCTGGCTTCGGATCAGCACAGCTCTGGCTGTTGCAGCCATCTGGGGAGTGAATCAGTGGATGGAAGACCTCTTTGTCTGTCTCTACCTCTCTCTGTAACTCTTTCAAATAAATAAAATAAATCTTTAAAAAAAAAAGCAGCATTGGAGATATACAGGATACTATCAAACAATCCAAAATACAAATCTTAGGAGTTCCTGAAGGCGTGGAAAGATAGAATGGATTAAAAGGCCTAGTTAATGAAATAATTACAGAAAACTTCCCCAATTTGGAGAAAGAAAGGGACATTCAAGTATACCAGTATAGAACTCTGTAGAGACATGATACGAAAAGATCTTCACCATGAAATACTGCAATCACACTTTCAACTTAAAACATAAAGAAAAGATTCTCAAATGTACAAAGAGAAATTCTAGATTACTTTCAGAGGATTTCCAATTAGACTCACAGCCAACTTCTCATCAGAAACTCCACAGGCCAGGAGAGAATAGACAGACATAGTCCAAGTCTAAAGGAAAAAAAACTATCAACTCAGAATTTTGTACCCTGCAAGCTCTCATTTATGAATGAAGGTGAAATATAGACCTTCCATAATAAACAGAAATTTCAAGAATTTGTCACTACTCATCCAGTCTTACAAAAGTTGCTTAAGGATGTGCTACACACAGAACACAGAAAAATAATCATCATTTTAAAAGAACATGAAGCAGAAAAGCTCCCAGAAGTACAAAGGAAAACCAAAGAAAGCAACAGGAGTATTTATGGAAAAATGGCAGGGCCAAGCTGTTACTTATCAGTAGTAACCTTGAATGTAAATGGCCTCAACTCTCCAGTTAAAAGATACAGACTGGCTGAATGAATTAAAAAAAAAAAAAGACACATCTATTTGCCACCTAGAGGAAACACACCTCACCAACAAAGTTACATGCAGACTGAAAGTGAAAGGATAGAAAAAGATATTCCATGCTAATGGAAAGCAAAAAAGGGCAGGTGTAGCCATACTAACATCAGACAAAATAGACTTTAACACAAAAATGTTAAAAGAGACCAAGAAGGTTACTATGTAATGATTAAGGGATCAAATCAACAGGAAGATGTTACTATCCTAAATGTATATACACCTAATGTCAGGGTGCCAGGCTATTTAAAAGAAGTGTTAACGGATCTAAAGGGATACACAGACCCAATACAATAGTAATGGGGGAATCACCCCTTTCAGCAATGGGTAGATCAACTAGACAGAAAATCAACAAAAAACAATAGAGCTTATCTATACCTTGGACCAAATAGACCTGATATCTATAGAACCTTTCATCCCACAGTTCCAAAACATACATTCTTTTCAAAAGTTCATGAAATTTTTCTCTAGGATATATCATATGCTAAGGCCATAAAGCAAATCTTGGCAAATTCAAAAAATCAAAATCATACCATGCATCTTCTCTGACCACAATGGAATGAAACAGGAAATTAACAATTCAAGAATCTCTAGAATGTATGCAAAAATATGGAGACTGAATAACATGCTCTTCCTGAATGAACAGTGAGTCACAGGAGAAATAAAAATTTCTGTAAATGAATGGAGACAACAGTACAACATATCAAAACTTATGGGATACAGCAAAAGCAGTGTTAAGAGGGAAATTTATAGCAACTGGTGCCTACAGAGAAATCAGAAAGGCACCAAATGAATGAGCTATCAATGCATCTCAGTGACCTAAGAAAAGCAAAAACAAACCAAATACCAAATTAGTAGGACGAAAGAAATAATTAGAATTAGAGAAGAAATAAAACTGACACTAAAAATTATAAAGTATCTGTGAATGAAGAGCTTTTTCTTTAAAAAAAAATAAACAAAATTAACACAGCATTGGCCCAACTAACCCAAGAAGTAGAAGACAACATTCAATAAAATTGGAGATGAATAATGAAATGTAACTACAGATACCGGAGCCACCACTGTGGTGCAGTGGGTTAAAGCCCCAGCCTGAAGCACCAGCATACCATATGGGTGCCAGTTCTGGTCTCGGCTGTTCCATTTCTGATCCAGCTCTCTGTTGTGGCCTTGCAGGACAGTGGAGGATGGCCCAAGTCCTTGGGCCCCTGCATCCATGTGGGACACCCAGAAGAAGCTCCTGGCTCCTGGTTTCGGATCAGCACAGCTCCAGCTCTGGCCATTGCAGTCAATTGGGGAGTGAACCATCGGATGGGAAGACCTCTCTCATTCTCTCTCTCTCTCTCTCTCTCACTCTCTGCCTCTCCTCTTTTCTAACTCTGACTTTCAAATAAATAAATAAATCTAAAAACAAACAAAAAACCCAAAAGATACCACAAAAATTTTAAAAATCCACAGGAATTACTACAGTTGTATGCAAACAAATCAAGAAATCCAGAAGAAATGGATACATTCCCGGACACATGTGATCTACCAAAATTGTGCCATGAAGACACAAAAATCTAAACAGACCAACAACCAAGAGGGATATTGAATCAGTAACAAAGGCCCTCCCAAGTAAAAAAAGCCATGGACAGAAGACTTCATTGGCAAATTCTACCAGACATTTAAAGAAGAACTAATTCCAATTATTCTCAAGCTATTCAAAACAACTGAAAGGGAGGGAAACTTCCAAACTCCTTCTATGAAGACAGAATCACCTTAATTCCTAAACCAGAAAAAGATAAAACAGAGAAAGAAAACTATAGGAAAATATCCCTGATGAACATAGATGCAAAAATCCCCAACAAAACACCAGCTAATTGAATGCAACAACACATCAGAAAGGTCAAACATCCAGACCAATTAGGATTTATCCGTGGTATGCAAGGATGGTTCAACATTTGCAAATTAATAAATGTGATAAATCACATTATCAAAATGAAAAATAAAAACCATGATTATATAAATAGATGCAGAAAAAGCATTTGATAAAATACAACATCCTTTCATGATGACAACCGTAGGCAAATTGGGTATAGAAGGAACATTCCTCAACTCAATCAAGGCAACTTATGAAAAACCCACAGCCAGCATCCTACTGAAAGGAAAAGTTTGAGGCATTCCCAATTAGATCTGGTACCAGACAAGGATGCCCACTCTTACCACTACTATTCAATATAGTCCTGGAAGTTCTAGCCAGAGCCATTAGGCAAGAAAAAGAATTCAAAAGGATGCAAATTGGAAAGGAGGACGTCAAACTATGCCTACTTGCAGATGGCATGATCCTATATGTAGGGGAACAAGAAGGCTCCTCTGAGAGACTACAAGAACTCATAAAAGAGTTTGGTAAAGTGGCAGGATATAAAGTTAACGTGCAAAAATCAATATCCTTTGTATACACAGACAATGCCATGGCTGGGAAATATCTTCTAAGGTTTATCTCATTCACAACAGCTTCCAAAAAAATTAAATACTTTGGAATAAATTTAACCAAGGAGGTGAAAGATCTCTAGGATGAAAATTATAGAACACTAAATAAAGACATAAAAGAAGACACACAAAAAGGAAACAGCTTCCACATCTGTGGATTGGAAGAATTAACATCATTAAAATGTCCATACTACTGAAAACAATTTACACATCCAATGGGATCCCAAATCAAAATACCAATGAAACATTCTTCTCAGATATAGAAAAAAAATGGTGTTAAAATTCACAATGAGGGGCCGGCGCTGTGGCATAGTAGGTGAAGCTGCCAGCTGCAATGCAGACATCCCATGTGAGTGCTGGTTCCAGTCCTGGCTGTAAAAAAAGGAAATCCTGTCATTTGTCACAACATGGATACAACCGGAGAACACTGTATTTAGTTAAGTAAGCCAGTCTCAAAGGGACAAATGCAATTTGTTCTTCCTGATCTGGGGTAGCTCATGGAGCAACTAAAAGGTATTCTATACTTGTGAAATTGACACTGTGAGATGCAATGATTTTGAACAGCTTTTGTCTGGACTGTTGAGGAACAGCTTTTTTTTCCCCTTCATATTATTTTTTGAATATTTTACTTCTTATAGGGTTAATATTATGTGTATAAAGGTAATTGAAAATAGATCTTTGTAATAAATAAGAATGGGAATAGAAGAGAAGGAGGAAGGGTAGGAGTGTGGGCGGGATATATATTTTGACTGAGATAAAATCAACCTGAGAATAAAAGAAGTGCATTTATTTGGGGTTTATTAGGGTTACAATCTGGGAGACATAAAATTCAGGCAATCTTGAATACGTGCTCCAAGATTTTATACAATGATGGCTGGTTTTACAGCCCAAACAGAAATTAAATCTCCTGTTTGTCTGGAAGTATGATTGGTGCAGAACAGGTCACACTGGCACGTGAGAAGTGGACTAGACCCAGGGTAGGCTGCTTTCACAGACTGTTGTAGAAGCTGGTGAATTTCACCCCAGAAACATCTGTTCAGCCCACCTCCCTAGATCTGCATGTGCCCAGGTAGGAGTGGGCCAAACAACGAATACACTTTAAGCCTTCAGTTGTCTGTGTGCCTAAGGTCTCTTTTAACAAATGGTTTTGAATTTTCCAGATCAGTGCTGTGCCACTTTAATGTTATTATTTGATATGTCCACTTCCCAAATAGCCACAATGGTTGGTGCTGGGCTGATCCAAAGCCAGGAGCCAGGAGCTTCTTGTAGGTCTCCCACATGGCTACAGAGGCCTAAGCACTTAGGCCATTCTCTGCTACTTTCCCAGACACATTAGCAGGAAGCTGGATTGAAGTGGAACAGCCAGGACATGAACCAGTGCCCATATGGGATATCGCACTAAAGGTCAGGGCTTTAACCCACTGCGCCACAGCACTTGATCCAAGAATGAAATTTTAGAATTTTGTATGGCTATCATGTTTATATTTTGCATTAACAAAAATATATTAATAGAAAAGATGTTTTTGCTACTTAGATGATTTTTTAAATTTATTTTATTTATTTTTTTGACAGGCAGAGTGGACAGTGGGAGAGACAGACAGAAAGGTCTTCCTTCCATTGGTTCACCCCCCAAATGGCCACTACAGCCGGCGCTGTGCTGATCTGAAGCCAGGAGCCAGATGCTTCCTCCTAGTCTCCCATACAGGTGCAGGAGCCCAAGCACTTGGGCCATCCTCCACTGCACTCCCTGGCCACAGCAGAGAGCTGGACTGGAAGAGGAGCAACCAGGACAGAACTGGCACCCCAACCAGGACTAGAACCCAGGGTGCAGGCGCCACAGGCAGAGGATTAGTTTAGTGAGCCGTGACGTCGGCTGCTACTTAGATGATATTGTACTATTGTTTGATACATGATTTCAGTAAAAAAAAAAAATCTCCTAAGTATTTTTATTTTCTTCTATTACTCGTCACTACATTTTGAATGTTATTCATTTCAGTATTTGTATTTGTCCTTGAGATTATCATATGAAATGCATAAATTAACTAATTAACTTTAAAAATGTTAATCTAAAATTGTTCTTCAAAAAATAAAAGTGACAAGAACTACAAACAGCATAGAGATTCTGAAAACCAATGGAGAGAAAGCACATTGCTTCTGCCACCCCTCCTACCCCATCATCCAATCAAGGGAGCACCACCTTGCCAAGAGGAGCCAGATGTAAAACATTAGAACAGGGGAGATAGAAAGAACACTTCAGTAAAGAAGTGACAAGAACTGCAAATGGCACAGAGGCTCTGACAACTAGCAGTGAGAGTGAGAAACAAAGCATGCCACCACCCCCAGAGGCACAGGCAGTCAAAGCCAAAATTGACAAATGGGATCACATCAAATTGAGAAGCTTCTGTACCACAACAGAAACACTCAGCAAAGTAAAGAGGCAACCGACAGAATGGGAGAAAGTATTTGCAAACTATGCAACTGATAAAGAATTACTAACCAGAATACATAGATCAAGAAAATCAACAACAAAGCAAAACAACACAGGTAAGAAATGGGCAAAGGACTTAAAAAGGTATTTTTTTTTAAAAAAAGGAAATGCAAATTCCCAATGGACACATGAAAAAATGGTCAGGATCTGTGGAGACCAGGCTGGGTTGAATCTGAGATGTACGTGAGCAGCCAAAAGGACACTCCAGGGGAGGGGGCAAAGGTCACCGTGCATCATGTATTAGTCTGAGAATGATCCTTGGCCAGATACTGCAACCCCCTTTCTCATGCGTCTGCAGGCTCGATTTGTACTTGAAGGCAAATATTTTGGCCACCTTTTTAATATGGATTGTTCCTTCAGATTATACAAAACATGAATATTATCTCCTTTGATAGAAAACGTATTTCCTTGAACTAATCTTGTACTAGCCCCCTGGGTGAAGTAGCCTGCTGTGATTGTGTGAATATAAAAGCCCTTGTAAAACTAATGAAATTGGACTACTGCTCTGACAGTAGTCCCTGCCCCTTCTTTGACTCATGGTTCCAAACCTCGCTGGAAAACAGCACAAAGATCCTTAGCCATCAAGGAAATGCAAATCAAAACCACAATGAGGTTTCACTTCCACGCAGTTAGAATGGCTTTCATACAGAAACCAAAAAACAACAAATGATGGCAAGGATGCAGGGGAAAAGGTACCCGAATCCACTGTTGGTGGAATTTGTAAACTTGTAAAGCCACTATGGAAGACAATATGAAGATACCTCAGAAATCTGAATATAGTCCTACCATGTGACCCAGCCATCCCACTCCTCGCAATTTATCCAAGGGAAATGAAATCAGCAAATAAAAGAGCTGTCTGCACCATCATGATTAGTGCAGCTCAGTTCACAATAGCTAAGACACGGAATCAACCTAAATGCCCATCAACTGAAAACTGGATAAAGAAATTATGTGATATGTACTCTATGAATACTACCCAGCAGTAAACAATGAAATCTGGTCATTTGCAACAAAATAGATGAATCTGGAAAACATTACACTTAGTGACATAAGCAAATCCCAAAGAGAAAAACACCATATGTTCTCCCTGATCTGTGATAACTAACAGAGCACCTAAAAGGAAACACGCAAGTGAAACTGACACTATGCGAAGCAATGACTTGAGCAGCCCTTGTCTTGACTGTGGAGGAACAGTTTTTCCCTTCTTGATACCATTGGTTGAACTCTTTACTTAACACAGAATCATATGGGTATAAAGTCAATTGAAAATAGATCCCAATAAAAAAAATAAGAGTGGGAATAAGAGAGAGAGGAGGAGTTCTGCATACATTCCTACAGACATACTTCTAAGTATAAAGCTGAAAACTTGATATGGGACTCCAAATCTCATTAAACTGGGTGGTAATAATGCCATCTTAAGTGTTAATGTGATCATATTAAGTATTTAATTGGTAATATAGATAGGATTAAGTGTTAAATGGATCGTATAAATAAGATCAAGTGTCTAGTAACAATAATAGAATTAAAAAGGAGAGAACGTTCAGCCTGCAGGTGAGCCCCCACCTTACTGCCCCACACCACAGGCACCGGCTCTGCCCCTTTCTGATCAGGCCCCAGCACAGTCACCTCCCAGTCAAGACCTCAAAGCCCACTGTCCACTCTAGCACCTCCGTTCTGGCTCTCGCTGTCTCATCAACACCTCCCCCTTCTGCCTAGAATTCCAGGAGGTGCATTTGTTTCCACTCACCCTGCCTCCTGTCGCCCTTGTATCAAAACCAGCCCTTGTCCTTTCTACTCCCCCAGCTCCCGCTGCCTTATCTCAAACCCAGTCCTTGCTCTACCTCTTGCCCTCCCCCGTTCCACTGAGCCACCCTGACACCACCACCTCAAGTCCTCGACCCCGCTTCTCCTGTGAACAGTCCCCTAGTCACTCACTCTCATGTGATAGCCAGGGAGCCCCCCTCCATGCTGCCCCTTCGAGAGGTGGTGGGAACGGAGGGCACAGTCAGGGTCCATGGTCCTTCCTCACTTGCTGATCTCTCACAAGTAGAAAACTGGGTTCCTTCACCTCTAACCCAGCATCGTACGTTAAAGAATTTCAATATCTACCCCAGTCCTGTGATCTAACGTTTCACAATATCTTGGGGCCAGAGCTGTGGCTCATTTGGTTAATCCTCCGCCTGCGGCACCAGCATCTGATGTGGGCGCCGGGTTCTAGTCCCAGGTGGGGCGCCGCATTCTGTCCCGGCTGCTCCTCTTCCAGGCCAGCTCTCTGCTGTGGCCTGGGAGTGCAGTGGAGGATGGCCCAAGTGCTTGGGCCCTACACCCACATGGGAGACCAGGAGAAGCACCTGGCTCCTGGCTTCGGATCAGCGCAGCACACCAGCCATAGCGGCCATTTGGGGGGTGAACCAACGGAAGGAAGACCTTTCTCTCTGTCTCTCTCTCTCACTGTCTAAGTCTGCCTGTCCAAAAAAAAAAAAAAAAAAAAGGTGCTGGAAAAACTAGATATACATATGGACAAGAATGAAAATAAATGACTACCTTTCGGGGCCAGCACTGTGGCGCAGCAGGTTAAGGCCCTGGCCTGAAGCACTGACATCCCATATGGGCACCGGTTCAAGAATCTGCTGCTCCACTTCTGATCCAGCTCTCTGCTATGGCCTGGGAAATCTGTACAAGATGGCCCAAGTCTTTGGGCCCCCGTACCTGTGTGGGAAACCTGGAAGAAACTCCTGGCTCATGGCTTCGGATCAGCAAATATCTGGCCGTTGCGGCCATTTGGGAAGTGAACCAGTGGATGGAAGACCTCTCTCTCTCTCTCTCTCTCTCTCTCTCTCTCTCTCTCTCTCTCCTCTCTCTGTGTAACTCTTTCAAATAAACAAATAAATCTTTTTAAAAAATGACTACCTGTCACCATATTAAAAAAAATCAACTCATGATTGATCAAAGACTGAAATGTAAGACTTGAAACTGAAATTGCTAGGAGAAAATGTAGGAGAAAGACTTCAAGATACTGGTGCAGGTGATGACTTCTTAACTAAGACCTCAAAAGTACAGGCAACAAAAGGAAAACTAGACAAGTAGAATTATATAAAACTCAGCAGTTTCTGTACAGCAAAGGAAACAATAGAATGAATCTGCCAAAATGTGAGAAAATATTTGCAAACTACTTATCTGCAAAGGATTAACATCAAGAATAATCAGCAACTCACAAAACTCAGCAGCAAAAATCAACCAAACAAGAAACAACGACCTCAACAGACAATTCTCAAAAGCAGAAATGCAATGGCTAATAAATATATGAAAAATGTTCAGTATCAATTTCAAAATGTTGAAATCAGGGAAATTAAATCAAAGAGATACCTGCTCCACTTTTATAAGCAGCACTGCTCATAACAACCAAGATACGAAGTCAAACAAAGTATCCATCATCAGATAAATAAAGAAAACATGATCTACCTACCTACTTATATCTACCTACATATACATGCACACAGTGGAGTATTATTCAACTACCAAAAGAATAATGAAATCCATGCAGCAAAAAGGATGGAACTGGAGGACACCACGTTGAGTGAAATAAGCCAGACACAGAAACAAACACTGCGTGTTCTCGGTAATGTGTGGGAGCTAAAATTAAGAAAACAACAACAACAACAACTCAATTTTTTTTTACTTGACAGCTAGAGTTATAGACAGTGAGAGAGAGAGACAGAGAGAAAGGTCTTCCTTCTGTTGGTTCACTTCCCAAATGGCCGTCACGGCCGGCGCTGTGCTGAGCCAAAGCCAGGAGCCAGGTGCTTCTTCCTGGTCTCCCATGCGGGTGCAGGAGCCCAAGCACTTGGGCCATCCTCCACTGCCCTCCTGGGCCACAGCAGAGAGCTGGGCTGGAAGAGGGGCAACCAGGACAGAATCTGGAGCCCATACGGGATGCCAGCGCTGCAGGCAGAAGATTAACCAAGTGAGCCACAGTGCCGGCCCCACAACAACTCAATTTTAACACAGAATGTTGATTATTGGCAACAGGAAAGAACAGAAAGGATGAAAAAAAATATAGGGGAAGCTGAATTTGTTTCTTAACTTTGATAAAATAGTAATGTGTTAATGGGGAAATGAGTTGAGGGGTATATGGAAACTTTGTATTACAACCCCACATTTTTGTTTTGTTAACTTAAAACTATTCTTAAATATTTTGGAAAAACTCTGAGTGTGCTTTCACACCTTCAGTTACATTACAGTGCAAACTCAGGCATATGAAGCTCATCAGAGGAAAAGGGATAGCCATATCTCTATCCCTAGATCAAGAAGCTCTTGTAAAGCATGAAATAAATTAATGGAGGTACACATACACACACAAATTTTCAATATTTGTACACACTTAAAAAGAACTCCATTTCTGTTCCGCTGTTGACAACTAGTCTGAGAGTAGGCAACTAGCCTAGCGGTTGAGCTGCTTGTTGGGGCACTAGAAAGCAGAGAAAACAGACGGAGAGTGTTAGTCGTGACGGTAACAACTTGAAATTAGGTTATCAATAGACTGATGGCAAAGGGAACACAAAAAGGATCAGAACAGGCTGAGGCAGAGGGAGATGCCCTACCGTGGGCAAGGGAAGAACCAGATGGGAAGGCCATGAGGGACAGTCATGGCACAGAAAGCACAGCATTTCGTGTGGGGCACAGAATGAACAGAGTGGAGTGGGGAAGGAAATGAAGTCAGGAAGTTTAGGACTCGGGTTTCTAGGGCACTGGCAGCATTCTGAGGGCTTCTCTTTTGTTGAGTCAGCCACAGAAAAAATCTCAGGGATAAGATCTGACTCACAAACAGGATCTGTGTTGACACCAGGTGAATTCCCCAGGCCATGTGGATAGGAAGGCCAGATACCAAAGCCATGTTCATTTTCAGATAAAACTTTATCAAGAATCATGAGCAAGGAGGCAGAGGCAATGCCTGATCTCCCTTTCTGAGCAGAATTTTCTAGAGACAACCCTTTCTAAACTGAAGAGCAATTCCTAGCTCAGTCACACAAAAATCGCCTGAAAACCTCACACCTGCTCTGTCTTCACTGAGACACAAGTTTCATTAAATTCTCTTTTTAAAAAGAGATTTATTTATTTACTTGAAAGTCAGAGTTACACAGAGAGAAAGAGAGGCAGAGAGAGAGAGGTCTTTCATCTGCAGCTACTTCCTCCCCTGGTAATCTTATAGGCTACGGTGGTTTTATTAGCTACTGTAAGAGAGCAAGGACAAGACTGGGAAGGTACATAGTTAATTCAAGAATTTAGGAGCCAGCGCTGTGGTGTAGCAGGTAAGACCACAGCCTGCAGTGCCAGCATCCCATATGGACACTGATTCGACACCTGGCTATCCCTCTTCCAATCCAGCTCTCTGCTATAGCCTGGGAAAGCAGTAGAAGATGGCCCATGTCCTTGGGCCTCCGTACCCATGTGGGTGAAGCTCCTGGCTCCTGGCTTCAGATCGGCACAGCTCCAGCCATTGCGGCCAATTGGGGAGTGAACCAGCAGATGAAAGAATCTAAGGAAGGAACTACACAAAGCCAGTGTGATTTTGCTGAGCTCTGGTTATTGGAGAGAGCAAGAGAGAAAAAGGGATGCTAGTTATTTTAGTAGAAAATAGTAGAAGATAATTGAGTAGAAAGTAGTAGATGATAGTTATTTTAGTAGAAAAATTTCATCTGATGAGCTGCACGGATCACTCAGATGCCCCACATTAACTCTGTAAGACAATGGATCGCTGGTGATCAAGACAAGAAACAGGGACCTAAGGAGGTTTCAACCACAGCTCCTAACTATGGATATTGTCACTACAATTCCAGGCAATGGTGACCATTTTCCACATCACTTGACATGACTGTTGGTTGGTGCATTATAAATAATCAAATTAAAAGTAATCTCACCCAACACCTACACAGTATTATTGTAGAAATATTTCTATCAATGATGATTTTTTAAAAACATTGGGCTACAATTCATTTGTTTAATAATTATTTGGGAAAAGTAATGAAAACAACATGACTAATTTACTGGTCTTTTTTTTTTTTTTCCTAATCTGACATGCATTTTTTCAGAGAGAGTTCCAACGGGGAACAATTTTCTAAAATTTACACTAACTTTATTTTAAAACAAGCAAATAAGATTATGCTCTGTACTGAATTTTGCTCAAATGGTATTAAGTAATTATGGCTAAATGCCATAGCTATAAATCATTTCTGCCCCTGCAGAAGTTAGAATTACTTGAGCTTATTTCTCCTCTTTACAGAATTTCAGTACGAACAAAACCTCAATATTAGTTGCCAATGAAAGTTCAAATTGCTCAATCACAATGATTCATATGAATTATGCCTAAAATCACTTTAAATCAATTACTTAAAACTAAAAAAAAATTATATTAATTTGTCAATCTTGGTTCAGAACCCTCTGCATGTCACACTTCTGATACACAACAGCCCCCAGAGACAGAAAAACACTCAGATGAAATAAAACAAAAAAAAATTCAAGTTCAGAAAGCGATGTGCAGACTTTTTTTTTTTTTTTTTGACAGGCAGAGTGGACAGTGAGAGAGAGACAGAGAGAAAGGTCTTCCTTTGCCATTGGTTCACCCTCCAATGGCCGCGCACCTCGCTGATCCGATGGCAGGAGCCAGGTGCTTCTCCTGGTCTCCCATGGGGTGCAGGGCCCAAGCACTTGGGGCATCCTCCACTGCACTCCCAGGCCATAGCAGAGAGCTGTGGGACAGAATCTGGCACCCCGACCAGGACTAGAACCCGGTGTGCCTGTTGAGCCACGGCGCCGGCCAGACTCTTTCTCACCAGGCTGAGACCTTTTCTAACCTTTCTCACCAGGCTAAAGCTCCCGGTTCCTAGACAATGCCGGCCTCCCCGGTTCTGGAACCAAGCGTGCACCTGCTCTCTTGGGCGCCGGCATACCCGGGGCGACACTGAGGGCCGCAGCAGGCAGCATGAGGCCGGGCTGGAGGGTCACGGTGACCGAGCTGTGGGCTCTACCGGATCCCGCACACTGGGCCCCTGCTAACCTGCCCGTAGACGATGCTGGCCTTCCACACGTCCCACCGAGGCCAGCCTAACCGGCGTCGTATCCACGTGGAACAACCACTCTCTCAAGACAACCGCATCCCCAAATGCGGCCGAGCCCAGTCCTGGCTGCCGACGGGCTGACGGGGGCCCTGCCCCTCGGGGACGGAGCCCAGAGTGGGCGCGGCTGCCCAGGCCCACGCCAAGGGGCGGTGCACCTGCCCAGGAGCCGCGCCCGGTGCTCGGACCCGGGACCCGGGGGGGGGCAGCTGATGACCGCGGCTCGGGCCGCACCTGCAGCCGCGGCGCCGGTCAGGGCCCGGCTAGGCCGGCCGCACCTGCGTGAGCCCCAGAGCCTCTCGGCCTCCGTGCGCGCGGGGCCAGCGCCCGCCGCCGGCCGTTGGCGCTCGGGAGGCCGTTGCCGCCCAGGCCCGGCTCGCGCCGGCTCGCGGGCGCCCCCACGTGGTCACGGCGCGCAGCGGGCGGGGCCGGGCCGGCCCTGCAGCTCCTGGGCGGGCGGCGCGCACGGCCGGCTCGGGACGCTCTGCGCTCTCGGGAGCGCGGGGCCGGGCCTGGCTCCGGGATCCTGGCCGCTGCCGCCCGGCCCGCTGCAGGCCGCTGCCGCTCTGCGGGCTCCTCCGCTCCTGGCCCTTTCGGGCGCACGGAGAAGCGGGGGCGTTCTGGGAGCACCTGCCAGACGTCGCACCCCGACTCGGGCCCACAGGTGCGAATCAGCGCCTGAGCCGGAGTCAGGGCTGCACACCCAGCGCCGTCCCCTCCTCTGCCCCTGCCTGAAGGAGCCTGAGCCAGGGCCCAGCCGGCGCCCCAGGGGCACAGCAGATGGAGAGGAAGAGAGAAGCGGGAGAGGACTCGCGGCGGCAGCCACGGGCGAGCACCAGCGTGGACCTGGGGAGCTCCAGAGTAAACCTGAGGGAGCGCCAGCGTGGACCTGGGGGAGCATCAGCGTGGACCTGGGGAGCTCCAGAGTAAACCTGAGGGAGCACCAGCGTAGACCTGGGGGAGCATCAGCATGGACCTGGGGGCACCAGCATGGACCTGGAAGCCAAGGGCGTCCCGCTTCCTCCCAGGGAGGCGCCGCCCCCACCTCCGACGACCTGGAGTGAGCATGCCCGGGCCTCGGCTGAGCCTCTGTTCAGGACTGCGCTGTCCGGGCGCCCACAGCCCTGTGCAAGGCCCCCAGCAAGGCCCCCGGACTCAGCGAGCCGCGGGCCAACGACGTCCTGGGCGGACAAGGAGATGCGGGAGGCAGCCATCAGCTGTCCTCTGCCCGCACCACCCCCCAGGTTCTGTTCTGAGATGGCGGTGAGCGGCCCCAGCTCCCAGACTGGCCTGCATTGCTATAGGAGGAGACGTGGGCACCCTGGAGAGCATCACCCAGGGTCCCAGGAACCCCGAGACCCCCTCAGTAAAATGGAAGTCTTGGAGGATAAAGCAGGCAGCAGCGTAGGCCCCGTGCTCTCTCCCCCCGCTTCCCCCCCAGCTGGGGCCAAGACTGCAGACTGCCTGACACGGCCCTTGGGTGCTGCGCGGGTCCCAGCTGCTGCTGCCACCCAAGCCGGCCAGATCTGCCTGCCCCTGCGCATCCCTCCGACGTCCAATGTCAGTGAGACCCCTGACTCTAATCCTCTGGCTGCCCCCGACTCCCCTTCCTCGTTATGTCCCAGACAATGTGCAGGCTCCTCCGTCAGTCATAGTCCAAGGCGCTGTCCACCAGCTGGTCACCTTCCCTCTCCACAGTGCAGCAGGATTGAGCCCAGTGGACAGGAGGTGGGCCTGCCATGTCTCCAGCCCAGGGGCCTGGCAGCCTGCCCAGCCTCCACACCCTGCACCCCCTGGTGCATAAAGCTCCCTCAGTTGCCCGGGGGCCTCCCACCAGGGTGATGGGTGTCTATGGGGCCAGCAGCCCTCTGGACCAGTGAGGCTGGGATTCAGTGTGCTTCCAAGTTCCAGTTTCAGAGCAGTGCACTTTGGGACAGGGACACCCAGTCCCACTCCACTGCCACCCTGGGTCGGGGAACTTAGGACCCACCTGGCCACTGCATGGCTGCTGCCGGGTGTCATCCTTCCAGTGTAGGGAATCAACTTCCAGTGCTCACCACATTCCAGATCCACTGTGTGACCTGAAACACAGGCCATCCCATGCTTGCAGACCTCTGGGCCCCTGCTGCCCAACCCAGCACCTGGGACACACGTGGACAGAAACACCTGCCTCTGGAGAGGCCAGATCTTTGCCATGAAAGATGTCTTAGGAGACATGTCCATGTCCACCTCCCACCCCAGCACCCGGGACTCACTTCTTACAGCACAGCCCCTTGTAAACACCACCACTGTGCCTGTGCTGGGACACACTGGAGTACTTGCCACCTTACATGCACCTGGGGCCCACCTGCCCAGAACTCAGGGAGGGGGGACTGTGGGAGGACATGACACTATATCCATGAGGCACCTTGGGCTCCCACTTCCCATGAGTGCATCTGAGACACATCTAGACAGAAAACTCCATCACATGCAGGGAAGCCATCACCCGGGACAGGAAGCATGTGGTAGGATGCCTGTCCTCCACCACCTTCCCCTCTAGCACAGTCATAGAGTTGGAAAACACCAGTACCATCCCGGATTTGGACACAGTGGCAGCTCCACACCCAGCCTCTGACCTGGGGCCCACCTCACCAGAACACTGGAGTACCATATAGAGAACACCCTTCCTCTGGTTAAAGGCCTTGTGCCCCCCCCCCCCCCCCAGTCCTAGGTGGTGCGTTTGCTGGAAACACCACCAGCCCTGTGATGGGAGGCCCTGGTGATCCCACCTCCCATCAGAGCACCCAGGACACCCCTGGAGCTGAAAACTCTGTTGTTGTCACGGAAATCAGCACCATACATGCTGTGACTGAAAATACTCCTGCTCCGATACAGGCCGCTTGGGCTCACCTAGAAAAGAGAGGTGGAGCTGTGCAGGACAGCACCGTGCACGTGCAGGGAGAAAGCTCCAGTGTCCCCTTCAGGAAGCACACCCCAGTCGTCCACCTGGTCAGGCTGTTACTGCTCGGATTGGAGCCACCAGTACTGTTGATAAGCACATGTGTTTGGAAGCTCCTGCTTACAGTAACTGAGTGTGTGCTGTGGACTTAGGGAACAGCTGCTGGGGCATGCTCAAACCTGCCCCGGAGTTCAAGCGGTCATTAACCCACTGTTTCTTCTATGGTGGATCTCAAGAAATAGGGTGCCAATCTCCTGCTACAAATGCCACCCTCCCCACAACACACACACATATATGAACTGTGATTGTTTTAATGGGAATGGGCTTGGGCCTTTTAACTAAAAGTGAACCTCTTTTCCTGCAGAAGCCAGAGGTTCAGAACCTCAAAAGTTATGTATATCTGTGTGTGTGTGTGTTGCAGAGGATCTCAATGAGAACTACCTTGTGTGCTTTCCACAATGGGTGTACCAACTTACATCCCCACCAATCAAGTATAAGGATTTCTTTTTCAAAATATCCTTGCCAACCTTTGTTCTCTTGATTTTATTTAATAAAGACCACCCTGACAGTTGAGAGGGGTATGCTGTCATGATTGTGATTTACATTTCTCTAGTGATTAGCATTGTTAAGCATTTTTCTATATACATGTTTATCACTGAATGCTTTTTTTTATTTTTTAGAAAAAAAATAGTCTATTCAGGTCCTTTATAATTATATGAGTTCCTTACATATCTTGCATATTAAACTTTATTGAACATACGATTTTCAAATATTTTCTCTGAGGGGCTGGCACTATAACATAATAGGTCAAGCCTCCACCTGCAGTGCCAGCATCCCATATTGGCACAGGTATGTGTCCCGGCTGCTCCTCTTCTGATGCATTTCTTTGGTAATAGACTGGGAATGCAGGGGAGGATGGCCCAAATGCTTGGGCTGCTGCTCCTATGTGAGAGACCAGGAAGAAGCTCCTGGATCCTTGCTTCACATAAGCCCAGCTCCAGTCTTTGTGGCCATCTGGGGAGTGAACCAGCAGATGAAAGATCTCTGTCTTTCCCTCTCACTCTCTCTGTAGTTCTGCCTCTCAAATAAATAAATAAATAACTCTTTAAAACAACTTTTTTCTCTTATTCCATAGGTCACCTTTTTATTTTCTTGAGGATTTCTTTTGCTCTGAAGTTTGATGTAGTCCCACTTTGTTTATCTTTGCTGTATGTGCTTTGGGTGTCAAATGCAGAAAAAGAGTTGCCGAAGGTGATGTCAGCTAGCTTTTCCTCTACATTTAGGTCTCTAATCCATTTTCTTCTTTTTATTTTAAGATTAACCTACTTATTTGAGAGGCAGAGCCACAGACAGAGAGAGGGAAAGACAGAAAGAGAGGTCTTCATTCCACTAGCCCATTCTCCAAAAGGACATGAACTGGTGTCCACATGAGATGCCGGCACCACAGGTGGAGGCCCAGCCCACTACAGCATCGCACTGGCCCTCTAATCCATTTAGAGTTGTTTTTCCTATGTGGGGTAAGATAAGGATTCAATTCCACTCTTACGCTGTGGGTATCCAGTTCTCAGCACCATTTACGAGAAAGACTAAACTTCTCCCATGTGTTCTCTAGGTACCATCAATAGGATCAGTTGACTGCAAAGTCAATGATTTATGTATTAATCATCCTTCATTACAACAAAATAACTTAGGCAACTAATCCTATAAAGAGAAAAGTTTTATTTAGCTCACAGTTCCGGAAGTTCAAGTTCAGGATCAGGTGGCCCCATTGATCTGGCACCTGTGAGAGCTGTGGATGGCGGTGGTGGAGCACATGTGAAGGCAGATCACATAGTGAACCAGAAAGAGAAAAAGGATGAGCCAACTCAGGCTCAAATAAACCACCACTTCATGAAAATCATCACTTGAGGGCACATCCCCAGTGACCCCAGCATGCCCCACTAGGCCTACCTACTAAAGAGCATAATTGAACCCTAATGCCATACACTTGTGGCATGGGGATTTAATCATATGTGTGCAACCAGGAGCCAAATAATAGTCAAGCCATAGCAATTAAATTCTAGGCACACACAATAGCGATCTACTTATCTTTATGTCTCTTCCTATGCCAATATCAGTGTTTTAATTACTATCACTTTTGTAATACTTGTACTATAATTTGAAATCTAATAGCATTTTGCCTCTAGCATTTTTCTTTATAGTCAAAAGTGCTTTGTCCATATAGAACTTCAGTGGTTCTGAAATTTTAGGATTGTTTTCTTCTAAAATTAACGCTGAATTGAGGGAGCGGTGCATCACACCTACAAGGTTATAATCATCACACTCATAAGGTCATGTGATTCTCCAAAAGAGAACATATTGAGGTTTGGCCTTGTTACAAAAGGTTTCTTTTCTAGGAACTCCAGGCCTATAGCAAAAAGAAATTACCACCTGCACAGAGTCCCCAAACTGAACCACACCTTGCCATACCAAAATTCCATAAAGAACAAGCTATCCAACTGAAAGATAGTCATGACTATTTTAGACCAGCTAGGAACTTGGACATGAGCTAAACACTCAGCTCTCAGTTCTAACTTCAGTGTCTAAAAGCTTTTACCTCTAACCCCTTGGGGAGCTTGGGAATTAAGCACTAGCTTTCCTTCTCTTTGCTTTGTGTTTTGCAATAAACGCCTCCTTTCAAATACCACCCTGACATCAGTCATTGGCTTTCTGAATATCAGGTAAGTGCAGCAGGTTTGGAGGTCTATAGAAACTCCTTCAAGTAGTTTAATGGTGGGAAAGTATTCAATATCAGAAATTACATTAAATTACGGATTGCTTTGGATAGTATGGACATTATAACAATACTGAATTATGTATTAATGCATGAATTTGTGTCTTCTTCAAATTCTTTCATCAATGTTTTATATTATCAGTATATATATTATATAAATGTGTGTATGTGTGAGCACATGTGTGTGTGTGTGTTTAGATAGAGAGGGAGACAGAGAGAAAGGCCTTCCATCCACTGGTTCACTCCCCAAATGGGCACAATGGCCAGAGCTGAGCCAATCTGAAGCCTGAAGCCAGGGGCCAGGAGCCAGGAGCCAAGAGCCAGGAGCCTCCTCTGGGTCTCCCATGCAGGTGCAGGGGCCCAAGCACTTGGGCACGTTCTACTGCTTTTCCAGTCCATCAGCACAGAGCTGGATTGGAAAAGGAGCAGCCAGGACAAAAACTGGCACCCATATGGGATGCTGGCACCGCAGGTAGAGGTAGCCTACTATAGCATGCGCCAGCCTCAGTATACACACATTTTACCTTCTTGCTTAAATTTATTCCTAGATATTTTATTCTTTCTGATGTAATTATAAATGCAACTGCTTTCTTAAATTCTTTTCCAAATAGCTCATTGTTAGGATATATAAATGTAATTAATTATGTATCATAAAACATTACTGAATTTAACAATTTTAATACTTTTCAAAAATTTATTTATTTGAAAGAGTTACAGGGAGAGAAGAGGGAACAGAGAGAAAGTGAGAGATCGACCTTGCATCTGTTGGTTCACTCCCCATTGGCTGCAATGGTTGGGGCTGGGCCAGGCTGAAACCAGGAGCAAAGAATCCTTTCTGGGTCTCTCCAACATGGGTGACAGGAGCCCAGGCACTTAAGCCATCTTCCACTGCTCTCCAAGGCACATTATCAGGGAGCTGGATCAGAAGTGGAACAGCTGGAGCTCCAACTGGTGATCATATGGGATGCTGATGTCACAGGTGGCAGCTTAACTTTCTATGTCACAAGGTCAACCTTGTAAGAGATTTTTTGTTGGAGTCTTTAATATTTGCTACATATAAAATCTGAAAAAAAAAGGACAATTACTCCTTCCTTTTCAATTTAGGTGCCATTATATTTCATTTTCTAGCTGAATTGATCTGGCTAGGACCTTAAGTCATAATCAGAAAAACAAAAAAGCTGCAGAGATGAATCATCATTAGATTTCCCCAAAGTAATTCTTTAAGATGAAATGAAAACAGACTAATTAGTAAAGTGAAGCTATATGTAGGTATAAAAATCACTGATAAAGTAAGTATATAGTCAAAATAACTGATACTGTAATAGTGCTGTTTAAAACAATTCTAACTCTAGAATAAAGGCCAAAAAAGTTTTTAAAGTAACTCTGATAATTTTCTATCAGATGTACAATATAAAATATATCAACTATGACATCTAAAAACATACAAATGGGGGGCATAGTGGAAGGATAGAGTTATTGTATGAGATGAAAGTTAACAGTTTAATGGCAACAATAAGTTCTTAAGTATCAATAATTACTTTAGATGACAATAAACTAAATGTGTCAACTCACAGACAATCAAAGAGTGGCTGGGGCCAGTGTTGTGGGACAGTGGGTTATGCCACCTTCTTTGATGCTGGCATCCCATACAAGCACTGGCTCAAGGTCTGGCTACTCCACTTTCGATCCAGCACCCTGCTAATATGCCTGGGAAAGCATTGTGCCAGCCCAAATGCTTGGACCCCCGCCACCAACATCAGAGACCTAGATGAAGTTCCTGGCTTCGCATCAGCCTGGCCCAACCCTGTTCATCGTGGCCATTTGGGGAGTGAACCAGCAGATAGAAGATCTCTTTCTCTCTCTTTCTTTCCCTCTATCTGTCACTTTGCCTTTCAAGTAAATAAAATAAATATTTAAAAAAGAAGACTCAATTCACTTTTCAGGACACATGTGGACTGCAAATGAAGTAATGGAATCAAAACCACAGCAGGAGTATTCTTACATCCAACAAAATAGATATTAGTCAAAAACTATGACACCACACAAAGGTCATTATATAAAATTATAACTCATCAAGAAGATATAATAACTGAAAATATACATGCACCCAACATTGGTGCACCTAAATATATAAAGCAAGTATTAATGATCTGAAGAGAGAAATAGACAGCAATATAATAACAATAAGAGACTTTGCTACCCAACTTTTAACAATGGATCTGGGGGCCAGCATTGTAGCATAGCAGGCTAAACCCCAATCTGTAATGCCAGAATTTTAACGAGTACCAGTTTGTGTCCCAGCTGTTCCATTTCCAACCTTGGGAAAGCAGTTGAAGATGGCCCAAATCTTTAGGCCCCTGCATTCATGTGGGGAAATTCAGATAGAGTTCCAGGTTCCTTGCTTCAGTCTGGCCCAGCTCCAGACAATATGGCCATATGGGGAGTGAACCAATGAATAGAATATCTTTCTCTCTCTCTCCCTTTCTCTCCCTCTGTATATGTAACTTGCCTTTCAAATAAACATAAAAATCTTTTTTATAAAAAAGTAAATATAAGAATTTGAATTTTTGACAGAGTAAAATAATTTTTAAAAGCTCATTTATTAAGATATGATTCATATAGCATGAATGAACATTTAAAGCACAGCTACAGTGTTTCCGTGTACTCACAGAGCTGAGGAACATCACCATGATGTATTTGATAGTCATCATCTTTCCTTAAAGAAGCTCTGTACCCACTAGCAGTCACTCCTCATTTCCACTCTCCTGCCTCCCCCATCCTTAAGCTATCATTCATCTACTTTCCTTTGTCTCTAGAGTTGTTTCTTATGAACATTTTAGATAAATGGGATCATACAATTTGCAACCTTCTGTGATGACTGGCTTCTTTGAGTTAGCATAACGTTTTCAAAGTTCATTCCTGTTACATCAGTTCTTCATATTACCAAATATCATTCCATTGTATAGATAGATGACATTTTGTTCATCCATTCATAAAGTGATGGGTACTTGGGTTGTTTTCACCTTTTGGCTATTGTGAATAGTGCTGCTGTGAACATTCCTGTGCAAGCTTTTGTTTGAATACTTTGTTTTTATTCTAACACAATTTTATAATCAAAGTCTTTTTTGGAAGACAACCACAACCTAAGGCATGGCATTCTCCAGTTTTTGTTCTAATAAAAGTCAGTCCCTCAAACAGAGCTCATATGACCTGCACTTTTTGCTCATATGACCTGCACTTCCAGCTGATCAGAACCCATGAGTTGGGGCAAGGACTTGTTTCTCCAAGGTGACCACGTCCCCCTCCCCTCTAGAAGTAGGGAGGTAATCTCTTATTTGTACATGGAATCTGCATCATAGGAGTGGTCTGGATGGAACAACTGGCACCCTGGTATTCACTTCTGATCCTGGAGGTAGAGTTTCTACACTAAGTTTAGGGGCTGATTGAAGAGGAGGGTCCTTGAACTCTTAGATGGGCTGCACAGAGAAGAATTTCTACAGCATGGGGCTGAGGGTATTGGGAACCTCCAACAGCCTGTTGGGATGAAACTAGAGTTCCAGACTAGGAGCAGGAGGAAAGGTACAAAATGGACTGAGTCCTGGATCAAACCCTACAGACTGCTGTTGATTTTTCACAAGGATTTAGTATCTAATGGATGAATGTCTTTTCATTTGCTTTATTCCCCTAAGACCATTTCCAGTGACTTTAGATAATCACCTTCCAGGATTTTCACTACATTGTTTTCCCAAGGAATACATCTCCTGAGCTAATTACTTCACTACTGCAGAATTCATGAATTCATTCATTCATATTTAAGTTCAAAATGATAGTATTTTGGACAGGATACTTTGTATTTCACTCATCATAAGTTTTTCCTAATTCAGAAAATACTCTCTTTTCTCAAAAGATACTCAGGCATGACTGAGCTCCAGCTTTGATTTCATGGATATTTACCCAAACTCAGCCCTACTTCTTCTGCACTTGATTCCTTTGTTTTGAAACCATTGTAACCAACTCTTGGGAAAACAAAGACATATGAAAGGTAGGAAACCATGGACAAAAACCTTAAGAGATATGACTGCTGCTTCCCATTTCTGCTTTCATATGTCTACAGAAGTGTGGTTGGCTCAGAGAGAAGTGGGAAGTATGAGTACACAGATCCTCATTCCTCTAGGGAAGAGCTGGGATAGGGATTTAGGGAGGACTATGGTTTCCAACTGAAGCTTACATAGATGTGGATGTGGTGAAAGCTGCCAGGATAAAATCGCAAACACAGTGATATCAAGGTCCTGAACGGACATTATTAGACAGCATGGCTTCTACAAGGGAGAACAGTGTCTCCTGGCCCTTGATGATGAGTCCCATCCCATGTCAGGCGTTACTCAGCCAAGCATTCCTTCCTGTTGAGTGGAGCAGGACAGCAATGCTGAGCCTTGAGAGCCTATGAGCAGAGGCTGGGATCTGTCCTCTGAGAAGCACGGATGGGAATGTTGTCCTCAGAGTCAAGTGTGCCCTCCTTTTTTTTTTTTTTTGACAGGCAGAGTGGACAGTGAGAGAGAGAGACAGAGAGAAAGGTCTTCCTTTTGCCGTTGGTTCACCCTCCAATGGCCACCGCGGCCGGCGCACCACGCTGATCTGAAGCCAGGAGCCAGGTGCTTCTCCTGGTCTCCCATGGGGTGCAGGGCCCAAGCACTTGGGCTATCCTCCACTGCACTCCCAGGTCACAGCAAAGAGCTGGCCTGGAAGAGGGACAACCGGGACAGAATCCGGCGCCCCGACCAGGACTAAAACCTGGTGTGCAGGCACCGCAGGCAGAGGATTAGCCTATTGAGCCGTGGCACTGGCCCTGTGCTCTCCTTGAGCCGGGGCTTTGTGGCTAGAACACCAGGGATGGATCCCATGATACAATCTTTCTTTGAGATTTTTAAAGAAGGAAAAATTGAAAATATTTGTTCACCTTTAAAATTAATAAAAGGGGGTTGGCACTGTGGTATAGAAGGTAAAGCCTTTGCCTGCAGTGCCGGCATCCCATATGGTTGCTGGTTCGAGTCCCAGCTGCTCCACTTCTGACCCAGCTCCCTGCTAATGTGCCTGGCAATGCAGTAGAAGATGGTCCAAATCCTTGGGCTCTTGAACCCTGGTTCAGGGCTCATGGCTCCTGGTTACTGGCTCTAGCCTGGCCCAGCCCTGGCCATTGTGACCATTTGGGGAGTGAACCAGCAAATGAAAGCTTGCTTTTGCTCTCACTCTCTGTCCTTCTCTCTCTGTATTTCTGCCTTTCAAATAAATAAATGTATCTTTTTTTTTTTTTTGACAGGCAGAGTGGACAGTGAGAGAGAGAAACAGAGAGAAAGGTCTTCCTTTTCCGTTGGCTCACCTCACAATGGCTGCTGCGGCCAGCGCACTGCACTGATCCAAAGCCAGGAGCCAGGTGTTTCTCCTGGTCTCCCATGCAGGTGCAGGGCCCAAGGACTTGGACCATCCTCCACTGCACTCCTGGGTCACAGCAGAGAGCAGAACTGGAAGAGGAGCAACTGGGATAGAATTCGGCGCCCCGACTGGGACTAGAACCCAGTGTGCCGATGCCACAGGTGGAGGATTAGCCTATTGAGCTGCGGCACCAGCCAATAAATGTATCTTTTAAAAAATTAATAAAAGGTTGAAGCTGGTGCCGTGGCTCACTTGGTTAATCCTCTGCCTGCGGTGCCGGCATCCCATGTGGGCGCCGGGTTCTGGTTCCGGTTGCTCCTCTTCCAGGCCAGCCCTCTGCTGTGGCCCGGGAAGGCAGTGGAGGATGGCCCAAGTGCTTGGGCCCTGCACCCACATGGGAAACCAGGAGGAGGCACCTGGCTCCTGGCTTTGGATCAGTGCAGTGCACTGGCCTTGGCGGCCACTTGGGGGTGAACCAACAGAGGGAGGAGGACCTTTCTCTCTGTCTCTCTCTCTCACTGTCTAAATCTGCCTGTCAAAAAAATTAATAAAAGGAACAATTCTCTGTTATTTAAAATGAAGAGACACATGATTCTTGGATGATAAATGAGAGAAGTGAGTCCCAGTCCCTCATTCTTTTTTCTTTTCTATTTTTCTCAGCAGCAAGGCAGAACAAGAGGAGAAGGAAATTATGTAATGTGTAAGAGTGTCCATACATGACTAAAACAACTAAAATCTTATTCTAATATTTAAAATGGCAACAAAATATTACTATGAGTTTAACCATATTAAACTTACAAGTTCTCACCAAAATTAAAAAAAAAAAAAAAAACAAAAACAGAACCCCAATCCTCTTGAATGACAGGAACAGAAAATCCTGTGAGCTAAACTTGGCCTGGCAGCAAAGACAAAATCTGAGGCCGGAATCTGTCTTTTTGGCAGAGATAGAACCCTCACCAGAAGCAGCAGAGTTCACAATGAGACATTCCAAAGGTTTCAGTCCTCTACCAAAATAAGACTGGGCGTTCAGTCCAGGAGAAGTTACCCTGAAACCCGGCATGCCTCAGGAGATGGAAGAGGCAAAGGGGTCCAGATGATTACCACATGCCCTGTCAACGAGGACCGGGACATGGAGCAAGCTCATTCTGCATCCTGGGGAATGTACCAAAGATGCTGACTCAGAAAAAATCAACCCACGCATGGGCAAAGAAGAGTAAGATTTCGGGGAGGAGGTGGGGAGTTTTAGGTTTTCAAGCCAGAATACACAAAATTCAATCAACTTCAAAAATGTCCTCCAAGTTGTTAGAAAATGATATCTGGTTTTATAGCCTAAACTGCAAGATGGGTTGTTAACTACATCTTCTGTCAGGAATAATGATTTGTACAGCAAAGTAGGAAATTGGACACAGTCTCTGGAAGCATGGGGAATGTGTTTACAAACTGTTTCCAAGACCAGTGAATTTCATTCCAGGAAGAGCTTAGCTTGGTTTACAAGGTCTGCTCCGAGGTAGGTATGTGCAAAACAGCCTAATTCAGTAGTTTAGCTGCATAGGTGCCCAAGGCCCATTTTTCCCCCCAAGGTCTATTTTTAACAAAAGCCCCCTCAACTCCATTGTGAGTATACCAAATCAATGATGCCTCACTTAATTTTCTTCTTTGACACATGTTAACAAAATACATGGCATACATTCTTTACACTATATTTACCTTGCCAGACCCTGTTCAAAGTGCTTTAACAATTCATGAGAACTCGTTTACTATTCCCAACTGTAAGGGGTGAGGGTAAGGTGCACTATATTGCATCCTACCTTTTTTTTTTTTTTTTTACTAGATGAGGAAGCAGGTAAAAGAGGGGAGAGCTTGGATTTGAACTCCCAGAAGTTTGGTTCCAAAGCCAAGCCTTAACTACCACTCTCTAGTTTCCTCTTCTAACACACACAAGTACCTAGACAAATACGAATATGTGTGTACACACATAACATATGTGTGGGTACTTAAAAAGTTTGTGGGAAAATGGAGCTTGTATTTTGCTGCAATAAATTAAATCCATGAATAGCTTTTATAAATCAACATTTTCCATGACCCCACATAGCATAGATTTCAAGTTTTTGCACCAAAATACATTTATCTTTCAATGCCATTTTCTGCTAAACACCCACCCCTCATGAACTGTTTGAAATACTCTCATATATATATATATACAAATAAAATATTTTATTTTATATTTATTTTATTGAAGGGAGAGGAAGAGCAACCTGCTAAAACCAGAGGGAACAATCAAACACCAGGACTACACTGCATCTTAAAGAGTAACAGCATGAAAAATACTCCACGTCTAAGAATCTAGATCAATGATAAACTTAGAATAGTCTTAGTGGAGGAGATAATGAAAGCCAAATTGCTTCTGAACTCATCTTCTAGAAAATAAAATGATAATGTTTTAATATTTATTTATTTGAAAGTCAGTTACATAGACAGAGGAGGAGAGGCAGAGAGAGAGAGAGAAAAGTCAACTTTTCTATCTGGTCAACTCTCCAATTGGCCACAGTGGCCGTAGCTGTGCCATCCAAAGCCAGGAGCCAGGAGCTTCCTCTGGGTCTCCCATGTGGGTGCAAGGCCCCAAGGACTTGGGCCATCTTCCACTGCTTCCCCAGGCCATAGCAAAGAGCTGGATCGGAAGTGGAGCAGTTGGGACTCAAACCAGCATCCATATGGGATGTTGGTACTGCAGGTGGCGGCTTTACCCACGACATCACAGTGCCAGCCCCATAAAATGATAATTTTAAAAGCAATTGGGGAATAGCATTTGATTGCCTCTTGGAACACACCCATCCCATGTAAGAGTGCCTAGGTTTAAGTTCTGGCTTCAATCTCAATTACAAATTCCTATTAAGTGCACATTTTGGGAGGCTGCAGATGATGGCTCATGTAGTTGGGGGTCTGCCACCCATGTAGAAAACCCAAACTGAGTTCCTGGCTCCTGGCTTAAGCCTCACCTAGCCCTGGCTGTAACAAATATTTGAGGGAGGGAACCAGCAGTTAAGAACTCTCTCTGTCTCTCTCTGACTTTCAAATACACTAAATGAATAAAAAACTTTAAAAATAAATTAGTAAAAGCAATTTGCTAGAGGAAGAATCTGCTGTGTATCAACTCTTTAGGTTAATTAGTATCTAGCAGGTTGACTGCCCCCCACCCTATTGAATTATGCTATTTCCTAGTAAGCACAGTGAAGATTCAACACCATTCTACTGGGGTTTCTACCCCAGATAATTTTATGTCATATACCATGACACGGAAAGACTCACATTTTGTATATTACAAATTAAACTATACTGTCATTGTAAAAAAGCAGAGGTGGCCGGTGCCGCGGCTCGCTTGGCTAATTCTCCACCTGTGGTGCTGGCACACCAGGTCCTGGTTGGGGCGCCGGATTCTGTCCCAGTTGCTCCTCTTCCAGTCCAGCTCTCTGCTATGGCCTGGGAAAGCAGTAGAGGATGGCCCAAGTGCTTGGGCCCTGCACCCGCATGGGAAACCAGGAAGAAGCACCTGGCTCCTGGCTTCGGATTGGTGCAGCATGCCGGCCGTGGCGGCCATTTGGGGGGTGAACCAATGGAAGGAAGACCTTTCTCTCTGACTCTCTCTCACTGTCTAATTCTGCCTGTCAAAAAAAAAAAAAAAAAGCATAGAGGTGGGGGCCAGCATTGTGGCACAGTGGCTATAGCCACTGCCTGTGATGCCTGCATGCCGCATGAGCACCTGTTTGAGTCCTGGCTGCTCCACTTCCAATCCAGCTCCCTGATAATGCACCTGGGAAAGCAGTGGAGGTGGCCCAAGTGTTTGGGCCCATGCACCCACATGAGAGACTGGGAAGAAGCTGCTGGCTCTTGGCTTCTGGCTGCTGCAGCCATCTGGGGCATGAACCAGCGGATGGAAGATCTCTTTCTCTGCCTCTTCCTCTTTCACTATCATTCTGCCTTTCAAATAAATAAATCTTCAAAGAAAAAAAATAAAGAGGTGACACTGCTGTCACAATAACCCAGAAGGTTTAGAAACCATGAATTTTGCTGATATCTATTCTAATAAAAGGGCATGTGTATAAAAACAAAAGTGAATTTTCTCTATCAACATCTGTTAATTATCTAGTTCTCTGCAAATGCTCACCACCCACTCCTTCTTGGAGTTTTTAAAGGTATCAAGAGATTTGTCGTCTTTCAATTATTTTCAGCCATCCTTTCAAAATTCAAATCTATTTTTCCATAGTAACAACTGTATTTATATAACACGTAGATATATAAGGATTATTTTTTTAAAAAGGTGATGGCACTCAGGAGGGGCCACAGGGCTAGCCACCAGGAAGACTCAGGATGCTGGCCTTCAGAACAGCGCCATCTGCTTCCCAGACATGCCTCCAAAATTCAAATCTCACTACATCATGTTCACGGGCTTCCTCTGCATTCAATAAAAGCTAGAAACCCCAGCTCTGCTTAAATAAGGACTTGTAGCATTTATTCCTGTCCAACTTTAATCACTTCCCATCTTGGCTGCTTCTGGTATCTCCCCACTTTCCTCTAGCATCAGCAAAATTACCTCTTCCTCTCCTTTATATCTTTTTTTTTTTTTTTTTTTTTTAGTTTTGTCTATTTGAAAGGTATAGTGACAGAAAGCAGAAGAGGGGCCGGCGCCACGGCTCAACAGGCTAATCCTCCACCTGCAGCGCCGGCACACCGGGTTCTAGTCCCAGTCGGGGCACTGGATGCTGTCCCGGTTGCCCCTCTTCCAGTCCAGCTCTCTGCTGTGGCCCGGGTGTGCAGTGGAGGATGGCCCAAGTGCTTGGGCCTCTGCACCCCATGGGAGACCAGGAGGAAGCACCTGGCTGCTGCCATCGGATCATTGTGGTGCACTGGCCGTGGCGGCCATTGGAGGGCGTACCAAAGGAAGACCTTTCTGTCTGTTTCTCTCTCTCACTGTCCACTCTGCCTGTCAAAGAAAAGAAAAAAAAGAAAAAGAAAGCAAGCAGAGGCGAGGCAGACAGAGAGGTATTACTCCCATGCTGGCAGCATCAGCCAGGGCTGGGCCAGGAGCTCCATCCAGGTCTCCCACACGGACGGCAGAGCCTCAACGACCTGAGCCGTTTTTGCAGCTTCCCGGGGAGCGGAGGAGCTGGGCCTATGACTGGCCCTTCTCCCACCACTCCTCCCGCGCGGGATGGCACCCAAGCGCCCTCTGTGCCGCTGATCCGGCTCCCCACGGCCTCTCCTCCAGCCTAGCAGGCTTGTGCCCTTTAATGGTTCCCAACTAACTCCTATGTACTCTTCCCTGTCCCCACCTGAACGGGCAGCATCTGCACACAGACCGTCGAGATTCACTGCGAAGGGAAAATGGCCGCATCCACTGCTCCTTGTGGGTAGGGCCTAAGTGAGGTATTTCTACGGCACAGCTCTCCGCTCCACGGCGTCTGAGAAGAGGGTGGCTTTAACAACAGCCTGTCGCTTTACTCTGATCCTCAACTTGGTCACACAGAGGAAAACATAGCCTAAGGGCCTGAAAAGAATCGGAAGAGGGTGCCAATGGGAGTTAGGTAGCCAGCCCTGGGAGCCCTGAGCAGCGCCATTGCGCAGGCGCAGCCCTCCTGCGCCCACCCCACTTCCGGCGGAACCTCGCGTAACCTCGCGAGACCCGGAAGTCTCGCGCTCTTTGGCACGCGGCGTCTTTGCCGCCTGAGGCGGGCGTGTTCTGGCGTGCGTGGGGTGTCTGCTGCGTGTGTCCGGCGCGGTCTGTGGGCGCTGAACCGCCGAGCCTTCTGCTCCGGTAAGTGGAGAGGGCCCCCGAGAGAGGCCAAGCAGGGCCTGGGCCGGGGCGGCCTGGGTGTTGTCCGTGAGGCGCGGGCTCGGTGTCGCGTAGCTCGTCCGTGAGCGAATCGCCTCAGCCTCTGAGGCGGCGCTGAAGTCCTGGTCCCAGATTTGTGGAGCTACAAGGCGGTGAGTGGGCCTGCAAGAACATTTTCATCCGAGGGACTGCCTTAATCGATCACAGTAGTCTTCCAAGAATTCTGCGTGATTGGCGGCGGGTGATGGGGGGGTGGTTGCGGGAGTGGAGTGGTGCCCCACCCCTGCCCTTTGAAAACCCTCTGCCCTCCATCCGTGTACCCCCTCGAGCAGCTGGAAGTCACCAGGAGCCGCCATCGCTGCGTGTAATGGGGGCTGGAAGGGAGAGAGAGCTCACAAAGTGCGCTTTGTTCTCAATGAGTTGTGTTGAGTGTTAACTGTAAAACCAGTTATGAGTTTGTGTGTGTGTGTGTGTGTGCACCCACAAATTGTTGAAATCTTTACTTAGTATAAAGTTGGTCTTCTGTATACAAAGTTAATTGGAAATCTTAATGGAGAATGGGACTGGCAAGGGGAGAGGGAGGAGAAGGGGAGTGGGACTATCGGTGGGAGGGCTGTTATGGTGGGAAGAATAATTATATTCCTAAAGTTAGGCTTATGAAATTTGTATTCCTTAAAAAATAAATTTAAAAAAATAAAATCTAAGAAAAAAGAACTAATAGGCAAATTAGAACTTAAGATTGTCTACAGGACAAAGTTGGAGGCAGAAGACTTTATCATAAATTGAAAAATATTTAAGGCTGGCACCGTGGCTCAACAGGCTAATTCCTCCTCCTAGCGGCGCCGGCACACCAGGTTCTAGTCCCGGTCGGGGCGCCGGACTCTATCCCAGTTGCCCTCTTCTAGGCCAGCTCTCTGCTATGGCCCGGGAGTGCAGTGGAGGATGGCACAAGTGCTTGGGCCTTGCACCCCATGGGAGACCAGGAGAAGCACCTGGCTCCTGCCATCGGATCAGCGTGGTACGATGGCCACAACACGCTGGTTGTGGCAGCCATTGGAGGGTGAACCAACGGAAAAGGAATACCTTTCTCTCTGTCTCTCTCTCTCTCTCCCTGTCTAACTCTTCCTGTCAAAAAGAAATAAAAGAAAAATATTTAAAAGAATATTTAAAAAAATATTTAAAAGAACTAATGAGCAAATCATTGTATAGACATTATTTGAATATATATTCCAATATATATCTAACATAGAAAGTTCCTCTGGCCAGGAATAATGGGCATGTTTTAGCTACCATTTATATAATACTTTCATTACAGAAAAAGATTATTATAATTTCTATTTTACATGTCAAAGAAGTGAATTTAAAGCTAAGAATTCTCCATAAAGACACCCAGGAAGTAGTTGAGCCAGGATTCAAACTTTGTGTCCTCTTAGTAGTATGAATCCTTACATTGTAAAAACACTGCTTCCTATACCATTTTGCTGTGATAGTTTTTGCTTCTGCAAGCCCAAAACACTGAGTCATACCTTGATTTGGGAATAATTATAAGTAGAAACATTGCATTTTTCCTATTCTTCTGATAAGAAAGTCTATCTAGTAAAAGAACCTGCTAAATCATCAAGACAAAGCCTAGTTCCTATGTTGAAGCCATGCCTATACTATTGCTTTGTTATTTTTTTATGGGGAATTGGAGAGGAGAAAGAATAGTTTAAAAAGGATCTAGTAGTGATAATAGAATTATTTGAAAGATACTGTATTGGTGGTGAGGTGGCTCATACAGGTGACAGAGGAATTTGATTTCCTTAAAATTGGGTTTCTTGAAAACAGTAAGTTTCTCTCGTTCACTACTACTACTATTAACTACTGCTGCTGCTGCTGCTACTACTACTACTACTACTTCTTCTTTCTTCTTCTTTGACAGGTAGAGTTAGACAGTGAGAGAGAGAGAGAGAAAGGTCTTCCTTCCATTGGTTCACCCCCCCACACAAATGGCCGCCGCGGCTGGCACGCTGCACCAATGCAAAGCCAGGAGCCAGGTGCTTCCTCCTGGTCTCCCATGCAGGTGCAAGGCCCAAGCACTTTGGTCATCCTCCACTGCTCTCCCAGGCCATAGCAGAGAGCTGGACTGGAAGAGGAGCAACTGGGACAGAATCCGGTGCCCCAACTGGGACTAGAACCCAGAGTGCCGGCGCCGCAGGCGGAGGATTAGCCAAGTGAGCCACAGCACCGGCCCCATCTTCTGCTGCTTTCCCAGGCTGTTATCAGAGAGCCGAATAGAAAGTGGAGCTGCCAGGACTTGAACCAACACTGATATAGGATGCTGGCATTGGCTGGCGCCACAGCTCAATAGGCTAATCCTCCGCTTGTGGCGCTGGCACACTGGGTTCTAGTCATGGTCTGGACACCAGATTCTGTCCTGGTTGCTCCTCTTGCAGTCCAGCTCTCTGCTGTGGCCCGGGTGTGCAGTGGAGGATGGCCCAAGTGCTTGGGTCCTGTACCCACATGGGAGACCAGGAGGAGGCACCTGGCTCCTGGCTTTGGATCAGTGTGTGTGCCGGCAGCAGCCATTGTGGGGTGAACCAATGAAAAAGGAAGACCTTTCTCTCTGTCTCTCTCTCACTGTCCACTCTGTCAAAAAAAAATGGATGCTGGCATTGCAGGCAGCTGTGTAATCCGCTGTACAACAATGTGGTTCCCCAGGCCATCAAGGAGGGAGGCGCCTTTCTCTGAAGGGAGGAAGGAACCTCCACTGTGATATAGCCTTGACTAAACAACTTCAGAGTCGGTGAACTCAAGAGGCTTCCATAGCCTACACAACTCATAGCAAGAGTCTCGGGTGGTTGCTGACGTCATAAAAAAGAGTGCCAATTGTTAAATCAACAACAGGAGTCACTGGGTACATGCTCCCCATGTAGGATCTCTGTGTTTAATGTGTTTTACGATGAAACTTAAAAACACTACTAGTCGAACAATACCCTATATACCTTGTGCGGTTGTGTGAGTGCAGGCTGTTGAAATCCTTGCTTAGTATATACTAAGTTGATCTTCAGTGTATGAAGGTGATAGAAAATGAAACTCGATGAAGGGCGGGATGGGAGAGGGAGTGGGAGAGGGGAGGGCCACGGGAAGGAGGGAGGTTGGGGGGGGGAGCCACAACAATACAAAAGTTGTACTTTGTAAATTCACATTTATTAAATAAAAAAAATAATAACTATAAAACAAACCAAAAAAAACAAGAAAAAAGAACTTAATACTTTACCCTTTTAGTATTTTTTATGTTCTACTTAAAACTATTGGTTGAACTCTGTAATTAATACATAGTTATTCTTAGGTGTTTAATTAATGCTATAACTAGTACTCAAATAGTATTTTACACTTTGTGTTTCTGTGTGGATGCAAACTGTTGAAATCTTTACTTAAAATATGCTAAATTGATCTTCTGTATATAAAGATGATTGAAAACTAATCTTGATGTGAATGGAAGGGGAGAGGGAAGTGTTGTGGGTGGGAGGGAAGGTGGGAGGGAGCTATAGTAATCCATAAGCTGTACTTTGGAAATTTATGTTCATTAAATAAAATTAAAAAAAAAAAACAATGTGGTTCCCAAAACATTCATATCTATGATAATTATGTTGTTTCCAGTTTAACACTGATATAGTATTATGTGATTATAACCCAAACTAAAATTATCACATTTGTCCCCAAAGTTCTATTTTTTATTTGAGAGTCAGAGAAGCTCCTACCTGTGGTTCACATCTTAAATCTAGAACTTTGTTTTTAAGGTCATTAACATTTTTGAAAATATATACCAGTTGCATTATAGAATACCCTACAATCCAGGTTATATTAATTTTCTCATGATTAGATTCATACTAGATATTTTGGAGCAAGATTTAATAAGTTACTTTCGAGGGGCTGGTGCTGTGGCTCACTTGGTTAATACTCTGCCTATGGAGCCGACATCCCATATGGGCACCGGGTTCTAGTCCCGGTTGCCCCTCTTCCAGTCCAGCTCTCTGCTATGGCCTGGGAGAGCAGTGGAGGATGGCCCAAGTGCTTCGGCACCTGCACCCACATGGGAGACCAGGAGGAAGCGCCTGGCTCCTGGCTTCAGATGGGCGCAGTGCCAACCATGGTGGCCATTTGGGGAGTGAACCAACGGAAGGAAGACCTTTCTCTCTTTCACCCTCTCACTGTCTGTAACTCTACCTGTCAAATAAAAAAAAAGTTACACTCGAGTGAATCTCTACCATATGAATTCTCTGGGTTTACAAGGATTCTATCCAGTTATTGTAACTTTCCTTGATTATTCTTGTGTGAACATTATGATGCATTGATGAGTTTAGAGTCAGTTTTAATCTAAATATCTTCTCTCATCTGTAGGAAGGATTTTTTTATCTTGGATCTGAAGATAGTTTCTTGAGCAAGAAAGCTGTTAAGCTGGACTTTGGATCATAAGTGAGAAGAGCAGTGGCTCAGCTGCTGTGTTTTAATATACAGGGGCTACAGGCTGTGAAGTATTCGTGGCAGCAGACCCTGGAGCTGAGGTTCAGAGTGCTAATCACATTTTCAGAGGCGACCATCAACATGCCAAGCCAGTGAGACTGAAAGCTGGTAACTTTTAAGGTCTAGGGGAGGATTTCTGTCATATACTTAGTCTTGAGCTCTCAAGAGCCAGGTCTCACTAAAAGAAGTGTTACCTTACCTACCACCTTTGCTTAAAGTTCTATGGAGTTTTTGACAGTCTTGTCAGACCTCCAAGCAGAGGCTAAATGTCTCATCTGTCTGGAATACTTGAAAGACCCAGTGACCATCCACTGTGGGCATAACTTCTGTTTCTCCTGCATCAGTATGTCCTGGAAGGATCTAAATGATAGTTTCCCTTGTCCTTTTTGCCATTTACGTTGTCCAGAAAGGAAATTCATGAGCAATAACCAGCTGAGTAATTTGACTGAAATTGCCAAGCTACTCCAAATAAGAAGAAGTAAAAGGAAGAGGCAGGAAGAGAAGCTTATATGTGAGAAACACCATCAGATTATGACTTTATTCTGTCAGAAGGACCTAGAGGTTTTATGTCCACAGTGCAGTTTCTCTGCTGATCACCTCCATCACTATATTTGGCCCATAGAGGAGGCTGCCCCCTATCATAGGAAAAACTTAGAGTGTTACATTATGGCATGGAAAGAGAAAATAGAGCACAGTTTAAGAGTGATCACTATGCATACCACAAAATCACTGGAACTGAAGATAAAGGCGGAACATAGAAGAGAAGAAATCAAGGCTGAATTCGAGCAATTTATGTTGTTTCTCCAAAATGAGCGAGATAATGTACTTAGACAATTACAAGATGATGAGATGGGTATTTTGGTAAAACTAAGCGAAAACCTAACAAAATTTTCAGATCATGCCACCTCATTAAAGCACCTCATAAAAGAGATAAAGAAAAAACATGTAGAGTCAGATCTGGAGTTGCTGGCAGATATTAAGAGTGTCTACCTCAGATATAAAAACTTAAAATGCCCTGAACTGTTTTCATTTCAATTAAAAGACTATGGTTACCGTCTTCCACCACAATATTCTGGCCTGAATAAAATTATCCAGCGATTTCAAGTTGATGTAATTCTAGATCCTGACACAGCACATCGTAAACTTGTTGTCTCTGGAGATGGGAAATCTGTGAAATACGGAAATATAACACAAAAGTTACCACCTAACCCAAAAAGATTTTATCTCTGCCCAGCTGTTCTAGGTTCTAAGGAATATAATTCTGGCAGGCAGTACTGGGAGGTAGAAGTCAAAGATAAGTATGAATGGATTATAGGTGTCTGTACAGAATCTCTTCCCAGAAAAAGAAAGAGTCACAATCAACCAATTTTAGTACAGGATGGGTTATGGGGAATTGGGCTATGGGGTCAGGGTAATTATGTTGCGGTAGGTCCTAGGAAAATTCAGCTTCTGCCGCATGTAACACCAAATAAGATTGGCATTTTTTTAGACTTTGAAATGGGTGAGGTTTCCTTTTATAATCTTAATGATAGATCTATTCTGTACACTTTTAGTGATTATTTTACAGGAGTACTTTGGCCCTATTTCTACACTGGAACTGACTCAAAACCTCTTCAAATCTGTACAGTTACAGATTTTGAATGATGAACTATTGGATCATTTCTTTTTCTCTTAATGGACATGACCAAAATGGTGAATCTATAGTGTTGATGATCTTTTTTTTTCCAATTTTTCCTGCAAACCAGAATGGTTTATGTCTCAGTTTCAGCAGCTTATAAAAAGTGTGGTTATATAGCCTATTTTATGGAGTAGATTATGAGGCTCAGTTGGAAAATGCTTTAGAAATTCTTAGATACAATACTTGAAAAGTATATTGATGAATAACACATTTTCTTAAGTTATAAATTTTTCAGTAATCTTAGTAAAAGCCTGTTTTTTTTTCTGTATTAATTGCCTACATACTTTCACTTCAAGAAATGTTAAGCCTTTATTCATAAAACATGCATGAATACTCTGGGGGCACCTAGGTAGGAAGTTTCCACTTCTGCTGGCCTTAGTGTTTCTCAGTTACAATGTATTATATATGTATGCATGTATGTCAATATTGACTTAGTTTTGTGGAAAATCAGTTAATGCTCTTACAGTTTTCTTTACCACACATCTATCTCTGTATACAGTCAGTAGTCTTTCCTTGGTTCCCATTTGGAGAAAGTGCCCTTGAGCCTCGTTCACCTGTTGTCTTTTATGTCATGTGGGGATCTGACCTCTCATCACAAACCCTTGTTAACTTGGTTTCATGGTTTTCTTCTAAAGTTCATTTATATTAATTCAGGGATTTATATCTTTTAGCAGATACATAGATATGTAAGATTTCAAAAAACATGTCAAGAATAAAGACTTCTGAGTTTTTGAATTGGATTGTGTGGTGTATTTTTGGTTAATTTGGGGATGATTGACAAAATTGAGTCTTATAGTCCATAAATCATTTATTTGCATCTTTAGTATCTGAAATGTTCCATAATTTTCCATCATGTCTTTACCTCTTGTCAGGCTTATCCCTAAGTATTTGAATTTTTTAATGCTTATTCATGATATTTTACAGAATGTTCATTGTTAGTAAATAGAAAATTGATTTTTGTACATTAATATTTTATCCAAGTCCTGCCAATTTTACTTCAAATGGCTTCATTTTCTGATAATATGACACCTCCAGCTAAAAGCATCTATACTTCTTTCTCATAATCTAGAGCCTTTTTCTTTTTTAATTATTTTCATGTTTAACATTGACAGTTCCATATTATCTAACAATTTCCCCACTGATGCGTATTTATTTTGGACATTCTGATTTTTGTAAATAATGCAAAATGAGTATTTTTGTATGTACATAATCTCAACAAGGTGTTTTATAAAAGTGTGTAGAACATAATAATAATAAAAAAAAGCATAGACTAATGACGTACTTTTTAAGTTTCATTTGTATCCCTTATAAAACCCAACTTCTTTACTCCCTGGTCCTAGCTGATTTCCTCCATTATTTTTGGTTTGATAGTTTTTTTTTTCCCCCTTTAACTTCTGCCATTGTATCTTTCTATCCCTAAACAGTATGTTGTTTACTTACAAATGTTTTAGTACTTTATATAATGTTAATGATACTGAATTGTTAATGTGTCTTATATTTTTTTCCATTCAACTTCATGTTCATGTGGTTCACCCATTTTTTTCTCTAAGATTGTACTTCATTTCTCTTCCACATCTGATGGATACTCAGTTGAAAACTTTCACAAGGGTGGCTCCTGCTTTCTTTAGAATGTGAATTGTTGGGTCTTCATCTTTATTGGATACTGTCAGGTTATTTTCCAGTGTGATATGTCTGTTCACAATCCTATACATAGGGTATAAACATTCAGTGCTATTAGTCCTCAATAATATTTGTTTGTTTATATTTTAAAAACCTAGGCCGGCGCCGTGGCTCAACAGGCTAATCCTCCGCCTTGTGGCGCCGGCACACCGGGTTCTAGTCCTGGTTGGGGCACTGGATTCTGTCCCGGTTGCCCCTCTTCCAGGCCAGCCCTCTGCTGTGGCCCGGGAGTGCAGTGGAGGATGGCCCAAGTGCTTGGGCCCTGCACCCCATGGGAAACCAGGAAAAAGCACCTAGCACCTGGCTCCTGCCATCGGATCAGCGCGGTGCGCCGTCCGCAGCGCACCATCCGCGGCAGCCATTGGAGGGTGAACCAATGGCAAAGGAAGACCTTTCTCTCTGTCTCTCTCTCTCTCTCACTGTCCACTCTGCCTGTCAAAAAAAAAAAAAAAACCTGCAGTATCATGCCATCATCCCATATAAGTGCTGGTTCAAGTGCTGGCTGCTCCACTCCTGCTCCTGGTAATGAACCTGAGAAAGCAGGAGAAGATGGTCCAAAGTACTTGGACCCCTGCCACTCACATAAGAGACCTAGATGAAGCTTCTGGCTTTGACTTGGCCCAGCACTTGCCACTGGTGTCATTTTGGGAGTTAACCAGCAAATGAAAGCAATCTATCTCTAACTCTGCCTTTCAATCAATAAATATTTTTTAAAAGATTATAATTTGCAAGGAGTTCAAAGTTGATTCTACTTATTATTATAGTATTCTCATGTTTTATAATTATTATTATCTTCTGTGAAACATTTAAACCTATTTTTCAGTTGGTCTGCCTGTCTTGTCAATTTATTTTAGCTTTTAACATTTTATAGTTTTGGTCCTTTGGCAGTTATATTCACTGCAGGACTCTTCAAACTTAGACTTCTCTCAGTGGTGTCTTCAAGAGTTCATATGTTCAATGTTTGTATCTGTCTTTCCCTTTGTTATTTGGATTCTTTAAGAACTCTTCTGTACAAATGATGTTAAGATAATTCTGTGTACTTCAAAACCCTTTTGTTTCTACTTGGAATTGACTTTGTGTTTAAGAATATGATAGAACGTGCCTGTACTGTATGTAGCATAAAAATAACCATCTTGGGGCCCCCAGCACTGTGGCACAGCAGGTTAAAGCCCTGGCTTGCAGCTCTGACATCCCATATGGGCACCAATTTGAATCCTAGCTGCTGCTTTTCTGATCCAGCTCTCTGCTATGGCCTGGAAAAGCAGTAGAAGATGGTCCACGTGCTTGGGCCCCTGCACCCACCTGGGAAACCCAGAAACAGCTCCTGACTCCTGGCAGCAAATCAGCTCTGGCCGTTGTGGCCATTTGGGGAGTGAACCAGCAGATGGAAGACACTCTCGCTACCTCCCACCCCCGGGTAACACTTTCAAATAAATAAATCTTAAAAGAAAATTATGTGTCACAACATCATTTATCAATGCATCATTCCTCCACATCTCCACAATGATACCTGCGCCATATCTGTTATCTAGCCTATTGGTCTATACATGGGCTGCTGCCACACTCATAAATCCTATAGCACTCTACGGGCTGGGGCTGTGGCACAGCAGGTTAAAACCCTGGCCTGAAGCGCTGGCATCCAACATGGGGGCCGGTTATAATCACAGCTGCTCCTCTTCCGAATCAGCTCGCTGCTATGGCCTGGGAAAGCAGAGGACAATGACCCAAGTGCTTGGGCCCCTGCACCCACGTGGGAGACCCAGAAAAAGTTCCTGGCTCCTGGCTTTAGATTGGTGCAGCTCTGGCCATTGTGGCCATCTCGGGAGTGAACCAACATATGGAAGACCTCTCTCACTGTCTCTACCTTTTTCTATAACTCTGTCTTTCAAATAAATAAAACCTTTTTTAAAAATACGGTAGCACTAATTCTTTGTATCCTAAGCAACACAAGAGCATTGCACAAAAGATGTGAAAATTTAACAGAGTGCTCAGGTCAGTGGATGTTGCAGAAAAATAAAAGCAGCACCCCACTGAAAATGAATGTGAACATGTTTACCAGGGATAGCTGTGCCATAAAAGCAACACAAACTGTTCATTGCAAGACAAGACTTCCAAACATGAGGACCAGGAACGCCAGCTCTTATGCATTCCCTACAGGTAATTGCCCATAAGCTGTCCTGCATGTATAGTTTTATTTTTAGGGTTTTTTAAGCTATTTTTTAGCTTCCCACTGTCTTACATTTTTATTTGAGAGGAAGAAAAAGAATGAGGGAAGCCCATTCACTTATCCACTCCCCCAAATGCCTGCCCTTTCCTACTATTTTGTACTGCCAGCATTTTTTATAATTTGTTACACTAGGTATTTTATGTTCACATTGTTTCTAATACTGAAGGGTTAAATCATTTACTACTGTAGAGAGTTCCAATTCATTTGGTGTACTTTTTTGCAAATATTAACTCCACTAAAGTGCATTATCATGACTCTGACTACTCCATTAAAGTACATTATCAGAACACAAAATCTACGCATTGTGCATGTACATAAAAATGTTGAAAACTTCTTTAACTTTCTTTTTACTACCTCTGCATTTGTGAAAAGACGTGTCTGAAGATCTCAGCTCTTCGAGTGACTGCATATGTGGTAGCCACCCATTGTGGGTTTTTCTTTTGTCAGTTTTCCAGTTAATTTCTTTCCCAACATGAAATCATTGCTGAAAGCACTTGATAGCTTTATCTCCTGTCCAGATTTGATTGATCTCATCAAGATTTAGGCTGTCCATGGTAGTATTTCAGATGACTACAATTATACAGTTTGAGAAATACGATCACCATGGTGCTATGTTAACACACTTTGCTTTTTGACCTAGGAGCAGTATATATTTTACAGCCAATATGCATTATTTTTTCCCAATAAAAGTAGGTAGTACCAATTGGGGAAAAGACTGTACAATATGAAACACCATCACTACAGCAGATTAAATGGAGTCCTTCCAAGATCCTTATATACCTAGATCCTAAGCATATGACCTTATTTGGAAATAGGGTCTTTGCAGATGCAGTGGTTTTGATGAGATTATATTCTATTAGGGTAAAGCCTAAATCCAATGACTGGTGTCTTCATAAGAAAATTAAGGAACACATTTATAGGCTGAGGAGAGTAACATGTAACAGCAGAGGCAGAGACTGGTGTGACAGAGCTACAAGACAAGGAATGCCAAGGATCGTGGCAGTCACAGGAAGTATGGAAGCATGGAAGGATTATTTCCTAAAGATTCAAGGGGACTGTTCCTGCTCACAGCTCGATTGTGGACTTCTCAACTCCACGACTGTGAGACAAAGTATTGTAATGTATTAAGCCACCCAGCTTATAGTAATTTGTTACACTCGTAGAAGCTCTAGAAAAACTAATATGACCACTATATATACAATGGGAGCAAAACCAGATTAACAGAAATATAAGACAATTTACACTAATTCCACATTCAAAAATACATTAATAGGCACATCTGACCATATACAATTGAAATGTTTCTTGTTTTAAGAAATATTATTCATTCAAATTCTTGAATGTAATCATTTTTAGATGTCTCTTTCTGACAAAATAAAGTACTTAGAGAGGGCATTTAGCATAGTGTTTAAGATGTTGCTCGCCACATCTGCATCCCATTTTGGAGGAGCTGGGACTTGAACCAGGTGCTCCACTTCTGATCCAGCTTCCTGCTGGTGTGTACATGGGAGGCATCAGGTGATGACTGAAATACTTGGATCCCTGACACCCAAGTGAGACACTTAGATTCAGTTCCAGACTCATGACTTCAGCCTGGCCCACCCTTGGCTGTTGTAGGTATTTGGGGCACGAGCCGTGCCTCAACAGGCTAATCCTCTGCCTTGCAGCACCAGCACACCGGGTTCTAGTCCCGGTCCGGGCACTGGATTCTGTCCTGGTTGCCCCTCTTCCAGGCCAGCTCTCTGCTTTGGCCAGGGAGTGCAGTGGAGGATTGCCCAAGTGCTTGGGCCCTGCACCCCATGGGAGACCAGGAGAAGCACCTGGCTGCTGCCATCGAATCAGTGTGGTGCGCCGGCCGTGGTGGCCATTGGAGGGTGAACCAACGTCAAAGGAAGAATTTCTTTCTGTCTCTCTCATTGTCCACTCTGCCTGTCAAAAAAATAAAAGATAATTTAAAAAAATGAAGTGGTCATATGGATAGCATCAGGTGTTAAACGATCATATAAATAGGATTAAGTTTTGGTAATAATAGCAGATAAAATTAAAAAGGCGTGAATGCTCCAACATGGGAAGCCGTCCATACAGCAGACTCATTGAATGACAATTGCTTGAAACAGCACTCTGACCTCAGGATCAGCCCTTAATGGCATTCTGGTTGGGCTGAAAAGCCCATGAGAGCATTTCAGGCATGGAAAGCCAAGACACTGTGGCAAAAAGTATCCCTCCATGAAGGGTCTCTGGACGAGACCCCAGCAGAAAGAAGTAGTCATCCAAGAAGTTGAGCAAAGAACTTCCACTTTGCTTATGGCCCTGTCTAAACACTAACGGAGTTTGTGGATTCAAAAGGCTTCCATAGCCATGGCAGCTCTTGTCAAGAGCCTCAGGTGATCATGAGGTCACTCATAAGAGTGTTAATTGTTAAACTGAAAGCAGTAGTCACTGTGCACTAACTTCCCATGCAGGACCTCTGTCCTCAAAGAGTTGTATGAGACTCAATAGTGAAACTTGTTCTCAAAGAAAAACAAGCAAACAAAATTAGGAAGGCCAACAATCATAAGTGCCTAGGATATGGCAATGTGGGAGGTAAAGAAGCATGAATGGGTTTTGTCACACATTTCTCTTCTACTCTCATCAGATACCTCCCCAAGATAAACAGTGTCGTAATATGTTTTGTATCCTTCTGGATTTTTTCCCTATAATATCTTGCCATCTAAAGTAAATGACTCTTTCAAAGAGTACATGGAATTACTTTTGTATGTAACCTATTGTGTATAATAAACTGTGTGCAGTGTTTCACAAAACAAAAACATATGATATGCTCAGGAAATCTGCTTGGTGGTGCCAATCAGTGGAGGCTGAGGCCCAACCTCATTGCCCCCCACTGGGGAAGCCAACCTGCAGGTCAAGACGTTGGGATTTCTAAAGAGGTCTGGACAATTTTGGAACCTTTTTTTAAAGGTATTTTGAAAGTTACACGTTTGTAAAAGATATAAGAGAATCTTGAATTTCTAGTTCTTTTAAAATCAAATTGGTGGGGCCAGTGCCTTGGCTCACTTGGTTTATTCTCTGCCTGCAACACTGGCATCCCACATAGGCACCGGGTTCTAGTCCTGGTTGCTCTTCTTCCAGTCCAGCTCTCTGCTGTGGCCCGGGAGGGCAATGGAGGATGACCCAAGTGCTTGGGCCCCTGCACCCGCATGGGAAACCAGGAAGAAGCACCTGGTTCCTGGCTTTGGATCGATGCAGTGCTAGCCGTGGCGACCATTGGGGAGTGAACCAATGGAAGGAAGACCTTTCTCTCTATCTCTCTGTCTCTCTCTGTCTATAACTCTACCTGTCAAATACAAGAAATCAAATTGGTGGATAAAATAAATATGAAGGTGCATCAAAAAGTTCCTGGGAGGTGGGCATATAGCCTGGCACTTAATACCCACACATCCCACATGGCAGTACACTGGCTCCCACGTGTGGCTCCTGACTCCAGCTTCCTGCCCTATTACACATTATGGGCTCTGAGATACATGCAGACCCTGAGAGACAGAGATGATGACTCAAGTCATTGGATTCCTGCCACCCACGGGGGAGACCCAGATTGCATTCCCAGCTCTCAGTTTCTGTTCTAGCCAAGCTCCAGCCACTGCAGGAATTGGGGGAGTAGACCAGAGGGTGGAAGTGCGCTCTCGCTCTCTCTCATTTTCCTCTTTTTCTGTCTCTCTGCCTCTCAAGCAAATTAATTCTAGTTAAAGTTTGTGGAAAATAGCACTAAAACATGTTTATTTTGGTAGGAAGAAAAAAGTTGAAATTCATACACACAAAAGACCTTCAAAAACACATGGGTAAAATCGTATTAAAAAAACTAAGCGTGGGTTTCAACATTTTTGGCATTCAAGAAAGCTTATGGTTTATTTCCCATCAAGTGTTTGAAGTAGCTTCATATGCAAAACCAATTTTTCGCTCTCTCTCTCTCTCTCTCTGAAACAAGAATGAGTGCTTTTGAGCATATCCGCAGAGACCATGCTCTGTGACAAGGGCAGCCAGGCAAGCCTGCTCATGACGTGAGCTGTCAGCCCTACACCTAAACAGCACTGCAGTTGTGCTATTCGTCACTGATAACACAGTAAGAGGAAGTGCTACAAAATGCCCTTATGAGACCAAGGCCTCATGGGGACCCTTAACCCCTAGGTAAGTTTCTCTAATGTCCACCTATCCTTAGCAAATAGTGCCTTATTAAACTCCTTAGGTTGCCAGCTTTCCTGCGCTTCCTGCCTGGAGTCTAGCTAAGATCAAAACAGTGAAATGCAGGCAATCGTGCTTCTCTGTAACCTTGGATGAGAGCGAGCATCTATTCGCATCGTCTATAAATACAGGGGAGGAGTCCAGCAATGACCATGCTGAGAAAGTGTGTCCTCCTTGTGCTATCTAATTATTATTCCTTTTTAATTATGTCCGGGCAGCCGGTTAAGCTGCAGCTTGGGAGGCTGGCATTCCACATGAGAGTGCCAGTTCGAGGCCTAGCTACTTGGTTTCTGATGGTTTGTATAATTCACCAGTAGAGTCATATGGTTCTGGATTCCTTTTATGGTACATTGTAAGAGATTTCTTTCAAGAAATCTGCTCACATGATTCGGGGGCTAAATCAGTAGAGATGACAGAAAGGTAAAAGTCACACCCTTGGCTGTGGGTAGGGAGGGGGCTAGCCAAAGGGGCTGAGGATTGCAAGACAGGCACAGCAGCCACACAGGCAGCACCAGAAGTCCACCCCCTGCCATGCAGCTCAGGGCTTCCAACCTGAGAACCCACGCCACCCAGAAACATTCAGCACGGCTGTGGGTGGGGTGCCTGTGGGTGTCATTGCAATGTCATTCTAAATGATGGCTGGCCCACCCTCTCCAGTCATTCACCTTTCACCATGACACTTCTAAGTTTTCAAAAACAGGGGCAAAGCAAATGGGTGGTACTTAAGCTCTGACCCCAAACCCCACCTCATTGACTATTCATATAACGATGCCCCAGACCTCACCCCCATGCAGCCCACTAATGGAGACTACCCGAGACCTTCATGATTGCAGCTCTCCACCAGGGTTACCTGCACTTCCTAAGTGTGTACTTTTTGTCTTTGCCTTTAAATACATCTTGCTTCTTTTATTGAAGTCTCTTCTCTTTTTAAGATGTAGTTCATTTATTTGAAAGACAGTTACAGAGAGAGGTAGAAAGAGAAAGGTCTTCCAGCTGCTGGTTCACCCCCCAAACGGCCGCAACGGCTGGAGCTGTGCCGTTCCAAAGCTAGGGGCCAGGAACTTCTTCCAGGTCTCTCATCCAGGTGCAGGGCTCAAGTCTTCCACTGCTTTCCCAGGCAATAG